>CM064340.1:30452500-31702500 GCA_032595735.1 Pelochelys cantorii
ACTGGAATGGGTTACCTAGGGAAATGGTCGACTCTCCATCCCTAGAGGTATTTAATTCCTGGCTTGACAAAGCCCTGGCTGGGTTGATATAGTTGGGATTGGTCCTGCTTTGTGCAGGGGGTTGGACTCGATGACTCCTGAGGTTTCTTCCAACCCCGTGACTCTGTGATTCTCTAATACCCTGGGGTTAACATGGCTACAACAACACTGAACACAAGTTTCAAAGGGTATGTCTACACTAGCCCCTTAGTTCGAACTAGGGAGGCTAATGTAGGCATTCGAAGCAGCAAGTGAAGCCCGGGATTTAAATATCCCGGGCTTTATTTGCATCTTCCCATCCGGGCACCATTTTTAAATCCCCCTAGTCCGAACTAACTGCCCGCAGCTACACATGGCAGTCAAACGTTAACGCGAACTAAGTCCTTAGTTCAAGTTAACTGTTACACCTCATTCCACGAGGTGTAACAGTTAACTCGAACTAAGGACTTAGTTCGAGTTAAAGTTTGACTGCCGCGTGTAGCCGCGGGCAGTTAGTTCGGACAAGGGGGATTTAAAAATGGCCCAATAAGGTCAACCTGACCTGGTTAGTTTAAGGTTGCCTAACCCATTTTGTAATGAGTTTGATTACAATGTGTCAGGCTTCCTAAATCCAGGTCTACGCTATAGATCTAACCAGTTAGAATATCTCCCTAATGTAGGAAGACTTAATGTAACCCATGCACTTAATAGGGGGCTATCTCTTTAAGATGCCCATGTGTGGGAGATAGGAGTGAGTTGAGTGTTACTGTTGCTGGGAAGATTCATCACTCCACCCAGAAGCTTCTGGGGTTGGGTCCAGTAGTTTGGGGTCAGACTTCATGAGCAAGCAGGCAGGGCAAATGTTTTTCTAAGGCCTTTGTAAGCTGGAAGAAGCTAAGCCAGGAGCAGAGAACTGGCTGCTATTCCTCACTCTTCAGCACTTAGCAGCAGGTAGTAATGTTGTTAACCCCCTACCAGGGATCACGGGCAATGCTACCTAGAGCTACGAGAACCTGGGAGGCGAAATAACTTCTGTGTTAATTGTCTGCTTTAAACGCTGTTTTGATTTTAGCCAAACTGTTGTAGTTCACTTTCTCAGTTAGTGTGATTCTTCAGCTCCACTGTAAGTGTCGCAATGGGGAAAGAGTCATTTCTATTTTGTTATTCTTAGTTTTTGTATTTTCTTGTAACAGGGTTTTCTTTAAGCCTGTTCACTTGTGTCATGGCTCCTTCCCCACTCTGGCACGATAAATGCAGGAGTGGGGCCAGCAAAAGTACCCCAAAACCTACCAGGCCTTGGTATAAAACTTCCCCCCAAAATCTTAATAACCTAGATTTTGGGGATAGAATCTCCACTGCCACCACCCAAGTATTGACACAAAAATCAAGGGAAAGATCATTTGGGAAATCTCACCCCTAAAGTGCAAACCAGGACACAACCATTAACCAATACCAGGTTAATAAAAAGGAAAGAGAAGGAACTTTTATTATCACCACAATATTCCTGTTGCAAGCATAATGACTAGATGGAAAAGTAACAAAATAAAATACTCATGGAGGAGAAATTTACCATGGTCCAGGAACAAAACCCATTTTTAAATGCACAGACATCAGATCCCATTTCCCAAACCATTAAACAATAAAACTTAATGGATTTATCTAAACTGTATCATACTTACAGACTGTGAAGAGTATTTTCTTAGAGGGAGACATCCTGTCCCCTTCAATAGCTGGAGAGAAACTACGCAGGACAAAGGAGGGAAAAACCCCAAAATTCCTTTGTCCCAGTTTGAAATTCCTGCCTACATTTCTATTGGCTGCCTGCCACCTGGTTTAGGTAAGGGACATATTTAATCCCTTAGTCCCCAGGATGCTGGCTAACCCTCATGATCATGAACTAACTGACTAGTTAATCAGTGAGCTGGCTGCCTAGCAGTGACCACAGCAGAGGAAGAGTCTACCTCGACTCCAACTGAGGATTCCCTACAATCCTCAGTTCATAGAATCATAGAATCATAGAACCATGGAGCTGGAAGAGACCTCAGAAGGTCATCAAGTTCAGCCCCCTGCTCTATGCAGGACCAATCCCAACTAAATCAACCCAGCCAGGGCTTGGTCAAGCCGAGACTTAAACACCTCTAGAGATGGAGACTCCACTACTTCCATAGGTAACCCATTCCAGTGCTTCACTACCATCCTAGTGAAATAGTTTTTCCTAATATCCAACCTGGACCTCTCCCACCACAACTTGAGACCATTGCTCCTTGTTCTGCCATCTGTCACTACTGAGAACAGCCTTTCTCCAGCCTCTTTGGAACCTCCCTTCAGGAAGTTGAAGGCTGCTATCAAATCCCCCCATCACTCTTCGCTTCTGCAGACTAAACAGACCCAACTCCCTCAGTCTCTCCTCATAAGTCATATGCTCCAGCCCCCTAATCATTTTGGTTGCCCTCCACTGGACCCTCTCCAATGTGTCCACATCCTTTTTGTAGTGGGGGGCCCAGAACTGGACACAATACTCCAGATGTGGCCTCACCAGAGCCGAATAAAGGGGAATTATCACATCTCTGGATCTGCTGGCAATGCTCCTCTTAATGCAACCTAATATGCCATTAGCCTTCTTGGCTACAAGGGCACACTGTTGACTCATATCCAGCTTCTCATCCACTGTAACCCCCAGGTCCTTTTCTGCAGAACTACTACTTAGCTGGTTGGTCCCCAGCTTGTAACAATGCTTGGGATTCTTCCATCCCAAGTGCAGGACTCTGCACTTGTCCTTGTAGAACTTCATCAGATTTCTTGTGGCCCAATCCTCCAATTTGTCTAAGTCACTCTGGACCCTATCTCTGCCCTCAAGCATATCTACCTCTCCCCCTAGCTTAGTGTCATCTGCAAACTTGCTGAGGGTGCAATCCATCCCCTCATCCAGGTCATTAATAAAGATGTTGAACAAAACCGGTCCTAGAACCGAACCTTGGGGCACTCCACTAGAAACCGACTGCCATCCTGACATCGAGCCGTTGATCACTACCCACTGGGCCCGGCCTTCTAGCCAGCTTTCTATCCATCTTACTGTCCATTTATCCAATCCACATTCCCTTAACTTGCTGGCAAGAATATTGTGGGAGACCGTATCAAAAGCCTTGCTAAAGTCAAGGTAGATCACATCCACTGACTTTCCCACGTCCACAGAGCCAGTTACCTCATCATAGAAGCTAATCAAATTGTTCAGGCACAACTTGCCCTTTGTGAATCCATGCTGACTATTCCTAATCACTTTCCTCTCTTCCAAGTGCCTCAAAATGGATTCCTTAAGGATCCCTTCCATGATTTTTCCAGGAACCGAGGTAAGACTGACTGGCCTATAGTGCCCTGGATCGTCCTTCTTGCCTTTTTTGAAGATGGGCACTACATTTGCCTTTTTCCAATCATCTGGGATTGCTCTCGATCGCCACGACTTTTCAAAGATAATGGCCAAAGGCTCCTCAATGACATTTGCCACCTCCCTCAGTGCTCTCGGATGTATTAAGTCTGGACCCATGGATTTGTGTACGTTTAGCTTTTCTAAATAGTTCCTAACCTGTTCTTTACCCACCATGGGCTGTCCATCTTCATCCCATCTTGCGTCACTTGGCTCCTGGACTTCTGCACTGACCTTGTCCGTGGATACAGAGGCAAAGAAAGCATTGAGTACTTCAGCTTTCCCCACATCATCTGTCACTAAGTTACCTCCTTCATCCAGTAGGGGGCCACATACCCTCTCTGATCACCTTCTTCTTGTTAACATGCCTGTAGAAACCTTTCTTGTTATCCTTCACATCCTTAGCCAGTCGCAATTCCATTTGCGCTTTCGCCTTCCTGATAACCCCCCGGCATTCTCGAGCTATACATTTAAACCCCTCCCTGGTCATTTGTCCAAGTTTCCACTTTTTGTAAGCTTCCTTTTTGTGCTTAAGTTCACCAAGGATTTCCCCCGTAAGCCAATCCTGTCTCCTGCCATTTTTGCCTCTCTTGCTACGCGTCGGGATGGTTTCTTTCTGTGCCTTCAATAAGGCTTCTTTAAAATACTGCCAGCTGTCCTGGACTCCTTTTCCCTTCATGTTAGCATCCCAGGGGATTCTGCCCATCAGATCTCTGAGGGAGTCAAAATCTGCTTTTTTGAAGCCCAAGGTGTGTATTTTACTCCTCTCTTTTCTTCCTTTGGTCAGGATCCTGAAATCTACCATCTCATGATCACTGCTTCCCAGGTTGTCACCCACTTCTACTTCCACTATTAGTTCCTCCCTGTTTGTGAGCAGAAGGTCAAGCTGCACACGGCCCCTGGTCGGATCCTTCAGCACTTGTACCAAGAAGTTATCCCCAACATTGTCCAAAAACTTCCTGGATTTCCTGTGTACTGCCGTATTGGTTTCCCAACAGATGTCAGGGTGATTAAAGTCCCCCATGAGAACCAGGGCCTGCGATCTGGAAGCTTCTCTCAGTTGTCCGAAGAAAGCCTCATCTACCTCATCTACCTGATTCAGTGGCCTGTAGCAGACACCAACCACAACATCACTGCTGTTGTTTGCACCTCTAAACTTAATCCATAGATTCTCAACAGGCTTTTCTCCCTGTACGTACTGGAGTTCTGTGCAGTCATAGTGCTCTCTTACATACAGTGCAACTCCTCCTCCTTTTCTCCCCTGCCTGTTCTTCCTGAACAGTCTATACCCTTCCATGACAGCGCTCCAGTCATGCGAATCATCCCACCAAGTCTCTGTTATCCCAATTAAATCATATTTCTTGGACTGGGCCAGGGCCTCCAATTCTTCCTGTTTGTTACCCAAGCTTCTTGCATTGGCGTACAAACACCTCAGATAACCAGTTGATCACCCTACCGTCTCCATTCGATTCCGGGGTCCTCATTTGTTGGTTGTTCCTCTTTCCATTTCTTTCCAGTATCCGACTTTCCCACTCCCCTCAGGGTTTTGATCACCATCCCCCGACGAACCATCAGTTGGAGAGATGGTTCAGACTCAGTGTATCAGAGGCACAAACTGAGACTTTGGTGAACTAAATCTAAGCTTTTGGGACCCCTCAGTCCTTTTCTTACTGTGTTTGTGTGGACTGAACTGTTCAAATTTTACTTTTAGTTTTTTCTTTACTTATGTTTACTGTAACTGATCAATAGCTGTTTTTTGTTGTAAGAATTAGATTATTTGTTTCTTCATAAGATTTTATAAAGTTATTTTTAATTAAATTCATTTCTTTAGTTTCTTTTGGAACTTGAATGTAGGGAGGCTGACACTGGGCGATCCTTGCTGAAATTCCTTGCAGACTGAACTCTGGGGCTATGTCTACACTGGCGGCTTCTTGAGCAAGAACAACTTGCGCAAGGGTTCTTGTGCAAGAAGTCTTGTGCAAGAAAACGTCCACACTGCCATGTGCGCGCTGTGCTTTTGTGCAAGAGCTCCCATGGCAATGTCGACATTCTCTTGCGCAAGAAAGCTCTGATGGCCATTTTAGTCATAGGGCTTTCTTGCGCAAAAAACCCCTGCCGAGCGTTCACACTGCCCTCTTGCGCAAGAGCTCCTGCGCAAGAGG
Organism: Pelochelys cantorii; assembly: GCA_032595735.1. Classification (NCBI taxonomy): domain Eukaryota; kingdom Metazoa; phylum Chordata; order Testudines; family Trionychidae; genus Pelochelys; species Pelochelys cantorii. The sequence goes on from CM064340.1 coordinate 30,458,102, forward strand.
GCTTACACCTGTTATAAAAGAGCGTAGCTCTTGCGCAAGGAACCCTGTCTTATCACGCCATACTGTAAATTTCCTTGCGCAAGAGCGGGCAGGCAGTGTGGACGCTCTGCAGATTCTTGTGCAAGAACAGCCGTACTTGCGCAAGAAACCGTGAGTGTAGACATAGCCTGGGTCTCCAGTACTGCTGTGGGTGTGGGGGCTTTTTTAGACACTGGAGAAGGGTAATGAAGTCTAGCCCACCCAAGGTTACACTAACATGGAATTTCAGTGGTTAAGATAGAAGAATGGTGTTTGTGGGATATGTTAGTGTTAACAGAATGCCACACTGCAGGACTAGTGATATTCTGAATGGCTCATGAAGGTCCAGTTTTTGTGAAAATAGCATGGTAATCTGTGAAGCCAAGGAAATTAAATTATTTTGCCTGTGAAGTTTAAGATTAGCCCCTGCATACTGATATTATGAGATATCATATCTGAAGATCTTAAAGATCTAAGATTTGTTTTCAGTTCTGCTTTCTGGCATTTAAATGAAATATTTTGTGATAGCTATCATTTTTCCAACCAGTCAAACTGGATTCACTGGTTACATAGGCCTGCATTTCAAAGTTCTAGCCTAACTAGCACTGAATGGTCCTAATTAACATTTACACACTTTTCTAACAAGTCTGTAAAAAGTTTTCTCTGGGGCTACGTCTACACTACAGAGTTTTTATGCAAAACCCGCAGAGCGTCCACACCTCAAACATGTTTTTGCGCAAGTAAATTTACAGCGAATCGACAGAACAGAGGGCTTTTTGCGATGCAGGTGTACCTCTTTCTACGAGGAATAACTCCTTTTTGCACAAGAGCTCTTGCACAAAAAGTTGTGTGTGGATGGGCAGCAGGGGTTTTTGCGAAAGAATTGGGCTCCAGGAAAAAAAACAAGTGACCTCTTGGCCTCTCAGGCCAAGTTCATCACAACTCTATAGTTCCCGTCTGCTGGCCCCCCTTAAAGCCGCAGGCACCCTGGACAAGCCTTGTAGCAGGAAGTTTGCAGGCAGCAGGTGACTTCACCGTGCAACTCTGATTCTGCCACAAATGGCCTCATGGCAAGCTCCCCAAGACCGCCCTGGCCCTTCCAGGGAGCAGCCCCAGGGGTCCCAGGAATCCCCCAGGGGGATGAAAAGGCACACCCCTACTTGGTCTGGACCTGAAATCACAACCCTCCTCAAGTTGTGGGGCGAGGAGGAGATGCTGCAGGATCCCCAGGCCAAGCACCACAATGCGGAGATCTTCTCCCGCATGGCCGTATTCCTGGCAGAGTGAGGTCATCCTGCCCAGACCATGGAGCAAGTCCGGGCAAAGGTAAAGGAGCTGTGTCAGGGGTATGTGAGGGCCACCGAGTGCAGGGTGCACTCAAGGGCAGGACTCCACACCTGCCTCTACTACGCTGAGCTCCATCACATCTTGGAGGGTGGGGAAACCTCTTCCACCCCCCTCCCATTGTGGTGACTCAGGGCTGGAAACCCCAGTGGTCATGCTCCTGGTGGTCGCCCTTGAGGAGGAGCTGGAGGGCCAGGGCCAGCCCCAGCCGGAGGAGGAGAGGAGGAGCAGGAGACAGGGACCATCACCCTGTCCCTTGAGCCGGTCCCTGCCAGCCAGGACATCTCTCAGGCCTCCTTGGATACCTGGGAGGGATCTTCAGGTGAGTGGTCTCACTTTCTCAAACACACAGGACAGGTGAGTTGGGTGCTCAGGGAGTGGGGGGCACAGTGTAGCTTGGGCTCCTCAGTTAGCACGTGGTGCTGAAGTATGTGCACGTGCAACCACGTGCAGCAGGAGAGATGCGGCACGTGGGCACAGCAGGCAGCCCCTGAACATGGCCAGGATCCTGCTGTGAGCCTCATGCGTGGGCACACATGTTCTGCCCCCAGTGGGGAAGGGAGCACACCAAACTGCAAGCAGGCTAGCTGCAAGGATGCAGGCACAACCCCAGACACATCCCGGAGCGCTGCACACAGCACACAGGCATGCTTGCATGTTAGAGGCAGCAGCTGCTCCCACAGATAGCCCAGCGAGCTGCAGCTGTGTGTGAAGACCCCAGGGAGGGCCAGGCTGCTCACAGCTCCCCTGCCGCCCATGAGGGGATCCCACTGTGGCCGCACCCTTCCCTTGCCTGCCTGGCCATGGTGTGTGTGTGCGGGGTGGGGGAAGGGGAGAAGAGGGCAGCATGGTCCTCTGACCTCATGGAGGCCCATGTGAGACAAGGCATGCTGTGCAGGCCACACATGGCCTTGCACCTGGGACAACCCCCTCCTGTGGACCGCAGACTGGTGCGGTCACTGCTCACAGAGGAGGGCACGGCCTCAGGGAATGTGTGTGCAGGGAGGACTGACAGCCTCTCCCTCTTGTGTGTTCTCCACAGCTGGACCAGCCAGGATGGAGGGCCCAGCCACACCACCGCCACAGCCAGCTGTCAGAGTCTGGGGGAGCCGTAGCTGGGCTAGAGTGGCGGAGGACCTAATACAGCAACACAGCGGGATCATGCGCAATGTTCATCACACCCTGTCACGCAGGCTCAGTACCGACCTAGAATGGCGGGAGCATGCATGGACTGAGATGATGTCACGGTGAGACAACATCTGTAACATCCTGTCCCGCACGGGGGAACACCTGCCCGATGCCACTGTTTCTGCCTTTCACCCTCCTGCCCCCCCTCCTATGGCCCTTGCCGATCTGTCTGCCCACCCTGCTATGCCTCTCCTCCCTCCCCATGCCATGCCTCTGCTCCCTCCGTTCCCAATGCCCATGCCACCTCCCCAAGCGAGGCCTGTGGCCCCTCCTCCTGCCTCTCTGCCAACCCTGACCCCACTCTAGGGGCCCCTCCTGCCCAACCCTTTCTGGTCCCCAGACCTATGCAACCCCAAAGAAGTCCCCATACCCGAGGTGGCAGTGCAGGCCATCCCACTACTCCTTCCAGTCCTGATCCCCCCTCCCAGTTCAGACATCCCTCCTCCCCTTGCCCACCTTCTCTTTATGTGTAATAAAAAAATACTTATTTTGTTCTGAAACCAAACAGAAGTGTTTATTGGGAGGTCAGGGAAGGGGCAAGGGAGGAGTGAAAGGGGGAAGGGAGAGAGCGGAAAGGCAGAAGCCCTGGGGAGAATTACTGGGGGGGCCTGAGAGAACCTCTCCCTCAAGGCCTCCTGGATGCGCACCCCCAACTGATGGGCCTGGCGGGTGGCAGCTGTCTGGGGTTGCTCAAATGCATGGCTCTCATGGTTGGCGTCTGCCATCCACCCCAGGAGGAAGGCCTCCCCCTTACGCTCCACAATATTGTGGAGCACACAGCACACTGCCACCACCTCAGGGATATTGCGCTCCCCAACGTCCAGGCGGGTGAGAAGGCAGCGGAATGGTCCCCTGAGGCATCCAAAGGCACATTCCACCTGCATCCAGTCTTGGTTGAGGCGGGCATTGTAAAGGTCCTTGCTGGGATCCAGGTGGCTGGTGTAGGGCTTCATCAGTCAGGGTAGGCCGCATCCCACACTATGCACACTGGCATGTTGTACTCACCCACCACAAAGTCCCAGTGGGGGAAAAAGGTGCCCCCCTCCAGCTTGGCACACAGGCTGGAATTCCAGAAAACTCGGGCATCGTGTGCCCTGCCCAACCACCCCACATAAATGTCTGTAAAGTGGCCCCGGTGGTCCACCAGGGCCTGCAGGACTACGGAGAAGTAGCCCTTTCTGTTTATAAACTGGGCTGCTTGATGGTCTGGAGCCTGGATCAGGATATATGTACCGTCGGTGGCTCCCCTGCAGTTGGGGAACCCCAGGGCAGCATATCTGCCCATGGTTGCATCCAGGTCTTGGAGATGGATGACTCTGTGCAGCAGCAGGGAGTTGATGGCCCAGACAACCTGCAGAAGGAGACAAAGAAACACGCACAACAAAGAATGAGAGAGGGGTTGTGTGAGCCCTTGGGGGATGCCTGTCCCACTCTCCTCTTCTGCCCTCCCAACCCCCCGGGAGCCACCCCCTGTGAGCCTGCCCCCTTCCCCAGCATCAGGGTTGTGTGAGGGCACATGCCCCCGGGGCCAGGCTTTTCCCCTATCCCCAGTCCACCCCCTTCAGTCCCCTCACCCCCCTCTTCCGAGGGTCCCTCTTATCCAGCACCCACTCTGGGCAGGGACTGCAGCCTGAGAGTGCCTTGCCTCCATGAGGAGGTCCCGATGGTGGACTTTCCCACCCCAAACTGGTTGTCCACAGAGCAGTAGCTGTCTGGGGTGGCCAGCTTCCAGAGGGCAATTGTAATGTGCTTCTGCACGGGGATGGCAGGCCGCAGGTGGGTGTCACGTCTCTGGAGGAGCTCGAGGAAGGTGGCCCTGCACATCCAAAAGTTGAGCAGCCACTGCTGGTTGTCCCACTGCTCCATGACCAGCCAGTCCCACCAATCCAAACTGGTCTCCTGCCTCCAGAACCTTCTGGGTATGGTGGGGTGCAGCAGCCAGACTGGAACAGCTGCAGTCATGCAGAGGGTGACGAGGAGGAATTTGGTGTCCACATCCAGCAGGAACATGTAGGTGCTAGAAGCAAATTCTGCAAGAACTGCAGCATGGCCACGTGGGGCCATCTCCTGCCCAGGGGCCGCTCAGAGCTCCATGGCACACAACAAGAAGGCAAAAAGCTGTGGCACCCCAAAAAGAAGAGGGCAACCACAGCAGGCACTGCTGAAGCTTTGCTGTCCCTCAAGAGAGGTCTGCAAGCAGGCAGCAGAAACAGAGAAACGGCTGTCCAGGGGGGTCCCTTTAAGCGTGTGTCTCTGCAGGGCTCTGGCAACAGCACTTGAGAACAACTGGTGACCTAAAGCTTGGCTAAAACTGGTTCTGGGGGGCTTTATATGTGAGAGAGTGTCCAATAGTGTGGATGCTCTCTTGTGCAAAAGTGCATCGCTTTTGCAATGAGCTTTTGAGTGTGGACGCACTTTTGCTCAAGAAGTTTTTGCATAAGATCTCTTCCGTAAAAAGCTTCTTGTGTAAAAACCCTGTAGTGTAGACATAGCCATTTTGCCAGCAGGATACTTAACTCTTTCTGTCCATGTATCATACTTGGCATAAGATCTGTTGCAATTATATAACTGTGGTAGCAACAATTGTTTTATGGTCACAATCAGATAACATCACACATATGTATCTTTAAGTGTGTTCCCATAGTTAGTGAGGCTATTTATAGATATTTAAAACTAAATGCATGATTGTGTGCATGGATATTTTAGTCATCTGGTTAAATGACCAATCAAACTGACAAATGAATTTTCTTTTTCTTTTTTTTCTTCTTTTTTTTTTTTTTGTGAACTGACAAACTTTTTCTCCCTCCTTTGGGTCACTTGTAGCAAAATCATTCTAATCATTCCTAAATGTTTTGCTTTGACTTTGACCTTTTAAAAAACATATTAGTCTAAATGTACTAAATTATCTAAACAAAAAGTTGTGCTGACTGGAAAAAAATCAAATCTTTTCATCAGAAAATGTTGCAACAGAGATTGTTGCTGATGCAATCATCCCTGGAGGTTTTATCTTTAGAACTCTTTTCCTCCCTGTGGCAGGGGCCCAATTCCTTTCTACTGCTAACATTGCTGTGCCAGGGCAGAGGGTGAAGGGGATGATGTTTTGATAGACACCTTCCTGGTTCTTAGAACGGTGGATTATTTTCAAACACGAGACCCTAAGAAGTCATTAGCTAGGCAGTTGATGAATTCCAGTGTTCTGAGGGGCAGAGTAAGCAAAATTATAAATCTTGTTCTCACTGTCAGCAATTTAAGAAACTTGTAAGACAACTTGATAAGATCTTCCATAAATCATACCTTGTATATTAAACTGTTGTATCTATTTGTATAAATCCAATCCAGTATTTTTACAACTTTAAGGGTATGTCTACACTACAAAGTTAATTCGAAATAACAGCTGTTATTTCTAATTAACTTCAGTAGCGTCTACACAGCCAAACCTCTATTTTGAAATAAATTTGAAATAGTGGAGCACTTATTTCTAATTTGGTAAACCTCATTCTATGAGGAATAACACCAAATTCGAAATAGCTAATTTGAAATAAGTGCTGTGTAGACACTTATTTCGAATTAGGGGGCCTCCAGTCCTTCCCAGTTTCCCCTGGTGGCCACTCTGGGCACAACCAGGAAAACTCCTCTCCTCTCCCCCAGCCCCGGGGCCCTTAAAGGGGTAGAGTCTGGCCACTGGGCACGTGTGAGAGCCAGGCCTGCCAGCAGCCGCAGCCCCTCACCCAGTGGCCGTACAATGCCATCCAGTGGCAGCCAGCCATCCCCCACTCAGTCCCCCAGCACCCACGGGCCAGCCAGGGGCCATAGACAGTGCGCGCCCTCGTGGACTAGTGCAGAGATCATGGACCACCTTGAGGTTTGGGGGGAGGCCCCCAACGTCCATGATCTCCGCACTAGGCAGAGGAATGCGGCTGTCAATGGCTGCATAGCAGCCACCATGGCCAGGAAAGGCCACAGGCACACCCAGGAGCAGGTGTGCCTCAAAATTAAAGAGTTGCAGCAGGCGTACACCAGGGCCACCAGGGGCGGCGCCGCAGCAGGGGCTGCCACCTGCCCCTACTTCCCCGCCCTCGACCGAATCCTGGGGGACAGGGCGGTCCACGCCAGCCCGGGGGGCAGTGAGCTGGGAGCTGAGGGCCCTGACCTGGGCGCAGCAGAGGGGGCACCACCAGCTGTCCTGGCACCAGAGTCAGCAGGGTCGTCTGGGGAGGCCATACCAGGTAAGTGCCAGCACTGTCCCCTACCCGGGGGGGGGGGGAATGTGGGGAGGGAGACCAGGGTCCACGCATGTGGGCCATGCCTCCCACAGATCATGCAGCCACCTGTGCATGTGCGGGCACATGCAGTGCCACCCTTGGGCAGGTGGCTCCAGCTGCGTGATACCCAGGGGCCATGGCCCGATAGCCACATGTGTGTGTGAAGAGACCTGACACGCTCCCGACCTCGGGGCGGGACACAGCAGGATGCCCTCCCTTCACACGCCCCCTCTACACAGGGGCAGGGGACATTTCCCCCCCACCCCGGCCGCACTATACACAGCACAGGGGCATGGGTGCGGTATTGGGGCAGCTCCCACTCCGGGGCAGAGCTGGACATGCCGACCATGGCCTCTGTGCAAGCACATCAGCTCTGATGGTGCAGGGCATGGTCACCCTCACCTCGCCGGGGGGCTGGGCATCATCCACTGTGTCCCCAGGGAGAACTGACCACTTCTTTTCTTTCTCTACAGCCACACCAGCTGCTTGTGCAGGGTGCACCACACCACCCGGGACATGCTCCCTCACCCACGGCCTCAACAGGACCACCACCACGCAGCAGGGGTACAGAGAGCAGCACCTGCAGGCCCTGCGAGCCCAGACCCGGATCATGGAGCAGCGAACGCAGGATGACTGGGACTTCCAGCGGGAGCTACTTGCCCAGGGTTGTGCCATCTGTCACCATCTGCAGGCCCTGGTGCAGAGCGTGCTGCCCTGTGCCGGTCCTGTGCCTGCTGCTCCCCCAACTACTGTTCCTCCTCCCACTCCTGCCCCCCCACCTCTTCCTCCTCAACCTTCACACCCCCCCCACCTCAACCTCCACAACCTCCTCCCCATCCCCCTGGGGATGCCAAGGCCCCCACACCCGCCGTGCTGGGAGACATGTGCCCAGCGAGACCCCCAACCATGAGCCCTGACCTTCCCCTCCCCCTTCTTCCCCTTGCTTCCCCCTTCCAACTCCCTCCTCCCAGTTTTCCCCCTCCCATCTCCAACCCTCTCTCCTGCCCTCTCCCGCCTCCCCAAAGGTTCATCCCCCCCCCCCAGTTGTGTTAAATAAAGACAGTTTCTATTTTTGAAAATACGTGTATTTTATTTGATATCAGGAAAGGGGGGCTAGGGAAGGGTAAGTGGAAGGACGAGATGGAGGAATGGGGCACAAGCCCCCAGTGGGGCAGACCAGGGAGACTGTTAGCACTCCTCAGGGTGGAAGCTCTCCCGTAGGGCCCCCTGAATCCTGACAGTCCCTTGATAGTCCTCCCGGATGGCAGCCCAGGTTCCATGTTGCAGAGTGCCGTGGTGTCCCGAGTGAGGGCAAGCAGAGTACTCCAAGACACAAATACTGGTAGACCAGCAAGCAGAGAAACCTGAGAACTGTCTGTCCGGGATGGGGGGTTGGGTCCCTATAAGCACAGACCTCGGATACCCTGAGGCAGCAGCCCCACACACTAAGTCCGACCCTGATGCCCTGCCGGCACTGATTCCGGCCAGCCTTACCTTCGATTCAGGGTCCACTCAATGTGAATGCGCTATTTCAAATTAGAAAAACACTATTTCGAATTAGTTTTTGTGTCTAGATGCGTTATTTCGAATTAGCTTATTTTGAATTAACTAATTCGAAATAAGTTAATTCGAAATAGCGCTGTAGTGTAGACATATCCTAAGAGATATGGAGCTATTTTACAAATAAAAGCAGCATGCCTTGTAGATGGAAGTATTGCCTTAAAAGAGAGGCAATACGCACATTTTTCTTCTCTTAAGTGGCGGTGGAGAATTTATTATCTGAATTCCCCAATAGAATCTCAATAGTTTGCTGTTATGGTATGTTCTGTGTCTTACCTAGTTGAGGAATACTAAGAACTCGCTAAATTCATGACTCATGGAACACTAGATTCCCTAACCTGCTATTAATTTTGCCTGACTGAATCCCAGAGCATTTTCTTTTCCTGAATTTCATCAACCCTTAATTGTTCATGTATTTTGAACTCTTCAGTTGTCTTGTTATTAATTTGAGGGGTCTGTGGCACCCTTGGTAATAAAATACAGTGAAACAACTAATCACTATTCCCACAGCAAGAACATTCATTTAACGTGTATCTTGAAATAAAACTTGAAAAATCTCTCTAGTTCCACATCTTATACATACTAATCTTTTTCTGACACAATCCCTGGTTTTTCTACTTCTGCATCCTATCTCTCAGTCGTCTCTCACTACTTTTCATTGAAAATTCTACTATATTACATATTAATTGAATTTAGAACCCTACATCTGATTTTGAAAAGCAGAGGGCTAATACGGGATTTGTCATACAATTAATCAATTTGGTATGGCAGAGGATAAAATATGCAGCTAGGGAAGAGATTAAAAGCAACAGCTACAATGTTGCATGCAAGGTTTGTAACGCTGTGCTTGGGAGATGGATTGAGGAAAAAATGAATCCTTGAAATCTCTGGTTGAGCAGTTTATGCCCTGAAGCATGAGATGTGATCAGCTGTAGCTTATAGAGCTATGCATTACCAGGTGCCATCAAAATTATATAGCATATTTTAAAATCCTGTGGCACAATGTGACTCAGTGAGCTTACCATGGAGCTACATAGCTTGATAGACCAGTGCATAAATGTGCATTTCGTTTTGTTTTTGTTTTTCTGCTGCATTCCTCAACTTGATATCTGTCTCCTCTCACATTGTTTACTGAAACTCCCTTCTTTATGGCATCCTGAGCTCCCAGATCTCTGGGCTCTGGCATAGGAAGAATGTCAATGATCACCTCTCAAACACCCAAAGAAATGAAGAATCCATTCATTACAAGATTCAGGGCAAAATTGAATTTTGAGGAGAGGTTCTCAGGTGATATAAATTGAAGATTTACACTAATTTATTTTAAAAAAATCCTTGAACTTGATTTCTCTCTCTCTCTTTCTCACACTCAGCCCTCTGTGCCTTAGAAGCTCTCTGTCGTTTGCTATAGAATTGCAGTTAATAGCGCTTTCTCCTCTACATCTCATGTCTGGAACAGCCTTTTGGCATCTTTTCCATTCAACAATATTCCATCTCATTGCCAACGTCAAGAACAAATATACATGTTCCCAGTGCACAGCTTTCCAACTTCACTCTCCTTCTGCTAGTTAGCCCAGGAACTGCCACACTGGAATCTGTAAAGCATTATGAAACAAACTTTATCCTGAAGGTATTATGTAAAATAAAACTGTTAAGTCACTATGTTTTTAATTAAATAAATACTCCTCTTATTCATTTCACTAAGTGATCCCTGTTATTATGGGAGTTGGTAAAAAAGAAAGAGCACATCCATTTCACCTAAACTTATTCATCACTTAGAGTAATGACAAATCAATACCCACTTCCTATACAGTCATTTTTGAGCAGCAGATAGCAAAGTACTTTACAAAGAAAGGAAAGGGTTATTTTATCTCAATTTTACAGATGGGGAAACTGGGGAACAGAGCTGAGGTGATCTTCCCAAGATCATTCAGCAAGTCATTGAGAGACCCAGGAATAAAACCCAAATTTCCTGAGTGCCAGTCTAGTGAGCTATCTTCTGTCTCGTCATTTAAATCTCCCCCTAAATCTTCATTTCACAGAGGTGGCCACAACTAGACACTCAAGTGGTGTGCCCCAAGGATGGGTTGTAGGGCCAGTTTTGTTCAACATCTTTATTAATGATCTGGATGAGGGGATGGATTGCACCCTCTGCAAGTCTGAGGATGACACTAAGCTAGGGGAAGAGGTAGATATGTTGGAGGGCAGGGATCAGGTCCAGTGTGACCTAGACAAATTAGAGGATTGGGCCAAAAGAAATCTGATGAGGTTTACCCAGGACATGTGCAGAATCCTGCACTTGGGATGGAAGAATCCCAAGCCCTGTTACAGGGTGGAGACCAACCGGTTAAGCATAGGCGTGCGCAGCACATTTCATTAGGATGTGCACCCAAAGAATTTTTTAAAATGTACTCTTTGACCCCCATTAGCCACACCCCTTACCCCTGTTAACCACGCCCCGACCCCCCATTAGCCACACCCCCTAACTCCCATTAGCCACGCCTCTGGAGGCAACACTCTCAGGGCAAGATGGACACATGACCAAAAGTAAAAGGTGTCATGTGACCCCCCTCTAAGGACTTTTCCCACCATCCTCCTACCAATAGGGATTAGTTTGTCCCCCACCAAATCCCCCTCATGCAACTATCCTGCAATTGCATTAACCCAATGTATGTGACATTAACTCGGGGGTGGAGAGGCTGGGGGAAGTGTTCCTTCTAAGAGTTTCCTCCCATGAGCAGAATGAATTTTGTGTTGTGCACCAGTACTGAGTTCTGTGGCTTGTTTGGATGTGCCACTGTGGCACCCAAGTTATTAATAAATATCTTCTAAACCTCTACCTTTTCCCTCTGCTGCCATGTCTCCTCCCCTTGCTCCATCAGCTTCCCGGTGCCTGCTGCCCCCCAACCCCTCACCCTCCTCTGCTGTCCTGACTCCTGCCCTTCTCACTGCCCTCAGCCTTCCTGAGACCTGCCCCCCTCCTCCAGCCCTTCTCTCCCCCCTGTGCCCACTCCTCCAGGAGCCCCACTCTGATCATGTGAGCTACCCCTCCTCATCCCCTCTCCTAACACCTCCCTCTACACACCTGCCCTTCCTCTCTCCTCTGGTGCTGGTCCCTCCCCTACAGATGTCTGCCCTTCCGCTTCACCCCCAGAATCCTCTGGCACCTGCACCTTCCCTTACTCCTGCACCCTCCTGGTGCCTCCCCCTTCCCTCACTGCCCCTGCCCCTGCCCCCTTTGCCCTCTTTTTCCCTGATGCCCACCCCATCACCATCCTCTGCCCCCATTCCCCTCATGCCCCTCTGCCCTCACACATGCCTTGCTCCATCCCCGCCTTCCTCATGCCCACCCCTTCTTTCAAGCCTTCTCCCAGCACCTCCCCCTCCAGCCTCCAATGCCCTTATCCTCTCCTCTCCCAGCATCACCCTGTCCCCCCTCCTGCCCTTTTCCTCATTGTCTCCACTTGCCCCCACCCCGGCATTTGTCTCTCCTCCACCCTGCCCCTTGGTACCTTCCCCTTTCTTCTCCTGACCTCCCCCCTCCCATCAGCACAAGCCCCTTCCTCTCGCACCCTTTCCCCCTGTTTTTCCCCCTTCCCCTCCCCTCCCCTCTGCCTTCCAGTTTGCAGGGCTGGAGTCTGCTGTGATCGGGCCCCAGAAGTCCCCGCAGCCTGGGCTCCAGACCATGTGCCAGACCTGGAGCGGGGCCACTCGGCATTCACAGCCCCAGCCCAGACACTGTCCCACCTCTAGCCAGGCTCTGCTCCCCCACGCCCCATTCGGTGCGTCTCCTTCCTCCTCCGATCCACGGCCGGCCGTTTTTAAAAACGGCGCTGCAATGCCACGCCGACATAGCACCACTCTCTCCGGCGTGCTATGCGTGACCCCACCCCCAGCGCAGCCCCGGCTTCACCCATCCACTGCCGCCCAAGTTGACGGCTTCCCTTCCCCCGGCCCGGTACCTTCCCCAGCAGGGGTCAGCTAGTCGACCTCCTCGACAGAGTCCCTCGGCCCGGTGGGGTCTTCTGGTGGGGCCGTAAGTGCTGGCAGCGCCCCTACCGGCTCCAGTGTAGGAGTGCGGAGCCTAGTGGCTCTGTCCCAGTGGGCCAGTCTGCCCCTGCATTAGGGTGTGCCTAGGCACACCCGGCACACCCCGTGCACATGCCTATGTGGCTAAGTAGCAGTTCATCAGAAAAGAACCTGGGGATTACAGTAGATGACAAACTGGTTATGCATCAACAGTGTGCCCAAGAAGGCTAATGGCATATGAGGGTGCATTAGGAGGAGCATTGCCAGCAGATCTAGAGAAGTCATTATTCCCCTTTATTCAGTACTGATGAGGCCACATCTGGAGTATTGCATCCAGTTCTGGGCCCCCCACTACAGAAGGGATGTGGATTCATTGGAGAGGGTCCAGCAGAGGGCAACCAAAATGATTAGGGGGTTGGAGCACATGACCTACGAGGAGAGGCTGAGGGATTTGGGCTTGTTTAGTCTTCAGAAGGGAAGAGTGAGGGGGGATTTGATAAGGGCCTTCAACTTCCTAAAGAGAGGTTCCAGAGAAGATGGAGAGAGGCTGTTCTCAGTAGTGACGGATGGCAGAATAAGGAGCAATGGTCTCACGTTACAGCGGGGGAGGTCTAGGTTGGATATTAGGAAAAACTATTTCACTATGAGGGTGGTGAAGTACTGGAATGGGTTACCTAGAAAGGTGGTGGAATCTCCATCCCTAGAGGTATTTAATTCTTGGCTTGACAAAGCTCTGGCTGGAATGATTTTGTTGGGTTTGGTCCTCCTTTGCGCAGGAGGCTGTACTCGATGACCTCCTGAGGTCTCTTCCAGCCCTACGATTCTATGATTCTATGACTGAATTTCATTCTCCTATCTCTAGATCTCCTTTTATTAACTACTACAATATTCCTAGATGTGCACATTCCTAAACTTAGTAACCATAGATAATATTGCTGCAGTGGTTTATCCTCTCATCCTTTCTCTACCTCACACCTGCAGCTATCCAGCAAAATACCTTAAGCACGTGTTTAACTTTCAGCATAACTATTCAATAGCTTCAGTTACATGTTTAAAGTTTTGGAGTAAATTGAGTACATTGCAGAATTGGGATCTTAGGGACAGAATGTGTCACCCTTCAGCAGTACTTTGTAAGAAATGCAATTGATTCAATTGGTCTACAAATGGATTCAAGTACTATTCCATGTCAGGAAGCATGGTCTTGATGTCTCATTTACAAATTAGCACCAGAGTGTGCTGCACATAGTCATACTGAGATGTACCTTATCCCACAGTTAGTCTTGCAGCTTTCATAGGCTATGTCTGCACTGGGAAATCATTTCAAAATAATAACTCCTGAAATAACTATTTCAGAATAAAAAACAACAAATAGTCTGGTAGCACCTTAAAGACTAACAAAACATGTAGATGGTATCATGAGCTTTCATGGGCACAGCCCACTTCTTCAGATGGCCGGAGTATTGGATGTCCAGAACCAAAAATAAATAAGGGAACGGGGGTGGGGGAAGAGGAGGGAGAAAAAGAGGCAGTGGGTAGATACATTTCAAAGGGAAAGCTGAGCTAGTATGTAACAGGAAAAACTGAAAATCAACAAATAATCTATTAGCACCTAAAGACTAGATAGTTAAAACAGGCAGATAAGAACCATTGGTTTGCAATGTAAAGGAAGAGTACTAACACTAGATTCTACACAGACATAAAGAACCATTGGCACTTTCATTGTTTGTATGGTTGATAATGTCCCAGCTATCCAATACCACAATTTAAATCATTTGCATGAGAATTAAACTTGTGAATGAAGTGGAATTCCAATCCTTCTCTGTGTATCTGGCTTGCAAAATTGGTCTGTACCAAAACAGCAACTTGGAGACCCCTTAACTGAGTGTCCAGGGAGGATAAAGTGTACACCAACAGGTTCTGTATGTTCCATTTTCAGATATCTGATTTGTGTCCATTAATTCTTTCCCGTAGGGAATGTCCAGTTTGTCCAATATATATTGCAGTGGGGCATTGCTGGCATTTGATGGCATAGACCACATTACTGGATGTGCAGTTAAATGAGCCTCTGATTTGGTGGCTGATGTGGTTGGGGTCCAGTAATGAATTTGCTTGTATAGATATGTGGGCAGAGATGGCACTGGGGCTGATTGCAGAGCTGGGTTCCTAGATACTTATAATGTAGTTGTGTAGCATGGTTACTAGAAAGAATTAATATTATCAAATATTATCAAAATAGTGTGTCAAATATTATCACAATACAAGGCACAATCAAAATAGCGCATAATTATATCAAAATAGCGCATCCACACTGATTGGAGCCTGAATCACATTTAAAGTCCCTTGGAAGCACTCTGGGAAGGGCATCAGGAGAGCAGTCACTTCCTGTAGCTGCTTCCTGAGGCTAGCTGAAGCTCCTGCTTAAAGGGGCTCCTCTCTACAGCTGCATCTCACACTCCTCTTCTCCAATGACTACTCCCTCAAGGGACCCCAAATTCATGCTTCATGCGTTAGTTGCCCTTGCGGACACCACAGCACTCTCATCATGGAGCCAGAGCTGCTGCAAAGCAGTGACCGGCTCTTCGGCCTCGTGCTCTGCCTTATAGCACAGTTCATTCATGCTGCCCACGTAGTGCTGCAGGAGCACAACAAACATCCCAAATTGAGGGACCTCTTAACCCAGGCCATGACACTCCTCATGCACCAAATTCCCTTCCATCCTCCACTGCACACCATGCACCATCACTTCTGGTAAAGGGAGACCAGTTCTGACTGATGGGATCGCATTGTCATGCTGCAGTGGAACAACCAGCAGTGGCTCCAGAATTTCCCCATGCAGAAGGACACCTTCCTGAAGCTCTGCGAGTGGCTTGCCCCTACCCTCAGACGTCAGGACACTCGCATGAGACCTTCCATCCCCCTGCAGATGTGCGTCACCATCACACTTTGGAAACTCACCATGCTGGACAGCTACAGCTCTGTTGGGAGCCAGTTTGCCATAGGGAAATCCACGGCTGGGGCTGTGCTTATGCAGGTTTGACTCTTCTACTATTTTATTGGGAGGGTGGTGCAACATTGGAATGGGTTCCCTAGGATGGTAGTGGAATCTCCATCCCTAGAGGTTTTCCAGTCCCGGCTTGACAAAGCCCTGACTGGGATGGTTAAGCTGGGGTTGGTCCTGTTTTAGGCAGAGGGTTGGACTCAGTGACCCTCTGTTTTAGGCAGAGGGTAAGTCTCTTGCCACCCTATGATTCTATGTCTCTATGATTCTGTAGGTCAGGGGTGGAGAACCTTCTTTGGGTTGCAGGCAGCTTATCCACAGAAAATCAGTTGAGGGACAGAGACTGCGGGGAGGCAGTGGGGTAGCTGGAGTTCCAATGTGGGCCTAAAAATGCTGGGGGAAGCCCTAA
The DNA here is from genome assembly GCA_032595735.1 of Pelochelys cantorii. Classification (NCBI taxonomy): domain Eukaryota; kingdom Metazoa; phylum Chordata; order Testudines; family Trionychidae; genus Pelochelys; species Pelochelys cantorii. The sequence goes on from CM064340.1 coordinate 30,473,907, forward strand.
ACTTTGGGGTCCAGATCCAGGCAACCCAGGAGCTGCATATGGCCCTTGGGTCTCAGATTCCCCACCCACTGCTACAGGTGGTCAAGGCTATCAATGCCATCCTGCTGTAGAGTCATCACCCTGGGCAACGTGGACCCCATTGTCACTGGCTTTGCCACCATGGGCTTCCCCAACTGTGTGTGTGTATCAGGAGAGGGGGTCATTGCTGACACTCACGTCCCCATCCTGGTCCCTGATCACCATGCCTTTGAATACATCAATAGGAAGGAATACTTTTCCATCCTGCTGCAGACATTCACGTTGGGTGGTCAGGGAAGGTGCACAATGCTCTCATCTTCTGGAACTCAAGCCTCTTCCACAGGATGCACGCTAGCACTTTTTTCCCCAAATGCACCATCAACATGCCCATATGTCTACCCCTTGCTCACCTGGCTTATGAAGCCCTACACAGGCATTCTGGACCCCACCAAGGAGCATTTCAATTCCAGGCTCAGCAGGTGTCTCATGGTTGTGGAGGATGCCTTCGGCCACCTCAAGGAGAGGTTCTGGACCTCAGTGACTGGAACATCCCCCAGGTGGTGGCTGTCTACTGTGTGCTCCACAGCCTTTGTGAGAACAAGGGGGAGACTTTCCTGCCAGGCAGGGGGAAGAGGCAGAGTGGATGACCAGGGCTTATGAGAAGTTGGGCACCACTGCCATTCGGCGAGCATATCAGGGGGCTGTGCTCATGGGGATGGCCTTGAGGGAGAGTTTCAGCCAAGGTTACCTGTGAAGCTCTCCCCTGGGCCTCCCCACAAGGGGCCTCTGTATTACCACTGTGTGATTTTCTTGCCCCACTCCTCCCTTCCCCTGCCCTCCCTTTCCACCTTCCCCCCTCCCCTGAAGACCAAATAGTAAAGCCTTTTTTGTTTGGAAAACACAATTCTGATATTTTTATTTGGGGAATATACAACAGGGAAGGGACTGGGGAAAGAAACTGTGAGGGGGAGGGCGAAGGAGGGAGGAGAGGGGCTCAGGGATGGGGCTGTGAGAGGTGCTTGCCTCAGGTACCTTGTGAGGCTTCAGCTGCCTGAGAGTTCCCACCACCCTGTGTTGAGCTCCTGTGTGGGGCTAGGAGAAGAAGCCAGAGGGTGGGGGTGGCTACGGGTGCTGGGAGGTGGAGGAGATGGGTGCAGGGAGTTGGGCTGGGAGTTGAGAGAAGGGGATGGGGAGTTGGGCAGGGAGTTGCAGGGGGCATGGAGGTGGATGGTGGAAAGCTCCATGCACATGACCATATGCTCCATGTCTGATGTTACTGAGGAGCATGTGGCCTCATTCTGGCGCGAGAGCTGCTCCCACATTGCCCTTCTCAGCTCCCGGTCAGTACAGTTCTCTGGGTGCTCCTTGTTGAAGTTCTGGCTGAGGGAATGGAGGCAGTCAAGATGTTCCAGCACCAGGTGCTCATGGGGTCACCTTTGTCTGCAGCTCTCATGGGGTCGGGAAGATGATGTGGGAGGTGGTGGATGTGCAATGCTCACAGCTGTCCCAGTTGTGAAGAAAAGTAACAAGGGCAGTCATACCAGGAGACATTGTGCATGGAGCCTAGCCCTAATCTCTGACCTGACACTATAGCTGCGTCTAGACTGGCATGATTTTCCGGAAATGCTTTTAACGGAAAAGTTTTCCGTTAAAAGCATTTTCAGAACAGAGCATCTAGATTGGCATGGACACTTTTCCGCAAAAGCACTTTTTGCGGAAAAGCGTCCCTGGCCAATCTAGACGCGCTTTTGCTCAAGAAAGCCCCGATCGCCATTTTAGCGCAAAACAATTCTGCGCAAAACAATTTTTGCGCAAAACAATTCTGGGTTTTCTACACTGGCCCTCTTGCACAAAAGCATTTGCGCAAGAGGGCTTTTGCCCAAACGGGAGCAGCATAGTATTTGCGCAAGAACACTGACGATCATACATGAGATTGTCAGTGTTCTTGCGGAAATTCAAGCGGCCAGTGTAGACAGCTGGCAAGTTTTTCTAGAAAAGCGGCTGATTTTCCAGAAAAACTGGCCAGTCTAGACACAGCCTGAAGGTCTTGGTTCAGATGATGGCAATGTGCTTCAAGCCAGGCCATCTGTTGCCTAGACAGTGGGCACTTTCCTGTAGGGGCATAGACTTCCCAGGGGAGCATTACTACACCCATGGCCCAGGGACAAGGAGGTATGGGAAGATGCCAGCCAGGCTAGGAGCCTGCAGGTGGGAGGAACGATGGGGCGGATTGGCTTCCTTCCTTGTCCTGCACATGCCGGATCTTGCAGTGGTGGCCTCCCGCAGAGAAAGAAATTCTATCCCTGCATGCTGGAGGAAAGAGGTGCATGTGTTGGGGAAGGTATGTGTGAATGGCAGAGGCTGCCTTCTGGAGAGAGTACTGCTGGGGTCCCTTCTTCTTCCTCTACCCGGCAGGTTCCCATGCAAGTGATCGGTTTCTATGTCACCACACGTGACCAGGAGCAGATGCTGCCGAAAAGTGCAGGCATGAGCCTGTGCCATGTGTGGTACTGCTGTGTGTTTCCATGACCCCAGCCTCCTTAGTGGTGGCTTGTCATGGGAAGGTGTCCCACCACAGAGGGTGGAGTAAGGCAGACCTGTGCAGAAACCTTGTGAGAAGGAGTGAGGCATTCCTGTGTGAGATCGCCATGGGGCTGAGTGCTCCAGACTGGCGCTCCAACACATGCACAAGCTGTTGTGTGATCCCCAAGCCAAGAAGGCTGAGCGAGGGAGCATGCAGCCCCTTGAAGCCCACCGCCTGCCCTGCGTGTGTATAAGGAAAGTGATAAAACTCACCTGAACTACCTTCTCCAGGTTCATCCAAGCCCTTAGAGACATCCAGTGGAGGATGGCTCCAGGCAGATGATGACCTCCTGGCTAGCGGACATGGTGGCCAGGCTAGCCTGCTCCTCCTCCTCTTCCTTGTCATCATCCTCCTCCACAACCCTGCCCTTGTAGAGGCTGATGATGGATATGTCCTGGCCAGAGTCAATGACAAGGTGCAGGGAGGTGACTGGTGCCCTTCCCAGGATGGCATTGAGCTGCTCATAGTAGGGGCTGGTTTGTGGTGCTACCCCAAAGTGGGAACTTTCCTCCCTGGCTTTGGTGTAGGCCTATTGGAGCTCCTTAAATTTCATCCACACCTGGTCCAGGGTGCAGTTGTGTCCCTTCTGGGCCAGGCTGGTGGCCATCTGTCCATAGACATCAGTGTTGAGCCTTCTGGTGCAGAGATCGTGGAGTTTAGTCTCCTTGCCCCAGACCTCTATGGGATCCAGGATCTCTGCACCTGTCCAGCTGGTGCCCTCTTTCACTCCTGGCCAGGGACTTTCAAGGTGGCTGCAGGTATGCTGGCATCTGTGGGGGGATCAGAGGAAGCACTGGGATCTCTTGTGACTCAAATAAAGGCTGCTGTGTGGCACAGGGCTGGCAGGGTTTGTATGTTGCCACAAGCCCTTTCCCTTCTGCCCAAAGCTTTAAAGTCTGCAGGAGAATGGGAGCATTGGAGTTGTCTGGTGTGTGACCAGTTTGGCCACCAGGGCAGCTGTGAGAGGCCTCTGGAGGCCAATTATTTCAAAATAGCAGCAGCTGAGCATCCTCACAAATGCTATTTTGAAATAACAATTTTGAAATAAGCATTATTCCTCATGAGAAGCAGGAGTTATTATTTCAAAATAACAAACCCATTATTTTGAAATAATTTCAAAATAACAGGCTTGCTGTGTGTATGATCGCCTTGTTATTTCAAAATAAGTGGATTCATTTTGAAATAACTCCCCAAAGTAGACATGCCCACAGGGATTAACTAGAACCCTGCAAATCTGCAGATGTGCACTTTATATCCACTGGTATCTGAATCCACAAATGTGGATGTGGATATCCGTGGCTCATTTTTGCAGATACAGATGTGGATACAAATTTTGTATCTAGAACTCTGCAAATTTGCAGATATCCACTTTATATCCATGGGTATGCACATCTGTGGATTATTTTTGGAGATGCAGAAGCAGATACAAATTTTGTATCCATGCAGAACTCTAGGATTCACTATCATTAGCTTGCCTTTCCTTCTCTTACTGGGGGTGCATCTAGACTGCAGGGTTTTTTTTTGAAAAATGGACATTTTTCCAAAAAAACTTCACTTACGTCCACACTGCTATTGCAGTCTTTCGAAAGAAAATCAAAAGAACACAGGGTTTTTTCCGACATTGGTAAACCACATTCTACGAGGAAGAATGCCTTTTCCAAAAGAGCTCTTTCAGAAATAGGCATATGTGGACGAGGAAGAGGGAGTTTTTTTGAAAGAAGAGGCCTCCAGGAAAAAGCATAGGTGCCCTGGTGGCCACTCCAATCACAGCTGAAATGAGAGATAGCATCCATTCAGTGTGGATGCTATCTTTCAAAAAAGCGTTCTGCTTTTTCGATGAGCTTTGGCAGTGTGGATGCTCTCTTTCAGAAGAAATTTTTTCAGAAGATCTCTTCCGAAAAAGCTTCTTTCAAAAGAAGCTTGAGGTCTAGACATACCCTAAATCTCTCTCCTTCTCCACTGTTACAAATATAGACATTTTTCATTTGTTCTCCTCCTCTAACTCTTCTGCTTCCAACAGTGACTTCATCCCAACCCATCTCCTGATCTCCATCTTGCTCACTCTCATGCCTTCCCTTTCTCTTCTCCTTCACATCTGTCTCCCCTCTGGCTTTTTCTCCTTACAATTAGAGCTGGGAGGAGAAAGACTATTCCATTTCAAGGAGACTTTCCACATTTTTTGTTTTAATTCTGAATAGAAACGGAACAAAAATTCATAATTCTGCAGGAAAGGAGCTCTAGCTGGGGGGTCAGCTGCAGATCTAGCTGGGGGTCAGAAGCCCTAAGCCTATCTGGCAGGCTATTCTGGAACTGTACACTCTGGAAGCCCATTTCAGCAGAAACCTGGGCAGATTCCAAGCTTGGGTGAAGCTGTGAAATGGTTTGTTTTTCCAAAACTGCAAAGCTTGACAACAGCAACAACAACCAAAAAGGTGATCAGAATTTTGGACATAATTTAGTCCTTTTTTGGGTTAAGGGCCGCTGACACACTTCACAAGTGAGAAGCAAAAAAAAAAAAAAAAAAGGACACTCTCTGCAGACCTCTTGCACCTCAGAGCCTATGGGGAGCCCAGCCTAGTAGATTTTGTGTGCTCCGTCCCCATGTCCCCATGGTGGGGCAGCAGGGGGGCTGGAGAACCAACACATGTTCCTCAATGCTGGGGGGCCCTGAACTTTGGAGGGCTGGATCCAGGCAAGCCAGGGGACACATCCAGCCCTCAGGCCTTAGGTTCCCCACCCCAGCTTTAGTCTCTTCCATCTTAAAAAGCCCATCCTTGCCTCTGCTTGCCTCTCCATCTGCCAACCCATCACTTTCAGCTATAAACTCATTGAATATGCTATTTACAATCATTTTCTGGAGTTCACCTCTCCAGTTCCAGCTTCCATCCCCTGCACCTCACTAAAATTGCTCCCCACCTAATGCAGTGGTGGGCAATCTGCGGCCCATGACACACATGCAGTTTATCAGGGTAAGCTGCTGGCAGGCTGCTAGACAGGTTGTTTATCTTACATCCACAAGTATTGGCTTCCCACAGCTCCCACGGTCCAGGAATGGTGAATTGTGGTCAATAGGAGCTGTGGGTGGCCAAACCTGTGGACACATGGTAAACAACCTGTCTGGCAGACTGCCAGCAGTTTACCCTGATGAACTGTCAATGGTCCTTGGGCAGCAGGGTATTCACCACTACTCTCATTGTCTCTTCCTAGCTGAGGTTCAGAACCAGTATGCCATCCTAATCCTTCTTGATCTGTCAGCTGCTTTCATCACAATGTACCATGGTGTTTTTGAAAACTTGATCCCTTGGCTTCCATAACTGTACTCTTCTAGTTCTCTTCCCACCTCCTCTAATCACTTTTTCAGCGTGTCCTGAAGAGAATCCTCCTCCCACCTATTCCTCACACTTTTCTGGAGGGATTCCATAGGGCTTCTTCCTTGGTCCCTTTCTCTTTTCCCTCTACACTTTGACTCTGGCTAAACTCTTCCGAAAAGAAACTTTATCTGCCATCACTACACTGGTGATTCACAGATCTTCTGTCTGATCTGTACCAGTCTCCTTCTATTTGGACTAAAATATAAGCTTGTTTCTCTGGCATCTCCTCATGGATGTCTAGCTATGTGCTCGAGCTCAGTATGGCCAAAGCAGAGTTCTTAAATCTTCTTCCCACAACTCACCTCACCTCTTTTCTCAGTCACAAAAGGCAACAGCGCCGGCATGCCAGTTAAATATGCCTGTATTTTGTGTCCCACCTTCAACATGGACGTATCTCTAGGTCCTCACAGTTTAAGTCTACATCTAGAAGGCTCTGTCTGTATAACTTCTCTAATATACAGCCTTCCCTATCCATCCATACAGCTAAAACCCTCTGCATCGAGTTTTTTGGTTTCTTTGACTTGGACAAATGAAAACTTGCCCAACTCAAACCCATTTAGAATGCTGTTAACCCATCGTTTTGACTCCTCTGTTTGCATTCCTCCACTTGCTTCCCTGTCTCTGTCATATCACACTACTTGTCTTAATTTTCAAGGTAAGGACGCCTTATTTGGGAAACACTGAGTTAGACTTCTGATGTGTAGAGACTACTGTCTTGCATGCTGACCAATAATTTCCCATTGTTTCTGTGATGTTGCATCTGCATATATTATGGAAATATGTTTTAATATGAATATGCATATCTTAACTATGCTTTATGCAAAACTGGGCATGTAACATGTCATTCAAGAGCTTGTAATCCCCTGAATGTGTATATTCTATTTGTGTGCATGTATCTTTCTTGTATGTGAAGATCGAAATATTAATTATAAGCCCATTTATATGTCTAGATGTGCTAGTGAAGGCCATTGGCAGTATTCAAGAAATTTAATAGCCCAGTACTCAAGACAATGATCTGTAAACAGACTTATTTTTCCTGTGAACCTGGACCATGATAGGTCCTATAAAGACATGACCACGACACCTGGTGCTGGAATCCATCCTGAAATTTGTATTTTCCAGAGGAATGGGGAAACTGAACAAATGGGGAAACTGTCCTGTGGAAATTCTATGTAAGGAATGGGAAGTAAACAATGATTGTCTTCAGTTGGCTTCATAGACTGCCCCTCCCATCCCAAGGGGATAGATTAAAAGACCTGGAAACAAAAGAACTCGAATGAAATGGGTGGAGATGAACAGCTGAACTCAGGTCAGAATGAACAGCTTTGACCTGGAAAAGGGCTTCATCTGAAATAAGAATCAGAACGAGAAATTATTTGTAACAACTTCTCTTATCTATTAGGCTCAGCTGGCATGCTTTGTTTTATTTTAGCCTAGTAACCAACTTTGATCTGTATGTTATCACTTGCAACCACTTAAATCCTACTTTTTATACTTAGTAAAATCATTTTTATTTATTAAACTCAGTGTAAATAATTGCTACTAGGGGAGGGAACAACAGCTGTGCATATCTCTCTTTCGTTGATAAAGGGGGTGACCTTTGTGAGCTTACTTTTACACAAAGCAAGATAGATTTACTTGGAATTTTGGCCCTCTTGGGGCTATGCACTTGAGTGCTCTGTCAAATCTCTATGACTAAGCCTTCTTAGAGCTAAGCTGTTCTCAGTGTCTGTGCTGCTTTGCTGTGGGGTATAAGATCAACTCTGTGCCTTTGCTGGAGGAGACCAGAGCTTCTGGCTCAGCAGGACAGGTTGGTGGGATACCCCAGAGGGCAGGTTGGTGTGCTCAGTGGTATGATCCTAAGAGGATCTCTGTGTCCACCTGTCACAGTTTCCTTGTACTACCCATCTGTCTGTCTGACAAAAGTCTTACACTTAGCCTACGTCTACACTGCAGGATTTTTGCACAAGAAGTCTTTTGCGGAAAAGTTCTTGCACAAAAACTTCTTGTGAAAAAGCGCGTCCACACCTCAAAGCGCATCGCTTTTGTGAGGCACTTTTGTGCAAGAGAGCATCCACACTGCATGGATGCTCTTGCACCTGTGCTTTTTCGGATAGGCTCTATTTGCGCAAGAAACCCCTGCGGAGCGTCCACACATGCCTTTTTTGTGCAACAGCTGTAGTGCACAAAGGAGTTATGCCTCATAGAAGGAAGTTTACCTACACCACAAAAAGCCCTCTGTTTTGCCGTTTTACTGTTGATTTACTTGAGCAAAAGCGTGCTTGAGGTGCGGACGCTCCGTGGATTTTTGCGCAAAAACCTTGTAGTGTAGATATAGCCTTAGACTGTAAGCAGTTTGGATGAAGACCATCTTTTATTATGGCTCTGCATGGTGCTTAATACAATGAGGTCTTGGCCTATTGCTTATAGGCATTATGGCAAAACAAATAAATAATACTGTGGAGTAAGGCAGTGCCTATATTAAATTAGGATCAAACAGATTAGATTTTGAAGTCTTTCAAGCAGACCTGTGGGTGACAGGTTCTGCATCTCCTACAGGTACACCACCTGCAGATGTCCTCTTGATTCTGGGCTAGTTAGGGCAAGAAACAGGCCCTAACCTGGGGATCTACTTTAAGATATGAGGTTTTGTTTAGCTTTATATGGGCAGTCCTGCAAACCAGCTACCCAAAATGTCTGTAGTGCTACATATTTACCAACCCTCCACCCCTGAGATCAATCCCCAGTATGCCTATAACAGGGCTTGTAAGCAGCCCATAAGCTATCTTAGATGGTGCCTGTATCAGGGGAATTCCTCTTTTTGGCAACTAAGGACCTTTTACAGTCCCTGTATGCCACTATAGAATCACACAGAAGCTTAGTAGAATTGTCTCCATGTGTCTTTCTTGCTTTTCTGTAATTCTACAATCCATTTCCTTTCCTTGTGAAATGATCCTACTATTGGCAATTTCTCAATGGAAGTACACATTGAACCTCTCTGGTCTGGGACTCTGGTTGCCAGAGAGCCCCAGCAGCTGGAAGTGGCCAGGTGGGGGAAGTGTGGCAGCTGGAAGCAGGGCCAGGAGCCCAGTGGCCAGGGCCAGCAGTGAAACTGGGAGCTCAGCAGACAGGGCTGACAGTAGTGCCGGGAGCCCAGGGGCCAGATCTGGCAGTGGAGCCAGACCTGTGGCCTGGGGCAGGGAGCCCAACGGCTAGAGTTGGCAGCACAGAGTAAGGAGCTTTATGTCTGGGGTTGGCAGCAGAGGCCAGCTGGTGGTCAGAAGAGGAGCCAGACTGGCAGCTGGTGTGGCAGGGGAGCCTAGCCAGAGGTGTGGAGCTTGGCCAGGGACAGGGAGCTCATTGGCTGGAGCTGGCAGCCCAGGGGCATAGAGCCTGGTAGTTGGGGCCGGCAGCCGGGGCTAGCAGCAGAGCTAGCAGCAGAGTCTGGCTGGGGACTGGGAGCCCAGCAGCCAGGGCTAGCAGCCCAAGTGCACAGAGACCCCAGAGTCCATCAGCAGAGGGGCCAGAACCTCCCCTGGTCCGACAAATTCCCTTGCTCAGGACAAGTCACATCGAGAGGTTCTAGAGTAGGGAGGTCCAACCTTGACAACTTGCATGTCTGCAGCCATCTTTTTGTACTTCTGAACCCTAACATAAAGATATAATTTTTAATGTGAGACAACCAAAATTGACACAGGTCTCCACATGAGCTGGGGAGTTGTTACAGAATAGAAATCATATAATTTAAAGTAAAATAGACAAGATTGCTTAGATATTAAAACTATTTCAACTACCAAACAGAATTCCACCATCACCCAACATTGCTCAATGTGTCCACAATTGGGAATATGAGGAATCTGCAGTTTTGTGATATCACTCTACTTTCAGCAATGCGGTCATGAGGTAATCTGTGAGTGTTCTCTTTTCAGATAAAAAAAGAGCTGTGAGTCAGAGTATGAGTGAGATGAGTACTTCAATTACATGCTGCGTTAAGCAGACTTAGCCAAGGTGACACTTATTTCCTCTTAAATATTATTTTAAAATAAAACATGTCACTTTTGCTTTTGCACTATTACTATATCTTAAGGAAATGACATAAATAATGCATTTTAAATGTATTTAGCTAACTTTGAAGATATGAGGATACTGACTTCTCATTTTATTACTTGCTTTGTTTAATTGTTCAGGTGGCAATCCTTGTGGTTATGTGTTTGGGTGATATCCAACCATTTTTTACCATGGCAGTAAAAAGGAATGCTTATGATTTCACTGTGACCTTGAAACTTGCAAAGGGGAATATATTTAAATAATTTAGCTATGCACAGAACCTGAAGTGATTATTATAAGCGTTGTGTTTTAAAAATGCATAACTCATGCAAATGCAAATGAGAATTCTGGTTAAATAAATCCTATATAATTCCAGATAATAATCTGTTGTCTGCAGTTGTACAGATATTCATTTACAACTATTACATTATACCAGAAGAGTCCAAACCTATGCACAAAGTACAATTGTTTGCAAATCTCAAACACTTAAAAGTAAAAATAACAAGTAGTCCTGTGGCACCTTAGGGTATATCTACCCTGCATGGCTATTTTGGGATACCTCTGGTATCCCGAAATAGCTACCCCATGTCTTTTGAACATGCTGGCTATTTCACGATCAGTCTCAAAATAGCAGACACGCTATTTTGGCATCGCTGTAACTCTCATTCCATGAGGGTTAAGGGATGTCTCAGAATAGCGCGTTATTTCAAAATTTGGCACCATGCACATGTGCTAAATTTCGAAATACACTATTTTGAAATTCAATCGAAATAAGATATGCAATTTGTGTAGCGCAAATAGCGTATCTTATTTTGAGTTTAGGGTGCTGTGTAGATGCACCCTTGGGGTGTGTCTAGACTACAGGGTTTTTTTCAAAAAAACTTTACCTGTGTCTAGACTACCACCACGTTCTTTCAAAATTAAATCGAAAGAACGCGGCAGTTTTTTCGATGGCAGTAAACCTAGTTTTACAAGGAATAACACCTTTTTCGACAGAGATCTGTCGAAAAAAGGCATGTGTGGACACGGGGAGCCAGTTTTTTTGAAAAAAAAAAGGCCTCCAGGAAAAGCCCTGGTGGACAGTCCATCGGCATGCCTGCACCTCTATTGTTCCTGTCTGCAGCCATGTTTTAAAGGGATAGGCACCCTGCCAGCCATTTGTAGCAGGAAGCTAGCCAGAGCACACGGCTCTTCCTGTCCGACAGGATCCCAGCCATGACCCTCCTGGCCCTTCCAGGGAGACTTCTGAGGACCCACCCAGGGGCTCCAACTGCCGGGCACCGGTGTGGTCAGGGCCAGATATCAAGAGTCTCCTTGAGCTGTGGTCCGAGGAGGAATCTTTGCAAGCCCTCCACTCACACAACAGGAACGTGGAAATTTATGGCCACATGGCCCAGGGACTGGCCAGGAGAGGGCACCACCCCCACACCCAGGACCAAGTGTGGGCGAAAGTTAAAGAATTGCACCACGGGTATGTGAAGGCCTGAGATGAGAGCTCTCACTCTGGGGCAGCCCCACACTACTGTCTGTACTATGCGGAGCTGGTGCACATTCTTGGCGGTGGGGAAGCCCGGACTCCACTATGTCTTGTGCAGTCTAGGTTATCAGACCCTGTCGTGGAGGAACCAGAGCAGGAGCACAAGCAGTCCAGGGAATCTGGAGAGCGAGACCTGGTGCTGGAGGAGGAGGAGGACAATGACACTGTGACCATCACCCTGGAGCAGGTTACCCAGACCCCAGGGGCCTCCCAGGTGTCTTCGGACATTGGGGAAGAATCAGCAGGTGAGTGCTGTGAGGTTGTGCTACACACAGGGTGGGGGAGGTGGGTGCACAGTGGCTGATGCACAAGGGAAACTTTTAATGCTCAGCCTGGACATCGTGCAGCTGGCCATGCATGTTCAAACACATGCAGCAGTAGTGTGTGACACATGGGTGTGTGCCACGTGGTGCCAGGAGCCATTTCCAGAACACACACGGGTGGGTTGTCAGTATGGGGGGTCATATGGTCCCACTGGCACTTTGGGGCCCCTGTGATGCTCAGGCTGCTGCCCAGCTCACACATGGTGTTACTTTCAGAATCTCTGAGTCCCCTGTCTGAAGGAGAGTCCCTTACAGCGAGGGCATGCCCTCGTGGAGAGCGGTTGCATGCATGACTGATTGTCTCTTCCTCTTTTCCTCCACAGCCGGACCACCCATGCAAGAGGGCCACAGCACCCCAGCCCCACCTCCATCCTGGGTACATGGGAGCCGCAGGCACTGGCGTGTCTATACTGACATTTTGAGGCAGCATGTAGCGACCCTGCAGGATCTCAACAAGACCCTGAAAGAAGATGGAGGCAGAGGCTCTGTGGCACAACCGCCTGCTGGAAGAGCTCGTCCAGCAGCGCACTTCAATTTGTGCCACCAAGCGGAAGGTCTGTGGCTTCCTTGCCCCTGTACCTGGTACCGCTCCTCCAACACACCATGACCCTGCCCCACCAAACCCCCCTTCCCCACCACCACCCCTTTCCCCCCTTGCACCTCCCTCTCCCCCAGCCCTCCTCTCCCCCTGGCCCTCCACTCCCCCAGCCCTCCCAGACCGAAGTGCGTCCCCCCCCATCCAGCACACTGTCTGTCGCCCCACCCGACCCCAAGGCCATGCGAGGCACGAGGCGGCAGGAGCCTGCGATCAGGGAAACACCATCTGACCTGAACCCCCTCTCCCTTCCAGGTTTTCAGCCCCCTCCCCCTTCCAGGTTTTCAGCACCCCACCACCCCAGTTACAGACAACGTTGCTTATTTAAGAAAATGTTTATTTTTGACTCAGAAATTGTGCTTTAAGAGAAAACTATTTACAATGAACATAAGCATTTATATCACTGCTCTACAGCCAAAATGCTTCTGAAATAAATGTAGTCAAACTTTACTAATTCTGGGTCACTGAGAAGGAAAATGATGCTTAAAATTGTTGATTGGCTCTAGTTTTCAAGATATGCTATTGGGTCAGTATATACGACCCTTGACTTGGGAATGGCGGAGGATAAGTGGGAAGGGATCTCAATTTAAACCAGAAATGACTAAAATACGTCTTTGACTGGATCTATGAATAAATCTATGACTGGGTTTGGACAGTACTTGCTTTTTAGGCAAAACAATGAATGATGCAATTTGAAGCTGGTATTGCGTCATACATGATATGAATTGCACCATGTTATTCCTAGAAGTCATGGATGATGCAATCATAACGAAGCTTACATCACTCTGCTGAACAAATTGCCCTATATCAGCTCTAGAAATCATACAGTGTCGTGCTCTCTTATTTGTCAGTGTTTGATTTTGCAAAGGGACACATTTCTGTTTAGCCAAAGTGAGCAGAGATGCCTCGTACTTGTGTGAACAGTGCAGATAACTTCTGCTATGTTTGTGGTGAAGTGACTTTTGCATCACAAAAGCGCAGTATAACCACTATGGTTAAGAAAGCCTATCACCTTTATTTTGGCTGCAAAATTGGAGATCAGGACAAGAGGTGGGCCCCACACATATGCTGCAACACTTGTGCAACAAATCTTCGCCAGTGGTTGAACAGGAAAAGGAAATCTATGCCTTTTGCAATGCCAATGATTTGGAGAGAGCCAACACATCATACCAGCAATTGTTACTTCTGCATGGTGCCTCCAGTTGGGAAAGGTGTGTCAAAGAAGAAAAAGTGGACTGTGCATTATCTAAACATTCCATCAGCTATACGCCCAGTACCCCACGGAGAAGGACTGCCGGTTCCTGATGCACCAGAATCATTCTCACTTGAGTCAGACGAGGAAGAGGAAGAGGATGAAACTTCTGGTCCTGAACCATCAATGTCACAGGACCCACATTTTCTCCCATCCTCCTCCTCTGAACCACACCTCATAACACAAGGTGAACTGAATGACCTTGTCAGGGATTTGGAACTACCCAAGAGTAAGGCAGAGCTGTAGGGCTCCAGACTACAGCAGTGGAATCTCCTGGCAGGTGATGTTAGGGTTTCCATGTTCCGTGACCGTCAAAAGGATCTTGTCCCATTCTTCTTCATGGAAGGTGATCTTGTAGCCTGCAACAACATCGATGGTGTGATGGCAGCCCTCAACATCGTTCACGATCCAGATGAGTGGAGACTGTTCATTGATTCATCGAAGACGAGTCTTAAAGCTGTTTTGCTGCATAATGGCAATGTTTTGCCATCAATTCCAGTTGGTCATGCAGTCCATATGAAGGAAACCTATGACAACATGAAACAACTTTTGAGGTGCATAAACTATGACCAACATCAGTGGCAGCTTTGTGGCGATTTGAAGGTTGTTGCTCTCTTGCTTGGTCTGCAGACTGGATACACAAAGTACTGCTGTTTTCTCTGCGAATGGGATAGTCGTGCAAGAGATTCCCACTACATCAAGATAGATTGGCCACTCCGACAGTCATTGGAGCCTGGGAGGAAAAGTGTTCAGCATCCACCACTTGTTGAATCAAGGAAGATTTTTGTTACCACCCTTACACATCAAGCTGGGTCTGATGAAGAACTTTGTCAAGGCCATGGACAAAACACAAGCAGCTTTCAAGTACCTCCGTGGAAAATTTCCAAGGTTAAGTGAAGCTAAGGTAAAGGAAGGTGTCTTTGTTGGTCCTCAGATTAGTGAACTTCTTCGAGATGATGCATTTGACCATGCACTGCGTGGCAAGGAAAAGACGGCATGGAAAGCCTTCCAGTTAGTGGCAATAAATTTTCTCAGAAACAACAAGGCAGACAACTACAGGTTGTTGGTGGAAAACCTCCTCAAGGCATACAAAAGCCTTGGTGCAACATGTCACTAAAGATACATTTTTTGCACTCTCATCTAGATTTTTTTCCACCGAACTGCGGAGCAGTGAGCGACGAGCACGGCGAGCGACTTCACCAGGACATTGCAGCAATAGAGAAACGCTATCAGGGCAAATGGAGCCCATCAATGCTTGCAGACTATTGCTGGACAGTGACAAGAGATGCTCCATTTAATGAATACAAGAGACAAGCCAAGAAGCGCCGAGTAGACACTGAATAGGACTAAACTATGTACATAATAGTTTTTTGCCTTTTGTTTCATAATAAATTTTATTTATATAACCCTTTTGCTGATTTTTAAAGTGTTACATAAAAAGGACAGGTGAAATATTATCATGTAAAGCAACCATAAACACATGAAAAGACCTAGGTTTACAATTTATGATTAAAACTCTACTATCTACACAATATACATAGAAGTAAAATGTAAAAACTTAAATATCTTGGAAACAGTAGCCAATCAGTTGTTTTAATTGTCATATTTGAATTCAGCACATCAAAATACATAATAAATAGCACATTTTATCTCTGAAGCAGACGACTTCTAAAAAATTGTAGACCAGTGTATTTTATCTACATTTCTAGATGCTTTCAGTTATTGATATTGATTACAATAAAACAGAAATTTATGTTTTCAAACAAAACCTGGTGTTTATTATTTCTAGAAAGAGGGTCAGGGTGAGGGTTATGGAGGGAAGGTTGTATTGGGCCAGAGCCAAGCCCCCATAGAAGAGGCCCTGGGGAGAGTCAGTGGGCTCCTTCACAGAATTGCTCCCTCGGGGCCTCCGGATGCGAATGGCTCACTGGTAAGCCTGGCGGATGGCAGCTGTTCGGGGCTGCTCAAATTACCTCCCCTCACCATCAGTACCTGTGCCCCACCCTGGGAGGAGGGCCTCCCCTTTTCTCTCCATGAGGTTATGGAGAAGACAACATGCAGCCACCACCTCAGGGATGTTGCATTCCCCCATTTCTAGCCGTGTGAGCAAGCAACGGAACCTCCCTTTTAAACATCCGAATGCGCATTCCATCTGCATGCAAGCCTGGCTAAGATGTGCATTAAACTGCTCCTTGCTCGCATCCAGGTGGCTGGTGTAGGGCTTCGTCAGCCACGGCAACAGGTGATTGGCTGCATCTGTCACAATGCACATCAGCATGTGCATGTCCCCAAGCGCAAGGTCCCAATGTGGGAAAAATGTTCCTGCCTGCAGACTGTGGTAGAGGTAGGAGTTCCTGAAGATGTGGGCATCATGTGCCTGCCCTGACCTCCCAACACAAATGTCAGTAAACTGTCCCCAGTGGTCGACTAGGGTCTGGAGCACCATTGAAAAGTAGCCCTTCCTATTAATGAATTGCACTGCTTGATAGGGCGATGCACGGATTGGGATGTGTGTCCCATCGAGTGCTCCTCCACAGTTCGGGAAGCCAAGGGCAGCAAAGCCAGCCATGATGGTGTCCAGGTCTCCCAGACGGACGAGCCTGTTCAGCAGCTCTGAATTGATGGCCCTCACCACCTGCAGAAAGAGACAAATAGATAGACAAAAAAATGTTAGACGGGGTGCCTGAGACCTTGGGAGGAGAACCCGCCCCAACATGCCCCCCCAAACACCCCAGGATCCCCTGCTCCAGAGGCCTTCCACGGACCAGCACAAGTGAGTCGAGGAGCTCCCTCCCACTCCCACTCCACCCCATCCCCCACCCCCCTTGCCCTTTCCTGACAGTTCCCCTTTTTCACCCACCCCAGCAGTGACTGTCCCCCTAGAGTAATTTACCTCCATCAAGATGGACCCAACAGTAGACCTGCACACACCAAACTGGTGTCCCACCAAGTGGTAGCTGTCAGGAGTTGCAAGCTTCCACAGGGCAATAGCGACCCTCTTTTCCAGGGAGATGGCGGGCCGCAGGTAGATGTCCTGTCGTTGGAACACGGGGACAGCCAGACACACAGCTCCTGGAACGTGGCCTTCTGCATCCAGAAGTTGTGGACCCAGTGCTGGTCGTCCCACAGCTCCATAATGAGCCGGTCCCACCAGTCAGAACTGGTGTCAAGCCTCCAAAAACGCCTCTCCAGGAAGAAGTTTGGAGGCAAGGCATTGGTCCTGCATCCCAGGTGAAGCTTTCATATCTCTGGTCTAGGTCCAGATGGGGAAGGAGCATCATGACTGTGTCATGCAGATGCAGCAGAATTTGCAGCATGATGGTGTGGGGTCATTGCTTGCTCAGGGGCAGCTCTGGCTCCATGGCCAAAAAAACCCAATGAAAAGCAGGAAAACCAACCAGAAGAGAAACTGCTGTGGTATCCAAGAAAGCAGGGCAACCAGAGAAAGCACTTCAGCAGCTTTGCTGTCCCTCTAGCAGGTAGGCAAGCCAGAAGCACGAGCAGAACAACAGCTGTCCAGGGAGATCCCTTTAAGCACGCATCTCTGCAAAGGGCATGCAGCAGCACCAGGAAGTAAATGCTGCCCCCATGCCCTGCCAGAAGTGGTTCCGGGTGCCTTTTTTTGTGAAAAAGCAGATTGATTTTTCGATCCTTGTAATGCTGTCTAGATACTCTTTTTCGAAAGAGGCTTTTTTGAAGTATCTTTCGAAAAAGCCTCTTTTGAAAAAGGCGATTAGTCTAGACGTAGCCTCAGAGACTAACGAAGGTATAGGATTATGAGCTTTCATGGATAAAACCCACTTCATCAGATGAGTTGATTGATGATTTTGTTAGTCTCCAAGGGCATGTCTACACCAGGAAATTATTTCAAAATAATTTATTTTGAAATTCTTACTTGTGAAATAATTATTTCAAAATAGTGCATGCATACTACAAGGCACCATTGAAACAGAGCAGGCTGTTGTGCAACCAGCCCACCACCTGCCCCTGCATGTGTATAGAGAAAGTTATGGAACTTACCTGAACTGCCTTTGCTGGGATTGTCCCAGGCCTCAGAGACATCCTGGGAGAGTGGAGCTGGCTCCAGGGTGAGGAGCAGCTTCTGGCTGGCAGGCATGGTGTCCTGGCTGGCCTATTCCTTCTGCTCTTCCTCCTTGTCCTGCAGAACCCCATCTTTATAGAGTCGACAATAACGGGGGCAGGAGGTGACTGACCCATCTCCCAGGATGGCATCCAGCTGCTCATAGTAGCAGCAGGTGTGAGGAGCCAGTCCAGATTGACTACCCTCCTCTCTGGCCTTATTGTAGGCCTGCTTGGAGCTTTTTTATTTTTATGCAGACCTGGTTAAGGGTTCGCATGTGTCCTTTTTCCACCAGGCTGGCAGCCATGCAGCTATAGACATCCTCATTCCTCCTCCTCGTGTGGAAATCCTGGAGGTTGATCTCTTCCCCCTGACCTCGATGAGGTTCAGGATCTCCATATCAGTCCAAGCCGGTGCTCTCTTTGGCCCCTAGCCAGTGGCAGCCAAGGGTTCTGCGGGAGTGCTGGCAGATGTGGGGGGCTCTGAGGTTATTCATGGCTCTTGAATTGGGTGCTGTGTGGCATGGGGCTGGCAAAGCTCTCCTCATGCCACAAGCCCTTGCCCTTCTATTTGCAGCTTTAAGCTCTGCAGGAGAAGGGGAGCAGTGGAGTTGTCAGGTGTGGCCAGAGCAGCTACAAGTGTAGCTGTGAGAGGCCTCTGGAAGCCAATTATTTCAAAATAGCAGCAGCTGAGCATCCACACTACTGCCATTTCAAATAAAAATTTCAAAATAAGTATTATTCCTCATGACAAGCAGGAGTTATTATTTTAAAATAACCAGCTTATTTTGAAATAACAGGCTTGGTAGTATGGACACTTTGCTTGTTATTTCAAAATAAGGGGAATTATTTCAAAATAACTCCCTAATATAGACAAGGCCTTAGGTGCCACTTGTTGTTTTTAAAATTATAGACTAACATGGCTATTCCTCTGAGATTACTTAAAAGTAAGGAAATTAATAGCTAAAGATCTTATAAATCTAACTCACCCTATAATAAGCAAATTATTCTATTTAAATTTATTTATTGTCTTATAAACTAACAATAATAATAGTATTCATTTTGGAGGAGAATTACGGTTGTTGTATTGTGATACAACACACAACAAAATGCAGCCAGATCTAACTAGCTTTGAGGTCAGTGAAAAAAGTTCCAATCATTTCAATGCAATTTGGATCAGGACCACAGTGCTTGAACCTGTTTTCAGTGAGGTAAATGGCAAACATCAAAAGAAAATAAAAGGACAATCCTCCCATTTAGCTAAAAATAAAGAATGGCTCTTGCGCAAAAGGAATTTTTTGCACAAAAAGGAGCCATCTACACAGCATTTTTTTGTTCAAAAACCTCTTATGCAAAAGGGATCCGAGGAGGAAATGCAAATGAGAGCACGACATATGCAAATAAGTGCTCCATTTGCATTTCCTCTTGCGGAAGAGAATTGTAGTACAGATGTAACTCAAGAGAAAAAAGATAGGAAGATACTAAAGTCAACCTATAAAATGAGGATCATTTTAATTATCTGTAAATACAGCCAGTCAGGAAGTGGTTGGTTGGTTGGTTGGTTTTTAGTAAACTGGAGTAAAATGAATGGTGTTTGGGTTCTCAGTGTTTATGTAGACAGTCATGTTTAATATTTGATATTTTTGAGGGTTTTTTTCAGCCTCCTATTCCCCTTGTACATTAACTTTGAACATTAGCAAAATTGCAGTTGTTGGTTTTCATAATCAAGTAATCTAAATTTGCTAGTTTATCATAGGATTACTACCAATGTAATACACGCCATCATGTGCCAGCAATGCCCCTCTGTTATATACATTGGCCAAACTGGACAGTCCCTACGCAAAAGAATAAATGGACACAAATCAGATATTAGGAATGGCAATATACAAAAACCTGTAAGAGAACACTTCAATCTCCCTGGACACACAATAGCAGATTTCAAGGTAGCCATCCTGCAGCAAAAAAACTTCAGGACCAGACTTCAGAGAGAAACTGCTGAGCTGCAGTTCATCTGCAAATTTGACACCATCAGCTCAGGATTAAACAAAGACTGTGAATGGCTAGCCAATTACAAAAGCAGTTTCTCCTCTCTTGATGTTCACACCTCCACATCAGCTGCTAGAAGTGGGCCTCATCCTCCCTGATTTAATTTACCTTGTCATCTCTAGCCTGATTCTTGCCTGCATATTTATACCTGCCTCTGGAAATTTCCACTACATGCATCTGACGAAGTGGGTCTTTGCCCACAAAAGCTTATGCTCCAATACATCTGTTAGTCTATAAGGTGCTACAGGACTCCTTGTAGGGTTTGCAAAGTTATTACCAATACTATGTGTTTCAGAGGAAGGCAAACACAGCCCATAATAAATAGCTCTAGCCTTATTATGCACTGCTGTAACTTGTGGGAAGTGGAGAGAAAACTACTTCCTAAGACCCAAGAAGATGATCTTCTTTTGCCCCAGAGCATAAGATGTAATAACTACATTGATTTAAATATTATTGTTTGTAAAATGATTCCACTTTTTAAAAAGGTTGTTTCATTAACTGACTCTCACCCTCCTGCAGCTGCAAAATGTATAGACTGATTGCACACTATATGAAACAATATTTCCTTCCATTTTTCTAAATTCATTTACCACCAGTTTAATTAAGTGACCATCATCTCATGGCAGGTGAATGAATATATGTAACTACCTTCACTCATCCATGGAAATTCCGTAACTGCTTCATTGAGAAATTCTGTATCAGGTGTGCCCAGCAGGTGTTCAGCTCTAATGCTTCACGATTTCCCATTTATTAAGTCTAGAAAATATCCACTGAAATGGCAACACCGGAATAAGCAACAGGAGGGAAGAGCACAGCAGCGAGTGAGTTAAACACTCCCCCTGATCCTGGATTTTTCTTGAATGTAGGGCTGACAAATAGCTTCCAAGCTTCATGTCTTTGTGGTAAACAATTTTCTAAAAAAAATAAAAAATACATATCATCCCCATAAATGGTGGCAGCACCTACAATGAGCAGGCACATTCATATGGATGGAAATTAACTAAAACATGAAAATACACAAGTGGGGAGGGAAGAAAAGGCAGGAAATTGAAAAAAAACATAAGTGAGGGTCCTTAAGAATGTAAGCAATGCTTAATTACATTTGACAAAAATATATTTAGAGTTGGCTCATTTGGCTGCACACATATCATAAGTATATTTGACTACACCTGCAGCAGAAAGCAAAATAAGTAATTTCTCCTCGACATCAAATGCAAGGTGCAGAACTGGCTAGATGAATGGTACATAAATGCAAATGATTATTAGAAGGCAGAAGAAAGGTATCACAAACCGCTTTCACATGGCAGCCTTGTTCTTTATTCGTCTTCCCATCTCTCTCACCTTACCAAGGAAAAGGACATCTTCAGTTCAGCAGAAATTATGCTGCAGTTTCCTGGTGGCTAAGTTTATTCTGCAAAAGAGATTTGGTACTATCAAAATAGCACCAGAACAAATTATGTGTTGGTTTCAGAAACACTCATATCCATGTCTTTGGGACATGTTAATATCTCTGTTGGTTTGCAAAGGGAGCCTGCTAAAGTTAGCCTGTTACTGTAATGCACCCGTGTTTCCCCTCATGGTGACGCAAGGGCACCCAGTTAAAGTTCCAGCTTCCAGCCGTCACCTGTCTCCCTCCTGACCAGGTTTTAGGACTGCACTGCTCTTTGTCTTACATTGTAATTTCCCTAGCCAAAAGAACAGCACCTGTGCTTTGCTTTCTCTGTGGGGTCTATGAATAGTGTATTGCCAGTAGTTATCATGTGATATCAGCAAAATCAAGCCAAAAAAGTCTGTAAGTTTTTCCCTTGAAAAAAATCATCATTTCATTACATTCCAATAATCAGAAAATATCTTTTTCACATATGTACTGGGCACTGTGTCGTGGATTAGAGTGACTGTTACTTGGTGGCGTGCCCACCATTGATGAGGATCTTGCAAAAGCCTCTCCATGGGAACTAAATAGACTGGGGAATGGTTGCTGAGCAGTCTGTCCCCCCCCGCCCAGCATCACTGATAATACTGCCAAAGAATTTTCACATAGAGTCACAGTAATTCTTCATTTCTACTGCCTTCTACCTGTAGAAAGAGCTTAGGGTATGTCTAGACTACAAGCCTCGTTTGAAAGAGAGCGTCTAGACTGCAACCACTTCTTTCGAAAAAGCGAGCCGCTTTTTTGAAAGAGAGCACCCAGGCAGTCTGGATGCTCTTTCAAAAAAGCCCTGTTTTCATTCAAGAATGCCTTTTTTCGAAAGAGCACTTTCGAAAAAAGGCATTCTTCCTTGTAAAATGAGGTTTACCGCGGTCGAAAAACCCACCCCGTTCTTTCGATTTAATTTCAAAAGAACGTGGCGCTAGTTTAGACGCAGGGCAAGTTTCTTCGAGAAAAGGCCACTTTTTTCGAAAAAAAACCTGTAGTCTAGACACACCCTTAGAGTGCAACTCAGGCTGGTCATGGTTAGAATGACACCTCTGAAAGGTGACTGAGCTTGCGAGTGCTATATACATAGGACTGGAAGGGACCCCTCTCAAGTCCAGTCCCTTGCCAGTGAAGATTATAGCCTCACATGTAGGTAACAAAGAATGTCACCTAAAGGTGTATTAAATATGTATCATTGTACATAAGTGAGGTGTGGTTCAACACAGCCGTTGTTATGCAGTACAAATGGTAGAGACTCCAGCCCTTTTGCACAAGGAACCATTCCTCTTTGTGAGTTCATCAAGCACTGAGCTGGAAGAAGTATTCCTTAGCAATCCTAGCCTCCAAACTCACTGCCCCCTCCCTTGGTCCCAGCAAGAATATTGGTACAATCCCTGTAAGGGAGGGGGGGGGACTGTTTGTGTTTCCTAAATCATTTTAAGCCTTCTAAGATTTTTATCACATTGAGATCAGGTATGGTCCATAGCTTGTTTCCTGAATAATTTGAAAAAAGAAATTAGAAGAATAAAAAAGAAAGGCTGTTTTAAAGCCAAAGCAAGACTCTCCTTCAGAATCTCTGCCACTCGGATGCTGCAAAAATGTGACATTTTAATTCAATCTTAATATTGTCTTTTGTTTCTGTATTTCTTTTATGTCTGTAAGTATGTTTTTAACTTTCAGGTCCATAGCACTCTGGCTTTGATAATACCTTAGGGTATGTCTACACTAGCCCCCTAGTTCGAACTAGGGTGGCTAATGTAGGCATTCGAACTTGCAAATGAAGCCCGGGATTTAAATATCCCGGGCTTCATTTGCATGTTCCCAGGCGGGCGCCATTTTTAAATACCCCGTAGTTCGAACTGACTGCCCGCGGCTACACGCGGCAGTCAGAAGTTAATCCGAACTAAGTCCTTAGTTTGGATTAACTGTTATTCCTCCTGCAATGAGGTGTAACAGTTAATCCGAACTAAGGACTTAGTTCGGATTAACTTCTGACTGCCGCGTGTAGCCGCGGGCAGTCAGTTCGAACTACAGGGCATTTAAAAATGGCGCCCGCCCGGGAACATGCAAATGAAGCCCAGGATATTTAAATCCCGGGCTTCATTTGCAAGTTCGAATGCCTACATTAGCCACCCTAGTTCGGACTAGGGGGCTAGTGTAGACATACCCTTATATTTTTCTAGCATATCAAGAATTAAGTGCTCTGTTTTTCTCTAAATCCCCCTGAAGTCCTTTTCTTTTGGGGATTTCTGTTTGTTCTCTCACTTGTTCAAAGGGTTTCTATAGATACCAACTGGAAATTATATAGTTTTAATCTCTGGTTGCTTCACAGCCACAATATTTTTCTCAAATATCATAATCCAAGAAATCACAAGTAACAGAAATGACCCTAAATCCTCCTGAGTGACTTTGCTTTTTTCAGCAAAAGTCAGTTTTAGTTTGCAAACATAATCTGTTGTCATCACTGACCAGTGGACACACCTTGATTCCTGACCCTTCCTCATAGTGCCAGGAATCGTGTAGGAATGGCATCTCCCAGTGATTTTTGGAAAGGCTGTATGTTTTTGTTGCTGTTTGTTTTTTTGCCAGACTTATATAAGCGAGGAAAAAGGCCTTATTAGGGCTGCCACTGTTTGAAGCTGCAATTTCCCACTAAAGTAAGTGGTTGGTGCACATCTTCCTTTATCAATTCCAATTAGAGTCATTCTTTGTCTGCAGAATTACAAAACTCTTCTCAACTCTTCCCAAAAAGCACACTCTGTTCTATCTTACAAAATGCAAGGCAGGAATTTTTAATTGACTTGTAAATGCATAGACTTGCTGCAATGTATAGCATAAGATAAACATTTAACTATGTGACTATTTTCAGTACAAAGTTCAGTTATGTATTGTAGGAGCATAACCTCAGAATGACATATAAAACAGATGCAACTGGTTATCTGGCAGGGCACTATGAGAAGGTAAAATTGTTATGCACTGAGCCAACCTAAACTGAGTATCTTGCTTATTGTCTTACTAAAATAAGGATGTGCTAACATACTAATAATGCAGAATATATTTTATTAGTAATTAGTAAATTACTGGTATAATATTTGAAGTATCATTTTCTTTTATTAACTAAATCTTTTCCTATCCAAAAGTAATCTTAATATTTAATTTATCACAATATCAGTTCTTTAATATGAGCAACATAAATGGGTATATTTCTTCAGTTAACCAAGAGACTGATAGGCCTAATGTCTGAAAGCAACATCAGCATAAAACATTAGAACTAGTACTTATGGGTGCTGATAAACATAATGGAAATATTATTTAAAATTAAAACAATATGCTAGATTCTAAAAAGTCAGCCTGAAACAGCTGGTGAGATTGTTATATCTTGTTTCTTCCATCTGAGCATTAGTACAATGATAAAATAAACATAAAATATTGACTTTTACATTTCTTGTCAGTGATGTATAAATATGCAAGAAAACATATATATTCTTCAAATATATTTGAAGCAGACAAATAAAGTAGAAACTAACTTCCCCATTTCTTTATCTTACATGTTTTTATTTATACATCTGAGTGGTTACCATATGCATTCTTTTTAGTAATACTTACAATCAAGATTAACAAGCATATATTTTAGTTTGGATTTTTATATGGTAAATAAAATACAATGTCCCTATTCACAATCTAGAGTGAACAGACAACTTTGTAAGGTGTTGCCTAAATCATATAAGAAAAGCACAAGGCTATAATCATTTGCTGAAATTTAAAAAGGTCTGGCTGAAAAACAAGATTTCTATTTTATGAAAACTGTTAAGGTTTCAACAGCTGTTGTTCTTCCCATGACGAATATATCCAATACCTTTTGAAAATTTTCACAAAAATGTCAACAGAAATTCATGTCTGCATAACCCAGTGGGTAGGACACTTAGCTGGGAGATTAGAGACACAAATTCAAGTCCCTTGTCTGAATCAAGCAGAGTTTTGTGGAGAACAGCTTGAAACCATTACAGGTTCAAAAACAAAAAGGCAAATAAAAAGGCCCTACATTTATTTTTTAAAAATAATTATATTTAAGCCTACTAAGATTTTTGGAGGGCCCTAATGCTTGATTTTTGAAAATTAGAGGTGGGGAATATTGATAAGCATGATCAATGGAACTTTAATAATGATGTGAATCTATATAGACTCGTATATAGTGAACACAGCATCTATTTATCCTCTCTCTCTGCATGGAGAAAGAGACAGATTGCTTCCTTATGAAGTGCCAATAAGTTGTCAGTCATGTTATATTTCTCATTTTTAAGTGCTTTTATGGGCATTTTGTGACTACTCTCAGTCCTTCTTCAGACAGATCACTGGCACCCCACCCATGTTATGCCACATAATTTTGATGGATAGAAATGCTATTTGATGTGCCCAAAATTGTTTGTGGGTGTATCTGAGACCTAATTACAAATAGTTTCACCCGAGTAAAGGTTATATATTATTTGACATGTTCATACAGAATGAATACTTTGAATCATCCAGGACTACATGCTCCTGTTTCTGCATAGACAAATGACTTCAATATTTTTAATCTGTTTTCCATATACATGGAACATCATGGTTAAGGGAGTAATTGAGCCATACATCCCCAAGATGGTTCCTTCGCAGACAGGCCCTTATGTCAGAATCCACAGAGCCAGTTCTTCAGGGAAGATAGACTGAATGCAACAAAGCTGTGTGAGTTTACACCAGTTGGAGAATTGAACTCCATACACTTACAATGTATACACTTTGTGGCAGAGATTGTCTATTTTTTTCTGTGTTTTTACAGCATGAGAACATTGGGAAGCTGGTCTGTGAGCCCCTGAGTACTACCCCAGTGCAGATAATAAGTAACCAGCTGCTCTGGCAAGATTTTTTGGGCATGATCCTTCAATGATATGATTTAATCCTTTCGTTTATGTAAATATGAAATTGTTCTGCAACAATTTATGTTGACCTACTTCAAGAAAGTCACTTGAAAAAACAGTAGCCATTCTTCTCTTTCTGTGATTGTCAGTTAGAAATTGTTATACACTTCCAAATTATTGAAGCAGAATCAAAACCAACTTTTATAGAAATCAAGCTACTCTGAAAAACAGATCAGTGGAAGAATAACGATTGCTGTCTAAAGTTGTTCTTCAATGTCAGTAGAACAGGGACTATACAATAATCCTTTTACACCATGCTAAACTAGCTGTGAATCAGTCTTAAAGATATTTTCTAGGGAAACTTTGCCCCAAATGCCCCTTTGTTATTGCTGAAATATTGAACTATGACAGTAAGGCTATAGACAACCATGATTTGAATGTATCTAAGATGACAAGATGGTTTAATTAAAAGTAGACCACACACTTTATGGCATATGCTAGCATCAGTAAGGGAACATTTTACAAAAGGTTAATTTCTTTGCACTTCACTGATTATGTCAGCATAACTATGCTAAAATGTACTACTGATGGTTTGGTTATTCTCTAGGCAAAGACAAACTGATGTTTGTGAAAGAAAAACCTGTAACAGTAGCACAATTAATTTCTTCTGTGTTAGGCTACGTCTAGACTATAGGCTTCTTACGCAAGAACCTTTTTTCGGAAGAGATCTGCTGAAAAACTTTTTGCGTAAGAGTGTGTCCACACACAAAAGCACATCAAAAAAGCAATGCACTTTTGCAAAAGAGAGCATCCAGACTGACTGGATGCTCTCTTGCATAAAAGGCCACCCGGAACCAGTTCAGGCAGGGCTTTAGGTCACCAGTTGCTTCCGAGTGCTGTTGCTGGAGCCCTGTAGAGACACGCGCTTAAAAGGACCTCCCTGGACAGCCATTTCTCTGTTTCTGCTGTGTGCTTGCTACCTCTTCAAGGGACAGCAAAGCTTCAGCGGTGACTGCTGTGGTTGCCCTGTTCTTTTTTTGGATGCCACAGCTTTTTCCTTTGTGTGTCATGGAGCCAGAGCTGCCCCTGTGCATGCAATGAACCCACATGGCCATGCTTCAGTTTTTGCAGCACTTTCTGCCAGCTGCCTTCCAGTTCCTGGGAGACCTGGACCCTGAGCTCCTTCTGGGGACCCTCTCCATGGCTGCGGCTGCTCCACTCTGGCTGCTGCACCCCACTGTTGAGAGAAGGTTCTGGAGGCTGGAGACCAGTTTGGACTGGTGGGACCAGCTGGTCCTGGAGAGGTGGGCGACTAGCAGTGACTGCGAAACTTTTGAATGCGCAAGGCCGCCTTTCTAGAGCTCTGTGCCTGGCTCACCTCCACCCTCCAGAGATGCAACACCCACCTGTGGCCCGCCATCCCCCTGGAGAAGTAAGTTGCATTTGCCCTCTAGATGCTCGCCTCCCAGACAGCTACTGATCTGTGGGTAACCAGTCTGGAGTGGGGAAGTCCACCATTGGGGACCTCCTTATGGAGGTAAGGAGCTCTTGGACTGCAGTCCTTTCACGGGGGGAGGGGAGGGTATTGGATAAGGGGGACCATTAGGAAAGGGGGGCTGAGACTGTGGGGGGTGGAATGGGGGTGGTGGGAAAGTTCTGTCCCCAGAGGCTTGTGCCATCCCGCCCTCACACAGACCTGCTGCTGAGGGGGATTGGCCTCATAGGAGGTGGGTCCTGGGATGTTTGGGAGGGGCCAGAGGAGGGGAGTGGATGGGCACCTTTTTCCCATGCTGGCACTTTGCATTCAGCGATGTGCACATGCCACGGTGCGTAGAGGGGGGATGCGGTATACTCACTAATGCCCTAGCTAATGAAACCCTACACTGGCCACCTGGATCCCAGAAGGGACCTGTTTAATGCCCACCTGAACTGAGCCAGGATCCAGGTGGAGTGCACCTTTGGCCACTTCAAGCCATGTTTCCGGTGCCTCCTCACCCGCCTGGACGTAGGGGAGCACAACATCCCTGAGGTGGTGGCGGCATGCTGTGTGCTCCACAATACTGTGAAGCGGAAGGGGGAAGCCTTCCTCCCAGGTGGGGGACAGATGCCGGCCATGAGTGCTGTGTGTTTGAGTAGCTCTGGACAGCTTCTATCCGCCAGGTCCATCAGCTGGGGGTTTGCATCTGGGAGGCCCTGAGGAAGAGGTTCTCTCAAGGACCACAGTAACTCCCCAGGGCCTCCCCCACAGAGGCCTGTGGCTTGCAGCCCTATCCCTCCCCCCACCTCAACCCCTCCCTTTGTGCCTTCCCTGACCTTCCAATAAACACACTTTTTTGGTTTTAGAACAAAAGCAGTCTTATTTTATTAAACATTCAGAAAAGGTGGGCAGGGGGAGGGGGAGCTCTGAACTGGGAGAGGGGATCAGGACTGGGGGATGGGGTCAGGGTGTGGGGACCTCATTGGGGTTGTGTGGGTCTGGGGACCACAAAGGTTTGGGCAGGAGGGGGCGCTACAGCAGGGTCAGGATTGGCAGGGGGAGTAGAAAGAGGGGCCATATGCATCACATGGGAATTGCTGGGGAGGGTTCAGAGGCGTAGCAGGGTGGGCAGGCAGATGGGAAATGGCCATAGGACGCGGAGCAGGAGAGTGGAAGCCAGGAGCAGCAGCATCAGGCGGGTGTTCCACCATGTGGGACATGATGGCACACATGGTGTCACACCACTCCATCATTTGGTCCCAGGCACTCTAAGTCTGCACGGACTCTGTGCACCAGGGTCTGATGGATGTCGTGGAGGATGCTGATGTGCTGGTGCATCAGGTCCTCCTGAATCCTGGTGCATCTGCAGGTCCCCCGGGCTCTGGCAGGTGGCTGCGGTGGTGTGTCTCAGCCCTCAGTCCCGGCTGGTCCAGCTGTGGTGAACACAGAAGAGGGAGAGGCCATCAGTCATCCCTGCGGACACATTCCCTGAGGCCTTGCCCTCCTCTGTGAGCAGCGACCAATTGTCCACGGCCCAGAGGAGGGGGATGTCCTGGGTGCAAGGCCATGTGTGGCCTGAACAGCACGCCCTGTGTCACAGGGGCCCTGATGTGCCCAAAGGACTGTGCTGCCGCTTCCCCTCCTCCTCTCCCCACCGTGGACAGGCAGCCAAGGGAAGTGTCTGTCCACAGTGGGATCCTTTCATGGGTGGCAGAGGAGCCGGGAGCAGCCTGCCCCTTCCTGGGGTCTGCACACATAGCTGTGGCTCGCTGTGCTGTCTGTGGGAGTGGCTACTGCCTCGCACGAGCAGGCATGCCTGTGTGCTGTGTGCAGCACTCCTTAGTCTGTGTGGGGTCGTGCCTGCGCTCTTGTGGCTAGCCTGCTTCCAGCCAGGTGCGCCCTCCACCGCTGCACTCAGGCAGGATGTGTGTGGCTTCCCCTGATCCTGGCAGCAGGATCCTGGGCATGTTCAGGGGCCGCCTGCTGTATCCGCATGCCATACACTCACGCTGCACATGGTTGCACTTGGATGTACCACAGCATGATGTGCAGCCCAAGCAGCCCGAGCGACACCAGCCCCCTTCTCCCCCGCCCTGTGTGTGTGACAGCTCACCTGAAGATCCCTCCCAGGCCTCCGAGGAAGCCTGGAAAACGTCCTGGCTGACCTGCACCAACTCCAAGGACAGGATGACAGTCTCCTCCTCCTCCTCTGGCTGGCCCTGGCCCTCCTGCTCCTCCTCCGGGGTGACCTCTGGCTGGACAACTACTGGGTTCTTGACTATGGAGTCCACAAGGATGGGTGGGGAAGACGTTTCCCCACCCCCCAGGATGTGGTGCAACTCCTGGTAGTAGGGGCAGATGTGGGTTCCTGCCCCTAAGCGCGAGTTGCGCTCTGTTGCATGTATCCCAGTTGGAGCTCTTTCACTTTGCTCCGGACCTGTTGCATGGTCCGGGCTGGGTGTCCCCGCTCCACCATGGAGGCAGCCATCCAGGCATAAATGTCCGCATTATGCCTTTTGGCCCAGGGATCTTGCAGAGTCTCCTCCTCGCCCCACAATTCGAGGAGGGACTCTATCTCTGGGCCAGACCACATTGGGGTGTGCCTCTTTGTCCCCCTGGGGGGAGTCCTGGGATCCCTCCTGTTGCTCCCTTGCAGGGTCAGGGGGATTGCAGGGGGCTTGAGGCTTGGCCATGGGTGTCCTGGCCTGTGGCAGGGAGAGCCGCATGGTGAACTGCTGCTCTGTGTCTGGTTTCTTGCCACAAGGTTTGTCCAGGGTGCCTGCAGCTTTAAGAGGGGCCAGGAGACAGGAACTATAGCATTGTGATTAGCTGGTATGGAGTGGCCATCAGGGCACCTGTGCTTTTTCCTGGAGGCCTCTTCTTGTGCAAAAAACCTCTGTCCCCCTCCCCCCGTCCACACACACCTTTTTGCGAAAGAGCTCTTTCACAAAAAGGCTTCTTCCTCATAGAAAGAGGATTACCAATTGCACAAAACCCCCTCTGTTCTTTCGATTGACTGTCAAAAGAACGCGCTTGCAGTGTGGATGTAACTCAGGTTTTGTTGGAAAAGCGGCCATTTTTCCAACAAAACTCTGTAGTCTAGACATAGACATAGTCTAGACATACCCTTAGAGTGCAAAGTACAATATCTATGAACCAGATTAAATTTTAGGCTATTAAAAATAAGATTCCAACCCTTCAATTGTTTATCCATGTGCACAATTTTAAAGAATAGAGTAAACACTTCAACAGAACTACTCATGTTAGAAGATTGCTTACATTTGTACAACTGAGATATACATCGCTATGTATTGGTAATGCAATGTGAATGTGATTTAGTATTTACCTACATTCCATGTACAAGAACTTTATGTATTTTAGTTTGTTTTTATAGGAAAATGTTATATTGCTGGCAAGCATATACAATGTTTTACACACACAGTATCTTTGCCTGACAAGATAATTTATAAAACATGAGCTTTGTATCCATATGTGACAGTTTTCTTCTATGTAGTTCCACTTTAATCTTCCCCATTGCTGAGAATGGTTATTTTGCAATCCTGATTACTTTGGCTATCACTGCTCTTGGTGTTGTTTTTATGTCCTCCACATTAACAGAAGAATGGCTTCTGTTAAATATGTGGATTTGTGAATTTAAGAATAAAATAATGGCACGTTACACAAAGCACAATGTTATTCTAGCTAGGGCAGGCAATTCTCTGTTCTGATCATCATTCAGACTCTGTAACCCTATACAAAAGGCAATCTCTTTTCACTCTCCACAATCAACATCCTTAATCAAACAATAGCAGCTACTTCATACAGTGAATGGAGATGTTCTGAACTTGCAACCCTGTAGATGATTAAACATTCCATTGTTTAAAAGAAATGTACCTGCTTTCAGTTTCATTATGTAAGCTCCTCCCCCAGGGTTCTGTAGCAGAGGTACTGCACTATCTAGGTCTGTAGACAGAAAGATCTATAGCTGTCTTCGACACTTTACACAGAAACAAGAGAAAAATTTCTAACCATGGAACTTACAGTCTAAGCAGAGAAAGAGAATGTGATGCAAATGCCATATCTGTTCTATATATTTGTTATGTAAGAGTGATGAAATTATTATTTAAACTATGTGGTGTTCTCAGTAAGTTAGCCTGATGGGAAAAGAGGTTATTTCCATTTGTATTGTAATGAGACCTATTCCATCAGATAAGAAAAAAAAATATGCTAATGGGTTTTTGTGCATATTCCTGATGGTCAGCTTACTCAATGGAACTGATCAAGCAAACCTTTGATTAAATGCAAATCAGTCTGCTAGTAAATATTGCAACAGGAAAAGAAACTCAAAACATGGTAGGAGAGAGACACCTGTGCTAGAGCCGAAGTAGGAGCAGTTGAAGAAATAAACTGTGCATGGACTCAGAGAGCATTCGGATTCCTACACACTAGGGTAGTGTTCTTCATTGTAAGGTCCTTGAGCCAGGGGTGGCTTCCATCAACCCTAAGTGCAGCTCCAGTTCTCGCTAAGCTACATGGCTACACAGCAGGCTATAAATAGCTGCACAGCTGCTCTAAAGGGCCATGCAGCAGGGACCTGGAGAGGAGAGAAGTGGGGGTGGGGAGTGGGAAGGAACTGGGGAGGGAAGGAAGTTGGGGCTTGCAGGACACTTGAAGCTGGAGGGAAGAAAAGGTTCCTTCCTCTGGCAGGGGAGAAAGAGAAGACCCCTTTCCCTGACCTAACTGTTGCTGGCAGGGAGAGGGCTGGGGGAAGTCCTCTGGCTCCAGCTCCAGCACAGCCTACCTGCATCTTGAACCCCTCATGCCTGGTCCCAGCCGCAGCTTTCACTCCTGCATTCCAACCCTCTGCCTTAACCCTAAGCATGAACAAGTGAAGCAAGAACAGGCACATTTTCACTGATCTCATTTTTAAAGTAAGTTTTGCTCTTAAAAAGTGTACTCACCTAAGTGCCTTTTTAATTCCATATATTTGCCTGGTTGCTATTTTTAAATGGAGTATCACTTAATTGTACAAGTAGACTTTGTTTTAGTAACACAAGTGGCTCTGTAATATTGAATCCATAAAGAGTAGAAAGGGTAATAATGTGGCTCTCACATTGAAGGACTTCTGCCACTTCAAAAATAGTGAAGAACACCGCAGTTGAGTATTAAGTTGGAAGAAACTTCATTTCCAGATCAACGAAACAATTAACAGAATTCTGAACTGCAGCTGCGTCAGAACAAGGGCTGCTCATTATCTCAGCTTTTCATCTCATTAAACCAATATTTTATATGCATTCAGTTCTGCATCTGCATTAGCTACAGTCACTGCAGTGATTAGTCCAGCTGTATTTATATTTTGTATAACATCCATTTTTATTTCTGGTTTTTCTTTATTTCCTATCCTTTGACAATAAACTTTACTTTTATGTAAAAACAGTGGGAGTGGATGTGGGGGCTGTTTTGTGGAGGTACCTGCTGTTAGGAAGAGCTGGTGCACCAAGTTCAGATAAAGCTGAATTAGCAGAAGAGGGAATTGCCAGAGCATTGGTTATGGTTAATAGTCAGTTGTACTCCTTTCTGAAACAATACTAGGCAAGGGTGATGGAACAATTTGTGCAGTGTGAGGGGGGGTGCTGAGAGCCATTGAACCCTGTATCTGCTGGAAACCATTTCAAGCCAGAGGGCACTGTAGCAGCCCCAGCACCTGTAGTTCAAGAACCTATGGACATATCTATTTATTTCAAAATCAGAAGGCGAGCATTCACACTGCCAAGCCTGTTATTTTGAAATAATGGGCTTGTTATTTCAAAATAATAACTCCTGCTTGTGAAGAGGAATAACCTTATTTCAAAATACTTATTTTGGGAGTTATTATTTCAAAATAACCTGCTAGTGTAGAAATATGGGTATGTCTACACTAGCCCCCTAGTTCAAACTAGGGAGGCTAATGTAGGCATTCGAAGTTGCAAATCAAGCCTGGGATTTAAATATCCCGTGCTTGATTTGCATCTTCCCGGCCGGTCGCCATTTTTGAAATTTACAAGTCCAGACTAACTGCCCGCGTCTACACGGGGCAGGGACCCAGTAGTTCGAAATAAAGCCCTAGACGCGGGCAGTTAGTCCAGACTTGTAAATTTCAAAAATGGCGACCGGCCGGGAAGATGCAAATCAAGCACGGGATATTTAAATCCCGGGCTTGATTTGCAACTTCGAATGCCTACATTAGCCTCCCTAGTTCGAACTAGGGGGCTAGTGTAGACATACCCTATGATACTAGGAAGAATCTGAGGGTACGTCTACACTGCAACACTATTTCAAAATAACTAGTGCTATTCCAAAATAACTTGTAGAATGACCATGTAGAATGATAATGATTCCCCAGGTCCTCAGGTTTTTGTCCCATTGATGAGGAATCATTGTCCTTTAGCAGACTTGGGGTGCATCTACACGGCACCCTAAACTCAAAATTAGATACGCAATTTGCGCTATGAAAATTGTGTATCTTATTTCAAATCTATTTTGAAATAGCGTATTTTGAAATTTGGCGCATCTACACAGTGCCAAATTTCAAAATAACGTGCTATTTTGAGCCATCCCTTATCTCTTGTGCAATGAAGTTTACTGGGATGGCAAAATAGTACACCCGTTATTTCGAAAAATATTTTGAAATAACAGGCAGCTTTTGTAGATGTGGGGTAGCTATTTCAGGTTCCGACCGCTACTCTAGCTGTTTTTTTTTTTAATGAGACTCAATCTAGTAAGTGGCCACTCAACATGATTATTGGATCGGGCCTCCTACCATGAAGGAAAGAATAACACTGGCCCTTCCAGAAGCCTTGTGAGATGGATTAAAGAGTTCTTGTATGAGAGCTTTATGGAGATGTACAGGGAGGATTCCCGCTCCATCTCCAGACACGTTAACAAGCTGTTCCAAGCATTCCATGCTGTGTAGGCACAGGGTATGCCACGCATCACATCTAATTGCCTTAACCCGCTTGTAGCAAGATAAAAAATATGAAATTACCAGAAGTGCCCTCTCCAGGATCATTGCCTGACTGCAAGACGTCCTGGGAAGAGGAGATTGTCTCCAAGATTATAAAAAGTTCTTGGCCCTTGCTGCTCACCTGGGGTATGTCTACACAGCAGCATTATTTCAAAATAACTTAGTCCGTGTCTACACAGCAGGCAGTTATTTCAAAATAATGTCGAAATACTGGAGGACTTCTTACTCCGACTCCTGTAAACCTCATTATACAAGGAGTAGGGGAAGTCGGAGAAAGAATGCTCTATTTCGAAATAAGTGCTGTGTAGATGCTCCCAATTTCGAAATAAGCTATTTTGAAAGAAGCTACGCAATTGACATAGCTCAATTTGCGTAGCTTATTTCGAGTTAAACCCTGCTGTGTAGATGCACCCCAGCTGACCATTTTCCTCTTCCTCCTCCTCCATCTTGCTGTCCTCCGTGCTGCTGTCCTGATGAGTATCTTGGAAACATTCCACAGCCTGGCTTAGGAAGCTGGTCAGCCCCCTCCCCCCTGATCAAATGCAGCTACTCGTAGAAGAGTTATGTTTGTGGTGATGCTCCAGACCATCCATTTGCCTCCTTTGTCTTTTGATAAGACTGCCTTAACTCCTGTATTTTCATGCTATACTGATGCGTGTCTCTGGTGTATCATTTCTTCATAATGGATTTTGTGACGTTGGCATAGATATCTGTGTTTCATTTGCAGGCTTGGAGCTCCACGAGAACGGATTCCTCTCCCCATTGATGAGGTTCAAGATTTCCTTCACTCTTTATTCTGGTGCTCATCTGTGCCCCTGGGGACTGGAGCTCATGGAGTCCATGGAACTCAAAGTCATGGCCAGTTGGACTGCTCAGGTGCTACCTGCTCAAGGGTGTACTCACCATGCTGTCCACAAAGGAAAGGAAATTCAGAGTTTCCCAGGCTTTTCATGTTAACCTGGAGAGCACTAGAGTTGCAAGTCCTGGCCAGTACAATCACTGAGATGCCTCCCAGAGGCCAAAAATGTCAAATTTTGCAGTGTTGTATCTACCCTATCATAAAGTCAACCATGCAGGGTCGAATTTAGTGTTACTCCTCGTGAAAAGCTGGAGTACCAAAATCAACTTTAGTGGCCCTTGAAGTCAATGGAATGGGCTTGGTAGCATTGACTCATTGTTTAGAAAATCGACCTTATGCAGCTAAATTCAACATAAACACCTAGAGTAGGTGCCATAGGTGCCCAGGGAAAATTTTCACTGAAAAGTTAGGCACTAAGGCCATGTATATACTTACCCATGGATTGACACTCTGGAGGTTGATCTTCTGGCATTCGATTTAGCGGGTCTAGTATAGATCGAATGCTGATGGAAGCTCCAGCCAGCATCTGTACTCCTCACAGTCACAGGAGTAAGGGAAGCTGACAGAAGCATTTGTTCCAGTCAGCCTCCTGCTGTGTGGACGCCACCAAGGCTTGGCTTACGGTGAACTGACTCCGGCTACATATTCTACGAATTCTGCATAGCTGGAGTTGTGTACCTTAAGCTGATCTTCCAGGTCTAGCGTAGAGCTGACCTAACTGTGATTAAATGCCTACATTGTTCAACAGCAACTGAGTGGGAGCTTTGTGAATCACATGGTGGGACCTAAAACTGGAACTTAAGTACCTAAATATTTTTGTAGATTGGGGCCTAAGTGATTTTGCCAGGAACATTCAGGAAGTCTGTAGCAGGGATGAAATCACAACCACGTCTTCCATGGAGTAGGCTCCCTGCTGGATCATCTTCTCTCAAAGTGGCCTTATGGTTTTGGTTTATGCAGCAAAAATCCTAAATGACAGTGTACGTTGTTCCTCCTGCTTATTTTGAGCTTCAAAGCCCTGATATTTACAGCACAGGTGCCCCTTGCCTTATAGATAAAATAGTAGATGTCACAGGGGTTTTGTAAATCTTGTCAGCTGCTGGAACTCAGACCACTGTATAGCATTCCACACATGCTTACTGAGTTCTGTGGAATTTCATGTGTCCACTAGATTCCCTTATGGAATGTCAGAATAAATTTCAAAAATCTTTCATCCACTCTGAGAACAAGTTTTAATTAAAATTCTGAATGATAATCTTGTAGAAAGCAAACACTTGTAGAAAGCAAAGTTAACAGTCAGAGTTATGTGACATTCTACAATATATAACCTGGGGACCGTAAGCACCATAAAGCTGAATTATCCTACTATTTTGCCTTGATAATTAAGTAGGCTTCCCTTAATTACATTTATTTCAAGTGGCCAGAGAAAACATCAGCCAAACACTGTCCATCACCATGATTTGTTATCAATATCTTCTGTTGAACAAATCCTGTTTGTTGAATTATCTGTGCAGTGAATACATGATCATTTCATTCTACAATATTTGCCCTAAATAAATGAACACAGAATGTGTTCTTGTTGATTACTCACTTCTTGTTAACCCAATTGTATTAGGGTATGTCTACACTACAGTGCTATTTTGAATAAACTTAATTCGAAATAGTTAATTCGAATTAAGCTAATTCGAAATAACACATCTATACACAAAAACTATTTCGAAATAGCACTTTGCTATTTCGAAATCGCACATCCACACTGAGTGGACCCTGAACAGAAGTAAAGGCTGGCCAGAACCAGTGCCGGCAGGGCATCAGGTTAGGACTTAGTGTGTGGGGCTGCTGCCTGAGGCTAACTGAGCTCCGTGCTTAAAGGGACCCTACCCCCACCCCGGACAGACAGTTCTCAGGGTTCCCTGCTTGCTTGTCTACTTCGATGAGGGACAGCAAAGCAGTCCTGTCTTGGAGTGCCCTGAGTGCCCACATTTGGGACACCACAACACTCGGCCACATGGAGCCAGAGCTGCCCCTGGGCACACCGGTGTGTCTCGTGGGATCATTGCCATCAGCCTGGCTGCACTTGCTGCAGGCTGCCATCCAGGGAGTCCCTCAGGGGGCTGTCAGGATCCAGAAGGCCCTGAGGGAGAGCGTCCACCCCGAGAAGCCCTCAGAGCCTCCCCGGTCCTCCCCACCGGGGGCTCGTGCCCCATTCCTCCCTCACGTCCTTCCACTTACCCCTCCCTAGCTCCCCTTCCTGATGTCAAATAAAAGACACATATGTTCAAAAATAGAAACTGGGTTTATTGAACAAAACTGGGGTGGGGGGGGATGAACTTCTGGGGAGACTGGGAAAAGGAAGTGGGAGAGGGGAAGAGAGAGGGTGGAAGGGGAAGGGGGAAACCTGGGAGGAGGGAGCTGGAAGGGGGAAGCAAGGGGAAGAAGGGGGAGGGGAAGCTCAGGGCTCAGGGTTGGGGGTCTCCCTGGACCAATCTGACTTTCATGCTAACCTGCTCCTGGGTTCGCATGTGGCCTTTAGTGGCCAGGCTGGCAGCTATCCTGCCATAGACAGCCGTGTTCCTTCATCTAGGGCTGAGATCATGGACGTTGGGGGCATCCCCCCAAACCTGAATAAGGTCCATGATCTCCACCCTGGACCAGGAAGGCGCCCACCTTCTCCAGCCCCTGTCAGGCTCCTGGGAGCTGGCAGACTGCTCCTCGGGAGCGGTGGAGGGCTGGCTGCCAGTGGCTTGCTGGCTCATGTTTTGGGGCCACTGGGTCAGAGTGGCCACTGCTAGCTCTGGGCTGGCAGGCTTGGAGCTGGCACAGGCACTGTGTCCAGGGTCTACCCCTTTAATGGCTCCGGGGCTGGGGGAGAGGAGAGTAAGTTTTCCTGGTTGTGCCCAGAGTGGCCACCAGGGCTCCCCGGGAAGGGCTGGAGGCCCCCTATTTCGAATTAAGTGTCTACACAGCACTTAATTCGAAATAGCTATTTCGAATTTGGTGTTACTCCTCATAGAATGAGGTTTACCAAATTCGAAATAAGGGCTCCACTATTTCGAATTTATTTTGAAATAGCAGTTTGCCTGTGTAGACGCTATTAAAGTTAATTCAAAATAACTGCTATTATTTTGAATTAACTTTGTAGTGTAGACATACCCTTAGTATCTGAACAGGGAGTGAAACTTCAAACATTTTAAAATCCTAACAGGTGACTTCAATAGTATTACAGACAATTTTATGGTGTGCCCATAGTCCAATTTGTGCTATAATATTTTGCTGAGTGGGTAACCATTTAAGCAATGTATTTGCTTCTAAATATAATGCCTATCCATACAAAGCAAAGCTAAAGTCTGTTTAATAACCATGACAGCTATAAGCCACCACTGCTAGTTGCTCATACTAGCAAGCAGTTGTCTAACTGCAATGAGGTCCTTGCAATTTGTAACCTTGAAGTGAACCAAGGCCATTTTTTAAAAACACAAATCCCCAAATTTAAGAAACTAGAATAAAATAGAACCTGAATTCAACACCCTTTTCATTTGGGTTTCTTTGATTTATGGATTTGTTATTTTTGCAAAACCAAAGTCTGTTCAAGAAGTTTAGCATAAATATGACAGAGCCTATTAGCACTGTTCTGGCTCTTTCTAGAGGAGAATGGGAGTATGAAGCATTTGAACTACATCTCATGAGAAACACTAGAAGCTGAAGATGCAATTTAATGTTGATTGAGCCAAAATTAAAAAAAAACAGTTTTGGAAACAATGTGTTGACATCTCTAAATTGGTCCTGCTTTGGGCAGGGGGCTGGACTTGATTACCGCTTGATTCCAGCCCTATGATTCTATGATTCTAAATTTGAAAAAGATTTAGGTTTTGGCTGAAAAAGTTTTCAGATATTTGGGGTTTTTTTTAACAAAATAGACAAACTTTGCCAAAAAAGTAAATGTTACTGGAAATTTCTCTTTAAATCTAAAAACTCAGTTTTTCTTTGAAACATATTTGCAAAGGGGAATTTTGGAACAGAACAATTGCCCAGTAAGAATGATGCTGTCAAACTCATTTAATAAAAGTCCAGTTTAAACACAATTGATTTTTCCAGTAGAGAAGAGGCCACAACATACTTACATGTAAAAAGAACCTTTTCTGCTATACGGTATTTGAAAGATAAAAATAGTAAGGCCCCAATCCATCAAAGTACTTAAGTACATGCCTATGATAAATGAGTACTTCCTTTGTTTTCTAACAATATTCATGCTACTTTCCACTCTCACACTCCATCCAGAATCCACACATCAGCCTTTAAAAGTGAGCACAAATTAATCAGCTTCTCTGACACTACTTATATGCTTATTATTAAGCACATGCTAAATAATATGCTCATGTACTTAGAAACTGGTACATTTATTACAGCCAAAGGCAATAATTCAGAGAATTCAAAGCATTACATTGGGACAAGCTCATTGAGATAGCTTTTTTTTTTTTTTTTTTTTTGTCTTAAGAAAGGTTGTTTAGGGAATTCAGGAATGTTGAAGTTAGACAATTCTTTTTTAATTATAAAACACCTTGCTATATTGTTACCATATAAGAAGCAGATTTTTGCCCAGGAAAGCTCATGATAGTGTATACAGTATATATATTTTGGTTAGTCTCTAAGGTCAATAGGACGACTCGTTTTTTTAAAGTTACAGACTATTGTTACCAGTAAAAGCTCAAAAGAGCTCATCTAACACTTTTTCTTTATGAGCTCAGGTAGAGAAACCATTTTGATTAGTTGTGAGACAACGTCTTTAAGGAAATTCATTGTTCTCACTTCTGTAACAAATAATGGTTCTTTTCTTGTTATTCAGAGAAACACGTCTTTGTATATGATTTTAATCCTCACTACTCTTCTAAACTGTAAAGAAGGAAAAAAGTCTTTATGTTTGCAAAGAATAATATCTACACACAGCTAAATATACCTAGATGAGTTAGATGAGGATGGGGGAGAGGGCTGGGATTATTTTCTTCTATTTAATTATTTCAGGCTTTCCTGTGGTTTCAGGGGCTGTTGAATTTAATAAGGAACACTAAAGGATTATTATCAAATTTAGCCACATAGTTGGGCTGTTCACAAAACGTTTGCAAAGAAGTAAGCTTTGTAGAGTTAATTTAATATGTAACCCATAGTGAATTCTGGAACAGTTACAATACTAATATAAACCTTCTGTCAGGTAGTGCCAGTAGCAGTTAGGGACATGTTCAATATCTAGTGGCCCCCAGGGGTGTAGCAAGGGTGTTATGCGCCTGGGGGCAAAGGCAAAATTGGTGCCCCTCCCACCGCCAAATGGTGGGGCCCCGAACCTGGCACACAGCTGAGCCCGACCTTGAGAGGAGTGGGAGGAACTTGTACCGTGTCTTACCTGACCCCCTCCAGTCTGCGGCTGGGTCACGCACGCACTAACCTCTGGCAGAGGTGGAGGGGGTCGGGCTAGGGGCAGAGAGGTGGGGAGGAGATAGCTCTGGCCGGTGGTGGCAGGCAGAGCAGGAGCAGGCGAGCAGAGGGATGACAGGGGGAGTGTAGGGGGACTATACTGGAACCTCATGAGTGTGGCACCCAGGGGCCACTTCCCCTCACGCCCTCCTCACTACACCACTGTAAATAATCCACCTCTTAGGATATTTATTGGTTAATGAATTACTTATTTTACTAACTACAGACATATAAATTATAAAGTTTTGTGGTTTACATTCTGTTAAATAATTTTTTCTCTTTAATTTGTTCATATCCCATTCTCATTAGGTTCATGTCTTTTACATAAAAATACCAAATTCTTAAATATGTAAGTTTTATAAAACATGAGAGAAATTAATATTATACAACCTAAATATGAATTTCATCACTATATTTAATTCAAGCATTTAAAACCACTGTTATAGCAAATGAGTAACACATTGCTTTAATGAATAAAAAGTAAAAAAGATTTTGAGCATATCAAATGTAATGTAATAGAGAGGTAGCCGTGTTAGTCTGATCTTGGTAAAACAAAAAGAAAAAAAGTTATGTAGCACTTTAAAGACTAACAAGATACCTAATAAATTTATTGTAAGCAATCTGTAATGCTTCCTAACTGCCCATTTACTTACCTAGTTAACCTAATTGTTTTTCACATTATCACACAGCGAAAAACTACATGAGAGTTATGAATGTAAGAGATAAATTTACCTCTTAAAATAACACTCCGAAAAACTTTTAAATAAAACTAACACACAACACAAGAATCACCCTCGCTTTCTTGAAGGCACTTGATGCAATAAGTAGCCTAAGGCTGAGGATACCCTGCAAGCGTGGCTTTCTGTCTGCCATGAGGAATTTTTCCTTCAGGCTGCCATGAGATTCTATCCTTAAGTAAAGGAGAGAGGTCTCTCTGAGCTGCTCTTCCAAATTTCACATAAAGCCATTCAACCAAAACCATAGATATCAAGATTCAAGGACAACTTTGCCTTCAGCAGACAGCCCCTCCAGGTGTTCACAATCACAACATCCGAACATGTATAGGACTTTTGGTTGAGAAAGCCATGTTAATCCCAAGTCTCTGCTATGACTGGGAGATGGAAAATCTGCAACAAAACGTGGGGTGATCTTTCACTTCAGTAATGTCAACTCCTTTAGAATTGAGGCTCTGATTATCCAGCACCAGCTGAGGTAGAGCGGGCACTGTGTGCACGTCTGATACATTTTTACCAAAACTCCTGCCTGCCCAACTCGCCAAAGGAGAAAGGAAACAGGGAGGCAAAAAGGAATGGTATAGTATAGAACCATTTTTTATAAGCTTCAGAGGGGTAGCAGAGTTAGTCTGTAACACAAAAAATTAAAAAACAACAAAAGAGTCTGGTAGTACTTTAAAGACTAACAAAACATTTAGGTCGGGGTAGGCGAAAGGGCCTCCATGGGTCGGATTCAGTCTATGGAGGCCCTGCTGCTCCCCCGCCTCCAAGCCAATTAGGGCTTGGGGGCAGGAGAGCACGTGAAGCTTTCTCTGCTCTGTCCCCACCCTGCGAGCAGCACCTGGCGCTTCCAAGTACCACGTACTCCTCGCAAGGCAGAAGGAGGCTTTCTGCACTCCCTAACCCTCAAGCTCTGATTGGCCTGGGGGTGGGGGAGTGCCCGAAGCCTCCTCCTTCCCTACCAGAGACATGGGTGCTTAGTGGGAAGGAGGGAGCAAAGGAGTTCCCCCTCTCAACCAATCATGGTCTGGGTAGCCCCTCCCCTTCCTGTTTAGGCCCCGCCCCTTCTGCGGTGACCCAGGGCTACTTCAATAAGGAGTGGGCAATAATTTTTGTCTAGGGGCTACTTCAAAAATCTTTGAAGTAGCCCCTAGGCAAAAATTATTGCCCACCCCTTATTTAGATGGTATCATGAGCTTTTGTGGGTGGAAGTGGGTTGTGCCCACAAAAGCTCATGATACCATCTACATTAGGCATGTCAAACAGGCTTCTGGCAGGCTGCATGTGGCCCAATAGAAATTTTTTGTGGCCTGCCACTACATTTTATAAAAGAATAAAATGCGGCCCGCTGGCTGCATGGAACACGTGGCCAAATTCAGATCATGGCTGGCTGGGCTGTTCTGCACAGGCATCAAGTGCCTGCTCACAGCTGGCTGCTATGCGCACACCTCCCCAGCGCCTGAGGAAGAAATGTGTGGCGGCAGTGACATTGACTCCGGGACCCAGGCATTAGGTATGGGGGGGAGTGGCTGGGAGTACCTGGGTCTGGGGGAGGGAGGAGGCATTGGGTTAGAGCGGGGGGGGGTGCTCTGGGGGAGCA
Source organism: Pelochelys cantorii (assembly GCA_032595735.1). Lineage (NCBI taxonomy): Eukaryota > Metazoa > Chordata > Testudines > Trionychidae > Pelochelys > Pelochelys cantorii. Next base: position 30,517,208 of record CM064340.1, read on the forward strand.
ATTTATCTTTAAATTAAAATTATTTTACGAATAAATAACAATTTTACACAACAAATTATTGTATTATATTAAAACAAGACTGAAAAAATATTATAAAATATACCTAAAACATAATCTATAATAATAAATAATTACAACTTTCCAATAGAAGTACATTTTCTTTGGTGTCCCTGAAAGCTATCAGTTTTCATTTGCGTGGCCCTCAGTGGGCTTCAAGTTTGACATGCCTGATCTATATGTTTGTTAGTCTTTAAAATGTAACCAGACTATTATTTTTTAAATTTTTTCCTTTTGTTAGAAAGTATCTTTTATTTAAAAAAAATAAGTAACCCCAATGCACCCACCTCTCCCCCAGAGCCAGCCCCTCCCCAGTGTCCCCCCCATCCCAATGAACTCACCCCTCCCCCAAGCCAGGCCCTCCCCGGGCCCCCGATCCCAATGCACTCACCCCTACCTCTGAGCCAGGCCTCCCCAGTGCCAGTCGTTCCCACCAGCTGCTCCATCAGCCGCAATGGGTCTGGCTCCAGGCCAAAACAGTGACTTCAGCTCCTAGGCTATGTCTACACTGGCGGGTTCCTGTGCAAGAACATCTTGCGTAAGAGTTCCTGCGCAATAACTCTTGCACAAGAACACATCCACATGGCCATGTGCTTTTGTGCAAGAGGTGTGCTTTTGCGCAAGAGGTGCTGCTCGCATGGCAGTGTGGATACTCCCTTGCGCAAGAAAGCTCTGATGGCCATTTTAGCCATAGGGCTTTCTTGCACAAGAAACCCCTGCCATGCATCCACAGTGGCCTCTTGTGCAAGAGCTCCTGTGCAAGAGGGCTTACACTTGTTAGAAAAGAGCATAGCTCTTGCGCAAGAAGCCCTGTCTTGCCACGCTTTACTGTAAATCTTCTTGCGCAAGAGTGGGCAGGCCGTGTGGACACTCTGTGGGTTCTTGCGCAAGAACCTGCCAGTGTAGACATAGCCTTAGGGATTTCAACTCTTTAGCCACCACCTAGGCAGGCAAAAGATTCCAGTTTCCACTGGAATAGCAAAAAGACTCCTGATGGAATCTGCTTAGGTCTATCTTTAGAACAGGTGGAAAAGAAACAGGTTGAACACCTTGGTAGGCATGAAGAAGGCTGGCTCAAACTTTCTCCTGCCCCCCAACTCAGTACACTCAACTCTGGAAGGGGGAGGTTTGTTTATCTTAGACCACTAACAATGATGGTGTCTCTCCTGCAAGCACTGGTGTCATATTTTACAGTTCCTACATTTAGGGGTAGCATGGTCTGTGACCCCACAACAGCCCAAATTAGTTACAATACATCACATTCCATTTTAACAATCCTCCATCAGCCCTGGCTGAATTGGATTTACATAACCACAACCCGGATTCTTTCCCCATCCCAGCATGAGCTGTATTTACATATCAACAGTTAATTGTCTTGCAGAGCTAAATAACGTCAGCTGGCTGCATTGCAAGCAGTCCTTGGCTTACACTAATTGGAACTTTTAAGGATTGTTATATAGACTGTGAATACTGGGGGAAGAGTCGTTCAAGTAATATAAAAATGACTGTGTTTTCTAAAAGGGATTATCAGAAGGGTTTAGACAGGTGTATTGGGTTTGGCAGTTAGTCAAAGAGTTTCCTACCTTAAATTTCTTATTCTGGAAGTTGTTCTACATAGGCAGATGACAGCTGACTTGAGTGAGGTTTATCATCACAGACCAACTTACTGGATCCATGCATAGAGGCCCAATCAAACTCCTCCTAAAGTCATTGGCAAAGTTCTGTCCATCATTAGTGAATCATGTTATACATCATTCAGGTTTGTAAATCTGGAAATATTATGCAGCAATAATATACTCATCAAATTTTGTATGAGCCTAGACAACACCAAGTTACCGGATAGTCGTTGCTGTAATATCAAGGAGATATTTCTGGGGGTTTCCTTAAAGAACCAAAATAAAATTCTGTTTTTATTCATAATAGATTTTGGGTGGCTATCTATCTACACTGTGGAAGCAGGCCATACAAGGCTTGAAAGTTTGGTCAAAGGACTAGGCCTATATGTGGTGCGTGCTGCGTCAGAAGCGAGCCTTCTGGGCGAGCTGAGTTACAGACAAAGAAACTGCAAGGTTTGCAAAAAAGAAAAATGTACTAACAGATGTAACCACTTAAGTACATATGGTTCTAGTTTTCTGCGAAATGCCATTATGTGCTCACGGGAATTACAAAGGTATATATACTTTAAGATTTCCTTTGTTAGGCAGAGTATGTCTTTGGCATCCTCTCCTGTGATCACAGTAAATAACCGTTTCTGCCTGACCTGTATCTGCAAATCAGACTGCGTGTTTATTCCGCAACAACACTTAATAAAAGCAGTTTGTCTAGCACAATATTGGTTTTTTTGGGGGGAAAAGGGGATTTGTTCTCCCTGAGTGTTAAAAAAGTTGCCTAATATCTGAAAATCCTATGTTCTTCGCCACTTAATCAATGCATTAATTTTCTCATAAGAATATTGGATACTTCTAATTCTTTCAAAAAATTGGACATTCTATTTCCCTTTTCCAAGAAGAACCTGCCAGTAGTTCAGCAGCTAGTAAGCTGAGAGATTGTCTTTATTTCCCTAAAATAATCCACTTCCATACTGACTTGTATTTTAGGTTTAGCAGTCAATTTTTGCAGCCTGTCAGCCTCATTCTCCATGATGCTAGTCCTGGAAAACTTTATGGAGGAGGGTAATATGGCTAACAAATCAAGGTAATAAGGTAATAGAGAGAGTTATTCCCAACTGTGATATATTTAGCACTAGCTTCTGTAAGGAAGGCAGACACTTTTCATAGGTTAATATATAGTTGAGACAGAGACGGAGGAGGGTAGGGAGGTATGGAGCTAGTAGTAGGCATCCACATTGTGTGAAGGCCGTTTCTCATGTCAGATGTTGTCTTTTTAATGAACTGGTCAGGAATATGCTCATGTAGGACCTTTTAAGAATAGAAACTTCTGCAAAGTCAAGAATTAAAGGTTTATCTGTCACAAGAATGCTAAGCACCTATTCTGTTTATAAATGTTTATTAGTTATTTGCTCACTTATGAGTATTAACAAAATTACTAAATTTGTATATGTTTAAAAATCTCACAGTTTGGTAGATTTCAATTGAAATACTATTAATTGTATGTTTACCAGTCTCCTATGAATGTAGTAATAAATCATTAGCAATAGAGCCAACCATTAATATTAATAAGTGGTTTAAACAACAAATGGAAATGCCCTTAAAATTAAAAAAAATGCTTTCATTATTTCCTGAAGGAATCCAAATCTGACTGTGGATTTGGGCTCCTTCATTGAATTTCAAATTCATAATAAATGATGTGAGGTGCATGGAATAGAAAAGAGTGGACAACTTATTTAATGACACCTCAGAGTAATCCCAGGAGCAAGAAAACTTTTCTGACCATCAGAGCCCAGATAGTAAAGCAGACACACCTTTTTATGTCATCCAGCATATTTTACACTGTGGAAGTACCATAGATTTATTTAAAGAAATTCTGATGTAAGCATTGTGTTTATATTGGCAATGAAGCTGTTCGTTGCCTACTTGAAAAAGGCGGTGAAAGAGCAATGAAATTTAATCATAACTACTCTTTTGGAGTTCTTTGAAGATACTGCTGACATGACATATAGTGCAAATTCAGGTGCTGTAGTTGGCATTTTCAAAAGGCATGTGACCAGGTTCCATGTTAGAAATTTAAGTTATTTAAGGTAACAAGTTGTTAAAACAGAATTACCAGTACTTTATCTTTTCAGGTTGTTTTATGGTACCTATCCTAATGGTAACTGGGTGCCTCATGATTCTTGAAATCAGTTTCCACAAGAGAGACTGTGTAAAGACAGCTGCAGCAGGAATGGATCTTGCATGGTAGGTGCAGTTTAAACGTGTTGATGTTCACTTTATTGTAAAAGGATATAAAATATGCTCAGCCCAAGTCTAGGGATAAGGTAAGGCTTGGTTCTATCACCTGCTAAAATCCAGGTCTAAGTTAAATTTCATTCAAGTTACAGAACGAAAATCTAAACTGAAGTCAATTTCCTCTTTCTCCTATCCTTTTCAGAGAAGATTCCTTCCTGATGGGCTAAGTTCAGCACCAGAAACCTCACCAGCCCTCTACTAGCAAGTTCTGTAATCCTGCAAAACTAGTCTAATCCTGTTAATCCATGAACCAAAGGTGGCAAGTTAGCCCATAGTCTAGTCAGATGACAGTTTTGTCTTCAGTACAAAGTTTTAGTATATTTAGTGATATCAGGGTGTCACTAATGGCCTATGATATACAGGAAGTCAGACTAGATGATTAATGATTCCTTTTGGCCTTAAATTCAATTGTTCTATTCTATATATCAACACTTTAAAAGAGAAATATTGTAATTTGTGATTTTATCATATTACTGTAATCTCTTCAAGAACAATAATAATTAATTCAGGTACTAAATAGAAGAGTAGCTTCCCATGTGTTCACTGGTCTATTTAGGCTATAAACTTTTTGCGGCAGGCTTTTACTATGAGTATTCACTGTATCTGGCACAACCAGTTCCCGTTCTCAGTAGAGGCCTCCAGTTAGCAACCACAATCAAGTTACTTTTTTGAAGATGGAAATGAGTTAAGACAACTCAGAGAAAACCATTCTGTAAGCTAGTTTTAGAAAGAAAGAGGTAGTGTTTTTCTTTTTAAAAAAATTGTCCAAAAGTCTCCTGATTTAAGAAAGAAAATAAAAAATAGTTATAAAAATATTTAAGATTTCTGGACTGTTTTCTTATCAAGTCGTATTTTGGCATTTTTCTTCATAGTTTTATAGTATAGCCCCTCTCCAAGTTATGAGTTATGAAGAATTGCCTAGATCTCAAGGCCTTTTAGAAAATATAGAATGGAGGGCTAAGAGAATAGAAAGAGGAAGTTACTCACCTTGGTGCAGTAATGACTGTTCTTTGAGATGTGTGTCCCCATGGGTGATCCACTGTAGGTGTTGGGCTTGTCCCGGCATCACAGATTGGAGATTTTTCAGCAGTGGTCTGCCAGACCGCTCATGCACGTCAGGTGCCTCGTGCCGTTCGTACTGTTTCTTTGATCACACGGTCCGGCTCCCGCCAGTTCCTCCTAATCATCAAGTATCTGAAAGACATAAAGGAGAAACTCTGAACTGGGGAGGAGGGCAGATAGTGGAGCACCCACGGGGACGCACATCTCGAAGAACAATCATTACTGCACCAAGGTCAGTAACTTCCTCTTCTTCTTCGAGTGATGTTCCACTGTAGGTGCCCAGTGCCCAGAGAGTAATGAAGGCAGCTTCGGAGTTAAGGTTTTTCCGTTGTCAATAGCACCGCAGAGGCAACTGCTGAGTCATTCATGAAGTTGTTGGGAACAGCATAATGCTTTGCAAAGGTGTAGTTAGAGGACCACGTGGCTACTTGACAGATGTCACGTAAAGAAACTCCCTTGAGGAAGGCTGTAGATGTTGCTACGCCTGGTAGAATGTTGATGTTGCTACTGCCTTGGTATTTCTGGTAGAGGCCTGTTCTCTAAGGAATAGCACTACACTATGCACTGGAAAATGATTTTGGAGATGTGTTGGCAGACAGAAGTTCGCCTTTCAAGCAATCTGCCAGGGATATCAACAGACGCTGAGATTTCCACAAAGGCTGAGTCCTCTCAATATAGAAGATCAGTGCCCTTTGCACATCCAACGTATGAAGTGTAGTGTCACGTTAGGAGGAGTATGGCTTGGGGTAGAAGGTTGGAAGGATATAGGCTCGTTGATGTGAAAGTCCAAATTTATGCATGAGAGGAAAGTCAGCCAGAAGGGATGCAGCTGTGGGCAAAATATTGCAAATGTTAATGCCAGGTTTACCTCATGGTCAAGCCTTTTAAGAGAGAGAGATTGTGTTTATACTGATTTCTTTTATCTAGACTGATTGTGACCCTAAAAATCCCCACAGGGCAAACAAGTTCAGTGATCAGTTGGCAACTCCTACCAGGCCTGACAACCTCATTACATCTAATGCATTGTTTCAATAATTTTTATCTAAAAAGTATATCCAGTTAAAACCAGAGATGCTCTGATCATTAATAACACTGTGAAATGTATATTTTAACACTTTGTGATATTATGCTGTAAAGTCTACAACAAGGTAGAGTGGATAAGCACATCTTCTGCCAGACAAAACATGCCTATTCAGCTATCCCTGTCTCTAATGTAAATTAAGCATTGTGAAATCAAGCACCATGAGACGTACCCTTACAAGTTTAGTAAACAGGAAAAAACAAGTTAACAGGGGTATATAAAAATCAGCATGTCACTGACATGCCAAGCACCAGCAATGGGGTGTAGAATATCATCTGTGGCTATACTTCAAAAGGATATTCTCAACTGTAAACTCTTTGGGACAGGCTTTGAAACCCTTATTCATTGAGGAGCACTCATGGCAATGGTACTCCTGAAAATCTGGATCCTTATTTGACTGAAAATCAACAAGCTCTGCAAAAGGACTTTGAGGGAGAAACTCTGTTTTGGACTAGGGTGCATCTACACTGCACTGTTATTCCAGAATAATGGCCATTATTCTGGAAAAACAATACTAGAGTCTACACAGCAATTGTGTTATTTTGAAAGAAAATCGAAATAACTGAGGGCTTTTTCAGAAGTTGGCAAACCTAATTCCATGAGGAATAAGGCCTCTTCCAAAAAAGCTATTTTGGAAGAGGGCATGTGTGGATGAGGAACAGGTAGTTTTGTCAAAAAAAAGAGGGCTCCATGAAATCCCACAGGTGCCCTGCTGGCCACTCCATCCACACTCCTCAGGACTGTATAGTTCCTCTTCCCTTGCAGCTTTTAAAGCTTCAGAAACAGGGGAAAGGGCTTCTGGCAGGATAGATAGATTCCAGCCACAGTGCACCTGCCAGTGCCTGATGACTGGCCAGCATGGCAGACCCCCAAACCTCCCAAGAGCCCCCTACCCATCTCAGGGAGCATACAAAGGGCTCCCAGGAGCCTGCCAGAAGGCGCAAAAGGTGCACGTCATCCTAGTCTGGGGCGGAGAGTCTGGCTCTCATTGAGCTGTGGGGTGAGGAGGAGAACCTGCAGGATCTCTGCTTCAGATGCAGCAACATGAACATATCCGGCTGGATGGCCAATAGCCTGGCCCCAAAGGGCCATACCCGGACCCAGGAGAGGTCTGGAATAAAGTGAAAGAGCTCTGCCAGGCTTACACCAGGAAAAGGGAGCGGCAGCTCTTGCTCCAGGGCAGAACCCCACTCCTGCCCCTCTTTTCATAGAATCATAGAATCTTAGAGCTGGAAGAGACCCCAGGAGCTCATCAAGTACAGCCCCCTGCCCAAGGCAGGACGAATACCAACTAAATCAACCCAGACAGGGCTTTGTCAAGCCGAGACTTAAAAACCTCTTGGGATGGTCATTCCACCACCTCCCTAGGTAACCCATTCCAGGGCTTCACCCCCCCCCCCCGAGTGAAATAGTTGTTCCTAATATCCAACCTAGACCTCTCCCACTGTAACTTGAGACGATTGCTTCATCCATCACTACTGTGAACAACTTTTCTCCATCCTCTTTGGAACCTCCCTTCAGGAAGTTGAAAGCTGCTATCAGATCCCCCCTCACTCTTCTCTTCTGCAGACTAAACAAACCCAGATCCTTCAGTCTCTCCTCATAGGTCATGCGCTCCAGCCCCCTAATCATTTTGGTCACCCTCCACTGGACCCTCTCCAATGCGTCCACATCCTTTCTATAGTGGAGGGCCCAGAACTGGACACAATACTCCAGATGTGGCCTCACCAGAGCCGAATAAAGGGGAATAATCACTTCTCTGGATCTGCTGGTAATGCTCCTCCTAATGCACCCCAATATGCCATTAGCCTTCTTGGCTACAAGAGCACACTGTTGACTCCTATCCAGCTTCTCATCCACTGTAATCCCCAGGTCCTTTTCTGTAGAACTGCTACTTAGCCATTCAGTCCCCAGCCTGTAACAATGCTTGGGATTTTTCCATCCCAAGTGCAGGACTCTATACTTGAAGACCTGCACTGCATCCTGGGGGGTGGTGCAGTCCCTTCCTCATACCTAGTGGTGGACTCAGGGCTGGAGATGCCTGTTGTCGCCTGCCCAGGGGTCCCAGATGATGAGGAGAAGGAGGAGGAGGAGGACTAATGTGCGAAGTGACGCAAGATGGGATGAAGATCGACTACCCTTAGTGGGTAAAGAACAGGTTAGGAACTATTTAGAGAAGCTAAATGTACACAAATCCATGGGTCCGGACTTAATGCATCCGAGGGTACTGAGGGAGTTGGCAAATGTCATTGAGGAGCCTTTGGCCATTATCTTTGAAAAGTCGTGGAGATCGGGGGGCAATCCCGGATGATTGGAAAAAGGCAAATGTAGTGCCCATCTTCAAAAAAGGGAAGAAGGATGATCCAGGGAACTACAGGCCGGTCAGTCTTACCTCAGTTTCTGGAAAAATCATGGAAGGGATCCCTAAGGAATCCATTTTGAGGCACTTGGAGGAGAGGAAAGTGATTAGGAATAGTCAGCATGGATTCACAAAGGGCAAGTCGTGCCTGACCAATCTGATTAGCCTCTATGATGAGGTAACTGGCTCTGTGGACATGGGAAAGTCAGTGGATGTGATATACCCAAGCATTGTTACAGGCTGGGGACCAACCAGCTAAGTGGTAGTTCTGCAGAAAAGGATCTGGGGGTTCCAGTGGATGAGAAGCTGGATATGAGTCAACAGTGTGCCCTTGTAGCCAAGAAGGCTAATGGCATATTAGGTTGCATTAAGAGGAGCACTGCCAGCAGATCCAGAGATGTCATTATTCCCCTTTATTCGGCTCTGGTGAGGCCACATCTGGAGTATTGTGTTCAATTCTGGGGCCCCCACTACAAAAAGGATGTGGACGCATTGGAGAGGGTCCAGCGAAGGGCAACCAAAATGATTAGGGGGCTGGAGCATATGACCTATGAGGAGAGGCTGAGGGAGTTGGGTCTGTTTAGTCTGCAGAAGCGAAGAGTGAGGGGGGATTTGATAGCAGCCTTCAACTTCCTGAAGGGAGGTTCCAAAGAGGATGGAGAAAGGCTGTTCTCAGTAGTGACAGATGGCAGAACAAGGAGCAATGGTCTTAAGTTGTGGTGGGAGAGGTCCAGGTTGGATATTAGGAAAAACTATTTCAGTAGGAGAGTGGTGAAACACTGGAATGGGTTACCTAGGGAAGTAGTGGAGTCTCCATCCCGAGAGGTATTTAAGTCTTGGCTTGACAAAGCCCTGACTGGGTTGATCTAGTTGGGATTGGTCCTGGTTGTCTAGCTGGTGAGTCTTGCCCACATGCTCAGGGTTCAGCTGATCGCCATATTTGGGGTCGGGAAGGAATTTTCCTCCACGGTAGATTGGCAGAGACCCTGCAGGTTTTTCGCCTTCCTCTGTAGCATGGGGCATGGATCACTTGCTGGAGGATTCTCTGCATCTTGGGGTCCTTAAACCATTTGAGGGCTTCAATATCTGAGATATAGGTGAGAAGATTATTCTAGGAGAGGGTGGGTGAGATTCTAGGGCCTGCATTGTGCAGGGGGTCAGACTAGATGATCATAATGGTCCCTTCTGACCTTAAAGTCTATGAGTCTATGAGTCTATGAGACGTGGCCAGTACCGTGACCACCATCACGCTGGAGCCAGTACCCCATGGCTGGATCCTCTGAGGCATCCTCTGAGGCTGGGGAGGGATCATCAGGAGAGTGGTCTTATTTTTCTCACACAGACAAGGTGGAGGTGGCAGGCGCTGAGAGGCTGTGGTGTGATTGTCTCTCGGCCTTCTTGGTCTGGCCATCATGCTGCAGTCCAGGCACATGGATGCATGTGCAGCATCAGTCTGTGCCATGCAGCCCCAAGAGGCAGCACCGGAGCACCCCTGGGCTCCTGCTCTCAGGCTCTGGGGAGGCCGACCACATTTCTGACCCCTGTGGGGCATACCCTTCCACCAGGAGCCACTACTAGAAGGAGGCTGGGGACAAGGACACATGCACACAGACTCTGGAGTGCTGCACATGGCACATAGGCATGACTGCATGCTCGAGGTAGCACCCGCTCCCGGAGACAGTGCTGCAAGGTGCAGGTGTGTGTGCTGCTCAAATCCTCCCCCCCCCCCCTCCGCCCAGTGGGATGCCACCACTGCTGGAGCCGACATGTGTGTGGCACCGATGGAAGCCCAGACAGCTCGAGGCCCTCCTCCTGGCCATTGGATCCCAGTCTGGCTGGCAAATTCCCATGCCTGCTTGTCCGTGGGACGTGGGTGGGGTGAGAAGCATGGTTCCCTGAAGACGTCTGGACCCCTGTAAGACAGGGCCCACTGTCCAAGCCACACATGGCCTTGCTCCTGGGACATCACCTTCCTCTGGCCTGGGAACTGTTATTCTCAGCTCACAGATGAAGGCAAGGCCTCAGGGAAAATGCCTCCAGAGATGACTGATAATCTGTCTTTGTTGTCCCCAGCCAGACCAGCCATGTCAGTGGGATGATCTATACCACCTGAGCCAGCCGCCTGACCCTGGGGGAGCTGCAGGCGCTGGAGGGCCCAGGAGGACCTCATGCGGGAGCACGTCTCCATCCTCTGGGACATGCAGGAGATGCTTGCCCTGAAAGTCTGAGACAACACGCAGTGGCGGAGAGCGACATGGACGGAGCTGCTGCAGCAGGGATGCAACATGTGTGCGACCATCCAAGCTCTCCTGACCCATCCAGAGCCAGCTCCTACTCCTGCCTCTGCCCCAGTTCCCAGTCCTGCTCCCCTTCCCATGCCAGCCCCTGGCTCCCTCCCATGCCTGATCCTTCTCCAGCCCCCACTCCTGCTTATCCCCCTAGCCTCCCTGGAGCCCCCCACCTGCCCGAGGTCAGCGAGGTCCCTGCACACATAGTGGAGGAAGTACCCAAGCTATGCGCACTCACAGCCCCAGCCCTGAGCCTCTCCTCCCCCATCCAAGGTTCTCAGCCCTCCTCCCCATTTCCAGGTTTGCAGCCCCCCCTCCTTCCCAGTTAAATCACAACACAGTTCTGTTTTTATAAACCGAACCATTGTTTTTATTGTGTCTGCAGGAGAGAGAGGTGGAGGGGGGGAAGGGAGGGCTTTCTGTCGGAAAGGCACAGTGGGACAAGGCACAGGCCGCTATGGGTCACTATCTGATTGGTCCTACAGGAAGAGGAATTAAATTATACCAGCCAGTAATAATAACATAAAACAGCCCTCTTTCAGGCTTCCAAAAGCCCCAGAGCATCTCCAAAACAAACAAAGAAAAACAGCTGAAAGGGAGGGGAGGAGTGGATACTCTACATGGGTATGTCTACACTACAGCACTAATTCGAACTAACTTAGTTCGAATTAGTTAATTTGAACTAAGCTAATTCGAATTAGCGCATCTAGACTTAAAAACTAGTTCGAATTAGCGTTTTGCTAATTCAAACTAGCATGTCCACATTGAGTGGACCCTGAACCGAAGTTAAGGCTGGCCGGAACCAGTGCCGGCAGGGCATCAGGTTAGGACTTAGAGCGTGGAGCTGCTGCCTCAGGCTAGCCGAGGGCTGTGCTTAAAGGGACCCGACCCCCACCCCAGACAGACAGTTCTCAGGGTTCCCCGCTTGCTTGTCTACCTCGATGAGGGACAGCAAAGCAGTCCTGTCTTGGAGTGCCCTGAGTGCCCACCCTCGGCACATCACAGCACTCGGCCATCAGCCCGGCTGCACTTGCCGCAGGCTGCCATCCGGGGGGTGTCATTCGGGGGGCTGTCAGGATCCAGGAGGCCCTGCAGGAGAGCTTCCACCCCGAGGAGCCCGCAGAGCCACCCCAGTCCTCCCCATCGGGGGCTCGTGCCCCATTCCTCCCTCACCTCCTTCCACTTACCCTTCCCCAGCCCCCCTTCCTGATGTAAAAAATAAAGGACATGTGTGTTCAAAAATAGAAACTCTCTTTATTTAACAAAACTGAGGGTGTGTGTGTGTGGGGGGGATTAACCTCTGGGGAGACTGGGAAAAGTAGGTGGGAGAGGGGAAGAGAGAGGGTGGGAGAGGGGAGGGGGAAACCTGGGAGGAGGGAGCTGGAAGGGGGAAGCCAGGGGAAGAAGGAGGAGGGGAAGTCTAAAACTATGGTACGCCATATCTTCAGTATTGTGTAGAGATGGGGTCTCCTCACCTCAAAAAAGATATTTTGGCCTTGGAAAGGGTTCAGAAAAGGGCAACTACAATGATTAGGGGTTTGGAACTGGTCCCATATGAAGAGAGGCTAAAGAGACTGGGACTTTTCAGCTTAGAAAAAAGGAGACTGAGGGGGAACATGACAGAGGTCTATAAAATCATGAGTGGTGTGGAGAGGGTGAATAAAGAAAAGTTCTTCATTAGTTCCCATAATAGAAGGACTAGAGGACACCAAATGAAATGAATGGGTAGCAGGCTTCAAACTAATAAAAGAAAGTTCTTCTTCACAAAGCAAATAGTCAACCTGTGGAACTCCTTGCCACAGGAGGCTGTGAAGGTGAGAACTAGAACAGAGTTTAAAGAGAAGTTAGATAAAGTCATGGAGGTTGGGTCCATGGAGTGCTATTAGCCAGGGGGTAGGAACGGTGTCCCTGGCCTCTGTTTGTGGAAGGCTGGAGATGGATGGCACGAGACAAATGGCTTGGCCATTGTCTTCGGTCCATCCCCTCCAGGGTACCTGGTGTTGGCCGCTGTTGGCAGACAGGCTACTGGGTGAGATGGACCTTTGGTCTGACCCAGTACGGCCATTCTTATTTTCTAAGCTCAGGGTCGGGGGTCTCACTGGACCAACTTGATTTTCATGCAAACCTGCTCCTGGGTTCACATGTGGCCTTTGGTGGCCAGGCTGGCAGCTATCTTGCCCTAGACGGCCGCTTTCCTGTGCCTAGTGCAGAGATTCTGGACGTTGGAGGCCTCCCCCCAAACCTGGATGAGGTCCACGATCTCCGCACTAGACCAGGTGGGCGTATGCCTCTTGCGGCCCCAGGCAGGCTCCTGGGAGCCGCCAACCTGGTCCTGGGAAGAGGGGGAGGGCTGGGTTGCAGCGGGTGGCTGGCTCGTGCCGTGCCAGGTGCAGGGTCTGCTGGCTGGGTGCTGGCAGGCTTGCACCTGGCACGGGCACCGTAGCCAGACCGTGGCCCTTTAAGGGTTCCGGGGCCGGGAGGGGGGCAGACGAGTTTCCCTGGCTTGGCCCAGAGTGGCCACCAGGGCAACCTGGGAAGGGCTAGCCTCCCACTAGTTCGAATTAAGTGGCTACACAGCCCTTAATTCGAACTACTTAATTCGAACTAGGCATTAGTCCTCGTAGAATGAGGTTTACCTAGTTCGAATTAAGCGCTCCGCTAGTTCGAATTAAGTTTGAACTACCGGTTTGCGTGTGTAGTGCCTATGAAAGTTAATTCGAACTAACAGCTCTTAGTTCGAATTAACTTTGTAGTGTAGACATACCCCATGGGAGGAGCTGAAGCTGTAGGGAGAGAGGTTGCCAACTCTCCCAGACTGGAATGGACTCCATTTATTGCAGTGATGTCTGGTCTGTCCAGTCTGGGAGAGTTGGCAACCTGGAGCATGGCAGGAAGGGAGGTGGAGGATTCTGGAACAGCAGAAGGCAGCCACACCTCTGGCTGGAGGGAAGCAGTGCTTATAAGGGGAAAGTGCCACTTCTCTCTAGCTGCCCGCTGCACAGATGCCCCCTGCTCTGAGCCCTCCAGCCTGTGTGAGGCACTTGCCACCACCTGGTGAGTGGGGGCTGGGTGCTGACCCCAGTGGGGGAGTGGCCAGACCTGCACAAAGCTGGCGATTGGCTAAGCCTTGGTAGTGGGAGGGGCTATCAGGCTGTCCAGGGCTTTATAAAGGAGTGAGTCAGCGACCAGGGAGCTTGCAAACAGGTGATTGCAAACAGGGAGTTTAGAGTGGGAGTTTGGAAGGGGACAGGGAAGGGGGTGAGGTTCTCTTGTCTTTCCTTTAAACCCTTTTTTAGGACAGCAGGTATGGATGGTGTTAGTTCTGCTGTTGTTACCTGCACAGCATGTGTCATGTTTGTTTTCCTCCCGAAAGAAAGAAGGGATTTCATCTGCACTAAGTGCAAGCTGGTTGCTATTTTGGAGAAAAAATTAAAGGACTGGAGGCCCAAGTGTCGACCCTATGCTCGATACGAGAGGATGAAGACTTCCTCAATAGAAGGCAGCATTTAATCCTGCAAGCAAGGCAGGTGGAAGAGCCAGAGAGAGCAGTACAGGATGGGGAAGAGAACTGGCAGCATGTAACTTCTAGAAGAAAAAAAAAGCCAGCATGGGAATCCCCCATTCCTACAGAGGTAAGTAATCGCTTTCAGGCTCTCTCCACAAGCTCTGCGATGGAGAATGCTTTGGAAGGGACCTCACAAGGAAGAAATTGGAATGGAACCACTTCAACTGGAAGGCATGGGATGCATAGTCCTAGGGATGGGGGTTCCACAACCACCACCCCCAAAAGAAGAAGGCGGGTGGTGGTGGTCGGGGACTCCCTCCTAATAGGGACTGAGCGGTCTGCTGTCCGGACCTGGTATCTCGACAGGTGTGCTGCTTACCGGGAGCTGGAATTCAGGATGTGACTGAGAGGCTTAAAAAACTGGTCAAACCTTTGGATAGCTACCCCTTCCTGCTTCTCCATGTGGGATCTAACGATACGGCCAAGAATGACCTTGAGCAGGTTGCTGCGGATTACATAGAGTTGGGAAGAAGGATCAAAGAATTTGGAGCACAAGTGGTGTTCTCGTCCATCCTCCCTGTTGAAGGGAAAGGACTGGGTAGGGATCATCGAATTGAGGAAGTAAATGCATGGTTGTGCAGATAGTGTTGCAGAGAGGGCTTTGGTTTCTTCGACCATGGGACTCTGTTCTGGGCACAAGGATTGTTAGGAAGAGATGGGATTCACCTAACAAAGAGAGGAAGGAGCATCTTTGTGGGCAGGCTTGCAAACTTATTGAGGAGGGCTTTAAACTAGGTTCGTTGGGGGATGGTGACCAAAACCCTGAGAGGAGTGGGGAAGTCAGATACTGGGAAGAAATGCAAAGAGGAATGAGCAACAAAGGTGGACCCCTGATTCGAATGCAAAGGCTAGGGTGATCAGCTGGTTATCTAAGGTGTTTGTACAGCAATGCGAGAAACCTGGGTAACAAATAGGAAGAATTGGAGGGCCTGGCCCAATCCAAGAACTACGATTTGATTGGGATAATGGAAACTTGGTGGGATGACTCGCGTGACTGGAGCGCTGTCATGGAACGGTATAAACTGTTCAGGAAGAACAGGCAGGGGAGAAAAGGAGGAGGAGTTGCACTGTATGTAAGAGAGCACTATGGGTATGTCTATACTACAAAGTTAATTCGAAATACCAGCAGTTATTTTGAATTAACTTTAATAGTGTCTACACAGCCAAACCGCTATTTCGAAATAAATTCGAAACAGTGGAGCACTTATTTTGAATTTGGTAAACCTCATTCTACGAGGAATAACACCAAATTCGAAATGGCTAATTCGAAATAAGTGCTGTGTAGACACTTATTTCGAATTAGGGGGCCTCCAGCCCTTCCCAGGGAGCCCTGGTGGCCACTCTGGGCACAACCAGTAAAACTTGTCTGCTCCCCCCCAGCCCCGGAGCCCTTAAAGGGGCAGACTCTGGCCACAGTGCCTGTGCCAGTTGCCAGCCTGCTAGCACACAGCCAGCAGATCGTGCACCTGGCACAGCATGAGCCAGCAACCCGCTGCCACCCAGGCCTTCACCGCTCCCCAGGACCAGGTTGGCGGCACCCAGGAGCCTGCCAGGGGCCGCAAAAGGCGGGCGCCTTCCTGGTCTAGTGCGGAAATCGTGGACCTCATTGAGGTTTGTGGGGAGGCCTCCAATGCCCATGATCTCCGCACTAGGCGCAGGAATGCGGCCGTCTACAGCCGCATGGCTGCCAGCCTGGCCACCAGAGGCCACATGGGCAGCCAGGAGCAGGTGCGGAGCAAGATCAATGAGTTGCGGTAGGCCTATGCCAGGGCCTCCCAACCAGGGGCTGACCTGGAGGCCTGCCTACACTACGAGGCCTTGGACCTGCGCCTGGGGGGTCAGACAGTCCGTGCCCCCGTGGTGGTCATTGACCCCGGGGCAGAGGGGTCAGGGGAAGCCCCAGAGAGTTCCAGCAAGGACACGAGATATAGTGCACAGACAGGCCCATCCCCTGACACAGGGGAAGAGGAGGAAGAGGAGGAGGACGACAGCCAGGAGCCTGCAGGGAGCCCGCCCTGCACCCAGGACCCTGGAGCCATACTGGAGAGCCCGTCAGCAGCCTCATCTGAGGCCGGGGAGGCCTCCACATACTAGTGTCATCACGGTCTCCTTATGCAGGGTGGGGGGAGGGGGAGCCCAGGGACCGTGCGCATGGGCCTTGCCGACCACGGAGCAGGTGGCAACCTGTGCATCTGCCGTGCCATCCAGGACATGTGGCCCCAGCTGGGTGCCATGCAGGGGCCCTGGCCTGTTCCCCACACGCGTCTACACGTGAAGGCACATGACAGGCTCCTGACCCTGGGGAGAGACACTGCACACTGCCCTCCCTCCAGATGCCCCCTCAACACAGCGGCAGGGCACATCTCCCCTCCCCGCCCCCACACCACACTATAGGCAGCACAGAGGCTGGGGTGCAGTCCTAGGCCAGCTCACACTCCCAGGAATAGCAGAACGTGATGGTGCGGAGACCTGCTGTCCTCACCTTGCAGAAGGGGGCTGGGTTTCACCCACTGTGTCCCCAGGGAGAACTGACCACTTCTCTTGTTTCACCGCAGCCGCAGCACCTGCGACTGCAGGACGCACCACCCCGCCTGGAACATCCACCCATACCCGGGCCAGCAGGCGCACCCGCAACCAGAAGGAGTTCCAGAGGCAGCAGCTGCGGTTACAGGGATGGCAGATCCACAGCCAGGAGCGGTGGGTGCAAGAGGACCTGCAGCTGTGGCAGGAGAGCTTGCGGGAGCTGCGGGAGCAGGGCCGTGCCCTCCGCAAGCACCTGCTGGCCCTGGCGAGCTGATTGCTGCCTCCTGCTGCTCCAGCCCCTGAGGCCGCCCCAGCTATCATTCCTCCTCCCACCCCTGCTCCCCCTCCCGCTTCTTCCGCCCCCCCCCCGTCCCTCCTGCCCTACCCTCCACACCCACTCCCCCCCCGGGAACACCGAAGCCCCCGCACCTGCAGTGCTGCAAGACGGGAGGGCTGGCAAGACCCCCAACCCTGAGCTTCCCCTCCCCATTCCTCCCCTTGCCTCCCCCTTCCAGCTCCCTCCTCCCAGGTTTCCCCCCTCCCCTTTCCCACCCTCATTCCCCCCTCCCCCACCCCAGTTATGTTAAATAAAGAGAGTTTTTTGTGGCAACAAAGGTGTTTTTATTGTACATCAGGAAGGGGGGTTAGGGAGGGGAAAGGGGAAGGAGGTAGGGGTGGAATGTAAGGCACAAGGCCCCAGTGGGGCACGCCAGGGGGACTTCAGTCCTCGTCCTCCTGGAAGCTCTCCCGCAGGGATTCCTGGATGTGGACAGACCCCCGAAGGGCCTCCCGGCTGGCAGCCACGCAGGACTGTGCATACTGGCCAGCCAGGCAGGCAGCCTCTGTCATCCAGGCTGGCAGGAAAGCCTCCGCCTTCCTCTCACATAAATTTTGCGGAATATTGTGCTGGGAGAGATTGAGGCGGGTGAGGAGGCATCTAAATCGTGCTTTCAGTCAGCCGAAGGCCCCCCGACCACAATGCGGGCCCTGCTGAGCCTGGCACCGAAGGCCTGCTGGGAGGGGTTGAGGTGTCCCGTGTAGGGCTTCATCAGCCAGGGCTGTAGGGGGTAGGCCCCATCCCCCAGCAGGCACACTGGCATGTCCACATCCCCGACCCTGATGTGCCGGTTGGGGAAGAAAGTCCCAGCATGCAGCCTCTGGCACACGGAGGAGTTGCCTTGCCGGATCAGCCCACATTGATATCCGTGAACTGGCCCCGGTGGTCAGACATGGCCTGCAGGATCACAGAGAAGTACCCCTTCCTGTTGATGAAGAGGGAGGCCTGGTGGTCCGGGGCACAGATGGGGATGTGCATCCCGTCGATTACCCCGCCCCCCCCCCCCACAGTTGGGGAAGCCCAGGGCGCCAAACCCCTGTATGACTGCGTCCAGGTCGGTGAGGCGGACGACTCTGCTGAGCAGCACTCTATTGATGGCCTTGACCACCTGCAGAGAGACACACAAAACTGAGGGTCACTGGGGCACCCGGGTGGCTGGGAATGTTTGTTCCCCGCCACTGCCTTGTGCCCCACTTCCAGGAGCAACCCCCACTGCAATCCTGGCCACTGCGGGCGGTCTGTAGCGCGGCTGGGACAGACCGAACCCTCCCTGGGAGGTCACTTACACCACCTCCCCCCCGTTTTCCCTGGGGCAGCCCATGTCCTCCTTGCAGCCTCCCCTCCTGGCCCAGTGGCCGGTGAGTGCCGTACCTGCATGAGCACCGCTCTGACGGTGGATCTCCCCACGCTGAACTGGTTCCCCACGGATTAGTAGCTATCCGGCGTGGAAAACTTCCACAGGGTGATGGCCACACACTTGTGGAGGGGAATGGCGGGCCTCATGCCTGTGTCCCATCACCGCAGAGCGGGGCGAGCCACTCACAGAGCTCGAGGAAGGTGTCCTTCTTCATCCTGAAGTTCTGGGTCCACTGTTGGTCTCCCCAGTGCTCCAGGATGATGTGGTCCCACCAGTCACTGCTGGTGTCCAGATGCCAGATGCGGCGGGGCACGCTGGTGTCCGGGTGCCACTCCTCCAGGGCCCCCAGGGTGGGCAGGGGGAGGGCCAGGGGTCTGGCCTGCAGCAGAAGGTGCCAGGCAGCCTCCAGCAATTGCTGCCAGGCTTGCAGCAAGATGTTCAACATGAACACCAGAGTGCCCAGGGGTGGCTCTGGCTCCATGGTGCCGAGTGCTGTGGTGTCCCAAATGAGAGCGACCAAAGCAGGCGGAGAGGAAAATACTTTGCTGTCCCTCAGCAAGGTAGGCAAGCAAGTGGGAAAGCTGAGAACCGGCTGTCTGGGGGCTCCCTTTAAGCACGAGCCTCAGATAGCCTCAGACAGCAGCCACACAAAGCAACTATACTGACCTGATGCCCTGCTGGAACCGGTTTCAGCTGCCCTTAAATGCGATCCAGGGTCCAATCAGTGTGGACGCACTATTTCGAAATAGCAAAACGCTATTTCGAATTAGTTTTTGTGTCTAGATGCGTTATTTCGAATTAGCTTATTTCGAATTAGCTAATAAGTTAATTCAAAATAGCGCTGTAGTGTAGACATACTCTATGATTGCTCAGAACTTCAGTATATAAAGGGAGAAAAGCCTGTTGAGAGTCTATGGGTCAAGTTTAGAGGTGTAAGCAACAGCAGTGATATTGTGGTTGGTGTCTGCTACACGCCGCCGAATCAGGTGGATGAGGTAGATGACGCTTTCTTCGGACAACTGAGAGAAGTTTCCAGATCGCAGGCCCTGGTTCTCATAGGGGGCTTTAATCACCCTGACATCTGTTGGGAGACCAATACAGCAGTACACAGACAATCCAAGGAGTTTTTGGAGAATGTTGGGGATAACTTCTTGGTACAAGTGCTGCAGGATCCAGCCAGAGGCTGTGCACAGCTTGACCTGCTGTTCACAAACAGGGAGGAGCTAATAGGGGAAGTAGAGGTGGGTGACAACTTGGGAAGCAGTGATCATGAGATGGTAGATTTCAGGATCCTGACCAAAGGAAGAAAAGAGAGTAGTAAAATACAGACCTTGGACTTCAGAAAAGCAGACTTCGACTCCCTCAGAGACCTGATGGGCAGAATCCCCTGGGATGCTAACATGAAGGGGAAAGGAGCCCAGGACAGCTGGCAGTATTTTAAAGAAGCCTTATTGAAGGCACAGAAATAAACCATCCGGATGCGTAGCAAGAGAAGCAAATATGATAGGAGACCGGATTGGCTTACTGGGGGAATGCTTGGTGAACTTAAGCACAAAAAGGGAGCTTACAAAAAGTGGAAACTTTGACAGATGACTAGGGAAGGGTATAAATGTAGAGCTCGAGAATGCAGGAAGGCGAAAGCGCAATTGGAATTGCAACCCACAAGGGATGTGAAGGATAACAAGAAAGGTTTCTACAGGCATGTTAGCAAGAAGAAGGTGATCAGAGGGGGTGTAGGGCCCCTGCTGGATGAAGGCGGTAACCTAGGATGTGGGAAAAGCTGCTAAATGCTTTCTTTGCCTCTGTCTTCACGGACAAGGTCAGCTCCCAGACTAATGAGCTAAGTGATGCAATATGGGACGAAGGTGAAAAGCCCTCGATGGGGAAAGAACAGGTTAGGAACTACTTAGAAAAGCTAAAAGTACATAAATCCATGGGTCCCCACTTAATACATCTGAGGGAAGTGAGGGAGTTGGCAAATGTCATTGAGGAGCCTTTGGCCATTATCTTTGAAAAGTCATGGAGATCAGGAGAGATCCCGGATGATTGGAAAAAGGCAAATGTAGTGCCCATCTTTAAGAAAGGCAAGAAGGACGATCCAGGGAACTATAGGCCGGTTAGTCTTACCTCAGTCCCTGGAAAAATCATGGAGGGGATCCTCAAGGAATCCATTTTAAAGCACTTGGGGTATGTCTACACTACAAAGTTAATTTGAACTAACAGCTGTTAGTTCGAATTAGCTTTAATAGGGGCTACACATGCAAACCGCTATTTCAAATTAAATTCGAACTAGGTAAACCTCATTCTACGAGGAGTAACGCCTAGTTCGAATTAAGTAGTTCGAATTAAGGGCTGTGTAGCCCTTGAACTAGCTGGAGGCTAACCCTTCCCAGGTTGCCCTGGTGGCCACTCTGGGCCAAACCAGGGAAACTCTTCTACCCCCCTCCCGGTCCCGGAGCCCTTAAAGGGGCATGCTTGTGCCAGTTGCAAGCCTGCCAGCCTCCAGCCGGCAGACCCTGCACCTGGCACGGGATGAGCCAGCCACCCGCTGCCACCCGCTGCCACCCAGCCCTCCCCCTCTTCCCAGGACCAGGCTGGCGGCTCCCAGGACCCTGCCCAGGGCTGCAAGAGGCGGGCGCCTTCCTGGTCTAGTGCGGAGATCGTGGATCTCATCGAGGTTTGGGGGGAGTCTTCCAACGTCCACGATTTCCGCACTAGGCACAGGAACGTGGCCGTCTACAACCACATGGCTACCAGCCTGGCCACCAGAGGCCACATGTGGACCCAGGAGCAGGTCCGCTACAAAATTAAGGACCTGCGGCAGGCCTACTCCAGGGCCTCCCAACCAGGGGCCGACCCAGAGGCCTGCCCTCACTTTGAGGCCCTGGACCGCATCCTGGGGGCTCATGCAGTCCATGCCCCCCGGGTGGTGGTCGACCCTGGGGCAGAAATGGAGGAAGAGGAGGACGTCGAGAGCCAGGAGCCACAGGGGCCTGCAGGGAGCCTGGCCAGGACCCAGGATCCAGGACCCCCAAGTCATCCCACAGAGGACATCTGCTGTGTCGTCTGAGGCCGGGGAGGGCTCCACATGTGAGTGCCATCATGCTCCCCTTATGTGTATGGGGGAGGGGGGTGGAGAGGGAGCCCAGGGACCTTGCGCTGGACCTTGCCCACCATGGAGCAGCAGCTGGGTGTCATGCAGGGGCCCTGGCCCGTTCCCCACACGCCGACCTCGCCTTGCAGAGGGGGGCTGGGTTTCACCCACTGTGTCCCCAGGGAGAACTGACCACTGCTCTTGTTTCACCACAGCCGCAGCACCTGGGACTGCAGGGCGCACCACCCTGCCTGCAACAGCCACCTGCACCCGGGCCAGCAGGCGCACCAGGAACCAGGAGGAGTACCAGCGGTGGCACCTGCGGCTACTGGGGCAGCAGCTCCGCACCCTGGAGCACTGGGTCTGGGAGGACCTGCGGCTGCAGCAGCGGAGCTTGGAGGTGCTGGAGGATCAGGGCCGTGCCCTCAGAGGCCACCTCCAGACCCTGGTGGACAGGTTTCTGCCTCGTCCTGCTCCAGCCCCTGTGGCCGCCCCAGCTCTTGCTCCTCCTCCCACCCCTGCTCTCCCTCCCGCTTCCTCTGCACCCCCCGTCCCTCCTGCCCCACCCTCTACACCCACTCCCCCCCGACGCCCCCGCACCCGCAGTGCTGCGAGATGGGAGAGCCAGCAGGACCCCGAGCCCTGAGCTTTCCCTTCCCTTCCTCCCCTTCCAGCTCCCTCCTCCCAGGTTTCCCCCTCCCCTTTCCCACCCTCATTCCTCCCTCCCCCCCCCCCCAGTTATGTAAAATAAAAAGAGATTTTTGTTGCCAAAACAGGTGTCTTTATTTGACATGAGGAAGGGGGGTTAGGGAGGGGAAAGGGGAAGGAGAGGATGGTGGAAGAAGGCCCCAGTGGGGCATGCAGGGAGAGTTCAGTCCTCCTCCACCAGGAAGCTCTCCCGCAGGGCTTCCCGGATCTGGACGGCTCCCTGCTACCATGATGAGATAACTGTCTCTGTGGCTATGGGGAGGTCAGTGGATGTGATATACCTTGACTTTAGCAAGGCTTTTGATACGGTCTCCCGCAATATTCTTCCCAGCAAGTTAAGGGAATGTGGATTGGATATATGGACTGTAAGATGGAAAGAAAGCT
Organism: Pelochelys cantorii; assembly: GCA_032595735.1. NCBI lineage: Eukaryota > Metazoa > Chordata > Testudines > Trionychidae > Pelochelys > Pelochelys cantorii. Next base: position 30,539,928 of record CM064340.1, read on the forward strand.
GGCTGGAAGGTGGGGCCCAGCGGGTAGTGATCAACAGCTCGATTTCAGGATGGCAGTCGGTTTATCTTAGTGTCATATGCAAAACACACAGCCATATAAAACATCACAAAATTCGGGGCACCAAATGTCCCAAATTTCATGGTGCCCTAGGTAGCTGCGTGCTGCTTTTGGGGTCTGGGATGGCCGCCCCAGCCACATGCCCCAGCTCAGCACCAGTACAGCTGCCTCCCACCTTATCCCCCAGCCACTCTCTCTCTAGCTCAGTGCTGGTCTGGTGGCTTGTCCACCCCCATCCCCTGGCCACGTCCCCCTCCCCTCCAGCTTTCATAGAATCATAGAATCATAGAGCTGGAAGAGACCTTAGAAGGCCAGCAAGCCCAGCCCCCTGCTCTAGGCAGGACCAATCCCAATTAGATCAACCCAGTCAGGGCTTTGTCAAGCCGAGACTTAAATACCTCTAGGGATGGAGACTCCACTACTTCCCTAGGTAACCCATTCCAGTGTTTCACCACTCTCCTACTGAAATAGTTTTTCCTAATATCCAACCTGGACCTCTCCCACCACAACTTAAGACCACTGCTCCTTGTTCTGCCATCTGTCACTACTGAGAACAGCCTTTCTCCATCCTCTTTGGAACCTCCCTTCAGGAAGTTGAAGGCTGCTATCAAATCCCCCCTCACTCTTCGCTTCTGCAGACTAAACAGACCCAACTCCCTCAGCCTCTCCTCATAGGTCAAAGAAAGTTTGAGAAAGTAGTTAACCCCAGAGCCAGCACAGAATGATCTATTTCAGAAAACCCTGCAGACTTTGAAGTAAATTGACAACATTTACAATCCCTTAATTTCACTGCAAAAAAACCAAAAACACCCCAGACTCTGCTGTAGCATGGATGTTATGAAAACCCTATACTAAGAAGTTTAAAATTAGTAATAGCTGACTGCAATAATAAACATTCAGATCTACCTACTGAAAGGAATCAGGAGGTGTGGGGGCTAATTGGAAAGCCCACCCTCCTTACTAAATAAATACTGGATAAAACTTGTGTCATTGGGAAAAGTCATTTAGAAGGAATCAAGACAGACCATAAGAAGGAAAAAGCATGTGAAAGGGGAGGATAAGAGATTTGAAGCCCTGTGTGGGCATAGTGGAAGGAATAAGGAAAGTAGGAATATAGACACTGGAAAGTTACTAGGAACGAGGAAAGTTTTCATTTGAGGGACAAAGCAAGTGATTGAGGGTATGCGAAGGTGAGAAGCGGACTCCGTGGGAGTGTGGAAGGATTAAGCAATTGTTGTAATATGTGAAGGGAAACCTTCTTTAAAAATGACACCTCATTTCTTTGCAGCCTCTTTCTTAAGCAGTGTGCAAATCATCTGTGAAAAGAAACAATCAAATTTAAACATTTGGCTACGGACACTTTTGTTAAATCTGCAAAGGGGAAATTAGGGATTTTACTGAAACTTAATTGGTTAACTGCATAAAAGACTGAGCTCTATATATTGTAACTGTTTTGTAGGTTTCAAATGAACTAGTTTTATTTTGTTTTGGATAATGCTCTCTCACTTAAAATTGCAAACAGACAAGGCACAAATTGGCTAGTGCTTGTGTTGGGCATTCAACTCTTAAGGTTAAATTTACTCTCTAAGAAACAAATTATAATTTTAGGAATTCAAGCTTTGGAACTTCACTGTGTCTCTGTTCAAGGCTGAGTTGATAATACTTTGGGCTTGCTTTCAGATCCAACATTGTATGTGAATACAGGCTGCCTGGCTATTTTTATAAAACACCTGTCCCCTGAAGTAAATTGTCCAAATACAAACAAGATATTTATAAGCACCTATTTGACTAAATTTAATGTCATTATTATTATTAACATAGCTAATAAGTAACCCTGTAACACTGTAAATGATTCTTTTTCAGGAACTGAAAAACTTTTTGCTTGCTGGAATGGTAACTGGAAACACCTAGTAGTAAGGAGAATGTCTATAACAGGAAAGCCTCTCAGTTGCCACCCGTGAATAATTTGAAGCATCACACATTAAAAACCTGGTCTGTGGTACAAGAGGGAAACTGAGGCATGCCACCTTTAACTTAATAATTGAACAATAAAGTAATCTACCCAAACCCTCTAAAGCTGATTTACAAAATAAAAGCATATCATTAGGTAACAACAGGTTGATCAACATTAACAAAGAACATCTGTAAAAGAAACTTATTTTAAGATATAATGTGCCACCCTGATGGGGGTAGAAATGTTTTCTTTGTCTTTCAGCACATCAGAAAGCGCTGGTACCAGCTGAAAAGCAACTGAAGAAGGAAAACAAACAGAAAACAACAACAACAACAACAAAACCATGGTTCCCTATAATGTGTTCTGTCCAAGTTTGTCTTGTGTGTATTTTAATTGTGATACGTATTGCAAACATTGTTGTGTGTAGGATATTGTTGTTTTAATGAAAGGATATTATAAGTATAGCAAAAGCATGAATTTAAACAAAACAAAATTAATAATTGGGCCCAATCAATTGGCAATTAATTGGCAACTATAAAATTTAATGAATGGATAATAGTGTAGTAATTGTTAAGCTAGGAGAATGTTAACAATATCTCTACAGGTGAACAAAAAGGAACTGGAAGGAAGCAAGGAGTGTGCCACGTGAACAGAAGAACTGGGAGTGCGGTACCAGCCCCCTCCCCACCGGATTGGCTTTGCTTTAATTGCCACACGAGAAAAATATTTAGCCTTTGCAACTTGCACACTAACCATGAAAGTGGTTTGGCCAGAGATAACAAGAAATCTGTGTAAAACAACACAGGCAACTGGGACATCAAAACATTTGAATAAAGCCCTGGTGTTTCCGCTATAACACCATACACAGATGCCCACAACGATGGGGAACTAGTAACCCCACCATTGCAATAATAGCCACTTGCCCTGCTATTCATTGGTGCCTGACACCTTAAAGCCTCAAGAATACGTAGAAAGAATTATGGAATTGCATGGGTTCCCATTAATAATCAAAATATCTGTGAACCATGCTGTGGTCCCATAAAAGAAACAGTGACTCCAGTCAATGTAAACTACCTTCAAGTCACATACCTAGAACAAATACACACTAATAGCAATGAAGAATACATGACCTTCGGCCGCCCCTCATTCACACATAACTACAGTAAAACTCCAATTGTCCGGCATCCAGTTGTCCAGCACTCCCGATAGTCCGGCACCAACTGGAACCCGGAAGTGCTCCAGCCAGCCGGACAATTGGAGCTGCTCCATGCCGCTTCCCCAAGTCCGCTGCTGCCACTGCTGAAACTGACCAGCGGGGGACTTGGGGAAGCGGCGCAGAGCAGAGCAGCTGGGGTGCTGCTGGGCGCCGAGCAGGGGGGTGAGGAGCAGCGCTGTGGGACCAACTGGGCAGCACCCCAGCTGCTCTGCCCACCGCTTCCCCAAGTCTGCCGCTCGTCAGTTTCCTGAGCGGCGCTGCGGGACCAACCTGGCAGCACCCCAGCTGCTCTGCCCCACCGCTTCCCCAAGTCACTGCTGCCGCTTGCAGCCCCAGCTGGCCTGTCACCGGAGGCTGTGCGGGGCTTCCCCTGCCTCCCTGCAAAATGGTGGAGGGTTCACCCCACGCCGCACTGTTCCCCGCTGAGACCCCCCCCCCAGACCCGTCACAGCCCCCCTGCTGGAGTACCTCCTGATACTCCGGCATATCCGATAATCCAGCACCCCCTGGGTCCCAAAGGTGCCAGATTTTCAGAAGTCTACTGTATTTTGCTTATTGTAACAACATGAACACTACGAGGACAAAAGAATACACAGTCCTCTATATTAGAGTTTGTATGGAACATTGGGAAGAAAACCAAATACTAATATCAGATCATGTACCAATTATACTGACAAGGTACCTGTTGAAGCGGGACCTACTGACTCCCACTGGGGCTTACCACTTAAAGCCCAGACAAGGTAACCCCTGAGGCATGGCAATTATTTGTTAACCAATAGCCATCGCTGACTTGTCCTCATTTGGATATCATCAACCAGGTCCTCAAGGACAAACTAGAACCTCCTGATTGTGCATCATGCCCAATCAGACCCCGTCCCAGAACCAGGCTGGTAATGATAGACCAGTGGTCCGCATTGCCCTAGAGGGTATAGACCAGCTGTGCACCAGACTGGCTAATCAAATTGGCACGTGCCCAATTCGGCAACAACGGGGCTTAGCAAATACCATCATAGATTGATTTGGGCCTGGAAACTCTGTCGGCAACACTTATGTCATAGCCCAGCAGGCAGACGATAGAGACCGTATAGAATCCAGGCTGGGAGATACAGTAATATCCAATGCCCGTGGAGGCCTAGACACCAGCCAAGCCAACCAATTAATTCTAAATAGTTTGAAGGATCTGTCCAGCTCTGTGTCCACTTCATTAGACATAACCAGATATTTGGACCAGAGATTAATTGGATTGCTAATTAGCGGGACAATTAAAGGAATTAGAAGACCAGTGTTGGAGAATAGGGCAAGCTTTAGCCACTACCACCCAGAAAATCGTAACAATCCTTCTGGATGGCCAAGTCCACCCAGCCCTTATGGAGGTGGTGAGTCACCATCTGCTTCATGCCAAGAATCCATGAGAATCCAGAGACCTACCTGGACAGGCCATAGTATAACCTTTTGACTTTTAGCCCCTCTGGGCATTCCTCACTAGCCAGGATGGTAACCTCCATTGCTTATTCTGAAGGTAAGGGGGCCTCCCTGTACCCCAGGGATTGTTGCACCCACTCTGATAAGGAAATTCTATGTTCCTGCCCATTTAACATCATGACGAATTTGTCTAGGTTTGAAGTAGTTGTCACAGAGAAACAAATGAACACCGAGCTGGTCCAAATGAACAGTACCTACGGGTGTCTGACTACCCAGACAGACCACTCCATTGAACTAAATGGAAGGCCATGCCCCTCTACATATCTGTCTGTGTGCATAACGGTCCCTCGTAAGGTGATCCTGACTGTTGACGGGATGCAGCTCTACCACACTTCAGCAATGACAGGTAACCTAACATGGGATCCTGAGTGGCATGGAAGAAGTAAGTACCAAGAGGAGGGTCTGCTGGCCCTGCAGGCAGAGATCAAGGAGTTGGTGGCCAACACGCAAAGACATATCGGGATTGGCCGTCTGAGGTACACACGGATAGGGAAAACCGTGGACCAAGACAAAACACACCACTCTGTGGCACTCAACCAGGCAGTAAAGGTCAAATCTATAATCATGGGCAGCACCTTTAATGGCAAGGAAATACCTTGGGAATGGATTTGAATAGTGTTTGCCAAATTATGTGGGGAATTTCGATTATAACCTTTATAATAGTGCTGGTGCTGTACTATTATAGAAATTAAAACCCCCCGAAATTGTTGTATTTAACCTGGTGCGTTAAAGAAACCTAAGGTCAAGAGGAGGGAAGTGTAGGGGTAAACTGAGGCAGTCCATGGTATCTTGCTGAGAACTGAGAACTCAAATCCTAAATTATTAAGGCCAGGCCTGAGAAGCACACAGACAGTAGCTACCATGACCCTGGTTCCTCTGGCAGCCACATTCCAGAGGGGCCTCACTCTGATAAGGCCTGACTGGTACCATTCAGGCTGCACAGTTTCTCTCACTGTCTCCTGTAATTTCAGATAAATAAGCTTGGATCCCAAGGACTGTGCCAACGCAAGGAAGTAGTCATCTCGCAGTCGATACATCACAATTTCAGAAAAACAAGTTACCATCGACATGTCCGTTTTGTTTATGTTGGCTCATTTAGCTTGTTAGAAATAATTACCTGTATTAGTGATAACATGTTTAATTGGCAATGGGTGGAGATCCTGTGTAACCTTGTAGTCCATTGGCTTATGTGCTCAAATTGTTTCCGCTGCTAGACCTATCAAATCACTTCCACTCTGCCCATCTGCTGCCTATATAATCTAATGTATGTTTTGGTTAAGTTAGTGCTCACCAGGTTAACCCCTGGGGGGTACTCCACCAGCTGTGTGAACCAATAAATCCTCTGCTTGTTTTCACCTGTACCCAGTGTGTCCGGAATTATTCCCTACACTTTTCATCAGTGTTCTTAGCAGGTTCATCTTCCTTGTGTAACCCATACACCTAGGCTACGTCTACACTTCAGAGTTTTTGCATTAAAATGTCCATTTTTGTGCAAAACCTCAGGAGCGTCCACACTATAACTGCATTTTTGAGCAAGAAAAAGTACAGTACATTGTCAGAAGACGGAGTTTTTTGCGCAAGAGTTATTCCTCTTTCTACGAGAAATAAGCCTTTTTGTGCAAGTGCTCTTGCACAAAAAGGCATGTGTGGATAGGCAGGAGGGGTTTTTTTGTGCAAGAATTGGCCTCCAGGAAAAAGCACACGTGATCTGGTGGACACTCCATACAACTCATCACTTTATAGTTCCTGTCTGCTGGCCCCTTGTTAAAGGTGCAGACCCCCTGGGCAAGCCTTGTGGCAGGAAGCTGACCCCAGAGAGCAGTACCTCACCACATGGCTTTCCCTGCCACAACCAGGATGAGGCATGTCTGCCCCTGAGTCCCCCCGCAACCTCCCTGGCCCTCATCAGGAGCAGCCCCAGGGGTCACAGGACCCACCCAGGGGCACCAAGAGAAATGCACCCTCCTGGTCTGGTCTAGAGGTGAGGCCTTCCTGGAGCTGTGGGGACAAAAGGAGGACTTGCAGGATCCCCGGGCCAGGAGGAGAAATGCTGAGATCTTTGGCTGGCTGGCGCAGGCCTTGGCCGAGCACGGACGCCCACTCCAGACCTTTGAACAGGTCCAGAATAAGATTAAAGAACTGCGGCTGGCATACATCCATGCCAGGGAGCGCTTGGGGGCAGGACCCTACATGTGCCCCGATGTCAAGCTTACAAGAAGTGGAAACTTGGACGGATGATTAGGGAGGAGTATAAATATATTGCTCAAGAATTCAGGGGATAACAAGAAAGGTTTCTACAGGCATGTTAGCAATAAGAGGGTGATCAGAGAGGTGTGGGGCCCTTATTGGATGAGGGAGGTAACCTAGCAACAGATGATGTGGGAAAAGCTGAAGTACTTAATGCTTTCTTTGCTTCTGTCTTCACGAACAACATCACCTCCCAGACTAATGCACTAGGCAATGCAGTATGGGAAGGAGGTGGACAGCCCTTGGTGGGGAAAGAACACATTAGGAACTGTTTAGAACATACACAAATCCATGGGCCCAGATTCAATGAATCTGGGGGTACTGAGGGAGTTGGCAAATGTCATTGCGGAGCCTTTGGCCATTATCTTTGAAAACTCATGGAGATCGGGAGAGATCCCAGATGATTGGAAAAAGGCAAATGCAGTTCCCATCTTTAAAAGAGGGCAGAAGGACAAAACAGGGAACTTCAGACTAGTGAGCCTGACCTCAGTCCCCAGAAAAATCATGGAGGGTATCCTCAAGGAATCCACTTTCAAGCACCTGGAAGAAGGGAAAGTGATTAGGAATAGTCAGCATGGATTCATGAAGGGCAAATCGTGCCTGACCATCTGATTCGCTTCAATGATAACTGTCTCTGTGGATATGGGAAAGTCAATGGATGTGATATACTTTGACTTCAGCAAAGCTTTTGATACACTCTGCCACAATATTCTTGCCAGCAAGTTAAGGGAATACGGATTGGATACATGGACTGTAAAATGGATAGAAAGCTGGCTAGATTGTCAGGTCCAATGGGTAGTGAACAAATCAAGTGTAAAAATTTAATAAGAAAAGCAAAAAAAGATTTTGAGGAACAGCTAGCCAAAACCTCAAAAAGAAATAACAAAATGTTTTTTAAGTACATTAGAAGCAGGAAGCCGACTAAAAAACCTGTGGGTCCCCTAGACGATCGAACTATAAAAGGCGCAATCAAGGACGATAAAGACATTGCAGAGAAACTAAATGATTTCTTTGCTTCAGTCTTCACGGCTGAGGACGTTGGGGAGATTCCCAAATCTGCACCGTCCTTTGTGGGTGATGAATCTGAGGAACTGTCCCGGATTGAAGTGTCATTAGAGGAGGTTTTGGAACAAATAGAAAAACTTAATGTTAACAAATCTCCGGGACCGGATGGCATTCATCCAAGGGTTCTAAAAGAACTCAAATGGGAAATTGCTGAACTGTTATCTGTGGTTTGTAACCTATCCCTTAAATCGGCTTCCGTACCTAATGACTGGAAGGTAGCCAACGTGACACCAATATTTAAAAAGGGCTCTAGAGGCGATCCGGGCAATTACAGACCGGTAAGTCTAACTTCAATACCAGGCAAATTAGTCGAAACAATAGTAAAGAATAAAATTGTGAAGCATGTAGAAGAACATAATTTGTTGGACAAAAGTCAACATGGTTTCTGTAAAGGGAAATCCTGTCTTACTAATCTATTAGAGTTCTTTGAAGGGGTTAACAAACATGCGGACAAGGGGGATCCAGTAGATATAGTATACTTCGTTTTTCAGAAAGCCTTTGACAAGGTCCCTCACCAAAGGCTCTTGTGTAAATTACATGGCCATGGGATAAGAGGGAAGGTCCTTTCTTGGATTGAGAACTGGTTAAAAGACAGGAAACAAAGGGTAGGAATAAATGGTAAATTTTCAGAATGGAGAGGGGTAACTAGTGGTGTCCCCCAAGGGTCGGTCCTAGGACCAATCCTGTTCAACTTATTCATAAATGATCTGGAGAAAGGGGTAAGCAGTGAGGTGGTAAAGTTTGCAAATGATACCAAACTGTTTAGGATAGTCAAGACAGAAGCAGACTGTGAGGGACTCCAAGAAGATCTCACCAAACTGAGTGATTGGGCGACAAAATGGCAATGAAATTTAATGTGGATAAGTGTAAAGTAATGCACATCGGGAAAAATAACCCCAACTATACGTACGGTATGATGGGGGCTAATTTGGCTACGACAAATCAGGAAAGAGATCTTGGAGTTATTGTGGACAGTTCTCTGAAAACTTCCACACAGTGTGCAGCAGCAGTCAAAAAGGCAAATAGGATGCTCGGAATTATTAAGAAAGGGATAGAAAATAAGACCCAGAATATCTTACTGCCCCTGTATAAAACTATGGTACGCCCACATCTTGAATACTGTGTACAGATGTGGTCTCCTCACCTCAAAAAAGATATTTTGGCCTTGGAAAGGGTTCAGAAAAGGGCAACTAAAATGATTAGGGGTTTGGAACGGGTCCCATATGAGGAGAGGTTAAAGCGACCGGGACTTTTCAGTTTAGAAAAGAGGAGACTGAGGGGGGATATGATAGAGGTATATAAAATCATGAGTGGTGTGGAGAGGGCCGATAAAGAGAAGTTATTTATTAGTTCCCTAAATAGAAGAACTAGAGGACACCAAATGAAATTAATGGGTAGCAGATTTAAAACTAATAAGCGAAAGTTCTTCTTCACACAGCGTGTAGTCAGCCTGTGGAACTCCTTGCCAGAGGAGGCTGTGAAGGCTAGGACTATAATAGAGTTTAAAGAGAAGCTAGATAATTTCATGGAGGTTAGGTCCATAAAAGGCTATTAGCCAGTGGATAAAATGATGTCCTTGGCCTCTGTTTGTCAGAGGCTGGAGAGGGATGGCAGGAGACAAATCGCTTGATCATTGTCTTCGGTCCACCCTCTCTGGGGCACCTGGTACTGGCCACTGTCGGCAGACAGGATACTGGGCTAGATGGACCTTTGGTCTGACCCAGTACGGCCATTCTTATGTTCTTATGTTCTTAATGGCTCGATGTCAGGTTGGCGGCCAGTTTCTAGCAGAGTGCCCCAAGTATCTATTCTTAGACTGGTTTTGTTCAACATCTTTATTAATGACCTGGATGAGGGGATGGATTGCACCCTCAGCAAGTTGGCAGATGACACTAAGCTAGGGGAGAGGGAGGGCTGGGATAGGGTCCAGAGTGACCTGAACAGATTAGAGGATTGGGCCAAAAGAAATCTGATGAGGTTCAACATGGACAAGTGTAGAGTCCTGCACTTGGGATGGAAGAATCCCAAGCATTGTTATAGGCGGGGGACCGACTGGCTAAGCAGCAGTTCTGCAGAAAAGGACCCGGGGATTACAGTGGATGAGATGCTGGATATGAGTCAACAGTGTGCCCTTGTAGCCAAGAGGGCTAATGGCATATTAGGTTGCATTAGGAGGCGCATTGCCAGCAGATCCACAGAAGTGATTATTCCTCTTTATTTGGCTTTGGTGAGGCCACATCTGGAGTATTGTGTCCAGTTCTGGGACCCTCACTATAGAAAGGATGTGGCTGCATTGGAGAGGGTTCAGCGGAGGGTAACCAAAATTATTAGGGGTCCGGAGTGCATGACCTCTGAGGAGAGACTGAGGGATTTGGGTTTGTTTAGTCTGCAGAAGAGAAGAGTGAGGGGGGCCTTGATAGCAGCTTTTAACTTCCTGAAGGGAGGTTCCAAAGAGGAGGGACGAAGGGCATTCATAGTAGTGACAGATGGCAGAACAAGGAGCAATGGTCTCAAGTTGTGGTGGGAGAGGTCTAGGTTGGATATTAGGAACAACTATTTTACTAGGAGGCAGGTGAAGCACTAGGAAGGTGGTAGAACGTCCATCCCTAGAGGTTTTTAAGTCTCGGCTTGACAAAGCCCTGGCTGGGTTGATTTAGTTGGAATTGGTCCTGCCTTGGGCAGGGGGCTGAATTTGATGACCTCCTGAGGTCTCTTCCAGCTCTATGATTCTATGATTCAGGGCACTCCATGCCATCCTGGAGCATGCAGCGGATGAATCCCCATCGACCCTGGTGGACTCTGGGCAGCCAGAGCAGGAACAGAAGCAGGAGCAGGAGAGCAAGGCCAGCCAGCAGTGGAAGCGGAGGAGGAGTGGAGGACCAGAGGGGCACTGTGACCCTGTCTTTGGAGCCGGTGCGCGGCAGCCAGGATGTCTCTCAGGCTTCCTCAGACGCCTGGGAGGGATCCTCAGGTGAGTGGTCTCTTCGTCACTCACTTCAGAGGGCAGGAGAAGTGGGTGCACGGGGTGCGGGGGGCGAGTGTCACTCGGGCTGCTCCGGCTGGGCACCGTGCTGCGGCCTGAGCACATGCAATCTCATGCAGCATTACTGTGTGGCATGTGGATTCAGCAGGCATCCCCTGAGCATGCCTGTGATCCTTCTGGCCACATGCGTCCTGCGATGGCGAGGGGAGGGGATGCCGGCTGCAAGCAGGCTAGCCACAAGGGTGCAGGCCCGACTCCACACACACCGAAGAATGCCACACACAGTATGCAAGACAGCAGCCGCGCCCATAGAAAACATTGAGAGCTGCCCCTGTGTGTGCGGCCCCCAGGGAGCCCCAGGCTGCTCCCAGTTCCTCTACCACCCCTGAGGTAATCCCACTGTGGCCAGATACTTCCCTGGGGGGGCATGGAAGTGGCCAGCCTGGTCCTCTGTGTTGCGGACTATTGGTCGCTACTCACAAAGGAGGGCACGGCCTCAAGAACAGTGTCTGCAGGGATAACGGACCGCCTCTCCCTATTGTGTGTTCTCCAGAGCCAGACCAGCTGGGAGTGAAGGGCCATCCAGTCCATCACTGCCACAGCTCACGAAGGCACGCCAGGGCCCGGGATCAGCTCATATGGCAACATGTCACAGCCATAGAGAGGATGGAGCAGACGCTGGCCCACAAGGTCCGCTCTGACCTTGAGTGGCGGCAACATGCCTGGGGACAGTACCTGGAGCGGTGTGACCGCATGTGCAATATAATGGCCAGCATGGTGTCATACATGGCCCATGCTGCTTCTCCTGGCTCCCACCCTCCCGCCCCCTGCCAACCCTGCCCCTGCTCCTGCTCCCCATTCTGGCCACGTCCCTGTGCTCACTGCACTCACCCTTCCACAACCCCAACAATGCCCCCACATCTGAGGTGGCACAGGCAGCCGCCCCTCGCAGTCATGAGTCCCCCTCCCAGTTTACAGCCCCCTCCCCCTGCCCACCTTTTGTTGATGGTCAATAAATATAGTTTATTTTTGGTTGCAAAACAAAGAGGCTTGTTTATTGGGAAGGGGGGAAGGGAGGGGTTGTGGTGGGGAAGGGATGTGGCCACAAGGCAGGGGCCTCTTGGTAGGAGGCCCTGGGGACAGCTACTGGGGTGCTTGTGAGAACCTCCCCCTCAGGGCCTCCTGGATGTGCCCCCCAGACTGCTGGGCCTGCTGGATGGCAGCTGTCCACGGCTACTCAAATGCACAGCCCTTGTGGCTGGCGTCTGACTCCCATCTCCACAATGTTATGGAGGACACAACATGCTGTGACCACCTCGGGGATGTTGTGCTCCCCCATGTTGAGGCGGGTGAGCAGGCAACGGAAGTGTGCCTTGAGACGGCCGAAGGTGCACTCGACCTGGTTCCTGGCCCAGTTCAGGTGGGTATTAAATTGTTCCCTGCTGGGGTTCATGTGTCCGGTGTAGGGCTTCATGAGCCATGTCATGAGGAGGTAGGCCATGTCCCCCACGACGCACAGTGATATCTTCACATCCGCAACCACAAATTCCCGGTGGGGGAAAAATGTGCCCACCTCCAGCCTATGGAACAGGCTGGAGTTTCGAAAGATGTGGATGTCATGTGCCCTGCCTGACCACCACACAAAAATGTCTGTGAAGTGTCCACGGTGGTCAACCAACGCCTGCAGCACCATTGAAAAGTAGCCCTTGCGATTGATGAAGCAGTCCACGCGATGGTCTGGTGATCGGATGGGGATATGGGTCCCATCGATAGCTCCCCCATAGTTGTGGAACCCCAAGGCAGCAAATCCGGCCACAGTCGCATCCAGGTCTTGCAGACGGATGACCCTCTTCAGCAGGATTAAGTTGATGGACCTCACCACCTGCAAAAGGACACAGAGAAACACAGAAAACACACAGAGAATGAGAGGGGGGGGTGTGCATGAGCCCTTGGGCAGTGCCCGCCCACCTCCGATGCCCTCTTCCCCAAAACACTCCAGGGCCCCCCTCACGAGCCTGCCCCCCGCAGCAGCAGGGCTCTGTGAGGGTAGGACAGCACAACCCCCCGGGAGACAGTGCTTCCCTCCACCCCCACTGCACCCTCCCAGCCAGGACTCTCCCCCCCACCCCCTCTGTGCAGGGACTGCAACCCCAGAGGACCTTACTTGCAAGAGGAGGGCCCCAAAGGTGGACTTGTCCATGCCAAACTGGTTGCTCACTGACCAGTAGCTGTCCAGGGTGATGAGCTTCGAGAGGGAGATGGCGACCCTCTTCTCCACGGGGATGGTGGGCTGCAGGTGGATGTCGCATCTCCGGAGGGCAGGAGTGAACCAGGCACACAGCTCCAGGACGTCTCCTTCCTCATGTGCAAGTTCTGAAGCCACTGCTGGTCGTCCCACCACTCTATCACCAGTCAGAACTGGTGTCTGGTCTCCAGAACTGCCCCTCCACAGTGGGCTGAAGTTGCTACAGTGTAGCCACCGCATCCAGGGAGAGGGTCTCAACATTGAGCGTGGAATTTTACAGGCTGAGAGGTGCAGTGAGGGTGTTATGTGCCCAGAGCGAAGGCAAAATTTGCACCCCTCCCACCACTGCTGCCATGTGGCAGGGCCCCGAACCTGATGCTCGGCTGGGGGGGAGCTTGTACTGCATCTTACCCCACCCCCTCCAGTTTTGGGCTGGGCCCCACACGCACAAACCCTCCAGCAGAGATGGAGGAAGGTCAAGCTAGGAGCGGAAAGGTGGGGAGGAGGCGGCTCCAGCTGGCAGGGGGTGGGCAGAGGAAGAGCAGGCGAGCAGAGGGATGACAGGGGGAGTGGAGGCAGACTAAATTGGCACCCCACTAGCGTAGCACCCGGGGGCAACTCCCCTCCTCCCCGCGTCCTCCTCACTACACCATTGTAAATAATCCACCTCTTAGGATATTTATTGTTTAATGAATTACTTATTTTACTAACTACAGACAAATATAAATTATAAAGCTTTTGTGTTTTACATTCTGTTAAATAATTTTTTTCTCTTTAATTTGTTTGTATCCCATACTCATTAGGTTCTTTTACATAAAAAATGTCAAATTCTTAAAATATGTAAGTTTTATAAAACACAAGAGAAATAAATGTTATACAACCTACATATGAATTTCATCACTGTATTTTAATCAAGCATTTAAAATCACTGTTACAGCAAATGAGTAACTCGTTGCTTTAATGAATAAAAGGTAAAAAAGATTCTGAGCATATCGAATTTATTGTAAGCTATCTGTAATACTTCCTAACTGCCTAGTTACTTACCTAGTTAACCTAATTTTTTTTTATCGCACAGTGATAAACTACATTAGTGTTATGACCATAAGATATTAACTTACCTGTTAAAATAGCACTCAGAAAATTTTTTAAATAAAATTAACACACAACACAAGAATCACCCTCACTTTCTTGAAGGCACTTGAAGCAATAAGTAGCCTAAGGCTGAGGATACACTGCAAGCGTGGCTTTCTGTTGGCCACAAGGACTTTTTCCTTCATGCTGCCATGACATTTTATCCTTAAGTAAAGGAGAGAGGTCTCTCTGAGCTGCTCTTCCAAATTCCACACAAGCCATTCAACTGAAGCCATAGATAGACTTTGCCTTGAGCAGACTGCCTCTCCAGGTATTCACAATCACAACATCCGAAGATGTATAAGACTTTTAGTTGAGAAAGCCATGTTAATCTCAAGTCTCTGCTAGGACTGGGAGACGTGGATGACCTATAGAAAACTCCAGCATTTTCTTTGGAAAATCCACAACAAAATGTGGGGGGATCTATCACCTCAGTAATGCCAGCTCCTTTAGAATTGAGGCTCTGATTATCCAGCACCAGCTGAGGTAGAGTGGACACTGTGTGCACATGTCTGATATATTTTTACCAAAACTCCTGCCTGCCCAACTCGCCAAAGGAGAAAGGAAACAGGAAGGCCAAAAGGAATGGTATAGAGCAGTGTTTATCAACCTTTTTTTATAAGTTTCAGGGGATAGCCGAGTTAGTGGATTTGCCCACGAAAGCTCATGATACCATCTACATGTTTTCTTAGTCTTTAAAGTGCTATTAGACTATTGTTTTTTAAGTTTTTCCTTTTGTTATAAAGTACCTTTTTAAAAAAAAAAATTATAAGTACCCCCAATGCACCAACCCTCCCCCAGAGTCAGGCACCCCATCCCCCCCATCCCAATTCAACCGCCCCTTCCCCCAGCCAGGCATCCCAGTTCCCCCCATTCCAATACAACTACCCCTCCCCCAGAACCAGGCACCCCCAGGCTATGTCTAGACTATGTAGAATTTTCGAAAGAGGATATGCAAATTCCACGTGAAAGTAGTCTGGATGCATTTTTTTCAGAAAAAAACCCCTTTTTCGAAAAAACCGCTCTTCCTTAAAAAAGGAAGTTTACATGGTTTTTTTGAAAAAGGGTTTTTTTCCTGAAAAAAACGCATCCAGACTACTTTCACTTTTGAAAGATCCTCTTTCGAAAGTGAGATCGGAATAAGAAAAAAAAAGTAGTTTAGACATGCCCTCAGCATTCCCATCCCAATACACCCACTCCTCCCACAGAGACAGGCACCCGAGCCCCTCATTCCAATGCTCCCACCCCTTTCCCAGAGCCAGTTCCCCCATCCCAATGCAACCACCCCTCCCTCAGAACCAGGCACCCCCCAATGCCCCCCAACTAAATCCCCCTTCCGCAGAGCCATGCACCGGTGGTACGGGACGGGTAAGGTAATCCTGCCTTTAAAGTGGCTGCTCCCACTGCACAGCCTGGCTGCCTCGGCTCACAGTGAACAGGGAGGCAGCATGTGGCCCAGCTCCCAGCTCGCTGCTCTATGCGTCATGTGGGCCTATGCAGCGTGCTCTCCAGTCCCACCCCAGCCCGGTGCCCCCTTAGTGTGGCACCCGGGGGGCAATTGCCCTCCCCTGCCCCTTCCTTGCTATGCCTCTGTATAGAGGAGCAGCATGGCCATGTGGGGCCAGGACATGCCCAGGGGCATCTCTGGCTCCATGGCACAAAATGGAAAAGCTGCAGTGTCCAAAGAAGCACAGGGCAACCACAGCAGGCACTGCTACAGCTTTGCTGTCCCTCAAAGAGGTCCACAAGCATGCAGCAGCAGCAGAGAAACGGCTGTCCAGGAA
This sequence comes from Pelochelys cantorii, assembly GCA_032595735.1. Classification (NCBI taxonomy): domain Eukaryota; kingdom Metazoa; phylum Chordata; order Testudines; family Trionychidae; genus Pelochelys; species Pelochelys cantorii. The sequence continues at coordinate 30,556,092 of CM064340.1, forward strand.
GGTCCCTTTAAGCACATATCTCTGCAGGGCTCCAGCACCAGCCCTCGGAAACAACTGGTGACCCTTAGCCCTGCCTGAAGTGGTTCCGGGTGGCCTTTTTTGCACAAGAGCATCCATGCAGTGTGGACACTTTCTTGTGCAAAAGCGCATCGCAAAAGCGATGCACTTTTGTAGTGTGGACATGCTCTTGCATAAGAACTTTTTGAGGAAGATCTCTTCCACAAAAACTTCTTGTGCAAGAAGCCCGCAGTATAGACGTAGTCCTACACTGCTAGTGTGGTTCACTGACCAATGCAGTGGCACCTAGACCACAGCAACTGGTAAGAACAAGAGATCTTTACAGCACATGCTAATAAGCACCTGGCTTTTAGCTCAAAGTGTTGAGGCTCCTATGCTAAACTTTCCAGGTCCCAGGTTCAAATCCCCCAGGTGGTTATACTTGCAGCTCTTTTTATCTGAACCACTGCTATGGCTCTAGATGAGCCAGAAGTCAGTTGCTTTGTTAACTCTTTAGCTGCTGAAATACCACAGAATATTCAGACTCCATGATAAAAGCAAATATTAATCGGAATATCATACCAACACAAGATATATTATTCATATATGTGTCTTCTATTGCAATAATATTGTCACTATGGACTTTCATTGATTGGAACTTAAAATGTTGGGGTTAAATATTTACATGAAATCTGACATCCGCAAATAAACAATACAATTTTTCATTAACTTTCCTGTATTTCCTCTAGAAGTGAAGCAATGCAAACACCAGCATTCAAAACAAGCTCACTTGAGGCAGAACAAAATAACGAGGAACAATGCAACCTGATTTAAAAGGATTTGAATCATTTAAGCCAGTGTTTCCCAACTGGCGCTCCGCGGAACCCTGGGGTTCCGCGAAGCAAAAGCAGGGGTTCCACGAGGAGCCGGCACTCTGACTCTGAAAGAGAGAGAGCCAGCTAGCCAACTTCTAAAAGAAACAGCACACTTGTTTCCCGTTCCTCCCTGATGACGCAGAGGCATAGCGAGGCGGGAGCAGAGGGGAACAGTTGCTCCCGGCCGGCATACTAGGGGGGTGCCAGACAGGGGTGACCCCACGTGACCCACAGTGACAAGGGAAGCATTTCCCTTTCCCAAAGGAGCCGGCGCACACTGCCTGAATAGCTGGGGCTGTGGCACCAGGCAACTTAGTTCTGTGGCCTTTCTGCACGGTGAGGGGGTGGGAGGTCAGGAAACCCGGGGCTGTGCAGCTCCAATTGTGCAGGCAGTGCGCTCTGCCCTGGGACTCCCTGCACCCCCACCCCTCAGGACGGCATCGCAGAAGTAAGTTGCTGGGGTGCAACAGCCCCTGCTATTCAGGCAGGGCGCGCGCCAGCTGTTTGGGGAGTGAAAGTGCAGTTGCACACTTCCCGAAACTCAGAGGTGTTGCAGGATTGCCAGGTACTGGTCCCAGCTGCCCCTGTCCCCTGCTCCTGTCCAGACCCCCCCACAAGTACCCTGTCCCCTGCCCCCACCAGCACTGTCCCCAGCACTCAGCAGCACCTTGTCCCTGTCCCCAGCACCCTGCCACCCACCCCCGCACCCAGCAGCACCCTGTCCCCAGCTCCAGCACCCTGCCACCCACCCCAGCACCCAGCAGCACCCTGTCACTGACCCCAGCACCTTGCCATACACCCTAGCACCCAGCTGCACCAAGTCCCTGGCCCCAGCACCCTGCCACCCACCCCAGCACCCAGCAGCACCCTGTTCCTTGTCCCAGAACTCTGCCACCCACCCAAGTGCCCAGCAGGACCATGTCCCTGACCCCAGCACCCAGCCACCTGTGCCAGCATCCTGCCACCCACCCCAGCACCCAGCAGCACCCTCTCCCAGCCCCAGCACCCACTAGTACCCTGTCCCCTGCCCACACCAGCACAGTTGGGAACACATTAGTGAGGTTTGGGGGTTTTGGAGGGGTTTTTTTTTGCATCTCACTTGTGTGGCCCCAACTGACTTTTCTGTGGGTCAGTGACCCTTGACTCAAAACCGCTTCCCCGCCCCTTTCATAAATAAAGACAATGCTAAAACCTTTTGAGTTTGACAAAACGTTTTATTTCAAAATGAAGCCTGGCCAACAAGCCCCCAGTTGGGGCCAAACCCCCATCTCACTGCAGCATCATAACACTTCTGCACCACCTGACCCCAAATCTGAGCCTATCATACACTGGAACCCCCTGTCCTGAGCCTCTTACATCCTCAGTCTTCTGCCACAACACTCTTGCACCATCCACACACCACAAATCTGTGTTCTGAGCCCATCATACTCACAACCTCCTTGCCGTGAGCCCCTCACACACCCAACCCAAACTCCTGCACCCTCACATCCACAAGCCTATGGCTTGCTCAGCATCCCAACCTTTCACTTGAGCCCAACACTCCGCAGCCTGGAGCCCCCTCCCTAAACCAGCATCCCCTTCTCCTGCATCCAAATTCCCTCCCAGAGCTTGCACGTCTCACCTCTTCCCACACCCAGATCCCTCATTGCCATACCAGAGTCCGCACCTCCTGTCTCAACCCAGTGAGAGTGTATAATGGCTGGGGAGAGCAAGAGATGGAGAGGAGGGGAACAGAGAGGATGGGGCCTGAAGGAAGGGGTGGGGTCTTGGGGAAGGAATGTGATTTTCATGAACTGGTGGGTCCCCCTCTCCCGCCCTTTTTTTTTTTTTTTTTGCTTGACAATCCTCGAGGTTCCTTGAAATTCTGAAAAGCTGAATTGGGTTCCATGGCCAAATAAAATTGGGAAACACTGATTTAAGTGATTGCTCCAACAGATGGCAAAAACACTTCAACAGAGTCAATTGCAGAATAATAAGTCTGGAAGCAAGGAACCAAACCAGAGAAAGTTTGCTAAATGGGACAATTATCCAGCACACCAGTCAGGAAAAGGATATAAGGAGTCTTAGTGTGGAATAAGTCATGGAACCTATTGGCTCAGTGCAAAGCTGTAGGGAAAAGAATTCAGAATACTTACTTAGATCAGTAGTTGAAAAACCTGTTGATAAAGTTACTGTATGAGGCATTTGTTAAACAGACTCCATCTATACTGTGAATAAAATGTTCCCTATTTTTCAAGGATAATGGGTACGTTTACACTGCAAGCTTCTTTCGGAATAAGCTTTTCTGGAAGAGATCTTTAGGAAAAGCTTATTTTGAAATAGAGCGTCCACACACAAAAAACACAACGCAACAGTGATGTGCTATTTTGAAAGATAGCATCCACACTTATTGGACACTACCTTGCATTTAAGGCCACCCAGAACTAGTTCAGGCAAGGTATTAGGTCAGCAGTCGCTTCCAGGTGCTGCTGCCTGAGGCTATCTGAGACGTGCTTAAAGGGACCCCCCTGGACAGCTGTTTCTCAGGTTCTTCTGCTTGCTTGCCTTCCTCTCTGAGGGACAGTAAAGCATTTCTACTGCGTGCTCTGGTTGCTCTGCGTTTGGACACCACAGCACTCCCTGGCATGGAGACTGAGCTGCCTCTGAGCATTTGATGGCCCCACACTGCCATGCTGAAGTTTCTGCAGCAGTTTTTGTGGCTGCCTTTATGGTCCTGCATGAGCTCGACTCCAAGCTCATATTTGAGAACCTCTACCTGTGTGCAGGAGCAATGCCCTTGCAATCGCACCCTACAGTGGAGAGACAGTTCTGGAGTCTGGACACAGGTTCTGACTGGTGGGATCAGCTGATGATGAAGCAGTGGAACAACCAGCAGTGGCTCCACAGTTTCTGAATGAGAAAGGAGACACTCATGGACTGTGTGCCTGGCTCGCCCCTGCCCTCTGATGAAGAGACATCCTGATGTAACCTGACACCCTTCTGGAAAAGTGGGTCGCCATTGCCATCAGGAAGCTCACAACCCCCGACAGTTACCAGTGCATGGGCAACCAGTTTGGCGTGGGAATGTCCACCATCAGGGACCTCCTCCTGGAGGCAAGGAACTCTCAGGCTGCAGTCCCTATGTGTGTGTGTGGCGGGGGGGGGGGAGAGAACTGGAAAGGGGGACGCTTGGGAAAGGGGGGGTTCAGGGTGTGGGCTGGGGGTGGTGGTGGGGAAGCCCCATCTCTGGAGGGTTCTGCAGTCCTGCCTTCACACAGCCCTGCTGGGGGGGGGGGCTCATAGAGGATGGCTCCTGGGCTGTTGGGGGGGCAGGTCAGAGAGGGGACTCAGGCACCTCCCAAGGGTTCAGGCACTGCTTTTGATTCTCTGTTTTGTGTATTTGTTTGTCTCCTCCTGCAGATGGTGAGGGCCATAAACACCATCCTGCTGTGCAGGGTCATCCACCTGGGAGATCTGGACCCCATTGTGGCCGGATTTGCTGCACTTGGCTTCCCCAACTGTGGGGGCAGGGGAGGGGGGGAACAGGACTATAGATGGAACCCACATCCCTTTGAGCTGCCTAGTATATTAACAGAAAGGGATACTTTTCTATGGTCCTGCAGATGACCACCACGGACAGTTCTTGGACATTTTCGTTGGCTAGTCAGGGAAGGCGCACAATTCCCGTGTCTTCCACAGCTCCTGCCTCTACCAGAATCTAGAGGCTGGCACACTCTTCCCCCAATGTAACATCATGATTGGGGATGTTGAGATGCCACTGTGCATATTGGGGGACATGGCCTCCTCATGCTGTAGCTCATGAAGCCATACACAAGCCACCTGGACCCAAGCAGGGACCTCTTCAATTCCCACCTGGGCAGGGCCAAATGCGCCTTTAGGTGCTTGAAGGTGCAGTCCAAGTGCCTCCTGACATGCTTCGATGTGGGGGAGCACAACATCCCCTGGGTGCTCTTTGCATGCTGTGTGCTCCACAACATTGTGGATAGGAAGGGGGAGGCCTTCCTTCCAGGGTTGGGGGGCAGAGGCTGGCTGAGAGGGATGGGACAGCTGTCATCTGGCAGGGCCATCAGGCGGGGGTGCACATTCGGGAGGCCTTGAGGGAGAGTTTCTCTGAAGGACCCCAGTAACTTTCCCCAGGGTCTCCCCACTAAGGACCTGTGCCTTTCCCCTCTCTTCCTTTCCCACAACAACCCTTCCCTTCTTCCCTTCCCTGCAAACCCAATAAAAACAATGGTTTTCTTTTTAAAAAAAATAACTATTTGGTTTTTTATTTGGGATAAAAGTAACTGGGGTGGAGGGGGTGCTGAGAACCTGGATATGGGGAAGGAGGAGGGGCTAAGAACCTGGATGTGGGGAGGGCGGGCTGAAAACCTTGGAGGAGGAGGAGAGGTTCAGAGCTGGGACTGAGACTGGCATGTGGTTCGAGTGCTTATTCCACCTTGTGTCTGGGGATCTCAGCAACCTCGGGGGTCAGGGGTCCTGGGAGAATAGGGGGATAGGCAGGAGGATGGGCTGGAGGAGGGTCAGGCATGGGAGGGAGGGCATGGACTGGAATGGGATCATAGAATCATAGAACCATAGTGCTGGAAGAGATCTCAGGATGTCATCAAGTCCAGCCCCCTGCCCAAAGCAGGACCAATCCCAATTAAATCAACCCAGACAGGGCTTTGTCAAGCTGAGACTTAAACACCTCTAGGGATGGAGACTCCACTACTTCCCTAGGTAACCCATTCCAGTGCTTCACCACCCTCCTAGTGAAATAGTTTTTCCTAATATCCAACCTGGACCTCTCCCACCGCAACTTGAGACCGTTGTTCCTTGTTCTGCCATCCATCATTACTGTGAACAGCCTTTCTCCAGCCTCTTTGGAACCTCCCTTCAGGAAGTTGAAGGCTGCTATCAAATCCCCCCTCACTCTTCGCTTCTGCAGACTAAATAGACCCAACTCCCTCAGCCTCTCCTTGTAGGTCATATGCTCCAGCCCCCTAATCATTCTGGTTACCTTCTGCTGGATCTTCTCCAATGCATCCACATCCTTCCTGTAATTGGGGGCCCAGAACTGTACACAATACTCCAGATGTGGCCTCACCAGAGTTGAATAAAGAGGAATAATGACATCTCTGGATCTACTGGCAATGCTCCTGTTAATGCAACCTAATATGCCATTAGCCTTCTTGGCTACAAGGGCACACTGTTGACTCATGTCCAGCTTCTCATCCACTGTAATCCCCAGATCCTTTTCTACAGAAATGCTACTTAGCCAATCTGTCCCCCACCTGTAACAATGCTTGGGATTCTTCCATCCCAAGTGCAGGACTCTACACTTGTACTTGTTGAACCTCATCAGATTTCTTGTGGCCCAATCCTCCAAGAAATTGGGGGGCATGGGCTGGCATGGGAGGGTGGGTGGGGATGAGCAGGGACCGGAGCAGGACTGGGACTGGTTCCGGGAAGGCCATCATGTTCCAGATGGTCACACATGTGTTGCGACCCTGTTGTAGCAGCTCGGTCCACATCTGGGCCTGCCATTGTGCATCATCCCAGACTTTCTGGGCCAGCATCTGCTGCATGTCCCAGAGGATGGAGACGTGCTCCCTCCAGAGGTCCTCTTGGACCCTCCAACGTCTGCGGCTCCCCTGGGATTGGGTGGCTGGCTCGGGTGGTTTCAATTGCCCCACAGTCACGGCTGGTTTGGCTGGAGAGAATAAAGGCAGATGGTCAATCATCCCTGGAAACACTGTCTCTGATGCCTTGCTCTCATCAGCAAGCTGAGAGCAATAGTTCTCGGGGGAGAGGACAGTGATGTCCTGGGAACAAGGTCATGTATGGCCTGGACAGTGGGCCACTGCACTCCAGACCAGGACAGCGCATGCCTTTTCCAGCCCCTGGTGGGCTTCTGGGAGCCTTGTGCATGGGCCAGTGGGCTCTTGGGGAGCTTGTGGCTGGGACATTGATGCCCAGGTGTATGGCACTGGCAGCCGCACAGTGTGCTGAAGCTCTCTGGTCCAGCTTCCTGCCACAAGCCCTGTCCCCCAGTGTCTGCAGCTTCTAAAGCTGCCAGGAGACAGGAACTACAAAGTTGGGATGAGTGTGGATGAAGTGGCCAGCAGGGCACCTGTGTTATTTCCTGGAGGCCTCTTTTTTCGAAAGAACTCCCTCTTCCACGTCCTCACAGAAAGGCTTTTTTGGAAAACGGCTTATTCCTCATAGAATGAGGTTTATCGCCATCAGAAAAAGCCCTCATTATTTCAACTTTCTGTCGAAATAACGCAATTGCAGTGTGGACTCTAGTATTGTTTTTCTGGAATGATTACCATTATTACAGAAAAACTCTGCAGTGTAGGTGCTCCCAATGTGACTAAACTTACAAACTTATGTAACTTAATGAAGGAAGCTCTCCTACCTATCAGGACTTCCCTGCACACACAATTCATATCATTTTATCTATCGCAGTACAGTTAAAACAGTATAATCCCCAATGCCCTGTGACACCCTGTATTCCATATTCATCACTTTTGCACAGTTATGACATATTTTGTACAAAGTGTGCCTTGTGAGGTATCATTGCAGTGATGTTGCACATAGTTCAACAGGATAATAATATTCTGCAGATTATGAGTTTTGAAATGGTACCTCACATGGCATAATTTGTACAAAATATATCATAACCATGTAAAAGTGATGAACATGGGGTACAGAGGGTAACTCACCTCTTCCACATGCACTCCAGTGTGAATGCAATGGCATCAGTATCAGTGTTCCCTCTAACTGTTTTCCACACCTGTGCAGAATTAATGTGGTATGTGCGCCAATATGGAGGTAATATGCAATACATCTTCATATTAGTGCACTTAACAAAATTCATGTGGCAGGGGTGGGGGTTAAGGGGTTGTGAGTATGGGAGAAGGCTCATGTGTGTGGCAGAGGGTCGAGTGCAGGAGTGTGAGGGCTTTGGCTGAGGGTGCAGGCTCTGGGGTGGAGCCTAGGATGAGGGTTTCAGCATTGGGACAGAGGATGGTGGTGCAAAGACTCTGTGTGGGGGTATAGGCTCTGGGGTGGAGCAGAGGTGTGAGTGGGGAGTTCTAGGGCTGGGCTGCCCAGGCTGCTCCAGCCATGACAGGGGTGGGTTCCTGGGCTGGGCTGCCCAGCCCTCAGCAGGGGAACTCTGGGGACAAGCCTCCTGGGCTATGGGAAGGGGCCTTGGGGCTGGGCTGTGGCAGGGGGGCTCCTAACCTGGGCCTCATAGCCTGTGGGTGTGGGAAGGTCTGGTGCTGGCCACCTGCACAGTTTAGTATGTGGCAGGGGATTCCAGGTCTGGCCTTCTCCTTCTGTGGCACGGGGGCTCCAGAGCTGGGCGGCTCAGCCCATGATGGGGGGTGGAATCTCGGAGCTGGGCTACCCAAGCGGCAGCGGGGGGGCTACAAGCCACTCAGCTCACAGCAGGGATGGGCCCAGGATCCAGCAGCCTGGGCCGTAGTTGTGTTCAGGCTGGTAGAAAGGAAGCTGGTTCAGGCCATCTCTCCCTCAGCCAACAGTCTGGAGGCTATGTTCGGGGTAGGGCAGCCCTCCTCCCCCATTTGAGTGTCTGCATGGTGCTAACTAGGCAGCTGGGTGGCTGTGACTATGCAACTTACAGGGCACTTAAATCTGTATACTGGTGCTTCCTACTAATACAGTTATTCCTGCATGGGAACAGAGATAATGGCTACTGGTATTCTGCACCTATATACCAATCTAATTCTATCCACATTAGGTGTTGTACTGGTATGAGTATTTTAAAAAAATCAATCTCCTAACTTAACTTTTCATTCCAATATAAAAAAAATGCACTCCAGCCCTTGGAGTTAGACATGCTGCAAGTTAGTCTTCAGTACAGGCTGTACCTCCCTTAACTGGACTCTGGTCCAGCAACATCCATGGTCTGGCAGGACCACTCATGTTCCTGGTCCACAAAGTCCAGGTATAGGGAGGTCTGGTCACGGGGCAGTAGTGCAGTGGTGAGGAAAGTGGGCAGGGACTCACTTGGGAGCCCCATGGTGAGGGTAGGGGAATACTGCTGCGGGGAGATCTGGCCTCAGCAACTGAGCAGTATCAGGGGGCTGGCAGCAGCCGCGCAGCTCTGGTTCTGGCTGTGTAGCTCTGACCCTGGTGGCAGCCAGGATGCTCGGGCCCAGCTGCACAGCTCTGACTCCAGCTGCAGCCAGGGAGCTCTGCCCCCTGCTGAGCAGCTCCAACCCCGCAGCAGCGGGGCCAGCAGGAGCTGGAGAGTTCCAGTCCAGAGAGCGACAATAGGCCAGGTAGTGGCTGGGTGGTCGGGGAGGGGCAGCACTTTAGTACAGGCAATTTAGGGAAAGGACATCCTCTGGTGCGGCAAATCCCCTTGTCGGGTGCTGGACCACAGAGGGCCAACCTGTATTGCCAAACCCAAACATTAAAAATCATGTCAGGCCTCCAGAGTTATGCGATTGACTAAATCATGTAATTGGCTTAAAAATCATAACATTTAAAATAAATTAGGATGAGGAAGGTAGTGTGTTAGTCAGGTGATGTCTTTATTCATATCTTTGTGATGGGTCCCACACTTGTAAATGAAGTTAAGTCCCAATGCTTCCCTGTGTATTTGACTTATAGAAATGGCCTGAAACAACATGGTGACTTTGAGATCCATTAATGAGTGCTCGGGCAGGTTAAAATGTTCTCCAACTGGTTTCTGTGTGTTGCCTTTTCAGACATCTGATTTGCGTCCATGAATTCTTTACAGTAGAGACTGTCCAGTTTGGCCAATATCAGGAACACCATCCCTGATGACACCACTGCACACATGGTTACAGAGCTCCGCGATTTTGTCTTCACCCACAACTACTTCTGATTCAGAGACAATTTATATCTTCAAGTCAGCAGCACAGCCATGGGTACCTGCATGGCCACACAATATGCCAATGTCTTTATGGCTGACCTTGAACAACATTTGCTCAGCTCTTGTCCTATAGCACCCATACTCAACTTACGCTACATCGATGACATCTTCATCATATGGACCCACAGGAAAGAGACCCTTGAAGTATTTCACAGGGATTTCATCAACTTCCATTCCATCATCAACCTCAGCCTGGATCAATCCACATGAGAGATCCACTTCCTTGACATTACAGTACAATTACATGAAGGACACATTTCCACCAACTTATACCAGAAAACTGCCAACCACTACACTTACCTTCATGCCTCTAGCTTCCATCCCAGACACATTTCTCAATCTATTGTTTACAGCCAAGCCCTAAGATACAACCAGATTCGCTCCAATCCCACAGTCAGAGACGAACATCTACAGGATCTATATAGAGCATTCTTAAAACTGAAATACCCACCCGGAGAAAAACAGATTGACAGAGCCAGAAGAGTACCCAGACATGAACTACTTCAAGACAGGTCAAGAAGAGAAAACAAAAGAATTCTACTTGTCATTACCTACAGCCACAACTTAAACCCCTCCAACAATCATTATCAACAATCTACACATATCCTGGAAAATGACCCCGCAGTCTCACAGGCCTTGGGGGAAAGAACAATCCTCACCTACAGACAACCCCCTAATCTCAAACAAATTATTTACAATAACCATACAGCACACCTCCATCCTAATCATCCAGAGCCCCGATGCCGGCTCTGTCCATGCATCTACACAAGCGATTTCATTACTTGACCCAACCACATCAGCTACTACATCAGAGGCTCATTTAACTGCATATCCACTAATGTGATCTATGCCATCAAATGCCAGCAATGCCCCTCCACCATGTATATTGGCCATCCTGGACAGTCTCTATGGACTAGACCATTAGTTGTTTTTTTAAGTTTTTCCAGTTACAGACTAACTCAGCTACCTCTCTAGCTGTTTAGTCATAATTTCTGTCCAGATTTGTTTTTTCAGGGGCTCTGCATGTAACATAAACAATGTAAGTCACAGATTCCAAGGCCAGAATGGGCAACTATGATTGTCTACTCTGGCGTCCTATATAACATAGGTCAGAGAACTTCCCTAGAATAATTCCATTGGAACTAGAGCTTATCTTTTTTAGTTTAAAAAAATCTTAATTTAAAAATTGCCAGTGATGAATTTACCACCATCCTTGGTAAATTGTTCCAATGGTTAATTACCTTCAGTTGTTAATTTATCTGTGTCTATTCATTTATGGCCTAAAGAAATAATATCACGCAATCTCCTTCTGTCTAAAGCTTTTGGCTGCTTACTTATCACACTATTGCTCAGCAAAAGGGAAGATTTTCATTCAGATCCATTTTTGCAGGGTTCTTCTTGGTCATTCTTGTTCATTTTTCTCTCATTTAGATTTCATTAAAATGATCACAACTCCTGTTAAAACAAATGGGTGTTTTCTATGCATGTAGGGATGTCAGTAACCCTAAGTGATCAGATAGGTTTGGTTAGGTGGGCATCAATTCACTGGAAAAAAAGATTTAAAGTGAATTAATACACATTGTCAAATTCGTGAAAGAGAGTGATAAATGTGATAAGACATTGTTTACACTGTGCAAGAATTTGAAAACTATACAAGCATGGAATAGATTAACCTCTGGAGTTATTCTAACATGAAAATGAAGTAACGCAATGAAGAACTGGGTCTATTACCTAAAGTTTATGAAACAGACTCAATGAGAGTAGTGCAGTTTACCAACTGGAGCAGAGGATTGAAACTCAGAACTCTGAAGTTGTGTTTGCATGGGTGTAGCTTTGGGCAAATCATTTAAACTTCTTGTGCCTCAGAGAAGACAATATTTATATTCAGTATTTTGCAGGGCTGTTTTGAGGCTTAAGTAATTAACATATAAAAAGCACTTTCTGGTCCTCAGAAGGAAAGCATTCAAAGTATATTAATTATGCATTTTATATTACAGTTGAATAAGAAACTTCGATAGATCATTTTCAAGCTAACACAAGGAGAAAAGGTGTTTTCAATCAACCTGATGTAGACCATTTATTATTTCATAAATGGTTATCATAAGCTACTTATTCATCTGCTTTCTAAGGTCAGTAAGCCCATCTTTGCAATCTCTCTTTATATTGAGAGTTTTCCCACTGATATAAAAATTTCACTTAATGTCTCTGAGCCCCCTCTAATTCTTCCGTAGCCTTTCAGATGGTACTGTCCATACGAATTCTGGATTCCAGAGAAAGCCCTCAACTTGGTTCATATAATGGTATATTTGGTCCCTTTATTTTCTCCCATCATGTTCCTTAGGGGCATGTCTACACTGCAAGGCAAAAGTCAAATTAAGATACACAACTTCAGCTACATTAATTGCATAGCTAAGGTCAAAATAGCTTAACTTGGCTTTTGGTGCTGTCTACGCTGCAGAAAGTCAAAGAGAGAACACTCTTCCTTTGACTTCCCTCATTCCCTGTGAAAGTGGGGTTACCAGCATCGACCGTAGCGCCCCCCTCACTTTGAATTATCTGTCTTACTAGACCCCTGGAAGATCAACAGCAGCAGCTTCGATTGTCCTTTGTAGTGTAGATGTACCCTAGGAGTCTTAATATTTTAGATTTTGTTGATTTGGAGGAATTTATTGGAGGGTGCATATTCAGCTGGCTACTGGTTAATGCTATTATTCTATGAACAAAAAAAGGGTTTAAACAGATCAACCTTATGAAAATGCAGAAGCCACTTTTTAAATTCTAATTGTGAATTCAAAGGAAACATAAGTTACTTAATAAAAGAGGTTTTGAATCAGCCTCTAGAAATACTTCCACTATGTCATAAAATATAAGCATTATCTACTTTTATTTTCAGTTCTTAAACCCATTAAAAGTTTATTAGCAGGAGAACTGTAAAAGATACCTCATTAAAAAGCAAATGTGTTCAGCCTCAGCAAGGGAGTTAAGGCCCATTAGATAAGGACAACACAAAAAAGGATGAAAAGTTGTATAGGTTTTCATCTCTATATATATTTTATGGATTTGTGTGTCTGTCTGTCTGTGAATCCATCTGCCTGTGTGTATTCCTGTGAGCTTGTCTGTTCAAGAACTCCTTAAACAGTATGAGCTAGATCCAACAAATTTTGTATGCAGCTTCCTCTTATCCTAACTTAAAGCAAGGACAGGGTTTGGACTGGCCAAGAAAATGGGAAGTGCTGGGAATGGGACTGTTTTCCATAAGATGGAAAGGGAGGGGTACAGAGAGGAAGGGTGTAATAATGGGAGTGGCCACTGGAAGCAGCGAGCCCACAGGGGAGAGCTATATTGCAGAGAGACCACGGGCATCCGCACCACCAAGAGAATGGCCAGCAGGGTTGGGCTTCACCATCTTGCCTGCCACTGGGTAAGTAGCTTCCTTGGCCCAAACTCCTCCCTCCCAGCCGTTGGCCACAGCACCAAAGGGTAGGGAAGGCCCCATGATGTCTGGAGAGGTTGGGGGAAAAAGAAAGCCCCTCATGGCTGGGATAGTCTGGGGGGAGACAGAAGGTCCCTAGCAGCTGGGGAGGGCAGGGTGGGTGAGGACAGAAGACCCGTGCTGGCCTGGGGGAGGAGCTGACAGAAGGCAGAAAGCCCATGCTGGCTGACAGCAGCTAGGGGGAGAGAAAGTCCACCAGATGGATTCCCTTGCCCTGAGCCCGTACTCTCCCCCCAACCCTCATGTTCACCCTACCCATGCTCCCAGACTCCAAGGCCCTGCCACCCACATCTCCAAGGCCCTGCCCTGACTCCTGAACCATCCACACTGCCAGACCCCTGATCTGAAGGACATGGGCTACACTGGATAAATCTTCTATAAATAAATAAATAAATAAATAAATAAATAAATATGGTTTTCCCCCCAAATTTACTTTTGTTCAAAAGTCACTTCCCATCAAAAATATGTAATTAGGAAAATTTTCAACCAGCTCTCATCCATACCAACATCCTTTTTCTGCTTGTACTGTGCCTTTCTTACTCATGCACAGGCATGTCTATCCTTTTTTAACATAACTATTCTATTTTACTCAATTCTTCTGTGATTTATAAAGTGTGATCACAAGGAACAGAAGACCAGTAACTGAATAAAGAGGTATTACCATCTCACTGTTCTTTGGTCTGCATTTATTTCACTAAGAAACTACCACCAAACCCAATACTAGTCGGTCTCTTCTTCAAAGATGCCAAATGATGATGGGAATGCATGCTCAATAAAATTACACTGCTCTACAGCCAAAATGCTTCTGAAATAAATGTAGCCAAACTTTACTAATTCTGGGTCACTGAGAAGGAAAATGATGCTTAAAATTGTTGATTGGCTCTAGTTTTCAAGATATGCTATTGGGTCAGTATATACGACCCTTGACTTGGGAATGGTGGGGGATAAGTGAGTTATAAAGGGAAGGGATCTCAATTTAAACCAGAAATGACTAAAATACATCTTTGACTGGATCTATGAATAAATCTATGACTGGGTTTGGACAGTACTTGCTTTTTAGGCAAAACAATGAATGATGCAATCTGAAGCTGGTATTGCATCATACATTATATGAAGTGCACCATGTTATTCCTAGAAGTCATGGATGATGCAATCATAACGAAGCTTACATCACTCTGCTGAACAAATTGCCCTATATCAGGTCTAGAAATCATACAGTGTCGTGCTCTCTTATTTGTCAGTGTTTGATTTTGCAAAGGGACACATTTCTGTTTAGCCAAAGTGAGCAGAGATGCCTCGTACTTGTGTGAACAGTGCAGATAACTTCTGCTATGTTTGTGGTGAAGTGACTTTTGCATCACAAAAGCGCAGTATAACCACTATGGTTAAGAAAGCCTATCACCTTTATTTTGGCTGCAAAATTGGAGATCAGGACAAGAGGTGGGCCCCACACATATGCTGCAACACTTGTGCAACAAATCTTCACCAGTGGTTGAACAGGAAAAAGAAATCTATGCCTTTTGCAGTGCCAATGATTTGGAGAGAGCCAACACATCATACCAGCAATTGTTACTTCTGCATGGTGCCTCCAGTTGGGAAAGGTGTGTCAAAGAAGAAAAAGTGGACTGTGCATTATCCAAACATTCCATCAGCTATACGTCCAGTACCCCACGGAGAAGGACTGCCGGTTCCTGATGCACCAGAATCATTCTCACTTGAGTCAGACGAGGAAGAGGAAGAGGATGAAACTTCTGGTCCTGAACCATCAATGTCATAGGACCCACATTTTCTCCCATCCTCCTCCTCTGAACAACACCTCATAACACAAGGTGAACTGAATGACCTTGTCAGGGATTTGGAACTACCCAAGAGTAAGGCAGAGCTGTAGGGCTCCAGACTACAGCAGTGGAATCTCCTGGCAGGTGATGTTAGGGTTTCCATGTTCCGTGACCGTCAAAAGGATCTTGTCCCATTCTTCTTCATGGAAGGTGATCTTGTAGCCTGCAACAACATCGATGGTGTGATGGCAGCCCTCAACATCGTTCACGATCCAGATGAGTGGAGACTGTTCATTGATTCATCGAAGACGAGTCTTAAAGCTGTTTTGCTGCATAATGGCAATGTTTTGCCATCAATTCCAGTTGGTCATGCAGTCCATATGAAGGAAACCTATGACAACATGAAACAACTTTTGAGGTGCATAAACTATGACCAATATCAGTGGCAGCTTTGTGACGATTTGAAGGTTGTTGCTCTCTTGCTTGGTCTGCAGACTGGATACACAAAGTGCTGCTGTTTTCTCTGCGAATGGGATAGTCGTGCAAGAGATTCCCACTACATCAAAATAGATTGGCCACTCCGACAGTCATTGGAGCCTGGGAGGAAAAGTGTTCAGCATCCACCACTTGTTGAATCAAGGAAGATTTTTGTTACCACCCTTACACATCAAGCTGGGTCTGATGAAGAACTTTGTCAAGGCCATGGACAAAACACAAGCAGCTTTCAAGTACCTCCGTGGAATATTTCCAAGGTTAAGCGAAGCTAAGATAAAGGAAGGTGTCTTTGTTGGTCCTCAGATTAGTGAACTTCTTCGAGATGATGCATTTGACCATGCACTGCGTGGCAAGGAAAAGACAGCATGGAAAGCCTTCCAGTTAGTGGCAATAAATTTGCTCGGAAACAACAAGGCAGACAACTACAGGTTGTTGGTGGAAAACCTCCTCAAGGCATACAAAAGCCTTGGTTGCAACATGTCACTAAAGATACATTTTTTGCACTCTCATCTAGATTTTTTTCCACCGAACTGCGGAGCAGTGAGCGACGAGCACGGCGAGCGATTTCACCAGGACATTGCAACAATGGAGAAACGCTATCAGGGCAAATGGAGCCCATCAATGCTTGCAGACTATTGCTGGACAGTGACAAGAGATGCTCCATTTAATGAATACAAGAGACAAGCCAAGAAGCGCCGAGTAGACACTGAATAGGACTAAACTATGTACATAATAGTTTTTTGCCTTTTGTTTCATAATAAATTTTATTTATATAACTCTTTTGCTGATTTTTAAAGTGTTACATAAAAAGGACAGGTGAAATATTATCATGTAAAGCAACCATAAACACATGAAAAGACCTAGGTTTACAATTTATGATTAAAACTCTACTATCTACACAATATACATAGACGTAAAATGTAGAAACTTAAATATCTTGGAAACAGTAGCCAATCAGTTGTTTTAATTGTCATATTTGAATTCAGCACATCAAAATACATAATAAATAGAACATTTTATCTCTGAAGCAGACGACTTCTAAAAAACTGTAGACCAGTGTTATCTGAGATTTAGGCCTAGTCTACACTCAAAATGTACATCAATATAGCTATGGAAATAAGGTCCATGAAAAATCCACAGCTCTGAGGGCCATAGTTATGGCAATCTAACCATTGTGTAGGTGCAGCATGGTTAATGGAATAATGCTTCAATTGACCTAATTAGTCTTTCCTGCGAGGCAATATTCCTACTATAACAGGAATCACTTTACATAGCAGTTATATTAAAAGATTAGATATGGCACCATAATTCTGCTGCAATATTCCCTATAATATAGCCTTAGTATTTTCACTGCAGAATGAGTTTTCCAATATCAAAAGTAATGGTGTTATGACAGATATCGCCAAGTGACACTGCAATACATTGTCTTTCAAGTTATTTCTCTTACCGTGTAAGCAAATGTTCAACCTTGGAAAGATATGATACGCTTTACAGTTTTTTGTTATGCATAGTTCCAGGAATGCAAGCTGTGTGAGTATCACAAAGGTTTCTTTCTTCCATGGTCTCTGAGTAAGGCTAATAGAATCATAGAAGATTAGGTCTGGAAGAAAGCTCAGGAGTTCATCTAGTCCAATCCCCTTCTCAACCCCAAATGAATCATTCCAGCCAGGGCTTTGTCAAGCCTGGCCTAAAAACCTCTAGGGATGGAGATTTTACCACCTCCCTGAATAACCCATTCCAGTGCTTCACCAGTCCTCCTAGTGACAGCTATGAAATGCCCCCTCATTCTCCTCTTCTGAAGATGAAATAACCACAGTTCCTTCAATCTCTCCTAATAAATCATATGCCCCAGCCCCCTAATAATTTTCATTGCCTTCTGCTGGACTCTCTCCAGTTTGTCCACATCCTTTCTGTAGTGGAAGGGCCAAAAACTGGACACAACACTACAGATGTGGCCTCACCAGTACTGAATAGAGGGTAATAATCACTTCCCTCAATCTGCTGGCAATGCTCCTACTAATGAATCCCAATATGTTATTGCCTTCTTGGCAACAAGAACACACTTTTTACTCATATCTAGTTTCTCATCTACTGTAATCCCGAGGTCCTTTTCTGCACAATTGCTGCTTAGCCAGTCAGGTCCCTAACCTGTACATAGGATTCATCCATCTTAAGTGTAAGACTCTGCACTTGTCCTTGTGGAACCTCATCAGATTTCTTTTGGCTGAATCCTCCAATTTTTCTAGGTCACTCTAGACCCTATCCCTACTTTCCAGCATATGTACTCCCTAGTATAGTGTCATCCACAAGTTTGCTGACAGTGCAAACCAATCCATCATCTAGGTCATTAATGAAGATGTTGAACAAAACCAACCCCAGAATCAACCCCGATGGTACTTCGTTTGATACTGACTGCCAACTAGATATTGAGCTGTTGATCACTATCTGTTGAACCCAATGCTCTCACCAGCTTTCTGTCCACCTTATATTCCACTCATTCAAGCCATACTTCTTTAACTTGCTGGAAAGAATACTGTGGGAGCTTTCTTTTCATATCAAAAGCTTTGCTACAGTCAAGGTATATCATGGTCATGGTCTTTCCCATATCCACAGAGCCAGTTACCTCAGCATAGAAGGCAGTTAGGTTGGTCAGCATGATTTGCCCTTGGTGAATCCATATTGACTGTTCCTCATCTCCTTCCTCTCCTCCAAGTGTTTCAAAATTGATTCTTTGAGGATCTGCTCCATGATTTTTTACAGGAACTGAGATGAGGCTGAGTGGTCTGTATATTCACGGATCCTCTTTCTTCCCTTTTTTATTCTTGAGGCAGAACTGATCTCTGGGACATGGGCATTGGTGTTGGACTGAGATTGCTAAAAGAAAGAGTGCCTGAATGCAATCTGACCAACTTTTCTGGGCTAATTTAAAAAACAATGAATAGTTCTGCAGCACCTTGGAGACTGACAAAAAAAGTAGATGGTATCATGAGCTTTCTTAAGATGAATGGAGTTAAGGGGTCCAGGTACTAATAAATCACAGAGAAAGAGAGGGGATGGGGAGGGAACTCTGCTATTTATTTGTACCCTGGAGCCCTTAACTCCATTCATCTCAAGAAGTAGGTTGTGCCCATATAAGCTCACGATACCATCTACATTTTTGTTAGTTTCTAAGGTGCTGCAAGACTACTTGTTTGTTTGTTTGTTTGTTTAATTTTTTCAGTCACAGACTAACATGCCTACCCCTCTGAACCTTTTAAATAAAGTAAGTTATACTGAGGGTCTACCTTGATTCCACATCAATGATTTCTCCTCCACTGGGTACATGACCTGCAAGTCCTTGGGCATCTGTTACCACTCAACAAGATATCGGAGTCAAAATGAGACACTAGTATTGGAAAAAGGGATCACAACAGTAAACAATCCTACTTTGCCTGTAACCTAAAATAACTTGAAATGCACTGGCATACAGAAGCTTGCTATTTTGCTACCCATGTCATGCAGTACTGTCAGAGCAGTGCCTTTTTCCTCATCACTAAACTCACTTTAGATTAAAAACTCATACGGCCAAGCAAAGTGAAGTATTTGAAAGAATGAATTAATCTATTTTAAAATTGTTTGCGTAGTTTTAATATAGCCTGATTATTTTAAATTCTCTTCATAGGTAGCTACCTATACACACCTCATTCATCACAGAAGAATCTGAGTGCCTCTCAGGAATTTAAAAATTCAAAAACAATAAAAACCACAAATTATTCTGAGAATAAAACCAGAAACCTAAACTTAAAACAATTTGCCATAACTTGCAAATATTGGTAGTGACTTCATAACTGGAGAAAAGTTTATCATGTTCAGTGTCCCACTATAAAACAAGTGAAGAGCAATTTATGGTGAAGTGAGTATGGTTTAATAAATGAGATGAGTCATAAGAACATAAGAACATAAGAATGGCCGTACTGGATCAGACCAAAGGTCCATCTAGCCCAGTATCCTGTCTGCCGACAGTGGCCAGCACCAGGTGCCCCAGAGAGGGTGGGGCAATGATCAAGCGATTTGTCTCCTGCCATCCCTCTCCAGCCTCTGACAAACAGAGGCCAAGGACACCATTTTATCCACTGGCTAATAGCCTTTTATGGACCTAACCTCCATGAAATTATCTAGCTTCTCTTTAAACTCTATTATAGTCCTAGCCTTCACAGCCTCCTCTGGCAAGGAGTTCCACAGGCTGATTACACGCTGTGTGAAGAAGAACTTTCTTTTATTAGTTTTAAACCTGCTACCCATTAATTTCATTTGGTGTCCTCTAGTTCTTCTATTTAGGGAACTAATAAATAACTTCTCTTTATCGGCCCTCTCCACACCACTCATGATTTTATATACCTCTATCATATCCCCCCTCAGTCTCCTCTTTTCTAAACTGAAAAGTCCCAGTCGCTTTAACCTCTCCTCATATGGGACCCATTCCAAACCCCCTAATCATTTTAGTTGCCCTTTTCTGAACCCTTTCCAAGGACAAAATATCTTTTTTGAGGTGAGGAGACCACATCTGTACACAGTATTCAAGATGTGGGCGTACCATAGTTTTATACAGGGGCAGTAAGATATTCTGGGTCTTATTTTCTATCCCTTTCTTAATAATTCCTAGCATCCTATTTGCCTTTTTGACCGCCGCTGCACACTGTGTGGAAGTTTTCAGAGAACTGTCCACGATAACTCCAAGATCTCTTTCCTGATTTGTCGTAGCCAAATTAGCCCCCATCATACTGTACGTATAGTTGGGGTTATTTTTCCCAATGTGCATTACTTTACACTTATCCACATTAAATTTCATTTGCCATTTTGTTGCCCAATCACTCAATTTGGTGAGATCTTCTTGGAGTCCCTCACAGTCTGCTTCTGTCTTGACTATCCTAAACAGTTTGGTATCATTTGCAAACTTTACCACCTCACTGTAAACTTTACCCCTTTCTCCAGCTCATTTATGAATAAGTTGAACAGGATTGGTCCTAGGACTGACCCTTGGGGGACACCACTAGTTACCCCTCTCCATTCTGAAAATTTACCATTTATTCCTACCCTTTGTTTCCTGTCTTTTAACCAGTTCTCAATCCAAGCAAGGACCTTCCCTCTTATCCCATGGCCGTGTAATTTACACAAGAGCCTTTGGTGAGGGACCTTGTCAAAGGCTTTCTGAAAAACTAAGTATACTATATCTACTGGATCCCCCTTGTCCGCATGTTTGTTAACCCCTTCAAAGAACTCTAATAGATTAGTAAGACAGGATTTCCCTTTACAGAAACCATGTTGACTTTTGTCCAACAAATTATGTTCTTCTACATGCTTCACAATTTTATTCTTTACCATTGTTTCGACTAATTTGCCCAGTACTGAAGTTAGACTTACCGGTCTGTAATTGCCCGGATCGCCTCTAGAGCCCTTTTTAAATATTGGTGTCATGTTGGCTACCTTCCAGTCATTAGGTACAGAAGCCGATTTAAGGGATAGGTTACAAACCACAGATAATAGTTCAGCAATTTCCCATTTGAGTTCTTTTAGAACCCTTGGATGAATGCCATCCGGTCCCGGAGATTTGTTAACATTAAGTTTTTCTATTTGTTCCAAAACCTCCTCTAATGACACTTCAATCCGGACAGTTCCTCAGATTCATCACCCACAAAGGACAGTGCAGATTTGGGAATCTCCCCAACGTCCTCAGCCGTGAAGACTGAAGCAAAGAAATCATTTAGTTTCTCCGCAATGGCTTTATCGTCCTTGATTGCGCCTTTTATAGTTCGATCGTCTAGGAGACCCACAGGTTTTTTTAGCAGGCTTCCTGCTGCTAATGTACTTAAAAAACATTTTGTTATTTCTTTTTGAGCTTTTGGCTAGCTGTTCCTCAAAATCTTTTTTTGCTTTTTTTATTACATTTTTACACTTGATTTGACAATGTTTATGTTCCTTTCTATTTATCTCACTAGGATTGGACTTCCACTTCTTAAAAGATGCCTTTTTGTCCCTCACTGCTTCTTTTACATGGTGGTTAAGCCACGGTGACTCTTTTTTAGGTCTCTTGCTATGTTTTTTAATTTGGGGTATACATTTAAGTTGGGCCTCTATTATGGTGTCTTTAAAAAGTTTCCATGCAACTTGCAGGGATTTGGCTCTAGTCACTGTGCCTTTTAATTTCTGTTTAACTAACCTTCTCATTTTTGTGTAATTCCCCTTTTTGAAATTAAATGCCAGGGTGCTGGACTGCTGAGGTGTTCTACCCACCACAGGAATGTTGAATGTTATTATATTATCGTCACTATTCCCAAGCGGTCCTGTAACAGTTATTTCCTGGATCTGATTCTGTGCTCCACTCAGGACTAAATCGAGAATTGCCTCTCCCATTGTGGGTTCCTGTACCAGCTGCTCCAAGAAGCAGTCATTTAAGCCATTGAGAAATTTTATCTCTGCTTCTCTTCCTGAGGTGACATGTACCCAGTCAATATGGGGATAATTAAAATCCCCCATTATTATAGAGTTCTTTATTTTGGTAGCCTCTCTAATCTCCCTCAGCATTTCAATGTCAGTATCGCTGTCCTCGTCAGGTGGTCGGTAATATATCCCTACTGCTAATTTTTTATTATTGGAGCATGGAATTACTATCCATAGCAATTCTATTGCACATGTTGATTCACTTAATATTTTTATTTATTTCATTTGATTCTACATTCACTTAATATTTTTATTTCATTTGAAGCAGTCTGACTGACTGCTTTCTAAAAATTATTTTGTGTGGAAATTCCCTGATGGCCTGATTTTGTAACCCTTACTCGTGCTGGATATCCTGAGTGCAGCTGTTTGAATGAGTAAAGTTACACAAATAGGTCCTGAGCTACTTAATCCTGAACAAGAGCCTGTATTCCCACACCTTATGCATGGCAGCTATCATGCAGCTGAGATACTAGCTTGGAGAAGGGCACCATAGTGGAGAAGGTGGGAATTTTCCAACTAAATGTTTTTTTCATCAGAAAATGCCAGCTTGCTGAAACCAAAACTGTTTCAACAAATCTCCCAACTGTGAAAAATATGGAAAAAAAGTTTTAAAATGATTGAAAAGAAATTTTTATTTTTCCACATTGAAACAACTTCCTGTTTAGAAATTTAAGTTTTATTAAAAAAATGCAAAAAGGTAAAAATTAAAACAAAACATTGTGATTCACATATTTTCAAACTTTTTCTAGATTTTGACTTGGAATACATTTTGAAATGTCAAAAACTCTTCCAGGTTGTGAAAACCTTCACATCAACCTCTCCTCCCTAGCTATTCAAAACATACCCCTGTACAAAGATGAAGAGGAGTGCCTTCTGCTCACCTTTGTGACAAACTCAGTCTCTAAGGACATGTCTACACAGCAAAGTTATTTCAGAGTAACTATGAGAGTGTCTACACAGCAATAGCATTATTTCAAAATAATATCAAAATAACAGGTGTCTTATTCCAAAATCTGTAAACCTCATTCTACAAGAAATAACATGTCTTCTGAAACAGTTATTTCGAAATAGGGGCTGTGTAGACAAGGCAGCTAAAGTTATTTTGGAATAAAGGGCCTCCAGCCCTTCCCAAGGTGCCCTGCTGGCTGCTCTGTCCACAATCAGCCAAACTCTCTAGTCCCGCATTTCCCTTGGAGCCCTTAAAGCTGCAGTCTCAGCAGAAAGGGCTTGTGGCTAGAAGAAGACCCTGACAGCCCAGAGATATCCTGCAGCTGCCACTGCCTCGATTTTTTCAAAAAATGAGCAACTCTGTTGCTCCCACCCAGACCTCCACTGCTCCCAGGGAGCAGTCAGATAGCTCCCATGAGCCTGCCAGGGGCCAAAAGAGGCATGCACCTTCCTGATCTGGTGAGGAGATCCTGATCTGGTGAGGAGTTTGGGGTGATGAGACCAACCTCCAGGATCGCTGCACCAGATGCAGGAACATGGACGTCTATGGCTGGATGGCCAAGAGCCTGGACAACAAGGGGCATATCCGCATACAGGAACAGGTGCGGATGAAGGTGAAAGAGCTCCACCAGGCATATGCCAGGCATAGGGAGGGCATCTCCCACTCTGGGACAGAACCCCACACCTGTACTTATTTCCAAGACCTGGATCACATCTTGGGCGGGGCAGTTCCTTCACTCCCCCTGGTTGCTGACTCTGGGCTTGAGACACCTGTTGTCATCCTTGCAGGGCACAGAAACGAGGAGGAGGAGGTGAAAGGGAAGGTGGAAGAGAAGGTGGATCTGGACAAGGCCAGCACCAGCACCCTCCTGTCCCAGGCATCATCCAAGGCCAGGGAAGGAACATCATGTGAGTGCCATCACATTTCATTCACACAAGGGGGTGGAGGTGGTGGGCAGCGAGAAGTAGCTGGATGCTCCTCGCTTGGCCCTTGTGGCCCAGGGATTGCGCAGCAGCTTGTGCACGTGTCGCACTGCTCCTGGCCACACAGCCCCAAGAGGCTGCCACAGAGGATCCTTGTGCTATTGGCCACAGTGTGTCTGGAGAGTCCTGCCAAGCTCATGACCCCAGGCTGTCACATCCTCCCTCCACAAGTCACCTCTAGAAGGAGGCTGAGGACATACATACACACACACACACACACACACTCAGCAGTCCCGCACCTGGCACACGGGCATGCCTGCACTCTCAGGGCAGCACTCACTCCCAGGGACATATGGGCCCCTGTAGGAATGGGCCCACTAGTCAGAGAGCACATGGCCTTGCTCCAAGCACATCGTCTTCGACTGAGCTGAGAACTGTCACTCTCAGCTTACAGATGAGGGCAATGCTTCAGGCACAGTGCCCCCTTGGATGACTGACTATCTTGATGTAAGTAGGGTCAGGATAAGCTCTACCCTGACATCTGGTGGTGAATTGTGGTGAGTGGTGCAAAAAGACTTCAGGGGCTGATCTTGTTTGTATAGGCTCACCCACCCCACCTAATATGTGCTCACAGCAGCCCAAATGGTCACTTTGGCCACTGTGGGATCCCCAGTCTCTCTGTTATTGAGGCAGGGGGGATAAAGTGTTTTTACCTTGATTATGTGAATCAAGAACAGTGGAACAGTGGAACTGTTTTATGACAGAGGGATTCACCATCAACTAAGTAGTACTCGCTAGAAAAGGGGCATGGGTTCCAAACCCACTGAAGTGAGAGAGGTTGGGGACAGATATTTGTACTTGAAGGTGGTGGTGGTGACCTCCCCCACCCGGCCAGGGCCTGAAACACAAACTGCACCCCCTCCTTTCTCCACTGTGGAATATCAGAGCTAATTTTGACTCCATTAGGAATCTAGTTACAGGCTGCTGAGCTGAATTCACTTTGGGCCAATGGTGCACCAGCGCTGAGGCTCCCCTACTGTGAGCTGAAATCACTAAAGAGCTACAATTTACTAAGAGCTGAACTCAAGATTTTGCCAGCTGTCTACACTGGCCGCTTGAATTTCCGCAAGAACACTGACGATCTCATGTATGATCGTCAGTGTTCTTGCAGAAATACTGTGCTGCTCCCGTTCGGGCAAAAGCCCTCTTGCGCAAATGCTTTTGCTCAAGAGGGCCAGTGTAGACAATGTGGTATTGTTTTGTGCAAAAAAGCCCCAATGGCTAAAATGGCGATCAGGGCTTTCTTGCGCAAAAGCGCGTCTAGACTTGCCAGGGACGCTTTTCTGCAAAAAGTGCTTTTGCGGAAAAGCGTCTGTGCCAATCTAGATGCTCTTTTCCGCAAATGCTTTTAACAAAAAAACTTTTCCGTTAAAAGCATTTGCGGAAAATCATGCGAGTCTAGACGTAGCCACTGAGTGCTGTGGGGGAGCCTGAAGCTATATTGCTGAGCTGCTGGCAGAGCAGTTTGCAGGACGGCTGGCAGAGCAGTTTGGGGAATGACCAGTGGGTGGCCAGTAGGAGCGGCGGCAGGCAGCCAGCACAGTGGCTGGTGGGAACGACCAGAGGTCGGTCGGTAGGAGCGGCAGCAGGTGGCCAGCGGAGCGACTGGTGGGAAAAACCGGTGGACAACTGGTGGGACAGCTGGTGGAGTGTGGTGGAGTGGCTCACATTAAAGGCTGCAGCAGAACCCTACGGAGAGGTGGGGACGTCGGCCTCAGACCACGTAAGGTGCCCCTTTATCAACCCCCCGCCTCCCCTATTCCACCCAGGTGACTTTTGGAGTGTTGGACTCTCTACCAAGACACTTTTGGGGTGTTGGACTTTTGGGGACTTTGGGTGATTCTGGGCTGGGGTGGGTCTTTGCTGATGGTTTGGTCTATGAATCCTAGTTGTGGTGTTTTCCCAATTTAATGCTGATGTCAGTTACCTCATTTTATTAAAGATTTGCTGCTATACCGAGACTCTGTGCTTGCGAGAGGGGAAGAATTGCCTCTTAGAGGCGCCCAGAGGTGTGTGTAAGATTTCCCAGGTCACTGGGTGGGGGCTCGAGCCAGTGTTGCATTATGTTGTTGGGAGGGGACCCCTAGGTACTGAACCCGGCCCTTGCTGCTATTAACTCGGCCTGGCAGAAGGGTTACATCACTTTATTCTCCACAGTTGGGCCAGCTGAGAGAGGTGGGTGGTTGATACCATCCGGGAGAGCCTCCCAAACCAGAGGGACCTGCAGGCGCTGGAGACCCATGGATGTGTTCCAGAGGGAGCACCTTGTGGCACTCCAATCCCTGGACCAGACTATCTACCGCAGGCTCCAGAAAGACATCCAGCTGCAGTGAGACACCTGGGGCGAGAACTGCTCGAGCACGTTCACACCATGTGCACAGCCATGCAATCTCGCATTGCCAGCATGATGCCTGCGCATGCACCTGCTCCTGCTCCTGCTTCTGTTCCCTCTCCTGCTCTCACAGTAACTTCTCTTCCCACTCCCTCTCCTGTCCCCCCTCCAGGTTGATGTCCAACCCTCCAGGTTGGACATCAAGAAAACACCTGTTAGGGTTGTTAAACACTGGAATAAATTGTCCAGGGAGGTTGTGGAATCTCCATCACTGGAGATATTTAAAAGCAGGTTAGACAGACACCTGTCAGAGATGATCTAGATGAGCGGTGGCCAACCTGCAGCTCGCGAGCCATAATTGTGGCTCCTGATGGAACTGGGATGGAACCCAGAACCACTCAGGTCAGCTGGTCTCACGGCCGGGCTTCTCTAAGCCGCATGTGTGCTCAAGGCCCGCGCCATTCTGCTCATGGACCCCAGCACACTACGTCATATCCTGCACGTGCAGGCCGGGTCACACTCAGCATCCCAGCCTACACATGCTAGCAGCTGGCCACTGAGCACAGGCAGCAGTGGCTCCAGCTCCAGGTGCGGCGGCGGCTCCAGCTCCGGGATGTGCGCATAAGGCTAGAGGGGGAGAGTGGAATTGGGTTGGAGCGGGGGGGAGATGCCTGGCTCTGGAGAAGGGGAGGGGAGGTGGATCGGGTTGGGGGGATGTGTGCATGGCATCCTGGTGTCCTGGCATCCCAGCCAGCACATGCTCAAAGCCGGCCGCTCAGCGCACATGCCCAGCAACTGTGGTGAGACACGCGTGGTGGTAGCAGTGGCGGCAGCAGCTCTGGCTCCAGGACCTGGGCATAAGGTTGGGGGGGAAGGGGATTGGGTTGGGGGGGGGGGTGCCTTGCTCTGGGGGAGGGGAGGGAAGGGGGATTGAGTTGGGGGGGTGCCTGGCTCTGGGGAAGGGGAGGGGAGGGGGATTGGGTTAGAGCGGGGCGGGGGAGGGAGTAGGAATCTGGGTACTGCATGCCAGCTCCAACTGCTCAGGAAGCACGCAGCTGTCGTGGGGAGCAGAGGAAGAGCACGTGCTTCCTGACAACTTGCAGCTGGCATGCAGTCCCGGGACTCCTACACACACACACACACACACACACACACACACACCCTGCACAGACGGGCAGCAGGGAGAAGGAAGCCCCTGGCTGAGCAACAGACCCAGTGTTTCAGGAAGCATGCCAGCTGTTTATTGGAGGGGAGGGGAGGGGAGGAGAGGGAAGGGGAAGAGCAGCCCACACGATTCCTGAGATCCGGGATCCCCAGGTACCATCCGAGCTGTCCCCGTTCCCTCCCTCTGGCCAGACCCCCCACACACACACCAGCAGCCTGTCCCCTGCCACCTGCCCCAGTACCCACCAGCAGCTTGCCCCAACACTCTGTCCCCTGCCCCACCAGCACAGTTGGGGCCACATTATTGAGGTTTGGGGTTTTTTGGAGGGGTTGTTTTTTTGCATCTCACTTGTGTGGCCCCGACTGACTTTTCTGTGGGTCAGTGACCCCTGACTCAAAACAGGTTCTCTACCCCTCTCATAAATAAAGACAATGCAGAAACATGTTGGCTACGTCTAGACTGGCATGATTTTCCGCAAATTCTTTTAACGGAAAAGTTTTCCGTTAAAAGCATTTGTGGAAAAGAGCGTCTAGATTGGCACAGACACTTTTCCGCAAAAGCACTTTTTGCGGAAAAGTGTCCCTGGCCAATCTAGACGCGCTTTTGCGCAAGAAAGCCCTGATCGCCATTTTAGCCATCGGGGCTTTTTTGCGCAAAACAATACCACGTTGTCTACACTGGCCCTCTTGAGCAAAAGCATTTGCGCAAGAGGGCTTTTGCCTGAATGGGAGCAGCATAGTATTTCCGCAAGAACACTGACGATCTCATGTATGATCGTCAGTGTTCTTGCGGAAATTCAAGCGGTCACTGTAGACAGCTGGCAAGTTTTTCCGGAAAAGCGGCTGATTTTCCGGAAAAACTGGCCAGTCTAGACACAGCCGTTGTGTTTCACATAATATTTTATTTAAAAATGAAGCCTGGACAACAAACCCCAAATTGGGGCCAAGCCCCCATCTGGCCACAGCATCATAACACTCCTGCACCCTTCCCCCTCCCCGATCCCAAACATGAGCTGTCTGGAACCGTCTGTCATGAACCTCTCACATCCCCAAACTCCTGCACCCCCACGTCCTCAGTCTTCTGCCACAACACTCCTGCACCATCAACACACTGCCCTAAGCCCCTCATGCACCCCTGCCCAAACTCCTGCACACTCATAGCCACAAGCCTGTGACTTGCTCAGCACCCCAATCCTCCACCAGACCCCAACACTTTCCAGCCTGGAGCCCCCGCCCTGGGACAGCATATCGGCACCTATTTTCCCCTGGTGTGGCTGGGGTTTTTTTTAACTCAACAACTCCCCCCCCCCCCCCGGTACGTGGCTTTTCGCACTCTGTCCATCACTATTTTGGCTGTTTGTCTCTTACAGGTTGGCCACCCCTGATCTAGACAGTGCTTGGTCCTGCTATGAGAGCAGGGGAATGGCCTTTATGACCTCTCGAGGTCCCTTCCAGTTCTAGTATTCTATGATTCTATGATGCTATGATCCTTCTGCTTCTCCCCCAACATCCACCCCATGGCCGCTGTGGGCCCCGCACCCATGGTGATGGGATCACCAGAGACAGATGTCACTCCCACCTCCACCCCTGAACCCCGCCTCATACCTCCTTCCCCTTCCAGCTCCCTACATGCCCCTCCAAGGTTCTCCTCCCCTCACCTCTCCCCTCTCTCTTCCCCTCTCTCAGGTTCTTTCCCCAGTCTCTCCCCAGTTTCTTTGACTCTAAATAAAAAGAAACAGAGATATTATTTTTTCCAAAACAAAATTTTTGTTTATAGTCTCAGTAGGGGAGGGGGGGAAGGAGAGAAGGAAGGGGTCTGGGAGGAAAGACAGAGAGGGGCGATGCACAGGCCCCTAGTGGGGTAGCCCTGGGGAGAGTGTCACTGGATCTCTGGGGAGAAACTCTCCCTCAGGGCCTCCTGGATGTACACAGTCCCCTGATGGGCCTGCCAGATGGCAGGTATGCGTGGCTGCTCAAAGGCCCTGCTGATATATGGTAGAGGACACTACACATGGCCACCTTGTGAGGGATGTTGCACTCCCTGAGTTCCAGCCGGGTGAGGAGGCATCTGAAACATGCCTTCAAATGGCTGAAGGTGCCCTCCACAGACATGCCAGACCTGTTAAGCCTGGCATTGCAGCGTTCCTGAGAGGGGTTGAGGTGGCCAAGGCATGAGCCAAGGCAACAAAGGGTAGGCTGCATCCCCCATCATGCAGATGGGCATATCCATTTCCCCGACCACGATAGTGTGGTTGGGGGAAAAAGTTCTGGCATGCAGCTTCTGGAACATGCTAGAGTTTCTAAAGACACGTGCGTCATGTGCCTTCCTCGACCACCTGTCATAGATGTCAGTGAACTGACCCCGGTGGTGTGTAACGGCTTGCAGGACTATCAAAAATTATCCCTTCCAGTTGATGAAGAGAGATGCCCAGTGGTCAGGGGCCTGGAAGGGGATGTGGGTGCTGTCAATAGCCCCCCACAGTTGGGGAAGCCCATGTTGGCAGTTCCCTGGGAGTTCCCCCAACCCCCCACCCCTGTTCCCCAACCTCCCAACCCCGTTCCCCCACTCCCCGCCACACTCACCCCAAACCCCAGAAGGACTTGTGAGGGTGGGACTGAAAAAACCTCCCAGAAAGTGGGCTTGCAGCCCAAGACACTGCTGTACAGGGGGGTCCCTTTAAGCAAGAGCCTCATATAGCCTCAAGTAGCAGCCACCTGAAGTAACTGTTGACCTGATGCCCTGCCTGAAGTGGTTCCAGGTGGCCTTAAATTTGAGTTAGTGTTCAATAAGCGTGGACGCTCTATTTTGAAATAGCTAAGTGCTATTTCGATGCACATTTGGTGTGTAGATGTGCTATTTTGAAATAAGCTATTTCAGAAGATATCTTCCAAAATTGCTTATTTCAAAATAAATGTGCAGTGTAGACGTAGCTTAAAGCATTAATTAAAAAGACCTACTCAATTCCTATAAAAATACATAACAGCTATCAATATCTACAAAACATTTCATTTAATCATTTTAAAATTGTATTAATTTTCAGCTATGTATAAATAGTACAATGCCAGAAAATTCAATGATCAAACAAAAAAGCTAACAATTAGCATCAGCAACAATTTCCATACAACTTAACTTTATCTAAATAATTGAAAACAGATCAGATAAAGAATTAAGGCATTCTAATGAATGCCCCCATAGGATATCAAGTACATGGAAAGACAAACCAAAGATGTTCAGAATCCAAAAGAACTCACAAGTTTGGGTGTAGGTCCAAAGCACTTGGATCTGCAAACATGGGCTGGGAATCTTATGAGAATAGTGAGCAATCTCCTATAATTTGTGTACCTAGCCACACCTCAAGTTCCACAAGACAATCCTTTCTTGCGGGGAGAGGGGAGGGTACTGAGTTTGCAGTATTCATGAAGAAGTATGTGGAAGAAAATTAAGGAAACAAATTTAGTCAAACTATTTGAATTTCTAGGCTTAGGTAGGCCTTTTGGTTAAAATGTTAAGCAAAGATTTAGGATTTATACAAGCCAGTTCTGCCATCCCATCAAGAAACTTCTTAAACTGATGGGGATGGAAAAGGCTGACAGCAACATCGAGCACAACTGTATTATAGCTTTGGGCATGGAAGAGTTAGTAACGATAGTTAGCAGTTTAAATCTTCAAAGCACTGTTCAAACATTATTCATTGATTTTTCCACATAAAATTGTTGTGAGGAGCTGGTGAGTGAAGGAGGGAGGTTACTATATAGTAAAATCTGATCTCTGTTATACTTGCAAACTGGGAATGACTCCTCTAAAGTATCTCCTATGTAGAAAAGGCTTTTTAGTCCATCTGTGTAGCTGTACTAGTACAAACTACTGATGTAAAATGGCTATAAACCAAAATTTACTGCTGTGTGATTTACCCCTTATTGAAACTGGAATAAGCCACACTGATGCACATAATGACTTCTGGCTAAGGCCACACTTTAGTCCTATATAGGAAATGGACACTAAATATAAATTGATGGCCTGTGACCTGTCTGTCATTGACTGGGATAAAGCAAGAATACTATATACCCTGATTAAATTTTGATTATTCTGGAGAGGGTGCTTTGGGGCACTATGGGTACTCTGGAGGGAGGCTCCAGGGCAGGGGGCAGCCCAGGACCACCACTTGTATTCAGCGGGATGGTAAATGGTCCAGCACTGCCACCAGTGCTCAGGAAGGTAGATGTGTGCACTCCAGAACAGCCACAGGTGGGGGTTGTGTGGGGCAGGCCAAGACCCCCACTGCTGCTGGTGAGGGGCTATGTCCTGAGACTGCCCCAGCAGTAGCCAGTGCAGTTGACCCAGGGGTCATCCAGGCTGCTCAGATGACCCTAGAATCCTATCTTGCATAATGGAAGCAGAATTTTGCATACAGAGATGATAAAAGACTTTCCCAGTGCAAATCAATAAACCCAGCTAGTTAATAGCAAAATGTGGTTAAAACTGTGGTCAAAATCCCATGCTTCCTGCACTGCTAGATAACATTGCCTTCTCTGCCTCTGACTTTATTTTTTAAATAACATTTACTGTGCATATTATTTCGTCTATGATTTATAAATGGCTATATTTATAAATGGCTTCCAAGAGTGATGAATATTCATAGACCCAAATACTAAATGACATTTTATATTCATTCCCTAAAACAATACCACATTAATTAGAAAGATTTTTTTTGTTTAATCTCTCATTGACTGGGGTAAAGCAAGAATCAGATAGGTCAGGCTTACCTTGCCAGAAGGCCAACCGGGCCTTGATCCAGCAGAATTTTCTGGCTAAGTAAATTTTTACTCCAAACACTGTCATTTTTTTCTCTCTCTCTAGTTCAAACAGACAGTACTGATTGATATATTGAAGAGAAATACTTATAATACCAAAATGGCAAAATAAATTTGTATTAGAACAATAATATCCAACTCCATAAATTCAAATAAACCTGTGAAAATGTTATTGGGGTATCTCAGTATTGCAGTGGGTTAAGCTAAATAGGTGTTTTCCCAATAGCTACCACCAATGGTACTGCAACAGTTGTAATTCAATAGTGAGAGATCATAAGAAAAAGCTCTGTGTACAAACAGGCACTGTATTCAAGAATGGTGATTAAACTTGCTGCAAATCCAGAGCTGATTGGGCCATCTTTGATTTGAATTTGAAATGCCCCAGTGTAATTTCCCTCAAGAACTGCATTGACAAATTGCAAAAACTAAAATCTGAATTAAAGAGCTGAACTAATATGCTGACATTCAGCTTTGCATCCATTATCAGGGTCTCATGGCAGATTAAATTAAGGGTAAAAGGAGGAACAATATTTAGAAAAGTGAGAATGAATAAAAGCTTCAGGGGGTTGCCAAGTTAGTCTGTACAGGACAAACTTAAAAAACAAATAGTCTGGTAGCACTTTAAAGACTAATATGTTTTGTTAGTCTTTAAGTGCTACCAGACTATTTGTGTTTTTTTAAGTTTATCTTGAGAATGAATAGTTCATGGCCATTGTTTGAAGAAAGCTAAAGGAGGTGAAAATATTCTGCTGTAAGACTTTGAGGGCTTGTCTAGACTGCATTCATCTCTCGAAAGAGGAATGCAAATGAAGCAGACTGAAAATTCAAATGAAGCGTGGCTTTACAAATCTCATGTTTCATTTGCATAATCGCACCTGAGTGCTTTTTCAAAAAAGGGTTTTTTGAAAAAAAAACCCCAAACCCTGTAGTCTAGACGGGGTTCTTTCAGAAAAAAAAAAAAAACCCTTTTCCGAAAGAACCCATACACCTCATTTTTTTGGGAGTACGGGTTCTTTCAAAAAAGGGTTTTTTTAAAGAACCCCATCTAGACAGTGGGTTTTTTTCTGAAAAACCCTTTTTCGAACAAGCGCTTGGATGCGATTATGCAAATGAAGCGCAAGATTTGTAAATCTGCGCTTCATTTGAATTTTCAATCTGCCTCATTTGCATTCCTCTTTCGAGAGAGGAATGCAGTCTAGACATAGCCTGAGAGAGACAGAGGAGTGAAGTGAAACATGCCACATCAGTGAAATTATAGGCAGTACATCTTCCACTATTCTTCACACTCCCAGAAAAGTTATCGATCTTGAAGTGCCAGTCACCATGTCCTGACTACAAAGTCTTCAGCAAAATGTCATAATGAAGTATTGTAAATAGTTCAGTATATTAACTTTAGCAGATTAAAAGTCTGCATAATTTAATGTCTGGTACCCTCTAGAGGCTTCCATGCTACTTCACCTTTTATCCTGCTTAGTATTCAATGTTTTAATACCAAGGCTCTTCTGTGTCGTGTGATTTTAAGGTACTTTATAAGTCCAACTGCACCATAGGCATTGCAGCTTAAGATATGGTAGAATCAAAGTTTAATTATGATCTCTCCTACCACTTTCCTTAAATTTCTGCATTTTACCAAGAGTCATTTGGCTGTATATCAAGAGAGAATTAAACAAAGCAATCCAGAATACTGTTTCAACTTCTCATTTGAAATTAGCTGTGGGGAGCAGGAAGTTGAAATTCTCTAGGTCACCGTATTGAAAGGATTAAAGATCCTTTGTGCAAACTGAAATTTTAACTACAAAAAGCACAGCTTCTATCTCCCTGGATCAAATGTCTACAGGTCCGCTAGTACATGAGTGCCCTCTGACAACGGACCAGCTCAGTCAGTAGCTGGATTCTCCACTGTCCCCTATGCCAGACAAAGGCAGCCCTATTAAATATATATTTAAACATAGCTGCACATATCACGCCTGACATATCAGGTTGCTTAAAGTACTTTGAACTTGCTGGTTCTATCAAAGCATCCTTATCTATCATGCTGTAATCTTGACCATATGGATCACACATGGATCACTATTGTTCTTGTTATCTATAGGAAGTGTTCTGGTATTGGAGTGTTCTGGTACTAACTTGAATGTGTTTATCCATCATATTGTCAGCCCTACCCTGGATCACTATGGCTGTGTCTACACTGCCTCCGTTTTGCGCAAAAATATGCAAATGAGGCAAAGCGTGACGCAAAAGCCTCTTGCACAAAAACGGTGCCTCATTAATTATGCAAATGAGGTGTGGTGATATGCCAAGCTTTGCCTCATTTGCATATTTTTTGCACAAAAAGGAGCCAGTATAGACGTAGCCTATGTTTTTGTTAGCTATCGGGAGAGTGCTGGTATTAAAGTGTTCTGGTACCACCCTTCAGGCATGTGTTTACAACTTGTGCCTAATGCCACTTAGGTATGTGTGTGTCTGCAATATCAGGGCCTGTCCCTTGCTCACAGCTTCACTTTGCTTTATATTAACAAAGTCTAGACCACTTTTACCAAGGCCTTACACCTCACACCAGGCCTGTGATACATGGGCTTATGCCTCTTTCTACACTGATTAGTAGCATTTTCCTGGTTTTATTATTGTAAGGACTTTTTCTATATGATATCTTTCTAACTTGAGGTATTTCAAAGTACATATCATAATAGCTTTTAAATACTGATACATGTTACATGCAATTTTCTACATGTAGCTTTTTTGCCTTTGATATTACACCCATTTATAAATGGCAATACTGTATAATGAAACATTGATGTTTTCCAATTAAAAATTTCAATAAGCATTTAATAAAGTATTTTTAATTAAAGGACTGAAATTTCAAGGGATTCTATATAGCACAGGATTACAATAATTAAATTCTCATTAGACATACGGGGTGGTGGTAGGAAGAAGGAATTGTGTGCTTGAATCTGGCTTAATTCTGTGAAATTTAACCCATCATCCTTATATGTATTTTGTCACCCTGATCGTTTATGAATATTTGAAGTATCTGCCCCCAACCTTTGATCCATAAAACTTACAAGCTTGAATTTTTAAAAGATGGATTGCTTCTCTCTTTTCTAGAATTCTTTTCTCCACCTACATATTTTTTCTCACTCACTTATTCTTAAGCTCTTCCTTGAATCTCTTCCTCCCATATATCATACCTCTTCTCATTTATGATATTTTCTCAAACTTTTCATCACTTTCTCCCTCTTCTTTTTTGGGTCTATTTCTCATTTGCCTTCTAATAACATTGCTCAATTAAACTAACCTCCCACAATATGAATGCTCTGAAAAAATGTTTTTAGCAATACCACGGACTACTAGTAAGTCCACTTCTTTGTGCCTATTATGAAACTCAGCCCATATACTTCCAATTGATTGGTGGATGATTATACATGAATTAGCAGATAAAATTCTCTCCTTCATCCTCTTCTTCCAGAACATAAAGGGCCAAAAATAAACTGAACTCTCATACTTGATTCCACCGTGCTGGGTGAATGGGATGAGCCTGATACAGTTCCAGGGAAGTGGCTGGGTCCTGCAACCATTGATCATCATTTCAAATCTTCATTACAACACATTAGCTGTAGTGGGAGTCACTGAAGTTTCCCCAGGTATAGGAGAATCAGATATCCTGAATTAGCAAGAGGGCAAGCTTGGAGGGGTTGCAAGCATTTGGAGGAGAGGGAGAATTAAAAAGGATCTTGACAAATTGGATAATTGATACAAAATGGGTAAGATGAAATTCAGTAAAGACAAATGCAAAGTTCTTCACTTAGGAAGAAAAAAATCAAACACCCAAACACAAAATGGGCAATAGCTGATTAGGTAGTACAACTGCTGAAAAAGATATGGGGATTGTGTGGATCACAGATTGAATATAAGCCAACAATGTGATGCAGTTGCCAAAAGAGCTCATAGGGGTATTATATGAAAGACACAGGAAACAAATGTCCTGCTGTACTCAGTGCTGGTGAGGCCTCAGCTGGAGTACTGTATCTACTTCTCAGTGTCACATTTTAGGAAATATGTGAACAAATGGAAAAGAATCCAGAGGAGAGCAACAAAAATTATAAAATGTTTGGCACCTGCATACGGTTAGTTCTGAGAAAAGAAGATTGAGGGGAGACCTGGTAACTGTCTTCAAAAGTGTTAAGGACTGTTATAAAGAGGATAGTGATCAGTTGTTCTCCATGTCCACCAAAGCAAGGACAAAAAGTAGTTAGCTTAATTTGCACCAAAGGAAATTTAGGTTAGATATTAGGCAAACCTTTGAAGTGGAATGGGGTTCCACAACCTCTTATGGTCATTGGCAGTTTTTAGGAACAGATTAGACAAACACATAAGGATTGTCTAAGTTTACTTAGTCCTGCTTTGGCTGAAGTAGATACCCTCTTGGATTTCCTTCGAGCCCTGCATTTATATGCTTTCATGTGAATTGCATTGAGCTATGCAGGGTCCAGGCTTCCACCAGAGCAATGCCAGAGATTAAAAAAAATGGCACACAGAACTGCAGTTTCAGAGAGATAGACATGTTCGTTTGTAACTGAAATTTTTTTAAAAACAACAAATAGTCCTGCAGCATCTACGCAGCACCATAACTCAAAATAAGATACGCAATTTGAGCTACACAATTTGCATATCTTATTTCAATGCTACTTTCAAATAGCTTATTCTGTAATTTGGCACTGTCTATACAGCGTCAAATTTCAAAATAAAGCGCTATTCTGAAATGTCCCTTACTCCTCGTAGAATGAGGTTTACAGGGATGTCAGAATAGCGCACCTGAAATAATGGGCTTGCTGTGAAGATGCAGGATAGCTATTTCAGGATACTTTGGTATCCCAAAATAGCATTGCAGTGTAGACGTACCCTTAGGCTACGTCTAGACTGCAAACCTCTTTCGAAAAAGGGCGCCTAGACTACAACCAGTACTTTTGAAAAAGCAAGCCACTTTTTTGAAAGAGAGCACCCAGGCAGTCTGGATGCCCTCTTTTGAAAAAGAACAGCTTGCATTACATAGTGCCTTTTTTCGAAAGAGCACTTTCAAAAAAAGGCATTCTTCCTCGTAAAACGAGGTTTTCTGCGGTCGAAAAAACTGCCACATTCTTTCAATTTACTTTCGAAAGAACGCTGCAGCAGTCTAGATGCAGGGGAAGTTTTTTCAAAAAAAGGACACTTTTTTCGAAAAATCCTTGTAGTCTAGACACACCTTTAGAGACTAACAAAATATGTAGATGGTATCATGAGCTTTCGTGGGCATCACCCACTTTTTCATTCATCTGAAGAAGTGGGTTTTACCCATGAAAGCTCAAGATACCATCTACATTTCTTATTAGTCTCTAGGGTGCTGCAGGACTGTTTGCTGTTTTACAGAACTTCAGGTGCATTAAAAAGATGCAAAAATTATAGAATGAAATAAATATGGGATGGAGAGAGTGGCAAATTGCTGGAATTCCATAAAGCACTGCAAAAATATTTCACAAGGTATTATGCTAAACAGGAGCACGTAGCACACTCGGATAGCTACTAAGAATTCACGGCATCCTCTGTCAACATAGTCACTCATGGAGATAACAAGCACTATCAAAGAACCAAGTGTGCACATGCTCAAGCGATACACAGAAGGCTGTGAATGAACAGTTGACCAAACTTTGTAGTGTAGAGACAGCCTAGCTCTGCAGTGCACATGGACCCTATGCAGTGCTTTAAAATTTGTTAATTAACATGTGTTAACTAGTACATTTTAGACTGGGGAAATAGATGGTGTTTTAGACAGAGAGAATATTCATTCTCACTCATCATATCTGAAAATTTTCACTGCCTATGTGATAATAGCAATGGAGTTCAATTTCCCTTCCAAAGAACATAATAATGATTTTGGGTTGAGGTTGCAACAATAGCAATTGATTCCTGCTTATTACATTTCAGCAATATTATTTCAGAGAAACCTCTATCAGATTCCTCCCTTGAGACACCACAACAGGATATCTCCAAATATATTGTGTGCAATTCTGTTCTATCTTTATTAGAACATCATCACTTTTAAATAACTTATTTTTGTTGGGCTATGAGTAGTCAGTTAAGACAGGGTTCAGACTATTCTCATTCAACACTATTTTAATAACATTACCTAGTAGCAGTACTGGAACAAACTCTTCAGTTCTTGAAGCATATGCAAAGTGCTGAATTAATACATAGGCAGCTTCTGAAATTATTTCCTAATAGTTTGACATATCATTTATAGAATTAGATGAGTCTTCAGAAATAAAAGTGAACTTTCAGCCTTCTGAAAATGTATAAGTGACCCTCAATTTAACATAGTTACCCAGATTTGTTCCCATTCAGACAGAGTTAAGGCTGGCAAACAGATGTATCTGAAGAGACCTAGATGGAAGTGTCATTATTTTAGGCTTTTCAATCCCAAGGGGGTACTAGCAGAATGAGACATTCTCAACTTAATTGTTTATATGATAAACCTTAGATATCATAGTAATGGAAATTAATGAGTTAAATGGGAGACTTTCCAAAATATATACATAATACATCTTATCTAAAATATCGTACAAAACAAAAAATTCAAAATGAAAATTTGCTTAAAAAGAAGAAATGGTTTTAAAAAAATGTCAAAAGGAGTATTTTGACATTTCTGGAACTTTTGTTTTCAGTTTTTCTCCAAAATATTTTTTTCATCATTAACCCAAATTTAATGAGTATTTCAATTTTGTCAGCATATGGTTCCAAATTAAATCTTCTTTGACCATCTTTGTTCTTGTCGGTTGTAGACTTTAAAACCTAATCAGACCTAAAGTTACATCTGAATGCAGAATCAGTCCCAATAGGAAAACATTAAAATGTACACTGAAAGAGCAGGCATTGGCAAATGAATCTGCTATAGAAAAAAGTGAAAGGGATAGATGGAGGCTGCTAAAGATGGTCAAATTTGCATCCTCAAAACTACTTTGACAGAAAATTGCACGTTTCATTTAATTTCATATTTTGTGAAAATCCAGAGAATATTTTGACTTTTCATGGAAAAACCACTCATCCTTGTGATGCTGGCATACCAGGTGCCTCTCAGAACACTGAGAAATGAATGTTCACCTGTGTGTTAGTATTGTTATAACAGATATAGAGTTAAAATAATTTGTTTAGTGTTTCGACTTTATGAAATGTTTGTAGGATGCTACATGTATTAATCTTACTTAGAATGTCTGTATCCCATGTTATAGGGTAATATTTGTGCATTTGCTTTGTAACTATAAACATGTTTGCTAATAGTAATAGATATGTAGCCGTGTTAGTCTAGTCTAGCTGAAACAAAAAACAGGACTATGTAGCACTTTAAAGACTAACAAGATGGTTTATTTATTGCTAAGACGGTAAACCCCCACAGTCAAGGGAGAAGGATTACCAAGCGTGAAGAGATTGCTTCCCCACATATCCCTAAAGAGGGTATATACACAAGCTGTCATCCTATCACAGCTTGAATACTGGAGGAAAGGAATAAAAAGAAATAAAAATCCTTGTTAAGGATTGTTAAGGAGAAATTGTTATTCCTATATAATTTGAACTCTGAGAGGCAAAGCTTTCGAAGCATAAGCAAGGGGTCCCAGGTATTTAGCTTGGGTTAGCCCTAAAGAATTCATAGAATTTGCATATAATAGCAGCTACTATCGTCTTTTGGGATCTAGGACTATATCTCATTTCTATATGCATATTTAGTTGCTTTAACCTTGTAAATAACTCATTTGTTTTTGGGGAGGGAGGGATAGCTCAGTGATTTGAGCATTGGCTGGTTAAACCTAGGCTTGTGAATTCAATCCCTGAAGGGGCCATTTAGGGATCTAGGGTAAACCTGTCAGGGAAGGTACTTGGTCCTGTCATGAGGACAAGGGAGTGAACTAAATGACCTCACAAGGTCCCTTCCAGATCTACAAGATAGGCATATCTCCATATTTTTTTTCCTACATAACAAATCATTCATTAGTTTATTATAGCAATGGTCTTTGATTTTAGGGCCTTTGGTTTGGGATCTGAGGTACAATTGACCTACGATAAGTGACTCATCCTTTGGGAGTGGGAGCAACCTGAATATTGTTGTGATTTTTGTACAAGAAACTGTCTACCACAAAGGCAGGCTTGATAGACTGGAGTGCTCTTGGGGACTGTCTGTGACTCTGTGTCACAGCTGTTCTAATGATTGAGGCGTTCACACTTGATACTTGGTTGGTAACATCTAACTACAGAACACATGACCAGCTTGGGGGTTGTTCCTGCTTCTTGATAGTCAGCCCTGAGGTTGGTACCAACATTTGTGACTCACTCCAGACATCATGACAGTTCCAAAAGACAAACATTTTTCTCTTTTTAACCAAAAACTGGATGATTTTCATTTGGAAATGTCACCGTGATGCCTCACAGAAGCAGTAGTTTGAGTGCCTCATGTTCCTATTCTCCTCTGTTGGCCAGGCTTCCTCGATGGACTGTGCCTTGCATGATATACCACTATCAGGGACAACCATGATGCAGTGCATTGGCTCAAAAAGAGGGGAGACCCTCCCAACCCTTGGATTGGAGGATTACCTGTTGTGATCCCTCCCTCTGAGGTTTTTGGTATTGGCCACTGTTGGCAGACAGGATACGGGGCTAGATGGACCTTTGGTCTTACCCAGTATGGCCATTCTTATGTTCTTATGTTAACCCCCAAATTGTCTGATTACATCTGGGGTGATCCAGCCTCAAGACCAACCCAAAATCTGGAAAGCATGATGATGGTTCAAAGCCCTCCTAGCCAAGTTTCCCTGTAAGCTGCATGGCAGGGCAGCCATGTAGTTGCTTAATAAACCCCGCCCAGAGGCTTAGGGCTGCTGTGCAGAAAGCACTCCCTCTGTGCTCCAGGCAACAAGGGTGCTGGTAGGGAAGGGGATCATAAGGAGGAAGAGGGAGGACAGAGGGAGTAAGTAAGTAAGTGGCTGGGGTGAGACAGGGTCACAGGGGAGGAGAGCTTGGAGCATGCAGTCTCCCAGCTGGGTGTCTGGGAGAGGAGAGGTTTGATTACAGAGGCCTGATTACAGCAGTTGGATTTGCCTGCAGCTTCCTGTGAGGAACTCTGAGAGGCAGGATTCTACCTCAGCTCCCAGCTGGGCTAGGACTGGGGGGAGCAGATTGCATTGGGGTAGGTGGAGAAAAGAGGGTGTTGTAGGGTGCTGGCATCTGTGCAGTGAGATAGGGACAGAGGGGAGTTTGTTTGGGGTGTTTTAACTTGCTCCCATCTAGGCTGCAGGCAGCAAGAGTCAGACCCTGTCTGTCTTAGAACAGCAGCCTTTGCTGGGCTGCAGACATAGGACTTTCTCCTGGGTTGGGGACAGGCTGTATGGAGTGGTACCAAAATTTCAGGTGGGTTAAACACTTTTAGACTGCTTTTCGATTATTGGAGCAAAAGGTCTAGCTCATGACATTTGTATGATTACATTTCAAACAAAGTTTACATAGGTATTAATGGCTTAAGATAAGAAAGAAAAGGATTCTTCTATCAGATTTTTTTGAGTGTTGTAGATATCTGCAAACTCTGATCTCAATGATTTTTTTAAAATCCTGTGTTACTAGTTAATATATGGTAAATTGTTAAAACTAGAAGAACTTTACCACAGATCCTGTTTGTTTGACCTTTCAATTGGAGTTGGAGTCCAGATAAGTCCTCCCGGGCTTCTACTCTTTGAGGGTATGTCTACACGACAGTGTTA
The DNA here is from genome assembly GCA_032595735.1 of Pelochelys cantorii. Taxonomy (NCBI): domain Eukaryota; kingdom Metazoa; phylum Chordata; order Testudines; family Trionychidae; genus Pelochelys; species Pelochelys cantorii. The sequence continues at coordinate 30,598,137 of CM064340.1, forward strand.
TTTCAAAATATCTTATTCTGAAATAATTAATTCAAAATAAGTTATTTCAAAATAACGTGTCTACACACAAAATGCATTTTGAAATAGCATTTTGCTATTTTGAAATAGTGCGTCCACAATGAGTGGACTCTGAATCGCATTTAAGGCTGGCCGGAACCAGTTCCGGCAGGGCACCAGGTCAGGACTTACTGTGTGGGGCTGCTGCCTGAGGCTATCTGAGGCCTGTGCTTAAAGGGACCCCCCCAGACAGCCAGTTCTCAGGTTTCCCTGCTTGCTTGTCTACATCGATGAGAGACAGCAAGCATTTTGTCTCTGCGTGCTCTGGTTGCCCTCACTCGGGACACCACAGCACTCTGCAACATGGAGCCAAAGCTGCCACTGGGCACTCTGGTGCTTCTCATGGATGCGTTGCTGTAAGCCCAGCTGCACTTTCTGCAGGCTGCCATCCGGAAGGTCGATCGGGGGGCTGTCAGTGTCCAGGAGGCACTGCAGGAAAGCTTCCACCCTGAGGAGCACTAAGAGTCTCCCTGGTCTTCCCCACTGGGGGCTTGTGCCTCATTCCTCCCTCATGTCCTTCCACTTACCCCTCCCTAACCCCCCTTCCTGATGTCAAATAAAATACACATATTTTCATAAACACAAATTCTCTTTATTTAACAAAACTGGGGGGGGAGGGAATGAAACTCTGGTGAGACTGGGGAAAGGAGGCGGGAGAGGGGAGAAGAGAGGGTGGGAGAGGGGAGGGGGAATCTGGAAGGAGGGAGCTGGAAGGGAGAAGCAACGGGAAGAAAGGGGAGGGGAAGCTCAGGGCTCAGGGGTGGGGGTCTTGCTGGACCAACTTGATTTTCATGCGAACCTGCTCCTGGGTTCGCATGTGGTCTTTGATGGCCAGGCTGGCAGCTATCCTGCCATAGACGGCCATGTTCCTCCATCTAGTGCGGAGATCATGGACGTTGGGGGCATCCCCCCCAAACCTGAATAAGGTCCATGATTTCCACCCTGGACCAGGAAGGTGCCCGCCTTCTCCGGGCCCTGGCAGGCTCCTGGGATCTGGCAGACTGCTCCTGGGGAGCGGTGGAAAGCTGGCTGCTAGTGGCTTGCTGGCTCATGTTTTGGGGCCACTGGGTCAGGGGCAGTGACTGCTGGTTCTGGGCTGGCAGGCTTGGAGCTGGCACAGGCACTGTGGCCAGAGTCTACCCCTTTAAGGGCTCCGGGGAAGCGGGAGGCTGTGGAGTGTTCTTGCTTGAGGTTGGAATGGCCACCAGGGCACCCTGTGAAGGCTGGAGGCCCCCTATTTTGAAATAAGTGTCTACACAGCACTTATTTCAAAATAGCTATTTCAAATTTGGTGTTATTCCTCGTAGAATGAGGTTTACCAAATTCGAAATAAGCACTCCGCTATTTTGAATTAATTTCGAAATAGCGGTTTGGCTGTGTAGACACTAGGAAAGTTATTTCGAAATAACTTTGCTATGTAGACATACCCTGAGTTAGTGACACATACACAAGGTGAAAGTTTCAAACCAGAACTTGTATCTGTTTCAGTGGCAATGCCACAAATAATATATCATATGGGCCCTAAACTTTCCCCACAGAAAGTGTATAAGCCTTTTACTTTACTTTCCAGTGTCAGTAAATGTTGTATTAATATTTTCAAGGAGAGAATGACTATTTCTAGCTGACTCAGAGATTGTTTAATATCTTAAAACTGTGCATGTTTTTTATGCTTTGATTTATTTATACATCTATTTGCAGTATGCCGTATTCAGCATATTCACTAGCTTAAATTGTTAGAAAGGGCGATAATACATGTACTCCAAGGGTACTGTTAATTTTCTTTATTTGTTTTAATATTAAATAAACTTCTTAAGCATTGCTCTTTGTTAATTTTCCCTTGTTTTAATATATTTTCTTCCATATATATTTATACCTAGGTTTTTTTGTTTGTACTGGGACACACTGCACATCCACATACAACCTCAATATTGGTATTGCACATAAGAAATTTCAACCCACCCAAGGAAAATTCGACCCTCCTTAAGAGTTGCAGCAAAGAATCTCACCCTTAACTATTCTGGTTCTACCTGTTTATAAAGACAGGAGTAAATAATTCCTACCTAATATACATAAAAGGAAAATTGTCAGGCATAGGTCACTAATGTTTTCAAAGTTGCTGAAGAGTGGGTGAATCATGGAAGTTAAATAATGTAAGTGCTCAAAAACGAGTATAGTATATTACTTCATTAGTGCAATGACACAAATAATATATCATAACACACAGTAAGTCCTGCATTCCTTCCCTTCCCCCACCAAAAATAAAAAAGTTAAACAAAATATTTATTGAGAGTAAATCATGAAAGGCTACATTGTTTATTTTGCTTATGACCTTTCAAGCATCATTTGTTCATTAATGTGACACATACCTGTCTGGGAGTAGGCAAATACCAACTCTCTGCTACTCTCAAAAAAAAGTAACAAAGTGATAATGTTTTATTAATAATTCCAGTCTCACAAAGCTTGACCAAACAAGGCTGTCTTTATTTGGGGTTTATTCATGAGAATGAAAAGAGCAAGTTATACCATTCTGATTCTGCAGAATGAAAAAAGTAGGTAAGGAGCTGAATTAATTTAAATTAGCAGATGTACCTGGTGTTGCCCGAGTCCATTTTTTAGAGGGTTGGGAAGTGGGGGGGAGGAGCTCAAGACAAGGGGTGGAGGGTTGGGAAGTGAGGAAGCCTCAGAGCATGGGGTGGGGTCTCAGGGCAGGGGACTGAGGGTTGTGGGGGGGGGGGGGAGCAGGGCAGTGAGTGGAGAGGTATGGGGGGGACTAAGGGTGCCACAAGACCAGTTGGGGCTTCTGAGGAGTGAAGCTCCTCTTCCCCAGTCTAGCGCTGGGGCCGAGGGTGAGGGAGGGAGGGTTTTGGCTTGAGGCTTTGGGGCAGAGGGGCTACTTACCTGAGCTGATTGCCTGCAACATGCAAAGCCTCAGTCCCAGTTGTCCACTCTCTTTGGGTACGTCTACACAGCAGCATGATTTCAGAATAATCATTTGCTGCTATAACTACATCACACACACACTTTACTCTCTTTGGGTACGTCTACACTACAGCACTAGTTCGAACTAACTTAGTTCGAATTAGTTAATTCGAGCTAAGCTAATTCGAATTAGTGCATCTAGACCTAAAAACTAATTCGAATTAGCGGTTTGCTAATTCGAACTAGCATGTCCACATTGAGTGGACCCTGAACCAAAGTTAAGGCTGGCCAAAACCAGTGCCGGCAGGGCATCAGGTTAGGACTTAGAGTGTGGAGCTGCTGCCTCAGGCTAGCTGAGGGCTGTACTTAAAGGGACCCAACCCTCACCCCGGACAGACAGTTCTCAGGGTTCCCCGCTTGCTTGTCTACCTCGATGAGGGACAGCAAAGCAGTCCTGTCTTGGAGTGCCCTGAGTGCCCACCCTCGGCACATCACAGCACTCGGCCATCAGCCTGGCTGCACTTGCCGCAGGCTGCCATCCGGGGGTGTCAATCGGGGGGCTGTCAGGATCCAGGAGGCCCTGCAAGAGAGCTTCCACCCTGAGGAGCCCGCAGAGCCCCCCCGTCCTCCCCATCGGGGGCTCGTGCCCCATTTCTCCCTCACCTCCTTCCACTTACCCCTCCCCAGCCCCCCTTCCTGATGTAAAAAATAAAGGACACGTGTTCAACAATAGAAGCTCTCTTTATTTAACAAAACTGGGGAGGGGGAGGGATTAACCTCTGGGGAGACTGGGAAAAGTAGGTGGGAGAGGGGAAGAGAGAGGGTGGGAGAGGGGAGGTGGAAACCTGGGAGGAGGGAGCTGGAAGGGGGAAACCAGGGGAAGAAGGAGGAGGGGAAGTCTAAAACTATGGAACGCCATATCTTCAGTACTGTGTACAGATGTGGTCTCCTCACCTCAAAAAAGATATTTTGGCCTTGGAAAGGGTTCAGAAAAGGGCAACTACAACGATTAGGGGTTTGTAACAGGTCCCATATGAAGAGAGGCTAAAGAGACTGGGACTTTTCAGCTTAGAAAAGAGGAGACTGAGGGGGGATATGATAGAGGTCTATAAAAGCATGAGTGGTGTGGAGAGGGTGAATAAAGAAAATTCTTCATTAGTTCCTATAATAATAGAAGGACTAGAGGACACCAAATGAAATTAATGGGCAGCAGGCTTAAAACTAATAAGCGAAAGTTCTTCTTCACACAGCACATAGTCAACCTGTGGAACTCCTTGCTACAGGAGGCTGTGGAGGTTAGAACTATAACAGAGTTTAAAGAGAAGTTAGATAAATTCATGGAGGTTGGGTCCATGGAGTGCTATTAGCCAGGGGGTAGGAACGGTGTCCCTGGCTCTGTTTGTGGAAGGCTGGAGATGGATGGCATGAGACAAATCACTTGGTCATTGTCTTAGGTCCATCCCCTCCGGGGTACCTGGTGCTGGCCGCTGTCGGCAGACAGGCTACTGGGCTAGATGGACCTTTGGTCTGACCCAGTATGGCCGTTCTTATGTTCTTATGTTCTAAGCTCAGGGCTCAGGGTCTGGGGGTCTCACTGGACCAACTTGATTTTCATGCAAACCTGCTCCTGGGTTCGCATGTGGCCTTTGGTGGCCAGCTATTCTGCCCTAGACGGCCACATTCCTGTGCCTAGTGCAGAGGTCGTGGACATTGGAGGCCTCCCCCCGGACCTCGATGAGGTCCACGATCTCCGCACTAGACCTCTTGCAGCCCCGGGCAGGCTCCTGGGAGCCGGCAGCCTGGTCCTGGGAAGAGGCGGAGGGCTGGGTGGCAGCGGGTGGCTGGCTCATCCCGTGCCAGGTGCAGGGTCTGCTGGCTGGGTGCTGGCAGGCTTGCAACTGGCACGAGCACTGTAGCCAGACCGTGCCCCTTTAAGGGCTCCGGGGCTGGGAGGGGGGCAGAAAAGTTTCCCTGGTTTGGGCCAGAGTGGCCACCAGGGCAAGCTGGGAAGGGCTAGCCTCCAACTAGTTCGAATTAAGTGGCTACACAGCCCTTAATTCGAACTACTTAATTCAAACTCGGCATTAGTCCTCGTAGAATGAGGTTTACCTAGTTTGAATTAAGCGCTCCGCTAGTTCGAATTAAGTTTGAACTAGCGGTTTGTATGTATAGACGCTATGAAAGTTAATTCGAACTGACGGCTGTTAGTTCGAATTAACTTTGTAGTGTAGACATACCCTTTCTTCTTTTACCTACTATCTAATAAAAGTCTGCCAGGACAAATCTGACCTTGCAACACTTTGCTGTGGCAAGTTTCAGAAGCTAAAAGTATTTTCTGGCTTGCCTGCCTAACAGGACTGCATACGGTGTGCTGTGCCTGTGGTCTGACGGTAAGTAAATGGCAATAAAAGAATTTGGTAAATGTAAGATATACTTGATCTTTGATTTTTTTACTGTCAAAAGGTTCAAAGGCTTATCTGTACTTTTTGTGTGTTTAAGTGTTAAGAAGAATTTCTTGTCTGAGGAAAAAGCAATATCTAGTTCTTGGCAAGAGAGTCAACAACTCAAATTAAAACTTCTAATAAAAAGGAAAACTGGTATTTAAAAATACAGTACAAAACAAACATTATTTTTAAAAATCAACCAAGATTGGATTAGTCAACCCTGTCAGAGAAATTTTCATGGCTGTTTCTTTATTTTGTTTTGTTTTTCCCAATCATTTTTTTTAATTTTGACTTTTTAAATTTAGCCAAAATTCCAACCAGTTGAGTAACAATGCATAAAAACAAAATAACGGCCATAGTGGGTCAGACCAAAGATCCATCTAGCCCAGTATCCTATCTTCTGGCAGTGGCTAATGCCAGATGCCCCAGAGAGAATGAACAGAACAGGGAATCATCAAGTGATTGTCCATATTATTACTGTTGTGCCAGCAAAAAAGGGTAACATAATAACTATCACATGCAACTGGCCCCAGTGCAATCCTCCCAATAATGGGGATGGGAACTCATTTGTAGGCCCAGATGTGATTAAGATTAGGGGAATGGAAGTGGTTTAATGTGATGTTTTTCTTATTGTGAATTTTAAAACTTTGTAAGGGGCACCTAGCTTGGGAGTGGGTACTTTCTCTTTCCAACTTCATTCGTCTACCATATTCATCTTGTATGGATTACTACACATCTATAATTGGCTGATTGCATTCTGTTCTTTAACTTATTATCTGCTGGCTGTCTTTACCCACTATCCCCATATGTGTATCTCACACATATCTACTCCTCCCCTCCTTCTCACTCAGAGCTCCTGCATTCACATGGAGGAATTCTGGATGTTGACCAAAGATCACACTCATCTTTAATCAGAATTTAATTCTTATCACTTTTTTACCATTATATACACTTCCCTCTTGTCCTCCCTGTCTAAGGCTATGTCTACACTGCAGGGAAAAGTCGAAAAAAGATACGCAAATTACAAACTGCAATTTGCATATCTTTTTCCGCTTTTGTTCTGAAAGAGGCTTCTCCGAAATTTGGCCTGTCTACATAGGGCTGAATTTCAGAAAAAACTCCTCTTTCAGAACATCCCTTATTCCTCTCACCAAGAGGAATATAGGGATGCTGAAAGAACACATCTGTTTTGTTGGAAAATGTTCCAAAAAAGCAGACGCGTTCCTTGGACGCAGCAGAGCTTTTCTGGGATACCTTCAGTATCTCAGAAAAGCTCTGCAGTCTAGACATAGCCTAAATCTCTGCTTTGTACACTCCCTCCACTTTTTTTCTCTCCCACTGATGACAGAGCTGAGCTACCTCACGAGCCAACAGAAAAACACAAGATCATGTGGCAAACTCACTAAGACTATGTCTATACTAGGAAGTTATTTTGAAATAAATTATTTCAAAATAATAACTCCCGATATAGCCATTCTGAAATAAGTGTTATTCCTCTTCACAAACAGGAGTTATTATTTTGAAATAACAAGCCCTTTATTTAAAAATAACGGACTTGATAGTGTGGTAACTCGTCTTGTTATTTTGAAATGTAGACATGCCTTAAAATGGATCTTCCTAATCATCATCCCCATACTGAGGTGAATTTTCTGGCCTGAGGAAGGAAAAGCTTTATTCCTCTTTTACCATATGGTTAGGCCAAGCCATAGAAGTATTACAAATTTTGCAGCACTGGCAGGAGCCAGTCCCCATATTGTCTATTCCCTGGGCCCAGGCCACACAGCCATCTGAAAAGAACTCGAGGTTATGGCAAAGGACACAGAGGATAAATCTACATTGCAGTAAAACAACATGTTAACTGGCTTGGGCTCATAGGCTGCAGGGCTATAAAATCGCAGTGCAGATGTATTGGCTCTGGGTGGAGTCTGGGTTCTGGGGAGAATCTCAAGGCCCAGGCTCCTGCCCAACCCCACACTGCAATTTTATCGCCCCATAGCTTGAACATGTGAGCCCAAGTCAGCGGGCATGGCCAGCCCTGGGTGCTTTATTGCAATGTAGACATATCCAGAGAGAGAATTAATACTGACAGCTGCAGGACCAGGAAACTGTGAGGAATAGTTATCCCTAGTCTGACCCTCCTCTACTTGGCTATGCCCCTTACACACAGGGAGAGCCATGACCACATAATGGATCTCATCCTGTTCCAATGAAGTCATAAGAACATAAGAACAGTCATACTGGGTCAGACCAAAGGTCCATCTAGCCCAGCATTCTGTCTTCCAACAGTGGCCAATGCCAGATGCTCCCGAGGGAGTGAACAGAACAGGTAATCATCAAGCGATCGCTCCCCGGTCACCCATTCCCAATCTCTGACAAACTGTAGCTAGTGACACCATTCCTAGCCATCCTAGCTAACAGCCATTGATGTATCTAACCTCCATGAATTTATCTAGGTCTTTTTTGACCCCCTGGTATTCTGATCATGCCACTGACACCCTCCTTCTTGCTCTCTGGGGGTATATCTACACTGCAGAGTTTTTCCAGAAAAACAGCAGTTTTTCTGGAAAAACTACATTTACATCCACACTGCAAATGCGTTCTTTCAACAAAAAGTCAAAAGAACACAGGGGGTTTTCCGACAGCAGTAAACCTCTTTCTACGAGGAAGAAGCCTTTTCCCGAAAGAGCTCTTTCAGAAAAAGTCATGCGTGGACGGGGAAGAGGGTTTTTTTTTTTTAAAGAAGAGGCCTCCAGGAAAAAGCATGGGTGCCCGGGTGGCCACTCCATCCACAGCAATCAGAACTTAAATGCAAGATAGCATCCAATCAATGTGGATGCTATCTTTTGAAAAAGCACATTGCTTTTTCATTGTGCTTTTGGGGTATGTTTACACTACCACCCTAGTTCGAACTAGGGTGGCTAATGTAGGCATTCGAAGTTGCAAATGAAGCCCGGGATTTAAATATCCCGGGCTTCATTTGCATCTTCCTGGGCGCCGCCATTTTTAAGAGTCCTCTAGTCCGAACTCCGTGCCCGCAGCTACACGCAGCACGGAGTAGGTAGTTTGAATTAGGTTCTCTAATTCGAACTACCATTACTTCTCGTGGAACGAGGTGTACCAGTACTTCGAATTAGAGAACCTAATTCGAACTACCTACTCCGTGCTGCCTGTAGCTGCAGGCATGGAGTTCGGACTAGGGGACTTTTAAAAATGGCGGCGCCCGGGAAGATGCAAATGAAGCCCGGGATATTTAAATCCCGGGCTTCATTTGCAACTTCGAATGCCTACATTAGCCACCCTAGTTCGAACTAGGGTGGTAGTGTAGACATACCCTTGCTGTCTAGACACTCTCTTTTGAAATAAGTTTTTCCGGAAGATTTCATCCGAAAGAAGCCTACAGTCTAGACATAGCCTGGGACTCCCCACCATCCTGTTCTGTTGGCCAGATCCTCTGATCTCTCCTAGACAGGGCAAAGAGTTGGGGTTACTGGCCCCCTGCAGAGCAATGTGGACACTAAACCACTTCAGCTCTGGGAGAAGGCCATTCTAGAGCACAAGCCCCAGAAAATCAACCCCCAGAAGGGATCAGAACCCCAAATAAATTAGTCTCTCTCTTTTACATTGGAAAGTTTATGAGGCTGTTCACTCCCTTTATCAGCGAAAGAGAGAGATGCACTCTAGTCGTTCCCCCTAGTTGACAATTATTAACACTGGGCCTGACAGTAAACAAAAGTGATTTTATTAAGTACAAACAGTAGGATGTAAGTGGTTGCAAATGAAAACAGATCAAAGTTACTAAATTAAGTGAAAAGAAAATGCATAGCTAATTCTAATTCACTAAAAAAATTATTGCAAGAAAATTCTTACTCTGAAGTGCTGTTTTATGTCAGGCATAATCTTCAAGTCAGAGACAAACTTTTTTCCCCTGACTTGGGTCTCCCACCCTCTTTGTATCTTTTTGGAATGTACCTGGACAGCTTAAGACAAAGGGCTGATAGCTTCCCATTGCTTAAGTAGACTTTTCCCAAGAGCAGGAACCCTTTGTTCTACATCCCACTTCCATGGAAACATACCAGAGTCAAAATGGAATTCAGTACCAGGCAGTATGGTCACATGTTTTCCTAGGACCAACCACTGCTTAGGCTTACAGGACAAACAAGGCTGTTTATAAGACATTAAGTTGATCACCAAGTCATTAAGGCTTCCTGTGGGTGGGGGACAGTAATGGCTCTCATTAGCACATTTAAAACTATAAACAGTCTCATACTTCATATTTCTAACCTTATGTACAAGAATCAAACATGCATCAAAATTCACTTTGTATACAAGAATCAAAATTCCCCTGATATACAAAATTCACCCTATATACAAAAATCAAACATGCACCAGATTCATTGTAACATTAAAATTGATAGTTTACATGATGCATTTTGTCTAAAGCATCTTCAAGTTGTGCATATTTATATTCATAAACCAAATTTCACAAAGCATGGGAGGGGGACTTTCACGCCGGCAATCTTTTCAGGACAATCCCACAGGACAAAGAAAAATAATACTACTATCGTCTTGCTTCATTTTACTGCCTTCACCAAGAGTGGGCAATAATTTTGGAAGGGGCCGCAGGCCAACCTGGAAGGGGCGGGGCCTTGGGAGGAAGGGGAGAGGTGGAGAACTACCCTGCCAGGAGCTTTGCTTGGCCTGCGGTTCCTACCCTCCCTGACTTCTGGCCAATGGAAAGGACCTGGAGCAGATGGGACGGTGCTGGGGCCTAGACTCCTCCTAGAGTTGTCTGGGGTGGAGGCTTAGAATTCACATAACATAGCTGGCAGCTGCTGGCCTTGCTGCTAACTTGTTGCCTGGCAGCCACCTGGCAGGCACTAGCCCTTTGAATCGAAGCAGTTGAAAGGGTTCGTGCCTCCCGGGCAGCTCCCAGGCAACAGGCCAGTGGGACCGAGAGCTGCGAGCCCTTTCAGTTGCTTCTGTTTAAAGGGCTTGCACCTGCCAGGTGGCTGCCAGGCAATGCAGCTGCCCAGCAAGCATGGGCCCTTTAAACAGAAGCAGTTGAAAGGGCTCAGGCATCTCCGGCTCCCAGGCAACGCACTAGAGGAGGGGTCAGCAAGGTGAAGTGCCGAAATTTGACTTATTTTCCTCTATGTATGGGTCCAAACGCCAGACTTTTTAAAGTCAATAATAGTCCTACTTGCAGTAGCTTCATTAATAAATACATTAAGATGCAGATCTTACCTTTTAGTGCAGGGGTCGGCAATCTTTCAGAAGTGGCTCACTGAGATTTAACTTATTCACGTATCTGTGTACCGGGGGAAGGAGGCAAGGGCAGACTGGGTACCTTATTATCTGAACCAGCTGCAGCTAGTGAGAACAGTTTAATTTAAATTATGAAACAGATTAAGTGTTTTAACTTTCTTATGTTAGTTTATCAAACTTCATTTTAAATAAAGTAAAATATTATGTCCAACACAAAAGGTTTCAAAGGTAGGGGTGGGGAACCGTTTTTGGGTTGGGAGTCACTGACCCACAGAAAAATCAGTTGGGAACCACACAAGTGAGAAGCAAAAAAACTCTTCCAAAACCCCCCAACACTCACTGATGTGGCCCCAATTGAGACACCTCACTCCTCTGGTGTCCCAGCCTCACAGGGTGAGGAGAAGGGAAGGGCTTGAGGTTCAGGGCTTCCCATAGACTAGTTTTACTCTTCTGGGATTCTGGAATTAATGGATTTTATGGACCTCCTTAGGCTCTGGGGTAGGGACAAAAATGAGGGGTACAGTGCCCGAGACAGGGCTGCCAGCAAGTAAGATAGGTATGGGGTGCAGGGTTTGGGAGAGAGGTGGGGTGCAGAAGCAGACTGGGAGTAGGGTGTCTGGCCAGGTGGAGGGGGCAGGTACAAGGGAGGGTGTAGTGTGTAGCAGGAGAAAGAGTACAGGACAACGGAGGGTGTCAGAGCAAACTGGGGGTTCCAGGTCTTGGGGGGGAGGGAAGTGAGAGGATCAGGGTGGGGAGGTCTGGGAATGAACCTTACCTGGATTCGTGCCCCGTTGCAGCAATGGCTACTGCCATATTGTCCTGGCTGCCCAGGAGGGAGGCCCCACTGCCACTGTGGCCATGCAGTCCAGGGCTGGCCTGGAGGCGCTGCTGCCATGGCCATGTGGTCTGGGGGCTGCCCGGAGGATGGAAGCTCCGCTGTGTGGCCATGCAGTCAGAGGCTGGCCCCGGAGGCACCGCTGCTGCAGCCACGTGGTCTGGGTCCAGCCACAAAGACCGGAGGCACTGCTGCTGCCGCCATGCAGCCTCAGACTGCGTGGCCATGGCAGCAGCGCCTCTGTCCTCCGGGGCCTCCCCAGACTGTGTGGCTGTGGCAGTGATGCATCTGGCCTCCTTGGCTGGCCCTGGACAATGTGGCTGTGGTGCCTCTGGTACCTGCCGAGGTGCTGCTGAGGCACCTCGGCCCCAGCACTGCGTCCTTCCACCACAGCCTAACCTGATGCAGGGAGGAGGGAGTGCTTTCCAGCAGCTGTGTGGGGGAAGAGGGGCAGGGTTGAGCTCCCTCCCCCGTGCTGCTGAAAATTGGCACGTGTGCCATGCATGCCATAAGTTTCCGACCCCTACACTAGGGGACAGGCCTGGAACTGCTTCATGGGCCTGGTCAAAGTCCAAGGCATACAAATAACTCTTAAACCAAGATTCCGTTCAGTTAGCTGCTGAGCCATTGGCTTTCTTGCCTTAATCATAGTAAATCTGATACCCACACTGATAAACCCCACCCAATTTAATTTTTGTTCCATTTTAATTTCCCATATTAATTTAATCCCCATTCATCCTGTTTACTTGATTTACCTGCAGCAATTTCTAGTCACTTGTATTCTTCCTGTTGAGTTCTTCAATTATATATATATACTCATGTACAATATTTTCTCAACTATTTCTAAGTCTCAAAGACAGCAGGAATTTACAGTATATACCCATACCAGACATTTAGCAAAGTATCCATCCTAATCCCCATTTTTTCAATAGATTTTATATGGAACATGTTTATTTTCTCCATTAGATATCTGGGGGTATGGCTACACTAGCCACCCTAGTTGGAACTAGGGTGGCTCATGTAGGCATTCAAACTTGCAAATGAAGCCTGGGATTTAAATATCCCGGGCTTTATTTGCATGTTCCCAGGCGTTGCCATTTTTAAATGCCCCGTAGTTCGAACTCCCTGCCCGCGGTTACACGCGGCACGGACTAGGTAGTTCGAATTAAAGCTCCTAATTCGAACTACCGTTACTCCTCCTTACTCAAACGGTAGTAGGAGCTTTAATTCGAACTACCTAGTCCGTGTCGCGTGTAGCCGCGGGCAGGGAGTTCGAACTACGGGGCATTTAAAAATGGCAGAGCCCGGGAACATGCAAATAAAGCCCAGGATATTTAAATCCCGGGCTTCATTTGCAAGTTCGAATGCCCACATTAGCCACCCTAGTTCGAACTAGGGTGGCAGTGTAGACATACCCTACGTGGTCTAAGTGCCACTGCATGGAACAGTGACCATACCCCATAGATGTGTGGGTTACATATGCACAGTGTGTGTGTCTGTTACACACACATATCTCATTCTGTATCCTTTAAATATGCACTATTATATCAGGTAAATTAATCCCTGATTTAACTCCACTAATCACTTCAGTGGAGTTACACCAGAGAAGAGTTAGTTCATTATGATGGACAGCACTGTAGGATAGTACAATAACTGGTAGTACTATAATAGGATTAAAATAAAATGAAAATCAGTAAAGACGAGTGAGGATAAGATTGCTGAATCAGCTCAGAGGTCTAGCATTTTCTTTGCAGAATATTATAATTAGCTAAAGGTATTATATCATTCATGGCTTCATGCAGAACCAACTGATTTGCCTCTGCCTGCCCCAGTCGCTAATGGTGTAAGATTTCTGTTCACAACAAAGTACATTTCTCTGCCAGAGTGGCTGCAAGTCCTCAGTCAAAAACACCTGAACAGCTGAAAAAAAATTGATCATGGATAGAACTTTTGAAATAATCTGGCAAAAGACAATTTACTGTAAAAGATTTTTCTTTGAGCGCAAGTAATCTGAAAACTTGCTTTCAGTTGGCAAGCTCTGATGGACTTACATGAAAAAACTCAAAATAATGACAGAAATCGGGAAGAAATGACAAGAAGTAAAGAACAGGCTGACCTAGAATCAAATGATGAATTGGTCTCCACAGCATTTTAGGAGCCAAGTATTATAGGATTTTTTCCAAGGCCTCTGAAATAATCAGGTACAGTAGCTGAGAAACAGATTCATATCTCTGGTTTTGTTGCAGAATCTGATTTAGAGGTACTGTCTGTGCAACATAAAAGATCTCCTTTCAAATTGCACTGTCAACCCATCATCGGTTTGTATGAGACAAAAAGAATTGCAATCTATACATTACAAGCTATACATAGTTCTCAATGAATCTGCTCAAATCTGCAACAAAACTTTCATGAATGTTTATATTAAAATATCCATATGTATTATATACATATATAATGATTTTACCTTAAAAAATACCTGACACATAAACCACTTTCCATTCTGAGAAGAGCAGATGACTCTTCACTATTCTGCCGAGCTGGCCCAAGGGTTTTTGGTGCCCTCGATGAATTATGACTTTGGCACTCCTCCTCCCCAATCAATATAGAGAAAAATGTGAATCTAGAATGAAATTTTACCTTTATTTACTTGGAATTTGAAATGAACAATGTAAAAATAAAAATAAATATTGTATTTTTTTTCTACTTGTAATTAATCCTACTACAGTTGAACTATATAGAGTAATCATTCCAGTAGTTGACACTTTAAAGTTTTAACCATTTTGAGTTGCACACAGTATTTCCGGTCAGCACTATAAACAGTTGCATTTCAAGTTGCAACTGTCTTCCTTCCCAAGAAACTGATTTTTAAGAAGCTATTAGTGAGAATTTATATTATTACTGAACATTATTGCAATTAGGAATATATATTAAAGGAAAGGAATGTATATATTAATGGAAAGGAATGTATATATTAAAGTGGAATTGGTTAACATTAGAAGTCAGGTGTTTAAAAATCAGGGCTTTACTACTACTTTAACTGAAATAGTCTACAATAAATATGCAATGTTAATCTTACAAGTACTTATGATTTTCCTTTTACAATCTTGTTAAAACCTCTTATCAAATTTTTCAAGTCCAACACAATACAAATTCTTTGGGGGAACATCTTCGGGATCATGGCTCATAACATGGCAGAACAGCTGTTGCGGATCACTGACTGGCTTTTACTAAGCAATGCGCAACACTGACTCAACTGTATGACTGGCCAACACTGAAAGAGACTGAACTTCCAGACTCTGCCCTTAGGCAGCAAACCTGGGCAGCGCTCTTTTGAAGCTATGTCTTGACACATTTTAACTTGAATTTACCTAAACAGCCGTGCTCCACAATATGAAATAAATAACATAACTCAGCTTCAGACATGGCAATGATGCACTGTTTTATAAGTACAATACTTTTGTTTATCAGAGATAACATATTAATATATTTTTAAATAGAGAAAACATTCACTTCTGTCTAATTGGTGCTTCTTAAAACCTGGTACCCTAGGTGATCGCCTAGTTTGCCTACATCATCGGGCCACCCCTGCTGTTCGGACATAGTCCATATAGCAGGTGTTAAATACATTCTTTCCGTGTCTGTATGAATCTGTTTGTGTGTTTTTAAACCATCAATACAAAGTGAAAATGTTATTTCAGCTGTGTTTGTAACATTAGCTTGCTGGCAATCATATAACCTAAATTATCCATGCAAGCAGTTTCATTTAGTGAGATCTCTTGAAGTAAAAGAGCAGCAATCAAATCAGTCAGCCCAAATTATCCTTGACATTAACAAGGGGCTCTAAGATCATTGCAAGAAATGATTTTCTTCTCTTATTACCAGGCTGATCATACTGTAGCTGCTGCTGCTGAAGCACAGCACAAAAACTAGTTTAAAATAAAAATATTTATAAAGAGCATAAACAATGAGGAGTCCTGTGACATCCTAGCGTACGTCTAGACAGTGGCGTTATTTCGGGATACCTCCGGTATCCTGAATAGCATTTTCTGCATCTTAACAACCCGCTCAAAATAACAGGCTTGCTATTCCGACTTCCCAGTAAACCTCATTCCAAGAGGATTAAGGAACTTGTCAGAATAGCGGTCTATTTTGAAATTTAGCACTGTGTAGACAGTGCCAAATTTTGAAATAAGCTATTTCAAAATAAAAAATACAAAATAAGCTATTTCAAAATACCAAATACACTCGAAATAAGCTACACAATTTGCACAGCTCAAATGGTATAGCTTATTTTGAGCTAGAGGTGCAGTGTAGACGCACCCTGAGAGAGTAACAGATTGGACTCCTCATCATTTTTGCAGATACAGTCTAACATAACTACCTTTCGAGATTTATAAAGAACACATAATTTGCATTGCCAGTGTCTGTTGTATCCAATAAAAACCAGCTAAATATGCATTATATGTGTATGCTACAATAGCTTATAATTATTTAATAAAACCAGCTAAATATGCATTATATGTGTATGCTACAATAGCTTATAATTATTTCAGCCAGGAAGCTACATACAACAAATACTCAGGCCCTGATTCTGAAGATCCTTGTGCTTGGGCAAAGTCCAAAGAGCACCAGCGAGCACTGCAAAGAATCAAAGGTCCATCCATTTGCATCAATTTAATGGCACAAGCATAAAGACAAAAAGTATAATATCCATCCAGTTTGTTTCTAGGGTACTAGTGTTCTCACTAACAGTTTGTTATTCTTACCAAGTCTCCAATGTCTGATCTCAGTAGGAGTTTCACCTGAGCAAAATCTAAATAACTACTTCAGCATTTAGCTCCATTACATGGGAGCAAGACTGGTCTGTAAAAATTACCTGTCATACATTGTCCCTGATATGTTCTCTGAAGTCAGTAGAAGTTTCCCATGTGCAAAAGCCAAATGTCTGATTACCTTTTATGTCTTAAATAAAACAAACATCAGTCATACCTGCTGTCCTCCAGTTGGTCCTGTCATGATGCCTGGAATCAAGCACTGGCATCAGTGTTTTGAGGAGACTGATTGAAAACAATGGGGATCTCCCCTTCAAACTTCATGACACAATGGCAAAACTCACAGTGACTTCAAACTATCCTAGACATGACTCATTAGATAGGAAGAGTGCTCCAAAACTGATGGCATGACATGAGTTATATTATGACCCTCTTTAATGACATGGAAATTACATAAAGTTTCCCTTGGTAAATACCATGCCATTAGTTCTGGTTATTTACAGCCACTTTTTCCAAGACACTGATATGATGCCAGTTCAAAACAGGACAGGTTGTGCAGCAGCTAAGTATTGCTGATGTACGAGGTTTAAAATGTATATAAATATGTACACAGATACATAACATAATTGTGTCTGCACATAACTTTGAAGTACTGTTTCCAGGGCCCCCATCTGTACCATGTACAGTCTCCCTTTTCTCCACCCTTCACACATTGCATGTCTTCTTAGATTGTAAGTGTTTAATAGAAGGTTTCATGCTTGGTCAGTATCTGTTACAATTATTTTCTGCATTGTAGCAGCACTTAGAGGCCCCAACAACATCCACACCCCATTGTGCTATACAGACACATAGTAAGGGACAGTCCCTGCCCCCAAAAGCTTACAGTCTAAATTAATAAAACAAAGGATGGGAGAAGAATCAGAGATACAGACACTTTCTCAAAGTCATGCAGAAGGGCAGAGGTCCCCATATCTCCTGTGTGCCAGGACAGAACCCACACCACTTAAATCACATTCCTATAGGACCCTGATCCTACTCAGGCTTCTGAGCTTTCCTACAGATAAACAACCTATACTATTATAAAAAGAGGTGTCCATCATACTGTCTGTCACAGCGAACATTTGAGAAGTCTGAGGGTGTGTCTACACTACAGAGTAATGTAACTTGAGTTACGTTCACACTGCAATCGTGTTCTTTCGAAAGTAAATTGAAAGAACAGAGGGGTTTTTCTGACAGCAGTACTTCTCTTTCTATGAGGAAGAAGCCTTTTTCTGAAAGAGTTCTTTCAGAAAAAGGTGTTTGTGGATGGGGAGCAGGGTTTTATTTTGAAAGAAGAGGCCTCCAGGAAATAACAGAGGGGCACTAGTGGACATTCCATCCATACTAATCACAACTCTATAGTTCCTGTCTCCTGCCAGCTCTTAAAGCTGCAGGCACTCTGGACAAGCCTTGTGGCAGGAAGCCTGCCTGAGAGCAGCAGGCTAACTGCGTGGCTCTCCCTGCCACAGGCCTTGCCACCCATAGCAGAGCCACAAGCCCTCCTGGCCCTCACAGGGAACAGCCCCAGGGGTCCCAGGACCCACCCAGGGGGACCAAGAGGCAGGTACCCTCCTGGTTTGGAGCAGAGATCCTGTCCCTCCTCGAGCTGTGGGGTGAGGAGGAGACATTGCAGGATCTCCGCTCCAAGTGCCGCAACACCGAGATCTTTGAGCGCATGGCCAAGTCCCTGATGGAGTGCAGACACCTACCCCAGACAGTGAAACAGGTCTGGAGTAAGGTGAAAGAGCTTGGTCAGTGATACATAAGGTCCAGAGAGCGCAGCTTGCACTTGGGGCAGGACCCCACACCTGCTTCTATGACCAGGAGCTGCACCAACTCCTGGGGGGCAGGAAAACATCTTCCCCACCTGTTGCCATGGACTCTGATCTTGAGACCCCCGTCATCGCCCGGCTGGAGGTCATGTTGAAGGAGGAGGAGGACCAGGGGCAGTAGTAGGAGGAGGAGGAGACGGACACTGTCACCCTATCCCTGGAGCAGGTGCCTGTCAGCCTGGCCATCTTCCAGGCCTTGTCTGATTCCGGGGAGGGATCTTCATGTGAGTGCTCTCAGTTTATCACACACACATAGGGCGAGGGGGGAGCTGGGTGCACAGGGGGCAGGGGGCGAGCGTTGCTCGGGCTGCTTGAGATGGACATCATGCTGCAGTCCATGAACATGAAACCATGTACAGCATTAGTGTGTGGCCTGTGGACTCAGCAGGCAACCCCTGAGCATGGGTGGTATCCTGCTGCCAGGCTTGGAGGAAGCCACACACATATCTGGCTGCGGAGGGAAACGGGGGAGCTCCCAGCACCTGACATTGCTGGAAGCAGGATAGCCAAAAGGGTGCAGGCACGACCCCAGATGTGCAGAGGAGTGCCACACACAGCATTCAGGCATTTTTATTAATGACCTGGATGAGGGGATGGATTGCACCCTCAGCAAGTTTGCAGATGACACTAAGCTAGTGGGAGACGTAGATACGCTGGAGGGCAGGGATAGAGTCCAGAGTGACTTAGACAAATTGGAGGATTGGGCCACAAGAAATCTGATGAGGTTGAACAGGGACAAGTGTAGAGTCCTGCACTTGGGACAGAAGAATCCCAAGCATTGTTATAGGCTGGGAACCAACTGGCTAAGTAGCAGTTCTGCAGAAAAGGACCTTTGCCGACCGATCCTGTAAACCTCGTTTCACGAGGCATAAGGGATCGGTCGGAAAGGCTTCCCCAGCTGACAGATCCGCATCTAGACTGCCGTGCTGTGCTGGATCAGCTGATCGTCGGCACAGCGCGGCGGCCATGTTTATTTTAATGAAGCGGGGATTATTTAAATCCCCACTTCATTGACTATGCTGGGTAAACTAGTTTACATGGCTCTGTCGACGGAGCCATGTAGTCTAGACATACCCAATATGCTGTGACCACTTCGGGGATGTTGTGCTCTCGCACATCCAGGCAGGTCAGAAGACACCTGAATCGTGCCTTGAGGAAGCCGTAGGCGCACTCCACCTGGATCTGGGCCCTGTTCAGGCGCGCGTTAAACTAGTCCCTTCTGGGGTCCAGGTGTCCGGTATAAGGCTTCATAAGCCACAGCATCAGGGGGTAAGCCACATCCCCCACAATGAACAATGGCATCTGCACATCCCCAACAACAGGATGGGTAATGCTAGTAATCGAGGATATTCCTGTTGTTTTCTTTCCGATAGCAAAAATATATTATAAAGGTTGGACTCTGTTGATTGCACTGTGAAGTTAATGCACTAGATCATTTTGATAATTAAATTTGTGATAGCATGTTATTGCTCAAGCAGATTTGCTGAGCTGACAGCCTGAAAACATAGCTGAAATTTCTTGAGTTCCTTAGTTCACCACCCTTTTTATTACTACACATACAGTTAATCTTACTTATCTAATACATCAGCAGACACTTTCTTAATCTTACCAGTGTACTACTATCAAAAGCTGGCTAGATTCCACACGGTATTATACCCATTGATAGATATTCTGATTGATGGTCCTACTTCATCAGCACATTACTTCTGTAAGCTGGAAGTAGGTAGAAAACACATTTTGAAAATAAACCAGGACTAAAGGCACAGACATGTCCTTCCACTGAGCCCTATCTCAACTGTAACCATAGAGCAGGCAGACACAGAGGTTCCTGGGGCAGCATGAGGCAAGGAGTAGGGAGGAGGACTAGAGAATTGATGCTGCTGGATCAAATCATGGCGTGGCAGAGATGTCAGAGATGTCAGGAAAGTAATAGGAGAAGGATATTGCTGTTTCCCTATCTCAGGTGTAACAAGTGGGTAAGTGGAATCTCCATGGGTATGTCTACACTACAGCACTAATTCGAACTAATATAGTTAATTCAAACTAAGCTAATTCGAACTGGTGCATCTAGACCTAAAAACTAATTCGACTTAGCATTTTGCTAATTCGAACTAGCATGTCCACATTGAGTGGACCCTGAACCAAAGTTAAGGCTGGCCGGAACCAGTGCCAGCAGGGCATCAGGTTAGGACTTAGAGCATGGAGCTGCTACCTCAGGCTAGCCGAGGGCTGTGCTTAAAGGGACTCAACCCCCACCCCGGACAGACAGTTCTCAGGGTTCCCCGCTTGCTTGTCTACCTCGATGAGGGACAGCAAAGCAGTCCTGTCTTGGAGTGCCCTGAGTGCCCACCCTCGGCACATCACAGCACTCGGCCATCAGCCCGGCTGCACTTGCCGCAGGCTGCCATCCGGGGGTGTCAATCGGGGGGCTGTCAGGATCCAGGAGGCCCTGCAAGAGAACTTCCACCCTGAGGAGCCCGCAGAGCCCCCCCTGTCCTCCCCATCGGGGGCTCGTGCCCCATTCCTCCCTCACCTCCTTCCACTTACCCTTCCCCAGCTCCCCTTCCTGATGTAAAAAATAAAGGACATGTGTTCAACAATAGAAACTCTCTTTATTTAACAAAACTGAGGGGGGGGATTAACCTCTGGGGAGACTGGGAAAAGGAGGTGGGAGAGGGGAAGAGAGAGGGTGGGAGAGGGGAGGTGAAAACCTGGGAGGAGGGAGCCGGAAGGGGGAAGCCAGGGGAAGAAGGAGGAGGGGAAGTATAAAACTACGGTACGCGGTATCTTCAGTACTGTGTACAGATGTGGTCTCCTCACGTCAAAAAAGATATTTTGGCCTTGGAAAGGGTTCAGAAAAGGGCAGCTACAATGATTAGGGGTTTGGAACAGGTCCCATATGAAGAGAGGCTAAAGAGACTGGGACTTTTCAGCTTAGAAAAGAGGAGACTGAGGGGGGATATGATAGAGGTCTATAAAAGCATGAGTGGTGTGGAGAGGGTGAATAAAGAAAAGTTCTTCATTAGTTCCTATAATAGAAGGACTAGAGGACACCAAATGAAATTAATGGGTAGCAGGTTTAAAACTAATAAGCGAAAGTTCTTCTTCACACAGCACACAGTCAACCTGTGGAACTCCATGCCACAGGAGGCTGTGAAGGCTAGAACTATAACAGAGTTTAAAGAGAAGTTAGATAAATTCATGGAGGTTGGGTCCATGGAGTGCTATTGGCCAGGGGGTAGGAACGGTGTCTCTGGCCTCTGTTTGTGGAAGGCTGGAGATGGATGGCATGAGACAAATCGCTTGGTCATTGTCTTCGGTCCATCCCCTCCGGGGTACCTGGTGTTGGCCGCTGTCGGCAGACAGGCTACTGGGCTAGATGGACCTTTGGTCTGACCCAGTATGGCCGTTCTTATGTTCTTATGTTCTAAGCTCAGGGCTCAGGGTTGGGGGTCTCACTGGGCCAACTTGATTTTCATGCAAACCTGCTCCTAGGTTTGCATGTGGCCTCTGGTGGCCAGGCTGGCAGCTATCCTGCCCTAGATGGCCGCATTCCTGTGCCTAGTGCGGAGGTCGTGGACGTTGGAGGCCTCCCCCCAAACCTCGATGAGGTCCACGATCTCCACACTAGACCAGGCGGGCGCCCGCCTCTTGCGGCCCCGGGCAGGCTCCTGGGAGCCGCCAGCCTGGTCGTGGGAAGAGGTGGAGGGCTGGGTGGCAGCAGGTGGCTGGCTCATGCCGTGCCAGGTGCAGGGTCTGCTGGCTGGGTGCTGGCAGACTTGCAACTGGCACGAGCATTTTCTTGCCCAAAAAATAGGCATGTGAAAGAACTGAAGAAGCTTGCTTTAGATTGTGTCAAAAAACGACAGTCTATAGAGTTACTTACTGTGGCATCATTGGAACCGGATGTCCTGCAACTCCTCATTGCAGGAGGAGTAACGGTAGTTTGAATTAGGAGCTTTAATTCGAACTACCTAGTCCGTGCCGCGAGTAGCCGCGGGCAGGGAGTTCGAACTGCGGGGCATTTAAAAATGGCGGTGCCCGGGAACATGCAAATAAATCCCGGGATATTTAAATCCCGAGCTTCATTTGCAAGTTCGAATGCCTACATTAGCCACCCTAGTTCGAACTAGGGTGGCAGTGTAGACATACCCAAAGAGTGCAAACAATGTGCAAAATGATGAACATGAGTTGATGTCATAAGGTCACGTATGTGTATCACACTTTTGTGCTTTGCAGTTTGCTATTCCAAGGGTAAAGACATTTTGTCAATGGATCTATAAGGAAATGCTGTCTCATCAAAGAAGATTGCATAACTGTAATGCTGTTAGTGCTATTATACTGTTTGGAACAGATGTTCTCAGGAGGAAGAGTTATGCTGTTAATATACATCTTTGTTATGCTGTTAATATACATCCAGTTCCAACGATGCCACAGTAAGTAACTCTATAGACTGTCGCTTTTTGACACAATCTAAAGCAAGCTTCTTCAGTTCTTTCACATGCCTATTTTTTGGGCAAGAAATTATCATTTAAATCAACAGTGCTCATAGCCTTTTAAAAATTATTTCCAAGCCTCTGCCTCAAAAACTAGTTCAGTGTGGTAGCTATGCCAGAGAAACATAGAAGGCAAATATGGGTTTTTTTTACTAGAACTGCTTGGAAATTTCCTGTCAATGATTTTCTGATACTCTTTTTGTAAATTAAAAATCTGCCATGGGAAAATTCCAGTTTTGGGGAATGTTTTTTCATCAAGAAAACAAAATGACAGGCACCTCTCTGCCTGCCTGGGAGGCTCCTGATATGGCAGAAAGTGAATTTCATGAGAGCCTTTCCAGTGGGCACCTCACCCTTTTCACTTCCCTCCTAGCTACAAGGCTGGAATCAGAGAGCTGGACAAGTTAGCCAGAGGCTTTTCCACCTTCCCTCCAAGCTCAGGGGCCAGAAATGCTGATCACACCAGGTCTCTGTCTCTGCAGTGTCTGGGCTAGAAGGCTCTTGTCAATGTCATCGGCAGGAGGAAAGTGAAGTTGACAAATGCCGTTCAAGGGAGCATCTGGGAAGGCAAAAAATTCCATTTGGGCTCACCTGGAATAGAATTTTCTTGAAATCCCTTCCAACAAAAAAAGTCATGGATTTTGCCCTGGTTCAGAAAAAAAATTAACTCAAAACCCAAATTTTTACTCAGGAGGGGATTTCTGTTTTCCAGCCAGCTCAATTATTTACTGCAGGTTTGAAAAGAAACAAAAGTAAGAAGTCTTGAGTACTGATCTGTTTTGCCTTTCCTGACAACTTCTTTCAATCTTCTCTTGTTTCCAAGATCCACAAATAGGAAAAAGAAAAAAGAATGCAGGGAGGGTTATTTGAGGAGGATAAAAGTGCTATTGATAGGCTGTGATAGCAAATTTCTTTCTAGTTTTCTTTCTTGAGAGGAAGATTTATCTAACTGAATGCAAACCTGATTTTATCCCTCTAATCCAGAGATTTTGAGTCCTAATTTTTTTAAAGTTAAATCAGGTGCCGTTCTAATTTTTTTTCAAAGAATTTGTGTGGCTTTTTAATTCTGTTAGAAAATATGTGTTGCTTTAAGAAAACTCTATATGCCTTCTTTTCCTCGTACAGGTCTATTACTCTGCATTCAGCGGGGGAGAAAAGGAGGAGTTGCACTGTATGTAAAAGAGCAGTATGATTGTTCGGAGCTCCAGTTTTTAGAGGGAGAAAAGACTGTTGAGAGTCTATGGGTTAAGTTTAGAGGTGGAAGCAACAGGGGTGATGTTGTGCTTAGTGTCTGCTATAGACCACTGGATCAGGTGGATAAGGAAGATGAAGCTTTCTTTGGACGACTGCGAGAAGCTTCCAGATATCTGGCCCTGGTTTTCATGGGAGACTTTAATCACCCTGACATCTGTTGGGAGACCAATACATCAATACACAAACAATCCAGGAAGTTTTTGGAGAATGTGGGGGATAACTTCTTGGTGAAAGTGCTGAAGGAACTGACCAGGGGCCATGCACAGATTGACCTGCTGCTCACAAACAGGGAGGAACTAGTAGGGGAAGAAGAGGTGGGTGACAACCTGGGAAACAGTGATCTTGAGATGTTAGATTTCAGGATCCTAACCAAACAAAGAAAGGAAAGTAGCAAAATACACACCCTGGACTTCAGAAAGCAGACTTTGACTCCCTCAGAAAACTGATGGGCAGGATTGCCTAGGATGTTAACATGAAGGGGAAAGGAGTCCAGGAGAGCTGGCAGTATTTTGAAGAAGTCTTATTAAAGGCACAGGAAGAAACCATCCCGATGTGCAGCAAGAAAAGCAAATATGATAGGCGACCAGATTGGCTTACCGGGGAAATCCTTGGTAAGCTCAAACACAAAAAGGAAGCTAACAAGAAGTGGAAACTTGGACAGAAGACTAGGGAGGAGTATAGATATATTGCTTGAGAATTCAGGGGAGTAATCAGGAAGGCAAAAGCGCAATTGGAATTGCAGCTAGCAAGGAATGTGAAGGGTAACAAGAAAGGTTTCTACAGGCATGTTAGCAATAAGAGGGTGATCAGAGATGGTGTGGGGCCCTTACTGGATGAGGGAGGTAACCTAGCGACAGATGATGTGGGAAAAGCTGAAGTATTCAATGCTTTCTTTGCCTCTGTCTTCACAGACAAGGTCAGCTCCCAGACTAATGCACTAGGCAACACACTATGGGAAGGAGGTGTGAAGCCCTCGGTGGAGAAAGAACAGGTTAGGAACTACTTAGAAAAATTAAGACATACACAATACATGGGGCAGGATTTAATGCATCCGAGGGTACTGAGGGAGTTGGCAAATGTCATTGAGGAGCCTTTGGCCGTTATCTGTGAAAACTCATGGAGATCGGGAGAGATCCCAGATGACTGGAAAAAGGAAAATGTAGTGCCCATCTTTAAAAAGGGGAAGAAGGACAGTCCGGGGAACTAAAGCCTTACCTCAGTCCCCAGAAAAATCATGGAAGGTATCGCCAAGAAATCCATTTTGAAGCACTTGGAAGAGGGGAAAGTGATCAGGAATAGTCAACATGGATTGACCAAGGGCAAGTCGTGCCTGACCAATCTGATTACCTTCTATGATGAGGTAACTGGCTCTGTGGATATGGGAAAGTCAGTGGATGTGATATACCCTGACTTTAGCAAAGCTTTTGATATGGTCTCCCACAATATTCTTGCCAGCACGTTAAGGAAGTATGGATTGGATAAATGGACTGTAAGATGGATAGAAAGCTGGCTAGATTGTCGGGCCCAACCTGTAGTGATCAACGGCTCGATGTCAGGTTGGTGGTCGGTTTCGAGAAGAGTGCCCCAAGGATTGGTTCTGGGGCCAATTTTGTTCAACATCTTTATTAATGACCTGGATGAGGGAATGGATTGCACCCTGAGCAAGTTCGCAGATGACACTAAGTTAGGGGGAGAGCTAGCTATGCTGAAGGGCAGGGATAGGATACAGAGTGACCTAGACAGATTAGAGGGTTGGGCCAAAAGAAATCTGATGAGGTTGAACAAGGACAAGTGTAGAGTCCTGCACTTGGGACAGAAGATTCCCAAGCATTGTTACAAGCTGGGGACCGACTGACTACATAGCAGTTCTGCTGGAAAGGACATGTGGATTACAGTGGATGAGAAGCTGTATATGAGTCAACAGTGTGCCCTTGTAGCCAAGAAGAAGAATGTAATATTAGGTTGCATTAAGAGGAGCATTGCCAGTAGATCTAGAAAAGTGATTATTCCCCTTTATTCGGCACTGGTGAGGCCATATCTGGAGTAATGTGTCCAGTTCTGGACCTCCCACTATAGAAAGGATGTAGATGCATTGAAGAGGGTCCAGCGGAGGGCAACCAAAATGGTTAGGGGGCTGGAGCACATGACCTATGAGGAGAGGCTGAGGGATTTGGGTTTATTTAGTCTGCAGAAGAGAAGAGTGAGGGGGGATTTGATAGCAGCCTTCAACTTCCTGAAGGGAGGTTCCAAAGAGGATGGAGAAAGGCTGTCCTCAGTAGTGACAGATGGCAGAACAAGGAGCAATGGTCTCAAGTTACAATGGGGGAGGTCTAAATTGGATATTAGGAAAAACTATTTCACTAAGAGGGTGGTGAATCACTGCAATGGTTTACCTAGAGAGGTGGTGGAATCTCCATCCCTAGAGGTTTTTAAGTCTCGGCTTGACAAAGACCTGTCTGGGTTGATTTAGTTGGGATTGGTCCTGCTTTGTGCAGGGGGCTGGACTCGATGACCTCCTGAAGTCTCTTCCAGCCCTAGGATTCTATGATTCTATGATCTGCAGGCCCAAAGGGTAGCTTGGAATAGTGAAAGGACACAGAAGAAAGCATTAAAAGAAGTAGAGAAGAATAGGAGGAAATGAGTGGCCAGATTAAATATAGGCAAGGATAAGTTTTATATTTAGCTCTGGCAATAATTTATTTGATGCAGTAAGAGAAAGGAAGCCAGTGAAAGGATATGAGGAGTTTGCAGGAGTAAAAGTCCTGGACTTAGAGCTGGAGAAGGAGAATGGGTGCTGCAGAACACCTTGGCATGAAGTGGTTCCCATTATATACAGGGTTTACAGTTTCCCCCACTGTAAAATTTGTCCAGGAGGAAAGGGTGACATGGTCAGCACTCTGGCACAAGCAGAGGACTTTAGCATTTTGGACAGATTAAAGAGAAGACATAGCAAATAGGATCCTCTATAAAAGAGGAATTTATAGTGCTGAGGGCAAGAGAATATCAAGGCTTGGAGGAGTATTTTAGCAGCAGGGTACTGAGAGGAAGAAATGGATTTGGGAGATTTTACAGTATAAGCAGGATCAGGATTCATGAAACATCTGATAAGTAAGTGAGGGAGAGAGAAAAAGATAGAAAGAGAAGAATCCTAGATGAGAGACAATGCCTAAGGTTTTAAAACTGAAATTCTATATTTCATGCTGTACTTAGCTATTTTAATGCATAAACCTTCTGTTGGCACAGTAAGATGGATATACTTAAATTAGCTCTTCCTAATAAGGATTTAAGTGCTTGGAACATAGATATCTTGTCCTTTTTTAAACTGCCTGCTTAAAGCTAGACATTAACTCAAGGTCAGCATTTGAAAGAGTGGATTCTAATTCGATTAGTCAGTTTTGGGGGAGTCAAATCACAGATACCTTTGGACTAATTTTCAGAGGTGCTGAACACTTGAAGTTCCAATTGACTTTGTTTGGAACTGAGAGTGCTTGGAGCTGAAAATTAGGGCATAAATTGGGCATAGCTAACTAAATTATATCTTTGAGTGTTTCCAGGTTTCCATCATAATGCATGTCCCTGAAAGAGCAGTGGAGTGCAATTATAAGGAAACCACATGAGTAAACCTGAAATATACGTCTGGGGAGAAGCAATGCAGATCCTGTAGCTTAAAAGAACAAATATTCATCTACCCTTAACTCACACAGGGACAACTATGACAATAAAGAAGCAAAGGCATAAAATTAAGCTGTAGGTGAAAGGATGCAGGTCATTAGCACTGTGGGTCAACAGATTCCTCTATGGCCTATGCAAAGTGATAATCATGATAAAAATATTACGAATGTTGGGAATTTTAAAATTCTGAACCTGCACAGCTATTTCAGTTCTAACTTATATTTTCTAAAAAGACAAGAGAGGCAGTTACACAGGCAATCTATAAAGTGATGCCTATTATAATACACCAGTGGTTAAAGAGAATATGTAGGGCGCTTATCCTTGGCAATAATTTTTCAAAAGGACATTTATCTCTTTCTTGAATCCTTGTGCAGTAACAAACCACTAGTCCAGTTTTGATGTTACCAGCATAAGAGCAATTCAGGTGTAACATCATTAACATCAGTGGTATGATTTACGTATTTCAAATCATAGAATGCTAATGCCTAATACTAATCAATTTGGCCTGGTCTACACTTATTAGACAGGTCAGCTTAAGGTACGCCATCCAGCTACACAAAATGCATACCTGGATTCGGCTTACCGTAAGCTGAACCGCTGCAATGTATACACTGAGGGAGGACGACAGGAGCACAAGCTCCCACCAGCTTCCCTTACTCCTTTCAGATTGAGAAGTACCAGATGCCAGCAGGGGCTGCCCTCAGCATTCGATTTGGGGGGGGCTATACTAGACCAGCTAAATCAAATGCTAGAAAATTGACCTCCAGGGAGTCAATCTTCTCCATAGTGTAGACATGGCCTTTTTGTTGTGTTGGAATTTAGCCTCTGGTAAATTCCCATGTTGAGCACAATGCTGTAAGAGTTACCAGCATGGTTTGTAATAGTTGATCATACATGAATGGGGTGTCACCTAACTGAGGTAGCCAGTTATTTGTTAGCTTGGTTATGGGAAGTGGGCTTGATATATCAGCTCCCATCTCAGTTGAGGCATGTACCAGCACATCATCACAGAAAAAGAGGAAGATGAAGGTAGTGATATTAGTACAGAAAAACACACCTTTTAGTGTAGTGGACAGTGAAAATAGAAGGGAAGAAAAACTTAAGTCCTGAAGGGATAACAGACAATGGAGGGTTCAAGAAGAAAGGAAAAGACAGGGAGACAGCTGGAGAGAAAGATGGTCCGAGTTGTAACTTTGCCACTGTCATCCTGTGACCTACACCTCAGGTCCCTTTTGTCAAAGGAAAATCATATTTCTTTTCTTCAATCATTTTCAGTCTTGTTTATTTACACTGTACATTCCTTGGGGCAGGGAACCTCTTGTTATATATCTCTACTGTGACTCATACATAGGGAAACAGAGATTTGTTGAGACCTGTAGATGCAAATAAAAAATCTATGAGGGGTTAGGAGAATTAAAGACAATAGAGGAACAAGTTCCTTAATTTTATTAACAGGAAAAAAGATTATTGTGAAAACAAATATATCTAGGTATCTCTACCACCCAAGGGTATGTCTACACTGGGGAGTTATTTTGAAATAACTCCATTTATTTCAAAATAACAAGGTGAGTGTCCACACTACGGCTACATCTAGACTGCAAGCCTCTTTCGAAAGAGGCTTTTTCGAAAGATATTTTGAAAAAGCCTCTTTTGAAAAAGAGCGTCTAGACTGCAACCGGTACTTTTAAAAAAGCAAGCCGCTTTTTCGAAAGAGAGCACCCAGGCGGTCTGGACACTCTCTTTCGAAAAAGCACAGTTTGCATTACATAGCGCCTTTTTTCGAAAGAGCACTTTTGAAAAAAGGTGTTCTTCCTCGTAAAATGAGGTTTTCTGCGGTCGAAAAAAATGCCGCGTTCTTTCGATTTACTTTAGAAAGAACGCGGCAGCAGTCTAGACGAGGGGAAGTTTTTTCGAAAAAAGGCAACTTTTTTCGAAAAAACTCTGTCGTCTAGACACATCCCATCAAGCCTGTTATTTCGAAATAATGGACTTGTTATTCTGAAATAATAATTCCTGCTTGTGAAGAGGAATAAGCTTATTTCAAAATAGTTATTTTGGGAGTTATTATTTCGAAATAACCTGGTAGTGCAGACATAGCCCAAGAGGCCGCTTGTGGTCTGCTCACATCTGTGCCTTGCCCATAGCTGCATAGCCCACTTTGCCTATACCAAAGGTCCAGTATGACTTGATAGTATTAATTC
Organism: Pelochelys cantorii; assembly: GCA_032595735.1. NCBI lineage: Eukaryota > Metazoa > Chordata > Testudines > Trionychidae > Pelochelys > Pelochelys cantorii. Next base: position 30,627,923 of record CM064340.1, read on the forward strand.
TGGTTACAGACACATTAAATCAGCAAGTCTTGTAGCAATTGCTGCTTTAGAGCTTTAAATTCAGTCTTTCTTCATTTTATTTAAATTAAAATGTTTGGCAAGCTCTATTATTTCTTACAGATTTCCAGCAAATTAATTCCCTTGTCAGATTCAAGTCAAGTCCTAAGATTCATTCTTATTATCTTTCCTTCTATTCTGTTTCCTTGCACTGTACATATAATTACATGACCTGCACTTTTGACACAGACTGTACTTTGGGCTTTGATACAACAGTCAAATCATAAAGGATTTCTCATTTCCCTTCATATTTGGTTAAAATAATTTTTATTTAAATATAATGAACCCAATCATTTAATTTCTGGGCTATATTCAAATTAGGAACTTTTCCAAGGTAGAAAAAGTATTATAGTTGAGTACAGGCAGCTGTGGGCCATATTTCGTTAACATGTATCCGGTACACGTCCTCCCCCCCCACCCCTACCATGCTCCTGTTGTATCTCTAAGCCAACTGGAAATCATATACCCTATTTTTATTAATGAAATTTCAAGCACTATGGCCTGATCCTGAGGGTCTGAGCACCTGCCATTATCACTGAACTTAAACCTCAGTGTACTCAGGCAAAACTTTCCTTGCAATAATTTTGTCATATTGGTGCTGACCCTGGTGTCAGTAAATTGGCTGGATTGGGGAGAGAGCTTTTCCTCCTTGTGTTCCCCCTGCAAATTACAATATACACAGACTTCTGTCTTCCAATGCTCCTAGGGATTCAAATCATCCCAAGGTGTTATGCTTATAAGAAGCACATGAGATTTTTTTCAGGGGAAAAGGCAATACCCTGTATTTATTGAGAATACAGAAGAAAAGCAGTTAGCATATGCTCACATGCACACACACACATACACACTGCTTTTCCAGCTGATGTTATAATTACCAGTTGGCTGCTTGCATTTACTAGTTGGCCAAGCTAGTGAAGTATGAAGATGAGGACCAGGTTCCTTTCAGCCTAGGCTGAGGTCTCAATGGAAGTGGGAGATGAACCCCAAGTCTGTGGCAGCACAGCCCCTTCTTATAGCAGGTTTTTTGCATTGTTAACTTTGCTGTTGACTTGTTTCTTGACAATTTACCAATCTTGGAAAGGACTTGGCAAAACAATTCCTGTGAAGAAGGAATAATTCTGTCCAAAGCACCCTGTACTACAGTGAACCAAGAAGAGTGAAGGGAAGAGTAATGAAACTGACAGAAAAGATTAATGGAATGGCAGTTCTAAACAACTGATAACTGACAGACGTGAAAGGGAAAGCATAGCCATTATTGCTTACAACATAAAACCAACTGGAAGTTCGCTGGGGAAAGTTGAAAGCTGCCTGAGTTAGTATTTTACCACACTAGAAAAATAATAGAAACAGTTCTCTCAGAAGGCTAGCTACATCCATACATAGTCAACTTAAATCTCTTTCTCACACATATCACATTATGTTACATGCTGATAAGCCAGATATGAAACACCAGCATATGTTTTATGCTGATAAGTGAGATATGAAACACCAGCCAAAGGCCAAATTTTCCATAGAGGAGTGACATGAGTTAACTGGACAGTTAAGGTGTAACAGCTGTTAAGTAAGTTATAGTGTCAGAAGGTTTCCACCAGCCTGACCAAGTAATTCTTGCATTGTAACTGTATACAAATAAAGGAAACATAACTGTGATTTATAAATCAGGGAAAGAGCTTCAGCTGATGTAAGACAGAATAGCTTTACTGAAGTCATCAGTTTACATCAGTTGAAGATCTGGCCCAAGAAATTTGAATTAAAATGTGAAAGCAAGACACCAGGGCTTCCTTGTCCTAAATATATTAATCTAAAGTGCAAGGTAAGAATCTGCAATAACTTTTCGTTAACAACTTTGTTTGAGAGTTTTATGAGTTTTATTAGCTTAATCTATTTTTTTGTATTTCTAAATCATTCTTCATGTTGATGCACATCTGCTAACTACATACTCCTCCTCATGGGTATCCAATTGAACATGTTGTGACAAGGGCGCAAGTGGACTATAGAAGTTGAGCAGAAAGTCATATAGGCACCTTATAAGTTAATTAAGGAGTAATATTTTTTCATTAGAACAATATTTGTATTTACATTACAATGGTTCATAGTGAAATTAATTCAGCTTCTTTATTAGAAATTAATTCAGCTTCTTTATTTTCTGATCCAGAAGTATGCTGGGAGTTTAGCCCCAATGTTTTTACAGAATCTGGATTACAAGGGACCGCAATGGTTATCCAAACTAACCCTCTGCCAAGATGCAGAATTTGTTGTGTCCAAACCATTCCAGACTGATGGCTATTCAGCCTCCTTTTTAAAACCTCCAGAAAAGAAGCTTCCACAACCCCCTAGGTAGTTTATTTCATTGTCCACTATTCTTAGAGTTAGGATGTTTTTCCTGAATGGCTGCTTTATGAATGTTGCCATTTCTTTCCCTGTCATTGACAAACATTTGTGAAAGCTGTGACCCACAAGAGAGGGTTTTTTTTTCTTTTAGGGGGAATGCAATGTAGATGAAATTGAGGTATGACAGCAATGCCTCAAACCAGGCACACAGCACAGTTGGGTCAGGAGGGCCATAGTGATTTCTCTCAAGGAACAAAACAACAAAAGACTTCACAAGTCCATTTGATGCTTTGGATAACTTCCATAATTTCATAGATCAAGTCCTCTGTATTCTTGCCATCACTGAGCTGGCTGTGGTAACCAAAAATGGAGTGAGCAGTTGAGAACATAAGTGAGTAAGTCATTATTTGGAAGTTTGTACCCTAGGTAAAAAAGGAGAGGAAACAGTTAATTCTAAAGACTGCTAACTTCCCAAAATCCAGCATCCTATTCTTATCTCTTCTCCCTTTTCTATTTCATAAGATTCTTACTTCAAAGTTCTTTGCCTAATTTAATGACTGTTGCCAAGTAGATATTAAAAATGAGAACACTTAGTGAAAGTGGATAATTAGTTTCAATCTTAGATTTACTGAGTCATAGGGTCCTCTTGAATCTAAAGCATATTTCCCTCCCTACTGTTGACTCCCCACAGCTGTCACTCATTACCAGCCTCTACCTTGAGAAGAAGCATTTTTTCCTGTGTGCACACATGTGGGAGGAGATTTCGGGGGGGGACACAACAGACTATTCAGTGGTTATTACCTTCAAGTGCTGACAATGATGACTGATTCTACACAGCTTTTGAGATGACAAATGACAGTTATCCAATGAATGCTATTAATATTTTTATGCCGCTGTACGTAGCAGTGAAAGAACATATGACATACTTCTCATAGTTTTTTAAAGAAAAGGAAATTTAGCAAAATTATATTACTATTCAATCACTTTATCATACTATTTAAACTATTAGTTTTTCATGGGTCTAAAGATATGTACTTTGTACAACACAAGAGTTGTACTTCTATGTGTAATCAGAGCTTTAGAGAGCTATATATATCATACCTTAAATGAGAGACCAGGAGATGATGGTGATAATATACATATCTTGAAGGACTTCAAAGAAATATTGCCTTAGAAATTTTCAGGCTTTATAGCTCCTGGAGTTCTTTGAAGTGATGTTTCTCTGTGCAGCACATGCTCAGATCTAAGCATTAATAAAGAAGGATGACTTATGCGTTTATGATTTTAGTCTGAAAAGTGATTACAGATTGTAGAGACAAAGTAAAATCTAAGGCAGAATTGGTATTTTAAGACATGACTGGTGCCTAACTGAATACTTTGAAGTACATTGTTTCTGAGGCAAATTATCTCATTGTCCTTTCTATTTCTACTAGCCAATTAGCCCATCATAAGATGGGATTTTCAGGTCTCTCCTCCACGTCGGTCTTCTCTCCTGAGCCTCCGGTCTCTCGCTCCGTCTCTCTCTCTCTCTCTCCTCCTCCTACTGCCTCCCCCTCTCTCTCTCAGCTCTCCTCCGCCTTCTGCCTCTCTCTCTGTCTCTTTCTTTCTCTTCTCCCCCTCCTGCCTCACTCTCCCTTTCTCTTCTCCTCCTCCTCCTGCCTCTCACTCTCTCTCTGCTCCGTCTCTCTCTTTCTCTTCTCCCCCTTCTGCCTCTCACTCTCTCTCCGCTCTCCTCTGTCTCTGTTGGGGATGCATGAGCGGGGCGGGCAGCACCCTGGGATCTGCACGCGCCCAGGTGAGTCCGGCTCCCGCCGACCGATTCCCTCTCCCCGCCCCCTGCCAGCCAGTTCCTCCTCCTGATTTCCCACGGCCAGCCTCGCTGCCCCTGACTTCCACCCCCGATGAGCTTTGCTTCCCGCCGGCCAGCCCCGTGGCATCTGACCTCCCACCCCCTACCAGCTCTGCTTCCCGCTGGCCACCCCTCCCCCGTTCTCCCCTGGCCAGCTATGCTGCCTCTGACCCCCCCCAGTTCTGCTTCCCCCCCAGCCAACCCCACTCCTTTCCCGGCCGGTCCTTCCCCCCTCCCGCCCCCGATCAAGGGTGTCCAGGTTTTTTTACACCCTACCCCAGTGACGTACATGGCCAGGGGGCAGGACCGTATATGTCACCGCCCCGCCCCCCTTCCCCTCCCGCCATGGCGCTCGGCTGAGTTCTGTGCCGCTCAGCTGGGCCACTGCGGGGGAGCAAGCACTCTTCCTAAAGGACTCTTTTAAAGGACACTAGCTGGGGCAGCCCCAGATGGGGGAGGGGGAAGGCCCCCAGCCAAGCACTTTCACCTGCCTGGTGAGTCTCTTTTCTGTTTGGTTTCATGGGAAGCAATCCCATTCCAGGAACATCCTGTTTTCCTAGTAGTAACCTAATGACAGATGATGTGGGGAAAGCTGAAGCACTCAATGCTTTCTTTGCCTCTGTATACACGGACAAGGTGGGCTCCCGGACTAATGCGCTAAGAGACGCAAGATGGGATGAAGATTGACAGCCCTTAGTGGGTAAAGAACAGGTTAGGAACTATTTAGAAAAGCTAAATGTACGCAAATCCATGGGTCTGGACTTAATGCATCCAAGGGTACTGAGGGAGGTGGCAAATGTCATTGAGGAGCCATTATCTTTGAAAAGTCGTGGAGATTGGGAGAGATCCCGGATGATTGGAAAAAGGCAAATGTAGTGCCCATCTTCAAAAAAGGGAAGAAGGGACATCCAGGGAACTGCAAGCCGGTCAGTCTTACCTTGGTTCCTGGAAAAATCATGGAAGGGATCCTTAAGGAATCCATTTTGAGGCACTTGGAGGAGAGGAAAGTGATTAGGAATAGTCAGCATGGATTCACAAAGGGCAAGTCGTGCCTGACCAATCTGATTAGCTTCTATGATGAGGTAACTGGCTCTGTGGACATGGGAAAGTCAGTGGATGTGATCTACCTTGACTTTAGCAAGGCTTTTGATACGGTCTCCCACAATATTCTTGCCAGCAAGTTAAGGGAATGTGGATTGGATAAATGGACAGTAAGATGGATAGAAAGCTGGCTAGAAGGCCGGGCCCAGTGGGTAGTGATCAACGGCTCGATGTCAGGATGGCAGTCAGTTTCTAGCGGAGTGCCCCAAGGTTCGGTTCTGGGACCGGTTTTGTTCAATATCTTTATAAATGACCTGGATGAGGGGATGGATTGCACCCTCAGCAAGTTTGAGGATGACACTAAGCTAGGGGGAGAGGTAGATACGCTGGAGGGCAGGGATAGAGTCCAGAGTGACTTAGACAAATTGGAGGATTGGGCCACAAGAAATCTGATGAGGTTCAACAAGGACAAGTGCAGAGTCCTGCACTTGGGACGGAAGAATCCCAAACATTGTTACAGGCTGGGGACCAACCAGCTAAGTGGTAGTTCTGCAGAAAAGGACCTGGGAGTTACAGTGGATGAGAAGCTGGATATGAGTCAACAGTGTGCCCTTGTAGCCAAGAAGGCTAATGGCATATTAGGTTGCATTAAGAGGAGCATTGCCAGAAGATCCAGAGATGTCATTATTCCCCTTTATTCGGCTCTGGTGAGGCCACATCTGGAGTATTGTGTCCAGTTCTGGGCCCCCCACTACAAAAAGGATGTGGACGCATTGGAGAGGGTCCAGCGGAGGGCAACCAAAATGATTAGGGGGCTGGAGCATATGACCTATGAGGAGAGGCTGAGGGAGTTGGGTCTGTTTAGTCTGCAGAAGCAAAGAGTGAGGGGGGATTTGATAGCAGCCTTCAACTTCCTGAAGGGAGGTTCCAAAGAGGATGGAGAAAGGCTGTTCTCAGTAGTGACGGATGGCAGAACAAGGAGCAATGGTCTTAAGTTGTGGTGGGAGAGGTCCAGGTTGGATATTAGGAAAAACTATTTCACCAGGAGAGTGGTGAAACACTGGAATGGGTTGCCTAGGGAAGTAGTGGAGTCTCCATCGCTAGAGGTATTTAAGTCTCGGCTTGACAAAGCCCTGACTGGGTTGATCTAGTTGGGATTGGTCCTGGTTGTCTAGCTGGTGAGTCTTGCCCACATGCTCAGGGTTCAGCTGATCGCCATATTTGGGGTCGGGAAGGAATTTTCCTCCAGGGTAGATTGGCAGAGGCCCTGGAGGTTTTTCGCCTTCCTCTGTAGCATGGGGCACGGATCACTTGCTGGAGGATTCTCTGCATCTTGGGGTCCTTAAACCATTTGAGGACTTCAATATCTGAGATATAGGTGAGAAGATTATTCTAGGAGAGGGTGGGTGAGATTCTATGGCCTGCATTGTGCAGGGGTCAGGCTAGATGATCATAATGGTCCCTTCTGACCTTAAAGTCTATGAGTATGAGTCAAATCCTTCCATTGCTTTAAGTTATGATAAAAGGAAGAGATATTCTGAATTTGGTAGTCCTCGCTTTTACCATTTACGATGAGTTCTTGAGCAAACACACAGACAAACAGACAAATGACAGACAAACTCAAATATTGTACACAAATAAGAAAATAATTCAATCACATTCAAATACATGGCCATTAAAGGAAGTAAGCATTTCAGGACTGTATTCTTTCTTTTATGCAGCTGGGAAAGCAGATTGAATAAAATTCACTTCAAGTATCTTGAAGCAAAGGAGAACTTTTTGGACTGAGTAGGTTTAAGCATTGCTCTGTAATATGTCAAGAAGGGAAAAAAGGTAATTCTCCATTACTGTTATTTTTGTCATTCATTTCAACTTCAGGCTCCTGACCAGTTGTCAGACAATAAAGCCCTGATAGTGTAATGAAATGCCTGTGTGCAGGATAATTTTATACTGCAAGGAAATTACTTGTCCATTGATTCCTGTGGGGCTCTATATAGCAAACGGTTGTGAGTGTGTCTTTCACTGTAGGATCAACCCTTACATCGTATACTCTACTTTTTCATGACAGTCTAACAGTCCTTCAATGAAGGGTCAACAGGCAGACAGGAAAGAACCTTTTCCCATGAGATACCTTCATTTTCAATGCAACAGCAAATTTGGATTAGGTTTTAAATACTATTTACTACACTCAAGGACCATTGTAAGTGCCATCAGGAAAAAATATTTCTGGTGAACCTTAAATCATCCTAGGCACAAATAAGAACATAATTTAATGGGCTGGAAAGCCTTCATCCACATATTTGCAAGTTCTGAATATCATGTCCTTGGAAATTGGTGGTGATATGTAATGAATTTGTCTGATATTAAAACCATGTTGAGACAGTTTAGTGGTTTAGGCTGAGGTAAACATGGGGCCTCATAGGATTTATAATTTTGGTGCCACATGTACTCTCTCTTCTCTGTTGGCTCAGTTCCCTAGCCAGGTTATCTCCCTCATTATGTACCACAATGAGTCAACCAAGAGGTGGGGTGTGGGAGATGGTAGTGCATCATGGGATGCATAATTTAACAAGGTAGACCACAGGGAGAATGGCCATGCATCACCAAAACTACAATTCTCATGAGGCACCTCTGGCAGACATAGTCTCATGTGAAATTGATCAAAACAAACAGAATAAATTCAGTTTGAAAATTAAAAATCCTGAGATTTGATCCATCCCAAAATTAAGTAATTTGGTTTCCCCAGTGAAAAAAACTTTAAAAAAAAATCAACAAAATCAATTTTTTTCTCTGGAAAATTTTATTTTGCAAAAACTGCATTTTCTGGCAAATACATTTTGGCAGAAAATTCTCAACCAGTTCTAGTAATTATTTAATATGTTTAACAAACAAACAAAACCCCACTGTGTGTCCAGAGACAGGGTAAGGGCAGGATGGTAACAGAACAATGTAGAGGAGTAAAGAGAGTAAACACAACACTCTCTCTGTGTGTGACTCTCTGCTCCCCAAGTTCTGCAGCCTGTGAAAGACGGACTTAGAGACACATATGCAAGGCCATGTTTCCTTGTGGAGTGTCTTTCAAATTCTTCCAGTGAAGGAGAAAGAGGTCCAGAACTTGGACATTAGGGGGTACATCTAGACTACACCTCTCTGTCGACAGAGAGATGTAGATTAGGCACGTCGAAATTGCTAATGAAGCAGGGATTTAAATATCCTGCACTTCATTAGCATAAACATGGCCACCGCTTTTTTTCAAAACAGAGCTTTTTAAAAAAAATGGCAGTCTAGATGCAGATCTGTCAAAAAATAAACCTTTTTCAAAAGATCCTGTAAACCTCAAAAAATGAGGTGGCCATGTTTATGCTAATGAAGCACTGGATATTTAAATCCCTGCTTCATTAGCAATTTCAACATGCCTAATCTACATCTCTCTGTCAATAGAGAGGTGTAGCCTGGACACAGCCTCTGGGAGAAAGGACAAGAGCATTTGACAAGCTGACAGAATATTTGCATATTTAAAACTCACAACCTCCATTCTGAAGAATGATCTTTCATATAAATGGAATGTCAAAACATGGTGGCTTCATCATATTGAACTGTATTAGAACATGAAACTATTATCCTAAGAACCAGAAAGAACCATACCTAGGACATCTTTAAACTAAAAAAAAAATAAAGCCAAATTTAAAAATCAGCTAATAGTGTAACTAAGAATCAGGTTGCTTTGTAAGTAGATTACAGACAATGATCTTACACAGCTGACAATACGTTCCAAAACATTCCATCAAAATTCTCTCTCTTTTTTGTTTGCATCAGTTTTTCATGGCCTGTGATCTGGACTTAGTTTTTAAAATGAATTTTAAAAAAAACCCTCCACTGAATTTGTAACAAGATGGATCAAGATGTGTGCAACCAACGTGAAGGTCACATTAGGGATTTCATGCCTATGAATATTCACTATGTGATACAAATATAGCAGTTGACATTGCTATCCTTTTAAAGCATTTACAACTTTTTAGCAAAGTGAATAGGAGATGATATGCAGCTGAAGTGACAGAAACAGCTGCTTCTGCTATTATTAAATATTAACTATATATTCAACAATAAAGATCAGAAGGTTATCAGCACCAAAGGGACTACGGGTGTAATTCTGCCTGCATCTCAAATTCAGATTTATAAAATATTTTGTTTTCCAACATTTCAAGCAACAGGGTATTTCCAAACTATAGTGAGGATTTTCATACAGTCTTACAAGACCTTCTCCTTAAGAAACTAGGGAAATACAACCTAGATGGATATATAACTGGTTGGATAACCATTCCCAGAGAATAGCTAATGTTTCACAGTCATGCTGGAAGGGCATAACAATTTGGGTTCTGCAGGGGTCAGTTCTGGGTCCAATTCTGTTTAATATCTTCATCAATTATTTAGATAATGGTGCAGAAAGAACACTTAAAAAGCTTCCAGATGATACCATGCTGGGAGAGGTTGTAAGTACTTTGGAGAATACAATGAAAATTTAAAATGATCTGGACAAACTGAAGACATGGTCCAAGGTGAATGCAGTAAGAACAAATGAAAAGTATTCCATTTAGGAAAAAAACAATCTGAATGACTACTTAGGAAAGAAAGGGATCTAGAGCTCATAGCAGACCACAAGCTAAATTTGAATCAACTATATACTGTTTCACAAGAAGCAAACATTGATCTGAAAGGGTATGTCTACACTACAGCATTATTTCGAAATACTTTATTTCGAAATAGTTAATTCAAAATAAGTTATTTCGAAATAATGCATCTACACACTAAATGCATTTCGAAATAGCGTTCTGCTATTTCAAAATACCACATCCACACTGAGTGGATGCTGAATCGCATTTAAGGCCGGCTGGAACCAGGTCGGGCAGGGCATCAGGTCAGGAGTTACTTTGTGTGGCTGCTGCCTGAGGCTATCTGAGGCCTGTGCTTAAAGGAACCCGCCCCAGAAGAGCTGGTTCTCAGCTTTCCCTGCTTGCTTGCCTACCTTGATGAGGAACAGCAAAGTATTTTGTCTCTGCGTGCTCTGGTTGCCCTCACTTGGGACACCACAGCACTCTGCAACATGGAGCCAGAGCTGCCCGTGGGCACTCTGGTGCTTCTCGTGGACGCGTTGCTGTGAGCCTGGCTGCACTTTCTGCAGGCTGCCATCTGGGAGGTCCATCGGGGGGTTCTCAGTATCCAGGAGGCCCTGCGGGAGAGCTTCCACCCTGAGGAGCACTAAGAGCCTCCCTGGTTTGCCCCACTGCGGGCTTGTGCCTCATTCCTCCCTCATGTCCTTCCACTTACCCCTCCCTAACCCCCCTTCCTGATGTCAGATAAAATACATGTATTTTCATGAACACAAACTCTCTTTATTTAACAAAACTGGGGGGGGGGGGAATGAAACTCTGGTGAGACTGGGGAAAGGAGACAGGAGAGGAGAGTAGAGAGGGTGGGAGAGGGGAGGGGGAAACCTGGGAGGAGGGAGCTGGAAGGGGGAAGCAAGGGGAAGAAGGGGGAGGGAAGCTCATGGCTCAGGGTTGGGGGGTCTCGCCAGACCAACTTGATTGTCATGCAAACCTGCTCCTGGGTTCACATGTGGCCTTTGGTGGCTAGGCTGGCAGCTATCCTGCCATAGACAGCCATGTTCCTCCATCTAGTGTGGAGATCATGGACGTTGGGGGCATCCCCCCCAAATCTGAATAAGGTCCATGATCTCCACCCTGGACCAGGAAGGCGCTCACCTTCTCCGGGCCCTGGCAGGCTCCTGGGAGCTGGCAGACTGCTCCTGGGGAGAGCTGGCTGCCAGGGGCTTGCTGGCTCATGTTTTGGGGCCACTGGGTCAAGGGCAGTGACTGCTGGCTCTGGGCTGGCAGGCTTGGAGCTGGCACAGGCAGTGTGGCCAGAGTCAACCCCTTTAAGGGCTCCAGGGAGGGGGAGGGAAAGGAGTGTTCTTGGTTGAGGCTGGAGTGGCCACCAGGGCACCCTGGGAGGGCTGGAGGCCCCCTATTTCGATATAAGTGTCTACACAGCACTTATTTCGAAATAGCTATTTCAAATTTGGTGTTATTCCTCATAGAATGAGGTTTACCAAATTTGAAATAAGCGCTCCGCTATTTTGAATTAATTTCAAAATAGCGGTTTGGCTGTGTAGACGCTAGTAACGTTATTTTCAATTAACGGCTGTTATTTCTAAATAACTTTGCTGTGTAGACATACCCAAATGTACTAGCAAGAGTGTTGTAAGCAAGACACAATTCTTACACTCTACTACATGCTGATTAGGCCTCAACTGGAATGCTGAGTCCAGTCCTGGGAGCCACATTTCAGGAAAGATGTGGACAAATTGGAAAAAGTGTAGAGAAGAACAACAAAAATGATTAAAGGTCTAGAAAACATGACTTATGAGGAAATATTGAAAGAATTGTATTTGTTTAGGTCATATCTTCACTTCGAGATTATGTTGAATTTATTAAAGTCAATTTTTAGCACCCAATTTTGTAATGTCAAAGGTGCATGTCTCCACAGTGTGCAAGACTTCAACGTAGTGCATTCCCAGTAGGGTGGCTATCGCTGATTTTGACAGTGATGCACTTTGGGTAGCTACTCCACAGTCCCTGCTGCCCCTTTGAATTCTGGGTTAAGCTCCCAGTGATTGATGGGACAACTGTAGTGCAGCAGATGGTTCTGGATACATGTTGTCAGTGTCCCATAATGCACTCATCTCCTCCCCCCTCTCCTGCCCCACTTGAAAGCAATGGAAACAATCTTTTCTAATCCTTTTTTCCCTGCTTATCTGTGCAGAAGCCATAGAAGGGCAAGCATGGACCCTGTTCAGAAGCAAAGTGCTAGGGCAATCATAGCCAACATCTCATGCCTTATGTTGCAGTGTTTCAAGAGCCTACCAAGATCCACCAGAGAAAGGAAGAATATGCATAGGCCATGAACAGACACTTGTGTGAAGCACTTAAATGTAGCAACTGGCAGATGCTGGCAGCAGTTGAACCTCTTGGCATAATGGAATGCCAGTTCTGGCTCTGTGAAACAAGCACAGACTGGTGGGGCTGCATATTGATGCAGCTTAGAGATGATCAGTAGTGGCTGCAGAACTTTCACACGTGTAAGGCCACTTTCATGGAACTTTTCAAATTGCTTTCCCCTGCTCTGAATCACAGCAATACTGGAATGAGGCCTGCTCTGAGAGTTGAGAAGTGAGTGGCAATAGCCCTGTAGAAGCTTGCAACACCAGACAACAACCGGTCAGCTGGGAATCAATTTGGAGTGGGAAAACCTACAGTGGGGGTTGCTATGATCCAAGTAGCCAAAGCAATCAATGCTCTTCTGCTATGGGGAGGAGGGAAGTAGTGACTCTCAGAAATGTGTCTGACTTTGTTGATGATGACAACCAGAAGGTTGCTTGCGTGTGTGCTCAGTGATGTGTGCCGTGTAGACTAGTGCACTTAGTCTTCACAGCAGACTCCAAGAGAGCCCCCAAAGACCACAAATCAGATAAGGATTGAAGATGCCTTGCTAGGTTTATTTTTAAGTGAAGTACATTAATAGTTGTCAATAGACTCTACTGAACCACTATGCATTTGTACCCCATAACAATGAAATGGCCCAAAACAATGAAACACTTCCATTGCCCCTCTAGACCATTCAAAGACTGTATCCCAAGACACTACCATATATACCGGTACAAACACATCACTGCTGACGTGTGAGGCTGTCACCCTCTGATGTTGCCAGGCTATCACCAATCACCTTGTGTCTCGTGATCTGATTAAACCATCTCCATCCACCATGTATCAACCTCGACGCTTTCCTGACCCTGAGTAAACTGTGGGGACCCTGAGTAAAATCTGTGGGGAGTAAACATCTATCAGGCTGTTTATCTTAAACCCTTTTCCTGACCCTGAGCTGGTATTCATGGGGAGTGGGTATCATGGCCTTTTTTCAATGAGCTGTGTGTTTACAACTCATGATAAGCCCCCAAGTACTGCTCTCCACTTGGGGTTGTGCTGTCTGAGCTTGTTTATGCCTGGTTAAACAAACATGGCTGTTTCCTGCTTATCTCAATCTTTCTTTAGCCATGTATTGTCTGTCCATTGTTAGCTAGGCCTGTGCAATACGGGTTTATGTCTCATGCCCTCATCTTACTACAGTTGTTGACTCCGGCTGTTGGGCCACACTGCCCTACTCAAGCCGCTAGACCACATGGCCTGGGTATAGTCAGGAGGCGAGGCACAGCCCCCCACTTTCCAAACTGGTATGCATGCAGGGTCGAGCACCATTTGAGGGTCCCAATACCTACCCCACAAAGGGGACAGGCAGGCTCACAGCACATAGATGATCAGAAAAGGTGCATGATGCATGCATCTTTCGGAACTCCAATCTCTTCAGAAAGCTGTAGGATGGGACTTTCTTCCCAGTGTGGAGAATTACCATCAAAGGGATTGAAATGCCCATACTGATCCTTGAAGATCCAGCCTACACCTTGCTCCTGTGGCTCATGAAGCTATACTCAGGCATCCTGGACTGCAGTAAGGAGCAGTTCAGCTACAGACATAGCAAGTGCAGAATTGTGATAAAATGTGCTTCTGGATGTTTCACAGTTTATTGACTAGATTAGACCTCAGCAAAAGCAACATTCCCATTGTTGTGACAGCCTGCTGTATGCTCCATAATATCTGTGAAAGCAAGGGGGGAAATGTTATGCCAAGGTGAAGGGCCGAGGCAGAGGGCGGGCAAATTCTGGCTTGTGGGCCAGATCCAGTCTGCAGGTTTAGTCCCTGGCAGGCCCCCACCTCCATGTTTACATGTGCCTCTGCAGATATTGGAGGACTGTGGCTCTGGTTGACCGCAAATCACAGTTTACAGCCAATGCAAGTGGCAGGAAGTGGCATCCCAGTCCATGACACTTCACACTGCCCACATTGGCTGTGAATGGTGATTTGCGGCGATCCTCCGAAACCTATGGAGGTGCAGGTAGACATAGCAGTGGCGGCCCACAAGGACTAACCCTCTGTGCTGCCATTTTTGTATTAACTACCCCTGGCCTAGGCACTAATTATGAGCAGACACCATGGCAATTACAATCTCCCTGTTCAACAATCACACAGGTATGAGAGTGACAGTCTTTGGTTTCTGGGTTTTTGGTTACTGAGTGTAAGGCTGCCCTTTATTCATCCCTCTCCCCCACCTCCCACACTGTAGGGTACCTAGGAGAGGAGGCTATGGAACTTTGTGAGGAAGGAATGTGGTTCAGCATGGGATGGGGGGCGGGGAGGAGTGTCTCTGTGTATCTGATTCTCCTGTGAGTCTACCAGGCAAGTCATCAGCATCCCCATGGTACTCAACATGTCCTCCCATGTCTTTACTTTGCATTTCTTGCATGCTGTTCTCTTCTCACACTCTACTTGCATCTTCTGCAGCAGTGTTCTCCTCCATTCATTTACTTGCATCCTGTCCATGCATGCGGCTTGCATTTGCTCAGTGACCATGTCATCCTGATTATGTTTTCACCCTCAGATCTGTGCTAGACAAACAGCTGGAGGAGCCATGAGAGTAAGCAAAGAAAGTAAAGGGCAGACTTCACTGGGGAACACAGAATCTAATCTCTTAGCATAAAAGAACATCGGTCCAAGACAATAGAGTTGTATTATGCAGAAGGCCAAAGTTATGCTTTTAAGCACCCACTATGCAACATGTACACCACAGAGATCTTGAGGGAACTATTTGGTGGCAAGCACAGTAAGGGACAGGTCAAGGCTTGCATTTTTGCTTCCACTTTGAAAGCATGTTTGACATAGTGTGTTACATAGCAAATAGCAGCTTCTGCAGCTAGACAAGCATCTGCATTTGCAAAGGGCAGGGCAGGGGCTCATGCAGTGACTGTGTGCTTGGTTTTTGGTTACTGAGTATAAGGCTGCCCTTTATTCATCCCTCTCCCCCACCTCCCACACTGTAGGGTACCTAGGAGAGGAGGCTATGGGAGTGAAATTTTCCCTTCCCACAAGAAAAAGACGGGTGATTGTAGTCAGGGACTTGCTCCTAAGAGGGACTGAGTCATCCACCTGCCGTCCAGACCTGGAATCTCAAGAGGTATTCTGCTTACCGGGAGCTTGAATTCAGGATCTGTCTTACAAAATTGATCAAACCTTTGGATCGCTACCCCTTCCTGCTCCTCCATGTGAGAACTAACAATACAGCCAAGAATCACCTTGAGCCGGTTACTGTGGATTATGTAGCGCTGGGAAGAAGGATCAAAGAATTTGAAGTGCATGTGGTGTTCTCACCCATACTCCCTGTTGAAAAGAAAGGTCCAGGTAGGGATTGTTGAATTGAGGAAGTAAATGCATGGTTGCGCAGGTGGTGTCGGAGAGAGGGCTTTGGTTTCTTTGACCATGGGACTGTGTTCCGGGCTTAAGAACTCTTAGGAAGAGATGGGATCCACCTAACCAAGAGAGGAAAGAGCATTTTCACAGGCAGG
Source organism: Pelochelys cantorii (assembly GCA_032595735.1). Classification (NCBI taxonomy): domain Eukaryota; kingdom Metazoa; phylum Chordata; order Testudines; family Trionychidae; genus Pelochelys; species Pelochelys cantorii. The sequence continues at coordinate 30,643,711 of CM064340.1, forward strand.
CTTGCAAACCCAGTGAGGAGGGCTTTAAACTAGATTTATTGGGGAATGGTGACCAAAGACCTGAGGTGAATGGGAAAGTCGGATACCGGGAAGAAATGCAAAGAGGAACGAGCAACAAAGGAAGACCCCTGATTCAAATGAGAGGGTAGGGCGACCAAGTGGTTATCTAAGGTGTTTGTACACAAATGCAAGAAGACTGGGTAACAAACAGGAAGAATTAGAGGCCCTGTCCCAGTCCAAGAATTATAATTTGATTGGGATAACAGAGACTTGGTGGGATGTCTCACATGATTGGAGTACTGTCATGGAAAGGGATAAACTGTTCAGGAAGAACAGGCGGGGGAGACAAGGAGGAGGAGTTGCATTGTATGTAAGAGAGCAGTATGACTGCTTAGAGCTCCAGTATAGAGAGGGAGAAAAGCCTGTTGAGAGTCTATGGATTAAGTTTAGAGGTGGAAGCAACAGGGGTGAAGTTGTGGTTGGTGTCTGCTATACACCACTGGATCAGGTGGATGAGGTAGACGACACTTTCTTTGGATGAAGAAATGAAGAATTTTGAACCAAAATATCAAATTTTCAATTGTGCAAATGTTGAAACATTTTAGGCAATTCCAGAATGATTTTGTAGTTTTTTCCCCTTCAATATGAGCAATCCAGTGAAATCTACACAAATTTGCAAAATGTTCTAGAGTCATGGAACATGCATTTTTCTCTACAAAAATCTTTTAGCTAAAAGTTTTCACATCAACCACAATTAGTAAATTCAGAACAATCAATGAGAGGTGATATACAATCAGGGTGTGTCTAGACTACAGGGTTTTGTCGACAAAAGTGGACATAACATCAACAGAACTCGGCAATTTAGTCGATGGCGGTAAATCTCATTCTATGAGGAATAACGCCTTTTGTCGACAGAGTTCTGTCGACAGAAGGTGTTATTGCATCTACGCTGTCCTTTGCGTCTACACTCTCATGTCGACAAAGCGGCTTGCTTTGTCGATAGAACTGGATGTAGTCTAGACACTCTTTGTCGACAGAAGCTTTGTCGACAGTATCTGTCGACAAAGCCTCTGTTGACAAAAGCCTGTAGTCTAGACGTACCCTCAGTGCCACTCATCTAGTTATCAGTTTCATACTTTATCCTGCCAGCAAAAATTCCATTCACTTTGTGGACAAGATCAACTGGTTGTAAACCACTTTGTGGTGGCAGATGTGTATTTGGAGGGGACAGATGAATCTGAATCTGATCTCCTCTCACTCCCCAAATCACTAGTTCTGCAAGGTACCTAAGTAAATATATAACTTCAATGCCATTGACTTCAGTGTGCTTCTCATGCATTAAGTTATGTATGTGTTGCTGTACCTTTATGAATCAAGGCTGAAAGCTTTAAATGTCCTGAGTATGTATAGGACTAACCTTTAATTTGGATCTCTGGCCCTTTTAGTGAACAAAGTCAAGCAGATATTTGTTCCATCACTCGCAATGGTTAATGTCTTCACAGAGAAGAGCAAGCTGCCAAGCCATTTTCTCTGAAACAAGTAACTGTTAGTCTTACACTGAAGCTTACAAATTAGTAAATGAATCAAGGCAAAGTGTTGTAGTGCGGAGGACAGTGGATGGAGTGTCAGGAGACCTGGATTCCATCCCTGGTTCTGCTAGCAATCTGCTGGGTGACCTTGGCAAGTTGATTCACTGCTCAATGCCTGTGTTTTCCCTTCCATATTTTGTTGTCTGGTCAATTTAGATTGTACGTATTTCAGTACAGAGACTGTCGCTTGCTATGTGATGTGGCACCTGAATACCTTTGAGAATCTGACCTTTAGGCACTTAACAGCCTAAGTCTCATTCCACCACTTTGGTCAGTCAGAACCCATATTAGTTGACATTCAGGGCACGTTGCAAACAGGGACAGATTACCTGTTCAGATGGCCTGAGGATAGTAATTTTGTGGGGTTCCCTATGCTCTGGGATGGGCCAAAATGAGGGGTTCAGTGGGCAGGAGGGGGCTTCCAAGGAGTGAGATAAGGTTCAGGATCTGGGCTATAAGTAGAGTGCAGGACCGGGGTGGGGATGGGAGGAAAGGTGTATGGGTGAGAAGTAGGGTGCAGGAATGGGCTAGGGTGAAGGTATGGGGCCTGAGTGGGAAGGTGTGGGAGTGGGCTAGATATGGGGGTGTGGGGTCTTGGCAGGAAATAGGGTGCAGGAGTAGGCTGAGATGGGAGGGCAGATTCTTGGTGGGAGGTAGGCTGCAGGAAAGGGATGTGGGTGGGACTCCGGGGTCTGAATGGGTAGGAAGGTGCAGGAACAGGGTGGAGGTGGAGGGTCTGGTGTAGGGTCTGAGTAGGAGGGAGCAGAGGATTGGGGCACTTAAGTGGTGCAGCTCTGGGTGGGGAACAGGTGGCTCTGTGCAGTCCTGCGCCAGCAGGAGCTGTCTGAACTGCTCCCAGCCAGTGGGAACAGTGGGGTGGAACCTATGTGGCCATGCACACAGCTCCAGCCTGAGGGGAAGGGGAACAGCAGTGCACAGAGCCACTTCTCCCCCATACCAGGCAGAGCTGCAGCATGCAGGCGCTTTAGGGGCTACAAGTCAGGGTTTGAGGTTAGAGGACTCCCCCCAACCCGGGGCCCTGGGATCAGACTATAAAGTCCCTTTCAATGAATGGATCCTAACTGCAAGAGCTGTTCATTAAGCTTTTGCTAGTGACTGGATGTTGAATGGACTGGAGATAATAGGCTAGTGTCCTGCAATCTGAGGCTGCCATCTAGTATTTTTGTTTAAAATGTTATATATAACCGAATAACATAGTTTCTGAAATACTATTTTTATTTGTTTGCAACATGAGTTTCTACATATTAAGTAACTAGAAAGTGTTTCAGTCTTTGGCAATGACTGGGAGCTATTGCTAAGACCTTGAATTGAAGGTGTAAATAACATGACCCAGAAATAGACTCTGATACTTTCTGGAAAGTTTAGAAAACTAGCCTGTGCATGTGACAAACAATTACACTGAGGTGCAGGATGTTGAATATAATCTGTTTTAACAATATACCTGTTGGGATTAATAAATTTATTTCTGTCCAGATTATATTCCAGCTATCCTAAACAGATTTCTTATATCTTGAATTATATTATAGTTTGGTCTGGAAGCATATGTATATCCCATATCTATGTTCTACTATATAATTGTTAAATGTCAATTAAATATATTTTACAAAAGTTATTATTTGTTCTCATGCCAATCACATTTCCCATATTTGCTTCCTGTGCAATTGACTGTTCTCCTGCAGTTCCTCATATTTATCTGTTGTCTCTGCATGATGTCTTTTATATAACTTGTTCCTGAAACAAGCAGTGCATGGCTAGCCTGCTGTGCCTGTGCAGAGCCCTATTGACTTCATGCTATACTTTGCAGGAAAAGGTTCTCATTTTGTACGCTGGTGGCAGCCAAGGACTGTCTTTTCATCATATGTGTCTCTTGCACGTTAATGTGCTGTTTGGGACCTCTAGATGCAACAGTACAATACATATTAATTGTCACATGTGAGGCATGGGAATACCACTTATACATCCCCGGTGATACCCATTTCTCTGGTTATTAGGAGGTCATGGCTACTACTTAGCTTTACACAGACTATTCTCAGCTGAGTTTGTTTTCATGCTGTCTGCCTGAAATATTCCCCTGCCCCACACACTTGATAATTCCCCCTTGCCTTTCATTAATTTTGTCACTTTAAAAACTTGATCAATGGACACAATCCTGAAGGGTTCTCAGTGTCTTTAATTCCCATTGTAGTCAGTAGCAGCCTAGGGTGCTCATTGGCTTGTGGGATAAAGCCCCTTTCTTGCTCTAGAACTTACAAACCAGGAAAGTGTTTTATAACAGTCCCCTGCCTCTAGCATTATTGTCATGGTAAGCAGATTAGCAGTACCAATAGTTGCTGCAAGAATTAAAAAAAAATTACCTCCTCTGCTTCTCAGGTACAGCTCTGTAGAAAGAGGCATTGGGGGCAGGGAGTTGCCTTCATTGGAACTTCAGATGTTGTCTGCTGGCAAAGACGCTATCGCACTTAACAAACCAATGGACTGTTCCAGAAGGCAAATGATTTGTTACTAATACAACATCTCAATAGATCTTTAACTATTGGAACAAACTATTAGGGAAGTGGTGTATTTTCCACAGTCTGATATCATCAAAACATGTGTCTAGAAGATATGTCTCTCCTTTCCTCCCTCTTCTTCCTCCTTGTCCCTTCCTTCCCCCCTGCACAATGGAAACTTTATTGAAATCAGTACAACAACTGCAATATGAGCATGGCTGGATCTGATCCATGGGACTATTCCAGTATTCCACTGCCAAAATATCTATTACCCAGATTAGCAATTTTTAGTGACATTAGCAGGATCTTACTCGTTAGTTCATTAGAAAAAAGATTCATGAAGCTGTTTTTCTATTTTTTCTTCTTTTCTCAAGCTAAAGGTTAGCATCAATGACACAGACAGTTCAACAATAGCTTTCAGAATCTCATACTGAACCAGTGGATTGTAACTATGGTGCATTAAGTGAATTTTCCCTGAAGAAAATGTGCATTAATTATATTCGAGAGCTTCTATATTTGGTGTGTGGCAATGCTTTTAAGGCCTTCAATTTATACTGCCTGTAGCATTTTCTTGTAACTCTAACCTGCTTTCTCATTCTCAAAACTTTGAGATCAGTTTGTTAAGCCTTAGAAGATGAACCATAAAGAACAGTTTCTCAAGTCCCATTTCTCTGATACAGTATCTGGAATGCCCAAAGGAAAGTTATGAGAGGTTAGCCTGTGGGAGGAGGGAAAGAGTGAAATATATTGTACAAGTTTCTATAGTGAAACTTCTGTGAAGTTTGCACGATTTCAAAAAGTGAGTTTTGAAACAAGATCATTTCACTGTTTAAGGTCTACTGTGAAGCAGTCATTTTTGTACAATTTCTGATATTTTATTCATCTTGTGAAATCAAATAGAGAATCAGGTACAGGAAGAGAGTGGCGTGGGTGTCATGTAGCCTTCCTCAAAAATGACTTGAACACACAGAGAAAATGTTCTATTTTCTTCTTAGCAAACCACATTGTATCTCACAAGTATCAAACTGTTATAGAACAAAAATAGTTATTTTATATACTAGTGACTTACTCCTGCTTAGATCTAACCTGGATATCTGATTTTTCAGTTTATTGGAAGATCTGAAAATTCAAAAAAAATGTAATTCAGTTGGAAGAAGAGAAGGAGCTGATAATAGTGATGTCTCCTTTCTAACCTTTACCCGTGTTTAGGACTCTCACTTGAGATGTGAGAGATTGGGGTTCAGTTCCCTTCTCTGCTTGATATAGAGTGGAGATTTGAATTTGTGTTTCCCATCTTTCAAATGAATGCCATAGCCTCCAGGTAAGGCAATATTCTGGACTAGGTTTCTCTCAATCTCACCTATGGATGCTGCTCTGCTGTGTATAAATAAATAGTAATTTGAGCAGGGTTGTTAGTTTGGGTCCCCAACCTTCCAGGTAACCCCCCTAACTATCAGGCTATAAAGTCATCCTCTCTCTGGGCCAGTGATTTTTTTGTCAAAAATGGGGCATCTTCAACAAGAGACACTGAGATCACCTTAGGCTAACCTAGAGCCCAGGGACTGGTACATTCTTTGGCAATGTGGAAAACACACATTTAAATACCTGCTTCACCTAGCTGAAGGAGTAATTGAACTCAGTACTCCCACGTTTCAGGTGAGTGTCTGAACCACTTGCTATATATGAGGCAATGCCACTTGAAAATGTTCAACAACATCAGAATATACCTTACTGTTGATTCAATGGTATTTTTTACTGAGATAAAATGAGGAAAGAAGTATGTTAAATATAAAATCATTAAGACTATGTCTAGACCGCAAGCTTCTTTCGGAAGAAGTCTTTTTGGAAGAGATCTTCTGGAATAGCTTATTTCGAAAGAGAATGTCTACACAGCAAAAGTGCAATGAAAAAATGATGAGCTATTTTGAAAGATATCATCCACATTGATTGGAAGCTCTCTTGCATTTAAGGCCACCTGGAACCAGTCAGCAGTTGCTTCCGGGTGCTGTTGCTTATGGCTAGCTTAGATGAGTGCTTAAAGGGACCCCTCCTGGATAGCCATTTCTCAGCTTCTTCTGCGTACTTGCCTACCTCTCTGAGGGACAGCAAAGCTTTAACAGTGTATGCTCTGATTGCCCTGCTTCAGGATACCACAGCATACTCCTTGGCATGGAGCTGGAGCTGCCTCTGGGCATGCGATGGCCCCACACTAACATGCTGCAGCTTCTGCAGCACTTTGTGCAGACTGTTTTCATGGTCCTGCACGAGCTTGAGTCCAAGCTCATCAGCGACACCCTCACAGTAGAGAGATGCTTCTAGAGGTTGAACACCACTTCCATGGTGGTCATGGAATGGTGGGACAAACAGCAGTTGCTCCAAAACTTCCAAATGTGGAAGGCCACATTCATGGAGATGTGTACATGGCTCGCCCCTGCCCTCCATTGATGTGACACCTAGATGTGACCCACCATGCCCTTGGAAAAATAGGTTGCCATAGCCATATGGAAGCTCTCCACCCCAAACAGCTACCGGTCTGTGGGCAACCAGTTCAGCATGGTAAGGTCCACCGTTGGGGCCCTCCTCATGGAGGTAAGGAACTCTCGGGCTGCAGTCCCTGGAGGAGAGGTGGAAGTCCTGGAAAAGGGAACCCTAGGGAAAGGGTGTGGGGGGCCTTGGGGGTGGGTTGGAGGTGGCGGGGAAGTCTCGTCCCCGGGGGGGGGGGGTTGCCGTTCCGCCCTCATACAGCCCTGCTCGGGGGGGGGGGGGTGAGCTCATAGGGGGTGGTTCCTGCCGTGTTTGGGGGAAGAGGGGAGGAGGCGGGCACCTCCCAAGGCTTCAGGCACTCCCTCTCATTCCCTGTTTGTGTGTTTCTTTTGTTTCTTTGTCTCCTTCTGAAGGTGGTGAGGGCTATAAATGCTGTCCTGCTGCACACGGTCATCCACCTGGGAGACATGGACCTGATTGTCACTGGATTTGCCGCCCTGATCTTCTCCAACTGCAGGGGTGCCATCGATGGAAGACACATTCCAATCCGCACATCACATCATCAAACTGCCCAATACATAAATCACAATGGCTATTTCTTGATGGTGCTGCAGGCCCTGGTCGACCATTATGGACAGTTCACAGACATTTTCAGTGGGTGGTCAGACAGGGCACACCATGCCCGCATTTTCTAAAACTCTAGACTCTGCCAGAAGCTGGAGGCTGGCACATTCTTCCCCCAGCGTGACTTTTGTGCTGGGGACATGCAGATGCCACTGTGCATCATGGGGGACGTAGCCTAACCCCTCTTGCCATGGTTCATGAAGCCCCACACTGGCCACCTGTACCCCAGCAGAGACCAATTCAGTGCCCACCTCAGCCGGGCCCACATGCAGGTTGAATGCACCTTCAGGTGCCTGAAGGGTTGGTTCAGGTGCCTCCTGACCTGCCTGGATGTGGGAGAGGACAACATCCCTGAGGTGGTGTTGGCTTGTTGTGCTCTCCACAACAACGTGGAGAGGAAGGGGGAGGCCTTCCTACTGGGGTGGGGGCAGAGGCTGGCCAGGAAGGAAGAGCATTGAACAGCCACAGACAGCTGCCATCCACCAGGCCCGTCAGGTGTGGGTATGCATCTGAGGCCCTGAGGCACAGTTTCTCTCGAGGACCCAAGTAACTCTCCCCAGACCCTCCCCACTAGGGACCTGTGCCTTGCTCTGCTATCCCTTTCCCACCATAACCCCTCCCTTCCCCCCTTCCCTGAACTCTCAATAAACACACCTGTTTTGATTTGAACTTTGTATTTTTTTTTAAATAAAATAAACTGGGGAGGAGAAGAGTTGAGAACCTGGATTGGGGAGGGAGGAAAGGGGGCTCAGGGCTGGGAGTGTCATGTGGGGCAGCTGGAAGTGCCACCTCATGTCCGGGGATTTCTGCAAACTTGGGGTTGGGTGGGGCCTGGGACAACAGAGGGGTGGTCGGGGTGGGGGGCTGGAGAGGGGTCAGGGATGGCAGGGAGGCAGGGGGAGGGGACATAGGCATTGGTTGCAGAGGGGGCAGAAGCATCAGTTGGTGGTAGGGGCACGGGGGAATGCTGCATGTCACGCAAGATGCCCACAGGCTGCCTCAAGGAGGCCCTCAGGCACCCTTGTGCACTTGCGGCTCCTCCGAGGTTGGGCAGCTGCCTCTGCTGGTGTGCATCACCCCTCAGTGATGGCTGGTCTGGTTGTGGAGAATAAAGAGGGAGAGGCGGTCAGTCATCCATGCAGACATTGTCCCTGACGCTGTGCCCTCCTCTGTGAGCAGTGACCAACAGTCCTTGGGCCAGAGGACGAGGATGTCCCAGGAGCAAAGCCATGTGTGGCCTGCAGAGCAGTCTGTGCCTCACAGGGTCCCCAAGGTGCCCAGGGGACCATGCTTCCTGCTTCCCCCTCCCCCGTCCCATGGACAAGCAGACAAGGGAAGTGTCCAGCCACAGTAGGATCCCATGGGTGGGAGAGGGGCCATGGTGCGCCAGTTTGGATCACTAAGCCCCATGACACTGTCACACAAGAGCCCCTCACTCCTTTTCACAAGGTTCCTGGAAAGGCCTACTTACAACAAGCCACCATTAAGGAGGATGGTGTCATGGAAACACACAGCAGTGCCGCACATGACACAGTCTCATGCCCATATTCAGGCAGCATCTGCTTCCAGTCAAATATGGTAATGTGGAGGACACTGATATTGTGCATGGGAACCTGCTGGGAGGAAGAAGAGAAGGGGACCCCGTAGCACTCTCTCTGGCAAGTGGTCTCTGCCACTCACACACACCTCCTGCAACACCCTCCCTGCCCTCACCCCCAGCACGCAGAAATAGAAGTTCTCTCTATGTTGCCAGTGCTGGACCCAGCATGTGCAGGATATGGAAGGAAGCCAAGATGCCCCATCCTCCTCTCCCACCTGCAGGCTTCTGGCCTAGCCAACACCTTCCCATGCCTGCTTGTCCCTGGGCCATGGGAATAGTGAGGTTCCCCTGGGATGTCCGTGCCCCTGCAGGAAAGTGCCCACTGTCTAAGCAACCGATGGCCTTGCTCAAAGCACATTGCCATTGTCTGAACCGAGACCTTTAGTGTTGGCTTAGAGATTAGGGGTAGGCTTCATATACAGTGTTTCCTGGGATGACTGCCTTTCTCACTTGTCTTCACAGCTGGCCCAGCTGCGAGTGTGGCATATCCACCACCTCCCATGCTATCTGTACAACTGTGCAGGATCCACAGGCGGAAAAGTATCTGCAAGGACTTGTTGTGGAAGCAGATGGCCAGCCTTCAGTCCCTCATCTGGAGCTTTGGTGAGGAGCACCAGGAGTGAGCCACCAACTGCAAGGACTGCTGGGCTAACTAGGAGCTGAGGAAGGGCATGTAGGAGCAGCTGTTGTGCCAGCATCAGTCCATGTGCTCCTGAATAACAGTAATCATGGAGCGCATGATCATGTGTATCAAGCGGTCCCTCAGCCCCCCATCCCTGCTTCCCAACTCCCTGGTCACCTCCCCTCCCAATTCCCTGCTCTCCTAACTCCCTGCACCCACATCTGCCGCCTCCTCCACCCACTGTCTTCTCTTCCTAACCCTTCCAGAGGTCCCCAGGGCCCCCAAATACATTGCAGTGAGACCTCCTGGTCAGCCAAAGCCTCCCGAGGAACTCAAGGCAGGCACCAGTCACAACCCCATCCCTAAGCCCCTCTCCCTCCTCCTCCTCCCCACTCCTAGATTCTTTCCCCAGTCCCTCACCTGTTGTATATCCCCAAAATAAAAATGACAGTTGTTTATTCAAACAAAAAAGGCTTCTTTATTTGGTCTGTAGGGGAGGGGGCAATATGGAAAGGGAGGGCCAGGGAAGGGTGGGGTGGGAGAGGAAAGGCATACAGGGGAAATGCAGAGGTCCTTTGTTGAGGAGTCTGGGGGAGAGTCTCACAGGTGGCCTTGTCTGAAAATCTTCCTCAAGGCTCCCAGATGAGCACAGCCCCCTGATGCGCTCTCCATATGGCAGCGATGTCCAGCTGCTCATAAGCCCTGGCCAGCCACTCAGCCTCTGCCCCTGGCCCTGGCAGGAAAGTCTCCCCCTTGCTTTCACATATGTTGTGGAGCACACAGCAGGCTACCACCATGTAGGGGATGTTTCGATTGCTGAGGTCCAGGTGGGTGAGGAGACTCCTGAACCTCCCCTTTAAGCAGCCAAAGGCACCCTCCACCACCATGCAGCACCTACTGAGCCTGGAATTGAAATATTCCTTGCTGGGGTCCAGGCAGCCCATACGGGTTTCATGAGCCAAGAGAGCAAGGGTTAAGTGGTCTCACCCAGGATGCACAAGGCATGTCCATGTCCCTGACCCTGATGGTGTGGTTGGGGAAAAAAGGTCTGGAATGCATCCTCTGGAACAAACTTGAGTTCCAGAATATGCGGGCATTGTGCACCTTCCCCAACCCCCCCTATGTAAATGTCCATGAACCGTTCCTTGTGGTCCACGAGGGCCTGCAGAACCATTGAAAAGTACCCCTTCCTGTTTATGTAGTCTGAGGCACAGTGGTCAGGGGCAGGATGGGAATGTGGCTGCTGTCTATGGCACCCTGACAGTTGGGGAAGTCCATGGTGGCAAAGCCAGTGGTGATGGGGTCAATGTTTCCCAGGGTGATGACCTTCTGCAGCAGGATCGTGTTGATGGCCTTGACCACCTATAGAATCATAGAGACCTCGGGAGGTCATCGAATCCAACCCCCTGCTCAAAGCAAGAAAAACCCCAACGAAACCATCGCACCCAGTGCTTTGTGAAGCTGGGACTTAAAATCCTCTAGGGATAGAGATTCCACCACCTCCCTAGAGAAACCATTCCAGTGCTTCACCACCCTCCTGATGAAATAGTAAAATAGTAAAACCTGCATGATCATGGTCCCAACCATGGATTTCCCCACACTGAGCTGGTTCCCCAAGGAATGATAGCTGTCCAGCGTGGCGAGCTTCCACAGGGCAATGGCAATGTGCAGGGCGATGGCAAGTCTCACGTGGGCATCCAGTTTCCTGAGGGCAAGGGTGAACCACTTGCAGAGCTCCATGAAGGTGTCCTTCCGCATGTAGAAGTTCACTGCAGGATGATGCGGTCCCATCACTGCAGGATGATGCGGTCCCACTATTCAGAAGTGGTCTCTCTTTGCCAGAAGCAGCATTCCACGGTGCAGGGGATGGAAGATAATTTGCTGCATCAGGAGCACCAGGGCCTGGGGGAAGAGGTCCCCCAGTCCGGGTTGCTCGTCATGGTCCTGAATCAGCACGTGGGCAGTCTGGATGAAGTGCTCCATAAGGTGCAGCACTGCTTTGCAGCAGCTCTGGCTCCATATAGCCAGTTCTGTAGCGTCTGCAAGCTATGTGAGCTTCATGTCCTGTGAGGGGGTAGGCAGTGGAGAAGTGGCGTGTGAGATGCAGCTGTAAAGAAGAGCCCCTTTAAGCATGAGTCTCAGCTAGCCTCAGCAAGCAGCTACAAGAAGTGACTGTTCTCCTGGTGTCCTCTCTGAAGTGCTGCTGGGGGCTTTAAATGTAATTCAGGCTCCAATCAGTGTGGACGTGCTATTTTGAAATATTTCTGCACTATTTCGATGTTGCCCTGTAGTGTGGACCTGCTATTTTTAAACAGTTATTTCAGGAGTTATTATTTTTAAATAACTTATTTCAAAATAATTTCCTAGTGTAGACATGCCCTTAGAGATTAACAAAAATATATATAGTATCATGCGCTTTCATGGGCAAAACCCACTTCCTCAGATGTGCTTGAGTAGAGAAAAAAAAGGGGGGACCCTCAGAATTTATAACTGAAAAAGAAGACAGGGAAAAATGTCCCTGTTAATTGTAGTGCTGGTGCTAATGAGGCTAACTGAGTGGGCAGGAAGTGTCCCATACTTAGCTTTTGATGTAAATGAGGTGTTGAATGTATGGAAAGCTGGTTTTATAATGGGCAATCTAGTTCAAAACATGATTACAATATGACCTGACCTGACTTAGCTTCAGCTTGCTTCTGAATTGTCTCATTTCATTTTATTCATATTTTACCAGGATTCACTTAATAATTATCAAACTTATTATTAAGAAATAAATTTTGGACCTATTTACATTTCAACATTTTTATAGGAACATAAGCAAGAATCACCTCTATAGTCTACAATACAAAGGATAGCTGTGTGTACACTGGCACAATGCACATTTTTCTAGAGCTCATAAATTGTAAACTTACCATTTCATCTTTGACAGCCTTTTGTGTGTCAGTTAATACAAGAAAAGTAGCTCAAAAATTTTCCTTGCCCCCTGCTAGGTCATGTGTGTTTGAAGCCATTACACTCTACATACAACTACAGTATATTAAAAGCCACTATAAATACCTTAACAGATGCTCCCCCATCCTAATGTGCAAAGGCTATGTAACTAGAAAAGATAGGCCTAATGTAAGTATGCTGGAAACATGCATTAAATGGTAGCAAGCTTAGGTGTATTTCCATGTAAGAGCTTTTCTTGAGCCCAATATATTTAATAAGAGAAGGACAGCATGAAATATACAAAACTACAGTCTGTGTATTCATTATAACAACAAGAGAAATGCTGGGCAGTGATTTAATAATTCTAGCAATGATTGGTCTCATCAGGATGACCTGAGGTCCTCTTGGTAGTTTCACTGTCAACATAGATAAGGAACCCATCAACTCTCAGGAGTTAAAATTTCACCTTGGGCTTAAATTTATTTCTAACCCCATTATCATTTCCTCACATCCTGAACCACAGGGGGTCTAAACCATTCATGCAGATTTAATTTATGGAAATTTAAAATATGTCAGAAAGTTAATAACTTAGGAATAATGCATGTGTTTCTTACTGAGTTTAATCAGTGTCTGTTAATGTGTGTGTTATTTTTACCTTTTTGTTATTTGTGATTCTGATTTAGAATGACACTTACACTGACTGCAAGGGAACTCAGCTACCTCATCATATCTGAGAATAGAAACTTGACTTATTTCTATATGAAATATTTGTCCCCAATTTGAGGCATTTCATTTGGATTAACTCTATCAAGATGCACAGCAATGGATAGTAAATAGACAGTTGACCACTGGACCCACAAACCTAGAATTTGAATTTAAAAGGGGAAACTTTGAAATAGCTATTGTGTGTATTTTATAAAGGTGAGCTTTCTAAACAGAATTGTAGTTGCATTATATTTTACTTTGAGATACCTATCATGAAAAGATGGATCACCACCATAAAATACCGTTTATCATTTTCTTGGGCTTATCTGACATGACTCTCTTAGAATCCTCTAGATTTAATTTACTAATGGGCTCTTCGGGGAAAGGTCAGGTGGATGTTTGCAAATAAAAATAGAGCGCACGCCAATGATCTTTAAGCAGCAAGAATTATGCGCTGGTTTGTACCTCATTCAGCTGAGCAAATTCTGACTCCAGGAATATACACTGAAACCAATGGAAACCATTTCTGTGTGTCAGGAAACAGAATTTTCACCATGATTTAATACAGGATGGACCTCCCTGGTCCAGCACCCTTGGGACCTAGAATCATAGAATCATAGAAACATAGAGCTGAAAGAGACCTCAGGAGGTCATCAAGTCCAGCCCCCTGCTCTAGGCAGGACCAATCCCAACTAGATCAACCCAGTCAGGGCTTTGTCAAGCCGAGACTTAAATACCTCTAGGGATGGAGACTCCACTACTTCCCTAGGTAACCCATTCCAGTGTTTCACCACTCTCCTACTCAAATAGTTTTTCCTAATATCCAACCTGGAACTTTCCCACCACAACTTAAGACCATTGCTCCTTGTTCTGCCATCCGTCACTACTGAGAACAGCCTTTCTCCAGCCTCTTTGGAACCTCCCTTCAGGAAGTTGAAGGCTGCTATCAAATCCCCCCTCACTCTTCTCTTCTGCAGACTAAATAGACCCAACTCCCTCAGCCTCTCCTCATAGATCATATGCTCCAGCTCCCTAATCATTTTGGTTGCCCTCCGCTGGACCCTCTCCAATGCATCCACATCCTTTTTGTAGTGGGGGGCCCAGAACTGGACACAATATTCCAGATGTGGCCTCACCAGAGCCGAATAAAGGGGAATAATCACTTCTCTGGATCTGCTGGCAATGCTCCTCTTAATGCAACCTAATATGCCATTAGCCTTCTTGGCTACAAAGGCACACTGTTGACTCATATCCAGCTTCTCATCCACTGTAACCCCCAGGTCCTTTTCTGCAGAACTACTACCTAGCCGGTTGGTCCCCAGCCTGTAACACTGCTTGGGATTCTTCCATCCCAAGTGCAGGACTCTGCACTTGTCCTTGTTGAACCTCATCAGATTTTTTGTGGCCCAATCCTCCAATTTGTCTAAGTCACTCTGGGCTCTATCCCTGCCCTACAGCGTATCTACGTCTCCCCCTAGTTTAGTGTCATCTGCAAACTTGCTGAGGGTGAAATCCATCCCCTCATCCAGGTCATTAATAAAGATATTGAACAAAACCGGTCCCAGAACCGAACCTTGGGGCACTCCGCTAGAAACCGACCGCCATTCTGACATTGAACCGTTGATCACTACCCGCTGGGCCCGGCCTCCTAGCCAGCTTTCTATCCATCTTACAGTCCATTTATCCAATCCACATTCCCTTAACTTGCTGGCAAGAATATTGTGGGAGACCGTATCAAAAGCCTTGCTAAAGTCAAGGTAGATCACATCCACTGACTTTCCCATGTCCACAGAGCCAGTTACCTCATCATAGAAGCTAATCAGATTGGTCAGGCACGACTTGCCCTTTGTGAATCCATGCTGACTATTCCTAATCACTTTCTTCTCCTCCAAGTGCCTCAAAATGGATTCCTTAAGGATCCCTTCCATGATTTTTCCAGGAACCGAGGTAAGACTGACCGGCCTATAGTTCCCTGGATCGTCCTTCTTGCCTTTTTCGAAGATGGGCACTACATTTGCCTTTTTCCAATCATCCGGGATCTCTCCTGATCTCAAAGACTTTTCAAAGAGAATGGCCAAAGGCTCCTCAATGAAATTTGCCAACTCCCTCAGTACCCTCGGATGCATTAAGTCTGGACCCATGGATTTGTGTACCTTTAGCTTTTCTAAATAGTTCCTAACCTGTTCATTACCCACTAAGGGCTGTCGAACTTCATCCCATCTTGCGTCACTTAGCGCATTAGTCCGGGAGCCCACCTTGTCCGTGAATACAGAGGCAAAGAAAGCATTGAGTACTTCAGCTTTCCCCACATCATCTGTCACTCCTTCATCCAGTAGGGGCCACACACCCTCTCTGATCACCTTCTTCTGTTAACATGCCTGTAGAAACCTTTCTTGTTATCCTTCACATCCTTAGCCAGTCGCAATTCCACTTGCGTTTTCGCCTTCCTGATAACCCCCCGGCATTCTCGAGCTATACATTTAAACCCCTCCCTGGTCATTTGTCCAAGTTTCCACTTTTTGTAAGCTTCCTTTTTGTGCTTAAGTTCACCAAGGATTTCCCCTGTAAGCCAATCCGGTCTCCTACCATGTTTGCCTCTCTTGCTACGCATCGGGATGGTTTCTTTCTGTGCCTTCAATAAGGCTTCTTTAAAATACTGCCAGCTGTCCTGGACTCCTTTCCCCTTTATGTTAGCATCCCAGGGGATTCTGCCCATCAGGTCTCTGGTCCCAGATGAGGGCTTTTGCCAGACCAGAGAGGTCATTTTTGTACCCCTGACATGTGTCCCTTTGGCCCAGCTGCTGGCCTCCCAGCCCACCCCCCACCTCCTGCTGGCCCATCTGCCCTGCTTCCCTGCCAACCTGCTGGGCAGCTGTCGCTGCTGTGGCTCCACCAGGCAGCCCAGCACTGGGGCTCCAGGCAGCCACATGCACCATGCACTGGGACTCTGGACAGCAACACATGCCAGGTCTCTCTGGGCAGCCCTGTGAGGCACCCACCAGGTCTTCCCAAGCAGCCACGTCTACCTCACTGAGGCTCCCTGGGCAGCTATGCGTGCACTGAGCAAAAGGACTCCCAGCCTCCCTGGTAAGCCACATGCCAGGTCTCCCGACCCTGCTGGGCAGGCCTGCTGCCACATGCTGGGAGGTCCAACTGCCAGCTCCCTGTGGGCACTCCTCTGCCCTGACAGCCCCACGGGCATCTTTACTGCTGGCCCTCCACCAGGACTGTCTGGTCCTGTAACATCCAGGCCAGGCCATGGATCTTGCCGGACCAGAGAATCCCACTTATGAGAGTTTCAACCTGTAATAATAATTAATTGTTTTGAACTAACAGTGTAATCAAAGGTATTAAGAATGCCACTGTAGATTTAATAAAGTAGATATCATTTAATAAGACATTACTTATCAATATTAACTCAGGTTAGTAGCCAGTAATAAAGAAGGACACAATTCAAAATTGCAGAAAATATTACATGACCCACCAGAAAAGATCAATGTCGATATAGCTTGTTATCCTGTCTCTGGCAAAGACCAAATCTTGGCATCTGTCCCTTTAAACATACACACAACAGAGAGGTGGGAGGATAGGAAGCCACTGACACACATCACCCTTAAGTGCTGGGATCAGTTGAGCACAAGGACTGTGTGGGGTTACCATCATTGGCTGGCTCAAAGAGGGCAGGGAAAAGATGGAGGCACGGATACCTCAGAGTCTTGCCCTCCATTCAAGGATACAGCTTAGTATTGATGGAAAGGGAAGGCATGTGATAACTGACTTTTGTTGTGTAAAACCACAGAAGAGTTTTAAAAAGACTTTTAAAGGGGGCCTGGATAAGGATGGGCATCTAAGGCTTTCCACATTTTGAAGAGGAAGTACAGTCATTTTGTTATTGCAACTAATTCTCCTTTCAGCCCTGTGTAAATCAATAATGACTACCTGGAAGATAATGGATTTATATCAGTTTCATACCAATGTAAGAAGAGAATCATGTCACAGTCTGTGGTATTTAAAAAAACCCTTCTTTCTTCCACAATCCCTCTAGCAGTTGCTGTGACTCATCAGTCCCAGAACAAAGTAATATAAATAGATTTTTTTTAAATGCAACCTTTGGTGCCAGCACACATCAGAAATGTCATTGCTGGCAAACAAATGCATAACAAAAAATCCTACATGCTAGCAGCCCAAGGCAGCTAAATGGACTCTTACAATAAAATTAGAGTAAAAGGAGAGGACTGCGCACATGTAAACCCATAGTCACCTTTCATGTTGAATTTTATTTTAGGAATTCTAGGGTTGTGGGGTGGAATTGTCCTTTACCTTCAGAGCAAGAAATTTGTCACTTCTTTTCTAGCACTAGGGTAGTAAGTAACCTTTACTGTTTTTGTAGGAGGACTGTTTTCTATTTTGCATGAGTCACAGAATAGAATGTTAGAAACTCTCAAAGACTGTTCAACCTTTGCAGTATAGTCCTTGCAGAAGTAATCATATTATCCACAATGAAGAAATGGTAAAATATATTTTGGACTGCCTTTGTATGAGATCCTGAGCACCCTTGGAGTTGCCAAGATGGTGGATGGCAGTTACCAAGCAATGAGCATGTCATCTGAGATATTTGGCACTTTGAAGGATCAAGGCCCTATAAAGGATCAGATGACTTCTGTTGGATTGTTCTTGTTTGATTAGTGGTTAAGTGTTAGCAGTGGCCTAAAGAAAGACTACACAGCTCCTTTTTGCGCAAAACCCCTATCTTATGCAAGAGCCATTTTTCCAGAAAAAAATGCAGAAGAATGGCTCTTGCGCAAGAGGGGGTTTTTGCGCAAAAGCCGCTTGTGCAAAAAGCGGGCGCTCATTAATTATGCAAATGAGTTACAGTGATATTCCACACTTAGCCTCATTTACATATTTCTTGAGCAAAACAGGTGCAGTATAGACATAGCCTAGGTAACCCATTCCAATACTTCATCACCCTCCTAGTGAAATAGTTTTTCCTAATATTCAACCTAAGCCTCCCCCACTGTAATGTGAGACCATTGCTCCTTGACTCATTGATTGCTCCGCCACAGTTTGGAAAGTCCATGTCAGCAAAGCCAGCCACTATGTTATCCACATTTCCCAGAGTCACTGTTCTACACAGCAAAATGAGATTTATTGCCTTGCACACTTGCAGATGTGCTGCCCCAACAGTAGACTTCCCTACACCAAACTGATTTGCAACTAAACGGAAGCAATCTGGAGTGGCCAGCTTCCACAAAGCAATGGCCACATGCTTCTCTACCCCAAGAGCTGCTCTCATTCGGGTGTCCTTGTGCCACAGTTCAGGGGCCAGCTCAGTATATAGGTCTAGGAAGGTTGCTTTACGCATCCTAAAGTTCTGTACTCACTGGTCTTCATCCCACATCTGCATGACAATACGATCCCACCACTCAGTGCTGGTTTCCCTCGCCCAAAAGTGGCACTCCATTCTGAACAGCTGCTCTGTAACAGGCAAATGCAATTCCACTTCACTGCTGCCTGTGTTACTCACATTGTCATCTGCTTCTGAGTCTTCTTCCTCTGACATTAAGTGCATAAGTATCTCTGCTGCAATGTGTGATGTCCTAAGCACACTGAATACAGCAGAGAGAAGTCTGAGATCCATGGTTTCTCACAGCTGATGCTGGAGTGCAAAACAAGGGCTGTCAGAGTTTGCAACGACAAGAAAGCAAGCCAGAAACCCTGGGAGATCTGTGAACCAAAGAGGTGGCTGATGGGATGTTTTTCACATTCCCAAAATGCCTTGCACTATGTTTCATATTCCTACAGTGCCTTATGACTGATGTTGATGCCAGGCACTGTAGGATGCAAACCCACACTGCTTTGTTCTTTCTGTCAATGGGGAGAGCTTACGCTATGGCAATGATATGTTGATAATGTGTGGCAGTGTAAACATGATTTAGTGAGTTTTCAGTTTTGGTGACTTTTGCATGTGGACATCACTTTTGTCACCAAAACTTTCCAGCATAGACATACCCTAAAGGAAGAAAAAGGATTTTTCTAATCCTATGATTTTTTTTGTACTGAGTTTTCAATCAGTTCTAAAACTGAATTATTAATTACCTAGTTTTCATGTAGTTTTATGGTCCATTTAATAAGGATACACAGATCTTAGCTGTCATGTACAGCTGCTCTTAAGGCCCTAGCTGCCACCAAGTTGGAAGAGTCATTCACAGATGATCAGGGGTTTTTTGTGGTTTGACCGTACTCATTAAAAGAACTGGCTGCTGCTGTATGTGCATATAACATGATCAATAGAGTTACAATCATTAATACATCATGATGAAAAGATTATTCTATTTTAAACTAACTGCTTGGTACGTCTAGACTGCAGGCTTCTTTTGAAAGATGCTTTTTTGGAAGAGATCTTCCAAAAAATCTTCTTCTGAAAGAGAGCGTCCACACTACCAAAGCACATGGAAAAAGAAATTTGCTTTTTCAAAAGATAGCATCCACACTGAATGGACGCTATCTCGCATTTAAGCTGTGATTATTATGGATGGAGTGGTCACCAGGGCACCTTTGCTTTTTCCTGGAGGCTTCTTCTTTTGAAAAAACTCCCTCTTCCTCATCCACACACACCTTTTTCCAAAAGAGTTCTTTCAGAAAAGGTGTTCTTCCTCATAGAAAGAGGATTGCCAATGTCGGAAAAAACTATGCGTTCTTTCAACTTTTTTTCGGAAGAACGCAATAGCAGTGTGGACGTAAATGAAGTTTTCTTGGAAAAACAGCGTTTTTTCCAGAAAAACCCCGTGCAGTCTAAACGCACCCCTTATTTGTACACAGCTTAATGTGTTCCACAACCCAAAACACTTTAAAGTGACAAAAAATTCCATTTACGAGAGAAAACAGACCTACTTGGAAAGTAAGCATGCCAGATATTTACTAATGCTAAGAAAGGAAAAAAGAAATCATTTAAAAATTAGCAGGAGGGTGGAAAGAAAGCTGCTTTTACAGATTTTTTTTAGAAATAGAGAATATTAAAATACTATATAAAACTAAAAGTTACAAATATGTACAAAAGTACAGGTAACTGATGTCCATAGGAAGACATTTACACAAACAAGTTAATTTCACTCAGAGAACTGTGGGTTTTGAAATGAACAGCAATGTAAAAGAAGAAAGAGAGAGAGAGAGACAGAGAGAGAGAGACATGCACAGAAAGATGAAAAAGGAGAAGAAAAAGAAAAGAGATATTGGAAATATTTTAAAATTTAAAAGAGAATAAAGCATATCAGTGAATGGTTTAATTTTCATTTTCTTTCTTGCAGCCACCTTTCCTGTAAGCAGTACAATAACCTAGTTTCTAAGGAGGCATGACTTGGATCTACTGAACAGTGCAGCTGTCAGAGCCACCTGAATATCTCTGGCACTATTCTAGTCTTGGGAGAGTCTCAAAAGTAAATCAAAGAGTGACTTTAGGGTTCTGCATTGTCAATTTTAATTTGTGTTTCTCCAAAGTAATTTAATATAATCTCAAGTGATTGGCAGCTGCTATGAATGACTGCCTGAAAGCTAGATTGTAGAGGTTGATCATAATTTCTCCCAGTCGTATTTCCTTGGCAAGGACTGTAATGTCATTGTATCCTTGCCTTCTACTCAGATGCCAAAGATGACCATCTATATCTTGCTGCATGTGCAATGCAATTGGCATGTTAACTGCTAATGCCAAAATTAAATGGCCAGTAAAGTCAATTGCTCATAAAAATAGCTCTAACAGAGAAAAATGGGTCTAATGGGGGAAGTACCGGAACAGGGAAAGAGATTAGGGAATTCCAACTGGTGACAACTTTAAGATAACTTCAAATGATTCAAAAAAGCACTGACAAGTTCAGATGCATATCCATACATTTCCAAATATTCTTGATTTTGAAATTGGATTAGAAATTGATCTGATTTTATTCATTTTTCCCCACTTCCCTGTTGACTATTTGAGAGAATGACTGAAGTGAGAATTAGTTCACAGTGAGCCAGTTCCCTTCTGCGCCAACGTTGTCCACATTGCCCCAGACACAGGGAATGTCACTGATGTTTTGTTTCCTTGGTAGCACTTCTGCATGTAAAATATATATTTGTTTAGTAGCCCACACAGATCTCCTCTTGAGGTGAGAAGTGGCAAATTGAAAGTTCCTGTTTTGTGTGACAGCTCTTGATCATGAAAATTAAGTCAACTCTCTCCACAGCTACCTTTAATTATTCATCGAGGTGCCTATGGTCTGAGCTGGTTTTCCATTTTAATGGTTGGAGCTGTCACTTGAAAACAGAACGTCATAATCCTGGAGAGATCTTCATGGCTCATGTGACAAAAGCACAAAGGAGAGAAATGGGAGAGATTCTTCCTCTTGTGAATAAGTAGGCAAGGGGCGGGAAGAGAGGGGCAAGGTGTGGCTAGAACTTTGGCTCAGCTTCCACTCTGCAAATTGCTGGCCAGACATGAGATGGAGACAAGGCTGCACCCTCTCAACTGCTTAAGTGTCTTACTTTCCCACCCAGGAAAAAGAGAGGAGCAGGGGAGGGATTATGACTGAGTCGAGGAACTATGAGTCACAGGTTCTTCTCTCAGCTGTCCCTTGGCAGAAACAGCTATGTGCAGCTCCGTACGCAGGGTTCCACCTACTGGCTCCATCTATCGCTGTATTATAAGTATGGGCCTAATGCCAGGCCTGCCAACATGGGGGAGCAAAGGGTACAGTTGGCTGGAGCCCAGAGATTCAGAAGGGTCTGGGGCTCCCAGCCACCGCCACTGATACTTACAGGAGCAGGAGCAGCTGGAGCCTCAGACCTTTAAAGTCATCACTAGAGCACCATGCAGCATGCTTCAGGCAGCTCTCAAGGCTGGGGTGAGACAGGGTCCCCCACCTTGCCCAGGGACCAGGTAAGTATATAACTCCCCTCCACACACACCCTGCCTAATGGTGCAAAGTGCTAACCACCCCCTGAGAAGTACTGAGTGCCTTCCAGCTCCCATCAAAGTTAGTGGAAGATTCAGAAAATCAGCACCTTACAGGGGTTTGGCCTTAATACTACTGACTTTTCTTGAAGGCATGTCCTGATGGCCAATTTGTGGAGAAAATTTACCCCTTTAGGAACAACAGAATATCTCATCTGATACTTTACAGACTGATAACTGTAATCTTAAATATACAGCCTACTGTCCTCTACACTGGGTGCTTTGGTATTTTGTTGGTAGCTTAGGTGATGTACAATCCAATGTCCTGTTTTAAGACAGGCTTGCCAACGACACAGGCGGGTGGGGGGGAGGGAAGGAGGCAGTTGACTTAAAGGAGCCTGGGACTCTGGCCACCATGCTGCTGCAGTAGGGCTGGGGGGAACATGCCACACTCTTGGCAGTGTTGAAGACAAACTGCCCTCAGCCCTACCCCTTCTGCTCTTTGCCATGCCCCTTCTGTGAGCACAGAGCTGGGACCCCAAACACACATACACCTTACCCAAGGGCCTGCAGAGTCTGACAGCTCCCCTATTTACAGGACATATAAGCAAAGCATTTTCCCTGGCTGAATGCATTAATCTGCCTAGAAAATACTATATTTATGAATTACATGAAACCTAAAAAATGTTCTTAGTCTCTCCATAATTTACTTCAGCGTCTTATTTCATGAGGTTGATATAAGTGTAGTAATCATTATGACAATAAGAACAGAACATACTGTGCAAGTGAAACACTTGGAAAATATTTTTCATAATATGTGGGGTTTTTTAAATGAACATCCAAACTTCACCCTAAATTGCCATTAGCTATACTTCTTAGTAGAGAGAGATATTCACACACATCTTGTATGATCAAGTTGTACAAGTGCAATGACCTTACCTGCACCAGGATTTTTACAGGACATCAAATCCAGGTACTTTGAAGCTCCGATCCTGATTCAGAACATGATTAACTTAAAGCACTTGGGGCATTCCACTGACTACAGAGAATCAGCACACATGCTTAAAGTTAAGCATTTGCAGAACTCATTGCAGAATTGGAGATTAAGTAAGGAAAGAAAAATGTAGATGAGGATGAAAGTGGAAGAGGTATAGAAAATTTCTTTTAGAAATAACATACAAGACAATACCTCAAAGTAGAAGCCTTTTCTTTCCTGGGCACAACAGTAAAGTTACCTAGTAAGATAGAAATAATAATCTCTCTCTATATTTTAGAGAGTTTGTGCATCTATCTGTCCCTGAGTCTGTCTGTGAGGCCGTTTATTTAAGAACTCCTCCTAAACAGAAAAATATATAATGTTCTCATTAGGTGCTTGGCAGAAAAAGCAAAGTTCAGTTTAGACAGAAATTATATGGGTAATTTTCAAAGTGATTATTTTAAAAACTAACCTTGCCCTTTTGCCAAGTGGGGTTAGTGAGGTTCTTCCCTTCATGCCATGTGATGTCACAAGCTAATGATGATCCATCTTGCCTGTAAGAACAAGAGCTCACAGGTCTAAGTAGGGAAATTAAAGCTAGATTCTATGAACAACTGCACCAGTACAATTCATGGATCTTAAATGGAAGTTACGGCAATAACTGAGGAGCAGTTCAAGTCAAGAAGTTTGGTTCAGTCTATGATAAATATAGGATACATCCATGCTGGAATAAAAAACCTGCAGCATGGCTATAGCTGAACCAGGTGAGCTGGCTTGGGCTTGGGCTCTAGGGCTAAAAATTTCTGTGTGGATGTTTGAGGTGTGGTTGGTGTCCAAGTACTGGGACCACGTTTTGGGAAAGAGCCCCATAGACCACGATTCAGCCTAATCATCTACCCATCAATTTTATAACCCCACAGCTCCGAGTCAGTTGAGCTAAGCCAGCTGGAGGTGTTTTGCTATTTTGACATACCCATAGATAGCCGACATTAACTTCAGACCCAGATGTCAACATCATCTGAAAGACTGCATACAGTAGTATCCCCTAATACCATACTGGATCAATAGGTCAGTACAGACATGGAGTGAAAACTGCCACCTGCTGACAAAACAATACCATCACCACAGAATTCATATAGAAGAATATAAAAAGTTATCTTTTTCTTCTGAGGTCTGTGGGAGCCATAAATATTCATCCCAGATTTTCCAAATTATTCAAAAATCATTTGAATGAGTAAGGACTTCTGCTATATTAGATCACAATATCTCATCACTATTCATATCTGGTAGGAAACACAGGATTTGAATACTGAATGATTCTGGGTATATTTGGCTCTGTATCCAGAACTGAACTTTGTAGTGGATCCCCTTCTCTCCCTTCTCTCTTGAACTAAGTATCCCAGACTTTGAAGTGTCCAGATATGAACTATATATTTTTGGTTTCTCTCTACTCACAATCCACTTCTAAAATCTTTATTGTATATAGTCTTTGCACATTTAAGGAGCATATAGGTACATTACTCAAAGACTATGGCCCTGATTCTACAAAGAATATATATTCTGAATTTTGAAACATATATGTAATCTCACACCACAATGGACTCTCATGGCCATAAAGTTAAGCAGAGGCACAAATCATTGCAGGATTAGCACCTTAGGTTTTTGGGGTTTTTTTACATTCTTTGTGGCTGTGACTTTACTGGCTAGGATGACATAATAAGCAGCATGTAACATTGTCTGCTGACTTCTTTTGCACTCCTTGATGCAATTCTAGACATTGGTGACCATCTTTCAAACTCTGAATAGTCTTTTAGGAAGGTATCTAAGAAAAACACTTCTGATCAATATGCCATTATAACAGTTAATGTTGTTTAGTTTACCCTTGTAAGTTCCTGAAACAGAACTTCTCAGGACTAGATGGAAAGTGGTTTCGGTGTTTTTTTGCAGAAGGTAATTGGAATTTCCTCCTATTCATGGGCCACAAGAACCTGAGTTTGGCAGACTTCCAGCAAGAAATATGTATCTGGTTTTGATATTGGAAGGCTGCATTATTCCCATAAGTTGGAAAACTTGTAACATCAGCAATGAAGAAGCATTTATACAACTGATTTTTGAATCTACCATATGTTTTTTAAAATACTCTTGTGAAACAGATGTATTTCAAGGTCTTTAGATGACATACTGTGCATCACTACATAAAATTGAAACATCATGTGCTGAAGGAACCTATGAGGGGCCATGCTCAGCTTGACCTGCTGCTCACAAACAGGGTGGAATTAGAAGGAGAAGTAGATGGGGTGACAACCTAGGCAGCAGTGATCATAAGATGGTCAAATTCAGGATCCTGACTAAAGGAAGAAAGGAGAGCAGCAAAATACAGACCCTGGACTTCAGAAAAACAGACTTTGACTCCCTCAGTGAACTGATGGGCAGGATCCCCTGGGATACTAACATGAAGGGGAAAGGAATCCAGGAAAGCTGGCAGAATAACGGAGACTTGGTGGGATGACTAGCATGACTGGAGTACTGTCATAGAAGGGTATAAACTGTTCAGGAATAACAGGCAGGGGAGAAAAGAAGGAGGAGTTGCATTGGATATAAGAGAGCAATATGATTGCTCGGAGCTCCAGTACTTAGAGGGAAAAAAGACTGTTGAGAGTCTATGGGTTAAATTTAGAGGTGGAAGCAATAGGGGTGATGTTGTGGGTGGTGTCCGCTATAGACCGCCAGATCAGGTGGATGAGGTAGACAAAGCTTTCTTTCAACAACCGAGAGAAGCTTCCAGATCGCAGGCCCTGGTTCTCATGGGCAACTTTAATCACCCTGACATCTTCTGGGAGACCAATATGGCAGTACACAGACAATCCAGGAAGTTTTTGGAGAATGCTGGGGATAACATCTTGGTACAAGTGCTGAAGGAACTGACCAGGGGCCATGTGCAGCTTGACCTGCTGCTCACAAACAGGGAGGAACTAGCAGGGGAAGTAGAGGTGGGTGACAACCTGGGAAGCAGTGATCATGAGATGGTAGATTTCAGGATCCTGACCAAAGGAAGAAAGGAGAGTAGCAAAATACATAGCCTGGACTTCAGAAGAGCAGACTTTGACTCCCTCAGAGAACTGATGGGCAGGATTCCCTGGGATACTTACATGAAGGGGAAAGGAGTCGAGGAGAACTGGCAGTATTTTAAAGAAGCCTTATTAAAGGCACAGGAAGAAACCATCCCGATGCGCAGCAAGAAAAGCAAATATGGTAGGTGACGAGATTGGCTTACCGGGGACATCCTTGGTGAGCTTAAACACAAAAAGGAAGCTTACAAGAAGTGGAAACTTGGAGAGATGACTAGGAAGGAGTATAAATATATTTCTCGAGAATGCAGGGGAGTAATCAGGAAGGTGAAAGCACAGTAGGAATTGCAGCTGGCAAAGGATGTGAAGGATACAAGAAAGGTTTCTACAGGCATGCTAGCAATAAAAGGGTGATCAGAGAGGGCGTGGGGCCCTTACTGGATGAGGGAGGTAACCTAGTGACAGATGATGTGGGAAAAGCTGAAGTAGTCAATGCTTTCTTTGCCTCTGTCTTCACGGACAAGGTCAACTCCCAGACAAATGCACTAGGCAACAGAGTATGGGAGGGAGGTGGACAGCGCTTGGTGGGGAAAGAACAAGGTAGGAACTATGCAGAAAACCGAAACATACACAAATCCATGGGCTCGGATTTAATGCATCCGAGGGAACTGAGGGAGTTGGAAAATGTCACTGAGGAGCCTTTGGCCATTATCTTTGAAACTCGTGGAGATTAGAAAAGATCCTGGATGATTGGAAAAAGGCAAATGTAGTGCCCATCTTTAAAAAAGGGAAGAAGGACAATCCAGGAAACTACAGACTGGTCAGCCTTACCTCAGTCACCGGAAAAATCATGGAGGGGATCCTCAAGGAATCCATTTTGAAGCACTTGGAAGAGGGGAAAGTGATCAGGAATAGTCAACATGAATTTACGAAGGGCAAGTCGTGCCTGACCAATCTGATTAGCTTCTATGATGAGGTAACTGGCTCTGTGGATATGTGAAAGTCAGTGAATGTTATATACCCTGACTTTAGCAAAGCTTTTAATATGGTCTCCCACAATATTCTTGCCAGCAAGTTAAGGGAGTATGGATTGGATAAATGGACTGTAAGATGGATAGAAAGCTGGCTAGACTGTCGGGCCTAATGGATAGTGATCAACGGTTCAATGTCAGGTTGGCGGTTGGTTTCTAGCGGAGTGCCCCAAGGATCCGTTCTTGGACCAGTTTTGTTCAACAGCTTTATTAATGACCTGGATGAGGGAATGGATTGCACCCTCAGCAAGTTTGCAGATGACATTAAGCTAGGGGGAGAGGTAGATACACCGCAGGGCAGGGATAGGGTCCAGAGTGACCTGGACAGATTAGAGGATTGGGCCACAAGAAATCTGATGAGGTTCAACAAGGATAGAGTCCTGCACTTGGGATGGAAGAATCCCAAGCATTGTTACAGACCAAGGACTGAATGGCTAAGTAGCAGTTCTGCAGAAAAGGACCTGGGGATTACAGTGGATGGGAAGCTGAATATGAGTCAACAGTGTTCCCTTGTAGTCAAGAAGGCTAATGGCATATTAGGTTGCACTAGGAGGAGCATTACCAGCAGATCCAGAGAAGTGATTATTCCCATTTATTTGGCTCTGGTGAGGCCACATCCGGAATATTGTGTATAGTTCTGGGCCCCCCACTATAGAAAGGATGTGGACGCATTGGAGAGGGTCCAGTAGAAGCCGACCAAAATGACTAGGGGGCTGGAGTGCATGACCTCTGAGGAGAGACTGAGGGATTTGGGTTTGTTTAGTCTGCAGAAGAGAAGAGTGAGAGGGGATTTGATAGCAGCCTTCAACTTCCTGAAGGGAGGTTCCAAAGAGGATGGAGAAAGACTGTTCACAGTAGTGACAGATGGCAGAAGAAGGAGCAATGGTCTCAAGTTACAGTGTGGGAAGTCTAGGTTGGATATTAGGAAAAACTATTTAACTAGGAGGGTGGTGAAGCATTGGAATGGGTTACCTAGAGAGGTGTTTAAGTTTTGGATTGACAAAGCCCTGGCTGGGTTGATTCAGTTGTGATTAGTCCTGCCTTGGGCAGGGGGCTGGACTTGATGACCTCCTGAGATCTCTTCCAGCTCTATGATTCTATGATTCTAAGGCACAGGAACAAACCATCCCAATGTCCTATGAGAAAAGCAAATATGGTAGGTGAACAGCTTGGCTTAACAGTGAAATCCTTGCTGAGATTAAACACAAAAAGGAAGCTTACAAGAAGTGGAAACTTGGACAGATGACTAGGGAAGAGTATAAATACATTGTTCGAGCATGCAGGGGTATAATCAGGAAGTTCAAAGTCTAATTGGAATCGCAGCTACCAAGACATGTGAAGTATGTTAGCAATAAGAGGGTGGTCAGGGAAGAAGGGAAGTAACCTAGTGACAGATGATGTGGGAAAAGTGGAAATACTCAGTGCTTTTTCCCCCTTTGTCTTCACAGAGAAGGTCAGCTCCCAGATTACTGCACTGGGCATTATACTATAGAAAGTAGGTGGACATCCCTGAGTGGTGAAAGAACAGATTAAGAGCTATTTAGAAAAGATGGACATTCAAAAATCCTTGGGGTTGGATCTTATGCATCCAAGGATGCTGAGGGAGTTTGCTGATGTGATTACAGAGCCATTGGCCATTATCTTTGAAAACTCATGGTGATTGGGGGAGGCCCTGGATGATTGGAAAAAGGCAAATGTAGTGCCCATTTTTTAAAAAAGGGAAGAAGGAGAATCCAGGGAACTACAGTACAGTCAGTCTCACCTTAGTGCCTGGAAAAATCATGGAGGAGATCCATTTTGAAGCACTTGCAAGAGAGGAAAGTGATCAGGAATAGCCAACATGCATTCACAATAGGCAAGTCATGCCTGACCGACCTGATTGCCATCTATGATGAGGTAACTGGCTCTGTGGATATGGGGAAGGTGGTGGATGTGATATATCTTTACTTTAGCAAAGCTTTTGATATGGTCTCCCACAATATTCATGCCAGTAATTTAAGGAAGTATGGATTGGATAAATGGACTATAAGGTGGACAGAAATCTGGCTAGATCATTGGGCTCAGTGGGTAGTGATCAACATCTTGATGTCTGGTTGGTGGTCAGTATCAAGAGGAGTGCCCCAAGGATTGGTTCTGGGGCCAGTTTTGTTCGACATTAATTCATCAGTCTCCTAGTGAAATAGTTTTTATTTATTAATGATGTGGATGAGGGGATGGATTGCATCCTAAGTTCCCTCTAAGCTGCATGGCTGCATGACCTCACAGCTATTTTCTGAGCCTTGCTCAGAGGTACAAAGCTCCCATGCAGGCAGGGAGCTCAGCTGACTGGCAGGGTGTGAGACATCGGTAAGCAGCAGCTAAACAGAGCTGCTACACACTGAACCAAAGAGCTCCTAGAGCAGATAAGTAGACAAGATAAGCAGGGAATAAGTGGCTGGTGGGAGTGAGTGAGTGAGTAATTCATTAATTGGCTTGGGGGGAAGTCAGATGGGAGGGGAATTTGGAGAGATCCATCTGCACGAGAAGAGAGAGAAAGAGAGACAGAAGCAGAAACCCAGGAGTCTCTTCAACCCTTGTGGGCTGGGAAAGGGAAGGTAAAGGGCTGACTGCATGTGGATAGGTGGTGGGAAAGAAGGGGTGGGTGGATGCTGGCAGTGAGATGGAGGCAGGCAGCAGTTTGTTTTGGGTGTCCTGAGTCTCTTGCTGTTGGTGGGAGGTGTGCCAGGAGGATATTTGCATGATTACCTTTCAAACAAAGTTTATGTGTTAATGGCTTAAGATAAGAAAGAAAAATATTCTTTTAATTGATTTTTTTGGAGTGCTGCTGCTTTCTAAAACTCTGAATTTAAGGTTGTTATAAATCATATGTTACTAATTAATTCATAGTAAATTGTATTGCATTAAGGCTAGATCTTTGCTATGTGGTAGTGTTTTGGCTCTTATGAGACAGAAGGAGCAAATACTAGGTGTGATGCTAATTATTTTGTAGGATGAAACCTTATTTGCAAGCTCTTTGAAACATGCATCTGTCTACAAACCCTGAAGCCATGTGTTAATTTGTTCTGTGGCTTCTACTCTTCCTCGAGTGGAAGAAGGCTAATTACCTACTTTCATAGAGCACCTTTGTAGTCACTAAGTGTATCTCACAATAATTAGACAACTAGACACAGATGTCTTGTTTTAATATATTTTCTTCCACACATATGAACTGCTTAATGTATATATGTGTGTGTGTGTGTGGCTAGATCAATACTGCAATGTTAAATTGGAAAAAGAAATGCAATTTGCTGTACACTTAGGGTATGTCTAGACTACGTGGCTCTGTCGACGGAGCCATGTAAACTAGTTTACCCAGCATAGGCAAAGAAGCGGGGATTTAAATAATCCCTGCTTCATTAAAATAAACATGGCCGCCACACTGTGCCGACGATCAGCTGATCCAGCACAGCACGGCAGACTAGACGTGGCTCTGTCGGCTGGGGAAGCCTTTGCTGACTGATCCTGTAAACCTTGTTTCACGAGGAATAAGGGATTGGTCGGCAAAGGCTTCCCCAGCTGACAGATCCGCATCTAGACTGCCGTGCTGTGCTGGATCAGCTGATCGTCTGCACAGCACGGCAGCCATGTTTATTTTAATGAAGCAGGGATTATTTAAATCCCCGCTTCTTTGCCTATGCCGGGTAAACTAGTTTGCATGGCTCCATCGACGGAGCCATGTAGTCTAGACATACCCAAATTGCGTATCTTTTTCCTATTTACTTTCGAAAGAGGCTTTTCCAAAATGCACATCTATATGGCACCAAATTTTGGAAAAAAGTGCTCTCTCAACACATCCCTTATTCCTCATAGAATGAGGTTTACAGGATGTTTTTTGATGAAAAGTAAAAAATTCCAAGGAAACAACTTCATGAAACTTGAGTTCAAAGTTCAGAATGTGTATTGGTAATTAATGGGCAGAGTACCTTAAAAAAAGATTGTAGTTTTTCTACTCAGGAATATGATTGGGGGTTAGGGTTTGAATCTCATTGCTACCTCAGACTGCCTGTGTAACATTAAACAAGTGTGTGGGGATGACATTTTCAAACATTGAAAAGGCCTAAAGTTTCTCATGTAAATCAATATTTACATGCTGATTAGAAGCCTTTGATCTTTATTTCAGTGGTTCTTCTGAGCAACCTGAGCTGCCACTGAGTCCATTTGAAAGCCAGACTTTAGACATCTGTATTTGAAAATTTTAGCCTTAACCTCTCTTTGCTTCAGTCCATCACTTGTAAAATTAACTCATTAGTGTTTCCAAAATGATCAAATGCTATGGTGATGAGAAAAGGAGATTCTCCCCCCCGCCCAAATGTTGCTACAAAGCCAGGAAATTCAAAGTGGAGGGACAGATAGAATAGTATGGAGGTCCTGCTTTAGTTCTGTCCCTTTAATATTGTATCATAAACAGCAGATCAACAGAGAAGGTCCATTACTGCCAAAGCTTTTCATTCAAAATAAAGGAGAAAAATATACTCCTCCTCTTATTTTAAATGAGTCAGAGTATTTTTATCTTGTACATATTGTCTCTCCCTCCCCCCTTTTTTTTTGTTTATTTAACTGAAATTTAAAATAAATATCCCAAAAGAATATCAGTAGTTGGTAATTCTCAGGAAGTATATTGCTGAAGTTTGCATCTTTTTGGAAAGACTTGGCAAAAATTCACAAAAAATCTTTGTCTGAAAATAATGCTTCAATAAATTCTTTCCATTATTTAATAACTTCACTAGTTCCTGTAAATCACTATATTTTAAATTCCAAAATATGTAGGTAACTCTTGTTATCAAATTAATAGTCCCTAAATTTTTTTTAAAAAATCAGATCTGCAGCCAGAAGAAAGATAAAGATATCACCTTTGCTTTTTTCCCCCTGGTAATGAAGTTTTTCCCTTCACAAATTGTACCAAGAAAATGGTGCTTTCCTAATACAATTTTTTATAACCTGTAAGGTGATGGCCTTAATTATATTGAGAGATTTGATGCTGAACAACAGTCAAGTTGTGCCCCATAGACTGACAACAAAGTCATAAACATATTGAACTCATTTTGGCATAATTCAGCAAATTGTGTTGATCTCTGTCCTGGAGGTTGAGGGCAGAGGAATGTTTGAGGTCAAGATTTAAGGGTTTTGGCACAACTGTATGGAAACCTAGACAATGTAACACTGATGTGAGGAGTAATCTCTCAGAAAAGCTTTTTCCCTCCCAAACGCTGCCTTGTAATATTGTAACGCAAAACATTTCGGCTGCTTCTAGACTGGCATGATTTTTTCGTTAAAAGCATTTGCGGAAAAGAGCGTCTAGATTGGCACGGACGCTTTTGTGCAAAAGCACTTTTTGCGGAAAAGCGTCCGTGCCACTCTAGACGCGGTTTTGCGCAAGAAAGCCCCGATCGCCATTTTTGCCATTGGGGCTTTTTTGCGCAAAACTGTTCTCAGCTGTCTACACTGGCCCTCGTGTGCAAAAGCATTTGCGCAAGAGGGCTTTTTCCCGAACGGGAGAGTCATTATATTTGCACAAGAACACTGACGATCATACGTTAGATCGTCAGTGTTCTTGAGCAAATTCAAGCGGCCAGTCTGCAGCTGCTTTTGCGGAAAAACTTGCCAGTCTAGACACAGCCTTCTTGTCTCTATTACTTCCCTTTTAGAATGGTATAACTCCACTGAAGTATATGAAGTTATTCCAGATCTATGCTGGCATTACTGAGAGCTGAATATGCCCTATTTGCCTGTCTAAAAGCATTTTAATGAAAAATTGGCCATACCCTGATGAAACAAAATTTGCTTAGCACTAGAGAAGAGGAAAAATGGAGTTCCAGTTCTCCACTGATTTCTTTTTATCTGTATTTATTTCTGTAGAAGAGGCAAAGAAGGTGAGTTGCTTAGAATACTTTGTTTGTTACCCCCACATGCCTGTCTGTCTGTGTGTCCATCCATTGGTGAGTCTATTATCCCCTCCCCCTCTCCTTCATGGAGTGTGTGCTGTGACTGGCAGGTGGAAACTGTTGGCTTCTAATTAAAGTTTGAATTCTAGAAGCCTCTGCTGGTTGGCTGAGCCTTGGTAGGGGGAGGGACTTTCAGGCAGTCCAGGTCTTTATAAAGCAGTGAGCAAGCAACCAAGGAGCTTGCAAACAGGTGAGTGCTAACAGGGAGTTTAGAGAGGGAGTCTGGAAGGGGAGAGAGAAGGGCACAAGGTTCTCTTGCCTTCTTTTAAATCCTTTTTCCAGGACAGCAGGGATGGATGGTGATAGGTCTGCTGTTGTTACCTGCACAGAGTGTGCCATGTTTGTCTTCCTCCTGAAAGAAAAAAGGGATTTCATCTGCACTAAGTGCAAGCTGGTCGCCATTTTGGAAGAAAAAATTAGAGGACTGGAGGCCCAAGTGTCAACCCTATGCTCCATCAGAGAGGATGAAGACTTCCTCGATAGAAGGCAGTGTTTAATCCTGCAAGCACGGCAGGTGGAAGAGACAAAGAGGGCAGTACGGGACCAGGAAGAGAACTGGCAGCATGTAACTTCTAGAAGGGGAAAAAGGCCAGCACAGTAATCCCCCAATGCTATAGAGGTAAGTAATTGCTTTCAGGGTCTCTCCACAGGCTCTGCAGTAGTGAATGCTTTGGAAGGGACCTCACAAGGAAGAAACCCCGCAAGGGAACACCATCTACTGGAAGGCATGGGATGTGTAGTCCTAGGGATGGGGGTTCCACAACCAGCACCCCCAAAAGAAGACGATGGGTGGTGGTGGTCAGGGACTCCCTCCTAAGAGGGACTGAGCCATCCATCTGCTGTCCGGACCTGGTATCTCGAGAGGTCTGCTGCTTACCGGGAGCTCAAATTCAGGATGTGACTGAGAGGCTTACAAAACTGATCAAACCTTTGGATCGCTACACCTTCCTGCTTCTCCACGTGGCCAAGAATGACCTTGAGTGGGTTACTGAGGATTATGTAGTGCTGGGAAGAAGGATCAAAGAATTCAGAGTGCAAGTGGTGTTCTCGTCCATCCTCCCTCATAAAGGGAAAGGACTGGGCAGGGATCGTCAAATTGACGAAGTAAATGCATGGTTGCGCAGGTGGTGTCGCAGAGAGGGCTTTCGTTTCTTCGACCATGGGACTCTGTTCCAGGCACAAGGATTGTTAGGAAGAGATGGGATCCACCTAACCAAGAGAGGAAAGAGCATCTTCGCGGGCAGGCTTGCAAACCTAGTGAGGAGGGCTTTACACTAGGTTCATTGAGGGACGGTGACCAAAACCCTGAGGGGAGTGGGAAAGTTGGAGACTGGGAAGAAATGCAAAGAGGAATGAGCAAGAAAGGAGGACCCCTGATTTGAATGGAGAAGATAGGGCGATCAACTGGTTATCTGAGGTGTTTGTACACTAATGTGAGAAGCCTGGGCAACAAACAGGAAGAACTGGAGGCCCTGGCCCAGTCCAAGAAATATGATTTAATTGGGATAACAGACTTGGTGGGATGACTCGCATGACTGGAGCGCTGTCATGGAAGGGTATAGACTGTTCAGGAAGAACAGGCAGGGGAGAAAAGGAGGAGGAGTTGCACTGTATGTAAGAGAGCACTATGATTGCTCTGAACTCCAGGACATAGAGGGAGAAAAACCTGTTGAGAGTCTATGGGTTAAGTTTAGAGGTGCAAACAACAGCAATGATGTTGCGGTTGGTGTCTACTACAGGCCACCAAATCAGGTGGATGAGGTAGATGGGGCTTTCTTCGGACAACTGAGAGAAGCTTCCAGATTGCAGGCCCTTGTTCTCGTGGGGGACTTTAATCACCCTGACATCTGTTGGGAGACCAATATGGCAGTACACAGACAATCCAGGAAGTTTTTGGAGAATGCTGGGGATAACTTCTTGGTACAAGTGCTGAAGGATCCGACCAGGGGCCGTGCACAGCTTGACCTTCTGCTCACAAACAGGGAGGAACTAATAGGGGAAGTAGAGGTGGGTGACAACCTGGGAAGCAGTGATCATGAGACGGTAGATTTCAGGATCCTGACCAAAGGAAGAAAAGAGAGTAGTAAAATACACACCTTGGACTTTAGAAAAGCAGATTTTGACTCCCTCAGAGACCTGATGGGCAGAATCCCCTGGGATGCGAACATGAAGGGGAAGGGAGTCCAGGAGAGCTGGCAGTATTTTAAAGAAGCCTTATTGAAGGCACAGAAAGAAACCATCCCGATGCATAACAAGAGAGGCAAACATGGTAGGAGACTGCATTGGCTTACCAGGGAAATCCTTGGTGAACTTAAGCACAAAAAGGAAGCTTACAAAAAGTGGAAACTTGGACAAATGACCAGGGAGGGGTTTAAATGTATAGCTCGAGAATGCCGGGGGGTTATCAGGAAGGCGAAAGAGCAAGTGGAATTGCAACTGGCAAAGGATGTGAAGGATAACAAGTAAGGTTTCTACAGGCATGTTAACAAGAAGAAGGTGATCAGAGAAGGTGTAGGGCCCCTACTGGATGAAGGAGGTAACCTAGTGACAGATGATGTGGGGAAAGCTGAAGCACTCAATGCTTTCTTTGCCTCTGTATTCACGGACAAGGTGGGCTCCTGGACTAATGCGCTAAGTGACGCAAGATGGGATGAAGTTCGACAGCCCTTGTTGGGTAAAGAACAGGTTAGGAACTATTTAGGAAAGCTAAAGGTACACAAATCCATGGGTCCGGACTTAATGCATCCGAGAGTACTGAGGGAGTTGGCAAATGTCATTGAGGAGCCTTTGGCCATTCTCTTTGAAAAGTCGTTGAGATCGGGAGAGATCCCAGATTATTGGAAAAAGGCAAATGTAGTGCCCATCTTCAAAAATGGGAAGAAGGACGATCCAGGGCACTTTAGGCCGGTCAGTCTTACCTCGGTTCCTGGAAAAATCATGGAAGGGATCCTTAAGGAATCCATTTTGAGGCACTTGGAAGAGAGGAAAGTGATCAGGAATAGTCAGCATGGCTTCTTCACAAAGGGCAAGTCGTGCCTGACCAATCTGATTAGCTTCTATGATGAGGTAACTGGCTCTGTGAACACAGGAAAGGCAGTGGATGTGATATACCTTGACTTTAGCAAAGCTTTTGATACGGTCTCCCACAATATTCTTGCCAGCAAGTTAAGGGAATGTGGATTGGATAAATGGACAGTAAGATGGATAGAAAGCTGGCTAGAAGGCCGGGCCCAGCGGGTAGTGATCAACGGCTCAATGTCAGGATGGCGGTCGGTTTCTAGCAGAGTGCCTCAAGGCTCGTTTCTAGGACTGGTTTTGTTCAATATCTTTATTAATGACCTGGATGAGGGGATGGATTGCACCCTCAGCAAGTTTGCAGATGACACTAAGCTAGGGGGAGAGGTAGATACGCTTGAGGGCAGAGATAGGGTCCAGAGTGACTTCGACAAATTGGAGGATTGGGCCACAAGAAATCTGATGAGGTTCAACAAGGACAAGTGCAGAGTCCTGCACTTGGGACAGAAGAATCCCAAGCACTGTTACAGGCTGGGGACCAACCAGCTAAGTAGTAGTTCTGCAGAAAAGGACCTGGGGGTTACAGTGGATGAGAAGCTCGATATGAGTCAACAGTGTGCCCTTGTAGCCAAGAAGGCTAATGGTATATTAGGGTGCATTAAGAGCATTGCCAGCAGATCCAGAGAAGTGATTATTCCCCTTTATTTGGCTCTGGTGAGGCCACATCTGGAGTATTGTGTCCGGTTCTGGGTCCCCCACTACAAAAAGGATGTGGACGCATTGGAGAGGGTCCAGCAGAGGGCAACCAAAATGATTAGGGGGCTGGAGCATATGACCTATGAGGAGAGGCTGAGGGAGTTGGGTCTATTTAGTCTGCAGAAACGAAGAGTGAGGGGGCATTTGATAGCAGCCTTCAACTTCCTGAAGGGAGGTTCCAAAGAGGATGGAGAAAGGCTTTTCTCAGTAGTGACAGATGGAAGAACAAGGAACAATGGTCTCAAGTTTTGGTGGGAGAGGTCTAGGTTGGATATTAGGGAAAACTATTTGAGTAGGAGAGTGGTGAAACACTGGAATGGGTTACCTAGGGAAGTAGTGGAGTCTGCATTCCTACCGGTGTTTAAATCTTGGCTTGACAAAGCCCTGGCTAGGTTGATTTAGTTGGGATTGGTCCTGCCTAGAGCAGGGGGCTGGACTTGATGACCTCCTGAGGTCTCTTCCAGCTCTATAGCTCTATGATTCTATGATTTGTCAAAGAACTTTTCCTAAATGGAAGAGCTAGAACCACCAAATTTGCTATGCAGTTTCCTCTTATAACTTAAAGCAAGGTAAAAGTTTGGTTGTGCCAGGGCAATGGGATGTGACTGGAATGTGTGATTGTTTCTCACAAAATGCTAAGGGAGGGGTCTGCTAGCAGGCACAGTTATACTATAGAAAGACCACAGGGTAGGCAGACACACTTGTAAGGCAGTGGCTGGCTGGATAACAGGGGCTCTGGCTATGGATAACATTCCTGAGTAGTGGTAGGCATGGTTGGTCCTCCTCCCCCGCTGTGCTGGCCCCCATGCCCCACAACTGGAGCCCAAACCACTCCCCCTAGGCCTTGGCTCCAGAGCTGGACATGGGGAGAGGAAGCCAGGTGGGCAGTGCAGCCCCCATTGCCTCAGGAAGCAGTTGCCAGCTGGTAAGCATGACCCCCTCCACCCAAGGGAGCTGCTGCTGGCTGGACACCATGGCCCCTGTCACTGCAGGCAGCACCGGGGAGTGGCTGCCAGCTGGCCATCATGGCTCTTGCTGCTGCACAACCCTGTACAGCCCACCCACCACTCTCAGCCCCCTGCCCTGAACCTCCCACCCCCTGTCCTGAGTTCTGCACACATCCAATATCCTGCCTGATTATTGCACCCACCCATCCCCTTTCCCTGACTCATGCACCTCCTACCCACTGCTGTGAGTCCTCCACAAGGTCCTGAGCAACACATGTAAATCCTCTAGTTTGTATTGTATTTGGTTTTATGCATGCCAATTTAAGGGCAGAATTGTGGGTTGTAATTTGCTATGATCCATGAACACTTTCAAAAATTTCTCAAACTTAGTGAAGACCAAATCGTTAACTAGTTATGTTACAGATAACAATTTTTTGTGGATGTATTTTAAACTTTTTTTCTAACATTCACCATCCTTTATTTTTACCCTAGCTATTATTTACAGACTATCAAAATAACAGCACTGAAGACTTATGGTAAAATTTCCAAAACGGCCAAAGTGTCCAATGTCCGTTGACGTTTCAATGTCCATTGAAAATCACAGCCTTCATTCTAGGAACAGGCATAACACAGGCAATGCAAGCACTATGAATGCATGTTATTTACTATTTATTATTTGCATTGTTGTAGCACTTTGAAGTCCCAGTCATGGACCCCCAGCTAGGAGATTAGAATTTTAAACTATGTGAAGAAATTCACATTCTCTTAGTCATCTTAAATCCACCTGCACTGTGGCACCTTTTTGAAATCTCTTTGAATTGTGCATGCAAATTCAAGGGCAGAATTGGGTTCACTGTAACTGCCTATTTCCCTGGTTAATGCAATGTGAGGACTGAGTAATTTCTAAAGTTCCTAGAGGAAGCCATTATAGAGCATTGTCCCAGGCAAAAGAGTAAGTTGAAGACATCAGACAGGACAGACTGATATATTGTTTCCTCTGCTGCTGTTGGAAAACCAGCCTCTTGCCCCTATCCTGTCCTCAATGAAAACTGCCACCTCCTGCGCCCATGCCATAAGCCACCAGCAGAGACTGAGGCAATTATCTTTGATTGAGCCCAGAGCAGCTCTGCAGAATAGTGAGATGGTTGATGGGAACAGAGGTTGAAGAGTAAGGCCAGCTGCCAATAGACACAGGCAGGGTGGGGAATCACATGAATCTTTCCCTGGCCATAGAAAGATGGGTTAGCACCTTTTTGAAGAGGACAGAAAGGGTGTGTCTACACAGCAAAGTTATTTCAGAATAACGGCTATTAT
This sequence comes from Pelochelys cantorii, assembly GCA_032595735.1. Classification (NCBI taxonomy): domain Eukaryota; kingdom Metazoa; phylum Chordata; order Testudines; family Trionychidae; genus Pelochelys; species Pelochelys cantorii. The sequence goes on from CM064340.1 coordinate 30,682,787, forward strand.
TCTGAAATAACTATGCGAGAGTCTACACAGCAATTCTGTTATTTCGAAATAATTTTGAAATAACGGACTGCTTATTCTGACTTCCGCAAACCTCATCCTATGAAGAATAATGCCTGTTCTGAAATAGTTATTTCAGAATAGGGGCTGTATAGATGCTCTACTTTTGTTATTTTGAAATAGCCCCTCACCAGGGCCATTCTAAGTTATTCCTCCTGGGGCTCTAAATCAAGATAGCACGTCTACATTAGGGAAGCCTGCCTTGCATTAATTTTGAGGCTCCCCTGCAGTGTAGATATGCTATTTCAAAATAAGCTATTTCAGAATAACTATTCCAGAATACCTAATTCCAAAATAACTGTGCAGTGTAGACGTAGCCAAAAAGAGGAAAGGCTTCTGGAATGAGGTGTGAGGGTATGTCTACATGGGAAGCAGAAACACAGAACCCTACTATCCAGACTGGGGCTCAAGTTATGGCACTACAAATAGCTATGTAGACATTTAGGCTCATTATAGATCACCCTAAGTCTAGGGAGGAGGTGAGTGTCTCAGGGAATCAAACTTGCCCAAGTTGAATCCCCATTCATAACATAATTGTACTGCTGCACAGTAATTGTAAGTTTTGTTATTTAAAGTGCCTACAGCTTATACCTAGCTGCTTCATTAGCATTTCTGTAAATCTGATAACTATATGAGGCTCATGCAACCATTAATGTTTTGTTTTTGAACCTTTTGATTCAGGGATGGCAAAATACGGCCTGCTGGCCGCATCTGACCTGCCAGACATTCAGAGCCAGCCTGCGACGATCCTCTGGGCCACCAATATCCCCAGCCCAGTGGAACTCTCAGGTAGGCTCTATGCCTGCCATGACCCCACATACAGCTCGAAGGAGCCATCTGCTAGAGCCAGCATGTGCATCTCTCAGGGGCATAGCGATTGGGAGTGGGGATGGCAGTTGACCCCGGGTGCCATGCTAGGGCACCAATTTAGTCCCCCTCCATTCCCCCTGTCATCCCTCAGCTCGCCTGTTCCTTCTCTGCCCACCGCCGCTGGCTGGAGCCCCCGCCCCCACCCTCCTCCATCTCTGCTTGTGTGTTAGTGCATGGGGGGGGCAGGCCCAAACTGGAGGGAGCAGGAGAAGATGGAGTACAAGCTCTCCTCCAGCCTCCCAGGGTCAGGCTCAGCCGTGCGGTGGCGGGGGGGGGGGCAAATTTTGCTTTTGACCCTGCGTGCGTAACACCCTTGCTGCACCTCTGGCATCTCCATGAAGTGTGTCCCATGGGGTGAGGGGAGCTGTGAAGATTTCACAGATACCCCCCAGGGTGACTGATGTAGTTGGGTCCAGTGATGAAATCTTTTGTATAGATGTGTGGGCAGAGTTGGCACCAGGAACCCACCACTGAAATCAGCCCTGGTGCCATCTATGCCCGCACATCTACACAAGTGATTTCATCACTGGACCCAACCACATCAGCCACCAAATCAGAGACTCATTTAACTGCACATTTACTAATGCGGTGGTGGCCAACCCATGCTGCTCACAAAGAAGAAAATTGCAGCTCCTGATGGAACCAGGACAGAACCTGGAATCACTCAGTTTAGCCGCTCTCGCAGCTGGGCCGCTGTGAGCCACATGTGTGCTCATGGCCCACACTGTTCAGCTCACGGCCCCCAGTGCACTGCGCCACATCCTGAAAGTGCAGGCCAGATCGCACACACCGTCCCAGCCTGCACGAGCTAGCAGCCGGCTGCTGAGCACAGGCAGCTGCAGCAGCAAGGGCTCTGGGTGCAGCGGCGGCACCAGCAGCAATTCTGGGACCTGGACATAAGGTTAGTGGGGGAAGGGAATTGGGTTAGAGCCGGGGGGGGGGGGAGGCAGAGATGCCTGGCTCTGGAGAAGGGGAGGGGAAGGGAGGGAAGCGGGGGGAGGGGGATCAGGCGGGGGATGCCTAGAGCAAGACATGCGGCTGTAGCAGCAGCGGCAGCTCTGGGACCCGAGAATTAGGTTACAGCGTGGGGGAGGGGGTTTGAGTTAGAGTGGGGGGGGGGATGCCTGGATCTGGGGAAGGGGAGGAGAGGGGAATTGAGTTAGAGTGGGGGGGCTGTGTGCCTGGCTCTTGGAAGGGGAGAGGGATTGAGTTAGAGCAGGGGAGTGCCTTGGAAAGGGAAGGGGAAGAGCAGCCAGCATGCTACCTGAGACCCGGGATCCCCAGGTACTGGCCCCAGCTGTCTCTGTCCCCTCCCCCTGGCCAGACTCCCCCCAACAAGTACCCTGCCCCAGCACCCACCAGCACCCTGTCCTCTGCCCCCACCAGCAACATTGGGGCCACATTAGTGAGGCTTGGGGGGTTTTGGAGCAGTTGTTTTTTTGCATCTCACTTGAGTGGCCCCGACTGACTTTTCTGTGGGTCAGTGACCCCCTGACTCAAAACAGGTTCCCCACCCCTCTCATAAATAAAGACAACGATGAAACATTTTGTGTTTGACATAATATTTTATTTAAAGATGAAGCCTGGTCAACAAGCCCCCAATTGGGGCCAAGCCCCCATCTGGCCGCAGCATCATAACACTCCTGCACTCTCCCCCACCCCCGACTCCAAACCTGAGCCTATCATACACTGGAACCTCCTGTCCTGAGCCTCTCACATCCCCAAACTCCTGCACCTCCACATCCCCAGTCTTCTGCCACAACACTCCTGCACCATCCACACACAGCAAATCTGTGTCCTGAGCCCATCATACTCCCAGCCTCCCTGCCCTGAGCCCCTCATGGACCCCAGCCCAAACTCCTGCACCCTCACAGCCACAAGCCTGCAGCTTGCTCAGCACCCCAACCGTCCACCTGACCCCAACACTCTCCAGCCTGGAACCCCCTCCCTGAGCCAGCATCCTCTTCTCTACTTCCTCCTGCACCCAAATTCCTTCCCAGAGCTTGAACCTCTCACTCCTTCCCAGTGCTTTTTTTGTGATGGTATGCCCTGGGGCAGTGTACCGGCACCTATTTCCCCCCAGTGCAGTTTTTTTTTTCTCAATAACTCTCCCCTCCCCTCCCCCCAGTATGTGGCTTTTTGCACTCTATCCACCTCTATTTTGGCTCTTCGTCTCTAACAGGTTGGCCACTCCTGCACTAATGTGATCTATGCTATCAAATGCCAACAATGCCCCACTGCCATGTATATTGGCCAAACTGAACAGTCTCCACTGGAAAGAATAAATGGACACAAATGAGATATCCGAAAAGGTAAAACACAAAAACCTATTGGAGAATACTTTACTCTACCTGGACACTCATTAATGGATCTCCAAATCACCGTTTTGTTTCAGGCCAATTCCACAGGCCAAATACACAGAGAAGGATTGGAACTTAACTTCATTTACAAGTTTAATTCTTATGCAAATGGTATAAACAAGGACATCCGCTGGCTCGCACACTACCTTCCACATCCTATGACTTAACCAACCAAACAACGGAGGTGCTAATTTTTCTCATAAGCCTCTTGTAACTATTTGAACCATCTACTCATTGTCTTTCTCTTTTTATTTTTTTCTCCTTTCCCCCTCCTTTTTTTTTCCTCTCCCCCGCCCTCTTCCCTTATTAATTCTTGGATTTGTATTTCAGTGTAGGACAGGAAAAGAAACTAATGCTGTGAATCAAGACATTCCAATTTCTGAGTGACAAAAAGTAGTTTTTCTACTTTGAATGTTCAGAAAATATCACACTTTAAAATCATAATTAGGTTATGTTTCCCTCACCAACCCACAACACACATTCATGATCTACTCTCTTATGAACTGTTTCCTAGGAGTCACCTGATAGTGTGCGAACCTAGCTTTTAAGCTGTATACAGTAGTAATCATTAACCTGCAGGAGTTTGTGAGGGAGAATATTGTTTGCTTACATCATGTTAGGATTGAAAATGTAATTGTAAAGTTCTCAGCAGATTCACAACACTTGGCAAGTGCTTAATATTTATTCCTTGGCCATGATCCCCCTTCTGAAGTTTGAAAGTTTGTCCGAATACCACACTATTGCTATTGACACAAGAAATTTATTTTCCCATAGTCAAGAGATATTACAAATGTCCAGTGGAATTAAGTGAGAAAGCATCAGACAATAAATGGATGAGATTGTGTTTATACATGAAATTACCAATCTTAAGGCTAATTTTACACACACATATCAAACATTGAAGATATTCCATATATGTTCTGTATTTGAAGGGGAAAAAAAAACACAGAGGATTTTGTCCTGTATGAGGATCTGGGACTGGAATAAACGACCTCCTGAAGTCCCTTCCAGTCCTACAGTTCTATGATTCATACTATAATAGCAGTCTTTCCATTCACTTGTAGCTCAGGAAGATGTTAATGAGCAGGACCAAAAATCTTGCTACCAAGAATTTTAGAAGAATTGGCTGAGGATCAGCTAGACTGTTAATGTTCATTTTCAATAAGTTTCAGAACACCAGGGAACTGCTGGAAGACTGAAATAAAATAATATTTAGTCAATATTTTTTAGATGTAAATGGATTTACATGTCAGTCTGATATTGATCCCCAACAGGATAATGGATCAGCTCATATGGGACTTCATTAATAAGGAATTATAGGTGTTTAATATAGTTAATGCCATTTAACATAGGTTTACAGAAAACAGATCATGTCAAACTAATTTTCTATTTTTTATGAGTTTACAAGTTTGATTGATAAAGGTAATAATATGAACTTACTTAGACTTCAGTAAGGCATTTGATTTGGTACTAGATGGCATTTTTATTTAAAAAACTAGAATGATATAAAATTAACATAGCACAAAATAAATTGGTTAAAAATTGGCTAACTCATAGGTCTCAAAATGTAATAGTAAATGGACAGTTGTCATCAAGGTAATATGTTTCCAGTGGGGACACTATTGTTCTAATATATTTTTAAAACTCATTGTTCTTCAATCTGCTGACAATAATTATTTTTTCGTGTTCCTTTGCTTTACTTACCAATTTTCCACCATCCCTAAGTTCTGCTTTATGTTCACTACTAACAACATACCCCTGTCTTCTATTTGGGTATATATTTACAGCTGCCCTCACTTAACCAGGTTGTAGTTTTTTAACCAATATGGACTTCTTCTCAATTATAACATTAGGAGCATCTAGTAAGGTACTCTTAAACAATTCTCAATTATCATTTTTCTGATTAAATTCTTCCCATCTGAATTGTCACTTAATTGTTTTCAGCTTTATGAAATTGGCCTAGTAACTGATCTGGACTTTTTTCTGCTTGCACATTATAAATATGATCGATTCCTGATCATTTGTATCTAAGCTACCATTAATTTCAGTCCTGTGCTCAGTTCTTCTTGTTCTATTCAGACAGGGTTTAATAAAGAATTTACCTGCACTGGCTAGAGCACTGGGTTAAAAAATTGTCATCTATAATGTTTAGAAATATCAGGCATATTTTAATACTAGCAGCCTATGACCTCCAGCATATGTCACTCAAATTGAAATCCTCCATGATCATACATGTATTTTTTCTCTACACATTATGGATACTTTACATTTGTTTTCATTTACCTGTTTGGATACAGAAGTTATTGGCCTCTTACATCTTATTTCAATAGAAAAAATTGTTGTGAATTAAATAAAATTTATGATCTTGAAATTTTTGGGACTATTCTTGTGAATAATATGTGAACACAAATCTGCAGTTTGCAAAACCCATTTATTCCCTGTGTTTACCTAACTCGTAAAATGGTTAATTTAGACACAGAAAAACAATGCATTATTAAAAACATTGAGTGCTGTCTTGAGTAAATAACTCATGCATTAGACTCTGTGTAGCCTGGGATCAATGCAAATTAAACGGCTCAGCACCATGAAAGGCTTGCTTCTACTCTTTATGCTGTATCGGGGTAGGAAAAGGGCTGATAAAGAATGGATGAATAGGCAGAACAAATAATTTGTCACACAAGTCCCTCTTAGCAGCAGAGAGTAATTAATTTAGATAAATTATATCAAATGTCCTGTGTTTAATATGAGCATTTCATTAAAGTAATTGAGTTTGATTAACTTCCCCTCTTATGTGGATGCTCTGCAAGAGAAATGCAGCACTTTTATTACCCTTTTCTTTTCACACTCTTACTTTACTTGATTCCCAATGATTGGCCAACAGTTGCTTCTGACTACATGAAGTTGTATTATTGTTAATATCATTTCCTTAGCACCATAGGGTGTCTGGCAGTTACAAGAGAAGTGGGCAGCTGAGTCAGAGGGCAATTTACACAGTACTAACACTGAAGTGACAAAGGCATGAATGGAATGTTGCAAGATTTGCATTAGAGATAAATGGCCTCAACCTCCAGGCCATGCTTATATAGCAAAAGATACCATTACCATCATCTGAGGGTCCAGGAGTTGCCATGGATCCTGATTCAGAGAGTGAGGCTACGTCTACACTACGAGTTTTCTCTGCCAAAAATATGCAAATGAGGGACTCATTTGAACGAGTCGCGATCTCATTTGCATATTTTCTGCGGATCCATTTTTGCACAAAAACAAGCAGTGTGGATATTTTCTTTTTGCACAAAAACCCCTTTGTTTTTTGCACAAAAAGAAGATGTCTACACTGCTTGTTTTTGCACAAAAACCCCAGCACAAAAACGGATTGGCAGAAAATATGCAAATGAGATCACAACTCATGCGAATGAGTCCCTCATTTGCATATTTTTGGCAGAGAAAACTCGTAGTGTAGACGTAGACTAAGTAAAAATAGCCTAAGAAATCCATAGCAAATGGAAGAAAGATAAATTTGATAGTAATTAATATAAATCAGACACTATGAATCATTGAAAACTGATAAGGGAAGTAAAAGGACAAAAAGAAAAATCAAAGACCAGCAGAATTAAGGAAAATAACGAAAGAAGAATTTTTTTAATGTGTATCAGTAACAAATAGAATCCTAATACAGTGCAAGCCTTGTTTTCTGGCACTTGACTATCTGGAAAACTCTGTTAACTGGCATCTCCCCCTGGGCAGCAGAACAGTTCTCCATTTGGTTAACTAGGAAAATTCTGGTAGCCAGCCAGCATCTTTTTCCAGCACTTGTGGAAGTCGCATTTACAGACTCAAAGCAATTGAGAAACACCATACTTTGCACAGTTGGAGCAATTAGACAACATGCTCTACAAATGGTTTTCCTTAAAGCATTCTGAGGAAGTTACAATTTCCAGCCCAGTGTTGATTGAAAAGGGCTTTTATCAGCAGATAGAAATGGCTGAGACCTGTGTTTTTTCTGATCGTTGGTTGACATGCTTTGAAATGTGACATGGTATCAGAAGGCTTGATATCTCTGGAGTGTAACAATCTGCTGATCATGTGTTTTTTTAAGAAGCTGTTTCAGGAGCATTGTGTAGCCCCAGAGAACCTCTACAATGCTGATGGAATGGGACTCTCTTGGTATTGCCCGCTGTCTTTCTTACTCTTGCAGGTAAGGTTTGTGTGCATGGATTCAAGTGGAACAAGGACTGCATCGTTCTGTTTATATGTACAAATGCTGCTAGCATACACAAAATCAAGCTGCTAGTGATTTCAAAATTCAAGTGGCCAAGAGCATGCCAGTGGAGTACAAGGCCCAGCCTAATGAATGGATGGATAAGGACATATTTTTGTATTGGTACCACCATACTTTGTTCCTGCTGTCAAAGACCACCTTGGAGTGACAGAAGACACAAAGGTTATTCTGGTTTTAGATAACTGTTGAGTTCACCCTTGTGAAGCAAAGTTTGTGTCTGGCAATATTTTCATGGTTGTCCTGCCTTCAAATGTCACCTCACTTAGTCAGTCAATGGATCAGGAAATTATTCAAAATCTAAAAGTCATCTACAGAAAGAATTTCATGAGGAAGCTGCCCAACTTTGAAGTCTTTCAATCCAAGTCTTTCAGTCATGGTACAGCATCAAAGATGCAATTTTCAGTGTGGTGTGTGTCTGGTCTTCTGTCAAGCTTACAACTTTAAAGAGAGCATGGAGAAAATTACAGATGGACGTGATATTTGTGGAGTGATCCTTTGGTGAAAAATTTTAAGGCTTCGAGATAAGACCAACAAGGAGAGTGCGGCAGGAGATAATTGATGTCCTTCAAAATGACCACCCCTGCAAACCCAGTCACTAAACTGAAGAATGATGAAGTTGAAGAATGGGTAAACTTTGATCAAGGCCTGGATGTTACAAAAACCCTGACAGATTCTGAAATTACAGAAATGGTTGTCCATCCAGAGAGAAGTACCGATACTGCAGATGACATAGATTCAGAGGAAGACCATACTGAAGAAACCAAAGTGTCTGGAAACTTTGGTGAAATTTGCAAAGCAGCAGTCTTCTTACTTTGCTCAGGAAGTCATTCAGCTACACATTATACAGAACAATTTCCAGAAGAAAAGGCAACTGACTTGCAGGCAGTCAGACATCTTCAAGATGCTTCAAAAACTTCTGTAGCTTGTGCCACTAGTCCAGCACTATCAACATTAACAGCAGAAGTTAGAATCATAGAATCCTAGGACTAGAAGAGATCTCAGAAGGTCATCAAGTCCAACCCCCTGCCCAAAGCAGGACCAATCCCAATTAAATCATCCCAGACAGGGCTTTGTCAAGCCAGGACTTAAAAACCTCTAGAGATGGAGATTACACCACCTCCCTAGGTAACCCATTCCAATACTTCATACCCTCCTAGTGAAATAGTTTTTCCTAATATCCAACCTAGACCTCCCTCACCTGAGACCATTGCTCCTTGTTCTGCCATCCCTCACTACTGAGAACACCCTCTCTCCATCTTCGTTGGAACCTCCTTTCAGGAAGTTGAAGGCTGCTATCAAATCCCCCCTCACTCTTCGCTTCTGAAAACAAAATAAGACCAGATCCCTCAGCCTCTCCTCGTCATATGCTCCAGCCCCCTGCTCATTTTGCTTGCCCTAATCATTTGGTGATACTGATGGCCCTGAGGCAGTAAATTGCAGTATTGGATACAGTAATACTGTAGTGTTAAAAGTTGTAGCGTATATACTATAGTAATAAAGTTAAAAGTTGTATTCTAAAGTATGGCGATTTCATTTCATTCATTTTTGCATTCAGTTAAAGAATGTCAATATTGTTCAGTATGCAGTAATAATGTTAAAATTGTAGTGTATATAGTAATACACTAGTGTTAAAAGATGCAGTGTTAAATATTGCAGTTCTTAAACATCTTTGCATTCAAAAAAGCTTGATTAACCAGCACATTTACAGAAACACCCATTTCCCATGCATGCTGGATAACAAAGCTTGTACTGTAATAGTATTGGTCTACTCCTAGATGAAAATGGAAGAATTGTCAATAATAATACAAAAAAGGCAGAAATCTTTAATGAATATTTCTGTTCTGCATTTGCAAATGAATTAGATTTTGTAGTTACTAAAGTTCCTATTTTGGGGGGGTTCACTGAAAATTCAGAAAAATAACAAAAAATCAGTTTGGATTAAACAAAAGTTCCATGTCAACTTTGGGCATTGAACTTTTGTTTTTTAAAGGGAAACTTAAGGCCCAGACCCATTAAACAAGAGAAGAAGGGGATTGAATGCAGGTTTCATCCATTGCTGGATAAAGCCCTTGGTGCTGGAATTTAAGCTGTTCCAGGATGGATCTCTGGGTACGGCTACACTGCACACTAATTTTGTAATAAGCTATTCTGAAAGATGTCTTCTGGAATAGCTTATTTCAAAATAGTGCATCGCACTCTCTTCTGTTGAAGCTGTTCTGTTTTTTATAAAATAGTAGTGTATTCAATGCATGAGAGAGAGCAATCTGGTGAGAAAATTACTTTATGGCCTGAAGGTTAGGACATTCACCTGGGATGTTCGTGGGGACACCTAGGTTTTAGTCTCTGTGACAATGACTATTTATTCAAAGTAGAACAGCTTTACCAGGAGAAATTGAAAGAAACCTACCACCAAATACCCTATATCAGTGGTAGCCAACCCGCAGCTCACAAGCCGTATGTGGCTCACGAAGAAAAAAATTGCGGCTTCTGACGGAACCAGGACGGAATCTGGAATCACTCAGGTCAGCCTCTCTCACAGCCAGGCCGCTGTGAGCCGTATGCGTGCTCACGGCCAGCGCCATTCCGCTCAGGGCCCCCTGCACCCAGCGTCCCAGCCTGCACGTGCTAGCAGCCGGCTGCTGAGCGCAGACAGCGGCAGCAGCAAGGGCTCTGGGTGCGGCAGCGGTGCCAGCAGTGGCTCCGGGACCTGGGCATAAGGTTAGTGGGGGAGGGGAATTGGGTTAGAGCTGGGGGAGAGATGCCTGGCTCTGGAGAAGGGGAGGGGAGGGGAGGGAAGGAAAGAGGAGGGGGATCGGGTGGGGGTGTGTGCATGGTGTGCCAGCCGCTCAGCGCACGAACCCCAGCTCCTGGAGGGAGATGCTGTAGCAATGGCGGCTCTGCCTCTGGGAGCCGAGAATTAGGTTTGGGGGGGAGGAGGGAGATTCGGTTAGAGGTGGGGTGGTGACTGGCTCTGGGGAAGGGGAGGGGAATTGGTTTGAGGCTGTGTGCCTGGCTCTGTGGAGTGGGATTGGGTTAGAGTGGGGGGGGTGCCAGGCTCTGGGGAAGGGGAGAGAGATTGGGTTAGAGCAGGGTGAGGGGTGCCTGGGGTAGGGGAGGGGAAGAGCAGCCAGCACGCTACCTGAGACCCGGGATCCCCAGGTACTGGCCCCAGCTGTCTCTGTCCTCTCCCCCTGACCAGACTCCCCCCACGAGTACCCTGCCCCAGCACCCTGTCCGCTGCCCCCACCAGCAACATTGGGGCCACATTAGTGAGGCTTGCATGGGTTTGAGCAGTTGTTTTTTTGCATCTCATTTGTGTGGTCCTGACTGACTTTTCTGGGGGTCAGTGACCCCCTGACTCAAAACAGGTTCCCCACCCCTCTCATAAATAAAGACAATGATGAAACATTTTGTGTTTGACATAATACTTTATTTAAAGATGAAGCCTGGCCAACAAGCCCCCAATTGGGGCCAAGCCCCCATCTGGCCGCAGCATCATAACACTCCTGCACTCCCCCCCCCCCGACTCCAAACCTGAGCCTATCATACACTGGAACCCCCTGTCCTGAGCCTCTCACATCCCCAAACTCCTGCACCTCCACATCCCCAGTCTTCTGCCACAACACTCCTGCACCATCCACACACAGCAAATCTGTGTCCTGAGCCCATCATACTTCCAGCCTCCCTGCCCTGAGCCCCTCATGGACCCCAGCCCAAACTCCTGCACCCTCACAGCCACAAGCCTGCGGCTTGCTCAGCACCCCAACCCTCCACCTGACCCCAACACTCTCCAGCCTGGAGCCCCCTCCCTGAGCCAGCATCCCTTTCTCTACCTCCTCCTGCACCCAAATTCCCTCCCAGAGCTTGAACCTCTCACCCTTTTTTTGTGATAGTATGCCCTGGGACAATGTACCGGCACCTATTTTCCCCCAGCACGGTTTTTTTTTTCTCTCAATAACTGCCCCCCCCCCAGTACATGGCTCTTCACACTCTATCCACCTCTATTTTGGCTCTTCATCTCTAATGGGTTGGCCACCCCTGCCCTATATAGCTTGTAGTGAGAGCCCTCCCTGGGATGGGGAACATGAAAACAAGCCTTTGTTTCAGAGCTTGGATCTGACCCTGCATTTCCTACACACCGGATGACTGCATTAAGTTCTGGACTGTTGCGTATAAGTGCAGCAGCAACCTTTCTTCTGATGGCTTTGTGAACGACATCTAAATCCCCTTGTGAATCTAGCTTGTACTTTTTTTGCCCAAAACATTTGCCTAATTATACACGAATTTCCCAGTAGTGGGGGTCCATCCAAAACTGCATATTTTGACAAATAAATTATTTGTCTGAATCAACAGATCTCGATAACTTACATACAAGAGTTTTTAAAAAGCTGGTCAAAGAGGCCTGGATCATTAATGTCAATTTTAATATGTCTTGAAAAACTGGAGAAGTTCCAAAGAACTGGGAATAAGCTAATGTTGTGCCTATGTTTTAAAAGAGTAAATGTGATGACCTGGGTAATTATAGGCCTGTCAGACTGACATGGATCCCAGACAAAATAATGGAATGGCTGATATAGAACTCTATCAATAAAGAATTAAAGGAGGACATTAATTAATGCCATTGAACATGTACATGTGGGAAACGTTTCTTGTCAAACTAACTTGGAAACTTTAAAAAATAAGATTACAGGTTTAAGTGACAAAGTTAATAATGTTGATGTAATATACTTAGAATTTTGTAAAGCATTTGACTTGGTACTACAAGACATTTTGATTAATGAACTGGAAAAATGCAAAATGAACATGGCACACATTAAATGGATTAAAAGCTGGCTGACAGAATTCAAAATGCAATTGTAAACAGAAAATCATCACCAAACGTTGATCACCAAGTGGAATACAACAGGGATCAGTTCTTGGTCCTATGCTATTTAATATTCATATCAATGACTTTGAAGCAACAAAATTATTGTTGATTAAGTTTGTAGATGACTTAAATATTGGGAGACTAATAAATAATAAAGAAGACAGGTCACTGATAGAGAGAACCTGGGGCTCACAACATGTTTTAAATACAGCCAAAAAAGAAGGTGAACATATAGGAACAAAAAATGTAGGCCATGCTTTCAGAATGGGGGACTCTTTCGTGGGAAGCAGCGCTCCTTAAAAGGACTTGTTGGTCACAGTGGATAAGCAGCTGAACATGAGTATCCAGTGCCATGCTATGGCCAAAATGGCTAATGTGATCCTTAAAGGTATAAACAGGTGAATCTTAAGTAAGAGTCAGGAGAGTCTATTACCTCTCTATTTGGCACTGGTGAGACTGCTGCCAGAATACTGCCCATTTCTGGTATCCACAATTCAAGAAGGATGTAATAAACTGGAGAGTTTTCAGGCCACAAGAATGATGGGAAAACCTGCCTTAGAGGGATAGATGAAAGCTGCTCAGTCTGTTCAATTTAACCAAAAGAAGGCTAAGGGGTGACTTTATCATCTCTCTCTCTATATATATATATTAGAGTGTATCTGTCTGTCTGTTTGTGAGTTCGTCTATCTGTGCATCTGTGAGTTCATTTGTTCAAGAACTCCTCCTAAACTGTGAGTTAGGACCACCAAATTTGGTATGCAGCGTCCTCTTACCCTAACTTAAATGAAGGTCAGGGTTTGGTTTTGCCCAGACAAAGGAAGTACTGGGAATGGGACAATTTCCCATAACATGGAAAGGGAGGGGACAGAAAGAGGAGGAATGCAAAAGGGAGGGGTGCAGAGAAGAGGGAAGTGATGCTGAGAATGGCCACTGGGAGCAGCTGCAACATGAAGAGAGTGGCCACTAGAGCTGGGGCTCCACCATCTTGCCTGCCTCCAGACCAAGTAAGTAGTCCACTGCCCCAAACCCAGAGCTTGTCCCCCCGGCCCGTGGAGAGCCTCCAAGAAGGATGGGCTCCACCTAAACCAAAATGGAACCAGATTGCTGGTACTTAAAATCAAGAAGGTTGTAGAGCAGTTTTTAAACTAAGGGCTGGGGGAAAGCCATCAGGTGCAGAGAAGCACATGGATTGGACAGGACATCCCTTAGGGGAGGGTCTATAGATAGAGATTCTCTATGTCCTAGTACAGAGAAAAAGATGGAGACGCTAAGACATGGACAAGATCTGATGAGAAACACTCAAATGAAAAAAAGTCTCATTCAATGACATCAGGTAATGGCAGACACTAAATAGTGAAAAAAAAAATTAAAAGTACTTATATACAAACACCAGAAGTCTAAATAAAAAGATGATGAACTAGAGTTTCTCCTAATGAATGAGGCAGAACAAGGAGCAATGGTCTCAAGTTACAGTGTGGGAGGTCTAGGTTGGATATTAGGAAAAACTATTTCACTAGGAGGGTGGTGAAGCACTGGAATGGGTTACTTAGGGAGGGTGATGGAATCTCCATCCTTAGAGGTTTTAAGTCTTGGCTTGACAAAGCCCTGGCTGGGATGATTTAGTTGGGGTTGGTCCTGCTTTCAGCAGGGAGCTGTATTAAATGACCTGCTGGGGTCTCTTCCAGCCCTAGGATTCTATGATTATATGATATTGATATAATAAGCATCACAGAAACTTGGTGGAATGAGGATAATCAATGGGGTACAGTAATATCAGGGTACAAAATATATTGAAAGAACAGAACAGGCCAGGCTGGTGGAAGAACCCACAAGAGGAGAGGGAATTCTTGATTAGTCCTAAGCAGACTACAGGTTCTGGTCCAAGAGGTAAATATAGCTGGACTTCTTGGAAATAGTGACCATAATATAATAAAATTTAAAATTGTTGTGATGGGAAAGACACCAATGCAGCCCAACACTGTGGCATTTAATTTCAGAAAGGAGAACTACACAAAAATGAGAAAGTTAGTTAAATAGAAATTAAAAGGTACAGTGGCAAAAGTAAAATCCCTGCAATCTGCATGGAAATTTTCAAAGACACATAGAGGCTCAACTTAAATGTATAGCCCAAATGTTAAATAAAACAAACACAGTAAGTGAACCCAAAAACTGCCACCATGGCTAACAACCAAATAAAAGAAGCAGTGAGAGAGAAAAAGGCATAAAGAGTGGAAGTTAAATCCTAGTGAGGAAAACAGAAACTGGAGGGAAGACATGCTAGGGCCTGGGTGAACAGTTTTCTTTTCCCCAAGTAAACAGGGCAGAGCCTAGTGCAGCATAGTCAAGCAGGCACCTGGGACCAATTAGAGCTTGCTGGAAGCTGCAGGCTAATCAGAGTACCTGCAGTCCATTAAGGCCTGCTGGGGCTTGTTTATAAGGCCTGGATATTTTTCATTATTTTTAAACTACATCATTTAAAGACTCAAGCAATGCCGGGTACATCTGCTAGAAGGCTATAAGTACCTAGCAAATTTGGTTCCTCATCTAACAGCTTGCCAATCTATCAATAAAAGTGTAACAAGATGCAGTTACTGGAAAAGAAAATAGGGTACACATTTTTAACAGCAAGTTGTGATTAACAGTCCAAACAGTGATGCATTTTCCATCACTCAAAATTTTTAAATCAAGATGAGATTGTTTCTGAAAGATGTGCTCTAGTTCAAACAGGAATTAAATCAGGAATGACCTATGACAGTGGTCACCAATCAGTTGATCACGATCAACCAGTCGATCATGGTGCCCCTAGGGGATGATCGCCGTGGCCAGCTGGCCAGGCAGCTGCCCCTCTTTAATCCAGCCCAGCTGGAGTGTGGCACAGCCTCAGTGAGCTTTCAACCCGGGTAGCTGCCCGTTTGCCCCAGCCCAGCTTGGCGTTCAGTCTGCTGAGGCTGCACCACTTTCCAGCTGGGCTGGAACACGGCGCAGCCTCGGCAGGCTGAAAGCTGCTGCCCTCGAAGCTGTGCCACACTCCAGCTGGGATGGATCAAAGAGGGGCAGCCACCGGGGGTGGGGGGCTGCCCCTCTTTGTTAACTTGCCAGCTGGGTTGGAAGAAAAGGTGTGTGTGCAACACACGCATGCGTCCCTGCTCTTGCCTCCTGGTCTGGGAGGGGACTGGGTGGCTGGCACACGTAGCGCGCTGGGGACAGGGCTACACCAAGCTGTTCCCTGTGGGCTCTGGTGGGGGGAAAGGTTGGAGAGCCACCTTCCCCAGCATCCCGCTGCACCTGGCCCGGTCAAAGCCAGCCCAGGGCAGCCCCAGGCTCTGCCTGCCCCAGCCCCAGCTACAGCCCTGGAGCTGCTGCCTGCAGGCAAAGGGCTGGGCTGGGCAAGAAAGAAACTCTGCCTGCTCCCTCTCTTCACCCCAACACTGCTACCCAGAGGCTGCAAGTCCCAGCACTGCTGTCCTGACAGTGAGTGCACTGGGGGCACAGGGTTGTGGGGGTGGAGAGATGAGAAGGATGTGGGGACAGGATGGGAGGGGGTATGTGGCAATGCAGAGGATCAGGCTCCAGAGGTAGGATGGGAGAGGGTAGGGGTTGCACTGAAGGGCATGCGGTGATCAGGGGATCAGGCTGGGGGGAATCATGGGGCTGAGGGGAGAGAGGCTGGAGTAGAGGGAAGATTTGAGGGGGGGATACAATTTTACCTCTCAGAAGCTACACTTTCCTTCACTCCCCACTTCTTTGCCTCCTTCCCCAACTAGCTATTTGGCAGCATTCTCATCCTTCCACCTTTTCTGTATTACTGCTCCAACCCCTTCCCACTCCCAAACTCCCTCTCGTATCCCCACCCCACACCCTCTCCTGCCACTAAACTCCCTTCCAGACCCTGCACCCCACCTCCCACCCAGATCCTGCATCCCTATCCCTTTCACTGGCAGCCCTGTCCTTCACATTGAACCCCTCATTTTTGTTCCCACCCCAGAGCCCAAGGGGATCCACAAAATCCACTAACTCCGGAACCCCAGAAAAGTGAATCTGGCCTATGGGAAACCCTGAACCTCAGTCCTCCCGGCCCTTTCCGCTCACCCCATGAGGCTGGAGCGCCAGAAGAGTGAGGGCCTCAGTTGGGGGCCACATCAGTGAGGGTTGGGGGTTTTAGGAAGAGTTTTTTGCTTCTCACTTGTGTGGTCCCCAACTGATTTTTCTGTGTGTCAGTGACCCCTGACTCAAAAAAGGTTCCCCATCTCTGCCATAAATAAAGAAAACATTGAAACCTTTTGTGTTGGACATAATGTTTTAGTTTATTTTAAATGAAGTTTGATCAACTAACATGAGAGTTAAAATGCTTAATCTGTTTAATAATTCAAATTAAACCATTCTCCCCCGCTGCAGCACTAGCAAAATGGCTTGGGTGTAATTATGTCATTAAAGGTGAGGTTTCATTTGCAATGGGTAGTCTGTGGAAAGGTTTAGAGAGGGCAGGGCCTCAAGGAAGGGGTGGGATCTCTGGGAATAGATGGGGTAGATTCTGGCTTGCCCTGACATTTAAAAAGTGATCTTGGGTGTAAAAAGGTTCCAGATCACTGTTCTATGACTTATGTTATACAGGAAATCTGACTAGATCCTGGGAGATCCCAAACAATTTTGGCATAAAGAGTGTGTGATGTTCCAACGTAGTCCCACTAGAATTTACAAATAAATATGGAAAGCCACATTTGGCCCCTAGTTTGAATTTCAGAGACCAGAATGGCAAGGGTTATAGAAGTGTCTAGAGAGAGAGAGAGACCTCTTTTCTATTATGGAGTTTTGTCTATTATGGAGATTCCACATGCTGAAAAGACAACCAAAAGAATTAAGAAACTGTGTGTACTTATGAAAAAAATTTTGCCTTAGTTTAGCTAATATTAATATTTTGTGGGGAAAATACGTAGTATTTAATAATCAACCCAAGAAAACGGTGGTATTTGATACCATAGTGCAAATTGCCCACAGAACTTACACAGGTTTTTCTTCCCCAACAGCACAAACATGAAGCAGAGCACGGTGGTGCATGGTTCCAGATGAATATTTTCTATCACATTCCCAAAGAAAGAAAAACTTCCTTCATTCAAAGTCAGCCATGGATTTTAGCTCCTAGAAAAGCAAATGTTCTAATAGATTGATTTAGACCGGTCTTCTGAGCCTTCCACATTTGAGAGCTTATGCCAGGGGCAGTGGTTCTGTTGTGGAAGTAACAGTGGGATTAAGAATGTTAGACTTGACTAGCATATTAATGAAACATCACCCAGTTACAGTTGTTAGATCGTTTCCCTCTCAACTAAGGTGTGTGTCGGGGTAATTTTTTTTCTTTGCCTGGCATCTGAAAAAGCTTTTTGTCAGCAGCACTTCTACCTGCCTTAGGGTAAGAAAAGCCTCCTACCTCCATATCCCATGGAGCTTTAAAATTGGGTCAGATTTCTCCCAACAGACAGAAAAACTCTCTAACTTTCACTAAAATGACAATTAGGGCAAGATTTGATCCTGTGGCAGTAGCTAGTCAAGAAGAACCTGGGATGAATTATGCCATCCTGAGGGAAATACTAAATTAAAAACACCATGTTGCTAGCCTTCCTTGAGTCTCTAGTGAGGTTTTCTCTCTGAACTAGTGCATCCAGCACTTTGTAGAACACTGCAGAGTTTGTTCATAATTACACTGGTTCTTGAACATCCCCATAGACAGAGTTAATTTTAAACTTACCTATAGGACAAAAATATATCCCTAATTATTTTTGCTTGATACAAAGTAATGATTTCTTATGATTTGTCTTGTCCTTTATCACATTGAAAATGTGTGAGCAAAATAGATTCCTCTTGCTTTGCACAGCTAATTGAAGATTATATCTATATATAGATATGTAAATGTAGATTTATAGATATATATGACCTCATTTTCCAATCCTTAATAGATTTCATACTGGAATTGTGTCATTGGGTGCAGTGGAGTTAGACTGGCTTTACTCCATGTGAGATTAGCATCTGGTTTCTTACATTCTTAAAAAGGTAATATGGATAACCACAGTATGGATATTTTAGCATATGATTTGGGTGGAGAGAAGAATATTTTTTTACCTTGAACTGTGAACTCATGGTTATAAAGGCAATGCATAATCTGAAACATATCAGAGCAATGAAAACCAGGAGTAACTCCACTGAATTCAATGGAATTACTACACCACAGATTCTGGCTATTTCACTCTGCCTTGGGTGTATCTTGTGTGTTGCTGAGACCTACTGAAGCATGAGGCAGGCACTGTAGTTTGAGCACTGATTTAAATAAATGGCATTTTTTTCAAAAGCAATTGGGGGAGACTAATTATCCATGGATAATAGGTTTTTAAGTCTTTAGAGTGAAGTACAGAGGTGGAATTCTATTACTCATGCAACTCCTTAAAATTTAAAAGGGAAATTACTTGCACATCCTATTGAGTTAAGAAAATCTGGTAACTTTTTTTCATTGTGAACATAAGAACACAAGAATGTAAGAATAGCCATACTGGGTCAGACCAAAGGTCCTCCTAGCCCAGAATCCTGCCTTACAACAGTAGTCAATAACAGGTGCTCCAGAAGGGCTGAACAGAACAGGTAATCATTAAGTGATCCCTCCCCTCACCCATTCCCAGCCTCTGAAATACAGAGACTAAGGACACCATTCCTACCCATCCTGGTTAATAAGTATTGATGGACCTATCCTCCATGACTGTATCTAGCTCTTTTGTGAACCCTATTAAATGTCCTGGTCTTTATAACATCCTCTGGCAAGGAGTTCCACAGGTTAACTGAGTGCTGCATGAAGAAATGCTTCCTTATTCACTTTCTCCACAGCAGTCATGATTTTATAGAGCTCTATCATATCTCCCCTTAGTCTCCTATTTTCTAAGATGAAAAGTCCTAGTCTTTTTAATCTCTCCTCATATGGCAGCTGTTCCAAATTCCTATATCATTTTTATTGTCTTTTTCTGGACTTTTTCCAATGCTAAAATATCTTGTTTGAGATGAGGTGACTGGGGTACTGCATCCAGTTCTGCCCTCCTCCCCTCCCCCCCCCCCACTACAGAAAGGATGTGGATGCATTGGAGAGGGTCCAATGGAGGGCAACCAAAATGATTAGGGGGCAGGAGCACATGACCTATGAGGAGCGGCTGAGAGATTTGGGCTTATTTAGTCTACAGAAGAGAAGAGTGAGGGGGATTTGATAGCAGCCTTCAACTTCCTGAAGGGAGGTTCTGAAGAGGATGGAGAGAGGCTGTTCTCAGTAGTGACGGATGGCAGAACAAGGAGCAATGGTCTCAAATTACAGTGGGGAGGTCTAGGTTGGATATTAGGAAAAATTATTTCACTAGGAGGGGGGGTGAAGTACTGGAATGGGTTACCTAGGGAGGTGGTAGAATCTCCATCCCTAGAGGTTTTTAAATCTCTTCCAGCCCTTTGATTCTATGATTTATGTGACCAGATCTGTACATAGTTTTCAAAATATGGGTTCACCAAGGATTTATATAGAGGCAATAAGATATTCTATCTATCCCTTTTTAATGATTCCCAACATTCTGTTTGCTTTTTTGACTGATTTGAAAATAGAGATTCTCTATGCCATAGTAAAGAGTAGAGGATGGAAGATAAGATATGGGTACGATCAGACAAGAAAAAATCAAATGAAAAACAGTCCCATTTAATCACATTAGGTAATGGCAGAGTGCTAATACATTTGGTGGGTCTCCACTCACTCTCTTTCCTCCATTAGCATCAAAGGAGCCACTGCAAATTTTATATTACTTTAAAATATCATCCTGAAAATTTACAAAGTTCTCCAGAAACTCCCCTGAATGGCAGCTCTTTATTCTTCCAATTCCGTTTCATGAGGGCTGAGGATGGAATTCCTGCAGGGCAACCCCAATGTTGTAAACAGTGATAACCTGACAGCACTTCTAATCTGTCTCAGCCAGTCCCCTCCTACAATACTGCCACCCACTTCAAGACTAAACATGCGTAACATGTTATGTTTTGTTACGTTCCCAAGCTTGGGGCACTTTGGGGCACACTGACACCAAAGAACAGCATTTCCTCCCCACCTCCATTAAGCTTCTTGAAACCCATTATCGCTGGGAACCCTGCACTGTCATTAACACTGATAATCAGTGCTTCAGGCTTTGCTTTCCAAGTCCTTTTTGTGAAGCATTGCTTTCACTGCTGCCTCTCTGCCCCCTGGGCCGACTATCGCACTGAAATCCAGGGGTTAAAATGTTGCGTAGGAATCTTCTGTGGGAAACAAGCTTTAAAATCCAGAAGAGAAGAAAGGCTTTTCTTTTAATTCCCTCCCTTTTTCTTTCTCTAACCCTGTTTCCCTTTCCCTTCCCCCTCTCTACATTCAGAAGCTCATTAGGAGCTGCTCCTACACTGCAGCACAAGCATGCCATCTACAGGCCTCCAATGCCAGAAGGAGTTTAATCCAACACAGCTGTCTGATATCTAAAACACAAGCATGAAATATATTGTATTTTCCATAAACATTCAACTTGTATCCTTTTAATTTTGAAATACTATTACTCAAAACAGTAACTGTCCGCATGTTGGGTAAAAGTTAAGACATATGTCATGTAATAGGCATGATAAAATGATGACATTTTCAATAAATTCATGTACATATTCATGCTCTAGTTCTTACTTTCTTCATTGCTCTAGGAGATTAGGATATTGTCCTGCATTCTAAATTTCTTACAGTTTTATTTCATATTTTGATAATAAAGCAGAGGCTCAGAGCTCATCCAACAGGACTTTTTTCATAAATAGCAGATCAGATTATCAAAGAGTTGACTGGATCCACACTAGTTTTCAGGAGGAAAGAGTTTTTATCTTGGCAGGCAGACACTGAAATGAATTTTGAATCACGTCTGTCTTTAGAGACAAATCTACCAATGCACTCCAAGCACTAAAAATATGCTCCAGGGGCAGTATGCTCATCCCAAATTGAAATGTATTGAAAGAATCTTTCTACCATTATATTCATCATGCTAAACCACTAGAGAAAGGAAGTTGGCATGGTGATCCCTTACATGCAACTTTGTGAAGGTAGGGGTGAATATAGTGAATATATCACTTTTCCATTTATCTTATATAACCATTACAAGGTTTTAAGTGAAGTTCAAGACAAAGAACAACCCTAAGAGTCAAGGGTGGGAGCACATACCAGTAACTTCAAGTACAAAATATTGCAGAGATGTTGTAAGTATCCACAAACCAAGCACTCACGGTATGTCTAGACTACATGTCTCTGGCGACAGAGGCATGTAGATTAGGCTACCCGGCATAGGAAAATGAAGCGGCGATTTAAATAATCGCTGCTTCATTTAAATTAAAATGGCTGCCGCGCTGAGCCGATCAGCTGTTTGTCGGCTCAGCACGCTAGTCTGGACGCTCCGCAGTCGACATCAAAGGCATTTGTCGACTGCCCCAGTATGCCTCGTGGGATGAGGTTTACTGGGGGGGTCGACAAATGCCTTTGATGTTGACCGCGGAGCGTCCAGACTAGCACGCTCAGCCGACAAACAGCTGATCGGCTCAGCGCAGCAGCCATTTTAATTTAAATGAAGCGGCGATTATTTAAATCGCCGCTTCATTTTCCTATGCCGGGTAGCCTAATCTACATGCTTCTGTCGCCAGAGGCATGTAGTCTAGACATACCCGAACTGAAATTCCTCAATTTCTGCCATTACAGATAAAGAGATCCAAACATGTTAAAGTGTGAAAAGGCTTAGTCAAGATACTCAACCTTAATTGCAACTTTCAATGACACTGAGAAAAATCATATAATGATGGCTAGGTTGTTTGCAAATCCAGATTAACAGATTTTTAAGGATAGATTTTTTTAAAATATATTTCCTCATTAGCAAGACAGGGTGATAAAGCCATAAAACTCTACTAATTGATCCAAATTCTGACACCAACAAAAGCACAATGTACAAGAAATATACAAGAAACCTAGTCCGTGTGTTTTATAATTTATAAAGGCATGTCTACACTAGGGGGCTATTTTGAAATAACTCCCCTTATTTCAAAATAACAAGGCGAGTCTCCATACAGCTGGTTATTTCGAAATAATAACTCCTGCTTGCCATGAGGAATAATGTTTATTTCAAAATAGCGCTAGTGCAGATGCTCAGCTGCTGCTATTTGAAAATAATTGGCCTCCAGAGGCCTCTCACAGCTGCCTTTATGGCCACTCTGGCCACACACCAGACAGCTCCTCTGCTTCCCTTCTCCTGCGACTTTAAAGCTGCAGGCAGAAAGGAAAGGGCTTCTGGCACCGCACCAGTCCTGCCAGCCCTGTGCCATACAACAACCTTTGTTGGAGCCATGGCAGACCCCAGCGCTCCCAGTGAAACACCTCCCCCCTCCTCCCATGGCTGCCAGCACATTTGCAGCCATTTCAGAAACCCCTAGCCAGGGGAGAAAGAGGGCACCAGCCTCGACTGGTGTGGAGATACTGCATCTCATCAAGGTCTGGGGTAAGGAGGATGTCAATGTCTATGGACCAGCTTGGTCCAAAAGGGGCACAGCTGCACCCTGGACCAGGTGCATATGAAGATTAAGGAGCTCCAGCAGTTGTACACAAAGGCCAGGGAGCAAAGTTCCCGCAGCACCACAGACCTGCTGCTACTATGAGCAGCTGGATGCCATCTTGGGAGGGAAGCCAGTCACCTCCCCTGCCTCATTGTCAACTCCGGCCATGACACGCCTGTCATCAGCCTCCACGAGGGTGGGGTTGTGCAGGAGGATGACAATGAGGAGGAGCAGGCAAGCCTGGACACCATGCCCACCTGCCAGGAACTCATCCTCAACTTGGAGCTAGTCCCTCCCCATTCCAGGATATCTCCCAGGGCTTGGAGGAACCCAGAGAAGGCAGTTCAGGTGACTTTCCCCATACACATGCAGAGGCAGACAGCAGGAAGCAAGGGGCTGCATGCTCCTTGCACAGCCTTCTTAGCCTGGAGATCACACAACAGCCTGTGCATGTGGAGCACCAGTCTGGAGCACTCAGATCCCTTATTTTGGGAATTATTATTTCAAAATAACTTATTTCAAAATAATTCCCAGTGTAGACATAGCCTTAGTTACAACACAGTTTCAAAGAGCAGAGTTAAAACAGTTTTTTACTTGGTTTAAATATTTTTGGGGTAAGTTTGGGTGGCCAAACTGTATTTAAACTAAGTTAACAGGTTTCAATAACTCTGTTCCTGTATACTATTTCTAAATATTTCATTGTTAAATGATCCCAGCTACCTATTAGACATACATTCAGTGGAGGTGGTCATTGCTGCAGAGCTACCAAGCAATGGTAAGTCACTAGGTATGCTTGTGTATCCATTACTGGAGGGTTTTGAGACTTTGTGAACTACCTAAAACTGTAGTCTTCACATGGTCTACCTGAGGCTGAAAAAAACCATGCGCCTTTTTAGCTCAGTGACAGACTGAGTCATTTAAAGATCTATGGTCATTTAAAGATCCTCACCTCCATGGCAATCTTGAGGAATTGCATTCTTCCTGTCACAAAAATGTTCCCTGCAATAGGAGATAGATGTGGTATTCTTTGCCTTGAGTGCTACTCCACCGGGCAGAGTTATTGCACAATGTGTGTACACTCTGTCCCAGAAGTAGGGGCATTCCTGCAAGAGGTTGAAGAAATTCCTCCTGTGTTCAAAAACTGATTAAGAGGGGGTGATTGATGGGAAGAGTACTACCCTTATCTAAACTTTCCAATATTCAGTAACTAAAGTGTTAAAACCCAGAACAGTGGGTATTCAGGAAGTGTTGGCAGGGAGCCAATGGAAAGAGAGTGGGAGAAGTTTTAAATGAAACAAATTTTTGTCTGTTTTAGTTCCTCTTGTGTGTGAGTCTTGACAGGAGCTGGGAGAGAAATGGAATAAGCAATAATAAGGCATGGATTTTCCATCAGTATCCATGTCTAAGGAAAAATACTGAACTTTGGAACAACAGAGATGTAAGTAGAGCAGGGAATGTTTACTGTTAGATGCGATCAGGTAATTTTCTTTGTTTTTCAGTCTGGTTAAACTCTCTGCTAACCCTCTCCCTACCCCACCCCTGTACACGGTAAGGGAACATCTACACTGCAATGCTATTTCAGGCTCGCTATTCTGACATCGCTGTGTAGACAGCGCCAAATGACTAAAGCTCTTTTGAAATAACATCAAAATAAGATATGCAATTTGTGTAGCTCAAATTGCATATCTTATTTTGAGTTGCAGTGCAGTATATACACACCCTAATTTAACTGAATCCCAGGGAAGCAGTTCTCTGTGTTTTAACCTTTTTTTCTTGTTATTGCTCTGTAACACCCAGCAATCAAGTATGCTTTATCAAGTATATATTCTTTGTTTTGTTAATAAAATTGCCTTTTTTTTGAGACTATGATCTGATTCCTGTGTCCTAACAACCTGGAAGTTCTGTGTGTACATGACTGAGACTGAAGGTCCAGTATTAAGAGATTAGTTTGTTTTCAAGATCTCCCCTAAGGGTGAATTAAAGATCTTGGGATTACCCCACAGAGAGAAGTTTCCACGTGCTTTTTCCTGGCTTCATGGGGTTTTTGCTCTTGGATCACAGCAGCGTCCAGCAAAGGTTAGGGAGTCTGTGAGTTGGGGTGTTTTTTAAATAGAAGCCTTTAGAAGCAAGGAATTTTAAGATCTCTTGCAGGCCCCCACCTTCTGCACTCGAAGTGCCAGAGTGGGGAATAGCCTTGACAGAGGGCCAGGATGCTTTCTTTTTTGAGCAAGAGCACCTGTCATCCCTTGTCCACGGCATAATTTTCTTGAAACGCTTCATGATGTACAACAGACCCATTATGGTCACATTGTGAATTGCAGTTCTCCATTGTTAAATTCCCTTTTCATTCCAACCCCAGTCTGCATTCCCTATTTCACTCTGCCCTTCCTCATGTCATCTAGCCTCGGTCCTATTCCCTGTGGCTCTCCTCCTCTGCCCTAATGCTATAACTCTGTAATGTATGTATTTGGTTGGCTGGAGGGGCTTTACCCTGCACTATACTGTTTGTTTTCAGGGTACACAGATAGCAGAACAGCCTATGTAGTCTGACCACCTGGACTCATACGTTTAAGCTAAGTCATCTTCCTGAGTTTCTCCCATGCGCTTGGGCCCTTCTGAAAGCACACGTTGGGCTTTCATTCCCTGCCTGAAGTTGTTGAAATGTTCCAGACACTAGGCCTAAGGTCACACAAAAGTAACCATACTCTAGCTATGCAAAATTACCTGACAACCCAGTTCTCACTTGGGCCTATCAATGGACAACCAAATAGACCATATGAACCCACACAAGCATTTGAAAGTCTTGATCTCGATCTCTCTGTGTTTCCATTTCCCTTCTGTATAATGTGGACTGAACGTTTACCCTTTCTTCAGGGGTGCAGAGAAGGTAAATTAATTAATGACTGAGGAATGCACAAATACTAGTGATGTACGCCACAGCAAAACCTACAAATAAATGATATCCACACATAAAAACGTGTAACACTATTAGATGAAAAAATACTACACAGTATAAATGGAATATATTGTTTTCATTTCCTACTTATTCAATATAGGTGCATCTACACAGCACCCTAAACTTGAAATAAGATACTCAATTTGCACTACGCAAGTTGCGTATCTTATTTCAATTCTATCTTGAAATCTCACACAGGGGCTCTTCTGTAATTTTCATGAAATCTGTGAGACACTTCTTTATAGCACAAAGAGGGGGCCTGTGTCTTTCATCTGGGAATAGGTAATTCATAGGCAATGGATTTCTCCTCCAGGTGTGCCATCAAAAGTGAAAATCCAGAGCTAGAAATGTGCAGGCTGCCTCCAAGTATTTTGTTTATCCCGAATGTTCCCTCTTGTCCGATCCACTGTTTAAAAGAGTTCTTTGAAGTTCATTACATTTCTCAGGGTTTGCATTAGCCAGGTCCAGAGATGTTACATACAATCCCACAACAATATATAAAGATTTACGTTTTAATAAAAAAAATTCTAAGATACTTTCAAGTAATTCAATAAAATTTGTCTAGTTTTCATTGGCTTCTTAACCTGAAACATGAACTATCACTTCTTTCAACAGGATAGTAAGCCTGTAGTATAATTGTGACAATTTAAGTTTTAAAGTTGACTTTTCAGTTTGTTGTTAAGTTTGATTTTTTACATTTTTGACAATATTTTCCTTACCAAAAAATCAATTTTTTGCAACAAATTTTCACCATTTTTCAGTCAGCTTGAACCAACATTATTATCTATTTCACTGATGGTCAAATCACACAAGGACAAAAAAGAATGCTCATGTGAGGAAGAGCTGTGTAATATATTGTGCATGTCATCTAATTTCAGCAGATTAAGAAGAGCTTCATTTTTCCCCCAGCTTGACCTCTGATTTGGCACTGATTGAATCTGGAGGAAACAACCATACACTTAAAGGAGAATACAAAGAAATACTGAGGGATTCAGAGGACACTCCAAAAAAGGACTGAAAAGTAGACATCACAGATGAATTATACTTGTCTGCTATTAATCACAATGTTAGCATTGTTTGAACAGAGTTGCTTAAAAATTAAAAATGTAGGACCTGATTCTCCACTGCCCAGTGTCAACAGTTCAACTCATGCCAACAGGATATCACACCACATCTGAATTTTTGATTCGCTTACACGAGTAGTTGTTTCACAGTGAATTTTCATTCCATTTGCACAAAATGAAAGAGAGTGGAGAATCAGATTCCTATTATTGTTAAGAGTCTTGGGGGACATTCTGTCCTTTGCAGCCCTTCCATTTACTGGGTTAGTGTATATTCAGCAGGCAGGGTGGGAGCAGAGAAGTTATTTTGATTTTAAGAAAGCTTGCATTCCTTATACACTAGAATAGATTTGAAGCAGTTATTCAGCTCTGCTGGTCAAATGTGAATTTCATACTGTATTGATCCACAGCTTGTGCTATCTGGACTTTATGGGATACAAACAGCCCTATGAAAAACGCTTAATATTCAGCTTCCAAAAAGCAAAAGAGCTTAATCCACTTCATGGACCAATCACCTAGAAAATTTCATTTTTAGTCACCAAGAGACTTATTTTCATCTGATTTGCATGGAACGTCCCTGGATACTAATTGATGTTCCACATGAACATCCAAGGATATAACAAAAATAGTTTTTTAAATTTTGTCTGCTCTTCTTCTTTCACTGATTTTTGCAAATTACCAGCCCAATAGGGACCTGGTTGACTCAATCAGAACACCAAAACTTCCATGCTGGATCAGACTAATGGCTAATCTGGTGACTTGTCCATACTAGACTTAGAAAGTGATTACATTAAACTGATCCAAATCCCCAATGCAAGTACATTTAAACCATTTTCACTTTTGCTTAAAGCAGGTTAGCTTACTTCATTTAATAGGCTACAGACTTACACAACAAGGGTGAAGTCTGTTCAAGTATATCTTTCTGTATTTGGAATTGCACAGATTTAACTATATAGGCTCCTATGTGACAGGAGACCTCTTGAGAGTGCTTTCCATGGTGCAGACAAGGCCACTGCCACTTGCCTTCCTGCTCTTTGGAGCTTCTCGACGCATTGTTCTGCTGGAGCTTCTCAACACACAGAGCTGAGATCACTGCCCCCTGAGAAGCAGTACAAACAATGAAACTCTTCAGGTCCATGGAAAATGCAATTTAGAGCCGAGCTTCCTGGGATACTACTCCCCAGATGGGATCAGAACCCCTTCTGAAATATTTAGGTAAGCCCCCTTTAACAATTAAAGGGGGAATGTACACACTGGTTGCTCTCTGAGTAACAATTATTTACACTGGGCTTGATAGAAAATAAAAGTGATTTTATTAAATACAAGCAGTAGGATTTAAGTGGTAATAAGAGAGAACAGGCAGAGCAAAGTAGCTTACAAACTTATATAAGCAGGGGCTGAACTACTGCTTGCTATCAGCCACCTAAAAGGAGAGAGCTTCCCTGGGAGTGGGTATGCTCACTCAGATTGGTTAGCTCTGCAAGATAATTAACTGTTAACTGTTGATATGTAAATACAGCTCATGCTGGGATGGAGAAGGAATCCGAGGTGTGGCTATGTAAACCCAATTCAGCCAGGGCTGATGGAGGATCGGTTGTTAGAATGGAATGTGATGTATTGTAACTATTAGGGCTGTTTTGGGGGTCACAAATCATGCTACCCCTAAATGTGGGAACTGTAAAATATGACACCAGTGCTTGCAGGAGAGACACCATTATTGTAAGAGGTCTCAGATGAACAAGCCTCCCCCTTCCAGAATTGAGTGAACTGAGTTGGCAGGAGATGGGGGGAAAGGCTTGAGCCAGCCCGCTTCATGCCTGCCAGGTGTAAGCTGTAAGACTGGTTCAGCCTGCCTTTCCCCCTCCTCCCTTGTTTTAAAGACAGACTCCATCAGGAGTCTTTTTGCTGGTCCAGTGGAAGCTGGAATCTTTTGCCAGCCTAGGTGGTGGCTAAAGAGTTGAAATCACTAAGAGCTGAAGTCACTGGTTTGCCTGGAGCCAGACCCATTGCAGCCAGCAAGATTGCTGGCAGGAGTGACCGGCAGGTGGCCAGTAGGAGCAGCGGTAGGCAGCTGGTGGGAGCAACCAGTGGGCAGCTGGTAGGAGCAGCAGCAGGCGGCCAGTAGAGCGGCTGGAGGGAACAACTGGCAGGTGGCTGGTAGGAGTGGCAGCAGGCAGCCAGCAGAGCGGCTAGTGAGAATGACTGGTGGGCGGTCAGCAGAAGCAGCAGCAGGCAGCCAGCAGAGCAGCTAGCGGGAACGACCAGCGGGCAGCCGGTAGGAGCGGCAGCAGGCAGCGCCAGCAAACCACAGAAGCAGCACAAAGGTGGCATGGCCTGAGGCTCAGTGAGTGGAGTCATCAGGATGATGTGTCAGGGTCCGCACTGACTGGACAGAGCTGTAAGTGGGGCATTTGAAGGGGGGTACAGAGAAAGTTTGGGTAAATGAATGGAACCCTTATATTGTTGGACTAGTGAGCCTGAGGGGCAAAGGACATTGCTCAATCCATTTGAGCTGGGGCGATTACTCGTGGGGGGTTAGGAACTATGTTTGTGGTATTTTCCCAAGCTAATGACATGTAACTTCTCTCCCTCTTTCATTAAAAGTTTCTTTTCTACACGCAGGCTCTGTGCTTGCAAGTGGGGAAGCATTGGCTCCCAGAGGCGCCCAGGGGTGTGTGAGTTTCCCAGGCTACTGGGTGGGGGCTCGAGCGGTTCTGTGTGAGATGGATGAAAAGGGACCCCTAGATACTGAACCCGGCCCTGGCTGCTGCTGGCACTACCTGGCAGAAGGGTTACACTTAAAATAACAGAAAACACATAGCTACTTCTACACTAAAACCTCGTACAAATTTATTACAAACTCACCCTAAAACTGTTCCTTTTCTATCTAAGCCTTCAAACCAGGGCAGTTCCTCACCCTGGGGTCTTTGGTTCCTTCCCTCAGGTGTGTTTAGGCAGCCAAAGACAAAGACCTGCTGGTTTCCTATTGTTTTAAAGATTCCCACTTTTGCATGGGAAGTTACCTGGCCAGTCCCTACCAGTTAGAGAAGTCATGTGATTTCCTAAGACCAACCACTGCTAAGACTTAAGGACAAAAAGCTATATGTCTAATTTTACACACAAGAATGATACACTAACCAAAATAAGCTAAACAGATCCAACAGATTATGACATGAAATTTGATAGGTTACATGAGGCAATTTGTCCCAAGCATATATGAGTTATGTATATTTGTGTCCATAAGTGCAATTCA
Source organism: Pelochelys cantorii (assembly GCA_032595735.1). Taxonomy (NCBI): domain Eukaryota; kingdom Metazoa; phylum Chordata; order Testudines; family Trionychidae; genus Pelochelys; species Pelochelys cantorii. Next base: position 30,713,086 of record CM064340.1, read on the forward strand.
TAAAGCATGGAGGCAGATCTGTCACATCCTACATTTATTTAATTAATTAAACAGATATACTTTGCTGGTACGGACAACAACTAGGTCCACTGACTGACCGTGGCCATGAAAAGAAGGTGCTGAATGCAGACAGAATGAATCTCACCCTGTGTGAAGTACAAATAGCAAAATATTAAAACGATCTCATTAAACCCCATAAAAGTGTTAGAGTAAATAATAGCAGAAATGGGCCTGATACTATGACAGGGTAGGAAAGATATGGCCCGCAGATTGAATGTCCCCCATGGCTCACCCCTCCAGGACCCTCAAACAAGCTCCTTGCCTGCTGTAGCCCCAGCCTGCTCAAAGCAGCTGGCTGCTCCATGTGCCCCTCTGTGCTGCACACCCAGGGGAAGACTTCACATGCTTCCCCCTGTCTACAGGAGCAGCCTGGGACTGTGGCAGGCAGGGACCCTGCCTTAGGATGATGTTAGATAAATGCCTCTTTGCCAAAGCCTGCATCTGGCATCCCACCCCCTCCCACACTCCAACTCCCTGCCCCAAGTCACCATCCAAACCCTCTGCACCCTACCCTCCCTCTGCTCCAGGTCACAACTCCCTCCCAGGCCCTGCACGCCCTCCAACATCCCTCCTCCCATACCAGAATCCTCTCCTGCACCCATACCCCCTTTCAGACCCTGCACCCACTGCTGCACCCTAATCGATTGCCCCAGGTCACCACCCAAACCCTCTGCACCCCCTCACCCAAGGTAACAACTCCCTCCCATCCCCCTCCCACACTCCTTCCTTAGGTCAGAATCCTCTCCTGTACCCATATCCCCTCCTGACCTTGTATCCCAATCCTCTGCCCCAGATCACAACCCACTCTTTCACACAAACTCCTTCTCAGACCCCACACCCTCCCTAGCCTGAGCTCCCTTCTGCACACCACCTCCATCTCAGATCCCGCACCTCCTCCACCAAAATCTTGGAGTGGCCCCCATCAAAAATTATTGCCCACCCCTGGCCTATGAGGTGCTGAAGACACCTGCAATATGTGAATGGCAGATGCAAATACTGAGCATCCCCTAGTACAGTGGTCACCAACCAGTAGATCAGGATCTACTGGTAGATCTTGGAGCCTCTGACAGCTGATCCTGACTGGTTTGGCCAGCAGGCTATCACATGCGAGCACTTCAGCTGCCCCTCCTCCCACTGCCGCTTATCTCCTGCCCTTTGCTAGAGCTATCCTCCCCCCCTCCCCTCCCGGGAGCCTCCTGCTTTCTGTGCAGGGCAGGGGAAGGAGAGGAGGGGGCGCTGATGTCAGGGTGCCCCCTCCCACCCTGTATCCTTTCTCCACAGAGCAGACAGGGGCCACAACAGGTTTTGGGATGGAGTTTGCTGGCTGCTTTAAGGAATGGTGCAGGGCCAGGGCAGGGGTGAGCCTGCCTTAGCCCCACCGCACCACCACCCAGGAGCCACCAGAGGTAAGCAGGGCCCAGCCGGAGTCCACATCCCAAAACCCTACTCCAGTCATGAACCACCTCCTGCACCTCAAATTCCTGCCCCAGCCCCAAGCACCCTTGCATCCATACACCCTCCCCAAGCCTGCACCTAGAACCCCATCCTACATCCCAACTGCCTGCTTCCCAGAAGGAAGCTCAGAGCCCCTCTCACTCTCCAAATCCCTTAATCTAAGTCCAGAGCCTGCACCCCTACCCTCTGCTCCAGGCTGATGAAAGTGAGTGAGCATGGGCAAGAGAGGGAGGATGGAGTGAGCAGGGCGGGAAGGAGGAGGGGCAAGGGTATTTATATTTGAGGTAGATCTTGGATTGCACTGAAATTAAAAAAGTGATCTTGTGCTTTAAAAGGTTGGAGACCACTGCCCTAGTATCTACACTCCAAAACATACAGATTGGTCTATAATGTAAATTCAGACATGATGTACGCCTAAGGAAATGACAGGAGTCTCAGTGAGTGAATGGATGCCTTTACAAAGCCAATGTAGAAAATAATCATGAATTGAGCAATAACAAGAGAGGGATATTCACAAGAAAACTAAAACTGCATGTAGCAAAGTACCCTACGTGAGCTCAGAATTATTATTAGCCATTTTTTTCTGGATTAAAGAGGACATACAGCATGGAGCAGAAAACTTGGATACTAATCAAATGTACCAAGCAGAAGGCAAGGCGGGGCAGAGAAGTATAGAGTGACTGGTGCTAGTAATTACAAGCAGAGATGACAAAATAGATGATTGGGAGAGAAGCCAATGAACACTTGGAGACACACAAGGAATCAGAATGAAGAAGTGGTCGGCAAAATATCCATCCCACAGATATGATAGCATTAGTGTGGAGTGTTTACAAGTAAGCAAAATACTAGGGAGATCAAACAAAGACTCACAACATTCCTGTTAGGGAATTATTACTCTGATTTATAGACAGAGAAACTGAGGCATAGTTGGATAAAAGTGACCTGTAAAAGGTTAAATGTAGGCAACCTTTGGTAGAGCTAGGAACACAAACAGGATGTGCTATAACTCCAATTCCTGTGCACCAATCAAAAAAGCATCCTTCCTCCCATAGTCAAAGTAAAATAGACAAAAAGAAGTTTTCAATAAGGTTTGCTAGTGGCAAAAAAAATCAACTTTTTTCATTGCCAAAAGACTTATCTGCCCCAATAACTGAGGGAGAGGAGGCAAAGTAATTTAATATTTGTGAACTAATGAAGAATGAGATAGAGATTTTGACTCCTTCTGTAACTAGAGGACATTGGCCAAATATTATTTGTGATGAACACATCTATGGTGAGAACATAACTAACTCTGGTTATATGATGAGCTTAATGACTAAATTTGTCTCATTTACAGGCAGACTTCCATTGCAGGAAAAGGTTAAAGACCAGGGAAGAGAATTTTGCCCCAGAAATAGAACTAACTGCATGCATAACCCTTCTGCCTGGTGGAGCCAGCAGCAGTAGGACCAGGTTCAATATGCAGGGGTTCCTTCCCATCAATCCAACATGCAACCTGCTTGAGTCCTCACCAAGAAACCTTGAAATTCACACACGACCACTGGGCGCCTCTGAGGCAATGCTTCCCTATTTGCAAGCGAAGAATCTGAGGCTATGTCTAGACTGCAGCACTTTTCCGGGATACCAGAGGTATCCCAGAAAAGCAATGCTGTGTCCACAGAAAATTTTTTTGGAAAAGTGGATGCGCTCTTTCGCCATCCCTGTAAGCCTTCTACAAAACATAAGGGACGTGTTGAAAGAGCAGGTTTTTCTGAAATTTGGTGCTGTGTAGATGTGCCAAATTTTGGAAAAGCCTCTTTCAAAAGTACGTCGGAAAAAGATACGCAATTCGTGTACTGCAAATTGCGCATCTTTTTCCAATTTAACTCTGCAGTCTAGATGTAGCCTGAGTATAGAAAGGAAACTTTTAATAAAAGGGAGGGAAGTCACTTGGCATTAATTTGGGAAAACACCACAAACAGAGTTTATAAACATAACCCATATGTAAATTCCCACGCAGGTTGGGCAGTGTCCCGTTCTTCCCTCAGGTTCTTAGGTCCAGCAATGCAAGTGTTCCCATCATGTGCCCAACCCTTCTCTGTACTCCACTCACAGTGATACCCTTGGTCAGTGAAGACCTAGAGTTCAGAGGAGCATCTGCAGAGTTCACCTCCCATGCTGGATGGGGGAGGTAAGAGGCATCTTACTTGCTCCACTGGTCACTCACCATCCGCCTGTTCTATGCTCTCTGCCACTGCACTGCTGGACGCTCATCATGCCTCTCTGCCACCGCACTGCTGGACGCTCATCATGCCTCTCTGCCACTGCACTGCTGGACGCTCATCATGCCTCTCTGCCACCACTCTGCTGGACGCTCATCATGTCTCTCTGCCACTGCACTGCTGGATGCTCATCATGCCTCTCTGCCACCACTCTGCTGGACGCTCATCATGCCTCTCTGCCACTGCACTGCTGGACGCTCATCATGCCTCTCTGCCACCACTCTGCTGGACGCTCATCATGTCTCTCTGCCACCACTCTGCTGGACGCTCATCATGTCTCTCTGCCACTGCACTGCTGGACGCTCATCATGCCTCTCTGCCACCACTCTGCTGGACGCTCATCATGCCTCTCTGCCACTGCACTGCTGGACACTCGTCATGTCTCTCTGCCACCACTCTGCTGGACACTCGTCATGTCTTTCCACTGCTGCCCTACCGGACACTCATCACACCTCTCAGCTGCCTCTTCACCACCACGCTGCTGGCTATCAGTGACCATCAACTGCCACCCACCATTTGGCTGTGATTTTTGCCCATCAGTCTCCAGTGATTTCAGCTCCCAGCAATTTCCACTATTAGGAGGCGGGGTAGAAGAAACACAGCTCCACCACAATTAAGATAAGAAAGAGGCTCCTAGTGACACCTATTTAGCTCTATTCTTTGAACAGTGTGTGTGTGTGTGGGGGGGGGGAGGTCTGGTCAAACCAGTCTAGGCAGTACTCCTAGGGATGGTCTATAGCAGAAGGGGAGAACCTTTTTTGGGTCTGGGGCTGCTGACCCACAGAAAAATCAGCCGGGGGCGACACACAAGTGAAAAGCAAAAAACAACCCCCCCCAAAAAAAACACAAAACCTTCACTGACATGGCTCCCGACTGAGAAGAAGAAAGACATTCCCCACATTCCCCCCCGCACCAAAGCCTAGGGGGCTCAGCCTGGTAAATTTTGTGTGCTCCAGCCCTGCAATGGGGCTGTGGGGGAAAGGCTGGAGTGCCAGCACAGGCTCCCCAATGCTGGGAGGGGCTGAGCCTTGGGGGCCGGATGCACACAAGCTGGGGGGCGCATCCAGCCCCTTGGCCTGAAGTTCCCCACCCCTGGTCTATAAACTTCTGACAAGAATAACCTGCCCTCACCACCCCCCCACTTACTCTCATAGGGTATGTCTACACTAGCCCCCTAGTTCGAACTAGGATGGCTAATGTAGACATTCGAACTTGCAAATGAAGCCCGGGATTTAAATATCCCGGGCTTCATTTGTATGTTCCCGGGCGGGCGCCATTTTTAAAAGCCCCATAGTTCGAACTGACTGCCCGCGGCTACACGCGGCAGTCAGAAGTTAATCCGAACTAAGTCCTTAGTTCGGATTAACTGTTACTCCTCCTGCAATGAGGTGTAACAGTTAATCCGAACTAAGGACTTAGTTTGGATTAACTTCTGACTGCTGTGTGTAGCCGCGGGCAGTTAGTTCGAACTACGGGGCATTTAAAAATGGTGCCCGCCCGGGAACATGCAAATGAAGCCCGGGATATTTAAATCCCGGGCTTCATTTGCAAGTTCGAATGCCTACATTAGCCACCCTAGTTCGAACTAGGGGGCTAGTGTAGACATACCCCCAGAGTTCTGAAAATTGAGCCTCTGCTAACTGTGAGACCTTTCCTTTGGAACAGATTTAGCCAGTATTGCTTTTCTGTATGCCCGAAAAAATTACAAACACAGGTAACCATATTTCAGCATTTAATAAAAGCATAGCTGGTGTTGGGTCACAAACTAAGCTGATTACAATGGGCAATATACCACTCCTTCTGCTGAACATCTAGCAAAACTAAGCGAAGGATGAACAAACTATATTTACGTAGACACTTTCACAGTCTCTCCCCCCTTCCAACTAGCTGTGAGGGAAGCATTCCTTCAGATCCTGCTTACACATGAGTCTGAGCAAGAATTGGTGCTCAAAATGAACACAAAAGAATAAATATGTTAGATATCTGTAAGTGCCTTAGTTGTTACAGTATTTTGACTGCCTAGATGCTAACATAATAATTATAATGAAAGCCTTCAGCAAGGCTAAAACACCAAGCCATGATCTTAGCTAAAAGGGGCATGCCCCTATCCTGAGACCTGAACAAGAAATCCTAGAAGGCAGGCCTGATGGGACAAGTCTGGCGCTGAAATAATTCAATCTACTACCCCACCTTTTTCACACTCAAAGCAGAAGTTACACGTTGTGACCATCTCCCACCCATGCATTAGACAAAACATCTCATGTGTAACCTATCAATTTTAATGTTACAGACTGCTGGATCTGTGTATCCTATTTTGGTGCATGTATCGTTCTTTTATGAAAAATTAGAAATACCAAGTATTAAACTATTTATAGTTTTAAATGTGCTAATGAGAGCCATTACTGATGCCCAGGAAGCCTTAACAAACAAGTTAACAATCTGTAAACAGCCTTGTTTGTCCTGTAAGCCCAAATGCGATTGGACTAGTAATCCATGTGACCACACCTCCTGGTACTCGGATTCTATTTTCAGCCAGATAGTTTTCCATAGAGAGGGGGAATGGAGAACAAAAGGTTCCCACCCTAAGGGGAAGACTATTTAAGCAAAGGGAAGTTATAGGTCTTTGTCTTCACCTTGCTTGGAAATAAAGAAACTGGAGACTCTTCTCAGGTTTGAGAAAAGACTGTGTTTGACTTGAAGACTTGCCTGAAATAAGAACAGATCTTTAGGGTAAGAATCTGCTCGCAATAAGATTTGTTGTGAATTAGAATTAGCGATGCATTTTATTTTCATTTTTAGTAACTTACTTTGATCTGTCTATTTTCACTTGCAACCACTTAAATCCTACTGTTTGCACTTAATAAAAACATATTTGTTTATTATCAGGTCCAGTGTAAATAATTGTTACTTGGTAGGAGCAGAGACAATCAGTGTGCATCTCTCTCTTTCATTGATAAAGATAGCAAACATCCTCATGAGCTTTCTTTGTGTAAAAATTTTACTCAGAGAAAGACAGTCTATTTGGGGTTTGGGTTCCTTTGAGGGTTAGTTTTCTGGGTGCTGTGCTCTAGACCTGTATCCTTCCAGACCTGAAGTGGTTCAGTGTCTGCACTGCTCTTCAGGGGTGGTTATCCCAACTCTGTACCTTGTCTGCGGGAGCCAAAGGATCTGGTTCAGCAGGACAGGTGGTGGGGAGCCCCAAAGAGCAAGAAGGTGGGTGTCAGTGGTATAATCAACTAAGGAACTATACCAAGGGGTCTTCTGTGACCACACCCTGTTACACATGTAGCATTTTTACTGCTCATAGCCCCAGATTTTGAGAGAGAGTTCATACTACAGACCGACGCCTTGGAAGTCAGATTAGGTGCGGTATTGTCCCAAACGGTCGGAGAAGAAGAGCATCCTGTACTATACCTAAGTCAGAAGCTCCTCCCAAGGGAACGAAACTATGCTATCATGGAGAAGGAGTGCCTTGCAGTAAAGTGGGCCGTGGAGAGCCTACGATACTACCTGCTCGGAAGACAATTCACCCTCGTCACAGACCACACACCCCTACAATGGATGCACCAGAATAAAGACAGGAATGCAAGAGTAATGCGGTGGTTCCTGTCCCTGCAACCATTCCACTTCCAAGTGAAACACAGGGCTGGAGCCAAGCACAGCAATGCCAATGGCTTATTGAGGGTGCACTGCCTACCATCCCAAGTAGCCCAACCTCATAGTGTTGAGCAGGGGAGGGGGATATGTGCCTATTGGAGTCCGGGAGGTGGGCGGGCGTTAGCCCATCCACATCTAAAGGACCTCCCCTCAGCCTATGGGGAGGGTCCACTGAGCCCAGGAAACCAAGTAATTACTTGGGACAAATAAAAAGAAAACAGGGACGGGTGTGAGGGTCAAAGGCCTAAAACAAGGGAACTGGATGGGGACACCAAGCAGAGAACCCCAGACAGCGCCCACTGCCCCTCGAAGGTCTCGAGAGAGCCAGCGGACACCGCCCAGTGGAACTCTGCCCGGATACATGAGCGGATGCAGGACCAGAAATAGGCCCCACAGTCGCAGGCCCCTCCCTCGGCCAGCCTCTACTCCCTGGTCTTATAAATTACCATCTTGGCAATAGCCAGGAGGAGGTTGACCAGGAGGTCCCACGACTTTGTGGGGCCTCAGATGGGGTGTGCGTAAATTAACAAGTGAGGGGAGAAGTGCAGCCAGAACCTCAACAAAAGGTTCTGGAGGAACTGAAAGAGGGGCTGTAACCTGGTGCACTCGAGGTACACGTGCGCCAGGTTCTCCCTCTCACCACAGAAGGGGCAAGTGTTCGGAATGGGGGTGAACCGTGCCAAATACATGCCCGTGCTCACAGCTCCATGCAGGATTCTCCAGCTGATGTCCCTGGTGGGCCGTGGAACTAAGGTGGAATAGAGACTGTCCCACCGGGGCTCCCCACCCTCTATTGGTGGTAGGAGGTCCCGCCACTTGGTGTCTGGGCGGGACACAAGGGTGGGGAAGTGGAGTGTGTGAAGCACGAGTGTGTACAGGTGACTCTTTGGCACGGTTCGGAAGGGGACTGGCTGCAACGTGTGCAGCCGGCTCGGGTGACGAGGGGGAGGCGGTCGGGGGGGTACGCGGGGCTTAGGGCTGATGGATAGATCGGGCGGGCCAGGGGTGAGGGGCAGGCGGGGTGCACCCTCTCGGAGGACCTTGTCAAGATAAACCCGAGCGGTGGGCGGCAAAGTGTCCTTCACCTCCTGAAGTACGCACCGGGGAGTACGTAGGGTGGAGAGCCCCATGCGCTGGGTGAACGCCCAAGGATCCACCCAGTCTCCCCGGTTGTAGTCCAGGAGGTCTCCGATCCTTGTGACTTCTGCCAGGACCAGCCTCTGCTGCACCGAGGGGGACTCCGCTGCCTGCACACATAGATGGGGATTGTGTAGCAGGGGCTCCGCGAGGAGGTCTGCCCCCACGGTGGCTCCCAAGGACCTGGTCACCTCTAGCAGCTTCCTGGCCCAGAGGAGGTCCTCGTAGAAGGCCGGCAGCTCAGAGAGGTCTCGCGGAAGACCTCTCAAATAAAGGAGCTGCCGGTCATATCGGAGCCCTCGGAAGTGGCGAAGGAAAGTGTGTGCCAGCGTGCTCCACGCCGGATTACCTGCATCAAATAGGAGCCTCTGCAGGGCCTTGAGGCGGAGGACACGAACCCGCGTGCGCAAACACGTCAGGCCCTGCTCTCCCTCCTCCAGGGGAAGATGGAGAACCCCTGCAGAGACCCAATGCAGTCCTGGCCAGAAGAACCACAGCAACAGCTGCTGGATCTGATCCAGGAAACCCGGGGGCAGGACCAGGGTGCTGAGACGGTGCCAGAGCATGGAAAGGACTAGTTGGTTAAGCACCAGTACCCTCCCACGCAGGGAGAGGCACCGGAGCAGTCCCGTCCATCTCCGCAACCGCTCAGCCACCCTGGACTCTAAACCTTGCCAGTTCTCCAGTGAAGAGGGATGCGTGGCAGAGAGAAAAACGCCGAGATAGAGCAGCGGACCCGCGCTCCACCTGATGGCCTGAAGCGCAGGTGGGAGGGAGCTCGCCTGCCACCCGGCTTCTACAACCAGGCCAGAGCTCTTGACCCAGTTGACCCGGGAGGAGGAGACCACCGAGTAGACAGCTTGGCAGGCCTCCACCCACACCAGGTCTCCCGGGTCCTGGACCACGAGGAGCATGTCGTCGGCGTACGCCAACAGAACCAGCCGCATCTCCGACTCATGGAGCACCAACCCCGTCAACCTCTTGCGAAGAAGACGGAGGAAGGGCTCGATGGCCAGAGTATACAGCTGGCCTGACAGCGTGCAGCCTTGACGTACTCCCCACCCGAAGCTGACCGGTGCGGTCAGGGTCCAGTTGAGCTTGACCAAACACTCTGTGGAAGCGTACAGCACTTGGAGAAAGCCCACAAAGCGGGGCCCAAAGCTGAAGGCCCGCAGAGTGCCCAGGAGATACCCGTGGTCCATCCGGTTGAACGCCTTCTCCTGATCCAAGGACAGGAGGGCAAATGACAGACCGTCCCTACACCCTAGCTCTAGGAGATCCCGGACCAAATAAAGGTTGTCGAAGATGGTACGGCCCGGGATGGTGTAGGTCTAGTCTGGATGGACCACGTCCGCCAGCACGGACTTGAGTCTCAGGGAGATGGCTTTGGCAACAATTTTATAGTCCGTGCTGAGGAGCGAGACGGGACGCCAGTTCCTCAGATCGCGAAGGTCCCCCTTCTTGGACAGCAAAGCGAGCACTGCTCGCCTGCATGATAAAGGGAGGACCCCGCTCTCCAGGGACTCGGCCCAGACTTTGGCAAGGTCCGGGCCGAGGACATCCCAGAACACGCGGTAGAACTCCATGGTCAGCCTGTCCATGCCCAGGGATTTATTGGTGGGCATGAGACGGAGGGCTTCCGAGAACTCGGCCAGAGAGAGAGGCAGCTCAAGCTGGTCTCGGTCACCTACGCTGACTGTCGGGAGTTCGTTCCAGAGGACTCTGCGGGCGTCGGCGTCGGTCGGATCCGGCGAGAAAAAGGAGGTGTAGAAGGCGCGAGCCCTCTCGCGCATATCCACCGGATCCGAGAGGGGGGTGCCATCCTCCGCCAGAAGGCAGACAATGTGCTTTTTCGCCCTCCTCTTTTTCTCCAGGGCGTAGAAGAAGTGGGAGCCACGATCCATCTCCCTAAGGAGGTGGATGCAGGAACGAACAAAGGCACCCCGGGCCCAAAGGTCATCGAGGGCCCGAAGTTCCTCCTGCTTCTCCCGGTATGTTCCATAGAGGGGTGGATCTCTGGGGCCGGTGGCCAGCTGCCTCTCTAGCTCTAAAACCTCCCGTTCCAACTGCTCTATCGCCACATCCCTCCACCGGCTGGCCCCCCGGGTGTAATCGCGGCAAAAGAGCCACGTGCGCACTTTCCCCACATCCTACCACCGCCACGCCGAGGGAAAGGCGCACCGCCACCCACGTCAGGCCAGCCAGAACTCCTGGAAGGACGCTACAAAGCCCACATCCTCCAGCAGGCTGTTGTTAAAATGCCAGTAGGCCGGCCCCAGCCTCTCCAAGGAGAGAGAGTCCGTCACGGCCACCAAGTGGTGGTCCGAGAACGGGCTGGCCGAATGCTGGAGAAGTGGGCTCGAAAGAGATGATGACATGAGAGATAAATGCGGTCCAGCCAGGAGTGAAACGACCGTTGACCCTCCACCTGGACAAAGGTAAACGCTGCATCTTCGCCCAGGTGGAGGCCACGCCAGACGTCCACCAGGGAATGTTGGTCTACAATCTCCCTGAGGACGTCCATGGCGGCCGGGCACCGCCCAGGACTAGGCACTCGTGAGGATCCAAAGAGCCGAGGAAGGCAGCCGCCCGCTGGTAGAAGCGAAGCCTCTCCGGGCCGGATGTCGGGGCGTAGATGTTAATGAGATTTAATGTTAGCCCCTCTACCCGGACCCGGAGGTGCAGCAGGTGGCCTTGCACAACCTCGGCAGTCCCCAGCACCTCAGGCTGCAGGTTCAGGGAGAACAGGGTCGCCACCCCGGCTTGATTGGCCGACAGGTGGCTGAAGTACACCCTGTCTCCGCACTCCAGCCGCCAGCTCGCTTCGGCAGCCAACCCGGTATAGGTCTCCTGCAGGAAGATGACAGAACAGCCCCCCTCCCGAAGGAAGGAGAGTACCCGACACCTGCGGAGACCCAGCCTGCAGCCCCGGGTGTTCAGAGTGGCAATGACAAACGGTGGCATCGAGAGGGCTGGGGAAGATCCTTGCCGGCAGGAGTGCTGACAGTCCCCATTGGGCCCCACAGCAAACCGTGACCATACCCAAACGTAAGCAGGGCATCATGGAAGCCACGGGCCCTCTGGTAGGCCACAGCCTCCTGCCGCCCAGTCCCTTTACCCTCCCCCAAAATGGCCCTTATGGTCTGGAGGATGAGATGGAAATCCCCCCAGCGCTGAAGGGCGAGAGCCACTTTGTTCTTGGAGCCACGAATGTCCTCCAAGAAGCTGCGCATCTTGCCCCTCAGTGTGTCGGGTGTTGGGGCCTCGGGCCAGACCCCTCCACGTGCCCCGTGACCGATTGATGCGGGAAAGCAGGGACTCAGAAGCCCCTGCTGGGATGACGACAGGGGTAGTGGCAGAGGGAGAACAGCCCCAGATGTGCTGGGAGTGGGAGAAACAAAAACCGCCTCCTGGGGGCCAACGTCTGAGCTGAACGTGGCAGCCCCGGGGGCGGCAGTAACAGTGTAAGGGGAGGAAAAGAGGTCAGGGAAGGGATCAGGGAAAGGAGGAAGAGGAGGAAGGGGAGTAGGGGGAGGAAGAGGTAGGGGCTTAGGAAAAAGACAAGGAGGAGGGGGAGCAGGAAGAGAAGTGGGAAATTTGGTTGGGAGAGGGGCTGAATGGGGAGCAGGAGTAGGGTTTGAAGCCTCAGTGGTAGAGGCACCGGGTTGCGGTGTCTCCTCGCAGGGTGAGGGGTGGCAGTGGTGGGGGAAGTTAGTGTCTCCCCAGTGCCAGGCTCCGGCACCACTAGGAGTGCAGCACCGGAGGCTCCAGCGCCAGGGGTAATGGGGAATGATGGGAACTCCCGCCCGCTAGGATCCCCCAGGGGTTCGGTGGCCGAAGTGGTGCCAATGGCTGGGCAGTTGGTTACACCTTGGGACAACCCAGAGGCATGGAAAAGGGAGAGCGGCAGGCTAGAAGGGGAAGGAGAGGCCGACTGTTGTCCCTCCAAGGCATGTTGATCCCCCTCTGAGGCAGCCGGGGTTAACCCTAAGGCCTCCACCTCTTGGGAGAGGAAGGCGAGCCCACTGCCTGCCGCCACGTTGTCGCCCTTGTTAGCGGCAGGGTCAGCGGTCACCCTCACAGCGGAGGTGGGGACAGTAGGAGCATCCCCTGTGGACACTCCTTCTTGCAGGGACTCCGGGAGGGAGGCATTTACCCTTTCCACAACCGCTGCGGCCACCTCAGCTGCCTCAAAGCGCTGTGAAACGTCCGGGGGCTCGGAGGGAGGGATGGCTCCGACACCCACCCCTAGAGGCACGAGGAAGGTATCTTCCCCTTCAATAGGTGGAGTGGAATGTCGGGCTCATTTGCGGCGCCTCCCCATGGCAACCTCCCAGTCCTCAGAGGAGGAGAGTTGGGCCCGATTAGGGGAAGAGCCAGGGGGTGAGGGCAGCGGTGGGAGGGCGAGGGAAGATGGGGGCTGGGCAGCTGGGGAAGGGGAAACCTCCCCCTGAGGTAGGCCCCGTCCGAGTCCCGTCTCTGACCCCGCTGCCCTCTCCTCCGCAGGCCTGGCCTTGCCGCTTTTGGTGGTGGCAGTGGCACCCGCACGCTCGTCTGGGCCCTGCGGAGCCCGAGCAGGATTGTCGACGGTCATGGTTGGAGGAGGGGGCGACCCCATGGTCTAGACCATCAGAGCCACCGGCGATGGTCAGGCCAGTGCCCTCCCAGGCGTCGGGGGTCCCGAGTTCATCTCCGAGCCAGGCCAGAGGGCAGTCCCTTCGGACGTGCCCCATCGCCCGACAGAGAAAACACCGGGCCTCCCCCAAGGTGTAATATACCCGGTACTGGGCCCCTTGATAGGGCACCAGAAATGACCCTTCTAGGGCTTCTCCACCACACCCCGCCGGCAGAAGGAGAGAACGTGGCGGAGGGTAGGGTCCTTGCAGCCCAAAGGAAAGGGACTAAGGACTGACAGGGGCCTCCCCAGGGTGGAGAGGAAAGGCAATACGGCGGCATTGGGGAGGAAGGGAGGAACGGAGGAAAAAACCACCCGTACACCCAGGTCCTCCAAGGCTCGAGTGGGACATGGACTCTTCTCCACCGCTTCCTGGGCGGCGGCCTCTGACGCCAGGAAGAATACCACCTTCCCAAACATCTTGGAGGCCGCCACCATGGCCGCGGGCCCAACCACGCGTGCCAACGCCCGCACGTAGGTCTCCACGTGGGACGAGGCCAACACCAGGAGGCAACGGACCCCGTGCCTCCTGGTCAGGGTGGGGAAGGGGCCGCGACCGCTGGGGATGGAATTCCAATAAGCGGCTTCGGTGGATCGGGAGGCAGCAGGCGGGGGGGGCGGCGGCTACCTGGGCGTACGCCCTGGGGGCTGGGACACCGTCGCCCCCAGAGCTGGTGGAAGGAACAGGGGGACAGGAAAGAGGGGAAGCCGCAGCTGAGGCCGCGGCAGGGGGGTGAGCCTTTGCCACAGGAGTTTTTGCCTTTCTGGCGGGGCTCTTGCCCTTCTTGGTCCCCTGGCCCTTCCTGCCTTTCAGGGAGGCTTTCTTGGTGGTGACACTGGTGGCAGAAGGTGCCGCGGCAGGAGCGGTCGGGGTCCTGGGATCTCCGTCCATGTCCACCACCTCCGCTGCATGAATGGGTGGCCCGGCAGCCTCAGAGGGTTCAGGGTTCATAGAGGCAGTGAGGGGGGGTGGGCAACGGGTGGTAGGGGCATCGCATGACTGCCCCTCCATTATGTTCATGGATGGAGGGGCGGGGGGAGACAGGAACAGACAATTAGGGGAGACCAATAGTGCCAGGGGGTGGAACAAGGAGCAGGGGAGAGGGGGAAGAGAGAGGGAGAGAAAGGTTCACCACTCCCCCCCGCTAGGCTGGAAGCAGGGTGAGAGGGCAGCAACACACAGAGGAGGGGGGGGGTAAAGGAACAAGGGGTACAGCTCCCAGCACAGGATGGTAAGAGCGGCTCCTCCGGCTGCAATGGGAATGTGAGAGGGTCAATTATTTGAAAGACATGTGGGAAGTGAAACGGTGCGTGGGGGAGGGTAACTAAAGGAGAGTGGGAGGCTCAGGCGCCAAACGAGATGACAAAGGGGGGCATGGGCACATGAAAAGAGGAGAGGGGAATGCAGGCTGTGAGGAGGGGTCTGCTCAAGGAAGCAGGGGGCAGCAAGACACTGCTGGGAAGGGGGGGAGGAAACTAGTGTGCCCACGGGCACCTGAGTGGCAGGCTCGCAGCACCAGCTGCAGGACCCAACAGAGCAAGGGAGGGGCGGGGAGGCAAGCAGTGGGGCCAAGGATGGAGATGGCCCCTGCAGCACCTGGGGCTAGTAAGGGAGCAGCAATAGCAGCAGCAGAGATGCAGGGGAGACAGCGGGGGGCAGAGGGAGCCACCCCCCAGCCCCAGTACCCCACAGAAGCTGTGCCAGCTGCCACCTAGGGGCCCAGATGGCAGGAGGCCCCTCACATACACTCACCCCCCACACACAAACTTGTGGAGGGGAAGGAAGAACCCCAGGAGCTGCTATAAAGCAGCCCCCTTACCTTCTCTACTCCAGAGGGCATAGCAGCTGCAGGAACGGTGAAGTCCAAGCCTGCAGCAGTGAAGAAAGGGGCCAGGAAGTCCCCAAAAAGATGGAAAATGGGGGTCCTGCTCCCCCCACCAGGGTGAGGGCAGCAAAGGCCCCCCTATCCACCCCCACATCCACAGCAGCTCCTGCAGCCAGCTGAGGGGGGGGGGGAAGACTGCCTGCAAACAGAGCAGGCAGAAAGAAAAGGGGACCTAGCCCAAAATGTAGCCAGGGCCTGCGTGCCACAACTCCAGTAGCCCCCCCCCACCCCTCCCAAAAAAGGGGAGGGGAGGGGTGCAGGGGGGAAAAAGCACAACAAGCCCAGACCAGCAGCCTGCTGTGCTCAGTGGAAGAGTGGCTCCTCTCTCCACCTCAAGGTCACAAGACTGAGCAGGGGCGCTACAGCAGGTGAAAGAGCTTGGTAGAAGGGGAAAGAGGCAGCTCTTGCAGATAGAGTCAGCAATCCTGGCTAATTAGGGGCAGCTGAGACAGGGCGGCTGCAAAATCAATTAAGGCCCAGGTGAAACTAATTGGGGCTGCCTGGAGGCCTATTTAAGAACTCTCCCTGTGGGTGAGGGGAGAGAGAGAGAGCTGAGAAGGAGTTTTGGAGAGCTGTGAAGTGTGGAGAGAATTGAGAAGGAGTTTTGGAGAGTGGAGGAGGAGTTTGGAGAGAGAAAGACACCAGAGGAGCCAAGAGAGCAGCATCGACCTTGTTAAAGACGACAGGGAGACAACAAATCTCAAACCAAGGCAAGTGAGCCCTGCCCTGTGACTCCTAGACTGAGGGACAGTGGGCTGAACAGGAGTCAGGGGCCCAGGAGTGGGACTGACCCTGCCACAAGAGACAATCATAATCTCTGTGATAGATGGATTAATCTGATCAATACAAGACAAAGGTTTCAGACTATTTTCTTTTGTAGAACTTTGTGCAATTGCTCACATTAAAAAGGTAAAAGCTTTCTCTGCAAAGGAGTGACCCTGAAACATGTGCCCTTGTATCAAACACCTGGTGCAAGGCAGGACCTGCTCACATATTCTGGCAAGAATAGGGCTGATTTTGCAGAAATACCTTCAATCTCTGAGAGGAGTCCTAATCTCCTTCTTTATGAGGATAGCTGTTCTCTCCCACTGCAGTGGTGTTTGGAACAGGCCCCACTGCCCCTTTCTATCTCTGCCTCAGCCACTCTCTACGGGTATGTCGACACTACAGCGCTAATTCGAACTAGCCTATTTTGAATTAGTTAATTCGAAATAAGCTAATTCGAAATAACCGATCTAGACCCAAAAACTAATTCGAAATAGTGTTTTGCTAATTCGAAATAGTGCATCCACACTGATTGGACGCTGGGTCGCATTTAAGGGCAGCTGAAACCGATTCCGGCAGGGCATCAGGTCAGTAGTTGTTTTGTGTGGCTGCTGTCTGAGGCTATCTGAGGCTCGTGCTTAAAGGGACCCCCCGGACAGCCGGTTCTCAGCTTTTCCGCTTGCTTGCCTACCTCACCGAGGGACATCAAAGCATTTTCCTCTCCGCCTGCCTGTGTCGGTGGTTCCCATTGGGGACACCGCCGCAGTTGGCACCATGGAGCTCCAGTTTTTGGACTTGCTGCTGCAAGCCTGCCAGCAATGGCTGGAGGCTGCCTGGCACCATCTGGTGCACATCAGCCCCCTGCCTCTCCTCCTGGCCTCCCTGGGGGTCGTGGAGGAGCCGCAGCAGCGGTCGGACGCCAGCATGCCCCGCTGCATCTGGCGTCTGGACACCAGCAGCGACTGGTGGGACCGCATCATCCTGGAGCGCTGGGGAGACCAACAGTGGACCCAGAACTTCAGGATGAAGAAGGACACCTTCCTGGAGCTCTGCAAGTGGCTCGCCCCTGCTCTGTGGCAATGAGACACTCGCATGAGGCCCGCCATCCCCCTCCAGAAGCGTGTGGCCATCGCCCTGTGGAAGCTCTCCAAGCCAGACAGCTACCGATCCGTCGGGAACCAGTTCGGCATGGGGAAATTCACCGTCGGAGCAGTGCTCATGCAGGTACAGCACTCACCGGCCACTGGGCCGGGGGGAGTAGGGCTGCAAGGAGGGGATGGGCCGCCCCAGGGAAAACGGGGGGGGGGGAGGCGAAAGTGCCCCGCACAGGAGGGTTCGGTCTGTCCCGGCCGTACTACAGGCTGACCGTGGCAGCCAGGATCGCAGCGGGGGTCACTTCTGGGAGTGGGGCGTGGGGCAGTACCAGGGAATGAACACTCCCAGCCACCCGGGCGCCCCAGTGATTTGCGGTTTGCTGTGTCTCTCTGCAGGTGGTCAAGGCCATCAACCGAGTGCTGCTCCGCAGGGTGGTCCGCCTCGCTGACCCGGACGCGGTCATCCAGGGGTTCAGCGCCCTCAGCTTCCCTGACTGCGGGGGGGGGCCATCGACGGGATGCACATCCCCACACGTGCCCTGGAACACTAGGCCTCCCAGTATATCAACCGCAAGGGGTACTTCTCTGCCCTCCTGCAGGCCGTGTCTGACCACCGGGGCCAGTTCACGGACATTAATGTGGGCTGGTCCGGCAAGGCACATGACGCCAGGGTGTTCCGCAACTCCTCCATGTGCCAGAGGCTGCAGGCCGGGACCTTCTTCCCCGACTGCCACATCAGGGTCGGGGACGTGGACATGCCCGTCTGCCTGGTGGGGGATGCGGCCTACCTCCTACAGCCCTGGCTGATGAAGCTGTACACGGGGCACCTCAACCCCTCCCGGCAGGCCTTCAATGCCAGGCTCACCAGGGCCTGCATTGTGGTCGAGGGGGCCTTCGGATGCCTGAAAGCTCCATTTCGATGCCTCCTCACCCGCCTCGACCTTGCCAAGCACAATATCCCTCCCATGGTGGCAGCATGTTGTGTGCTGCACAATTTATGTGAAAGGAAGGGGGAGGCTTTCCTGCCAGCCTGGATGGCTGAGGCTGACCGCATGGCTGGCCAGTACGTGCAGCCCTGCACCGCTGCCGTCCAGGAGGCCCAGCGGGGGGGCCGTCCAGATCCGGGAAGCCCTGCGGGGGAGCTTCCAGGTGGAGGAGGACTGAACTCTCCCCGCATGCCCCACTGGGGCCTTCTTCCACCCTCCCCTCCTTCTCCTTTCCCCTCCCTAACCCCCCTTCCTAATGTAAAATAAAAACACCTGTTTTGCCAAAAAAAAAACCTCTCTTTATTGTACATACCTGGGGTGGAGGGAGGGAGGAATGAGGGTGGGAGAGGGGAGGGGGAAACCTGGGAGGAGGGAGCTGGAAGGGGGAGGAAGGGAAGGGAAAGCTCAGGGTTGGGGGTCCTGCTGGCTCTCCCATCTGACAGCACTGCAGCTGCGGGAGTGTCGGGGGGGAGTGGGTGTAGAGGGTGGGGCAGGAGGAACGGGGGGGGGTGAGGAGGAAGTGGGAGGGGAGCAGGGGTGGGAGGAGGAGCGAGAGCTGGAGCGGCCGCAGGGGCTAGAGCAGGAGGAGGCAGGAACCTGTCCACCAGGGTCTGGAGGTGACCTCTGAGAGCACGGCCCTGCTCCTCCAGTGCCTCCAAGCTCCGCTGCCGCAGCTGCAGGTCCTCCCGGACCCAATGGTCCTGGGTGCAGAGCTGGTGCTCCAGTAGCCGCAGGTGCCGCCGGTGGTAGTCCTCCAGGTTCCTGGTGCGCCTGCTGGCCCGGGTGCGGGTGGCTGTTGCAGGCGGGGTGGTGCGCCCTGCAGTCCCAGGTGCTGCGGCTGTGGTGAAACAAGAGCAGTGGTCAGTTCTCCCTGGGGACACAGTGGGTGAAACCCAGCCCCCCTCTGCAAGGCGAGGTTGGCATGTGGGGAACGGGCCAAGGCCCCTGCATGACACCCAGCTGCTGCTCCATGGTGGGCAAGGCCCAGGCGCACGGTCCCTGGGCTCCCTCTCCCCCCAC
This sequence comes from Pelochelys cantorii, assembly GCA_032595735.1. Taxonomy (NCBI): domain Eukaryota; kingdom Metazoa; phylum Chordata; order Testudines; family Trionychidae; genus Pelochelys; species Pelochelys cantorii. The sequence goes on from CM064340.1 coordinate 30,732,082, forward strand.
CCCCTGCATACACATAAGGGGAGCATTATGGCACTCACATGTGGAGCCCTCCCCGGCCTCGGACGACACAGCCGATGTGCTCTGTGGGATGCCTCGGGGGTCCTGGGTCCTGGGCAGGCTCCTTGCAGGCTCCTGGCTCTCGGCATCCTCTTCCTCCTCCTCCGTGTCAAGGACGGGGCCCTCTGCCCCGGGGTCGATCACCACCCGGGCAGCATGGACTGCGTGAGCCCCGAGGATGCTGTCCAGGGCCTCATAATGAGGGCATGCCTCCGGGTCGGCCCCTGGCTGGGAGGCCCTGGAGTAGGCCTGCCGCAGGTCCTTGATTTTGCAGTGGACCTGCTCCGAGGTCTGCATGTGGCCTCTGGTGGCCAGGCTGTCAGCCATGCGGCTGTAGACGGCCGCGTTCCTGTGTCTAGTGTGGAGATCGTGGATGTTGGAGGCCTCCCCCCAAACCTCGATGAGTTCCACGATCTCCACACTAGACCAGGCGGGCGCCCGCCTCTTGCGGCCCCGGGCAGGCTCCTGGGAGCCGCCAGCCTGGTCCTGGGAAGAGGCGGAGGGCTGGGTGGCAGCGGGTGGCTGGCTCATCCCGTGCCAGGTGCAGGGTCTGCTGGCTGGGTGCTGGCAGGCTTGCAGCTGGCACAAGCACTGTAGCCAGACCGTGCCCCTTTAAGGGTTCCAGGGCCGGGAGGGGGGCAGAAGAGTTTCCCTGGTTTGGCCCAGAGTGGCCACCAGGGCAATCTGGGAAGGGCTAGCCTCCAACTAGTTCGAATTAAGTGGCTACACAGCCCTTAATTCGAACTAGGCGTTAGTCCTTGTAGAATGAGATTTACCTTGTTCGAATTAAGCGCTCCGCTAATTCGAGTTAAGTTCAAACTAGCGGTTTGCATGTGTAGGCGCTATGAAAGTTAATTCTAACTAACGGCTGTTAGTTCGAATTAACTTTGTAGTGTAGACATACCCTACCTCTTGCAGGTGGGTGAACTGGCCCTTAGCATTTTATAGTTTCATTGTCCATATTTGTTCTGGGAATATATTGAAGCTTCAGCCCCTTTTATGTTTGAACAGATTAGATGTTCAAGGCAAATGTTTAACCTAAGAATCTCAACTGTGACTCCTAGTTAGAGCTATGTGACAGATACTGTGACAAATGAGAAATACTGTATTATTTCTTATGAATATGGGACATGACATGACATTTGGCAGGTTCATTCCATCTGGACTAGTCCAGAATCAACAAAAACTGAATGACATCTGTCCAGAATAGGTCTGAGACAGAAAGAGAGAGTGAAAGAGTAGAGCCACCTGAACAAAATTTGCAACAAATTGAAAATTATCATGCTCAAAGCTGCCAAAAAGTACATGATGAAAAGTCTGCACTGTGGTTAATGGAGAAAGTATTTTAGCTGGCAAGGAAATGATGTAGAGTGGAAGTGTGACTTGGAGACTAAAGATTATAGGCGAGAACACAAGACATTCAGCAAATGGATTTAAAGGCAAAGGCAGACTAGATGAAACAAGACAAAATACATCTAGGCTGCGTCTAGATTGGCATGATTTTCCGGAAATGCTTTTAACGGAAAAGTTTTCTGTTAAAAGCATTTTCGGAACATAGCGTCTAGATTGGCACGGATGCTTTTCCGCAAAAGCACTTTTTTCGGAAAAGTGTCCCTGGCCAATCTAGACGCGCTTTTGCGCAAGAAAGCCCCGATCGCCCTTTTAGCCATCGGGGCTTTTTTGCGCAAAACAATACCACGTTGTCTACACTGGCCCTCTTGAGCAAAAGCATTTGCGCAAGAGGGCTTTTGCCTGAATGGGAGCAGCATAGTATTTCCGCAAGAACACTGACGATCATACATGAGATCGTCAGTGTTCTTGTGGAAATTCAAGCGGCCAGTCTAGACAGCTGGCAAGTTTTTCCGGAAAAGCGGCTGATTTTCCGGAAAAACTGTCCAGTCTAGACACAGCCCTAGGGAAAATATAAGAAATTAGAGGGTATGTGTAGACTGCAAGCTTCTTTCCAAAGAAGTTTTTTGGAAGAGCTCTTCCAAAAAATCTTCTTTCGAAAGAGAGCATCCAGATGTCAAAAGCGGATCGAAAAAGCAATCTGATTTTTTGAAAGAGAGCATCCACATTCATTGGATGCTCTCTCACATAAAAGGCCACCAGGAACCACTTCTGGTAGGGCATTATGTCAGCAGTTACTTCTGGGTGCTATTGCCTAAGGCTATCTGAGATGCGTGCTTAAAGGGACCCCCCGGACAGCCATTTCTCAGGTTCTGCTGCTTCCTTGCCTACCTCTCCGAGGGACAGCAAAGCTTTGCAGTGTGTGCTCTGTTTGCCCAGCTTTGTTGGATGCCACAGCATTTCTTTTCTCTTTTTGCCATGGAGCTAGAGCTGCCCCACACTGTCATGCTGACTGTCATGATGGTCCTGCCTCAATTCAAAACCGAGCTCAGCATTGAGAACCTCTTCCTGGATGCGGAAGCAATGCCCTTGCCCCCGTATCCATGGTCGAGAGACAATTTTGTAGGCTGGACACCAGTTCCGACTGGTGGGACCTCCTCGAGATGGAGCAGTGGGACGACCAGCAGTGGCTCAGCAACTTCTGCATGCGGAAGGCCACCTTCTTGGAGCTGTGTGCCTGGCTTGCCCCTGTCCTCCGACAACAGGACACCCACCTGCGACCTGCCATCCTCCTCGAGAAGAGGATCGCAATTGCCATGTGGAAGCTCATCACCCCCAACAGCTGCCACTCAGTGGGACACCAGTTCAGTGTGGGGAAGTGCACCATCGGGGTCATCTTTATGGAGGTAAGGCAATCTTGGGTTACAATCCCTGCGGGGGGAGGGGCTGGAAAAGGGGGACCCTCGGGAAAGGGGAGGAGTGGGGGGTGGAGTGGGAGTGATGGAAAAGCCTGGCCCTGGGGAGGGAGAGATGTGCTGTCCCGCCCTCACACAGCCCTGCTGCTGGGGAGCAGCCTCATAGACAGTGGCTCCTGGGGTGTGTGGGGGAGGAATGGGCACAACCCAAGGGCTCAGGCACCCCCTCTCATTCTCTGTTTTGTGCGTTTCTATGTCTCCTACAGATGGTGAGGGCCATCAACTCCATCCTGCTGTGTAGGGTGATCCGCCTCGGAGACCTGGACCCCATCGTGGCCAGATTTGCTGCCCTTGGATTCCTAACTGTGGAGGAGTGATTGATGGGACACATATCCACATCCATGCATCACACCATTGAGCGGCCCAGTATATTAATAGGAAGGGCTATTTCTCAATGGTGCTGCAAGCCCTGGTCGAGTTTTCAGATATTTTTGTACGGTAGTCGGACCGGGCACACGATGCCCACATATTTAGGAACTCTAGCCTCCACCACAAGCTACAGGCTGGAACATTCATCCCACAGCAGGACTTTGTGGTTGGGGACATGCAGATGCCAATTTGCATTGTGGGCGATGTGGCCTACCCACTAATGCTGTGGCTCATGAAGCTCGACACTGGCTACCTGGACCAGAGCAGGGAACAATTTAACGTGTGCCTGAACCAGGCCCGCTTGCAGGTGGAATGCGCCTTTGGGTGCCTCAAGGCCCAATTCAGGTGCCTGCTGCCACGCCTCAACATGGGGGAGCACAACATCCCTGAGGTGGTTTCTGAGTGTTGCATGCTCCACAATCTGGTGGAGAGCAAAGGGGATGCCTTCCTCCTGGAGTGGGGAACAGAGGCTGGTGGCAAGGGGAGGCTGTTTGAAGAGCCGCGTACAGCAGCCATCCGCCAGGCCCATCATGCCAGGGAGTGCATCAGGGAGGCCCTGAGGGAGAGGTTCTCTGAAGGAGCCCAATAACTCTCCCCAGGGCTTCCCCAATGGGGGCTTGTACTTTGCCCCCCAAAACCTTTCCCACCACAACCCCTCTCTGCCCCCATTCCCTGTACAATTAATAAACACACCAGTTTTTACAAAGTTTTTGTTCTTTTACATTGTTTTTTATAATATAAGTAACTGGGGCAGAGGGAAGCTTAGAACCTGGAGGAGGGAGGGAGGAGGGAGGCTCAGAATCTGGAGTGGGGCTGAGAATGAGGAGGGGGGCTCAGGCCTGGGAGTGGCGTGTGGAGTGCCTACAAGTGCCACCTTGGGTCTGTGGACCTCGACGGACTCAGGGTTGGGTGGGGCCTGGGACAACAGGTGGCTGGGCAGAAGCAGGGGGGCTGCAGCAGGCTCAGGGATGGCAGGGGGAGCAAGAATGGGGACAGGACCCGGGTCTGCCATCACTTCCCAGATGGTGGCACACATTTTCACCCTGCCTCATGTTACCAACTTTAGCAGAATTGTGTGGATGCTGAGGGCCTCTGTTGTGGTTGTGTTCACCTGGGTGCAATCTGCTTGAAATGTATTGTTAATTGTCATACTTGTGGATTGATGTGATGGATTTCATTTGGGTGTGTGTGGAATTCAGTTGTCCATTATATATATATATATACCTGTCAATCAAGTTAAGAAACCATCATGTTATTGTTAGTTAGCACGTAGCACACATATCTGTAAACAGATCTGTTAAGGTTTAAAATTCTATAAATATGTATTAAGAGACCAGTACCTCATGAATATTAATATGTTATGATTCTCCATCCAATCAGTTTAAAGTCATGTAAATTAGCATCTTTTTCTATCCAATCAATTTAAACTTAGAACCTCATGCATATGCATGAGCGCAACCTATTTAAGGGCTCGCAACGCCAGTTACAGGTGTTGCGTCGGGTTCATCGGGTTGCGTCGGGTCCCTCGTCGTGTTAGGGTTAAGATTGGAATGAGTGAGGTCGTGTAAAGCTCTTTCCTGAGGAGTGGCTGGACAGAAGGTTCATGCCTCTTATCTCAGTTCAGTTTAGTTTAGCTTAGTTTAGTTAGCTTAGGTAGGTTTAGATAGGGTAGAGATCGCCGTGTTCGTGTCAGGTTTGCATCGGGCACCGCTTATCGGCCGTCATCGAGCTTGTATGTCGGGCGTGTCGCAATCTTAGATAGGATTTTTTTAATTTAGTTTAGAATAGATAGATCTAGCTTCCATTGCTGGTTCCAGCTGCGCTGAAGAGCAGGAAGAGGACCGAGGACCAGACGATTTCACGGAAGGTGAAGCGGCCGTCTTCGCACTCGACCAGCCTTCGAGGGATCGCCCTGGCTGTTCTTCTCCGAGGGCCTGGAAGGACCTAAGGATTGAGGTCGCCAGACTTCGGCCTTCCTCCGTGGGACTCCTGGCTGTTCCTTGCTTAAGGCCCGAAAGGACCAAAAGCTTGTAGGTCGCCAGCATCTCCTCAATCGCTGCCATGCCGCTAGACTATGTAAGTGATTGCAAGGGGACTGCCCTCTTGCAATTATAGATAAGATAGTGTAAAAGGGGACTGCCCCCTACTAACTCTGTTTGTTCATTAGATGTCTACAGTATAGTCTTGTGGTCTAAATTTTACCAAATTGTTCAGTTTTTATTTCGAGCGCCATATTGTGCCGCGTGCCTTTTATTGTAAAGAAACCCAATGATAGATGTGGGTGAGTGTCTGCATTTGCTTTCTTCTTGAAATTAATAATTAGGCTAATCATTAGACTTATACTACGTTGGCTCTCCAGAGTTGACAGACTTCATACGTTACTTAAACTAGCTGAGTAACACTCACAAGCTGGTGCCACATGCGATTGCGCCACTTGGCATCATCACAGACCTTTTGGGCCAGGGTCTGGAACACATCACGCAGGTCTGCTATGTGCTGTTGCATGAGGTCATGGTGGACCCTCCAGTGCTTGCAGCTCCCTTGGCTTCACTCAGCTGCTTGGGCTGGTGTGGCTCGCCCCTCAGCTGTGAAGGACAAGAGGAAGGGGCGGTTAGTCATCCATGAGACACTGTCACTGAGGCTGTGCCCTATTCTGTGAGCAGTGAACAACTGTCCTTGGAACAGGGGACGGTGATGTCCCATGAGCAAGGCCATGGGCGGGAATGGGACCTGGAGAAGCCTGGCCCTTCCTGGGCACCGCCCCCGCCCCACACACATACCTGCACCTGGCAGCCTCCATGATGGGGCTTGTGTGAAGGCAGGACCTAAGACCTCCACTCTTAAACTGCTTAAGATTTTAATATTGTGTGATACCCTACATATAGTTCTCTTTTAAACCCTGTTATAGTCCTAGCCTTCACAACCTCCTCAGGCAAGGAGTTCCACAGGTGACTGAAGAAAAACTTCCTTTTGTTTGTTTTAAACTTGCTTCCCATTAATTTCATTTGGTGGCCCCTAGTTCTTATATTATGGGAACAAGTAAATAACTTTTCCTTATTCACTTTCTCCACACCACTCATGATTTTATATACCTCTGTCATATCCCCCCTTAGTCTCCTCTTTTCCAAGCTGAAAAGTCCTACTCTCTTTAATCTCTCCTTATATGGGACCCGTTCCAAAGCCCTAATCAATTTAGTTGCCCTTCTCTGAACTGAATATATATATATATATATATATATATATATATACTGAATGCCAGTATATCGTTTTTGAGATGAGGAGACCACAGCAGTATACAGTATTCAAGATGTGGGCGTACCATGGATTTATATAAGGGAAATAAGATATTCTCCGTCTCATTCTCTATTCCTTTTTTAATGATTCCTAACATCCTGTTTGCTTTTTTGACTGTCACTGGACACTGTGTGGACATCTTCAGAGAACTATCCATGCTGCATGCTGCAGGCTGTCCAGGCCGAGCATGTCAAGCAACGATCACACCCCATCCCCCGTGCTCCCACCTCCCCCACCCTGTGTGTGTGCCAACCTGACAGCACTCACCTGACGTTCCCTCCCCGGTGTCAGATGATGCCTGGGAGATGTCCAGGGCCTGGGGTACTGGCTCCAGGACACTGCCGGTGTCCTTGTCCTGCAGCTGCTGTCCCTCCTCCTCCTCCAGGAGCTCCGACTGGGCAACCACAGGTGTCTCAAGGCCTGAGTCCACCAGAGCAGCTGGGAACAGGGCACATCCACCACCCGGAATCTGGTGGAGTTGTTTGTAATAGGGGCAGAAGTGTGGTCCTGCCCCAGAGCAGGAGCTACAGCCCTGGCCCCTGCGTAGCCTTGCCGCAGCTCCTTCACCTTGCTCCTCACTTGGTCAAAGGTACGGGGGTGGTGTCCTCTCTGGGTGAGAGCTTTGGCCATCCGGCCATAAATCTCCGAGTTTCTGCAGCACAACTGGAGTTCCTGGAAGGACTCCTCCTCACCTCACAGCTCCAGGAGGGACAGGATCTCAGCCCTTGACCAGGATGGTGCCTGGCATTTGGTGTCCTTGGGTGGTTCCTTGAACCCCTGGAGCTGCTCCTCGGGGAGCTTGTGGCTGTGCCATGGCTCCTTTTTCATGTAGCAGGGAGAGCCGCGTGGTCAAGGTGTTGCTCTGAGGATGGCTTCCTACCACAAGGCTTGCCCCGGGTGCCTGCAATTTTAAGAGGTGGCTGCAGACAGGAACTATAGAGCTGTGATTAGTGTGGGCAGAGTGTCCACCAGGGACCTGTGATTTTTCCTGGAGGTCTCTTTTTTTGAAAGAACTGCCTCTTCTGCATCCACACATGCCTTTTTCTGAAAGAGCTCTTTTGGAAAAGGTGTTCTTCCTTGTAGAATGAGGTTTGCCAATGTTGGGAAAAAACCTGCATTTTTTTCAATTTTCTTTTGAAAGAACATGATTGCAGTGTGGATGTAGGTGAAGGTTTTTTTTTTGAAAAACAGCCGTTTTTCAAAAAAAACCTGTAATCTAGACACACCCAGAGAGTTACAAAGACAGTAATAACACAAAATGTATATTAACAGTGGTCAAACTTTTTATCAAAATTTTCCTAAGACTAAGCAAAATCAAAGATCATGGTTGTGGAGTCCTCACTCGAGGTGATGGCAGCCAAATACAGGTGGAAAGACCAATCTCCATACTTCAGCAGAGCCACTTACAATACAGAACAGAACGGAGAGTAGAGAGCTGCAGCCATCAATCCCGAGACAGGAAATGGTGTGCTGTATTATGAAAAGCATAGGAAAGCACCAAGGTAGATAACAAAACAACAAAAATTGCTAAAAGGAATTGGTGACCGTGGTGTTGACCTCATGGAACATTTACAACAATGTAGGGATGACTAGAAAATAGCTGGACGATGGAAGTCATAGACTCATAGGGCTGGAAAAGACCTCAGGAGGTCACCAAGTCCAGCCCCCTGCCCAAAGCAGGACCAATCCCAACTAAATCAACCAACTAAATCAACTTGTCAAGCCAAGACTTAAAACTCTCTCGGGATGGAGATTCTACCACCTCCCTAGGTAACCCATTCCAGTACTTCACCACCCTCCTAGTGAAATAGTTTTTCCCAATATCCAACCTAGACCTCCTGCACTGTAATCTGAGACCATTGCTTCTTGTTCTGCCATCCGTCACTACTGAGACCAGCCTCTCTCCATCCTCTTTGGAACCACCCTTCAGGAAGTTGAAAGCTGCTATCAAATCCCACCCCCCACACACACTCTTGTGCAGACTGAACAAACCCAAATCACTCAGCCTCTCCTCATATGTCATGCGCTCCAGCCCCCTAATCATTTTGGGTACCCTCCGCTGGACCCTCTCCAATGCATCCACATACTTTCTATAGTGGGGGTGCCAGACTATACTATGGACACAATACTCCAGATGTGGCCTCACCAGAGCCGAATAAAGGGGAATAATCAGTTCTCTAGATCTGCTGGCAATGCTCCTCCTAATGCAACCTAATATGCCATTAGCCTTCTTGGCTACAAGGCCACACTGTTGACTCATATTCAGCTTCTTATCCACTGTAATCCCCAGGTCCTTTTCTGCAGAACTGCTCCTTAGTCAGTCGGTCCCCAGCCTGTAACAATGCTTGGGATTCTTCCATCCCAAGTGCAGGACTCTGCACTTGTCCTTGTTGAACCTCATCAGATTTCTTTTGGCCCAATCCTCTAATCTGTCTAGGTCACTCTGGACCCTATCCCTACCCCCCAGCGTATCTACCTCTCCCCCTAGCTTAGTGTCATCTGCAAACTTGCTGAGGGTGCAATCCATCCCCTCATCCAGGTCATTAATAAAGATGTTGAAGAAAACCGGCCCTAGAACTGATCCTTGGGGCACTCCATGGCTGTGTCTAGACTGGCGCGATCTTGCGCCAGAGCTATGCAAATGAGGCTCAGCGTGGAATATCGCCGAGCCTCATTTGCATAACTAATGCAATAATCAGCATAACGACTTTGCGCAAGAGGGTTTTTCTTGTGCAAGACGGGGCAGTGTAGACAGCTCCGTCTTGCGCAAGAGCCTCTTCCACAAAAATGGCGGCTCCTTAGTTATGCAAATGAGGCTCAGCGATATTCCACGCTGAGCCTCATTTGCATAGCTCTGGCGCAAGACTGCGCCAGTCTAGACACAGCCCATGAGAAACTGACCGCCAGCCTGACATCAAGCCATTAAACACTACACATTGGGCCTGACAGTCTAGCCAGCTTTCTATCCATCTTACAGTCCATTTTTGCAGTTACCCAAGAAAGGGGGTATAATAAAATTCAGCAGTTTTTGTACCATTGTCGTGGCATTGCATATCAATAAAGTGCTGCTTTGCATAATTCAGGATCACATGAAGCAAAGGACAGAAGCAGAACTGCCACCACAGCTGCCTGCAGAGAGGGATGAGGCACACATGATCACATTGTGACTATCCATGTAAGCAGTGAAAATGTAGAGAATATAATCACTTGTAGATTATGTGTTTCATTGCTGATTCTGAAGCATTTGATTTCATGCAGTATGGCCATCTTTGGAAAATAGCAACACATATGGGAATCCCAAAGCATCTCATCACAACTCGTCTTTACTGTCAACAGCAGACCATGGTGCAAACAGCAGCAGGCAACAGGTAAGATTTTAGGCAATGGTTCATTCTGTCCCAAAGTCCTTTCAACATGTAAACTGAATTTATTATGAGACAAGGTTTTGATAGAGTGGAAGGAGCTTGGATTTTCTTTGGAAGACACCTCTTAACCAACCTCAAATAAACTGCACTTCTTGGGGGACAGGACCTAAGGAGGGGGTGGCATGTGAAGAAGGTGCCCTCCCATCCCAGACCTGGACTGGGAGCATGAACAAGCTGTAAATAGCTTCCTCCCAACACTCCAGAGCCTAGCTGTGCCAGTGCTGTGCAGGACTTCAGCGCATGCAGGGCTTGGCTCCTCCAGGCCACCATCACAGACCAGAGGGTCTTGAGATTTTCACAGCTGCCAACCCAACCAGAGGCAGTGGGTAAGAAAGGAGCCTGATGTTGGTGAGCTGAATGGTCCAAACAAGGCTGCCTCTCTGCACAGTGTTGGGAGCAGGATATGCCCCATGGGGGGATATGGAGGAGCAGCAGGGCTGAGAGGGTGAAGGGGCACAACAGGGAGAGTACAGGGAGAGGGGAAGCATGTCAAGGGCCAGTGGGTAGGCAGCAGAGGCCACACATAACCGGCCACCTCCAATCTGCAAACAAGCAATCAGTGCTGGTTGGAAAAGGGGGCAGGTGATAAGAGGGGCCTGTTGTCCAAGAGCTGGCACACAGCAGAGACTGCACTGTCAGAGACCTGCACCCTCCAGCTTTGCCCAGCCTGGCACACGCATCATCAGCCACTGGACCCCCACTACTCACAACAGGCAGGTGGGCAGCTGGTGAGAAAGGATCCAGCATATACTGATGGAAAGGGAGAGACAGTCACCTCCCTCTTCCCCTGGTCATCACTGAGTCCAGCAAGGACATGTCCAGCATCAGTTTCCATGAGGGTGGGGATATGGAGGATGAGGAGGAGAGGAGGAGTGGGAGCAGGCTAGCCAGGTGACCATGCCTGCAAGCCAGGACCAGCTCCTCCCCCTGGATCCTGTCCCCCGCTCCCAGGATGTCTCTCAGGAGTTGAACAAACCCAGGGAAGGCACTTCAGGTGAGTTCTATAACTCCTTATGCACATACGGGGATAGGCAGTGGGCTGTGAGGTGCTGCGTACTCCTCGCTTGGCCTACTCAGCCTGGAGATCACACAACAGCCTGTGCATGTGGGTGCACATGGAGTGCCAGTCTGGAGTACTCAGACCCATAACGCTCTCACACAGGAACTCCTTGGTCCTTCTCACAAGGTTCCTGGAGCAGCCTGACTTATTTTGGCCTCTGTGGTGGGACACCTTCCCACAACAAGACACCACTAAGGAGTCTGGTGTCACAGAAACACACAGCAGTGCCGCACATGGCACAAGGTCATGCCCACGCTCGAGCATCATCCATAACCAGTCAAGTGTGGCGATTCGGAGGAGACTGATCCTCTGCTTGGGAACCTGCTGGGAGGTGGAAGAGAAGGGGACCCCAGTAGCACTCTCTCTGGCAAGTGGTCTCTGCCACTCACACACATCCCCGAACACCCCTCTCTCTTCTCCAGTGGGCAGGGATAGAAGTGCTTTCTCTGCAGGATACTGCCAGTGCCAGACCCAGTGTGTGCGGGACACAGAAAGAGGCTGAGCCACCCTGTACCCCTGTATGCCTTCTCCTGCCAGCAGGCTCCTGACCTGGCCATATGTAAATGAGGTTTACCAGCTAATTCGATTTAGGGGCTTTAAATCGGAATCCCGTTTCACTGCCACGTGTAGACGCGGGCAGTTACTTTGGGCTAGTCAATTTCTAAAATGGCGACTGGCCGGGAACATGCAAATCAAGCGTGGGATATTTAAATCCCGGGCTTGATTTGCAATTTCAGTCACCCTCATTAGCCTCCCTAGATCAATCTAGGGGTCTAGTGTAGATGTATCCTTTGTTATTTTGAAATATTATTCCAGTGGGAGCTGGAATCTTTTGGACAATTTAGGTGGTAGCCAAGAGCTGAAATCACTGACAAAGAGCTGAAATCACTAGGTTTGGCCCAGAGCCAGACCCATCACAGAAGCATCAGCTAGCAGGAGCAAGCAGCCAGCAGGGCGGCTGGCAGGAGCAAGTGGCCAACACAGTGGCCGGTTGGAATAGCGGCAGGCAGCAAATGGGGCGGCTGGCAGGAGCAGTGGCCAATGGAGTGGGTGAGATGCCTCCTATCCCCACCCCCCAAGAGTGAGAGGTGAGCTCTGAAAATCATCCCTGAGCTCTGATCTATCCTGACGAAGAGCAGCAACTGTGAGTGGGGTACGGAGAAAGTTTGGGTATGTGAATGGGACACTTACATTGCTGGACTTGTGGGCCTGAGAGGCACAGGACATTGTTCAATCCATTTGAGCTGATACATTTACTCATGGGTTGGTTATGAACTCTGGTTGTGGTATTTTCCCAAGCTAATGCCATGTTACTTCTCTCCCTCTTTCATTACAAGTTTCTTTTCTACGCTCAGACTGTGTGCTTGCGAGTGGGGAAGCATTGCCTCTCAGAGGCGCCCAGGGGTGTGTGAATTTCCCAAGCTACTGGGTGGGGTCTCGAGCCAGTTCTATGTGAGATGGATGAAAAGGAACCCCTAGATACTGAACCTGGCCCTGGCTGCTGCCGGTGCTACCTGGCAGAAGGATTACATGTTATTTTGAAATAATTCTGAGATATTTCAATGCTCCCCCCCATAGTATGGATGCGCCATTTTGATTTTGTTATTTTGGGAGTTATTATTTCAATTTTACTTATTTTGAAATAATTTCCTAGTGTAGACATGCCCTGAATGTGCTACTTTAGTGTATCTGAAATCAGCTTACGGTGGCTTTTAAAGAAAGAATAAGTGGGCTGGTTATAGATAATCTAGTACTACAGGGAGCAAAGGGAACATTGAGGGTAAGATTGTCTGAGCTGCTGCAGTGGGTCTTTTCTTTGCTATACTTTTCCTAGATTTTCCTCTTTCTCTATACTACATCACATGGCTGAGTCTTTGCAGCCTTACATTGCACAGAGACTCCCTCTTGCCACATCAGCAGCTTTCCATTTAATGTATTTTTAATTCTGAGCATAATAAGGCATCATTTGGGAAGCAGACACTCAGCTTTCGTCTTTTTGTGAGTAATTAGCAATTCAGCAATAAAGGACATTCTCTCCATGGACTGACATATTCTCCAGTGTTGAGACATCTGTGCATTTGTGTACGGAATATTTCTGCTCAGCTAATTTCTATTCTTGCAGTCTAAAGGGAAGAAAGAAGGTTTGGAGAGGATCATATGAGCTCAATAGTGTTTCAATGATGCATATGTCAATGGTTTAGAACAAGTTTACTTTGTATAAACTACTTCCATAATCACTGGGACAGAGAGGCTCTATAGCCAAGTGGTCAGCACACTCACCTGGGAGACCTCATCTCTGCTTCAATGACTGTTTCAGTACTTAATACAAATTGGAACAGCTGCAACAGAAGACAATGAGAAACACATTTTCCAGAATACCAGTGGACAGGGAACTCTTCTGGGAGGCAGAACACCTAAGTTCAAGTTCCTGCTCCACATCTGGCAGAGAGGAGATCTGAATGCACATCTCAACACCCTGGATGAGTGCGCTGACCACTGAGCTACTGGGTCTAAGGGGGTCCCCACTTCATATTGTGCCAGACACAATCTAGTAGGTTGCCACCTCTGGCAACTGAGGAGAAAAACACTCCCACTATTCCCCTTGCACAGAGCTTAGGGAGGGCCCAACCTGATTTTATCTGCTCCAGCTCTGCGTGGGGAATCAGGGGGCTAGAGCATCAACACAGGCTCCCCAGTGCTGGGAGGCTCTGAGCCTCGGAGGCCGAATCTAGGCAAGCGGAGGTTCCCCACTCCTGGTTCAGAGTGTGTCTGTCTGTCTGTCTGTGAGTCCATCTGTCTGTGCGTCTGTGAATCCATTTGTTCAAGAACTCCTCCTACACTGTAGGAGCCAGGACCACCAAATTTGGTATGCAGCTTCCTCTTACACTAACTTAAACCAAGGTCAGGGTTTGGTTGTACCCGGAAAATGGGCAGTGCCAGGAATGGGACTGTTTTCCATAACATGGAAAGGTAGGGGGCAGAGAGGAAGAATGTGAAAGGGAGTGTCACAGAGAGAAGGGATACAATACTGAAAGTGGCCACTGGGGGCAGCTGCAGCACTAAGAGAGTGGCTAGCAGGCCTAGGGTTCCAACATCTTGCCTGTTTCCAGAACAGGTAAGCAGTCCCTCAGCCCCAAACCTGGAGCGTGATCCCTCCCTGTGGAGAGCACGCAGGCCATGGGGAATAGGTGAGCCCTCTGGAGCCTGCCCTTCCCCCTACAGCCTGCAGGACACAGGTGGTCTACTGCAGCGGGGACAGTCCCCTGAGACTGGTCCCTCCCAAGCAGTCTGCAGGCTGGGGGGGGGGAGCACTGGAGACTGGTGGCAGCCCCCGCAGCCTTCTCTCCCAAAGAGTCTGCAGGCCGTGGTGGGGCACTACAGGAGAAGGCAGCCCCTGGAGCCTTACCCCCACCCAGAGAGCCTGCAGGCTGAGGGTGGACTCCTGATGGGGGGGCAGCTGCCTCCAGATCCTGGTCCCCACACAGACAGCCTGCAGGCTATGGAAGCAGTATCTGACAGAGGCGCTGGCAGGGGAGTGCTGCCCTGGCCCCCTGGGAGGAGTTGCCATGACAGCAGTGCCACCCTCACCACCAGGGGTATCTCCAGTAAGTCCCCCCCACCTTCCAGCCCCCTGCCCTACACTCCCTGCCCTGAGTCCTGCACCTCCCACCTGCCTTGACTTCTGCACCCTTTCCTCTGCCCTGAGCCTCCCAGACCCTGTCTTCAGCCCCACTCCTCCCAACCCTCTGCCTTAAACCACCCACCCCCTGCTGCTCCTCACCTCCAAACTCTCGCGACAGCCTTCATTTTACTTCATTTTGAAAAATACAATCACTGAAATAAATCATGTATATTTTTCATTTGTTTTTCTAAAAAAAATTACTGCAGTTAAAGACCTGAGCAAAGCCGGGTCCATCTTCTAGTAAAAAATAAATTAAGGTTTGGGATTTTTGGAAAGATTACATTCTCTCTTGCTACAAATGTCTGTAATTTTATTTTTTCTATTTTTAAATATTCTATGTCTCTTTTTCTGTATGTTTTAATACACTTTTAAAACTAATTGCCGTATTTTAGCGACTATAACCCCTGGGTTATATTCGTTTTTACAAACCCCGCACCCCCACTGAAGGGTATACTCGGGTGCGGGGTATACAAAAATTTTTTTACTCACCTGGTGGTGAGCGGTGCACTCCCCCGCCCCTTCCCCTGCTGCACAGCTGCCAGCCTCCGGGCGGGGGAGCACTCATCCCCCAGTTCCTGCGCAGGAGCGCTCCCCTGCCCCTTCCTGCGGCTGCGCAGGAACCAAGAGATGAGCGCTCCCGTGCTGGGAGACTAGAGGCTGCGCAGCCGCAGAAAGGGGCGGGGGGAGCGCTCATCTCCCGGTTCCTGCGCAGCCGCAGGAAGGGGCGGGGGAGCGCTCATCTCCCGGTTCCTGCGCAGCCGCAGGAAGGGGCGGGGGGAGCGCTCATCTCCCGGTTCCTGCGCAGCCGCAGGAAGGGGCGGGGGAGCGCTCATCTCCCGGTTCCTGCGCAGCCGCAGGAAGGGGCGGGGGAGCGCTCTTGCGCAGGAAGCAGGGGATGAGCACTCCACCGCCCGGACGCTGGAGGCTGGTGGCTGCGCAGCCGCAGGAAGGGGCGGGGGAGCGCTCATCTCTCGGTTCCTGCGCAGCCGCAGGAAGGGGCGGGGGGAGCGCTCATCTCTCGGTTCCTGCGCAGCCGCAGGAAGGGGCGGGGGAGCGCTCTTGCGCAGGAAGCAGGGGATGAGCACTCCCCCGCCCGGAGGCTGGAGGCTGGTGGCTGCGCAGCCGCAGGAAGCGGTGGGGGAGCGCTCTCATTCCCCACCTGGAGGTTGTGCGGCCGTGCGGGAGCCAGGCGGGGTGAGTGCTCCCCCGTCCGGAGGGTGGCTAATTCCCCCTCCCCTCCACCTGTAGAAGCCCCTCCTCCCCCACACAGTTTGAAAAAAAGTCTTGTATACCCTGCGGGTTATACTCGTGCGCGGGGTATACAAGGTTTTTTTACTCAAACTGCAAGAACTGCGGGGTATATTCGGGTGCGGGTTATTCTCGGGTGCAGGGTATATTTGCTAAAAGACGGTAGTGACAGGTTTACTCTTATCATCCCCTTATAGAATCAAGAGTAGTTATTGACAGATTAATGTTCTAGCTTTATCTACAAAAGATTAGCTTGACTGAAAATTCCAGTAAGACATAGTTCTATAATATACACAGTTTCCTTTGGTAATGGTAAAAGGCTCAGTTCAGTCAAGCAATCCATGACCTTTCAATATACCAGTGGGCTTTGCTGGGCTTCTTCCCCCCAAACACTAAAGCTGGAAGCATCATCCCATGAAAGTGTACGTCTACACAGCAATGTTATTTCAGAATAACTAATGTTATTCTGCAATAACGTAGCCCACATCTATACTACAAGCGGTTATTTCACATAATGTCAAAATAATATCGAGCTGGAGGATTTTGTATTCCAACTCCTGTAACCCTCATTTTACGAGGAGGGTTTGACATAGCTCAAGTTGTGTACCTTATTTCAGCTTTAGCCCTGCTGTGTAGATGTACCCAAATTGTTTCAATCAATGCGAGGGAGCTTCCTCAAGCATTCTCCCCACACTTTGATAAGGATTTACTTTGAGGGAATTTTGGCTTGTTTCTTGCAGTATTTTTTTTTTAAGGACATGCAGCACCTCTGAAATTATTCCACTGCAAATAGAGACAGCTTTCCAGTAAGGATGTCCTGGGGTGTTTCTACGCTATCCTGGCACTGTTCCTCCTCTCTCAGGCTGACAGACTCATGCTAGTTCTGCTCAAGATAGCATACAGAAAAAATCGAGGTATGGACATTCTGACACAAGTAGCTGTTCAGGCTAATTACCCAAGATTGGACCCAGGGGCTCACGAGGACTTTCCCAAGCCTCTGCCTGTGCCGCAGTGTGTACACACCTATGTATATCATGCCAGTTTGAGTGTAACAAGCACAAGTCTGTATACCCAGTCTGGGAGAAACTCCTAACTACAAGGCCCATGAGAGAACATATATACACACGCACACACAGACAAACACACCATCTGTTTAGCAGGACATGATGTGCGCCTGGAAGATTTAAAAACCATTATATGTTAGCATCACACAAACAAAGGAAATGCACCCACTGCAAATAGGGTACTGGCTGTGTGGTTCATCTCTCTGTGCCTTCGATTCCTCACCTTTAAAATGGGAATTAAGATACTGACACATCTTGTGAAGCACTTTGAGATCTATAGATACAAAGATCTAAGTAGTATTACCATTAGTATGTAGCCAATTAATCCCATATAGCAGTTCTAGCCCCGCATCAATAGAGAATACCTGGAGCTGAACAAAATCCTGTTTTTAACAAACAAGACTTTAATAGAAGATAATTATTTAGACAAGTGTCCACTTAGCAGCACTATCAGGGATTAAGGAACACTTACAAATAGCAGCTTCCTGCAGCTCCCATTGGCCAGGAACAACAATCTGCCCATATCCATGAATGTGCAGGTAAATAAGATGCCAGTGACCCACTAGGGGCTAACCCTGGCAAACCACGTCTGACCTGCAGGCTACTTAGGGTGCATCTACACTGCACCCTTAGCTCAAAATAAGCTATGCAATTTGAGGTACGTGGATTGTGTAGTTTATTTCAATGTAATCTGGAAATAAACTGCTATTCCAAAACGTCCCTTAATCGTGATGGAACGAGGTTTACAGGGACATTGGAATAGTGAGCCCATTATATTTCAAAATAATGGGCTTGCTTACAAGATGAGGAATAGCTATTTCAGGACACCCAAAGTATCCCAAATTAGTGCCACTCTCTAGATGACCCCTTTTTGCCCATTCCTGATGTAAGGAAAGAATTTATTGTTCCTTCCATTTTAGCAGAAAGGGAACATAGAAGATAAGGTTAAATAATACAGGGAAATTTTCTGAGATATAAAGCAAAAGACATTGTTTGGTGTCATACACACACACACACACACACACACACACCAAGGAAGGGACTTTCCATCTACTGTGGCTAAAGCTAAGAAACATAGTGGATTAGGACAGGGGTTCCCAACCTGGGGTACATGTACCCCCAGGAGGTAGGAGAAGCTTGTCAAGGGGGTATGGGGAATATTTGGTAAATAACTAGATTATCCTAATTGAAATATTCCAAAAGTAGTAGTGTTAGTGAAAAAAGTTGTGGATTCTAGAGTCTAGAATTTGTTTCCTTTCATACTGAATAGGGGGTACGGGAAGGTTTACTAAAAGCCAAGGGGGTACGGGGACTGAAAAAGGTTGGGAACCCCTGGATTAGGACAATAATTAATTAAAACTTATTCGACATTTATAGATTATCCATTGTCCTGAAAATCACAAAGTTTGTTCCAAGTATTCATATTGACATGGAAGGAAAAAAAACAAGACATAATTAACTTACCACTGAGTGGCATTTTCTACTGGGCATGGAATTTAGCAGCTGTCCAACATCAAATGGCTAAAGAAAAGGATGTGAAAAATATCACTTTAATGTAACTGCAGGGGGACATGACATCAGATAGGGCGAAAGTAATTATCGGGATTGGAATACAATTAAGGCACAATGACATTTACAATAAATGTTCCATTGGGTGGTTAACGAAAGTATAGGACGAGGAATGGAGGGAAATTGTAATGGTGTGGAATTGTTTGATTTGGAGAGGGGATTTGTGGTGGGTTATTTTAAATTACTGCATTTAGGGTATCTTTAGTGTTAAGGGTACGGACAATACAGAATGGCAAATGCTCTGGCATTAAACTATACAATCCTTCCAAACAACACCTTTTAAACAACTGTAGCATGTTAATTCAATAACTGCTCAGAGGAAACATGGTTTCCTGCAGTACTCTGGATTTTCCTAGAAGGTCTTCCATGAAATTGCTGAACACAATCAATTAAATTAACATAAGAAATCTTCTCTGGCTGGGAATGTGGTTAGATTTAATATCATTGCTGTAAATAAATTTATAATTGTTTTCAAGAAACATATTTGTCTCTAGCCTCTAAAATAAATGTGGGTGTTACTAGCAGGCTGTACCTTGTGCTTGCTATACTTTCCAACCCCCCTCTCTTTGGTTGCTTTCCCTTTCCTGGCCAGAGAGTGTGAGAGCATGATGACATCATTCTGTCGCCTGGCAAGAAAAACTTTTTTATAGAGAGACAGAGATAAGCAAAAACAATGGTTTCTATGGACTGATACTACTCAATCCTTGCAACCACAGTACATTTCTTCTGTGCCACGTTCCAAAGTCTACAGCAGCAGATTTCCCTTCATAAATTTAAAATCCCAAAGAAAATGCAATGTATTCATCTGAGTGATTGCTTCTTTGCCACCTCCTGACAATTTCAGTCTCTAAATTCATTTAGCACCTGATTTGAGGTCAGGCTTATTTATATTTGAGAGTCCTTAGCCATGGAACTAATTTTCCTGAAGAGTTCTGCCAAAGCCCTGTGTGCATGTAGAATGCAGCAAATTAATTTAGTTTTGGTTTCTTGACTTTTTCTTTATTTCTTTTTTCATCATGTCTTGCTTTTTGTTTCTGACATACACATTCATTGCATTAGTAAGAAACTTATCTTTTTTATTAATAGATGGCTTGCCTAATGCTATACTGCCTGGAGCCAGGTATGTTTGGTGTTCTCTTGGTTCCATGAGTAAAGTGGAATGTTCACTTTACTCATGTTTGCTTCAATATTTTGTGCTGTGAATTTTCTATGGAATTTCAATGACTTTGATGGGCGCATTATATGCTTGTTTATGTAGGAGGCAAATTGTCAAAGGCACAGAGGGAAGTTGGAAGCCCAAGTCAATGGGAATTTGATAATAAATTGTCCTTTGAACTTTTGAAAATGTCCCACTTAATGTAAATCTAATCTAAGTGAGCTGTTTTCTCTTTTTTTCCAGGAGTTTCTCCTCAGCTCTCACATATATGCTTTCAGAAGGTGGCATCTTTTACACTACAGTTAAATATATGTTCTCCCTGCCTATTTTACAAAGTCCACTAACTGCCTGTTAGTGTTAGCACAAAATGTTTGGAATGAAAATCTAAAATACAAGCAATAGATTATGTCAGAGAAATTCATTTCAGAACTGCCTTAATTTTTTACTTTTACTTCCAACACTTTGTCCATCACCATTTTATTATTTTAAATGCACTCAAAGCATTGAGACATTATTGCCCACTGTACAGTTAATGAACCTGATTATTTTTCTACAAAAGCCTTAAACCAGTACATTTTATACTGTATATTGTTAGTTGATATCTCTGCAGAAAATAAAAAGCTTGGGATGTTGTTTGCCTTATGGACCCAAAGATTCCAGAGAGATCAACTTTTGCTCTGAGATATGCCTGAGGCCCAGCCCCTTCTGGTGGGGCCAGAGCTGGCTCCCCCCAGGGCTTGACCAAATCTCTCATCAGCCCTGCACCCAATTAAACCATAACTCCTTTCCGAACAGTGGATTTTATCTGGCTTTAAGCAAAAAATCACTGATTTTAGTGGAAATATTCAGTACAAACTTTATGCAAGATCTGGCTCGATTAAGTCAGACTGTCTTCTCTGTTATCTAGGTGTATATTTACAATTAGCTCTGCCATGAAGTTATTTCCAATTAGAACTTATATAAATATTAAAATCTGATGCAGTATCTTTTTATTAAATGAAAGCCAGTTTCCAAATACACGCAATCATTCTTAAGTTATTGCAAGAATTTTGCTAAGGCTGATTACCCTCCCACATTGCCATGTATAATATTCTTTCTGACAATCATCTTTTAATTGAGAAACTTAATCACTCTATTCAGCTCCTAGGTAACTAACAAAACTACTTCCCTACCTGGGCCATGGTTAAGTGTTTTTTATTAAAGTCATGTAACAGTCAAGAGCTGTCATTTCTTAATATAGTTGATTACATTAATACCTTGCACAGTTGAGCAAAGCACCCCAACCGTAGTGTGGGACAAGAACATTGTATTCAGAGATTTAGTTGGACTCTGCCAGTTCACAGTGTTTACTGTATCAACAGTTCTCTGGTCCTCCATCAATTTCTGCTGGATTTTAACTTAGCTTTTTAAATTAAACTCTTATGATTGTGAAGATTTTGTCCCAACTATGACCTAATGGACAATTACAAATTAAACAATAGCGCTCAGCAAAATACTGAGCCCGATTGCAGGGGAAAAGAAAATCCTAAACTCTGCACAATCATAATGGAAACTCACTGCAAAGGAGTCAGAAAGTGGAGATTTTACCATTCAACCAAGGAGGGCAGTACAATGAAATAGGTTACCAGTGTTCCACTGTATGGGTATACAGGCTAATTTCTTGCATTGGGATGCACAGAGCCATTGCTATTGCTAAAGTCCAAGCTCTAGAGATCAGAACAATGGGAGTAGGCATAACTGAGGCATTCCTTTAACCCAGTCCTTCATAGCTAGATTGTTCAAATTTGAGCATGCAGTGTGCCTAATTACCTCAATAGTATTTAAGTTTGGAACCTGACCATGACCAGAGCTGTCCTTACCCAGACACAGAATACATATATGCATAGAGCACCTGAAATTTGGGCACCACTGGGCCTTAATGTCTACCCATCTGCCTCTTCCTTTCCCTGTTCTATGACTGTGCTTCCTCCAGACAGTATCTAGTTAACGTAAAACTGAAAAAGCCTGCCAGAGCCATTAGCAGAGCACTGAACTTGTGAAAGAGCCATTGCCAACTCCAGGTATATACTGTCAGTTTCTGACTTTACGGCAATAGTTGACATAGGACCCTAGTTTAAAATTTAAAAATATTTCATTATAAAATCACACCTCCAAAAAATTGTGTCCTCCCATCTGCCATTGGGCATAGGGGCACCAGTTTAATAGTACAGGATAGGGCCCCATAAATCCTACGGATGGGCCTGACCTTGACCATTTAAAGTCCACTGAGTAAGCAGTTTCACAGCTCATTGTTTTAGAAGAAACAGCCAGCTACTCCAGGACTGTTAGCAGAGTTTGAGTAGAGTGCTGGCATTTGGACAAAGTCTAAGCAGGGGAGTCCTGTGCACTGAAGAAAAGGACACTTAGCATATTGCATTAGTAAGCTTGCCAATGGAGAGGGCAAAGAGGGCAGCTGTCCCGGGGCCCAGTGACTCAGAGGAGCCTGGGACTCTGGCTGCAACCACTGCAGTAACAGTGGCAGTGGCCAGAGCCCTGGGCCCTTTAAATCACTGTTGGCGCGTGATGCTGTACGCTCCGAGCAGTGCTAAGGCCGGGGGGCCTCTGTGATCTGGGCAGTGTTGAGTGCTGGCTACCCTTGGTTCTATCCCCTCCACCATCAGCCCCGCCCTTTCCAGGGGCTGAGGCCCCGCACCATGCCTAGGGGCCCATGGAGGCTGCCAGCTCTGCTTTTGTCAGCCAAGAGAAACTCTGCTCCCCCTTGTCTCTCTGGGTATGTCTACACTAGCTCGTTAGTTCGAGCTAGGTAGGCAAATCAGGGAACCAGGGTTGCAAATGAAGCCCGGGATTTAAATATCCCGGGCTTTATTTGCATCTTCCCGTCCGGCCGCCATTTTTAAATCCCCCTTAGTCCGAACTAGCTGCCCGCGGCTACACGCGGCAGTTTAAAGTTAATCCGAACTAAGTCCTTAGTTCGGATTAACTGTTACTCCTCGTTAAAATTTCTGCTTGGAAACCCAAGAATAAGCTCAGGCAGGTTTTAGGAGAAAGCTTAGGGTAAGGATTGTTTTTATTTAAATTGTTTTAGTTACAAATGAAATTAAACCCAAGGAAAAAGGTAAGCTTGGAGTATGGTGTGTATATATCCTGTTTTAGCAGGGCAGAAGCTCCATCTATGCTTGCATTGCATTGATACATTGCAGCAGGAAATAAGTAGATAAACTTAACACATTTTGAGTTTTTTGGAGAAGAAATCAGTTAGCTTCAGTGTAAAGTGTAAATTTTGGGTTTCTTTCTCTTTAACAAAGTTATTTACAGAAAATAAATTGGTACAATCCTTTTTTCTACCACTTCTTGTACTTCAGCAAAGCCCAGTTTAAGACAAGCTAACTCAGACTCTCAACTGGAGAGCTGTGTTTCACAGAGCTATAGAGGATATGACTCTTGATAATGTTTATATCACTTTTATTTTCATAGTAAGTTGTAATAATTTTTCCGATACTGAATAACAAATGAAAATACTGGTCATTATTTAAAAGTGCCTATTTTCCATCATAGTAAGCAAAGATGAATGGATTTTAACATGCTTTAGAAATGAAAGACTCCTGTATTACTGTGAATTTTCACATTAATGGAAGTCAGTTCAGTGCTGAAGAACATGGTAATGAATGCTGAATGTAAACAATTAGGTTTATGTCTTTAAAATACATCTCATACACCTTTAAAAAAGACTACTTTTAAATTAGATTACATGGTCTCAAGAAAAAATATGGGGGCTCTGCTGTAAAAGCTATGTTTGGGATCAAAAATATAAGACAATGTTTTGGGTTACTAACACATGCAAAACGTGCATGCCTCTGAGGTTAGCAGTATGAAAATTAATAAAAATTGCTAGTGCCGCTGTTTTTTGAATTGTCACAAAGGAAACAAGAAATTCAATCTGGTACAAAACGCCAGGATGAACAATAATGAATCTACTTTATGACTGACATGTTTCTACATATAACAAGAAAGAAATGTTTTCTGTTTAGAGTAACTGTGCATCATGAGGTTTAGAGGTGGTTGGAAAATGGAATATCTATGCCATGGGAAATTCTGACATTTCAAGTCTTTGCTCTGTTCTGAATTATAACAAAAAGTAAATATTTTGCATAGACTAGAAAGGTCAAAATGTTTTTATTAGATCATGCCAAAACAGAATATAACATAAAATATAATATTATTATTATTATTAATAATAATAATAATAAAGCAGAATATTGTCAGTATCAAAATG
Source organism: Pelochelys cantorii (assembly GCA_032595735.1). Lineage (NCBI taxonomy): Eukaryota > Metazoa > Chordata > Testudines > Trionychidae > Pelochelys > Pelochelys cantorii. The sequence goes on from CM064340.1 coordinate 30,756,104, forward strand.
AAGCTATCTAAATGTTTTGTTTGGCACTTCCTCCATAAAAAACTGTCAAGATAGACAGCTCCCGTGAAACATTTATATTTTGACAAAACTGCATTTTTAACAGAAAAACATTATGACAAAAAAACCTGACCAGTTCTTTTGTGGTTTAATTAACCAACGAAAGCTAACTTAGTTTCACAATGAATAGTCTTGCAGTACATGCCAGATTTTTATGATATATCTTAGGTTTAAAGAACTGACCTACTTCAACGATTTTTAATAAGGGGTGCGAGAACATATTTTGAGAACCAAAGGGGTGCAGGCTGCAGTAAGGTTAAGAACCACTGCATTAATGGATCTCAAAGTCACCATATTATTTCAAACCATTTTCAAAAGCCAGCTCAATAGGGAACCTACAGAACTTAATTTCATTTACAAGTTTGATTCTACAACAGAAGTCTAAACAAAGACATTGTCTGGATGTCCTGCTACATTCCACATCCTAATGACATAAAAAAAACCCCAAAAGGTACTTAGAGTGACTACTAAGTATTCTTTTCAACTTTGTTTAATATGGACAATCTAATTGACAATTTCTTCCCCCTTTTTTTTCCTTCTTTTTCCTCCTCTTCCCCCTATCCCCTCTGTGCTATTTATTTGAAAACCTGGTCCCTTAAACTCCATTCATCTGAAGAAGGGGGTTGTGCCCACAAAAGCTCTCATACCATCTACATTTCTGGTAGTTTCTAAGGTGCTGCAAGACTAGACTATTCATTGTTTTTTAAGTTTTTCAGTTTCAGACTAACATGGCTACCCCTCTGAAACTTTAGTTTCACAAGTCATGGAATGTAATTTAATTGACATGACTGTAATTTGCAAAACATAATATACATTTATTTAACTGTATATAGTGTCAAGAGGATCCCTTCTGAATAATTGCAGTGTCTCTAACAATAAATGTACATGTTGAACCTCTCCAGTCCAGCACCCTTGAGATCTGACCAGTGCCAAACCAGAGAATTTGCTGAACCACAGGACATCAATATTGTCTAGCAGAGTTACCAACACTTCCACTGCTTACTGGGCTCAGAGAAAACATTAATTTAGGGGTAATTTAGAGCTTTGCATCAGCACAGAATACTGAGAGCCAGTACAGGAGGCCATAAACAAACTTTATCGGACAGTGGGAAACTTGGCCAATCCACAATAAGTGGGCAAGCGGCTAATTAAAATCATGCTGGACCATGGATGTTGCCGGACCAATAAGGGATGGTTAGAGAGGTTCAACCTGTACTACTATATATGATAAGCCTATGCAGCACAAAAATAACTGTAATTTCTTATCTATCATCCCTAACAATATTTCCTTTTTCATCGTCCTGCTAGAAAAATGTGCCCTGGCATGTGTCCAGAAGATCAATGGATTTTGGTTATACTTGAGCACCAAAGGATAACCGATCTTCTGCACATTTCTGTATTACAATGGGGGAAAAAAAACAGAAACCACCAACAAGAATTCATACAGTGCTATAACCAAATAAGAAAAATCCATGGCATGGAGTTACCTGGCTGATTTAAAATCGTAGGCTATGAAAACATGGGATTCATGTCATGCATTAGTTGTTTAACTACCTTCTTTTTATTAGGTGCCTCAGATAGTCACAATTATACAAGAATCTCTTGTAACATTTTAATTATTTCAATTCTATAATTAATAAGCATTGATTTGTAGGCATCCTTCAACATATAGTCTTCAGGGCTCTATAATTTAAAGATGGATATGTTACTGCATATCACAATGATTTTAGTGCTAAAATAAAAACATGGATTTTAATAATTTCTTTGTAAAAATGAATAATACCCCATCTTTAGGAAGAGCCATTCAAAACATAAAACCACGCAGTCAATCACCCACTAAAATAAAGCATTAAGTGCTAATGCCAATGAATGACCAATTAGATTTCAAATACATGCTGCTGAGAAATTAGACTGCTGGACTTATTCCAGGATTGCTGCCTCTTCCTTATTTATTTGAATAATAGCATATAATAATGCAAGCCCAGGTCCCTACAAGACTCCAGACTATAAGAGAACCCCAAGAACACATGACTTTTCCTAAGAAGGAAAAGCTTTTCAGCTTTCCACAATACTCAAGGATCCTTAGAGAGAAATGCCAACTATACCATCATCAATGCAAATTGCATTTTGAAGAGACTCTGTAGCATGCACAGAATGTTCATGCAAATCATCAGAGGTGCCAGTGCTCAGTGCACAGTTCCATAAGCTCTTTAACTCATTATACATCTTCATTCAGTTGGCGCAAATGCTGTAATTTTTGTGACAGATCACTGGTGCCCTCTCTGCCTTTGTCACTCAAGCTCACACAATAAAAACAATCCAGGTTCCAAAGTCAGATAGTTTGGACTTCAATGGTGGCAGCAAAAAGATAAACTGTATAAAGAGAGTGAGACTAAATCTTGTGGCTTTCTTGCTTGATCAGTCATTCTTATTTACATAAAATGTTTCCCAAAAAGCTACTCAAACTACCAAAAATCCCACATATCACAAAAACAGAGAAAAGGGATAGTAAAACACTTAACACTGTAGTATGTAGAATTTTAGTAGCAATTTGGACTCTGCTGAAAATGTAATCATTAAGATTCTTCTAGAAAAGTGCTTCTTGCTTTTTATTGACATTTAATATAAGTATTCTTGATGCATCACACATCATACAATAGGTTTCTTTAGGGAAAAGATGTGACCAGCATAAACAAAACAGGCATATTTCTCAAGAGGAAATTACATTTAAAACATGATGTAGAAGCAACTGAAGAATCAGTATGAAAACAGGTGCATGTCCATTAAACCATGCACTATAAATAGTATAACTGAAAACTTTTAATTTATTACTCTTTGCATATGCAATATTCTTTGTATATGAATGTCCAGGAGAGCAAAATAAATCATTTTAGAGTCAACAGACATATGTATATTCCTCTTCAAAATTACTGTTTACATTTTACACCTTAACATGTAGATTAAATATTTATTTCTAGGGATTTACATGTAATCTACATATTTCTACACTGAGCACCATTCAGTTTGTTCCTCCAGTCTTTACTCTATGGAAGTCTGTTTTCTAATACTTTCTGGAAGAGCAGGTGCCCTCTGTCCCTTATTTTCCTACCTTAAAATTCTTCTCCGTAGCTTTGAAGAAGGTGGAGATAATTATAATTTAAAGACAACTGGGGGAGTCACACTGATTTTGCATGTGCCCATAACTTTGTTATCTAAGGGTAATATACAAGAAAACAAGAGAAAATAGTTTTAGCATCCAATTTGTACCAAATTTGTAGGGTATGTCTACACAGCAAAGTTATTTCGGAATAACAACTGCTATTCCAAAATAATTATGCAAGTGTCTACACAGCCATTCCGTCATTTCGAAATAATTTTGAAATAATGGGTGGCTTATTCTGAAATCTGTAAACCTCATTCTATGAAGAATAGCTATTTCAAAATAAGGTGCGTGTAGACGCTCCATTGCTGCTATTTCAAAATAGCCCCTCACCAGGGCCATTGTAAGTTATTCCTCCCCAGTGCCTCCTGGGGCTCTAAATCAAGATAGCACATCTACATTAGGGAAGCCTGCTTCGGACTAATTTTGAGGCTTCCCTGTAGTGTAGATGTGCTATTTCAAAATAAGCTATTTCAGAATAACTATTTCAGAATAGCTTATTCCAAAATAACTTTGCTGTGTAGACATATCCCTAGAGATTAATTATGAAAGAGAAGTTGAGGTCTCTACATGATGCCTTTGCTCTCGCTCCCATTCAGTAACATTTCATCAGGGACTCTGATATTCCTATGCATGTGTTTTAATAGTGCAAAAAAAAAGATATGGCCTTCTCTCCTTCCTGCATCTTTTATCTGTGTCCTTTTCCTGCCAGCCAACTTGCAAGCAGGAATCATGAAGCCATTCCTGGGCATTATCGCCTTGAACAGCATGAATTTACAGAACTTCTCATAAGCAAATTGTAAACTGCTGTCTGTTTATTTCTTACGGGATGACAAGTGTCATGGCTCCCATCTAGTACCCCCATCTTGGCCACTTACCAGTGGTAGATAACATCTCTGATTTCTTGGGCCTTTAGTTATGATGTTTTCAAGTATTGTGAGTAGCTATGCCATTTCAGCAAATATTTCTGCTCTTACTATTAAAACAGGTGATCTTCTCCGAAAAAACTTCACCTACGTCCACACTGCAATCGTGTTCTTTCAAAAGAAAATCAAAAGAATGCTGGGGTTTTTCCAACATTGGTAAACCTCATTCTATGAGGAAGAACACCTTTTCTGAAAGAGCTCTTTCGGAAAAAGGCATGTATGGACATGGAAGAGGCAGTTCTTTTGAAAAAAGAGTCCTCCAGGGGTACATCTAGACTACAGGCTTTTATTGACAGAAGTTTTGTTGACAGATACTGTCGACAAAGAGCGTCTAGACTACATCCAGTTCTGTCGACAAAGCAATTCGCTTTGTCGACATGACAGTGTAGACGCAAAGGACAGTGTAGATGCAATATCGCCTTCCGTTGACAGAACTCTGTCGACAAATGGCGTTATTCCTCATAGAATGAGGTTTACAGCTGTCGACAAAACTGCTGAGTTCTGTCGACGTTATGTCAACAGAACTCAGTGGCAGTGTAGATACAGGTATAGTTTTGTCGACAAAAGTTCACTTTTGTCGACAAAACCCTGTAGTCTAGACGCACCCCAGGAAAAAGCACAGGTGCCCTGGGTGGACACTCTGCCCACGCTAATCACAGCTCTATAGTTCCTGTCTCCAGCCACCTCTTAAAGCTGCAGGCACCCGGGGCAAGCCTCAGAGTAGCACCCTGACCACGCAGCTCTCCCTGCCACACAAAGAAGGAACAATGGCACAGCCGCAACTCCCCCCCCCCCCCGACCAGCTAGGCGCCATCCTGGTCGGGGGCTGAGATCTGGGCCCTCCTGGAGCTCTGGGGCGAAGAGGAGTCCCTCCAGGAACTTTAGTCATGCCACAAAAATGTGGACTCTCAGCCTGAGAAGACACCACCCCTACGAGACATGCAGCAAACACTCGCCCAAAAGGTGCTTGATGACGCTGAGTGGCGCGATCACATGTGGGACCAGCTGGTGTGACAGGGTGAAAATATGTGTGCCACCATCCAGGAGGTGATCGCATATCCGGGTCCTGCCCCCGTTCCTGCTCCCGCTCCCCTTGCTCCCGCTGCCCCCACTTCTGCTCCCCCCACCCCTGCTCCCCCTGCCATCCCTGAGCCCGCTGCAGCCCCCCTTCCTGCCCAGCTACCTGTTGTCCCAGGACCCACCCAACCCCAAGTCCATCTAGGTCCCCAGACCCGAGACGGCACTTGCAGGTGCTCCACACGCCACTCCCAGCCCTGAACCCCCCTCCAGGTTCTCAGTCCTCCCTCCTCCATCCCCCTCCAGGTTCTCAGCCCCCCTCCCTCTTCCCCCCTCCAGGTTCTCAGCCCCACTCCACCCCAGTTACTTTGATTATAAAGAACAAAAAACAAAGTTTATTTTGGAAACAAAACTGGTGTCTTTATTAATTGTACAGGGAATGGGGGCAGAGAGGGGTTGTGGTGGGAAAGGTATTGGGGACCAAGGCACAAGCCCCCATTGGGGAGGTCCTGGGAAGAGTTACTGGGCTCCTTCAGAGAACCTCTCCCTCAGGGCCTCCCGGATGCACACTCAGGCCTGATAGGCCTGGAGGATGGCAGCTGTCTGCAACTGTTCAAACAGCCTCCCCTCACCACCAGCCTGTGTCCCCCACTCCAGGAAGAAGGCCTTCCCTTTGCTATCCATGAGGTTGTGGAGCACGCAACACACAGAGACCACCTCGGGGGTGTTGTGCTCCCCCATGTCGAGGCATGTCAGCAGACACCTGAACTGGGCCTTGAGGCACCCAAAGGCGCATTCCACCTGCATGCGGGCCCAGTTCAGGAGCGCGTTAAATTGTTCTCTGCTCTGGTCCAGGTGGCTAGTGTAGGGCTTCAGGGGGTAGGCTGCGTCGCCCATGATGCAAATCAGCACCTGCATGTCCCCAACCACAAAGTTCTGCTGTGGGAAGAATGTTCCAGCCTGAAGCCTGCAGTAGAGGCTAGAGTTCCTAAATATGTGGGCATCATGTGCCCAGCCCGACCACGCTACAGAAATGTCTGAAAACTGTCCCCGGTGGTTGACCAGGGCCTGCAGCACCATGGAGAAGTAGCCCTTTCTGTTTATAGCAGCTCAGTGCTGTGGTGTGTGTATCAGGATGTGTGTCCCATTGATCGCTTCTGCGCAGTGCGGGAATCCAAGGGCAGCAAATCTCGTCACAATGGGGTCCAGATCTCCGAGGCGGATGACCCTGCACAGCAGGATGGAGTTGATGGTCCCCACCACTTGCAGAAGGATACATAGAAACACATGAAACAGAGAATGAGAGGGGGTGCCTGAGCACTTGGGAGGTGCCTGTCCCCCGCCTCTCCCCCAAAATAACTCAGGAGCCACTCCCTATGAGGGCACCCCCCCAGCAGCAGGGCTGCGTGAGGGCAGAACAGCACAACCCCCCGCCCCAGGGATGGGCCATGCCACCACCCCACTCCACCCTGCACTCCCCCTCCCCTTTCCCGAGGATCCCCCTTTCCCCGCCGCAGGGACTGTACCCCGAGATTGCCTTACCTCCATAAAGACGATCTCGACAGTGGACTTCCCCCGCCAAATTGATGTCCCACTGAGCAGTAGCTGTCGGGTGTGACGAACTTCCACATGGCAATTGCGACCCTCTTCTTGAGGGGGATGGCAGGCCACAGGTGGGTGTCCTGTCATCGGAGGGCAGGCGCTAACCAGGCACACAGCTCCAAAAACGTGGCCTTCCACATACGGAAGTTGCTGAGCCACTGCTGGTCATCCCACTGCTCCATCACAAGGCGGTCCCACCAGTCGGAACTGGTGTCCAGCCTCCAAAATCACCTCTCGACCGTGGGGTATGGGGGCAAGGGAATTGCTCCCACATCCAGGCAGAGGTTTTCAAAGCTGAGCTCAGGTTCGAGATGGGACAGGACCATCATGACAGTCTGCTGAAAGTGCTGCAGAAGACAGTGTGGGGCCATTGCCTGCCCAGGGGCAGCTCCGGTTCCATGGCAAAAAGAGAAGAAAATGCTGTAGCATCCAACAAAGCTTGGCAACCAGAGCACACACTGCAAAGCTTTGCTGTCCCTCGGCTAGGTAGGCAAGCAAGCAGCAGAACCTGAGAAACAGCTGTACAGGGGGGACAAGCACATGTCTCAGATAGCCTCTAGGCAACAGCACCTGGAAGTAACTGCTGACCTAATGCCCTGCCAGAAGGGGTTCTGGGTGGCCTTTTATGAGAGAGAGCATCCAATGAGTGTGGACATTCTCTTTTGAAAAAGCAGATCGCTTTTTTTGATCCACTTTGAAGTGTGGACGCTCTCTTTCTAAAGAAGATTTTTCAGAAGATCTCTTCTGAAAAAGCTTCTTTCAAAAGAAGCTTGCAGTCTAGAAGTACCCTTAATAGCTAAGTCTCTTTCTACAGGGTGTTCCTGTGCCTCTGTCTAGAAAATGTCAGCTCTCCTTATCAGCTCTTGTATGGCATGCAATTTCTGGTTAAAATATGAGCTCCTTTGCTCTGCAAGGAATGAAAACGAGACATAGAAATTTCTGGTAAGAAACACCTCTTTATTTTTAAGTTCCTAGAAGATGGCATGGGGTCAGGATTACAGAGGATTATATTCATCACATGGTAAGAGTCAAATATCCACAAACTCCAATGGCTGCAATTATAGTATCCCCATGTCCTGATCCACATATCTTTTGTGAAAGTCTTTTCATGGCAGGCCAGAAGTGCTTTGGCATTACCATTATCTTTCCTCTTTTGGCATCAGGGCCATCCACCTCATTAAATTGATCCCTGTGACTTCAAAATTTTAGTGAGAATGAGGATCTTATTGTGATGGTAGCTCAAATCAGATTCTTTATATTTTGCGAATTCAAGTACTTTAATTTCTCTCACTTGCCACCAATTGACAGTTTTTTTTCTCACTGCCTTCCTCCACACTCATATGTTCCACTTCCCATATACGGACAGTTTATGCAACACACATCTCTCTAATAATTTATAAACCAGCTGGCTGTAGTTTAACAAGGCAACATTGCTTCTCCACTGTGGCATATGCTAGAGCAGGAGTGGGCAATAAGTGGCCTGTGAGCTGAATGTGATTCACCAGGATTAACCCATGACTTACCATTGGTGAATCCACGTGGATTGTTCCTGATCATTTTCCTTTCTTCCAAGTGCTTCAGAATGGATTCTTTGAGGATCCCCTCCATGATTTTTCCAGGGACTGAGGTGAGGCTGACCAGTCTGTAGTTCCCCAGATTTTCCTTCTTCTCTTTTTTGAAGATGGGCACCACATTTGCCTTTTTCATCTAGGATCTCCCCCAATCACCATGAGTTTTCAAATTTAATGGCCAAAGTCTCTGCCATCACATTGGCCAACTCCTTCAGCATCCTCAGATGTATTAGATCCAGCCCCATGGAGTTGTGAATGTCCAGCTTTTCTAAATGGTTCTTAACCTGTTCTTTCTCCATGGAAGGCTGCTCATCTCCTCATCCTGTGTTGCCCAGTGCAGTAGTATGGGAGTTGACCTTGTTTGTGAAAACTTTAAAAACAACGAATAGTCTAGCGCACCTTCAAAACTAAGAATACGGCTAGACTGTGGGGGGTTTTTGGGATACTCTGCCATGTCCAGGGAACACGTTTGCTCTTCCACTTTTTTTTGCAGAAGAGCAAACGCGCTCTTTCAGAAGCCCCTGTATTCCTCATTCTACGAGGAAGAAGGGAGCTTCCGAAAGAGGTTTTTTTCCCAACATTTGGCCCAGTCTAGACAGGCCAAATGTCGGAAAAACCTCTTCCGACTAAAGAATAGGAAAAAGGTACACAAAATGCGTAGCGCATTTTGCGTACCTTTTTCCGACAAAAACTTGTAGTCTAGCTGTACCCTTACATGCTTCTTGTAACATGAACACTCTGACTTTTTTCCCCTTTTTCCCTTCCTTCTCCCCCCCCCACCCTATTTATTTTGGAACTGAACCTTTAATAACTCCATTCATCTGAAGAAGTGGGTTGTGCCCACAAAAGCTCATGATACCATCTACATGTTTTGTTAGTCTTTAAGGTACTGCAAGACTATTAATTGTTTTTTAAATTTTTCCAGTTACAGAGTAACTCAGCTACCCCTCTGAAGCTCATCTGTGAAGACACAGGCAAAAAAAAAAAAAAAGCATTGAGTACTTCAGCTCTTTCCACATCCATGTCACTAGGGGTGTGTCTACACAGTAGGGCTTACCTCAAAATTAGCTACACAAATTGAGCTACATCAATTGCATAACTTATTTCGAAACAACTTATTTCAAAATTAGGAGTGTCTACACAGCACTTATTTTGAAACAGAGCATGCTTCCTCCAATGAGGGTTTAGAGGAGTCAGATTAAGAAGTCCTTCAGATTGACAGTATTTCAACATTAAAAATCTTAAATGAATCAACATGTTCCATAGAATCACTATGTATAGTAATTCCATGCTCTAATAAGAATATAGCAGTAGGGATATATTATCGACCACCTGACCAGGACCGTGACAGTGATATTGAAATGCTAAGGGAGATTAGAGAGGCTATCAAAATAAAAAACTCAATAATAATGGGGGATTTCAATTATCCCCATATTGACTGGGTACGTCACCTCAGGACGAGATGCAGAGATAAAATTTCTCTATGCCTTAAATGACTGCTTCTGGGAGCAGCTGGTACAGGAACCCACAAGGGGAGAGACAATTCTCAATTTAGTACAGAGTGGAGCACAGGATCTGGTCCAGGAGGTAACTATTACAGGACCGCTTGGGAATAGTGACCATAATATAATAACATTCCTGTGGTGGGAAGAACACCTCAGCAGTCCAGCACTCTGGCATTTAATTTCAAAAAGGGGAATTACGCAAAAATGAGGAGCTTAGTTCAACAGAAATTAAAAGGTACAGTGACTAGAGTAAAATCCCTACAAGCTGCATGGAAACTTTTCAAAGAGACCATAATAGAGGCCCAACTTAAATGTATACCTCAAATTAAAAAACATAGTAAGAGACCTAAAAAAGAGCCACTGTAGCTTAACAACCATGTAAAAGTAGCAGTGAGAAATAAAAAGGCAACTTTTAAAAAGTGGAAGTCCAATCCTAGTGAGGTAAATAGAAAGGAACATAAACACTGCCAAATTAAGTGTAAAAAAGTAATAAGAAAAGCCAAAAAAGAGTTTGAGGAACAGCTAGCCAAAAACTCAAAAAGCAATAGCAAAATGTTTTTTAAGTACATTAGAAACAGGAAGCCTGCTAAAAAAACAGTGGGGCCCCTGGACGATCGAGATACAAAAGGAGCAATCAAGGATGATAAAGCCATTGTGGAGAGACTAAATGATTTCTTTGCTTCAGTCGTCACGGTTGAGGATGTTAGGGAGATTCTCAAACCTGCACCATCCTTTGTGGATGATGAATCTGAGGAACTGTCCCAGATTGAAGTGTCGTTAGAGGAGGTTTTGGAACAAATTGAAAAATTTAACAGTAACAAATCACCGGGACCAGATGGCATTCAGCCAAGGGTTCTGAAAGAACTCAAATGTGAAATTGCGGAAATATTAACTGTGGTTTGTAACCTATCCTTTAAATCAGCTTCTGTACCCAAGGACTGGAAGACAGCTAACATAACGCCAATATTTAAAAAGGGCTCTAGAGGTGACCCTGGCAATTACAGACAGGTAAGTTTAACGTCAATACCGGTCAAATTAGTTGAAGCAATAGTAAAGAATAAAATTGTCAGACACGTAGAAGAAAATAATTTGCTGGGCAAAAGTCAGCATGGTTTCTGTAAAGGGAAATCATGTCTAACTAATCTATTAGAGTTCTTTGAAAGGGTTAACAAACATGTGGACAAGGGGAATCCAGTAGATATAGTATACTTAGATTTCTAGAAAGTCTTTGACAAGGTCCCTCACCAAAGGCTCTTGTGTAAATTACATTGTCATGGGATAAGAGGGAAGGTCCTTTCATGGATTGAGAACTGGTTAAAAGACAGGAAACAAGGGGTAGGAATAAATGGTAAATTTTCAGAATGGAGAGGTATAACTAGTGGTGTCCCCCAAGGGTCAGTCCTAAGACCAAGTCTATTCAACTTATTCATAACCAATCTAGAGACAGGGGTAAGCAGTGAGGTGGCAAAGTTTGCGGACAGTACTAGACTGTTCAAGATAGTCAAGAATAAAACAGACTGTGAAGAACTTCAAAAAGATCTCACCAAACTGAGTGATTGGGCAACAAAATGGCAAATGAAATTTAATGTGGATAAGTGTAAAGTAATGCACATTGGAAAAAATAACCCCAACTATAAATACAATATGATGGGGGCTAATTTAGATACAGCTAATCAGAAAAGAGATCTTGGAGTTATCGTGGATAGTTCTCTGAAAACGTCCAAGCAGTGTGCAGCAGCAGTCAAAAAAGCAAATAGGATGCTAGGAATAATTTAAAAAGGGATAGAAAATAAGACAAAGAATATCTTACTGCCCCTATATAAAGCTATAGTATGCCCACATCTTGAATACTGTGTACAGATGTGGTCTCCTCACCTCAAAAAAGATATTTTGACATTAGAAAATGTTCAAAAACCTTTTTTCAGTTTAGAAAAGAGGAGACTGTGGGGGGGGATATGATAGAGGTCTATAAAATCATGAGTGGTGTGGAAAGGGTGAATAAAGAAAAGTTTTTTACTTGTTCCTATAATATAAGAACTAGAAGACACCAGATGAAATTAATGGATAGCAGGTTTAAAACTAATAAAAGAAAGTTCTTCTTCACATAGCGCACAGTCAACCTGTGGAACTCCTTGCCAGAGGAAGCTGTGAAGGCTAGGACTATAACAGAGTTTAAAAAAGAGCTAGATAAATTCATGGTGGTTAGGTCCATAAAAGGCTATTAGCCAGGGGGTAAGGAATGGTGCCCCTGGCCTCTGTTTATCAAAGGATGGAGATGGATGGCAGGAGACAAATTGCTTGATCATTGTCTTCGGTCCACCCCCTCTGGGGCACCTGGCACTGGCCACTGTCGGCAGACAGAATACTGGACTAGATGGACCTTTGGTCTGACCCAGTATGGCCATTCTTATGTTCTTATGTTCTTAACATTATTTTGAAATAACTGCCTGCTGTGTAGATGCAGCCTAGGTTATTTTGAAATAATGTTGCTGCATAGATGTACCCTGAGTTACTTCCCGCATTCAGTAAGGGTCCCATGCTTTCCCTGAGCACCCTCTTATTACTAACATGCCTGTAGAAACCTTTCTTCATCCCTTGCTAGCTGCAATTCCGGTTGCACTTTGGCCTTCCTGAGTACACCCTGCATGCTCAAGCAATATATTCATACTCTTTCCTAGTCATCTGTCCAAGATTCAACTTCTTGTAAGCTTCCTTTTCGTGATTAAATTTATCAAAGAGTTCACTGTTAAGCCAAGTTTGCTGCCTACTATATTTGCTTTTCCCACTGCACCTTCAATAAGGATTCTTTAAAATACAGCCAGCTCTCCTAGACTCCTTTCCCCCTCATGTTAGTGCCCTAGGGGATCCTGCCCATCAGTTCCCTGAGGGAGTCAAAGTCTGCTTTTCTGAAGTCCAGGCTGTATATTTTGCTGCTGTCCTTTCCTCCTTTGGTCAGGATCCTGAACTCGACCATCTCGTGATCCCTGATGCCCCGATTGCCACCCACATCTACTTCCCTTACTAATTCCTCACGGTCTGTGAGCAGCAGGTCAAGCTGAGCATGGCTCCTGCTCGGTTCCTTCAGCACTTGCACCAGGAAGTTGTCCCCAACATTCTGCAAAAACTTCTTGGATTGTTTGTGTTCTTCTGTACTGGTCTTCCAGCAGATGTCAGGGTGACCGAAGTTCTCCATGAAAACTGGAGAATGTTATTTGGAAGCTTCTGCTAGTTTTCTGAAGAAAGCTGCTTCACTACCTTTGAAGTGGAGGAAGGGACAGGAGAGGAACCCTGGATAGATATGAAGTTAAAAATAGATCAGGACAGTCATTCGCCCCTTTGGGTTTGTAGTACACAGTACCATTGGTGTCCATTGATATTTGCTCTGGAATAACCCTTCTAGGTAGTTTTGAGTTATTTGCTTCAGCTGGATAATAAAGTAGCAGTATCTACATTTAACCATTTTCTCCTTTTTCACATTCATATCTAGAACAATAAACAGATTTTGTGCATTCTCTGCTTTGCATAACTAAGAAAACTGTATATATTTTTACTACTTGACATATACATCTATATTGAATTGTCTCTACACAAACATTTCACATTAAAGTTCAATTGTCAGTAAGGGTTTCAAGACAGGGTCCTATTTTAGTCAAGTTGATTTGTAATGAGATGAGTGTTGGTTAAAAACTGTAGTTGTTCCAAATAGATTTTAATTGAGGATGATCCTCAAACGTCCTATATATATGCTGATTTCCTTAATTTAAATATTTGTATGTTCACAGCATTCTGAAAGCACAAACTTAACAGAATCTGCTTAGCTGTTGTCAGATACAAAACATTTAAAGATTATTATCTAGAGGACTATGAGCCCAATCCAGTTTTCAGGTTTGTAGCTTGCATCATTAATGTTTAAGGGCCTTTTTTCAGTCAATGGAAATAATGGAATATGTTAATAGTAACTTGCATTGATCTCCATCAAAATGGTTCCACTGGGATATAATTCCAAGAATTATCTGCATAAAGATGCCTGTGCTCTTCTTTCAGACCTCCGTTACAACGTGCATAATCACAGAATATTAGGGGGCTGGAGCATATGACCTACTAGGAGAGGCTGAAGGATTTGGGCTTGTTTAGTCTGCAGAAAAGAAGAGTGAGGGGGGCAGCCCTTAACTATCTGATGGGAAGTTCCAAAGAGGTTGGAGAGAGGCTGTTCTCAGTAGCGACAGCAGAATGAGGAGCAAAGGTCTCAAGTTGCTGTGGGGGAGGTCTAAGTTGGCTATTAGGAAAAACTATTTCCCTAGGTAGGTGGTGAAGCACTGGAATGGGTTACCTAGAAAGGTGGTGGAATCTCCATCCTTAGAGGTTTTTCAAGTCCCAGATTGATCGAGTCCTGGCTGGTATGGTTTTAGCTGGGGTTGATCCTGCTTTGGGCAGGGGTTTGGACTCGATGACCTCCTGAGGATGGATTCTATGATTCTAATTCCCCACTCACCAAACCCACAGCCTCAGCACTGCACTCACACTAGTTTACTCCAAAAACAAACAGAATAGCACCATGAAAGTCATAATACCTCGAAAGTATTATTCACTAGAGAGCCTATAAATTTCATTTTGTTGCATTCCCTGAATGTAGAGTGGAATAGTGTTACTGCACCCTACTGATAGGTAGTATCTCACTCCCAAACCTAGCATTAGTCTATAAATAAAATTTAAAAAAATACCATATCCAAAGAAAGCTATATAGAGACTATAGTATAAAGGACTGGAAATACATTGGTCTTATGGAAGTAATTTCATGTTTTTTTAAAAGAATCTGTATGACTTTCCACAATCAACTAGAAGTTATCAGTTATAAGTGCAGATATATTTTTTTCTTAAATGACACTGACAAAAACTGTCTGAAATGACCTTTTCATGTCCCTTTGGGAACACAGACTCACACTACAGACAGTTTCTCACTTCCATTTTTAAATTAGAGAGCTAATCCTCATTTTTAATTTGATTTTTCCACAAAGGTTTCCTGTTGATCTCCATCTTCCAAGCACACTTGAAAACTTGTAAGTAACAGCAGTAGGCTGATTTGTAAATTTTCTTTCATGCCACTTGAGTTAATACAAATTCTATGAGGCAAAAAATCTGGCAGTCTGACACAAAATGCTACTTGGCGTCACACTCGGTCTTTAAGCAGAGGCTGCTGGAAGGCTCCAAATTTTTTCTTGTGACCATGATTTGTAAAACAGAATTCTTATTTGTTAATGACATTTATATTGCTTCCTGGAGAAATTAAGCCAGTGTTTCAAAATGCTTTACTCTTTAGTTCACATCAGTAAATAGATATTTATTCTATGGGTTGGGTGGGCATCAGTATTTAAAATACAGCAAAAGAAAGTGTTTACACCTTCAGTCTTACATTTTCTGCATCCCTAAACCTTTACATATAGCTACTGTGATAAATCATGGAGGGTTTTTTTTTTTTATCCATTTGACTTAGGACTATGGTGGCATCTTTCATGAGATTGCTGAGTAGTTTACAAACATTGCCTAAGCCCCAAGACACCCCAATTAGACAGAGCAGTATTTATTTTACAGATATAGAGACCATGGCAAAAACAAGGTAGGTGACCTGCCCAAGGTCACACAGGAACTCTGTAGGAAACCCAGGAATAGAGGCCAGGAGATCTAAATCCCACACCCCTTTTGGAACCCCACTAACAACTCTTTCTTTTGATTTTTGATGCAGAAGCATTCTCAGTGAGAAGCTGGCCTCTGGGATCCTTTGTTCTGTACAGAGGACACAGCAGCAGCTCTAGGAAGCCCCATGAGAATTATGTTTTTAAAAAGTATTTGTTTCTAGCCAGATTTCCAATACATTCATATCCAAAGACCATGAAATGGTTAAAAATTAATATTTTGATCAATATGCATATAGAATATTGTATTTCTGAGGAAAACAGCCAGGAATTCAACTGCAATAAAAAAAAAGTAAAACGTTTGATCTGTTTGTAACAAATCTGTCTTGATGAGGGTCCTTTATGTCCATCTAATATATAAAAGAGAATGTTTGTATGTTTGTGCTCTAATAACTTGGATACTATAATACCTACCACAACCAAACTTTCCATGGGATAACCTTTCCTCCAGGAGAAGGTTTTAAGGTACTTTTGGACCCCATCGGGCCTGATCTCAACCTGTAAAAATAAAAAATAACCCACTGTGCTGCGCTGTAGGGGCAGCCCCACCCACCCTAGGTCACGTGGCCGCCACCTGCAGCCCCCAGAGCTGTCCAGGACTCACCCCACCCCCATGCGCACAACGGCTTGGGCACCCGCCCTGCCCCCCGCGGCTACGGTTACCAGGTTGTCTAAAAAAAAAACCAGACACACTTGATTGGGGGCGGAGCGGAGGAACCGGCCAGGAGGGGAGCAGGGCTGGCCGGGAGGAAGGGGGGGGGCAGGGAAGCAGAGCTGGTGGGGGGGCCAGGGGCAGCGGGGCTGGCCGGGGGAGATTGGGGGAGGGGTGGCCGGTGGGAAGCAGAGCTGGTTGGAGGGAGGGGTCGGGGCAGCGGGGCTGGCCGGGGGAGATCGGGAGGAGGAGAACCGGCCAGCAGGAAGCAGGGCTGGCGGGGGGTGCGGGGAGCGAATCGGCCAGCGGGGAGCAGGACCAAGCAATGCCGGGTAACTCCAGCTACTTAGTATATAAGACCCTAATCCTACAAAGACTTAAATATTTTACATACCGAGAGCAGCCATTTAAATCAATGGAACTTCTCACAATGTGTAAATCTTGGCTGCATCAAGGCCTTAGATCTTAGGCTCATCTCCAAAAAAGCACTCAGTATTGCTGATGGATTAATAGGGGTAGAAATTAAAAGTCATTATAAATACCAATAAAATCTAGATTCTAATGAAAATCCATGGGATGTGCTATGCAGCAAACTAAAGCAAGGACAAGTCCTGTTCCTACTGAAGTAAATGGCAAAGTTATGCACTGCATAGCAGAAATACATTTTAAGACTAAGAACCTGGAGAACACATGACTCTGGAGCCAATAAAACTTGCAATAGTATGAAAGAGTCACAAATACAAATTTTAGAAAAGTGGGGATTATGAAAGTACTACATGAAACTTTTCCAAATTAAATATAGGTGACCTTCTTTGTGTACAATACAAAAGTCATACGGCTACGGAAACAAAGTTATCATGAAACACATAGACATGTACTTCATTCATGCCTGTCTGAAATACAAAGAATAAAAAAAGAAACCCATAGTATACACACTTCCAATACAAAAGAAAAGAAATGAAAAGAAAAAAGGAAATACAATTCAGAAATTTCATCCTTCCAATAGTTCCTTAGGGATGTAGCATTAATCCCATACAGTGTGCTGTGAATTAGACTGCTTGTGAGAGTATACACATACACATAACCCTAACAGTTTCTAAGCCCCCAAAGACATCAGGTAATAAATATAGTGAAGAATATTCAGCATGGAAGAAACTACTTATAAATGCAATGACAGCATTCAAATTATCGGATGGTGCACAAACTGAATACAAGAGAAGGGTGGGGGAGAAGTATTTTGTTTAATTCAATATACCTTACTGGGGATAGGTGAACCAGTTCAAAATTTTGAAACAGCTGAACTTTCTCCTACATGAAATTAAAAAACAATTGTGTTTGAAAAAAAATAAGAAAAAGTTAAACAGCCCTGTGTTTTTGATTCCAGATGGATTTAAAAGTTGAAATATTGCAAAACAAAAAGAAAAACAGTTCCAGATACCTACTTACAAGGAATATTTGAATTCTTATAAGTGAGGCTCTCCAACAACATACATGCAAGGATCAGACAAAACTGAGATAGGCATCCAGTTTTTTGGGTATTTGTCCAGGCTGAGATGACTTTCTGATATTTCAACTGTTCGCCTCCAGCTAAAGAGAAGCAACTGACTAAACTGAATGGCTAAGCATAAGTGCGTGTGTATATTATAAATATTACAACAGCATTACAGCATTCTCATTTATAGAAATAATATAAAAAGCCATTCAGTTCTTTAATACTGCCCTACTGGAACCAACCAGACCACCTAGTCCAGTAGCCTGCCTTTGACAGCAATTTGGGCCAAGATCACTGATCTATAGTTTTTACTGGATAATTCCCAATGATGCAATGAAATAACTCCAACCTGGTAAAGGGGCCTAGGGAGGTACTGGCAACATTTGCTCTAGGTTTCTTAAATTCAGAATCTTCTACTGTTATAACAAACAGCTTCTTTAAATGGAACGTGACTTTCCAAGACAACTAACAAGATATTTATCACCAGCAGAGCTCCTCATGGTATGGCAATTTATTATATTATGAAGCTCAAATATCTAATGTTATTACAGGGTGAAAACTCAGATATGTAATTAGGTTTACAGGATCTTTCAAAGTGGGGCATTTCTATCGAAAGATTCCTGTCTTGACCGTGGGTTTTTTTCAAAAAGCGGCTTTTCGAAAAAAAGCCATGGCCACCATTTTGTAAACAAAGTGCAGGAAATACAAATCCCAGCTTCATTTACAATTTCAATATGTCTAATTTAGATCTAGTTTAGACATACCCTCGGAGGGGCTATTAATAGCCCATCTAAGTCATCTGATTTTGAAAGCCAGAAGTTATACATGAATATATGATTTGGTACACCGGGGTCACTTCAGCTACATCTACACAGTGAAGTTATTTCGGAATTAGCTATTCCGGAAGAGATTTTCCAGAATAGCTTATTTCAAAATAGCGCATCAACACACAAAATATGTTTCGAAATAGTGCTTAGCTATTTCGAAATAGAGCGTCCATGCTAATTGGACACTGAATCACATTTAAGGCCACCCAGAACTAGTTCAGGCAGGGCATTGGGTCAGTAGTTACTTTGTGCGGCTGCTGCTTGAGGCTATCTGAAATTCGTGTTTAAAGGGACCCCCCAGAACAGACATTTCTCAGGTTTCCCTGCTTGCTTGCCTACTTCTCTGAGGGACAGCAAAGCATTTTCTTTTCTTGTTCTGGTTGCCCTCATTCAGGACACCTCAGCATTCTCTGCTGTGGAGCCAGAGCTGCCTCCGAGCAGTATTCAGCTATCGCAGTTTTGCTGCAAGTCATGCAGCACTTTCTGCATGCAGCCTCACAGGCTCTGCAGGAACCCAACCCCCAGCCCTTGTGGCAGACCCTCCTTGGGTACGTAGGGGTGTGGCTCCAGCAGCTGGATGCCACCTGTTCTGCCCTGGACGCCGTGCCCCACCGCATCTGATGTCTGGACACCAGTGCAGACTGGGGGGGGCACATCATTCTGGAGTGCTGGGTAGACCAACAATGGCTCCAGAACTTTAGAATGAAAAAGGACATCTGCCTTGAGCTCTGTGAGTGCCTCACCCCTGTCCAGAGGTGACGGGACACGCACATGAGGCCCCCCCCCTTCAGAAGCATGTCGCCATCACCCTCTGGAAGCTCTCCACACTGTATCGCTACCGATCTTTGGGGAACCAGTTCAGCATGGGGAGATTGGCCGTCGGGGCCCTGATCATGCAGGTATGGCATTCTCAGGCTATTGTCCCAGGAGGGTGTGTGTGGAAGGATGGAATGCACTTCCCTAGGGAAAGGGGGTCTGGGGATAGGGATGGTGCAAGCTCCCTCCCTGGAAGGGTTTGCTCTGTCCCACCCTCACAAAGCCCTGTCAGGGGTTGGGGTGATTGGAGGGGGTTGCTCATGGTGAGTGGGGGGGTGGGGAAGTAGGAGGGGGGACAGGGGGAACTCTCAGGCACCCCGACACCCCTGTGATTCTCTGTTAGTTTGTCTCCTTCTGCAGGTGGTCAGAGTGATCAACACCATCCTGCTGCACAGAGTCATCCACCTTGCAGACGTGGATACCATCATTGTCAGATTTGGTGCCGTGGGCTTCCCCAACTGCGCGGGTGGGGGCTCTCGACAGGACACACATCCCCATCCATGCCCCAGAACATCAGGCATCAGTCTACATTAACAGAAAGGGATACTTCTCAATGGTCCTGCAGGCGGAGACTGACCATCGGGGTCAGTTCACAGACATATATGTCAGGTGGTCAGGGAAGGCACACGATGCACATGTCTTTAGGAACTCGAGCGTGTTCCAGAAGCTGCACGCCAGAACTTTCTTCCCTGACCGCAACATCAGGGTTGGGGACATGGACATGCCCGTCTGCCTGATGGGGGATGTGACCTATCCCCTGCAGCCTTGGTTTATGAAGCCATACATTGGCCATCTCAACCCCTCCCAAGGCTGAGCAGGGCCCGCAGGGTCACAGAGGGTTCCTTCAGCCATTTGAAGGTGTGGTTTAGATGCCCTCTCACCCGCCTGGACCTTGGGGAGCACAACATCCCACATGTGGTGGCTGCATGCCTTGTTTTGCACAACATGTGTGAAAGGAAGGGGAGGCCTTCCTGCCAGGGTGGGGGGTGGAGGCTGACCACATAGGCAGGCCCTACGAGCAGCCACGCATGGCTGCCATATGGCAGGCCCATCATGGGGCTGTGCGCATCCAGAAGGCCCTGAGAGAAAGCTTCTCCCTGGGGAACCAATGACACTCTTTCCTGGTCTGCCCCCCTGGGGGCTTCTGCTTCACCCCTCACTGCCATCCTTCCACTAACCCCACCCTTCCCCTCCTTCCCCGATGAAAGGACACTTTGGGGTGGGGAGACTTAAAACTCTATTTTTACTTGGGGGTCAAAGAAACTGTGGAGAGACTGGAGAAAGAACCTGGGAGAGGGGAGGAGAAAAGGTGGAAGAAGTGGGGAGGTGAGAATCTTGCAGGAGGGAGGAGGGAGCTGAAAGGAGGAGGAAGGGGGAGGAGAGGCCCCAGCCATCTCCTCCACTCCCTGTATGAAGGGAAAGTGACGGCACTCACATGATGTTCCTCCCCCTGTCTTGGACGACGCCTGGGACATCTCCACAGGGAGGCTTTGGGGCTCCCAAGTCAGCTGTGTGCTGATGCTGGCCTTGTCTGGGTCCTCCTCCTCCTTGTCTCTCCACACCCCACCCCACCCCACCAAGATGACAATGGGCATCTCAAGGCCGGAGTCTACAACCTGGGCGGGGGGGGGGACTGCCCTGCCCCCCCAGAATGCAGTCCAGGTCCTTGAAATAAGGGCAGCTTTGGGGCTCTGCCCTGGATCAGGAGGTGCCCTCCTTGGCCCTGGCATAAGCCTGGCAGAGCTCTTTGACCTTCATTTGCACCTGTTCTTGGGTGCAGATGTGGCCTTTAGTTGCGAGGCTGTCGGCCATCCAGCCATACACATCTGCATTCCTGCATCTGGTACGGAGATCCTGGAGGTTGTTCTAATCCCACTGAACCTCAATAAGGTCCAGGATTTCCATACCAGACCAGGAAGGTGCATGTCTTTTTGCGGCCCCTGGCAGGCTCCTGTGAGCTGTCTGACTGCTCCCTGGGAACAGTGGAGGGCTGGGTGTGAACAGCAGACTGGCTCATTTCTGGGGAAAATCGAGTCAGGTGCAGCTGCAGGGTGGCTCAGGGCTGTCAGGCCTGCTGCAAGCCACAAACCCTTTCTGCTGAAGCTGCAGCTTTAAGGACTTGTGGGGGAGGAAGGGGAGAGTTTTGTTGAATGTGGACAGAGTGGCCAGCAGGGCACCCTGGGAAGGGCTGGAGGCCCCCTATTTCGAAATAACAGTTATTCCCCGCCTACACAGCCCCATTCAGAAATATCTATTTTGGAATTGGCACTATTCCTCCTAGAATGAAGTTTACAGAAGCCAGAACAAGCCGTCCTCTGTTTTGAAATTATTTCAAAATAGTGGTTTTGCGGTTATACGCTTGCATAGTTATTTCAGAATAATGGCAATTATTCTGAAATAACTTTGCTGTGTAGACACACCATTTAGTATTGGAGGATTCTAAACACAGAGTATATGATTTCTGAAAGGAGCTGAAGAAATTCTTAAGCAAGAAAATTAAAACCACCAGATTTGCATCCAAGATCTCCAGAAATGATTGGAGAAACGGTTAGTGACCTGGTATCTGAAATAGTGTTGTAATCCCTTGGCTGCAAGGTTCTTCCACCCTGTCACACTGATCTACAATGAAATGTAAGGAAAATGTCAGATACAGGTTGGCATACAGGATGTGTAAGAGAAAATGTATATTGCACCAGTCAGTGCTTAATAAATGAAACAGAATAAGAATGGGGGAGTTACAGTAACTCAACAGAAGGAAGAAGGGCAGGGTTTTTGTTTGAAATGAATTCCAAAGTTGGATAGGGATCAGCACTGCAGTCCAGAGAAAAGTATAAAGAAACACATGGAGCTTCTGCCTTTTCTAAAGAGGCTCAAGAAGTTCATACACTCTATAACCTGTCAAAGAGCATTAAGGAAGGGAAGCCTGTCATAGCCAATTCCTATCATTACAATTCTCAAAAAAGTAATTACAAGGTCTAGCTCACATGGAGTTTGCAAAGAAGGAATGAATGGGGGCCTGGAATAAACAGCAAAGTGGAAATGTGACAGAGAATGATTAAACACTCTTGATCTCTCCATGGTTACAGACCATTTTTTCCACTCCCTTGGGCCAAAAATGTATGTGTGAACACATACTGATGAGAAACAAGAGACTGATCGTTAGCAGCCGCAGCCCAGAGAAATAAATCACTAACCGTGCAGCAGGGAACCTTCTACTCCATACTCAGAAGGGATCTGATGAAATCTAGGAACCTTTCTTAATCATCAGACAGAGCACTCATGCTTAAAGATTTCATTTTTCATGCAATACCATCAAAACACACAGGGACAAACTGTAAATCGCTCTAGGGCTAGGCATAATACTTAATGCCATAGGGACACAAAAGTTACATTTGAATATCCTGAGGTGATGATAAAGCAAAGAAATAAATTCACCAGGAGGGAGTAAATGTGCCATATAGTCTCTAATATCTCTATCTAATGAGGTGAATACTTCCTGCTATTTCCTCTCTCTACTGAGACTACCAGTAAGGGGATTGTTTAGTGTCAAGAGGTGGGAGAGTTGTGATATGATAGTGAAACGAGCCCACCTGGGACTGAAGTGAGATATAGTTCTCTTTTAACGTGAATGGTATTTGTTAAGCCTTAATGGCAGTTTCCACTGGAGAACCATGACTGATATTAGCTGTAAACTGCCCAAACATGAATGGGCAGTTCTTTTAACCAGATCCTGACTGGTGATTTTTATTAAGCTTCTCACTGTTTCAGTTTTAGACACATATGATCCCTGTAGAGTGCAGATTCTGCTACTGGCCACAGAGTTTGTCAAATCCAAAGACATTTTTTTCCTTCTGAAAATCCAGGTACACGCTCCCAGGTTCGATTCATTCTGTGGCTTCTTTGCACCAACTCTGCTGGCAAAAACCAGTCACAGAGAAGCCACACAGCTCTCTGTCCATGACTACACCTTTCTGGCCAGCATATTCCCACATCTCATCCAACCCAGCCATGTCAGTTGCTACTCCATTATCATTTTCCATTATCATAGAATCATAGAACTGGAAGGAACCTCAAGAGACCATCAAGTCTAGTCCTCTGCACTCATGGCAGGACCAAGCACTCATTCCACGAGAAGTAACAGCTAATTCGAGTTAGGGGTTTACTCAAATTAGCGGGCAGTTATTCCGGGCTAGTCAGTTTCCAAAATGGCGATTGCCCGGGAACATGCTAATGAAGCGCGGGATATTTAAATCCCACGCTTCATTTGCAATTTCGGTTGCCCTCATTAGCCTCCCTAGTTCGAACTAGGGAGCTAGTGTAGACATACCCTCATACCTGTACTGCAGGCTGCAGACTGGGACATTCTTTCCAGAGAGAAACTTCGCACTGGGGGATGTGCAGATGCCTACATGCATCGTGGCCGACGCGGTGTACCCCCTTATGCCCTGGCTCATGAAGCCGTTCACTGGACACCTAGATGTGAGCAGGGAACTGTTCAACTCCCACCTGTATCGGGCTCGCTTGCAGGTAGAATGCGCCTTTGGCCATCTGAAGGGCAGATTTAGATGCCTGCTCACTCGGCTGGACATGGGGGAATGCAACATCCCCAAAGTGGTTGCAGCCTGTTGTGTGCTGCACAACCTGGTGGAGAGGAAAGGGGAGGCCTTCCTCCCAGGGTGGGGGACACAGGCTGATGTGGAGGGAAGGCAGTTTGAGCAGCTCCGGACAGCTGCCATCCGCCAAGCCCACCAGTCATAATTGCGCATTCAGGAAGCCCTGAGGGAGAGATTGTCCCAAGGAGCCCAATGAGTTTCCCCAGGGCCTTCCAAATGTGGGGTTTCCCGATGCCCCCAGTGCCTTCCCCCCCAAAGCCCCTCCCTGCCCCATGTTGCACACATTCACAGAAAATGGAGTCAGGTGTTCTTGACAAAATGTGTGCAGTTTATTGCAATGTGCACAGTTTGATTGTTCCAAAACCTATACAACTGTTTTGTAAAGAAAAATAAACTTTTGGTTAACAAGTAAAGTGCTTCGCTTACTGACTCTCACAGGTGGGAAGGGGCATGTAAACCTGGAAGGGGGAAGGGAGGCTCAGGGCTGAGGGTGCCGCCTGGATGAAGAGCCCCTGCCACCTTGGCTGCAGAGGCCTGCTCGGAGATGGCTGTGCATGCAGGCTGGGACAGTAGGGGGCTGGGCGGGCAGTGGGGCCGCACCTGGGTCTGGGATGGCAGGGGGTGAAGCGGGGGCAGGGGGGTGAGGTGGGGGGGCAGGGGATGAGGCGGAGGCAGTGGGTAAGCGCGGGGGCAGGCTGAGCAGGAGGAACAAGAACAGGTATAGGACGGGGAAGGTCATTGCCTCCCGGATAGCAGTGCAAATTGTAGTACGCTGCTGGACAAACTCGTACAGTAAGCAACTGTGCCACTCTGCCTCTGCCTGCATCCTCTGTGTAAATGTGTCCTGCATCCCTTGCAGGACCGAGATGTGCTGATGCACCAGGTCCAAATATGTGCGCCAGTGCCAATGGGTTCCCTGTAGCCATCTGGGTAGTGGGACAAGTGTGTCACTCCGCTCCTGGACAGCTGGTCCAGCTGTGGAGGACAAGAGGGAAAAGTCATTTCTCATGAATGCTCACTCTTTCCCTGAGAGGGCATGCCCTCCCTCTCAGCAGTCAGTGCCTGTCCTAGGATCAGGGGATACTCATGTGTGTCTCAGTAAGGCATGGTGTGGCCTGGCCAGCAGCCACAGCCTCCCTGCAGCCCAGAAAGTGTGCAGGCCACCATCCTGCCCCGCCCCCCACCCCCCCACACACACACCATGGCCAAGCAGCACAGACAAGTGTCAGGCCTCCGTTGGGGTTCCCACAGGTTGCTGAGAGGCCTTAAGCTGTGTGGCAATCCCAGGGTCCCCAACCCATGCCTGCACTTGGCATCAGTGTCTGCAGGAGCAGGTGGTGCCTTGTACCCATGCGGGTGCAGGGGTAGGATGGCCCTCCCTGTGGTTGGCCATGTGTGGGGCCCCCCCAGGCTGTGATCAGCATGACATGTCACAGTACTGCACCATCCACTTTGCTCCCGCCTCCCCTGTCCTGTGTGTGTTGGACCCTCACAACACTCACCTGATGTTCCCTCCCGGGTGTCCGAAGTTGTTTGGGAGGCCTCCTGCACCTTGGGGACTGGGCTCCAGGGTGAGGGTCACTGTGCTCCTGGTGTCCTCCTCTTCCCCTTGGAGCTGCTCGTCCTCTGGGGTGTCATCCTGGAGCTGCAGCTGCTGCTGCACAGGTGTCTCCATCCCGGACTCCACAACCTTCTCTGGAGACAGGGGTTCCCCTGCCCCCAGGATCTGGTCCAGGTCCTCATAATATGCGCAGTTCTGTGGTGCTTCCCTAGAGCAGGAGCTGCACTCACAGGCCCAAACATAGCCCTGCCGCAGCTCCTTCACCTTGGCTCTGACCTGGTCTAGTGTGCGGGGCTGGTGGCCTTTCTTAGTAAGGCCATCAGCCATTCTGGCATAAATGTCCGCATTCCTCCTCCTGGACTGTGGGGCCTGAAGAGACTCCTCAGACCAGAGCTCCAAGAGGGCTTTGAGCTCAGGCCCAGACCAGGAGGGTGCCTGGCATCTGGTGCCCCTGGCTTGGATGTGTCCCTGGAAGGGTCAGGGAGGTCTCGGGGGGCTTGTCCTTGGGACATGGCTCTGAGTGGCCCTACCAGGAAGAGCGGAGCAGTCAGGGTTCTGGTTGGAGCTGGCTTGCTGCCACAATGCTACTCTTGGGTGCCTGTGCCTTTAAAAGATGGCTACAGGTGGGAACAATAGAGGTGAAAGGTATGGCAGGAGTTTCCACCAAGGCTTCTTCCTGGAGGCCTTTATTTTCTAAATAAATTCTTCCCCGCATACACACATACCTTTTTTAGACAGATCTCTGTCGAAAATAGCGTTATTGCTTGTAAAGTGAGGTTTACCACTGTTGAAAAAACCACCGCGTTCTTTCAATTTACTGTTGACAGAATACGGCAGCCGTCTAGACGCAGATAAAGATTTTTTGAAAAAACCCTGTAGTCTAGACACCATGAGAGGTGTTTGTCTAACCTGCTCTGAAAAATCTCCAATGATAGATATTCCACCACCTCCCTAAGCAATGTATTCCAGTGCTTAACCAACCTGACAGTCATGTAATTTTTCCAAATGTCCAACTTAAATCTCCTTTGCTGTAGTTTAAACCCACTGCTTCTTGTCCTATCCTCAGAAGTTAAGGACAATAATTTTTTCCCCGCCTTGTAATAATCTTTTAGGTACTTGAAAACTGCTATCATGTCCCCTCTCAGTCTTCTCGTTTCCACACTAAACAAACCCAGTTCTTCCAACTTCCCTCAAAGCTCATGTTTTCTAGACCTTTCATCATTTTTGTTACTCTTCTCTGGACTTTTTCTAATTTGTCCACATTCTTCCTGAAATGTGGTGCCCAGAACCGGACACAATGCTCCAGTTGAAGCCTAATCAGTGTGGCGTAAAGTAGAAGAATTACTTCTCATGTCTTGCTTACAGCAGTCCTGCTCATACACCCCAGAATAATGTTTAGCACACTGTTGACTCATATTTAGCTTGTGGTCCACTATGACCCCCTAAATCCCTTTCTGTGATACTCCTTTCTAGGCAGTCATTTCCCATTTTGTACATGTATTCCTTCCTAAGTGGAGTACTTTGCATTTGTCCTTATTGAATTTCATCCTATTTACCTCAGACCATTTCTCCAGTTTGTCCAAATCATTTTGAATTATAATCTTGTCCTCCAAATCACTTACAACCTTTCCCATCTTGGCATCATCCACAAACTTTATAAGTGTACTCTTTCTGCCACTATCTAAATCTTTGCTGACGATATTGAACAGAACCAGTCCCAGAACTGATCCCTATGGATCCCCACTTGTTATGCCCTTCCAACATGACAATGAACCATTAATAACTACTCTCTAATTGAATAATTCCAGTTAACTGAAGCCAAGCAGTTTAGCACCCACCTCATAGTAGCTTCATCTAGGTTGTATTTTCCTAATTTGTTTATGAGAAGGTCATAAGAGACTGTTTCAAATGCCTTACTAAAATCTAGATATATGGGTGTGTCTACACTACAGGGTTTTGTCGACAAAAGTACTCTTTCAAAAAAAGGCGCTACTGCATGCAAACTGTACTTTTTCAAAAGAGAGCGTCTAGACTCTGTTTCAAAAAAGCGGCTTGCTTTGTCGACAATACTGATCGTAGTCTAGACACTCTTTTTTGACAGAGGCTTTGTTGACAGTATCTGCCGACAAAGCCTCTGTTGAAAAAGGCGTGCAGTCTAGACGTAGCCTACCACAGCTATCACTTTCCTCTTATCTACAAGGCTTGTTATCCTGTCAACAAATGCTATCAGGTTTGATATGATTTGTTCTTTACAAATCCATGCTGTTACTTATCAACTTATTATCATAGAATCATAGAACACTAGAACTGGAAGGGACCTCGAGAGATCATCAAGTCCAGTCCCTTGCCCTCATGGCTGGACCAAGCACAATCTGTATCATCCCTGGTAGATGTCTGTGTAATCTGCTCTTAAATATCTCCAGTCATGGAGATTCCACAAATGCTGTAGTCAATTTATTCCAGTGCTTAGCCATCCTGACAGGAAGTTTTTCCTAATGTTCAGCCTAAAACTCCCTTGCTGCAGTATAAGCCCATTGCTTCTTGTCCTATCCTCAGAGGCCAAGGAGAATAACCCCCCCCCCATGACACCCTTTTAGATACTTGAAAACCACTATCATGTCCCCTCAGTCTTCTCTTTTCCAAACTAACCAAAACCAATTCCTTCAGCCTTGCCTCATAGCTCATGTTTTCTAGACCTTTAATTATTTTTGTTGCTCTTCTCTGGACCTCATCCAATTTCTCCACATCTTTCTTGAAATGTGGTGCCCAGAACTGGACACAATACTCCAACTGAGGCCTAATCAGCGCAGAGTAGAGTGGAAGACTGACTTCTCGTGTCTTGCTCACAACACTCCTGTTAATGTATCCCAGAATCATGTTTGCTTTTTTTGCAACAGTGTCACGCTGTTGACTCATATTTAGCTTGTGGTCCAGTATGACCCCTAAATCTCTTTCTGCAGTAGTCCTTCCTAGACAGTCACTTCCCATTCTGTATGTGTGAAACGGATTGTTCCTTCCTAAGTGGAGTACTTTGCATTCATCCTTATTGAACTTGACCTCAGACCATTTCTCCAGTTTGTCCAGATCATTTTGAATTATGACCCTAACCTCCAAAGCAGTTGCAACCCCTCCTAGTTTGGTATCATCTGCAAACTTAATAAGCATACTCTCTATGCCATCATCAAAATTGTTGATGAAGATATTGAACAGAACCAGTCCCAAAACAGACCCCTGGGGAACCCCACTTGTTATGCCCTTCCAGCATGACTGTGAACTGTTAATAACTACTGTCTGAGAGTGGTTATCCAGCCAGTTATGCACCCACCTTATAATAGCCTCATCTAACTTGGTATTTGCCTAGTTCATTGATAAGAAGATCATGCGAGACCATAGCAAATGCCTTCCTAATGTCTAGGTATACCACCATACGCATGTGCACAGGGTGTGCTGGGCGTGCCTGGGCACACCCTAATGCAGGGGCAGACTGGCAGATGGGCCGGCTGGAGGCTGCTGGAGGAGGAGGGGTGTGACAGGGCAAACCCGTCCCCCCACCCCTGCAAGAAGACGCAGGCAGCCACGACGTCAGAAGCTGCGCAGCCCAGCGCGCCTCGGTGCTGCTGCACATGCTCCGGCAGCCCCGCGGGCACTTCAAAAGCCGAGGCCACACACCATGAAGCTGGTGGAGGACGCGGGAGGCCTTCGAGTGAGTGAGGCCCACTCCGGCAAGCCACCCTCTCCCGTGCGCACCCCTGCAACTCCCCCACCCCGCCTGTGTGCCTCTCTGGCTGGCAACCCCCTCCCATGTGTCCCCCTGCAACTCCCCCCCCCCGCCTGTGTACCCCCACTGCCAGCCACCCCGGTGCGGCTCTGGTGGCAGCAGCGGAGCGGAGCCACTCTCAGGGGAAGGGGGGCAGCTGGGCTCCCAGCCTTGCCAGCACCGCTCGCCTGCCTGAGCCCTGGGAATTTCCCGGTGGGCCATCCTCCGGCTGGCAGCTGCTGGAGGAGGAGGGGAATAAACCCTGCAAGCCGCTCCTGGACGCCGAGCAGAGCCCATGTGCGGGGGGCGGTGCAGGAGGCATAGAGCCCACGGGCCGGTGGCGCTGGGCCAGGGAGGCTGCCTGGCAGGGGCGGACTCATGGCAGGTGAGGCCCTGCCCACTGCCTGAAAGTTTCAGGGAGAGGCTCCAGCGGGGGTGAATAATTCTGAGGAATCAGGCTCTGAATGCAGAAGCGGGGGAGGGAGGGAGGAGACAGCCCAGCCGCTAGTGCTGCCTGGAGCTGACAGAGTGGGACTGCGGTGGGGGCAGGCGGAGAGGTGGGGCTTTAACCCCTTCTACTCCCCGCCCGCAGCTGCAGGCTCCTGGGGCTGGGGGGCACACATGGGCATCCTCCCTTGGCACCTCCACCTGAGGCTGGGTTGGGGGAGGGCAGGATAAACCCACAGGGACTTGCCCAGCCCCTGGGCTTGGGGCAGGGTGCGGGGGCAAAGCCACCCGACCACAGACGGGGCTGCTGGAGGAGAGAGACGTGGAGCAGGAGTGTGGCAGGATGATCCCTTAGAGATGCCAAGCCAGGGGCAAGGGAATAGAAGAGACCCACCCCAGGGACCTCACCTAGTCCCCGTGGGAGAAGACCTTCGGCTCCCCAGCCCGCCTGTGGACTCAGCCACATTGGGCTCAAATCCGCCCCCATGAGAAGGCACTGGGCTGGGGAATGTTTTACCTGTGCCCTGGGAGGGGAGATTCCTCAGGGCAGGAGTGCAGGAGAGTCAGGGGGAGGGTTAAAATCCCCTGGGCAGATCAGAAAGTAGGCTCCTACAAGAGGGGGAAAAGGCTACTGCCTTGCAGTTGCCCCCACCCAAGAACAATTGTTGCTCTTTTCCCCGCCCTGATGGGCAATGTCCATCTCTCCAGCGCACAGATACATACGCTCCTGGGCAGCCATCTGGGCCTGCTTAATGTGTCCCAGTGAGAAGGTCTTGCGCTGAAACCATATGGCCAGAAACACTGGATACTGTCTGATGTATGAGGTGAATTGGAGAGGCCCCCCCCAACCTGGGCCCTCTGGGGCAGCCTGCACGAGCCAGCTGGAGAACACCCTGGGCCTCTCTTGTGGTGGGTCTCAGTGGCCCCAGTAGTGGGGGTTACTCACGGAAGCCACAGAACCCATCAGCAGCCCCCAGGGATAACCCCCAAGTGTGGGGGGGGGACTCCAGAGAGGGGTGGGGGGGGCATCAGGGAAAAAGAGGGAAAAGGGGACAGGGGCAGTGAGGGAAGGGGGAGGCACCAGGAGGATGCCGGGGTAAGGGAAGGTGCAGGGGCCAGAGGATTCTGGGGGTGAAGCAGAAGGGCAGACACCTGCAGGGGAGGGACCAGCACCAGAGGAGAGAGGCAGGACAGGTGTGTAGAGGGAGGTGTTAGAAGAGGGGATGAGGAGGGGTAGCTCACATGATCAGAGTGGGGCTACTGGAGGAGTGGGCACAAGGGGGAGAGAAGGGCTGGTGGAGGGGGGCAGGTCGCAGGAATGCTGAGGGCAGTGGGAAGGGCAGGAGTCAGGACAGCAGAGGAGGGTGAGAGGTTGGGGGCAGCAGGCACCAGGGGAGCTGACAGCGCAAGGGGAGGAGACATGGCAGCAGAAGGAAAAGGTAAAGGTTTATAAGATATTTATTAATAACTTGGGTGCCACAGTGGCAAACAAGTCACATGAACTCAGTACTGGTGCACAACACAAAATTCATTCTGCTCATGGGAGGAAACTCTTAGGCTATGTCTACACTGGTGCAATCTCGCGCAAAAGCGGCCGCTCTTGCGCAAAAACTTGCTGCCTGTCCACACTGGCCACGTGTTTTTGCGCAAGTAAACTGACGTTCTAATGTATGAAATTAGGGCTTCTTGCACCAGAACTCTGATGTTCCCGCTCAGGAATAAGCCCTTTTGCACAACTGTTCTTGCGCAAGAGGCCAGTGTAGATAGGCAGCCAAGAGATTTTGCGCAAGAGCCACTTGGACGCTCTGTACACGCAGTCACTGCTCCGGACTTCCTGGTAACCCGAGCCCCCTTAAAGGCACACGCAGCCTGCAGAGGCCATGCGGCAGAAGCACCTCTGTCACTGAGCTCTGCCACGCGGCTCTGCTCCTTCAGCCACCAGCACCACCCAGGATGGCCGCTCCAGGGGGGCAGCAGCAACCCACACCCCCAGCACAGGAGGCCCCAAAGAGGCGCGCCCCTTCCTGGTCCTCTGTGGAGATCGAGGCCCTGCTGGATCTCTCGGCCGACAAAGAGGCCCTCCATGACCCCCATGCCCATCGGAGGAATGCAAACATATTCTGCCACATGGCCCAGGCGCTCTCCCACCAGGGCCATCCAGCCCAGGCCCTCGAACAGGTCCAGGCTAAAGTAAAGGAGCTGCGCCTGGGCTATGTCTGGGCCAGCGAGGGCCAGGGGACAGGAGCTGACAGCTGCCCCCATTATGAGTGCCTCCATGCCATTCTGGGCGAGGTGGCACTCCAGGGACCCTCAGTGCCCATGGACACCAGCAGACATCCCACCCCATCACCAGGCACAGCGAGGCGGGGGACGAGGTGTAGCTGCCCACCGGGTCAGAGGAGGAGGAGGATGACCAGGGGAGCACCATCACCCTGCAGCTGGAAATGCTGTCAGGTAGCCCGGATGTCTCCCGCACGTCGTCAGAGGCTGGGGAAGGATCCACTGGTGAGTGTTGCACTTTGCACTCACAAGGGCCGGGGGGAGCCAGGTGCCTGGGGGGGCGTCACTCAGGCAGCGTGAACTGCACGCTGTGTACCAGTATGCAGCACATGCAACCACGTGCAGCCTAGTGACCAAGTGGCATGTGGCTGCAGCAGGCAGCTCCAGGGCACTCCTGGGACTGTTCTGCTCGCACACATCTGGACCAGGGGGGAAGGGTGGATGCCGGCTGGAACCAGCCAAGGCCCCAGGGGCTCAGGCCAGAGTCCACACCTCCCGAAGGGAGCAGCACACAGACAGCACACTGTCATGCCTGGCTGTGCAACACAGCCAGCTGCTCCTGGGAAAACCGCAGCGTCACAGCCCTGTGAGCGTGGCCCCCACTGAGCCCCTCACCTGCTCCCAGCGCCTTGGCTGGCCCCCCAAGGGAAGTCCCGCACTGTGGCCACACATGTCCCTGGGCTACATGTGCGAGGGCTAGTGGGAGGGGGAGGGGGGAAGCACTTGTCCCGGCCCTAGGGCCACCTGAGTTTCGCCGCAAGGATGGGACACTCCCCAGTCACCCCTGATTCCTTCCAGGAGACATCCACGTGATGGGGATCCGAAAGCCCAGACCACGTCTGCCATGTGTGTTCCCAGGCACTGTGTGGGGATTCATCTTGCTCCCTGTCAAACGCCATTGATTAGTCCAAAGCCTCCCAGCCTCCCCAGCAGGGAGTTCCATAGGTTAACACAACACATGCCAAGGGGCCAGGACACAGACCGGTGGTTACAATACATGGAGGAGCACCCTACTCTGGGGGCAGTCCTGTATGCAAACATACAATACGGGGGGGACCGAGTGGGCCCAAGCCACAGTACTGTGGTGTCACCTGGGCTCAGGGTGGAGGGCAGGAGGTGCGGGGACATGGTGGTCAGGGCTGTCTGACTGACCCATCCTTTCCTCTGTTCCCTGCAGCGGGACCAGCCAGGAGCGAGGGACCCTCTAGCCCTGCAGCAGCGGCAGCACCCCCAACTGCCCAGGCACCAAGCCGGTGAATCCGGCAACAGGACCAGCTCCTCTGGCGCCACGTATAGGCCGTCGAGAGGATCGAGGCAGCCATCACATGACAGCTTGATGTTGACCTGGAGTGGCACTAGAAGGCCTGGGGGCGCTTCCAGGCTCAGTGTGACCGCGTCTGTGATGCTGTCACCGCTCTCACCGCGCACATTGGGCACGCTGTGCACTATGGGATGGCATTGCCCCATGCACCTGCCATCCCTCCCATGCCAATGCCCGTGCCCCCTCCTGCTGCCCCTCATGCTCCTGCCATACCTCCTCCTGCTGCCACTCCTGCTCCCGCCATGCCCCCTCCTGCTGCCCCTCTTGCTCCCGCCATGCCCCCTCCTGATGCTGCCATGCCCCCTCCTGATGCACCCCATCCTGCCCACCTCCTTGTGCTGCCTGTCCTGATGCGGCCTGAACGCCATGCAGTTGTCCGCCCCCGCAGAGGCAGTTGCAGGGGCCGCCCCTCCCAGCAGTAGCTCCCTCCTCCCCCTCCCAGTTCAGAGCCCCCTCCCTCCTCCCACCCTACATCTTCATTGTAAATAAAAAGTTCAATGCATTGTTTTCCACAAAAAAGGGTGTTGTTTATTGGGAGGTAAGGGGAGTGGGGGAGGGAAGGGTTGGGGATGGGAGGGAGATGTAAAGGGAGACAGAGGCGATCCTACTGTGGGGCCTGGGAGAACATCTCCATCAGGGCCTCCCGTATGCGCACCCCATCATGGTGCACCTGGCGGATGGCAGCTGTGCGGGGCTGTTCAAAGGCTTGGCCCTCGCCTGCCATCCATACCGGGAGGAAGGCTTCCCCCTTCCGCTTCACGATGTTGTGGAGCACACAGCATGCGGCCACTACCTCGGGGATGTTCCGCTCACCCATCTCAAGATGGGTGAGCAAACAAAGAAACTGGGCTTTCAGACGGCCGAAGGCGCACTCCACCTGGTTGCAGGCCCGGTTGAGGCGGTCATTGAATCGGGCCCAGTCGTGGTCTTTCCCCCCCGTGTAGGGCCGCATCAACCAGGGCAGCACGGGGTAGGCCGCATCCCCCACAATACATGTTGGCATGGGCATGTCCCCAACAGTAAATTCCCGCTGGGGGAAGAAAGTGCCCACCTCCAGCCTGCGAAACAGGCTGGAGTGTCGTAGAATGTGGGCGTCGTGTGCCGTGCCGGACCAGCCTGCATAAATGTCCATGAAGCGGCCAGGGTGGTCCACGAGGGCCTGGAGCACGATGGAGAAGTACCCCTTGCGGTTTATGAAATGGGCCACTAGATGCTCCGGGGCACAGACAGGGATGTGGGTTGCATCCAGGGCTCCCCCGCAGTTGGGGAACCCCAGCGCAGCGAAGCCAGCCACTGTTGCATCCACGTCCCGCAGGCGGATGACTCGCTGGAGCAGGACATTGTTGATGGCATGGACGACCTGCAGAAGGGTGCACAAGAACACAGGGGAATGTATCACATAAGGCAAAGTGAGTGCATGCTCCCTTGGGGGGTTCCCACCCCCCCTGTGATGCCCTCTGTCCTCACACACACCAGGGCCCCCTCACCCCACGGGTCACCCCCTCCCCCCCACCAGCAGGCCTGTGCAAGGGAGGGATGGACCAAACCCCTGGGTGATGGGGCATCCCCCACTCTCCCCATCACCCCAGCCTGGAGTCTTGCCTGCCCCGGGCATGGAGTGCAGCACCCTTCCCCACCCCACCCCCCGCCCGGTCACCAGGACTTACCTGCATGACGACGGCACCGATGGTCAATCTGCCCACCCCGAATTGGTGTGCCACTGATCGGTAGCTGTCCGGGGTAGCCAGCTTCCATACTGCGATGGCAACCCTCTTGTTGATGGGGATGGGTGCCCGCAGCCGTGTGGTGCTTCTCTGGAGCACAGGGGCGAGCCAGGCACGTAGCTCCAGGAACGTCTGCTTTTGCATTCGAAAGTTCCAGAGCCATTCCTGGTCATCCCATTGCCCCAGGACCAGCCGGTCCCACCAGTCGGTACTGGTGTCCAGTCTCCACAATGGCCTCTCCACAGTGGGGTGGGGATGCCACAGGGACACCACCGCCTCCCTGGTGAGGAAGTCCAGAGTGATCTGCGCCTTGAGGTCCTGGACGAGGAGTGCAGCAGCATGGAGCAGCAGCTGCAGGCACTCCAAAATGTCCGGAAGGGGCCAGAGCAGGCACAAGGCCACCCCTGGCTCCATGGCACAACAAAAGAGCTAACGGCAAAAAATCACCAAATGGCACTAAGGCACAAGCTGTGGTGTCCATCAAGGCAGAGGGCAACCACAACTAGAACTGCTACGGCTGTCAGTCCCTGCAAGAGGTACTAAAGCACGCAGCAGGAGAGAAACGGCTGTCCAGGGAGATCCCTTTAAGCACGTGTCTCAAAGGAGCTCCAGCCCCCGCCCCCGGAAAGGCCTGGTGCCCTTTTGCCCTCTCCAAAGTGGTTCCGGGCTCATGCTTTTGAGCAAGAGCATCCTGCCAATGTAGACGCTCTCTTGCGCAAAAGCGCATCGCTCTGATGATAAGTCCCGACCAATGTAGACGCTCTCTTGCGCAGCTACTTTAACGCAAGAACTCTTGCACTAAAGAGTTTTTGCGCAAGATCACGCCAGTGTCGACGTAGCCTTAGAGGGAACACTTCCCCCAGCCTCTCCACCCGCGAGTTAATGTCACACACATTGGGTTAATGCAATTACAGGATAGTTGCATGAGGGGGGTTTGGTGGGGGCCAAACTATTGCAGTGGTCCCCAACGCAGTGTCCGCGGGCGCCATGGCACCCGCCGGGGCATTTATGTGCACCCACCTTGTGACCAGGGCTGGCCCGAGCCATTCTTACACCCCGGGCACCCGGCGCATATGCGGTGCTGTGCCTGGCAGCCCCGAAAGGTTGGGAACCACTCCCCTATTGGTAGGAAGATGGTGGGAAAAGTCCTTAGAGGGGGGGTCACATGACACCTTTTACTTCTGGTCATGTGTCCATCTTGCCCCGAGAGTGTTACCTCCAGAGGCGTGGCTAATGGGAGTCAAGGGGTGTGGCTAATGGGGGTCAAAGAGTACATTTTTTAAAAATTCTTTGCGTGCACACCCTAATGAAATGTATACCACATCCACTGCTTCTCCCTTATCCACTAGACTTGTTATCCTAGCCTATTCTTTGGAAAGCTATCAGACTGGTTTGACATGATTTGTTCTTTACAAATCCATGCTGGCTGTTACCTATCACCTTATTTTCTTCCAGGTGTTTGTAGATGAATTCCTTAATTACCTCCATTATCTTTGCAGGCACAGAAGTTAAACTGACTGGTCTGTAGTTTCCTGGGTTGTTCTTACTTCCCACCATGTTTGCCCTTTTCCAGTCTTCTGGAATCAGTGCTAAGAGTATTCTATGATTTTTCAAAGATCATAGATAATGGTTCATTATGGGGGCCACCTGTACCATTTCACTGCATAGCCTATTAGCTATTGTCTTATCCAGTGTCTGCATAAGCATTTTTATTTCAGCAGTGTGAAGCAGTTGCTCCCACTTCCTCAGTAGCCAGTATTCCAATACATATATTTATCACAGACTATATTTATCACGCCTAAGCATGATCTTAGACACTCTGCTGTTTAGTTTACTTGGCATATTTTTATCACAGAGAATTCTTAGCTAGACATGAGAACATAAGAAAATAAGAACAGCCATACTGGGTCAGAACAAAGCTCCATCTAGCCCAGTATCCTGTCTGCTGACAGTGGCCAATACCAGATGCCCCAGAGGGAGGGATCACAACAAGTAATCCTCACATGATCCCTCCCCTGTCACCCACTTCCAGAGAAACAGAGGCTAGGGATACCAATCCTACTCATCCTGGCTAATAGCCATTGATGGACCTAACCTCCATGAATCTATCTAGCTCTATCTAGCACTGTTAAAGTTCTAGCCTTCACCACATACTCTGGCAAGGAGTTCCACAGGTTGACTGTGAGCCAAGTGAAGAAAAACTTCCTTTTGTTTGTTTTAAACCTACTGCCTCTTAATTTCATTTGGTGACCCCTAGTTCTTATGTTGTGGAAATAAGTAAATAACTTTTCCTTATTCACTTTTTCCATATTAGTCATGATTTTATAGACCTCTATAATATCCCCCCTTAGTCTCCTCTTTTCTAAGCTGAAAACTCCAGGGCAACGTCTACATTGGCATGATTTTGCGCAAATACTCTTTAACGCAAGAGTTTTTGCGTTAGAGTATTTGCGCAAGAGAGCGTCTACACTGGCATGTGTCTTTGCGCAAGAGATGTGCTTTTGCTCAAGAGCATCCGTGCCAGTGTAGACACTCTCTTGTGCAAGAAACCATCCTGATGCATAGCAAGAGAGGCAAACATGGTAGGAGACCGGATTGGCTTACAGGGGAAATCCTTGGTGAACTTAAGCACAAAAAGGAAGCTTACAAAAAGTGGAAACTTGGACAAATGACCAGGGAGGGGTTTAAATGTATAGCTTGAGAATGCCGGGGGGTTATCAGGAAGGCGAAAGCGCAAATGGAATTGCGCTTGGCTAAGGATGTGAAGGACAACAAGAAAGGTTTCTACAGGCATGTTAACAAGAAGAAGATGATCAGAGAGGGTGTGCGGCCCCTACTGGATGAAGGAGGTAACCTAGTGACAGATGATGTGGGGAAAGCTGAAGCACTCAATGCTTTCTTTGCCTCTGTATTCACAGACAAGGTTGGCTCCCGGACTAATGCGCTAAGTGATGCAAGATGGGATGAAGATCGACAGCCCTTAGTGGGTAAAGAACAGGTTAGAAACTATTTAGAAAAGCTAAACGTACACAAATCCATGGGTCCGGACTTAATGCATCCGAGGGTACTGAGGGAGTTGGCAAATGTCATTGAGGAGCCTTTGGCCATTCTCTTTGAAAAGTCGTGGAGATCGGGAGAGATCCCAGATGACTGGAAAAAGGCATATGTAGTGCCCATCTTCAAAAAAGGCAAGAAGGACGATCCAGGGAACTATAGGCCGGTCAGTCTTACCTTGGTTCCTGGAAAAATCATGGAAAGGATCCTTAAGGAATCCATTTTGAGGCACTTGGAAGAGAGGAAAGTGATTAGGAATAGTCAGCATGGCTTCTTCACAAAGGGCAAGTCGTGCCTGACCAATCTGATTAGCTTCTATGATGAGGTAACTGGCTCTGTGGACATGGGAAAGTCAGTGGATGTGATCTACCTTGACTTTAGCAAGGCTTTTGATACGGTCTCCCACAATATCCTTGCCAGCAAGTTAAGGGAATGTGGATTGGACAGTAAGATGGATAGAAAGCTGGCTAGAAGGCCGGGCCCAGCGGGTAGTGATCAACGGTTCGATATCAGGATGG
This sequence comes from Pelochelys cantorii, assembly GCA_032595735.1. Taxonomy (NCBI): domain Eukaryota; kingdom Metazoa; phylum Chordata; order Testudines; family Trionychidae; genus Pelochelys; species Pelochelys cantorii. The sequence continues at coordinate 30,794,694 of CM064340.1, forward strand.
CAGTCGGTTTCTAGCGGAGTGCCCCAAGGTTCAGTTCTGGGACCGGTTTTGTTCAATGTCTTTATTAATGACCTGGATGAGGGGATGGATTGCACCCTCAGCAAGTTTGCAGATGACACTAAGCTAGGGGGAGAGGTAGATACGCTGGAGGGCAGGGATAGAGTCCAGTGTGACTTAGACAAATTGGAGGATTGGGCCACAAGAAATCTGATGAGGTTCAACAAGGACAAGTGCAGAGTCCTGCACTTGGGACGGAAGAATCCCAAGCATTGTTATAGGCTGGGGACCAACCAGCTAAGTAGTTGTTCTGCAGAAAAGGACCTGGGGGTTACAGTGGATGAGAAGCTGGATATGAGTCAACAGTATGCCCTTGTAGCCAAGAAGGCTAATGGCATATTAGGTTGCATTAAGAGGAGCATTTCCAGCAGATCCAGAGAAGTGATTATTCCCCTTTATTCGGCTCTGGTGAGGCCACATCTGGAGTATTGTGTCCAGTTCTGGGCCCCCCACTACAAAAAGGATGTGGATGCATTGGAGAGGGTCCAGCAGAGGGCAACCAAAATGATTCGGGGGCTGGAGCATACGACCTATGAGGAGAGGCTGAGGGAATTGGGTCTGTTTAGTCTGCAGAAGCGAAGAGTGAGGGGGGATTTGATAGCATCCTTCCACTTCCTGAAGGGAGGTTCCAAAGAGGATGGAGGAAGGCTGTTCTCAGTAGTGACAGATGACAGAACAAGGAGCAATGGTCTTAAGTTGTGGTGGGAGATGTCCAGGTTGGATATTAGGAAAAACTATTTCACTAGGAGAATGGTGAAACACTGAAATGGGTTACCTAGGGAAGTAGTGGAGTCTCCATCCCTAGAGGTGTTTAAGTCTCGGCTTGACAAAGCCCTGACTGGGTTGATCTAATTGGGATTGGTCCTGCCTAGAGCAGGGGGCTGAACTTGATGACCTCCTGAGGTCTCTTTCAGCTCTATAGTTCTATGATTCTATGAAGAAAGCTCTGAAGGCCATTTTAGCCATCGGGCTTTCTTGCGCAAGAAATTCATGTTGCCTGTCTACACTGGCATCTTGCGCAAGAACAGTCGTGCAAGAGGGCTTATTCCCGAGCAGGAGCATCATAGTTCTTGCGCAAGAAGCACTGATTTCACACATTAGAACGTCAGTGTTCTTGCACAAGAACTCCCCGCCAGTGTAGACAGGCAGCATGTTTTTGCGCAAAAGCGGCCGCTTTGGCGCAAGATCGCGCCAATGTAGACACAGCCCAGGTCTTTTTAATCTCTCTTCATATGGGACCCGTTCCAAACCCCTAATCATTTATGTTGCCTTTTTCTGAACCTTTTCCAATGCCAATATATTTTTTTGAGATGAGGCGACCACATCTGTACGCAGTATTCAAGATGTGGGCATATCATGGTTTTATATAGACTCAATAACATATTTTCTGTCTTATTCTCTATCCCTTTTTTAATGACTCCTAACATTCTATTTGCTTTTTTGACTGCCACTGCACAGTGAGTGGATGTTTTCAGAGAACTATCCACAGTGACTCCAAGATCTCTCTCTTGATTAGTTGTAGCCAGGTTTGTCCCAATCATATTGGATATATAGTTGGGATTATGTTTTCCAATGTGCATTACTTTACATTTATCAACATTAAATTTCATTTGCCATTTTGTTGCCCAATCACTTAGTTTGGTGAGGTCTTTTGGAAGCTCTTCACAGTCAGCTTTGGTCTTATTTATCTTGAGCAGTTTGGTATCAACTGCAAATTTTGCCCCCTCACTGTTTGTCCCTTTCTCTAGATAATTTATAAAGAAGTTGAATAGCAAATATGAGCAAATATCATTATTTATTAAAGTGTATCATCCAAGGGCTAGACTTGCTGTGTTTGCATATCTTACATATTGTTTCAGATCAGACTTAAAGAAATTCTTATCATCACTGTTGTTTTAGCAGGGGAGCCAATAATGTGCCTCCCATTGTAGCATCTTTGTTCTTTGCATCTCTCACAGTGAACAAGAAGAATGGGAACATTAACTTGGTTTCATACTTCCATTTTTATCAAATTTGGGGAATCACCCACAAGATTGGGGGATCATTGTCACAATCAATACTTATCTTCTCCATGAGAATAGACCATAAGTCTTGCACCATAAGTCGATCTTGCACCATAAGTCGGTTACTTGGCTGCAGCTAAAATGCAGGGCTACATGGATAGAACAATTACATGTAATGCCAAATATATTATGTAAACCTCAGTACACATACAGAAAGACATAACTGGGTATTCTATTTGGATATGGATTTTGATAGGTCAGAAGAACGTAACATAAGGGACTGGTCCAGAAGGGAAAGGGTTATAGTCTGTGTTTGTGAATCTTGACAAACTCAAAAATCAAAAGTAAAAAGACACACAGAATTTTAAAAAGCAGATTTGGCAACTTTACTAGTCAAATGAGCTGTCGCATAGCTCTTAGGACTTTAAAAATCTTCTTAGTAGATTGCTAAATTGAAAGTTCTTTTTATAAAAATAGCTTCCTTCACAGTCTTTTCTGGTACTGCTCAGCCTTGGCATTATGTGTAAAAATAATTTTGCAACACATTTTCTGAAATGCCTAATATAAATATGCTGAAAGTCACAGTCTTTAATGAGTGCTACATTAAATATGAAAAAAATGTAAGTCATGTACCAACACTGCCCCCATTTGGAAAAAAAATAAATCTGAATGAAGCATTTTCCTTTTGCTTTTTAAATTAAATGCTTCAGGTTTTGCATCTTATTTTAATGCTATCTATATATTCTGAAACTTGTGCTACTGTCAGTTATGTGTGATTTTAACAGTTGAGACCATAACTTAAAAGTTGCATCCACCTGTTTCTTTATGCAATATTAATTTGACAGAAAAATGAATTGAATTAATGATTACTTAGGTGCAGGTAAACACAACTTGATTACATTTGTTGTGTGCAGAACAGAATAAAATCCAAACCAGTAATATATGACTTAGAAACTATAAGTTTAAAACCTCCAGTTTTACAAAGCTGAAAACAAGTATAAAATGTAAGAAAGATTTTTTAAAAGCAAAATATAAATCAAAATTGGGAGCTGTTTAAGAAAATTTTCCTAGAGTCCCAAGAAACAATAGTCCCACAATCAAGAAAAAAGGCTCTGCAGGTCAAAAAACCAATTTGGCTTAGAGGAGAACTAAACACTGCAGTAAAAACAAAACCATGTATAGCATAAGAACATAAGAACATAAGAATGGCCGTACTGGGTCAGACCAAAGGTCCATCTAGCCCAGTATCCTGTCTGCCGACAATGGCCAACACCAGGTGCCCCAGAGAGGGTGGACCGAAGACAATGATCAAGCGATTTGTCTCCTGCCATCCCTCTCCAGCCTCTGACAAACAGAGGCCAAGGACACCATTTTATCCACTGGCTAATAGCCTTTTATGGACCTAACCTCCATGAAATTATCTAGCTTCTCTTTAAACTCTATTATAGGCCTAGCCTTCACAGCCTCCTCTGGCAAGGAGTTCCACAGGCTGATTACACGCTGTGTGAAGAAGAACTTTCTTTTATTAGTTTTAAACCTGCTACCCATTAATTTCATTTGGTGTCCTCTAGTTCTTCTATTTAGGGAACTAATAAATAACTTTTCTTTATCGGCCCTCTCCACACCACTCATGATTTTATATACCTCTATCATATCCCCCCTCAGTCTCCTCTTTTCTAAACTGAAAAGTCCCAGTCGCTTTAACCTCTCCTCATATGGGACCCATTCCAAACCCCTAATCATTTTAGTTGCCCTTTTCTGAACCCTTTCCAAGGCCAAAATATCTTTTTTGAGGTGAGGAGACCACATCTGTACACAGTATTCAAGATGTGGGCGTACGATAGTTTTACACAGGGGCAGTAAGATATTCTGGGTCTTATTTTCTATCCCTTTCTTAATAATTCCTAGCATCCTATTTGCCTTTTTGACCGCCGCTGCACACTGTGTGGAAGTTTTCAGAGAACTGTCCACGATAACTCCAAGATCTCTTTCCTGATTTGTCGTAGCCAAATTAGACCCCATCATACTGTACGTATAATTGGGGTTATTTTTCCCGATGTGCATTACTTTACACTTATCCACATTAAATTTCATTTGCCATTTTGTTGCCCAATCACTCAGTTTGGTGAGATCTTCCTGGAGTCCCTCACAGTCTGCTTCTGTCTTGACTATCCTAAACAGCTTGGTATCATCTGCAAACTTTACCACCTCACTGCTTACCCTTTTCTCCAGATCATTTATGAATAAGTTGAACAAAAGGAAGAAAGGGGAAGATGACAGTGGTAAATATAAATAAGAAGCTGGGAATTGTATCTAATTGATAAAAGAAGCAAAAGTGACACAAAGAGAAATCTATGGCCTGCAGACTTAAGGATAATAAGGAGTTTAAATATATTAGGAATATGGGAATCCCAAGAGTGATATTGACCCTTTACTAGACGGAGATGGTAGAACTGCCAGTAATAATGCAAAAGTTACAGAAGTATTCAATATTTTAGTTCATCTGGGATTTTTTCCAAATACAGATGGTGTCCTTTTATCCTACGATGAAATATTTTTAATTCCAACAGTAACACAAGTAACACAGTAACATAGAGGATTTTAAATAGCAACTACCATCATCTGATATTTTTAGCAGATCAAATTACTAATACAGGATTCAATTGATAAACAATTAAAGAATGGTAATATAATTAATGGAAATCAATGTGTTTTTGGAAAGTAGATGTCAGACTAGCAATAACTTTTTGAAGAGATTACAGGTTAAATTGATAAAAGTAATAGTGTTGATGTAATATACTTCTAGGAGGCATTGGACTTAATACCACATATTCTGATTAATAAGCTAGAATGACATACAATCAACACAATACCCATTAAATGGATTAAAATCTGGTGACTGGCACATCTCCAAAAGTAATTGTAAATGGGAAATCCTCATCAAGCTTCTGGGTTTCTACTTAGATCTTGCAGGGACTGGTTCTGGCCCTCTGCTATTTTATTTTTCCAATGACCTGGAAGAAAAACATGAAATTAATCACTGATAATGTTTTGTGGATGCCATAAAAATTGAAGTGGATAGGTAATAAATAATATAGAGGTCAGGTCACCAACACCTGGTCCTGAAAGCAAGCTGAAACAAGCAAATTATATGCAATTCAATATAGCCAAATATAAAGGTATGCACCTAAAAACAAAGAATGCAGGCAATATTAACAGGATGGGAAATTATCATATAAAGCAGTGAGTCTGAAAAGTACATGGCAGCCAGAGTGGATAGTTAGCCAAACATGAATTTGCAGTGCAATGCTGTGGTCATAAGTGCCAATGCTATCCTTGAATTTATAAATAGGGAAATAACAAGTAGGAATTCAGAGGCTACATTGCCTCTGCATTTAGCACTGGTATGACTGCTCCTGGAAGAGTGTGTCCATATTTCAATAAATATATTTAAAAATTGGAGAGAGTTTAAAGAACAGCCACAAGAACCATTAAAAGAATGGAATACGTGCCTTCTAGTGAAAAACTCAAAGAGTAAAATCTGTTTCTCTTATTCCAGAGAAGGTTAAAGAGTGATTTCAGTCCACTCTGTTTGTACATACGTAAAGGACAGAAAACCGATAACAATGATCTAGCAGACAAAAGGATAGCATGATGCTGTCACAGCTGTTCCCCACTCTGGCATTATGAATGCAGAAGGTGGGGGGCTGGCTAGCAGAATGAATACTGCAAAACCTGTCTCTGTGATTCTCAGAGACAAACTTATTCGATTTCGGTCCCCCCCGAGATCCAAAAAAAAAGACAAGATTGGTTCCATGCTGCCACCACCCCAGGTATTAAAAGAAAATATAAAATAAAAACCCTTTTCCAGGGAAGACATCACTTGGGAATCTCCTTCCTAAGGTAAAGCTCTCCCCCTTGCCATGGAGCTGGAAAACAAACAGAGTGAATCTGCAGAGAACAATGGACTCTGCCCTTATAACTAGGCACTTAATCCCAAGGACACAACATCAACCAATACTGGTTAATCAAAATAAAAAGAAAACTCTTTTATTATCAAAATAAAATTATTGTTGCAAGCATAGTAAATTGACTAGGTAGTAAATAGCCACGATTGACATAGACTCAGGGAAAGTCCCTGGGCTGTAATCCTTAGTTACAAAAGAGAAAAACAATTAGCCAGCTCAGACATGATTCCCAAACCCCCAAACAAGGAAAACAATAAACCCTGACAGACTATCTAAACTTTTCCCTACTAACACAATTCAAGAAGTCCATTCTTGGAGAGAGATAGTGTCTCCCATCTCTCTCAATACCTGGAAGAAACTGCTCTGGCCTCAAACAAAGAAAAGAGAGAGAGAAAGCCCTCTGTCCTAGTTTGAAATTCCTATCTGTATTTTTACTGGCTGACTGCCCGAACCCTCTAAGGGCCGACACCTTTGCTGGGTACCTGAGTTAACCCTTTAGTCACCAGGTGCTGGTCAGCACTCCTCCTATTCATGACAGATACAATATCTGGAAATTGAAGTTACACAAATTCACATAAAAAAAGAAGACATCACGCTTTTTCATAGAAATGGCAGTTAATCATTGGAGCAACTTACCAAGGATGGCAGACAGATAAATAGACATCTTTTAAAAAGTGGAAATCAAATCCTGGTGAGAAAAATGGAAAGGAGCATAAATTTTGTCAAATTAAGTGTAAAAAATATAATAAGAAAAGCCAAAAAGGAGTTTGAAGAACAATCAGCCAAAACCTCAAAAAGTAATAGTAAAATATTTTTAAGTACATGGGAAGCAGGAAGCCTGATAAACAACCACTGGGGCCCTTGGACAATCGAGATGCTAAAGGAGCACTCAAAGATGATAAAGTCATTGTAGAGAAGCTAAATGAATTTTTTGCTTCAGGTGTCAAAGTTTGGCGCATATCCCATGCCATGTATAGAAGAGCTGATTGATCAGCTGGGAACCGCAAACCCAGCAAAATGTGAGATGGGATTAGCAGAGGCCAAATTCCTGGGGTATATAGTGGGAAGGGGCTTAGTGAGGGCACAGTTGAATAAGGTGGCAGTGATACAGAACTGGCCCCAGCTGGCCTGAAAGAAGCAGGTCCAGTCATTCTTGGGACTATCCCCCATTTTGCTTCCAGGGTCTGTACCCTGAGAAACCTAACGAGAGCCTGTGGCCTGGACATAGTGAAATTGACCCCTGCAGCAGAGAAGGAATTCAATGACTTAAAATCAGACCTGTGCTCATAGCCCCCGACTTTGAGAGGGAGTTCTTACTCCAAACCAATGCCTCTGAAGTTGGATTGGGTGCTGTGCTGTCCCAAATGGTTGGGTAGGAAGAACATCCCATCTTGTACCTAGGCTGGAAGCTCCTCCCAAGAGAGAAGAAATATGTCAGTGTCGAGAAGCAGTGCCTCGCAGTGAAGTGGGCCATGGAGAGCCTGCAATATTACCTGCTCGGATGAAAATTCACCCTCATCATAGACCATGCACCCCTACAGTGGATGCACCCGAATAAATGCAGGAATATGAGAGTAACGCATTCCTGTACCTACAACCATAATCCATTCCACTTCCAAGTGCAACATAGGGCCAGAACCAACCATGGCAATGCTGACGGCCTCTCAAGGGTGCACTGCCTGCCATCCCAAGTAGCCCAACTCCATAGTGTTGAGCAGGGGAGGGGGATATGTGACAGGGCAGGTTAAAAGACTTGATGGAAGGGCAGAGAGGCAGCTCTGAAAACCAGCAACGGCCCTGGCTAATGAGGGGCAGCTGAGACAGAGTGGCTATAAATCAATTAAGGGCCAGGTTAGCTGTCTTCAGGCTGCCACGGGACCTCTTTAAAAACCTTCCCTGTGGGGGAGGGCAGGAGAGAAGGGACAAGGAGTTTGGAGGAGGCGGAGGGAAGTGAGAGCTGATAAGGAAAAAGATGGAGAAGCTGAAAAACAGAACTGTCAGCATTGTCAGAATAGACGAGAAAGGTAAGGGGCCCTGACAAGGAGTGTGTGGGCTTCTTTCCCCAAGTGGCCTGAGAGCCCAGCTGGTGACTGAGGGGGACTGGTTACTCAGGCCAGGCTGACCAGGGCATCTGCCCTAGTGCCTAGGTAGCCAAGGGGCAGAAGCCCACATGCTGGAAAGGGCAAGTGAGACTTCAGGATTGTGGATAGAGCAGGGGTCTGGGATCCAGGAGCGAGTCTGACCCGTCACAATAGTTAAGGCCAAAGAAGACTGTGAAGAGCTTCAAAAAAATTTCACCAACCTAAGTGATCGGACAAAAAAATTGGCAAATAGAATTTAATGTTGATAAGGTAATGAATACTGGAAAAAATAATCCTAACCATACGTACAATATGATGGGGACTAATTTAGCTACAACTAATCAGGAAAGAGATCTTGGAGTCATCATGGATAGTCCTCTGAATACATCCACACAGTGTGCAGTGGCAGTCAAAAAAGCAAACAGGATGTTAGGAATCATTAAAAAAGCGATAGAGAATAAGACGGAGAATATCTTATTGCCTTTACATAAATCCATGTCATGCCCACATCTTGAATACTGCATACAGATGTGGTCTCCTCATCTCAAAAAAGATATACTGGCATTAGAAAAGGTTCAGAGAAGGGCAACTAAAATGATTAGGGGTTTGGAACGGGTCCCATATGAAGAGAGATTAAAAAGACTTTGACTTTTCAGCTTAGAAAAGAGGAGACTAAAGGGGATATGATAGAGGTCTATAAAACCATGACTGGTGTGGAAAAAGTGAATAAGGAAAAGCTATTTATTTATTCCCACAACATAAGAACTAGGGGTCACCAAACAAAATTAATAGGCAGCAAGTTTAAAACAAACAAAAGGAAGTTTTTCTTCAGTCAGTGCACAATCAACCTGTGGAACTCCATGTCAGAGGATGCGGTGAAGGCTAGGACTTTAACAGGGTTCAAAAAAGAGATAGATAGATTCATGGAGGTTAGGTCCATCAATGGCTATTAGCCAGGATGGGTAGGAATGGTGTCCCTAGCCTCTGTTTGTCTGGAAATGGGTGACAGGGGAGGGATCACATAAGGATTACCTGTTGTATTCCCTCCCTTTGGGGCATCTGGTATTGGCCACTGTCAGCAGACAGGATACTGAGCTAGATGGAGCTTTGGTCTGACCCAGTATGGCCGTTCTTATGTTCTTATGTTCTAGTGTGCTAAATTGGGAACTAACACTTACAAGTTTCCTTGCTTTTTTACGTGTTTGTTGGAGAAGGAGTCTTCCTCCCACTCTCTTTTAAAAGGGGATATCAGATAAATGTACTATAGTTAGAATCCTTGCATGTGAAGTGTTGGTAGTGTGATAAGGTCAGGCCATAGCGCTGCTACAGAGTGGGAAAAAGACAGCCCAAAAAGGGTAAAAGGCCTGCTAATTAGGGTAGAGGGTGGTGGGGCAATTAGCAGCAGCTGGTAGGGAGCTGGCTCAGGCAAACTGGGGCCAGTTGACTCCACTCCAGGCCTGCTGGAGGACTTTAAAAGCCTCCCCAGTTAGAAGGTATGGGAGAGAGTAAGAAGATGGAAGGAGAGGTAGAGGAGAGAGAGAGAGCAAGAGACTGAGTCTGCAGTTCCAGAGCTAGAAACAGCAGGGGAGGGAGTCCCAGAAGGAGTGGCTGGGCTCTGTACCCCAGAAACCAGCTGCAAGCCCCAACCCTTGGAAAAGGCAGAAGGCTGCTGGCCCAAACACTGACCAGAAAAAGAGGGGGCCCTTGCCACAGTAGCTATAGAGCAAGAAGACATGCACATTATATGGGTGCACTCTACAAAGCTCCTTGCGCTGTTCTAACAATGCACCTGAATTTTGTCTCTGCTGCTACAGTCCTGGCTTTCTCCTGAAACTAGACTGTTAGTTGCACCAAATTGTTGCATTTTTCAAGACATGGCCAAGTATTCATTAAGTACTTGGAACTCGATTTTCCTTCCTACAGGGGAAAACAAAGGGGATACAATACCAGCTCTGCTGCATAATTCCTACCTACCTGGGGACACTCCACTGATTAGGCCCCCTGGGAAAGAGTTCCCTGGTGTTTGCAGGGGGGGAAACCAGGCAATGTATGTCACAGCCATCCTTACCACACAGATTCTAGAGCAGGAATCCAAACAGCATTAACACCTGTTTGGCCTTTCCATAGCAGTAGTGAGGAGATTCTACCAATAACTCCAAGGGGAAAGTGAGATGGCAGACAAGCACACAGAAGGACATCCTTGAGGACACCCTTGTAAGACTAATGATTCTACTCTCCACTAACGGAGCACAAACCCAGCCCACTCTGCTCTCAACAGTAACTTCCACCTGAGAGGAAAATTATTTGGTAACACTGCCAGGGGAACCTCAGATTCCTAGATCAATTACTATAAGCCCTTACTCCCCATCCTGAACAACACAGCCTGGGACTAAACAAGTGAATTTTAACTAGTTTCATACAAATGTTGCCCATAATTTGTTTTTGCTAGAGTTCTTATAGGACTAGCGGTTAAAATGATCCATGTAACTGTTACATTCTCTCATAGAAGAGCCTGGCATATTTGGCCAGCTGTACTCATGCATTAGGGAATTGCAGGACATCTTACAATAACATATAACTATTCAGTGCTTCTGTGGTTATTTGTACCTAAATAAAGTTACATCAAAGAGGCCAGTGACAAGAAAGCTTTGAATTTAGAATATTGTAATTTAAGAAAATTATGTAAAAAATGAGCAGAAACATTTTTAGGGCTGAGGGGTGTGAGGGAAAAGGGATTTTCATTAATCATTTTGGTTTGCCAATTTTCCAGGTTGTCTTAATTATTTCTAAATAATTACAGAAATAAGCCCTATACCTCTCGGCTGTGTCTAGACTGGCCAGTTTTCCGCTTTTGCGCAAAAACTTGCCAGCTGTCTACACTAGCTGCTTGAATTTGCGCAAGAGCACTGACGTTCTAATGTAAGAAATCAGTGCTTCTTGCGGAAATACTATGCCGCTCTCGTTCGGGCAAAAGTCCTTTTGAGCAAAACCTTTTGCACAAAAGGGCCAGTGTAGACAACCCAGAATTGTTTTGTGCAAAAAAGCCCCGATGGCTAAAATGGCGATAGGCGCTTTCTTGCACAAAAGCGCGTCTAGATTGGCCAGGGACGCTTTTCCGCAAAAAGTGCTTTTGCGCAAAAGCGTCCGTGCCAATCTAGATGCTCTGTTCCGAAAATGCTTTTAACGGAAAACTTTTCCGTTAAAAGCATTTTCAGAAAATCATGCCAGTCTAGACGCAGCCCTCCTCTCTGGAATCTGTGATATAATTATATACCATACATACAAATCATGTAAACAGGGCTACAGTTTACCCTGGGGACTGTATTGTCACTTATGTTACATTTGCCTGACCTTTTACATTCACACATTAGTAGATGACTATTTCTGGACTGCAAAATACTAACTGAAGGACAGATAGATTATATGGTATGCATCCTAAAGTGGCGGGTTGCTATGGTTTCCCGGTGTAAGAACAAAATTGTCTTCATTAGGTTATCTAAAATCTGTGGTATTGCATCAAAATGGTCAGTTCTTTAATCACAGCTCTGCCTGGTCAAAAACTGCCCATTTTCCCCATGAAACAGATTTTGGAAAGGAGAAGTATGTGATTGTGCAAATGATTTATTTTATGGGCTGAAATATCTCAGTGTTTCCCATAAGAAAAACTGTACGAACAGCAATGGCTGGATTCTACTGACATCTTGGGCAATAACTGGTTTACGGACTGCAATTTTTGGAGTTTATGGTTTTGATCAAAATTATTTAGCTTTCTCTTAATTGTTTAAAATTATGACTACAGTGATGTTGACCTATCCATTCTACTATGTGCATTCACAGATACAGGCATCTAAGGGTATGTCTACACTACCACCCTAGTTCGAACTAGGGTGGTTAATGTAGGCATTCGAAGTTGCAAATGAAGCCCAGGATTTAAATATCCCGGGCTTCATTTGCATCTTGCCGGGCGGGCGCCATTTTTAAATGCCCTTAGTTCGAACTCCGTGCCCGCGGCTACACGCGGCACGGAGTAGGTAGTTCGAATTAGGATCTCTAATTCGAACTACTGTTACACCTCGTTCCACAAAAAACCCTCTTGCGCAGGAGCCGTTCTGCCGTTTATTTTCAGGAAGAACGGCTCCTGTGCAAGAATGTGCTACTAATCTTTTTGCGCAAGAAAGAGCAGTGTAGACAGCTCCTTCTTGCGCAAAAGCCCCTTGTGCAAAAATGGCGGCTCATTAGGTATGCGTATCTTCTTGCGCAAGAATGCTCAATGTAGACATAGCCAAGATGTTTTACCGGGTAATAGCTTAACTCTGCTTTTCAGAGTTAAGGGCAATTGAGGGAAGAATTTGGCACAAGGGTAATTGAAGTAATTTGGCACAAAGGTAATTGAGGGAAGAATTTGGCTTGCTGTGGACCTGAGCGCTCTCCATTCCCATTGAAGACAGAGGCATTGCAAAAATCAAGCCTCAAGTTCATAACACACAAATCCATAATACCTTATTATTTCTGAATCAATATAGAAAATTGAACTTTACTTGGTTGGAATGGCATGAATCTAGAAGTAAAATCTCATATTTTTTCATCCCAGTTAACTAAGGTTAACACCTCTCAAATTAACCAAGCTTGAAAAAGATTGGCTACATTGCAAAGTAACACCTAAGTTGCACATGGTGGTTGGGTTAGCAACTGAGGGAGTTGTGCTACAGCATATACATTGACAGGGCAGCCAATCTGAATTAAAAGCACCACCTCAAAAGTCAAAGGTTCTTGTGTGTGGATGAGATGAGTAGCACACTCAAGTTATACCCTGAGTTAACTCTACACAGAAGACAAACCATTACTTCGTAGGAACACAGGCACCATTGGAGACAACTTCAGGATTGGAGCATGGGCTGGAAAACAGTAGGAATATCAGAAATTGAAGATGGGAATAAAACTATTGACCATTCTATTTCAACCCTTTAGTGAATTATGTCAACTTGTACTGGCATTTCATTCTCTAGCAGAGTGCTTCCAAGTATTCTGATCAAGAGACCATTTTTAAGAGCATGAGCCCTTGATACATTGTTTGAAGTATATTTATTTGGGGGCATAGTCAGGAAACATAAGTTTTCTGCAGAGGACCAGTACGCTTTTGGAATCAATTACTTGGTTCTTTAAAATGTTACAAAAGTTTTGGTCTGAAATATGATTTAATTTTAGAGGGTTTGGCAAGAAATCACACTTTAATGTAGTGCTTTAAATAAGCAGAGCTGGGAGGAATTACCATGCCAAACTGGTGGCACCAAGAAAGACCACCTGAAGGGAGATCCTTTTTATGAAGTCTAAATGTAATGAAAACCTCTGGCTTGTGCTACATAGGCACATGCTGAAAGACTTAGCAGGAGCAGGTCATCAGAAAGCAGGTAGGCAGGAAAGAGTAAGCCAGACATGCTGGGACTTATGCAGCAAGAGGGAAAGGAAAGCAGATTTGAGATAAAGCTATTTGGTAATCCAGCCTTTACAATAGTAGGCCACATAATGGGATATAATTTACCCCTACCCACTTCATTGTCATACAGAGGCTTCACATAATTCAATTTTTATGGATAATATCAATGTTTACTTTTATGTATTTTTATCTATTTAAATTTCCATAGATGTTCAAAATATGGGGTGGGGCATCAGACAATAATTGTTTAATAAAAGTAGATGCTGAGCAAAAAGTGAAAGCTTTGTAACTATTAACAGACAAATTGCAAACATCACATGTCAAAATATACAAACTAAATATCCTGTCTCAGCCCCATTGTGCCACCAAATGGGAGCTGCCTGAGGTAGAAGTCCCCAATCTCTGCCTCAGCCCTGTGAACCCTCTGACACCCTAACTCCAGCCCATGCCCCACACTTCCAATCTACTGACCTAAGCCCTCTTCTATACTCTAAACTCCTCATTGCCAACCCACCCAGAGCCCACACCCCCAGTTAGAGCCCTCGTCCCATCCCATCAGAAAGGTCATCAGAAAGCAGGCAGGCAGGAAAGAATAAGTGAGACCTGCTGGGACTCATGCAGCAAGAGGGAAAGGAAAGCAGATTTGAGATAAAGCTATTTGGTGCTCTGTCACAGCCAGGAGCCCCCCCATCACACACACACACACACACATTTTGAACCCCTCATGCAATAAGAAAGTTTGTTAAACTTTAGTTTCATTGTATTGTACATTTATTTGAAATTTTTAAAATATTTGGTTATAGTTTTATAGCTAATACGAGAAAATTTACCCATCTTGGGTACCTAACTCAATTAATTTTTGTTTTTCTTCATTTAAATCGTTGCTATTGGGATGAGGGGTTCTGTATGCAGGCTATCCTGGGGAGAGAGGACTAATGCATCCCTCTCTCACAGGAGCAGCTTGGGAACTGTTGAGCAGCATCTCTCCATGGCCGCTGCAACCGGGGGAGGGGTGAATGTTCCCAGATTGGGGCAGGTCCAGGTTCGTCTGCCCCCTGTGCTTCCTAGCCAAAACCCTAACCCTAACCCTTTCACCTGCCTGGTGATTCTGTCACTTTTGTTTTATGAGCAGCAATCCTATTCCAGGCTCATCTTATGTTCTTGACACAAGCAAGCCCTTACCTTGCTTTAAGTTATGATATGAGGAAGCTGCATACTGAATTTGGTGATTCTAGCACTTACCATTTAGAAAGAATTCTTGAAAAAACAGACAGACAAATTCTCTAAAATATATAGGAAATGATTGGATGTGTGTTTTTGGTGGAGCGGTGCTCAGAGCATACAGTAGTCATGTGGCTCTTTTGGTTAATGGTGGTTGCAAAAGTTGCACCAGAATCGCATAACTGTGAGTACAACTGGTAATACAGCTTCCTGTTGCGTCATGTATATTAGGGCTATTACTACAACTTATTCTAGTGATCGGGGCTGATATAAATACAATATTTTGGTAATGGAAGATTTTACTTGTCATCTATTTTTAATCTTGTGTATAGAAACTGAAACCCTACTCTGAATGTACAAAGCAGAAACTGATGAGTAAACAGGCATAAGTGACTTTTTCATCTTTCAGGGCTAATGTCTTCTTCAACTCAACCTCTAAATGTTCTCTCCCTGAGACCACTTTCAAAAATAAGAAAAAAGACAACTGCATAAACCCATCAGAACCATCAACTCTGTAACTATGTGGAGCACAATACACAGATTTCCTTCTCTCTAAGGCGTCATCTATACTGCTTCCTTCTTGCACAAAAGCCTATGCAAATGAAGCATGGATTAGCATATTGCTGTGTTTCATTTGAGTAATTAATTAGGGGCCATTTTTGTGCAGGAGGCTTTTTTCCTCATTTTTTCAGGAAGAACGGCTCTTGCGCAAGAGGGGGTTTTGTGCAAAAAGGAAGCGTCTGCACAGCTCTTTTTTGTGCAAAAGCCTCTTGCACAAAAACAGCCCCTAATTAATTATGAAAATGAAGCACGGCAATATGCTAATCTGCACTTCATTTGCATAGGCTTTTGCGCAAGAAGGAAGCAGTATAGATGTAGCCTAAAATCTGGACTTCAGAAAAGCAGACTTTGACTCACTCAGGGAACTATGGGTAGGATCCCTGGGAAGCTAATATGAGGGGGGAAAGAGTCCAGGAGTGCTGGTTGTATTTTAAAGAAGCCTTATTGAGAGTGTAGGAAAAAAACACCATAATGTGCAAAAAGAATAGCAAACATGGTAGGTGACCAGGCTTAATAGAGAAACATTCAGTTAGCTTAAACACAAAAAGGAAACTTACAAGAAGTGGAAACTTGGACAGATGACTAGGAGTATAAAAACATTGCTCAGTCATGTGGGGGTTTAATCAGGAAGGCCAACGCTCAATTGGAATTGCAGCTTGTAAGGGATGTGAAGGATAAAAATAAGGGTTCCTACAGGCATATTAGCAACTAAAAGATGGTCAGAGAAAGTGTGGAACCCTTACTAGATGGGGAAGGCAATTTAGCAACAGATGGTGTGGAAAAAGCTGAAGTACTCAATGCTTTTTTGTCACAATCTTTACAGACAAAGTCAGCTCCTAGACTGCTGCACTGGGCAGCACAGTATGGGGAGCAGGTGAGTAGTCCTCATTGGTGAAAACAGGTTAAGGACTATTTAGAAAATCTGGATGTACACAAGTCCATGAGGCTGGAGCTAATGCATCCAAGAGTGCTGAAGCAGTTGGCTGATGTGATTGCAGAGCCAATGGCCATTATCTTTGAAAACTACTGGCGATTGGGGAGCTCCCAGACAATTGGATAAAGTCACATGTAGTGCACATTTTCAGAAAAGGGAAGAAGGAGGATCCAGAGCCTGCAGACTGCTCAGCCTCACCTCAGTCCCAGGAAAAATCATGGAGCAGGTCCTCAAGGAATCAATTTTGAAACATTTCGAAGAGAGGAAGGTGATCAGGAACAGCCAACATGGATTCACCAAGGGCAAGTGATGCCTGACTAACCTGATTGCCTTCTATGATGATTTAACTGACTCTGTTGATATGAGGAAAGTGGTGGATGTGAAATACAAGAGAGTTACTCACTTCATGCAGTGACGACTATTCTTCGAGATTTGTGTCCCCATGGGTGCTCCACTGTTGGTGAGAGGTCACCTGGAGCTGCAAATCGGAGCATTGCAAAGCAGTTCCATTGAGCCACACATGTGCAGGAGACATCTTGTGCCGCTGCCTCCCAAGCGCCTGACACATGCAGCCTGGCCCCTCCCCTTCAGTTCCTCTTCTATGTCCAAGTAACGAAGACTCTGAGTAGAGGAGAGGAAGGGAGGGTCATGGAGCACCCACATGGACACACATTTTGAAGAACAGTTGTCACTGCACAAAGTGAGTAACTCCCTTTTCTTCTTCAAGTGATGTCCCCATGGATGCTCCATTGTTGGTGACTATGGAGCAGTATTCAAGTTGGATGGAGGGAGTCGGAATCATTGTTTGGCGGTGGTGGACAAGACTGCAGGGGCCACTGCTGAGTCAGATACTAGTTGTAGTAGTATTGCATAGTGTTTTGCAAAAGTGTGGTCTGAGGCCCATGTTGCAGCTCTATAAATGTCACTTAGAGGGACATTGTTCAAGAAGTCTGTGGAGGCAGCTATAGCTCAAGTGGAATATGCCAGTGGTGGATGCTGTAAGGGCCTGTTAGCCTGAGGATGGCATCTGAGTATGCATATTGTCATGTTATTGGATTCTAAAGATCACTGTTGCACCCATGGGGGGGGAGTGTTTGCCCCAAAAGTCTATACAAAGGGGGCCATGTGAGGTGTCACATGAAAGCTTATGTTCTACTGATTCTGTATATGCTATTCATGCACTTGTATAATATCTGTAAGTGGAGTTATAAATATGTACTCTGTGTTGATGCTGAAAAATTCTGTCTGAAGCAGAGCAATGTGCCAGGAATGTTCGTTCAATGGCTATGCTAATTAGCGAGGCTCCGGGGACAATAGATCTCTAGGTGCCAAAGACACACCTGAGGAATGAATCTGGATGCCTGGAGACCAGCCAGAATAATGATTACTGGCTTGGGACACAAGGATAGGTCCCTGGGCCATGTGACCCACTCCAGCTTGGAAGAGACCAGGGATGGATATAAAATGCCATGTGGCAGATTCCATTTTGGTCTTCAGTTTAGCTCTTGATCCCAGATGCAGCCTTGCAGGGAACAATGAGCCAGAAAGAACCGTGGACCCATCCTGACATAGGATGTACACCAGAGACATTTAAGATAGCAGTTTATAACATCTCTGCTAATAACCTGCATTGAGAACTTGGTGATTCCATGCACGTAATGTATTCTCCTTAACAACCCTAAACTCATGCTTTTCTTTCCTTTAGTAATAAACCTTTAGATTTTAGATTCTAAAGGATTGGCTCAGCGTGATCTTGGCGGTAAGATCCAGAGTGTAAGTTGATTGGGACCTGTGGCTGGTTTCTTGGGACCGGAAAAACCCGTTGGGGGAAGGTGAGATTGGGTTCTAAAACCCCACACCTGTGTGCAGGCCCAGGGCTGATTGGGGCACAGGAAGAGCTGGGGTGTCTGAGGGGTTTTGCTTGTGAAGCTTCTGGCTGGCCAGATTGGCAGCTGAAGCATTCAGTGTGCCTGGTTTGTGACCTGTCTGGAAGGTCTCCAGCCTGGGGCTGTAAGGAGACCCGAGTTTTGAGCAATTCGCCCTGAGCGGACGCCCCCAGCTGTGCCCAGACCCAGCCCGGTCCATCACACTTATTGATATCCACTTGAAGATTCACTGAGATGAAATTGGTGTGCCTCTCGATCACTCGGCAATGGAAATAAAAAGTCTCTGAGATTTATGAAAGGGCCTGGTTCTGTCTTAAAAGAAAGCCAATGCCCATTGAATATCAAGGGTGTGCATCGTCCTGGGTGAAGCATGTGGCTTTGGAAAGAAGGTAGGTAATATGATTGGTTCACTGTTGTGGAACACTGTACATACTTTCAGGATGAATTCTGGATGGAAAGTGAGTCGAGTCGAGCATTGATGAACTCTGTCTTGGGCTGTGTAAGCCGGCTGGCTTAGTCCTGAGCCCCTGACCTGTGCTCAGGCTTGTAAGTAAATGTCCAGTGGCCACTTTCAAACCACGGGGCCTGAGGGCAGGGCAGGCAGCAATGCAAACACAGTCCCCCAGTCAATAAGGCCCCAGACCCTGGTACAGGGCAGAGCAGTAAAGCAAACACAGTCCCACAATTAATAAGGCCCTGGCCCTGGTTCAGGATGGGGCAACAAAACAAACACAGTCCTAAAGTTAGTAAGGCTCTGGGCCTAGTTTAGGGCAGGGCAGCAAAGCAAACATAGTCCCACAGTTAATAAGGCCCCGCCCTGGTCCAGGGTGGGTCAGCAAACAAACGCAGTTCCAGTTATTAAGGCCCAGGTCCTGGTTCAGGGAAGGGCAGGCAAATAAATGCCGTCCCCCAGGCATGAGCGGGGAGGGGGAGACTGCCACCCGGTATGTGTGGTGGCAGGGGGGATGTGGGCCCTCCCTACACCACATCCCAGCCCAGGGCCCTAGCAATGGTAGCCCTGGCTGCCACTGGGGTCAGCAGGGATCCAGCCCGCAACATGCTGATGCACTCTAGAATGTTATGAGATCAGCCTGACAGTCATCAGCTTCCCCTGGACCGCTTCCTAACTACCTCTCCGCATTTACCTGGCTGCACACCGCCTGCTGGTCCTCAGAACTATGATAGTCTGAAACCTTGGGCAGGGTGTAGAAGGTTTCTGTGGAGCAAGGGCCCGGTGGTCTGGGCCAGTCCTCAGCCTCTGCAAGGTCCTTCAGGCTTAGAGATCAGGGCAGGCCTCTGCTTCCCCCGGTGGCTGGTATCCTACTGAATTCCTCCCTGCCCCACCCCTTGGCTGCTGTGTTGGCATTGGATCGTGGGGGAGGTTGTGCAGACCCTCGACCACACCCTCAAACCTGCTGTTTTGAGCCCTGAGTGGTAGCGGGGCAATGCTGGTTGGAATGTCTCCTCTAAGGATGCTGTCGAGATCGATTGTCCTTGTAAGATCTTTGAGAGGACCGATTATATTGGCCATATTGGTTATGGTTATATGGAGTATAGCGCTTGCGCTGGTAAGGCAGAGCATGCATTCCCAATGTGCGCAGCATGGTTCTTCAGTCTTTACTACTATGAAGGACCTCATCTGTCTTGGATGTAAATAACTTTTGCTTATCAAATGGGAAGTATTCCACCTTAGACTGGAACTCATGAGGAACACCCAAAGCTTATAGCCAGGATGCCCTTTGCATCACAACCACTGTGGCTGTTGCTTTGGCTGCAGTATTGGCCACATCTAGAACTGTTTGTAGTGCGGTACATGTGATAGTGTGGCCCTCATGGACTATCAGTTTAAAGCCGTGGTCACCAACCCGTCGATCGCAATCGACTGGTCGATCGCGAGGCCTCGACCAGTCGATCGCGAGGTGTTCGGGCAACCCCGCCCCCCATTTTCCCCTCACCCCCGAGAAGCCCCACTACCTCCCTCTAGTGTAGTGCCGGCTTCCCGCGGGGTGGACGGAAGTCCTCTCTGAAGCCCGCATCACTTCCGGGGGTTCCGGAAGTGCGCGGGCTGCTCCCCCTCCCACAGCTCTGTTGCGTGCTGGGGTAGGGGGCGTTGGCCCTAGAGGAGGAGTGCGGAGGCTTCCCTGCGCCGCCGGCGCCGGAGGGGTGAGTTGGGCGCAGGGGTTTCCCTGCGCCGCAGGAGCAGGAGTCGGCCCCGAGGTTTGGCCGCGATGCGGGAGGGGAGGGAGTTGGCCGGGCTGCGCCGTGGGAGGGGGGTTTGACCCCGGGGCAGGTGCCCAGGGAGGTTGGCCATGCTGCAGGAGGGAGTTGGCTGCGCTGCGCCGCGGGAGGGGGGTTTGGCCCTGGGGCAGGTGCCCGTGGGGGTTGGCTGCGCTGCGGGAGGGGAGGGGCAGAGCCGCACCATGCCACACCATGGAAGGGGGGTTTGGCCCCGCCGCGGGAGGGGTGGGGGTTGCCCCTGGTGCAGGCTTCCGCGGGGGTTTGGCCCCGCTGCGGAATGGGGGGGGTTGCCCCCGAGGCAGGCACGCTTGGGGTTTCCCTGTGCCACGGGGGGCACGGAGGAGGCATGTGCTGGCTTCCCGCGGGGGGGGGGGGAGGGAGAGAGAATCCTGGGAGGAGGCAGATGCAGGTGACTCTACTGCCACTGGCACCCTGTCCCCGCTCCCCAGACTCCACTCCCCTCTCCCCAGCTACAGAACTCTGTCCCCATTCCCGTCCCCACTCCCCGAACTCTGTCCCCACTCCCCTGTCCCCAGCTACAGAACTCTGTCCCCATTCCCCGAACTCTGTCCCCACTCCCCTGTCCCCAGCTACAGAACTCTGTCCCCATTCCCCTGTCCCTAGCTACAGAACTCTGTCCCCATTCCCGTCCCCACTCCCCGAACTCTGTCCCCACTCCCCTGTCCCCATTCCCGTCCCCACTCCCCAAACTCTGTCCCCACTGGCACCCTGTCCCCTGCTGCAGAACCCTGTCCTCCGCCCTCCCAGCACCCTGATCCCTCTCCCCTGCCCCCAGCCGCAGAACTCTGTCCCCACAAAATGTATAATTATAAATGCTTCATTTTAGATTTAAATAGCATGAATAAAAAACAGACCATTTATTTCATAACTATAAACACATGATTTTAATTTTATATATCGCATAATTTAAAAATAAAGTGTTTATCAGAGTGTGTAAGTAAGGGCTGGGGATAGCAAGTGATGGACAGGAGGAGAATAGAAAGGGGCGGGGCTTCAAGAAAGGGGCAGGACTTCAAGGAAGGGGCGGGGCGGTAGATCTTCGCCTGTTCTCAGATTTAAAAAGTGATCTTCGGTGTAAAAAGGTTGGAGACCACTGGTTTAAAGATAGGCCTCTTTGATTCTGGGAGGTGTTCCATGAGCTCTCCCAGTTTCAAGTAATTATCAAAATAATGATTTGCCATTTAATCAGGCATGTAATTTGAAGTGTGGAGGAAGATCTACAGAAAAGATCCAACTTCTTCTAGTCCCTGTCTTGATTAGCCGTTTTATACTGGGGCAGTTTAGATCTTTGCTGAGCTAACTCTACAATCAATGAATTCGGCTGTGGGTGTGTGAATGAAAATTCAGTGTCTTTGAGGAGAACAAAGTATTTTCTGTTCGCCCTGTTACAGGTAGGTTGAATAGATGCAGACTTTTGCTACAGCTCGTCAGATGTCTCCATAATTACCTCATCTATAGGCAAAGCAATTTTCCCTGCGATGTGGGGT
The DNA here is from genome assembly GCA_032595735.1 of Pelochelys cantorii. Taxonomy (NCBI): domain Eukaryota; kingdom Metazoa; phylum Chordata; order Testudines; family Trionychidae; genus Pelochelys; species Pelochelys cantorii. Next base: position 30,816,585 of record CM064340.1, read on the forward strand.
GCAGATTCTTCAGCAAACGGTGCTGCTTTTCCTGCACTTCTTCAAGTGGAAACTGCTGACTTGTTGCAGCTCTTGTGAATAACTCCTGGAATTGTTTAAGATCATTGGTGGGGCATATGTCAGATGGTACGAGCACATCATCTGGCAGTGACAAGGAGTTATCTGTGGGAGAGGCATCCAGTGTATGAGGGTCTGGATCTCCATCATCTATCTGTCCCTCCTTCTTCTCTGAATCTTTGGGTGGGGGAAGGGCTCTGGATGGAAGTAAGCGTCTTTTTGCTGGTGTGGAGTGGGTTGATGAGCGCTGCCTATATAGATCCCAGTGATCCCAAGGTGCCCACTGTGGTGGGTAAGGAGAAGGGTGCAAAGCTCAGTGTGGGTATCAGGCATGCAGCTGGGATCTTTCTTTGCAACAGTGTGAGTGTGAACCCATTGGTGGTGAGTGCTGCAATCAGAATGCACTGATTTGGTCATCATCAGGCCGGGGACTACAGTGAGAGAGTACTGGAGACGGTGCGAGTTGGAGATACTGCAAGTGATAGACCTGTAGAAGCAGGGCATGACTGAGGGTGCTTACCCTGACTGTCAGGTAATGAGTTTGATCTGCCAGATATTGCCCGCGTTAACTGCGGGTCTGTGTATTAAGCACCAGCACAGCTGATGCCGACGGTGGTGATATTAAAGGTGGTGCTGGCTTGTTAGAGTGCACCGCTTTTGCCTGTGGCACCACGGCTTTCTGTTGTGCCGAGCTTTTAAGTGGCGCTGAGAGAGTAGAGCATCCTGGTGCTTCTCTTGGCACCAAGGAGGTGTGCACCAGTGTAGGTGCTGCAGTATGGGCTCTGCCCCCTGATTTTGTGGTGGCAGCCCCAGATGTTCCAGGTCTCAATCCCCTGCTAATTCTTGGGGAGGAGGAAAGAAGGAGAGAGCGAGCTAGAGAAGCTCTCTTCTTCATGGCTTTCCTCAGGAGCAGGGAGGTAGCCCTTTTCTTTGGAGAGCTGTCCTGGTTAGAGGCAGCATCTTTTATAGCCTTATCAAACAGTATCATTCTCCAGTGGAGCTCTCTATCTTTTCTCGCTCTCGCTGTCCGGCTTGAACAGTGCTCGCATTTTTGTGGGTTGTAGGCTTCCCCCATACAGCGTCTACAGAGGGAATGGCCATCGGATACTGGCATGGGCTCTTGGCAATCAGTATATTTCTTAAAACCTGAGGAGGCAGACATATTAATTAATATTTGTTGATCTGACTCCATTCCTTTTTTTTTTTTTTTTCAGAGAAGCAAGGAACTGAGAGGCACCCAGTTCCCTGCACTTGAGTGGTTAACGCTGTGTTCAAATCCCCTGAAGGGAAGAAAAAAATTTTGAAGTAAAAATGAAGGAGGGAAACTATCTACACACATTTCCAATTCTAACTCTATAAAAAGAACTGTCCAAACACTAAATAACTATCTGAGATAATGAGAGTGAGGAGTGTTGAAGCTCTCTCCGTAGCTGAGGATGGTTGAAGAGGAACTAAAGGGGAGGCACGAGCGTTCAAGAAGCAGTGGCATGAGATGCCTCCTGTGCATGTGCGGCCTGACGGGGGAGGGCACTGCTTTGCAATGCTCCAATTTGCGACTCCAGGGGACCCATCACCAGGGGTACGTCTAAACTACATGGCTCCGTCGACGGAGCCATGTAGATTAGTGTACACGGAAAAGCGAAATGAAGCTGTGATCTAAATAATCGCCGCTTCATTTAAATAAATATGGCCACCGCGCTGTGCCGATCAGCTGATTGTCAGCACAGCGCGGCAGTCTAGATGGGGATCTGCCGATCCTGAAAGCCACCACTTCCCTAGGTAACTCGTTCCAGTGCTTCACCACCCTCCTAGTGAAATAGCTTTTCCTAATATCCAACCTAGACCTCCCACACTGTAATTTAAGACCATTGCTCCTTGTTCTGCCATCCGTCGCCACTGAGAATAGCCTCTCTCCATCCTCTTTGGAACCTCCCTTCAGGAATCTGAAGGCTGCTATCAAGTCCCCCCTCACTCTTCTCTTCTGCAGACTAAACAAACCCAAATCCCTCAGTCTTTCCTCAGAGGTCATGCGCTCCAGCCCCCTAATCATTTTGGCCACCCTCTGTTGGACCCTCTCCAATGAGTCCACATCCTTTCTATAGTGGGGGGCCCAGGACTGGACACAATACTCCAGATGTGGCCTCACCAGTGCCAAATAAAGGGGAATAATCACTTCTCTAGATCTGCTGGCAATGCTCCTCCTAATGCACCACAATATGCCTTCTTGGCTACAAGGGCACACATATCCATCTTCTCATCCACTGTAATCCCCAGGTCCTTTTCTGCTGAACTACTACTTATCCAGTTGGTCTCCAGCCTGTAGCAATGGACAGGATCCTTCCATCCCAAGTGCAGGACTCTGCACTTGTCCTTGTTGAACCTCATCAGATTTCTTTTGTCCCAGTCCTCCAATTTGTCCAGGTCACTGTGGACCCTATCCCTGCCCTCCAGCGTATCTACCTCTTCGCCTAGTTTAGTGTCATCCACAAACTTGCTGAGGGTGCAATCCATCCCCTCATCCAGATCATTAATAAAGATGTTGAACAAAACTGGCCCTAGAACCAATCCTTGGGGCACTCCGCTTGAACCAGATATTGAACTGTTGATCACTACCCGTTGACCCAACAATCTAGCCAGCTTTCCATCCACCTTACAGCCCATTTATCCAATCCATACTTCCTTAACTTGCTGGCAAGAATATTGTGGAAGACCTTATCAAAAAGCTTTGCTAAAACCATCCACCTCTCATCCACCTACTTTCCCATATCCACAGAGCCGGTTACCTCATCATAGAAACTAATCAGATTGGTCAGACATGAATTGCCCTTGGTTAATCCATGTTGACTATTCCTGATCAATTTCCCCTCTTCCAAGTGTTTCAAAATGGATTAATTGAGGAGCCCCTCCCTGATTTTTCTGGGGACTGAGGTAAGGCTGACCGGTCAATAGTTCCGGGTATGTCTACACTACAAAGTTAATTCGAACTAACAGCCGTTAGTTCGAATTAACTTTCATAGGCACTACACGCGCAAACCGCTAGTTCAAACTTAATTCGAACTAGGTAAACCTCATTCTACGAGGACTAACGCCTAGTTCAAATTAAGTAGTTCGAATTAAGGGCTGTGTAGCCACTTAATTCGAACTAGTTGGAGGCTAGCCCTTCCCAGCTTGCCCTGGTGGCCACTCTGGGCCAAGCCAGGGAAACTCTTCTGCCCCCCTCCCAGCCTCGGAGCTCTTAAAGGGCCACGGTCTGGCTACGGTGCCCGTGCCAGGTGCAAGCCTGCCAGCACCTAGCCAGCAGACCCTGCACCTGGCACGGCATGAGCCAGCCACCCGCTGCCACCCAGCCCTCCCCCTCTTCCCAGGACCAGGCTGGTGGCTCCCAGGAGCCTGCCCGGGGCCGCAAGAGGTGGACGCCCGCCTGGTCTAGTGCGGAGATCGTGGACCTCATCGAGGTTTGGGGGGAGGCCTCCAACGTCCACAATCTCCACACTAGGCACAGGAATGCGGCCGTCTAGGGCAGGATAGCTGCCAGCCTGGCCACCAAAGGCCACATGTGAACCCAGGAGCAGGTTTGCATGAAAATCAAGTTGGTCCAGTGAGACCCCCGACCCTGAGCTTAGAACATAAGAACATAAGAATGGCCGTACTGGGTCAGACCAAAGGTCCATCTAGCCCAGTATCCTGTCTGCCGACAGTGGCCAACACCAGGCACCCCGGAGGGGATAGACCGAAGACAATGACCAAGCCATTTGTCTCGTGCCATCCATCTCCAGCCTTCCACAAACAGAGGCCAGGGACACCGTTCCTACCCCCCTGGCTAATAGCACTCCATGGACCCAACCTCCATGACTTTATCTAACTTCTCTTTAAACTCTGTTCTAGTTCTAGGCTTCACAGCCTCTTGTGGCAAGGAGTTCCACAGGTTGACTATTTGCTTTGTGAAGAAGAACTTTCTTTTATTAGTTTGAAGCCTGCTACCCATTCATTTCATTTGGTGTCCTCTCGTCCTTCTATTATGGGAACTAATGAAGAACTTTTCTTTATGCACCCTCTCCACACCACTCATGATTTTATAGACCTCTATCATATCCCCCCTCAGTCTCCTCTTTTCTAAGCTGAAAAGTCCCAGTCTCTTTAGCCTCTTTTCATATGGGACCTGTTCCAAACCCCTAATCATTTTAGTTGCCCTTTTCTGAACCCTTTCCAAGGCCAAAATATCTTTTTTGAGGTGAGGAGACCACATCTCTACACAATACTGAAGACATGGCGTACCATAGTTTTATACTTCCCCTCCTCCTTCTTCCCCTGGCTTCCCCCTTCCAGCTCCCTCCTCCCAGGTTTTCACCTCCCCTCTCCCACCCTCTCTCTTCCCCTCTCCCACCTCCTTTTCCCAGTCTCCCCAGAGGTTAATCCCCCCACCCCCAGTTTTGTTAAATAAAGAGAGTTTCTATTTTTGAACACGTGTCCTTTATTTTTTACATCAGGAAGGGAGGCTAGGGAAGGGTAAGTGGAAGGAGGTGAGGGGGGAATGGGGCACGAGCCCCCAATGGGGAGGACTGGGGTGGCTCTGCGGGCTCCTCGGGGTGGAAGCTCTCCTGCAGGGCCTCCTGGATCCTGACAGCCCCCCGAATGACCCTGCCCCCCCGGATGGCAGCCTGCGGCAAGTGCAGCCGGGCTGATGGCCGAGTGCTCTGATGTGCCAAACGTGGGCACTCAGGGCACTCCAAGTCAGGACTGCTTTGCTGTCCCTCATCGAGGTAGACAAGCAAGCAGGGAACCCTGAGAACTGTCTGTCCAGGGTGGGTCGGGTCCCTTTAAGCACAACCCTCAGCTAGCCTGAGGCAGCAGCTCCACGCTCTAAGCCCTAACCTGATGCCCTGCTGGCACTGGTTCCGGCCAGCCTTAACTTCGGTTCAGGGTCCACTCAATGTGGAAATTAGGAAAACACTAATTCAAACTAGTTTTTAAGTCTAGATGTGTTAGTTCGAATTAGCTTAGTTCGAATTAACTAATTCGAACTAAGTTAGTTCGAATTAGAGTTGCAGTGTAGACATACCCTCCCTGAATTGTCCTTCTTCCCTTTTTAAAGATGGGCACTACATTTGTCTTTTTCCAATCTTCTGGGAACTCTCCCAATCTCCATGAATTTTCAAAGATAATGACCAAATGCTTTGCAATCACATTGCAGTGATCTGGATGATGGGTAGGTTTGCACCATCAGCAAGTTCCTAAGGAAACAGGTAGATAGGCTGGAGGGTACGGTTAGGGTCCAGAGTGACCTAGACAAATTGAAAGATTGAGCCAAAAGAAATCTGAGGTTCAACAAAGACAAGTGCATAAGAACATACAAACATAAAAACGGCCATACTGGGTCAAACCAAAGGTCCATCCAGTCCAGTATCCCGTCCACCAACAGTGGCCAATACCAGATGGCCCAGAGGGAGGGAACACAACAGGTAATCCTCACATGATCACGTAACAGAGGCTAGGGACACCATTCCTACACATCCTGGCTAATAGCCATTGATGGACCTAACCTCCATGAATCTATATAGCCTTTTTTGAACCCTGTTAAAGTCCTAGTCTTCACCACATCCTCTGGCAAGGAGCTCCACAGGTTGACTGTGTGTTGACTGAAGAAAAACTTCCTTTAGTTTGTTTTAAACTTGCTGCCTATTAATTTCGTTTGGTGACCCCTAGTTCTTATGTTGTGGGAATAAGTAAATAGCTTATCCTTATTTACTTTTTCCAACCAGTCATGATTTTATAGACGTCTATCATATCCCCCTTTAGTCTCCTTTTTTCTAAGATGAGTCTTTTTAATCTCTCTTCATATGGGACCCATTCCAAACCCCTAATCATTTTTGTTGCCCTTTCCTGAACCTTTTCCAATGCCAATATTTATTTTTTTTTAGATGAGGTGACCACATCTGTACGCAGTATTCAAGATGTGGGCATACCATGGTTTTATATAGAGACAATAAAATATTCTCTGACAAGAATGACCTTGAGCAGGTCACTGCAAATTATGTAGCACTGGGAAGAAGGAGCAAGGAATCTGAAGCATAAGTGGTATTCTCATTCATCCTCCCTGTTGAAGGAAAAGGTCCAGGCAGGAAGTGGTTCAGGGAGGGTGCAGGAGATCCCCCTGCTGAGGGAGTGGTGGTCTGTCCTGCCACTCACAGGGCCCTGGGCCGGTACCCGGTGGAATAGGATGTGCCCGGGTCCCCCTACCGAGGCACAGCCCCACTCAGTGGGCCACTCACCCCAGCCTTAAAGGGCCTGCAATTGACTTTAATGGACACTCTGGCTGGTGGGCCACCCAGCCCTGCTTTAAAGGGCCGGTGAGCAACTTTGGGTTATTGCCTCTGCCCATCCGGCCACCCAGTCCTGAGGGTTGGGGCCAGTCTACAGATTGTTTACGGAGCACCCGGGATGGGCCGCGGGCCCCAATAACCACACGATACGTGGTGGAGAATGTGGGTATGAACTGATTCCCCCCCCCCGACAGAAGGGGAAGAGTAGGGGTACAGACTTGAGTCCCCAGAAAGGGGGGGAGAAAGCACCCAAAGAGAAAGGGGTGTTCCTTTTTTTTGTTGGTTGTTTTAGGGACAGGATGGATCCCAAGAAGCTTCTGGAATGGGTGGTAGAAAACCAGCAGAAGCAGGCCATCCAGCAACAGCAGCAACAAGCACAGATACTTCAGCAACTGGTGGCACAATAGCCGCTGCAGGCGACTCAAAGGCAAGAGCAACTGCAGCTCCTGCTCTGAGAGCTGGCCTCCAAACAACAAGTGAGACAGGAACAAATGGTACAGCAGATGGCGTTGTTGTGGAGGCCTGCCTTGACCTGGGCCCTAACCCAGTGAAGGACAGAGTCAAGAGCAGTCCCGTCTTGCAAAGGTACCCATAAGCCTAACCAAGATGGTGCCTAGTGATGACCCAGAGGCATACTTGGTCACTTTTGAGAGGGTTGCCACCGCTGCCAGGTGGCCAGCCAAACACTGGGCCACTATCCTTGCCTCCTACCTGACAGGAACTGCCCAAAGAGCTTTCCAGAACCTGGATGCCCGAGAAGTGCTGGAGTACCCCAAAGTGAGGGCAGCCATACTGGACCAGGCCGGGGTGAGCCTCGAGACCTACCGTCAGCGGCTGCACCAGGAAAGTGGCCCAAAGGATGCAAGACTTGTGCTGGTGGTAGTTGGAACCAGACCACTGGATGGGGCTCAGGTGGCTGAGACAGTGGCACTAGAGCAGTTCTTGCAGGCCCTGCCCAGGGGGCGTAAGGAATGGGCACAACACCACCGCCCGAGAATGCTCGCAGCAGCTATTGCCCTGGTGGAGGACTATATGGCCACTGATGAGCCTGCCAAGATGGGCCAGAAACCTGGTACCAGTCAGGATAGGGGGCCTGGGAGGAAAAAACCAGCAATGCCTGGCTCTTGGCTGATAGACCGCCGCAAAGACCTAGAGTAACCCAGCGAGAAGACCTCTTCAGGGCCGGGGAGGGCTAGACCTCCCCATGAAATGGGAAGTTTCCCCGCAGGAAAGGCCATCCTCGAGGCTGGGAGGGGGCAGTGCAGTCAGGAGGGGCATTTCATGAGAGAGTGTCCCCTCATGGATTGCACTTACGAGCAGATGCTAGTGGTGGGGTGGAGAGCCTGCAAACAAGAGATGGCCAAGATAGTGGTGCCTGTCCAAGTGGAAGGGAAGCACACCACTGCACTAGTAGACTCTAGCTGCAGCTAAACTATTGTTGCCGGACCAACAAAGTACCACAGTACAACTGCAGTATATTCATGGAGACGTGAGATCCTACCCAACGACCTGGGTGAAGCTAGAGGCTGGGTGACGGGAAGGCCAGTGTTGAGTTGTGGTGGCCCTGAAGCTGCCCTATCTGGTGGTCCTAGGTCGAGATTGGCCAGGATTTGCTGAACTGCTACAGGAGGGCAGCGCATGTACGGCAGCCACTGCAGAGGCGAGGCTTACCTGTAGGGCCTTGAAAGGTGGACCGCAGGCTGATTACTCTGGCGAAGGACCCTCACGAGGCCAGGAGCCCCCTAAACCAGAGCTCGGCCCGACGAGGGGCCCTATGGATTCCAGGCCAATCGAGCTGGCGCTCAATGGGGATTTCCTCAAGGAACAGCAGAGTGATCCAACCCTTAGCAATTCATGGGAGCAAATTATGGGCCGTTCGACCGAGGAGCGTCCACTGCAGAGGCAGCCCCAAGGGCCCCGATTTGAGATAGGCTGGGATCTTCTTTACCGCCTGGCCTCAGATCTCCGAACCCAGGCTGACATCTGCCAGTTGCTAGTCCCTCGATGCTTCCAAAGAGGACTGTTATATTTGGCACATGCTGTGTCCTGAGCAGGACACTTGGGACGGGAAAAGACGCTCCAAAGGGTAGCGAAACAATTCTTCAGGCCCAGAATCCACCAGGAAGCTTGAGACTATTGTGCATCATGCCCAGAGTGCCAGAGGACCAGCACCACAAGTGTTCCCCGAGCACCTCTAGTCTCCTTACCAATAGTAGGGATCCTGTTCGAAAGGATTGGCCTTGATCTGGTGGACCCACTAGGAAGGAGTAGTACTGGACATAAGTATATTTTGGTGGTAGTGGACTATGCCACACGGTAACGTGAAGCAGTGCCCTTACAAACAGCCACAGCCCGCACTATTGCGGAGGAACTCCTGGAAATATTCTCAAGGGTGGGGTTGCGGCAGGAAATGCTTACGGCCCAAGGAATGAAGTGACATAGATACTTATGGCAGAACTGTGCCTTTTATTGAACATTTGCACACTTAGGATCTCGGTATACCACCCCCAGACCAATGGGTTGGTGGAACAGTTTAACAAGGCTCTCAAGTCCATGCTGAGGAAGTTTGTAGAAAATGACCCCCAATATTGGAATAAGATGATGCCGGCCCTGATGTTTGTGGTGAGGGAAGTTCCCCAAGCTTCCACAGGTTTCTCACCCTTTGAACTCCTCTATAGTTGTCAGCCGCGGGGGATTCTCGACCTGGTGCGGGAGACCAGGGAGAAACCCACGCTCAAGAGTCGGTGCAATATATCCTGCAACTCAGAGACCAGTTGCGGGATTTGAGCCATTTAGCCCAGGATAATTTGCGTCAGGCACAGGAGGACCAAACTGCACGTTATAACCGTGATACAAAAACACGGACCTTTCAGCCAGGAGATCGGGTGTTACGGCTACTGCCTTCCTCTGAGCTGAAACTGTTAGCCAAGTGGCAAGGACTATTTGAGGTGATTTGGCAGATAGGGCCTATAGATTATGAGGTGCGGCTCCCAGGACATCGGAGAGAGACCCAACTGTATCATGTGAACCTCCTCAAGGCCTGGAAAGAATGGGAAGCCCTGATGATCACGTCGTCCCCCCCCCCCCGAGCCAAAATTGGGACCTTTGACTGAGAGGACCCCGGGACCCCGGAACCCCAACCCATCGACGTTGAACAAGAGCTCAACCCAGATCGGAGGGAACAGTTATATGGACTCCTAAAGGACTTTACACATGTCCTGTCGGCTGAACCTGGAAAGACAAACCTAATGTGCCACCATATAGGCACCTCCCCAGGCCAGAAAATGAGAGACCACCACTGGAAGGAACTGGACCGGATGTTAGCTCTGGGTGTGGTGGAGGAGACCAGGAGTGAGTGGAGGAGCCCCATAGTTCTGGTACCTAAATCTGATGGGGCAACAAGGTTCAGGAAAGTGAACGCCGTATCATGATTTGATGCATACGCAATGCCACACGTGGATGAACTCCTGGAGTGATTAGGCAGAGCCAGGTTCATATCCACCCTTGATCTTACCAAGGGCTACTGGCAGGTCCCCTTAACACCTGCCTCAAAGGAAAAAACAGTGTTCTCAACCCCGTTTGGACTGTTCCAGTTTATCACCATGCCTTTCGGCTTACATGGGGCCATGGCCACCTTTCAGCAGCTAATAAACAAAATGCTGAGCCCACACAATGCCTATGCTGCTGCCTATATTAACGATATTGTGATTTACAGTGTGAGCTGGGCAGAACACCTGCAGCACCTTGCCCAGGTTTTGCAGGCCTTGGCAGAGGCAGGCCTCATGTCTAATCCAGCCCACTGGGGACAGTGTGAGGTGAGCTATTTGGGCTACACAGTCAGCAGGGGCCTACTCTGACCGTTAATAGACAAAGTGCAGGCACTACAGGACTACCCCACCCTGAAAACGAAGAGGCAAGTGCGACAGTTTTTAGGGCTGGCCGGGTATTACCGGTTTTTTGCCGCCCCAAGCAAAAAAATTTTTGGCCACCTCTCTCCCCCGTTTTTTTGTTGGCTTTTAAACATGTTTGCAGTTCACAGGGTTTTTTTGTTTTCGTTTTCATTTTCATTTTTGTCCCGGCATTATAGCCCTATAAATAGCAAATATAATTGTAATTATTTTTTTTCCATAAAGGCAAAGGCGCTTCAAGTAAACACTCCCTCCCCTTTCACTCACTGCTGGGTCACCACAGCCTTTTCCCTGCCCTGTCCAGCCCCTCCCTATGGACGAGCACCCCTCACTCTCAACCCACAGGGAGAGCAGGGTACAGGGACAGCGCAGAGCCAGAGGGGCATGGGGAACAGGGGAGCAGGGTTCACCGTGGGGAATGGGAGGCACAGAGCCAGACGGGTGCGGGGACTGGGGTAAGCAGAGGAAGTGGGGTGCTGGGGTGCACAGCCAGAGGGGTGCAGGGAACAGTGTGGGGGGTAGAGGGGTGGTGCGGGGAACAGGAGGTACAGAGCCAGAGGGATGCAGGGATTGGGGGACCAGAGTGCAGGGGAGGCATGGGGAATGGGACGTGGGGAAAAGGAGGGGCAGAGGGATCAGGGTCCAGGGGCAGTGCGGGGTATGGGGGACACAGAGCCAGAGGGGTACAGGGAAAAGGGGCTGAGGGGGCACAGAGCCAGAGGGGCACAGGGACTGAGGTGCAGGGGCAGTGCAAGGAACGGGTGGCACAGAGCCAGAGGGGTGCAGGGATCGGGGGGAGCAGGGTGCAAGGGTGGCACAGGGAACAGGGAGAGCAGGGGGGCAGGGGAGCAGGGTGTGGGGTGCAGGGGTGGCACGGGGAATGGGCGGCGCGGAGCAAGAGGGGCGCAGGGCGGGGTGAGCACAGCAAGCCGGGCAACTGGCAGGGAGCAGTCTCTCGCTGGCAAAGGGGCTGGGACCGTGGCAGGACTGGAGCCGGCAGGGCGGGGCGGAGCCTGGCCATGCCGCGCTCCACAGCCAGCTCCCAGGGACACGGAGCCAGAGCAGAGACAAAAAGGAAGAAACGAGAGTAGCAAAATACACACCCTGGTCTTCAGAAAAGCAGACTTCGACTCCCTTAGAGTATGTCTACACTACAGCGTTATTTCAAAATATCTTATTTGGAAATAATGCGTCTAGACACAAAATGCATTTTGAAATAGTGCGTCCACACTGACTGGATGCTGAATTGCATTTAAGGCGGGACAGAACCAGTTCTGGCAGGACATCAGGTCAGGATTTACCTTGTGTGACTGCTGCCTGAGGCTATCTGAGGCCTGTGCTTAAAGGGACCCCCCCCCCGACAGCCACTTCTAAGGTTTCCCTGCTTGCTTGCCTACCTCGCTGAGGGACAGCAGAGCATTTTTTTCTCGGCATGCACTGGTTGCCTTCACTCAGGACACCACAGCACTCTGCAGCATGGAGCCGGAGCCACCCATGGGCACTCTGGTGCTTCTCCTGGACGTGTTGCTGCGAGCCTGGCAGTACGTTCTGCAGGCAGTAACAGTCTCCCTGGTGTGCCCCACTGGGGCTTGTGCCTCACTTCTCCCTCATGTCCTTCCACTTACCCCTCCCTAACCCCACTTCCTGCTGTACAATAAAAGACACGTGTTCATTACAACAAAGTCTCTTTATTGAACAGAACTGGGGAGGGGGGGAATGAAACTGAGCTGAGACTGGGGAAAGAAGGTGAGAGAGGGGAGAAGGGAGGGTACTAGAGGGGAGGGGGAAACCTGGAAGAGAGAGCTGGCAGAGGGAGGAAGGGGGAGGAGAAGCTCAGGGTTCAGGGTTGGGGGTCTCGTCAGCCCAACTGTCTCTCAGCACAGCGGGTGCAGGGGCCTCGGCGTCCCCGGGGGGCTGGGGAGGGTGGGGAGGAAGAAGTGGGAAGGGGAGAAGGAGTGGGAGGAGGAGCAGTAGCTGGGGAAGCAGCAGGGGCTGCAGCAGCAGGAGGCAGCAAGCTCTGCACCAGGGTCTGCAGGTGCTCGCAGATGGCACGGCCCTGGGAAAGCTGCTCCTGCCAGAGCTACAGGTCTTCCTGCACCCAGTGATTGAGGGTGCGGTGCAGGGCTCACAGTGCCCCCAGGTGCTCATGCTGGAATCCCTCCACTGCACGGGTGGGCCTGCGGAGTCCTTGGGTGCGGGAGGATGTCCCGGTGGTGTGGTGCGCCCTGCACTCGCAGTTGGTGTGGCAGTGGAGAAACAAGAGAAGTGGTCAGTTATCCCTGGGAACACCGTGGGTGAAGCCCAACCCCCCTCTGAAAGGCAAGGACGACAGTTCTCCGCACCATCAGAGCCGATGTGCTTGCACAGAGGCCATGTTTGGGATGTCCTGCTATCCCTGGGAGTGGGAGCTGCCCCAGGACTGCACTCATGCCCCTGTGCTGTGTATAGTGTGGGTGTGTTTGTGGGGGGGGGGATGTCCCCTGCATCTGTGCAGAGGGGGCTTGTGGAGGGAGGGCGTCCTGCTGTGTCCCACCCTGGGGTCAGGAGCATGTCATGTCTCTTCACACATGCATGTGGCTAACAGGCCAAGGCCCCCTGTGGGGCAGCCAGCTGAGGCCACGTACCCAGAGGTGGCACGGCACGTGCTCGTACTTACACAGGTTGCTGCGTGATCCGTGGTCAACAAGGCCCACGCACGCAGTGCCTGTTCTCCCTCCCCCACCCCCCATAAGGGGACAGTGATGGCACTCACATGTTGTTGCCTCCCCGGATGACACCGGCGACAGGTCTGCTGGGACGGCTTGGGGGTCCTGGCTGTGTGGCACGCTCCCTCCATGCTCCTGCGGCTCCTGGCCCTCCTCCTGCTCCTCCACTCTGCCCTGGTCAGGGCCCTCTGCCCCAGGGTCGATAACCACCTGGGGGGCACAGACCGTCCCTCCCCCCAGGATGCGGTCCAGGGCATCAAAATAGGGGCAGCTCTCTGGGTCTGCCCCTGTTTGGGAGCTGCCCGCTGTGGCCCTGGCATAGGCCTGCCACAGCTCCTTAATTTTCATCCGAACCTGCTACCTGGGTTCGGATGTGGCCTATGCTGGCCAGGCTGGCAGCCATCCTGCCGTAGATGGCCACGTTCCTCCGTCTAGTGCATAAATCATGGACGTTGGAGGCATCCCCCCAAACCTCAGCCAGGTCCATGATCTCCTCCCTGGACCAGGAAGGCTCCAGCCTTCTCCAGCCCCTGGCAGGCTCCTGGGAGCTAGGGGACTGGGCCCAGGGAGCGGTGGAGGGCTGGCTGGCACCATGCTGGGGCCACTGGGTCAGGGGCAGTGAATACTGGCTCTGGGCTGGCAGGCCTGGAGCTGGCACAGACACTGTGGCCGGACTCTACCCCTTTAAGGGCTCTGGGGAGAGGGGGAGGAGAGGAGTTTTCCTGGTTGGGGCCAGAGTGGCCAGCAGGGCACCCTGGGAAGAGCTGGAGGACCCCTTTTTTGAAATAGCCCCTATTCCGCGTCTAAACAGCACTTATTTCGAAATTGCAATTTCGAAATAGGTGCTATTCCTCATGGAATGAGGTTTACAAAGTTCAAAATAAGTGGTTGGCTTGTGTAGACACTAGTACAGTTATTTCAAAATAACGGCTGTTATTTTGAAATAACTTTGCTGTGTAGACATATCCTTAGAGAACTGATGGGCAAGATCCCCTGCGATGCTTACATGAAGGGTAAAGGAGTCCAGGAGAGCTGGCAGTATTTTAAAGAAGCCTCATTAAAAGCACAGGAAGAAACCATCCCGGTGTGCAGAAAGAAAAGGAAATATGGTAGGCCACCAGATTGGCTTACCAGGGAAATCATTGGTGAGCTTAAACAGGAAAAGGAAGCTTACAGGAAGTGGAAACTTGGACTGATGACGAGGCAGGAGTATAAATATTTAGCTCGAGAATGCAGGGGAGATATCAGGAAGGAGAAAGTGCAGTTGGAATTGCAGCTGGCAAAGAATGTGAAGGGTAACAAGAAAGGTTTCTACAGGCATGTTAGCAATCAGAGGGTGATCAGAGAGGGTGTGGGGCCCTTACTGGATGAGGGAAGTAACCTAGTGACAGATGATGTGGAAAAAGCTGAAGTATTCAATGCTTTCTTTGCCTCTGTCTTAACGGACAAGGTCAGCTCCCAGACAAATGCACAAGGCAATGCGGTATTAAAGGAGGTGGGCAGCCCTCAGTGGAGAAAGAACAGGTTAGGAACTATTTAGAAAACCTAGATATACTCAAATCCGTGAGTTCGGATTTAATGCGTCCGAGGGTACTAAGGGAGTCGGCAAATGTCATTGCAGAGCTTTTGGCCATTATCTTTGAAAACCTGTGGAGATTGGGAGAGATCCCAGATAACTGGAAAAAGGCAAATCTTCTTTAAAAAAGGGAAGAAGGACAATCCAGGAAACTACAGACCAGTCCGCCTTACCTCAGTCCCCGGAAAAATCATGGAGGGGATCCTCAACAAATCCATTTTGAAGTACTTGGAAGAGGGGAAAGTGATCAGGAATAGTCAACATGGATTCACCAAGGGCAAGTCATGCCTGACCAATCTGAGTAGCTTCTATGACAAGGTAACTGGCTCTGTGGATATGGGAAAGTCAGTGGATGTGATATACCTTGACTTTAGCAAAGCTTTTGATATGGTCCCCCACAGTATTCCTGCCAGCAAGTTAAGGAAGTATGGATTGGATAAATGGACTGTAAGATGGATAGAAAGCTGGCTAGATTGTCAGGCCCAATGGGTAGTGTTTAATGGCTTGTTGTCAGGTTGGCGGTCGGTTTCTAGCGGAGTGCCCCAAGGATTGGTTCTAGGGCCGGTTTTCTTCAACATCTTTATTAATGACCTGGATGAGAGGATGGATTGCACCCTCAGCAAGTTTGCGGATGGCACTAAGGTAGGGGGAGAGGTAGATATGCTGGAGGGCAGGGATAGGGTCCAGAGTGACCTAGACAGATTAGAGGATTGAGTCAAAAGAAATCTGATGAGGTTGAACAAGGACAAATGCAGAGTCTTGCACTTGAGACGGAAGAATCCCAACCATTGTTATAGGCTGGGGACCGAACGGCTAAGTAGTAGTTCTGCAGAAAAGGACATGAGGATTACAGTGGATGAAAAGCTGGATAAGTCAACAGTGTGTGCCCTTGTAGCCAAGAAGGCTAATAGAATATTAGGTTGCATTAAGAAGAGCTTTGCCAGCAGATCTAGAGAAGTGATTATTCCCCGTTATTCGGCTCTGGTAAGGCCACATCTGGAGTATTGTGTCCAGTTCTGGGCCCCCCAGTATAGAAAGGACGTGGACACATTGGATAGGGTCCAGCAGAGGGCAACCAAAATGATTAGGGGGCTGGTGCACATGAGCTATGAGAAGAGTCTGAGGGATTTGGGCTTATTTAGTTTGCAGAAGAGAAGAGTGAGGGGGGATTTGATAGCAGCCTTCAACTTCCTGAAGGGATTCCAAAGAGAAAGGCTGTTCACAGTAGTGACGGATGGCAGAACAAGGAGCAATGGTCTCAAGTTACAGTGGGAGAGGTCTAGGTTGGATATTAGGAAAAAGTATTTCACTAGGAGGGTGGTGAAGCACTGGAATGGGTTATCTAGGGAGGTGGTGGAATCTCCATCCCTAGAGGTTTTTAAGTCTCATCTTGATAAAGCTCTGGCTGGGTTGATTTAGTTGGGATTGGTCCTGCCTTGGGGAGGGAGCTGGACTTGATGACCTCCTGAGGTGTCTTCCAGCCCTATGATTCTATGATTCTATGATTAGTCTTTATCACTTTTTAAATGATTCCTAACATCCTATTTGCTATTTTGAGTGCTGCTGCACACTGAGTGGAAGTTTTCAGAGAACTAACCACAATGACTCCAAGGTCTCTCTCTTGAGTAGTTCTAGCTAAATTAGTCCCCATCATATGGTATATACGGTTGGGATTATTTTTTCCAGTGTGCATTACTTTTTATTTATCCACATTAAATTTCATTTGCCATTTTGTAGCCCAATCACTTAGCTTGGTGAGATCTTTTTGAAGCTCTTCACAGTGTGCTTTCATCTTAACTATCTTCAGCAGTTTGGTATGATCTGTAAATTTTGCCACCTCACTGTTTACCCCTTTCTCTAAATCATTTATAAATAAATAGAATAGGATTGGTCCCAGGACAGACCCTTGGGGGACCCCACTAGTTACCTCTCTCCACTCTAAAAACTTACCATTTATTCCTACCCCTTGTTTCCTGTCTTTTAACCAGTTATCAATCCATGAAAGGACCTTCCCACTTATCCCTTGACAACTTGCTTTACTTAAGAGCCTTTGGTGAGGGACCTTGTCAAAGGCTTTCTGGAAATCTAAGTAGACTATATCCACTGGATCCCCATTGTCCTTATATTTGTTGGCCCCCGCAAAGAAACGAGGAGTAACGTTAGTTCGAACCAAGGGGTTTGGTTTGAACTAATGCGTCCCAGCACGCACTTCCTGGCTCGAATCAGCTGTTGAGCGGAGTAACACGCCGGCAAGATCATGCTAATGAAGCGCGGGATAGTTAAATCCCCGCTTCATTAGCGATTTCGGTTGCCTACATTTGCATCCCTAGCTCGAACTAGAGAGCAAGTGTAGACGTACCCTTGTAGATTAATAAGGCATGATTTCCCCTGACAGATCCCATGTTGACTTTCTCCCAAAAAATTATCTTTGGCTATGTCTACACTGCAGGCTTCTTGCGCAAGAACTGCCATGTGCTTTTGTGCAAGTGATGTGCTTTTGTGCAAGAGTGTCTATGGCAGTGTGGACACTCTCTTGTGCAAGAAAGCTCTGATGGCCATTTTAGTCATAAGGGTTTCTTGCACAAGAAACCCCTGTTCCTGTCCACACTAGCCTTTTTGCGCAAGAGCTCTTGCACAAAAAGGCTTATTCCTAGTGGGGAGAGGAATAACTCTTCTGCAAAAAGCCCTCTCTTCTGACAATCTACTGTAAACTTTCTTGTGCAAGAAGCCTGCAGTGTAGACATAGCCTAAGGGTATGTCTTACACAAGGCATAAGGGATCGGTTGGCAAAGGCTTCCCCTGAGAGATCCGTGTCTGGACTGCCGCGCTGTGCCGGATCAGCTGATCGTCGGCACAGCGTTGTGGCCATGTTTATTTTAATGAAGCGGGGATTATTTAAATCCCCGCTTCTTTGCCTATGCCAGGTAAACTAGCTTACATGTCTCCATCGATGGAGCCATGTAGTCTAGACATACCCTAAGGCTGTGTCTAGACTGGCAAGATTTTGCGCAAAAGCGCCTGCTTTTGCGCAAAAACTTGCCAGCTCTCTACACTGGCCGCTTGAATTTGCGCAAGAGCACTGACATTCTAATGTAAGAAATCAGTGCTTCTTGTGCAAATACTTTGACGCTCCCATTTGGGCAAAAGTCCTTTTGCGCAAAAGCTTTTGCGCAAAAGGGCCAGTGTAGACAGGCAGCTAAGACGTTTTGCGCAAAAGCAGGCTAAACGGAAAAAAGCCCTATGGACGTTTGGAGACTCCATAGGTAGTCAGCTCCCTGGGACATCCTGGTAACCCGATCCCCCTTAAAGCAGATGCAGGATGCTGAGCTCACACGGCAGGAGCCTTCCTCGCACCTCTGGCCAGAGGTCTGCCACGTGGCCCCTGCCATCCAGCAGACACCCGCAAGCACCATGGCAGCTCCAGGGGGGGATCAGCCACCCACACCCCCAGCGCAGGAGGCCCCCAGGGGCCGCAAACGAAGGGCCCCATCCTGGTCCTCGGGGGAGCTGGACAGCCTGCTGGACCTCTGGCAGGAGGAGGAGGCCCTCCAAGACACCCGCTTCCGGCGCCGGAATGCAGACATCTTCGCCTGCATGGCCCAGGCTCTCGCCCAGCAGGGCCATCCAGCCCGAACCCTCGAGCAAGTCCGGGAGAAAGTCAAGGAGCTGCACCTGGGCTACGTGCGGGCCAGCAAGGGACAGGGGGCAGGAGCAGACACCTGCCCCTACTATGACCGGCTGCACGCCATCCTGGGCCAGCCAGCCCCGCAAGCCCCAGACGTGCCCGTGGACAGCAGCGTGCGCCCCCCCCCATCACCAGGACCACCGAGGCGGGAGAAGGAGACAGCAGTGCATCGGAGGATGAGGCCAGCATTGCCACCCAGCAGGCCCCCTCCGGCAGCCCCGATGTCTCCCGCGCATCCTTGGAGGCCGGGGAAGGATCCACCGGTGAGTGTTGCACTTTGCACTCACAAGGGCTGCGGGGTGGGGGGGGAGAGCATGTCACTCAGGCCACGTGAGCTGCATGCTGTGTAGCATTAGGCAGTAAGCAGCACGTGCAACCACGTGCAACCTGGTGACCGAGCGGCATGTGGCCACGGCAGGCAGCTGCAGGGCACGCCTGGGACCATGCTGCTCACACACATCCGGCGGGACCAGGGCGAAGGGTGGATGCCAGCTGGAACCAGCCAGGGCCCCAGGGACTCAGCCCAGAGCCCACACCTCCACAAGGGTGCAGCACGCAGAACAGCACACTGTCCCATTCCTGGCTGTGAGGCACAGCCAGCTGCTCCTGGTAAAAAACCACAGCGTCACAGCCCTGTGAACGTGGCCCCCACTGAGCCCCTTGCCTGCTCCCGGTGCCTTGGCTGGCTCCCCGAGGGAAGTCCCCACTGTGGCACACATGTCCCTGGGCTACGTGTGTGAGGGATAGTGGGAGGGAGAAGGGGGGAAGAGCTCGGGCCGCCCCTAGGGCCGCCTGAGTTTTGCTGCAAGGATGGGACACTCCCCAGTCACTCTCCTGGTTCCGTCCAGGAGATATCTCACGTGATGGGGACATGAGAGCCCAGACCACGTCTGCCAGATGTGCTCCCAGGCACTGTGTGGAGATTCATCTCGCTCCCTGTCAAACACCACTGATTAGCCCAAAGCCTCACAGCCTCCACCGGCAGGGAGTTCCACAGGTTAACACAACACAAGCGCCCTCCCGCCCTCCATGGGGCCAGGACACAGACCGGTGGTTACAATACATGGAGGAGGACCTTACTCCGGGGCGGTCCTCTTTGCAAACATACAACACGGGGAGCATGGGGGGAACTGAGTGGGCCCAAGCCACACTACTGCGGTGTCGCCTGGGCTCAGGGGTGGAGGGCATGAGGTGTGGGGACAGTGGCCGGGCTGCCTGACTGACCCATCCTTTCTTCTCTTCCCTGCAGCGGGACCAAGCATAAGCCGGGGACCCTCCAGTCCGGCAGCAGCAGCGGCAGCAGCAGCACCCCCAGCCGCCCAACCACCGAGGCAGAGGCTCCGCCACCGGGACCAGCTCCTTCAGCGCCACGTGCAGGCCGTCGAGCGCGTCGAGGCTGCCATCACTTGGCGCGTGGAGGCGGACCTTCAGTGGTGCCAGGAGGCCTGGGCCGCCTTCCAGGCCCAGTGTGTGCGGATGGCCGACTCCATCGCCACCCTCACCGCCCACATTGGCCATGCCATACATTACAGCATGGCCTTGCCCCATGCCCCCGCCATCCCTCCCCTAGCACTGCCCCTGCCCCCTCCTGCAATGGCCCCTCCTGCCCCTGCTCCTGCCCCTCCTGTTTCTGCTCCTGCCCCTCCTGCTCCTGCACCTCCTGTCCACCTCCCCGTGCAGCCTGCCCTGATGCAGCCTGCCCCCCATGTCCAGGTCCGCCCCCTCCCAGTTGAAGGTCTCCTCCCCCTCCCCCTCCCTGTTCAAGGTCTCTTCCCCCTCCCCCTCCCAGTTCAAGGTCTTCTCCCTCCTCCCCCTCCCAGTTCAAGGTCTCCTCCCCCTCTCCCCCTTGTAAATAAACACATACCAGTTTTTCTGATGAAAACAAAACTGTGTTGTTTATTGTGTTACTCAAGGTAACTTAAATAATTGATTTGAGATGCCAATTAGCCAACTAAATTTCAGAAGATTACAAAATGCGGACACCAAATACCGTATCTATCACCAGTCGTTCCTTTAATTGGTCTTTGGTTTGTGGCGCATAAATAAATACTGACACTTTAAGTAAAATTTAAACCACAAGACTATATTAACATAGATAACAAACAAGCAAGAAAGGTTAAAACACGAACACAAAGAATATTTACATAGTCTAGACGCAGGACGATTGTAGTGTTGCTGGCGACCTCAATCCTTTGGTCCTTCCGGGCCTTGGGAGAGGAACAGCCAGGAGTCACTCGATGGAAGACGCCGCCGAAGCTGGCGACCTCAATCCTTTGGTCCTTCCGGGCCCTCAGACGAGGAACTGCCAGGAAATCCCTCGAAGATGACTGGAATCGGGTACGCTGACTCGAGCCTTCCGCACAAACCACGAATCCTCTTCCTGTTCTTTGGGACAGCTCGGACAGGCGATGGTGGCCTAAACCCTAGCCTAAACTAAAAAGAAAAACCCTAGCTACATCCGACGCACCCGACGAACATGCACGATGACGGCCGATATGCTTCGAACCGACGCTGCCTGACGAACAGTCACAACAACAATAGCTAATTTAACTAAACCTAACTCTGGACCCAATTTATATTGGTAGGTGCAAGCCTTCTGCTTGACCTGACCTGACAGACAAGACTACCAGGAGTCTTCGTACCCAACAAAACAAGTATAACCAAGGTTGGTTTGTACAATGCAGTAAATTTACAATTGGGAGTTAAGGGGAGGGGCGGGGAAGGGTAGGGGATGGGAGGGAGTTGTATGGGGAGACTGAGGCGACTCTACTATGGGGCCTGTGCGAACATGCCCGTCAGGGCCTCTCGGATGCGCACCCCATCCTGGTGCGCCTAGTGGATGGCAGCTGTGTGGGGCTGTTCATAAGTCTGTGCCTCGGCTGCCAGCTGTGTGGGGAGGAAGGCCTCCCCACTCCGCTCCATAACGTTGTGGAGCACGCAGCATGCGGCCACTACCTCCGTTGCATTCCGCTCACCCATCTCGAGACGGGTGAGCAAACAACGGAAGCGGGCTTCTAAGCGGCTGAAGGCGCACTCCACTTGATTCTGGGCCCGGTTGAGGCGGTTGTTGAACCAGGCCCAGTTCTGGTCCAGCCTCCCCGTGTAGGGCCGCATTAGCCAGGGCAGCAGGGGGTAGGCCGCATCCCCGATGATGCAGATGGGCATAGGCACATCCCCGACAGTCAACTCCCACCGGGGGAAGTAGGTGCCCGCCTCCAGCCTGCGAAACACTCCAGAGTTGCGGAGGATGCGGGCGTCGTGTGCCCTGCCGGACCAGCCCGCATAGACGTCCAGGAAGCGGCCCCAGTGGTCCACGAGGGCCTGGAGAACAATCAAGCAGTACACCTTCCTGTTTGTGAAATGGGCTGCTCGATGCTCCGGGGTCTGGACGGGGATATGGGTTGCATCCAGGGCTCCCCTGCAGTTGGGGAACCCGAGGGCAGCGAAGCTGGCCAGCGTAGCGTCCACGTCGCGCAGGCGGATCACTTTCGGGAGCAGGACATTGTTGATGGCGTGGACGACCTGCAGAAGGGTGCAGAGAAACACATCACATAAGGCAGAGGTGAGTGTGCACTCCCTTGGCCCCCCCCCCGTGATTCCCTCTGTCCTCACGCACACACACACACCATGGCCCCCTCGCCCCACGCTCCCCCCTCTCCACCAGCAGGCCTGTGCAAGGGAGGGACGGCCCAAACCCCTGGGTTACCCAGCCTGGAGACTTGGCTGCCCCTGGGCATGGAGTGCAGCACCCTCCTCCCACCCCACTCCCCCCAGGACTTACCTCCATAACGATGAAACCGACAGTGGATCTGCCCACCCCGAACTGGTGTGCCACCGATCGGTAGCTGTCCGGGGTGGCCAGCTTCCAAAGTGCGATGGCAACCCTCTTCTCGACGGGGATGGGTGCCCGCAGCCGGGTGGTGGCTCTCTGGAGCACAGGGGCGAGCCAGGCACACAGCTCCAGGAACGTCCGCTTTCGCATGCGGAAGTTCCGGAGCCATGCTGGTCGCCCCATTGCCCCAGGACCAGCCGGTCCCACCAGTCGGTGCTGGTGTCCAGTCTCCCCAGTGGCCTCTCCACCCTGGGTGAGGGAGTCCAAAGCGGTCTGCGCCTCCTGGTCCTGGAACAGGAGGGCACCAGCCTGGAGCAGCAGCTGCAGGCACTCGAAAATGGCTGGCAGTGGCCAGAGCAGGCACATGGCCATCCCTGGCTCCGTGGCAGACAAAACAAGGCAAAAGAAAAAAAAAACAGGCAAAAGCACTAGGTGGCAAAAGGCAGTGGTGTCCAAAAGGCAGAGGGCAACCACCAAAACTGCTACGGCTGTCAGTCCCTACAAGAGGTCCTAAAGCACGGAGCAGGAGACAAACGGCTGTCCAGGGAGATCCCTTTAAGCACGTGTCAAAAAGGAGCTCCAGCCCCCCCCCCCCCCGAAAGGGCTGGTGCCCTTTTGCCCTCTGCAAAATGGTTCTGGGCTTCTGCTTTTGCGCAAAAGCGCGCCACCAATGTAGACACACTTTTGCGCAAAAGTGCATCATTATAACGATAACTCCATGCCAGTCTAGATGTGCTTTTGCGCAAATACTTTTAATGGAAAAACTTTTCTGTTAAAAGTATTTGCGCAAAATCATGACAGTCTAGACGTAGCCTAAGTGTCTGACAATATCATTCTTTACTAGTTTCAACTAATTTCCCGGTACTGACGTTAGACTTACTGGACTGTAATTGCCAGGATCACCTCTAGAGCCCTTTTAAAATATCAGCATCAGGTTAGCTATCTTCCAATCATTAGGTATGGAAGCTGATTTAAAGGATAGGTTACAAATCACAGTTAATTGTTCCTCAATTTCACATTTGAGTTCTTTCAGAACTTTTGGGTGAATGCCATCTGGTCCCGGTGACTTGTTACTGTTAAGTTTATTAATTTGTTCCAAAAGCTCCTCTGATGACACCTCAGTCTGGGACAATTCCTCAGTTTTGTCATCTAAAAAGAATGGCTCAGGTTTGGAAATCTCCCCAATATCCTCAGCCATGAAGACTGAAGCAAAGAATTCATTTAGCTTCTTCACAATGACTTTATCATCTTTGAGTGCTCCTTTAGCATCTTGATCATCTAAAGGTTGCAATGGTTCTTTAGCAGGTTTCCTGCTTCTGATGAACTTTAAAACATTTTACTATTCCTTTTTGAACTTTTGGCTGGTTGTTCTTCAAACTCCTTTTTGGCTTCTCTTATTATATTTTTACACTTAATTTGACAAAGTGTATGCTCCTTTCTATTTTCCTCACTAGGATTTGACTTCCACTTTTTAAAAGATGTCTTTTTATCTGTCACTGCTTCTTTTACTTCTTTTAAGGTGAGACTTGACAAAGCCCCTAGCTCAGTGGTCATCAACCAGTAAATCAGTGTCTACTGGTAGATCCTGGAGTCTCTGACAGCTGATCCTGACTGGTTTGGCTGGGAGGCTATCAAGTGCCTGCATTTTAGCTGCACCGCCCCCCACTATCATGCTGATCCTGCCCTCTTCCTTGAAGCTGACCCCTGGGGAGCCTTCTGCTTGCTGTACCCAGTGGTGGAGGCAGAGGAGTGGGGCACTGATGTCAGGGTGTCCCCTCTCCCTCTACCCCATCTCCACAGAAAAGGGGAGCATGATAGGGCTCAGACTGGAAGGAGCTTGCTGGCAGCTGCTTTCATGTATGAATGTGCTCAGCATACTTAGAGAAAATGCAAATCTGTCACTCTCACACTTTGTCTTTCCCGCTCACTTCCGAACCTAACACATACCTGTGGTGTTGTTCTTGTTGTTGTCATTTATTTTTATTTGTTCAAAGTGTGTTGTTTTGTTTTTTACTGGTCTGTGCAGTTCATATTTATTTCTCTCATGCTTAAATGTCATTCTTTCAAAAGTGAATTCTAAAATCCAAACCTGTCATGGCTGGTGCAATTATTCCTTTGTTATTTTTTTAAAAATACATTTTAGATCTAGGTTTTTGGTTTCTACAGCTGGTGCACAGCTGAACATTATATCAATATTAGTGCACTTAACAAAATTCCTTCCCTCTAATCTTTTCCATCCATGTGTGGAACAATGGCCCAGAGTCTCCTGGAATAGGAATCAATTTCCTGGAAGCCCCGTAAGCCAAATTAGGAGATTGGCCACCAACAGTCTGGCAGCAGTGGGGCTAAGGCAGATGCCCCCACCCCACACACCTGGCTCTGCGCTGCTCCTGGAAGTGGCTGGTATGTCCCTACAGCCCATGGGATAGGCAGGGCAGGGAATTTCCACATGCTGCCCTTGCCTGCAGACACTACCTCTGCAGCTCCTATTGGCCAGGAATGAGGAGCAGTGGGGGCAGCCCTTGAGGCTGGGGGGCAGGGCATGGAGACACATAAAGTGGATATCTGTGGATTTGCAGGGCACTATTGATGATTTCCTGAGGTCTTTCCCTACTCTAATCTTCTATGATTCTATATAGGCAACTCTATAGATGTCTAAGAATAATTCATTTACTTCTCCAAACCTACATTCATGTAGGGCTGGCCTAGTAAGGCAGCATTTGTAGTGTGAGCATTGATAGGTGGACGATTAATTTGCAGTTAGCAGAGAAATGTGTTCCTGGTGAGTAGTACAACAAAATATATCCAGTTTGCTATTTTCCCCACACAGATTACCTATCACTCAGTTATTTGAGATTCCAACTTAATTAGTGTTCCAATTAGTTATATCCCATCACATTCAGAAGCTAATAATTAAGTATTTCCCTGATTATATGTTATTTCATTTCTCCTGTTGAGAAACAGTTATTTGTGTGAAACAGGACTGTTGAGAAACAGTGATTTGTGTGGGTTTTTTAATCCGTTATGGCTAGTCAGGGAGGGAGTTAAGATTATTTGAAATGTTAGAAGATCTTGGCAAAGATCAATGGCTCACACACTTCAAAATGGGTTCTTAATAAGGTAGTTGGAAGCATTTTGCCAAAGAATGGAAAGCCTTATTGGCAATATCAACACGTTTCAATCAGAAGTGCTAAAAACTCTGCCATTTTTAAACTGTGACAGACCTAGGGCAGCTGGCTACAATAGTTGAATGGATGGCAGATGTGCCCCGAGCTGGGTGAAAGGCTTTTTGTTTCCCAAATGAACTTCCAGAGACTGCTGCCACATAATCAAGACAGGCACCTGAGGCTAATTAAGAACTTGCCTGAAACAGGGAGCTAATCAGACACCAACAGCCAAGTAAGACCTACAGAGCTGCCTTGAAAAGGCTTCCCCTAGGTTAGGGAGAGGGAAAGAGAAAAGAGATGGACTGAGAAGAAGAAGGAGGAGGAGGAGGAGGGTGTTGCTAAGATAGGAAAAGAGTTACTCAGGTACCAGGGTGAAAGCACTAGGGCAGCGTTTGGAGGAAGTGGCCCAGGGAAAAGGCTACTTTATTGGGGAAACCTGATCAGTTGCTGCTGCCTAGGGTCCCTGGGCTAGAACCTGGAGTAGGGGGAAGGTCTGGGTCCCCAACCCTCCCCTTACCATTAACAAGTCTGATGCTGGAAAAAAGAAGGTCCAGGATTATGAAGGGAGTCTCCCCCCTCCCTCACATCCCACTGATGAAAACAGTTCAGTAAGCTTTGACCCTTGACTTCCAGATAAGAGGTGGAGAATCACAGTTAGCCTCTGAGGCATTCAATAACCACCTAGCAGCACAGAACCCAAGGGGCACAACTGGAACTCTGCCACACAATATTTTTTAAACAATATTCTTTTGTGCGGGGGAAAAATTCAGTTTTTATCCCACATCAGGACAAAAACTTTAAAATGCCTGAATTGGATTTAAATGCCAATATTTTTCTCTTCCCTAAGAAGAGAAAATAGCCTATAGGTTACTTCTGTATTGTACATGAGAGGTGCACAGGAAACCTACGGGCAAATGTCTGTACTCAGGAATGCCCCTTGCAAATTCTGTATATCTGTGAGTTACAGGACTATAACCAAATACAGGAATTTCACAGAATCATAGGGCTGGAAGAGACCTCAGGAGGTCATCAAGTCCAGCCCCCTGCCCAAGGAAGGACCAATCCGAACGAAATCAACCCAGCCAGGGCTTTGTCAAGCCCAGACTTAAAAACCTCTAGGAATGGAGATTCCACCACCTCCCTCAGTAACCCATTCCAGTGCTTCACCACCCTCCTACTGAAATAGTTTTCCTAATATCCAACCTAGACCTCTCCCACTGTAACTTGAGACCATTGCTCCTTGTTCTGCCATCCATCTCTACTGTGATCAGTCTCTTTCCATCCTCTTTGGAACCTCCCTTCAGGAAGTTGAAGGCTGCTTTCAAATCCCCCCCTCTCTCCCCCACTCTTCTCTTCTGCAGACTAAATAAGCCCAAATCTCTCAGCCTCTCAAGGTCATGGGCTCCAGCCCCCAATCACTTTGGTTGCCCTCTGCTGGACCTTATCCAATGCATCCACATCCTTTCTATAGTGGGGGGCCCAGGACTGGACACAATATTCCAGATGTGGCCTCACCAGAGCTGAATAAAGGGGAATAATCACTTCTCTAGATCTGCTGGCAATGCTCCTCCTAATGCACCACAATATGCCATTAGCTTTCTTAGCTACAAGGGCACACTGACTCCTATCCAGCTTCTCATCCACTGTAATCCCCAGGTCCTTTTCTGCAGAACTGCTACTTAGCCAGTTGGTCCCCAGCCTGTAACAATACTTGGGATTCTTCCGTCCCAAGTGCAGGACTCTACACTTGTCCTTGTTCAACCTCATCAGATTTCTTTTGACTCAATCCTTTAATCTGTCTAGGTCACTCTGGACCCTATCCCTGCCCTCCAGCATATCTATCTCTTCCCCCTACCTTAGTGTCATCTGTAAACTTGCTGAGGGTGCAATCCATCCCCTCATCCAGGTCATTAACAAAGATGTTGAAGAAAACGGACCCTAGAACCAATCCTTGGGGCACTCTACTGGAAACCAACCGCCAACCTGACGTCGACCCATGGATCACTACTTGTTGGGCCTGATAGTCTAGCCAGCTTTCTATCCATCTTACAGTCCATTTATCCAATCCATACTTCCTTAACTTGCTGGCAGGAATATTGTGGGGGACCATATCAAAAGCTTTGCTAAAGTCAAGGTATATCACATCCACTGACTTTCCCATATCCACAGAGCCAGTTACCTCGTCATAGAAGCTAATCAGATTGGTCAGGCATGACTTGCCCTTGGTGAATCCATGTTGACTATTCCTGATCACTTTCCCCTCTTCCAAGTACTTCAAAATGGATTTGTTGAGGATCCCCTCCGTGATTTTTCCAGAGAGTGAGGTAAGGCTGACTGATCTGTAGTTTCCTGGATTGTTCTCTTTTAAAGATGGGCACTCCATTTGCCTTTTTCCAATCATCTGAGATCTTTCCCGATCTCCATTTTCAAAGATAATGGCCAAAAGCTCTGCAATGACATTTGCCAACTCCCTCAATACCCTCAGATGCATTAAATCTGGACCCTTAGATTTGTGTGTGTCTAGGTTTTCTAAATAGTTCCTAACCTGTTCTTTCTCCACCGAGGGCTGCCCACCTCCTTTAATACCGCATTGCCTAGTGTATTTGTCTGGGAGCTGACCTTGTCCATTAAGACAGAGGCAAAGAAAGCATTGAGTACTTCAGCTTTTTCCACATCATCTGTCACTAGGTTACTTCCCGCATCCAGTAAGGGCCCCACACCCTCTCTGATTTCCCCGGTAAGCCAATCTGGTCACCTACCATATTTGCTTTTCTTACTGTGCATCAGGATGGTTTCTCCCTGTGCCTTTAATAAGGCTTCTTTAAGATACTGAATAAGGACAAATTTTAAAGGCAATATGAACGTCCCAAATCTGGGACTCTCTGGTCTGGCAACATCCATGGTCCGGCAAGGCCACGGATGTTGCTAGACCAAAGAGCCCCAGAGAAACCCAGGAGCTGGGCCAGGCACCATCTGGGCAGCCCTCGGCGTAGCTGGTAACCCCCAGTATCAACGGGGCCAGGTGGAGGTTGGGGAGCTCCTGCCTTGCCTGGGGAACACCCAGTGTTAGTGGGGCCACATGGCTAGGGAGCCCCCGGTCCCAGCTGGGGAATCTCTGGCCGCAGGGAAGTGGCCTGCAGTCTGGTGGCCTTGGCCAGGAATCCTGGCAAACCCCCAGTGTCAGCGGGGTCAGGATGACCAGGCAGCCTCCACCGGGGAACCCCCAGCTGAAGCAGGGCTTGCGAGGGCGGGTGGCCCTGGCTGGGGAGCCTGTGGAATCCCCAGTGCCAGCAGGGCTGCCCCAGCAGTGGGGCGGGATGGTCAGTTGGCCCTGGCTGGGAAACCCCCCATTGGCAGCAGGGGTGGCCCCACCCAGGAACCCCCGGCTAACTCCCTGAGACACCTGGACCAGCAGCAGCCAAGCAGTCCCCAAGCCCCAGGAGAATTTTGGGCAGAAAGGTGGGGAGCCCCTGCTAGGTCAGTTTTAGCAGGGTCAGCAACAGTGTGGGGAGCCCCAGAGAGGGGAGCCCAGGAGCAGGGCAGTCAACAGGGGAGCATTGATCTCCCCTGATCTGGCAAACTCCCTGGTCCCAGACAGCTCAGGTCCCAAGGATGCTGGGTCAGGGAGGTCCAGCCTGTGTCAGTAGTGCATAGTGATGCAATCATTCTTCACAACTGGTATCAGACTGGTTTGCCAAAGAAAATAAAGTGTCTTTTCTCTTCAGTCAGCAAAATCCTCAGATTAGAGCTCAGCATTCCCTTGCCAAAGAGACCTAGTTCATAACAATTGATTATTTCAACAAACCTGGTCCTCAGAATTACACGACTGCTTAGATGTTTATAAAACCAGTATTACACACATTCTATTCAGTAGAAGAGCAGAAAAATATTCTCCTTCTGAAGGGAGAAGCTGGGGAGCGAGGGGGGGAAGCAGGGGCAGGAACAGGAGTGACAGACTGCTTAACAGTGGGCCACTAGACAATTGTGGTGTAAGTTGTGCACATGCTCCAGGCTTGCTGTGACAGCTCCAGCCAGGTGGTCCGGCGCAGCTCCAGGTTGGCATCAAACATCCGGTCCTGCTTCTCCAGAGACGGCTGCCAGCAATGTGCTCCCACTCGAGGTCTTGTCAGTGTCTGCAGGTCTCGTGGGGTTGGAGGGCTGGCACGGGAGTTGTGACTTGCACCCCACTTACTGCTGGCTCAGCTGTGAAGAAAAGCGAGAAGGGCAGTCAACCTAGAAGGCTTCAGGCACGCTGTCTAGCCCTAATGCGTGAACCAACACTGAAAGGTCTCGGTTCAGATGAAGATGATGTGCTTCGAGCAAGGCCATCTGTGGCCTAGACATTGGGTGCTTTCCTGCAGGGACACAGATCCCAGGGGAGCCCTGCTACCTCCATGTCCCAGGGACAAGCAGGCATGGGAAGGTTCCAGCTAGGCCAGGAGCCTGCGGGCGGGAGGTGCGGGGTGACAGGGTAGTTGGCTTCCCTCTGTGCCGTGCGCCCACCGGTCTGGCAGTGGCAGAGTCCCACAAGGAGAGGACTTCTATCCCTGCCCTCTGGAGAGAGAGAGAGAGAGAGAGAGAGAGAGTGTGTGTGTGTGTGTGTGTGTGTGTGTGTGTGGCAGATGCTGCTGCTGGGGAGGCTGCTACTGGCATTCCCTCCTCTTCCTCCCTCCTGGCAGGCTCCCCTGGCAGGGGCACGGTGTCCTCTGCCTTGCTGTGCTTGTTCAGGAGCGAATGCTGCCCCAGCAGTGCGGGCATGAGCCTGTGCCATGTGCAGCACTTCTGTGTGTGTTCTTGACCCCATCCTCCTTAGTGGTGGCTTGTGGTGGGAAAGTGTCACATCACCGGCTCAGGAGTAAGGCCGGTCTGTGCAGGAACCCTGTGAGCAGGAATGCAAGGTTCCTGTGTGGCAGCCTCACTGCAGCTGTGTGCTCTGGACTGGTGCTCCATGTGCACCCATGTGCACAGGCTTTGGTGCGATGCCCAGGCTGAGAAGGCTGAGCAAGGAGTGTGCAGCCCCTCGCTCTCTCCCGCCCTCCCCCCCCCCACGCATGTTGAGAGTAATGGAACTCACCTGATGGACCTTCCCCATCCTTGTCCGACCCCGGGTGACATCTTGGGAGGGGGCATGACTGGTGGGCATGGTATCGGTGCTGGCCTCCTCCTCTTTGTCCGCAACCCAGGCTTCCAGGAGGCTGATGACCAGTGTCTCCAACCCAGAGTCTACAACAAAGGGAAGGAAGGGACTGACTACCCCTCCTAGGATGCGGTGGAGCTGCTTGAAATAGGGGCAGGAGTGGGGTGCTTCCCCTGAGCAAGAGTGCTGCTCCCTGGCCTTTGTGTATGCCTGCCTCAGCTCCTTTCATGCACACTTGTTCTTGCATGCACATGTGGCACTTCTGGGCCAGGCTGTTGGCCAGCCATCCATAAATGTCAGCATTCCTGCATCTGGTGCAGAGATCATGGAGGTTTGCCTCCTCTCCTCAGGCCTCAATGAGATCCAGGATCTCTGCACAAGACCAGGATGGGGCCCTCCTCTTTTGCCACCAGGCAGCGTCTTGGGAGCTGCCTGCAGCTGTGCTGGCAGCCATGGGGGGCTCAGATGGAGCACTGATGGCTGCCATGGCAGCAGGGAAGGCAGAGCGGGGTGCTGCAGTGTGGCATGGTGCTAGTAGGGCTCATGGCATGCCACAAACTGTTTCCCTTGTGGCTGCAGGAGAAGGGGAACTATAGAGTTCTGATTGATGTGGACATAGTGACCACCAGGGCAGCTGTGAGAATCCCTGGAGGCCACTTATTTCAAAATAACCACAGCTGAGCTGTCTACACATGCTATTTTGAAATAATTATTTCAAATAGTTGTTCCTCTTGAAATGAGGGTTACAGATTTTGAAATAATGGGTTTGCTTTGTAGATGCTCACCTTGTTTCAAAATAACTCATGTTATTTCAAAATAATGCTGCAGTGTAGACATGACCTATAGTGGCTACTGCTGTAGTGAACTAGCCACACTCAACTGGCCAAATAACCACATATGGCTAGTGGCTACCATGATGGACACCACGGCAAGCTCCAGGTGTGGTGTGCAGGTGCTTGGTCCAGGAAGAAAACCTGACATTACTCTGCCTGTGGGAAAAGGAGCACTATTACAGAAGCTGAGGAATAAGAGGGACAAATCCTAGTGCTGGCAAAAGGGAAGAAGCTATAGGAAAGGAAGGCAACAAACCTCTAATGCAATCTCCTCTCCCCACTACTATTATGCTACTGCTATTATGCAGCACTCAGTGCCATAGAGAGCAGGGATTCCAACACCAGCAACAATGGACACATTGATGCCTTTGGAAAGGAGCAGCCAAGAACTTAAGACTGAGGAAGAGCAGGGCATAGATGATGCAGGGCTGCCAGAGAACCAATAACTGTTAGAAGGGAAAGACACTCAGGCAGGTATAATTTACTTCCTTCATTAATGTACTTCTTACTTTCTCCAGAATCCCTAGCACTTGACACACATCCTTTACTCTCTCCCTGTCTCAAAATGGCAGCAACCCATTTAAAGGCTAGGGCACAAAGGAATTCTGTTCAAAGCAGACAATATTTTAAGAGCATGCACTGCCCACTCTAACAAGGGAAGCAGGCAAAAAGCATTCCCAAACACATACTTTTTTCAAAGACCTTTAATACATTCAAAGTGCATACCTCTGAAGAGCACCGAAAACAGAAATAAATAGTTCCAGTGATTTTTAAAGTACATGCAGTATCAGTTCAAAGTAACTACACCTCAATTCCCAAGTCCCTGGTCCAGCAAAGACATCTATTCTCGGGCTTCCTGCTCCCTAGCTATGACCTTGTCATCTCTCTCTCGACTGGGTTATTTCCAGGAGAAATTGGAGAAAAAACAGTGGAGACTTAGTGGTTCTATGTTTTCAAATCAGAAATACAATAGTTGGGTTTCCAAACCAAAATGTTACATATACTTACCAAGTCAAGCATACATTATGCACATACTATGGTTAGACCCGGGAAAGAGAGAATTTGTGTGTGGCTGGCCTGCAGGCGCTTAAGAACTCAAATGGCCATACTAGGCCAGATCAGTGGTTCATTTAACCAGCTATCTCAGAGGAAATGAACAGAAAAAGGCAGGTATGGAGTGGTCCATCCCATGTCATCCAGTCCCAGTGTCTGTCAGAAGTTTAAGCACACACAGAAATGGGGTTGAATCATCCTCATCTTGGTTAATAGTCTTCGAGGGTCCTATTCTTCATGAAATTATCTAATTCTTTTTTGAACCCAGATCTACTTGTGGCCTTCACAACATTCCCTAGTCATTAGTTCCACAGATTTACTGTGTGTTAAGTGCTTCCTCTTGTTTGTTCTAAATGTACTATTAATTTCAGTGAGTGATCCCTGGATTTTGTGTTATGTGAATGGACAAATAACACTTCATTTTTTTTTCCTCTACACAATTCATGATTTCAGAGACCCCCTTAATCATCTTACCTACATTGAACATTCCCAACCTTTTTAAATTTCTTCTCATGTTGAAGTAGTTCCATACCCCTAAAAATTTTTGCTGCTCTCTTTTTTGTTCCTCTTCTCTGTCCTTTTTACAATTCTAATATCTTTTGGAGCTGAGAAGACCAGAAGTGCATGCAGCATTCAATATATGAGCATAACATGGATTTATACAGCAGCAGCATGATATTTTCTATCTTATTATTTATCCCTGTCCTAATGGTTCTGACAGGCTCATAAAACAGTCTGGCAATCACAACCTTCTATTTGCTGGCCCAGACAGCTTTCCCATCCTCTGGGACAGTTTCACTGCTGAACTTTTCAACCAAGCAGTGATCTATCTTTGCCAAATACTTCTAGGCAAAGAAGCCTTGTTTCTCCCAGCAGGGTAAGTCACAGTTAATGTCCGCCTCAGAATTCCTTTTTGAGAAAGTGAAGAGTTCTGCCGTATAATCCTAGGCAACCATGAGACCCCTTCATCGGCTTACATATCTAAGGATTTGGTGCCCTCCTACATGATATCCTCCAGGATCACTATTACCTATAGCAGTGCTTACTACAGTATCCCTCCAGATACCCATACACCTCCCTCCCAGCTAGATGGCGCAAAGTGTCCCTTGTAAGCACCTTGCTATGTGCAGATGAATTGTAACAGCTGTGAAGCAAGTGGTAGTGAGTGTCCTTTTTTTTTTTTTTTTTTTAAATGCAGCTCTATCAGGGAAAAAAATTTAAGGAGCTGAGTCACTTCTCTGTTGATGTGTTCAGCTTAACAATAGTTGTCTGTTTATCAGTGACCTCAATGGGGGTGCCCTTGAGACCCATCTCTCCTACACATGCAGAGAAATTGACCATGATGAGGAAGAAAAAAAGAAACAGCACCTCATACTTTCTTTATATAGGTGAATTTGTTATAATGCTGCATAATAAAGTTCTAATTTTTTAAACCATGATTTATTTTGTCTCAAAATGGAGCTGCAATCCTTGAACTCAAACCTCTCAGTCATTAGCCAGCAGCACACCACCTGCCTCCCCAGTTAGCCCTGGAGAGAAGCTGCTAGCAGGCTGGTGTGCACCCTTTTCTGGTCCAGACTAGCCCCAGAGAAAAGTTGGAGGGTGTGCTGCATGGGCCCTCACTGTCCTGCCCCTGATCAGCCACTGGCCACCCCCTGCCCTGACTCCTGCACCCTCACCTCCTGCCCTGAGCTCCCTACACCCTCCTCTGACTGCTGCAACCAACCCCCTGCCCTGAGCCCCTTCACACCTGTCATAATCAGGAGGGCTGACCAGAACCTGGGGACTAAGGGGTTAACTATGTCTCCTGTCCCTAACCAGGTATCTGGTCAGCCAATAGCAATGCAGATAGGGATTTCAAATTGGGACAAAGGAATTTTTATTTTCCCTCCTTTGTCTGAGTCAGTGGTTTCTTCTTGGAGGCCTGTCTCTCCAAGAAAAGACTTCTTATGTGTAAGTAGGGAAAAGTTTAGCTAATCCATCAGGTTTTATTGTTTTTTCATGTTTTGGGAATTTGGAAACAATGTCTGAGCTGTTAACTGCATTTTTTTCCCCTCTCTCTCTCTTTTACAACTAAAGCTGTTAGCCCAGGGAATTTTCCCTGAGTATATCAATTGGTGGCTCTTACCATCTAGCCACTTTACTATGCTTGCAACTGTAGTTTTGTTTTGATAAGTTTTTCTTTTTTTCTAACTACCTGGTATTGGTTATTGGTGTCCTAGTTTTATCTTAGGGATGAGATTTCCCAAGTGATCTTTCCCTGACTTTTTGTGTGGAATTACTTGGGTGGTGGCAGTGGATATTCTCCAAAATCCAGGTATTAGGATTTGCAGGGGGAGGGGAGTTTTTGTATCAAAGCCTGTAGAGAAGGTTTGGGGTGTTTTTGCAGGCCCCCACTTCTGCATTTGTTGTGCCAGTGTGGGGAATAGCCTTAACACCCCTCAACCCTGACTCCTGCTCCCCATCCCCAGCCCCTTGTCCTGAAAGACCCTAGCAATGCTGGATATGTTTTATAGTACGTTATACAATGAAAAGGGGCACACTTTTAAAATGCACTTTCTTCTTGATGGACCCCACAACACTACCATCATTCTTTTAAGAAACACTTACCTTCTTTCAAAAATAAATAAGTGGAAAAAGTGGATGGGTGATTGTAGAGGATCATGTTTAGAACAATACAATTACTGTAAGATGGATGCATAATTGATGGGAAGACCATATTCAAAGATGGTTATCAATGGTTTGCTGTCAAGTTGGAGGGATGCATCTGGTGAGGATCCTGGCTTTTTACTCTTCAATTTTTTCATTAATGACTTGGATTATGGTACAGAATGTATGCTTGTAGAACTTGCAAATGACACCAAACTGTGAACAGTTGAAAGCTTTTTGGAGGACAGGATTAGAATTCAAAGGGACTTTAACCAATTCAAGAATTGGTCTGAACTCATCAGGTTGAAATTCAATAAAGACAAGTGCAAAGTACTAGATTTAGAAAGGGGGAAAAAATGCATTAACTACAAAATGGGGAATAACTGCTAGGCAGCATTACTGCTGAAAAGGATCTGGCAGTTATAGCTGATCAGAAATCAAGTGTGATACAGTTGCAAAAAAATGTTAATATGGTGGAGTGTAAGAACAGCAATGTTGTATGTGAGACATAAGAGGCAATTGTCCCACTCTACTCAACATCGGTGAGTACTCAGCTATGGTACCATGTCTAATTGTAGGCATCATCACTTCAAGAAAAATATGAAGGAAAACAATTAGTCATAGTAGATGGAAATTCAGACGTGTTCCTAATTAAATGTTATATGGTAAATTAATCCTCAGCTTCCAGATACTGAGCTGTCTACCCAAATCTCTCTCCGCTAATGATGAATCCATAGCGGAGCAGCCTGGATGCTTTAGGCCAGGATGGAAGTACAGTGAAAGCTTTATTATCTGGCACTCCGAGGGAATGCCAGTTGCCAGAAAGGGTGCATCTACATTGCATTGTTTTTCCAAAATAAAGGCCGTTATTCCAGAAAAACCACACTAGCGTCCACACAGCCACTGCATTATTTTGAAAGAAAATTGAAATAATGGAGGGCTTCTTCCAACATTGGAAAACCTCATTCCTCGAGGAATAAGGCCTCTTCCAAAAAAGCTTTTTCGGAGGAGGGGGTGTGTGGACATGGAATAGGGAGCTTTTTTGAAAAAAGAGGCCTCCAGGAAATCCCACAGGTGCCCTGCTGACCACTCTGTCCACACATCAGGATTCTATAGTTCCTGTTCCCCTGCAGCTCTTGAAGCTGCAGACACAAAGGAAAGGGCTTGTAGTAGGAAGCTGGGCCTCACAGCCTCCAGCCACAGTGCAGCTCACAGTGCAGAACATCTAGCCATCATGTCCCAGCCACAAACTCCCCAAGAGCCCATGCCAGGGAGCACTCACAGGGATCCCAGGAGCCTGCCAGGGGCCGCAAGCGGTGTGAGCCATCCTGGTCTGGGGTGGAGATCCTGGCCCTCATCGAGGTGTGGGGCAACGAGGAGAACCTCCAGGATCTCTGCTCCAGATGGCGCAACGCCAGTATATATGGCCAGATGGCCGATAGCCTGGCCACAAAGGGCCACATCAGGACACAAGAGCAGATCCAGAGCAAGATTAAAGAGCCTCTGCCAGGCATACGTCAGGGCGAGGGAGCACAGCTCATGCTCCGGGGCAGAGCCCCACTCCTGCCCCTATTTTGATGACCTGCACTGCATCCTGAGGGGTCATGCAGCCCCTTCCCCACCCTTGGTGGTGGACTGGGGGCTGGAGACCCCTGTCACCCACCCAGGGGTCCCAGCCAACGAGGAGGAGGACGTGGCCAGCACCATGACCATGCTCATACTGCAGCTGGTACCTCATGGCCTGGATGTGTCCTAGGCATCCTCCCAGGCTGGGGAAGGATCATCAGGTGAGCAGTCTTAGTTTTCTCACAGAGACAGGATGGGTGTGGTGGGTGCTGATGGGCTGTGGTGTAATTGTCGCATGGCCATCTCAGCCTGGCCATGGAGCTGCAGGCCATGCACGTGGATGCACGTGCAGCACCAGTCTGCACCGTGTAGCACCAGGAGGCAGCACCGGAGCACCCCTGGGCTCCTGCTCACAGGCTCTGGGGAGGCCAGACACGCTTCTGACCCCCAGGGGAACAACCTCCCACCACAAGCCACTGCTAGAAGGAGACTTGCGATAAGAACACACACACAGACTCTGGAGTGCCCACAGACTCTGGAGTGCCACACACAGCACATGGTCTTGCCTGCATGCTCGAGGCAGCACCAGCTCCCAGGGATAGCACTTCAAGGCACAGGTGTGTGTGTGCTGCTCATCTCCCCCTCTCCCTCCCCCCCCCCCCACACCCTCTCCCTCAGTGGCCAGGGATACAAGGTCTCTCCCCTTGGGATTCCACCAGTGCCAGACCATGTGGAAGCCCAGGTAGCTCAAGGCCCTCCCTCAGAGCCATTGGATCCCAGTGTGGCTCGCCATTTCCTATGCCTGCTTGTCCATGGGGTGTGGGCGGGGGGTTGAGAAGCATGGTCCCCTGGGGATGTCTGGGCCCCTGTAAGACAGGGCTTACTGTCCAGGCCACATATGGCCTTGCTCTCGGGACATCACCTTCCTCTGAGCTGGGAACTGTGGCTCTCAACTCACTTGAGGGCACGGCCTCAGGGACAGTGTCTCTCAGGATGACTGATCATCTCTCTTTATTATACCCAGCAGATTTTTCCAACAGCAGTAACCCTCATTCTACGAGGAAGAAGCCTTTTTCCAAAAGAACTCTTTCACAAGAAGGCATGTGTGGACTGAGAGGAGGGTTTTTTTCCCAAAGAAGAGGCCTCCAGGAAAAAGCACAGGTACCCTGGTAGCCACTCCATACAAAGTAATCTATAGTTCCTGTCTCCTGGCCCTTCTTAAAGCTGCAGGCACCCTGGACAAGCCTGGTGGCAGGAAGCTGGCCAGAGAGCAGCACTTCACTATGTGGCTCTCCCTGCTAAAGACCTTCTCACTGAAGGCCGAGCCCCAAACCCCCCTGGTCCTTGCCAGGAGCAGCCCCAGGGGTCCCAGGACCCACCCAGGGGGATGAAGAGGTGTGCACCATCCTGGTCAGGCCTGGAGATCCAGTCCCTCCTCGAACATTACAGGATCCCCAGGCCAAGCACCACAACATGGACATTTATGGCCGGATGGCTGAGTCCGTGGTGGAGCACGGACACCCACTCCAGTCCTTGGAACAGGTCCAGAGTAAGGTAAAAGAGCTCTGTCAGGGATATATCCAGGCCAGAGAGCGCAGCTCATGCTCAGAGGCAGGACCCCACACATGCCCCTATTACCAGGAGCAGCACCAAATCCTGGGGGGGAGCCATCTTCCCCCCCCCCACCATCCTAGTCAACTCTGGCCTCGAGACCCCCGTCATCACCCGACCGGAGATCTCCGTGGAGGAGAAGCTGGAGGACCAGGGACAGCCAGAGGCAGAGACAGAGGAGGAGGAGATGGGCACTGTGACCGTATCCCTGGAGCTGGTGCAAGTGAGCCAGGATGTGTCTCAGGCCTCCTCAGATGCCTGGGAGGGATCTTTAGGTGAGTGGTCACACTTTCACACACACAGGGTGGGGCAGGTGCGTAGGTGGTGGGGGGCAAGTGTCACTTGGGCTGCTAAGGCTGGACATTGTGCTGCAGTCCATGCACGTGCAACCATGTGCTGCGTTACTGTGTAGCACGTGGACACAGCAGGCAGCCTCTGAGCACGGGTAGGATCCTCCTCCCAGGCTCAGGGGAGGCCACACACGTCCTGCCATGGAGGTTGGGGGGCGCCTTGGCTGGAAGCAGGCTAGCCACAAGGGCGCAGGCACGACCCCACACAGACCAAGGAGTGCCACACACAGCACACAGGCATGCCTGCACGTGCGAGGCAGCAGCCGCTCCCATTGACAGCCCAGCAAGCTGCACCTGTATGTGCAGACCCCAGAGAGGCCCAAGCTGCTCCCAGCTCCTCTGCTGCTCATGAGGGGATCCCACTGTGGCCACTTTGCTTGGCTGTCTGTGCTTGGGCTGGGGGGGTTGGGGGGAGGTGGGAAGCGGGCAGCACGGCCCTCTGGGCACGTTGGGGTCCCTGTGAGACAGGGCCTGCTGTGCAGGCCCCACATGACATCCCCCTCCTCTGGGCCACGGACTGTTGGTCACTGCTCACAGTGGAAGGGACGGCCTCAGGGACAGTGTCTTCAGGGATGACTAACGGCCTCTCCCTCTTGTATGTTCTCCACAGCGGAACCAGCCGGTACAGAGGGCCAAGCCACACCATCGCCGCCACCTGCCAGAGCCTGGGGACCCAAAGGCTGACTAGGGTCCACAAGGACCTGATGCGCCAGCACATCAGTGTCCTTTGTGACATCCACCAGACCCTGGCGCACAAGGTCCATGTGGACTTGGAGTTGCGGGAGCGCGCCTAGGACCTGTTGATGCAGTGGTATGACAACATATGCCGTCATGTCCTACATGACGGCACACCTGCCTGATGATACTGCTCTTGGCTTCCACCATCCTGCCCCCCATGCCTTGCCCATTCCCCATCCGCCTGCCCCCGCACTATGCCTCTGCTCCCTCCCCTAGCAATGCCCATGCCCCCTCCCCAAGTGATGCCTATAGCCCCTCCCCCTGCCAACCCTGACCCAGCTCCAGCCCCCTGTCCTGTTCACCCCCCTGTGCTCCCTGGATCCACCTAACCCTGATGAGGTCCCCGCACCCGAGTTGGTACATCGAGCCGCCCCCCTCCCCCTCCCAGTTATGAGACTCCCTACCCCCGCCCACCTTTTCTGAATCTTTGATTAATACAGACTGCATTTTTTTGAAAACCAAACAGGTGTGTTTATTGGGAGGTCAGAGAAAGGGCGAAGGGGGGGGGGGTTGTGGCGGGGAAGGGGTAGGGCCGCAAGGCAGAGATCCCTAGGGAGAAGGCCCTGGGGAGAGTTACTGGGGTTCTCAGAGAACCTCTCCCTCAGGGCCTCCTGGATGCGCACCCAGCCTGATGGGCCTGTTGGATGGCAGCTGTCCACGGCTTTTGGAAGGCTCACCCCTCATGGCCGGCGTCTGCCCCCCCCCCCCACCCCGGGAGGAAGGCCTCCCCCTTTCTCTCCACAATGTTGTGGAGGACACAACATGCCTCCTCGGGGATGTTGTGCTCCCCCACGTCAAGGCGTATCAAAAGGCACTGGGAACGTGCCTTGAGGTGGCTGAAGGGGCACTCGACCTGGATCCGGGCCCGGTTCAGGTGGGCATTGAATTGGTCCCTGCTGGGATCCAGATGGCCGGTGTACAGCTTCATCAGCCATGGTAAGCCATGTCCCCCATGATGCACAATGGCATCTGCACATCCCCAACCGCAAAGTCATGGTGGGGGAAGAATGTTCCCCCCCCTTCAGCTTCCCATACAGACTAGAGTTTCTGAAGACATGGGCATCGTGTGCCCTGCCTGACCACCTGACAAAAATGTCTGTAAAGTGTCCCCAGTGGTCGATCAGGGCCTACAGCACCATTGAAAAGTAGCCCTGTTGATTAATATACTGGGCTGGTCGATGGTCCGGTGCGCAGATCAGGGTATGGATCCCATCTGTGGCTCTGCCATAGTTCGGGAACCCCAGGGCAGCAAATCTGGCCATGGTTGCATTCAGGTCTCCCAGAAGGATGACCCTCCGCAGCAGGATTGAGTTGATGGCCCTCATAAACTGCAGAAGGAGACAAACAAACACACAAAACAGAAAATGAGAGAGGGGATGCCTGAGCCCTTGGGAGGTGCTCACCTTGTTCCTCTCCCCTGTCCCTCCCCCCCCCCAAACATGCCAGGAGCCACCTCCTATGAGGCCACCACCCAGCAGCAGGGCTGTGTGAGGGCAGGATGGCACAAGTCCCCGGGGATGGGGCTTCCCCCACACACACATCGCCCCAACCCCCCTTTCCCAAGGGTCCCCCTTATCCAACACTCTCCCCACCCCCCTTCAGGGACTGCAGCCCAAGAGTGCCTTACCTCCATGAGGAGGGTCCCAAAGGTAGACTTCCCCATGCCGAACTGGTTGCCTACTAACCGGTAGCTGTCGGGGGGTGGCAAGCTTCCAGAGGGCTATTGAGACCTGCTTCTCCAGGGGGATGGTGGTCCGCAGGTGGGTGTCACATCTCCGGAGGGCCGGTAGCGAGCCAGGCACATAGCTGCAATAAGGTGGCCTTCCACATGCGGAAGTTTTGGAGCCACTGATGGTCATCCCACCACTCCAGGACCAGCCAGTCCCACCAATTCGAACTGGTGTTGAACCTCCAGAAACGCCTCTCTGCAGTGGGGTGCGGTTGCCAGAGTAGAGCAGCCACAGGTATGGAGAGGGTCCCCAGAATTAGCTTGGGGTCCAGGTCGTGCCAGATCAGGAAGGCAGCTGGCAGAAAGTGCTGCAAAAACTGCAGCATAGCCATGTGGGGTCATCGCATGCCCAGGGTCAGCTCTAGCTCCATGGCACAAAGGAAAAAGCTGTGGTGTCCAAAAAAAACCCAGGGCAACTACAGCAGGCACTGTGAGAGCTTTGCTGTCCCTTGAAGAGGTAGCAAGTACGCAGCAGAAGCAGAGAAGGGGTGTCCAGGTCCCTTTAAGTGCATTTCTCTGCAAGGCTCCAGCAACTGGTGACCTAAAGCCCTGGCTGAAGTGGCTCTGGGTGGCCTTTTATGTGAGAGTGTGTCCTATCAGTATGGATGCTCTCTTTCACAAAAGCACATCGCTTTTTTAATGTACTTTTGTGTGTGGACGTGCTCTTGTGCAAGAAGTTTTTTCGGAAGATCTCTTCCGAAAAAAGCTTCTTGCAAAGGAAGCCTGCAGTCTAGACATAGCCTTAGTTGCATCAGTTACATTTCATTATGTCCATGATGAATCCAGATGTAGAAGCAAACTGCTGAGCCATGTTGTATTATCAGAGAGCACATATCATGAAACACTAAAGATCAGAATACAGAATAGGTATTTTATCTGAAAATATGTATGTCCAATCCTATAAAAATAAAGCAAATAAGTTTTCATTGGAAAACTTTTCTTGTTTTGCGTGTTTGTTAAACAAATGCCTTGGCATTTGTTGCAATGCTGCTCTGGTTTTCTGGGTAGCTAACATTTATTCAAGCATATTCTGTGAAATCAGCTGTCTGTGCAAACAATAAATTATCCAGTTAGACAAATTTACAAGCAATCATTTGAAACAGCTGGAGTGACAATCGCAATCTCTTTACTACTTTTGATTTTTTAAAATAAACAATGGAGTGTCCTCTAAAAAAAC
Organism: Pelochelys cantorii; assembly: GCA_032595735.1. Classification (NCBI taxonomy): domain Eukaryota; kingdom Metazoa; phylum Chordata; order Testudines; family Trionychidae; genus Pelochelys; species Pelochelys cantorii. The sequence continues at coordinate 30,858,678 of CM064340.1, forward strand.
CTAGAAGGATCTCGTTCAGATGTGAATTGTTCTTTTTTAGGATTTTTCATGGTAGCCCTGGAATTAATGTACAAAAACGAAGATGGGTCAGATCTTCAGTTTGTGACATCGCTGAAGGTTCACTGATTTACATCAACTGAAAATCTGGCCTACTGCTTTTATTAGAGCTTCCTCAGTCTGTTTTTAACTGTGGTTTTAAAGGACTAAACTATACTTACAACAAGGAATATTAAAACAAAAACATCATTTTTCTTAGATTATTATGTGTATTGTAGTGGCAGAAAGACTTTACCACAAGATGTTTTGTCAGCTGTTCAAAACAAAGACCAGTAAACACTTCTTTACAAGATATAATTTTGTATTTAATGTAAATAATTCAGATTAACTAGCAAGTATTTCTAAAGAGAAATAAAATACATATTCATGAGATTTGATTTATCGTAATTATTACTTCTGATTGTTTACATCTGTTAATACTTTATATAGTGAGTTCATATTCATAGGAAATTATTTAGGAATCTCAAAGATGTAACTGATGAACTTATAGTTATGAGGGGGTTGCAGCTGAGAAAGTGAATTTATTTTTATTCTTAGATCATCTGTGGCATCAGATTTGGGATTGACCTTTTTTCTCTTTCAAGTGTAACTGCTCATTTTTGGTGAATAAAAGTGAAATCAAAGTAATCACACTGACTGGTCAAAATGGTGCCTAGTAATGTCATATCACTGGTTAGCGGAGATGAGAGGGAAAAGTAGAGGAAAAAGAGCAAGTGAATATATAAGCAAAGAACAAAAAAAGCTAGATTTGACTCAGAGAAAAATTGAGTTTTTAAAAAACTGTAAGAAGCTGACATTTGAGTTATTCTGATCTCTGTGTGACAGGGCATATCAACCCTGCACTGGGACTGAAGGGTTAAGCCTGACTGCTAGGGTTGCCAGATGGTTGAAACAAAAATACCGAACCCTCCCCCCCCCCAAAAAAAACACTGGAAAAAAATTCTGTTGAAGGGAAAAAAGGGGGGGGGGGAGACCAAAGTTGTTGAGCAAAAAAAAAAGGGGCTCCAAGGACTTAAGCCAAAAAAATAAAATAAAATAAAACAGCATTAAAACAGCATGTCCCCTTTAAGAGTGAGTGCGGGGATAGGAACAGGGGAGAGGTTGAGCACTAAGACCCAGGGGAAGCATTGCTTCCCCTAGGTCTTTTGGCCGGCAGCCATTTTGTGCCGGCAGCCTTGGGGAAAGAGGTACGCATGGGGTCGGGGGGCTGGGGACGTTGGGGGCCGGGGGGAGGGGGGTCGGGAGTGGGGAGGCCAGGTGCTGAGTGTTTGTAGGGTTGCCAGGTGCCTGGCATTTTCACCTCCTGGCTGGGGAAAAATTCAGAAAATACTGGACATCTCAGGTGTCTGGTATTCTCTGAATTTTTTTACCGGACAGGAGGCGAAAATACCTGACTGTCCGGGTGAATACCGGGCACCTGGCAACCCTACTGATTGCCTGGTTGAGAAGACCCTGCCTCCACACCCCTGCTTCAGCTAAAGGCCAGCTATAAAGGCCTGTGGGAGCAGCTTAGTCTGGGCTGACTGCTGATGAGGAAGGAGGTGCTGCAGGAACCCCTGAAAGAGAAGTGAAGGTATCACCAGATGCTGTTGCCAGTCAGCAGGGAATTGCAGCAGAAGCCCCCAAGCTGGAGGGAAGAGATGGAGAAGACTTCACAGGAGAAACTGGTAGGAAGTAGTCCAGGGTGGGGACTTGTGCCCCAGATGCTCGGATTCTCCGCCGAGCTACTGGTAGTCCACTCCACTGCTGACAGGGCCCTGGGCTGAGACCCGGTGGAGAGGGCAGGCCTGGATTCCCCTATTACCTCCTCACCAACCCCACAAGGGACTCTACCTGCTACTACTGACTCTGGCTGCTAGGCCACACTGCCCTGCGGGAAGGTAGCAGTACTATTGACTTTGAACATTAGGACACACATGGGATTGAGCACCAAGTGAGGGGCCTCAGAGGTCTAATGCCCCTCCTGAGGGGAACTGGTCGGCGTGCCCTGTGACACCCTGGTAGAGGGCTTTCTCCAGATCTCCCACACTGTGCTGTGCTCTGCTCTACCCTAGGACTTTATTTCAAAATGACACCCTCCACAGTCGAATTTATAAATGGAGCATCCAGACTGCCAAGCCCATTAGTTCAAAATAGTGGGCTGTGGAATTTGAAATCTGTACTGCTGCTTTTCATCAGGGCTGTGTCTAGACTGGCCACTTTTTCCGCAAAAGCAGCCGCTTTTGTGCAAAACCTTGCCAGCTGTCTACACTGGCCGCTTGATTTTCCGCAAAAGCACTGACTTTCTAATGTAAGAAATCAGTGCTTTTTCCGGAAAAGCTTTGACGCTCCCGTTCGGGCAAAAGTCCTTTTTGCAAAAAATTGTTGCGCAAAAGGGCCAGTGTAGACAGCTAGCTAAGACTTTTGCGCAAAAGCAGGCTAAACGGAAAAAAGCAGTTTGGATGCTGGGAGACCCCACAGGAGCCCCGGAGTTCCTGGTAACCTGAGCTCTTAAAGCAGACACAGGCTGCTGAGTGCACGTGGCAGGAGTGTGCCTCAGACCTCTGGCCTGAGGTCTGCCATGGTGCCCCTGCCGTGCCCAGCAGCCACATCACAGCCAGCTTGGCAGCTCCAGGCGCTCAGCCACCTGCACCCCCAGCGCAGGAGGCCGCCAGGGGCCGCAAACGACGGGCCCCATCCTGGTCCTCGGGGGAGCTGGACAGCCTGCTCGACCTCTGGCAGGAGGAGGAGGCCCTCAACGAGACCCACTCGTGGCGCCGCAACGCGGACATCTTCACCTGCATGGCCCAGGCGCTCGCCCAGCAAGGCCATCCAGCCCGGACCCTCGAACAAGTCCGGGCGAAAGTCAAGGAGCTGTGCCTGGGCTACGTGCGGGCCAGCGAAGGCCAGGGGGCAGGAGCATACACCTGCCCCCATTATGACTGGCTCCACGCCATCCTGAGCCAGCCAGCTCCGTAAGCCCCAGACGTGCCCGTGGACAGCAGCGTGCGCCCCCCCATCACGAGGACCACCGAGGCGGGGGAAGGAGACGACAGCAGTGCATCGGAGGATGAGGCCAGCACTGCCACCCAGCAGGCCCCCTCCAGCAGCCCTGACATCTCCCGCGCATCCTCCGAGGCCAGGCAAGGATCCACCGGTGAGTCTTGCACTTTGCACTCACAAGGGTGGGGGGCGGGGATCCAGGCACCCGGAGGGGGAGAGCATGTCACTCAGGCCACGTGAGCTGCACGCTGTGTAGCATTAGGCAGTAAGCAGCACGTGCAACCATGTGCAGCCTGGTGACCGAGCGGCACGTGGCCGCGGCGGGCAGCTGCAGGGCACGCCTGGGACCCTGCTGCTCTCACACATCCAGCGGGACCGGGGGGAAGGGTGGATGCTGGCTGGAACCAGCCAGGGCCCCAGGGACTCAGCCCAGAGCCTGCACCTCCGCAAGGGTGCAGCACGGAGAACGGCACACTGTCCCATGCCTGGCTGTGAGGCACAGCCAGCTGCTCCTGGGTAAACCGCAGCGTCACAGCCCCCACTGAGCCCCTCGCCTGCTCCTGGTGCCCTGGCTGGCTCCCCGAGGGAAGTCCCCACTATGGCACACATGTCCCTGGGCTACGTGTGTGAGGGATAGTGGGAGGGAGAAGGGGGGGAAGCGCTCGGGCTGCCCTTAGGGCCACCTGAGTTTTGCTGCAAGGATGGGACACCTGCTCCCCCTCCCCCCAGTCCCTCTCCTGGTTCCGTCCAGGAGATATCCCACGCGATGGGGATCTGAGAGCCCAGACCACGTCTGCCAGATGTGCTCCCAGGCACTGTGTGGGGATGCATCTCGCTCCCTGTCAAACACCAGTGATTAGCCCAAAGCCTCACAGCCTCCACCGGCAGAGAGTTCCACAGGTTAACGCAACACAAGCGCCCTCTTGCCCTTCACGGGGCCAGGACACAGACCGGTGGTTACAATACATGGAGGAGGACCCTACTCCAGGGGCGGTCCTCCTTGCAAACATACAACACGAGGGGCATGGGGGGAACCGAGTGGGCCCAAGCCACACTACTGCGGTGTCGCCTGGGCCCAGGGGTGGAGGGCATGAGGTGTGGGGACAGTGGCTGGGCTGCCTGACTGACCCATCCTTTCTTCTCTTCCCTGCAGCGGGCCCAAGCACAAGCTGGGGACCCTCCAGTCTGGCAGCAGCGGCACCCCCAGCTGCCCAACCACGCAGGCACAGGCTCCGCCACCGGGACCAGCTCCTTCACTGGCATGTGCAGGCCGTCGAGCACATCGAGGCATCGATTCGCCTACGCGTCGAGGGGGACCTGCAGTGGCACCAGGAGGCCTGGGCCGCCTTCCAGGCCCAGTGCACATGGATGGCTGACTCCATCGCCACCCTCACTGCCCACATAGCCCATGCCATTCACTATGGCATGGTCTTACCCCATGCCCCCGCGATCCCTTCCCTAGCACTGCCCATGTCCCCTCCTGCCCTTGCAATGCCCCCTCCTGCAAGGCCCCCTCCTGCCGCCCCTGCAATGCCTCCTCCTGCCGCCCCTGAAATAGTCCCTCCTGCCCACCTCCCCGTGCAGCCTGCCCCGATGCGGCCTGCCCCGCATGTCCAGGTCTGCTCGCAGGGGCCACCCCTCCCAGGAGTAGCTCCTCCCCCTCCCAGTTGAAGGTCTCCTCCCCCTCCCCCTCCCTCTCCCCCTTGTAAATAAAAACAGACATTTTTCAGTTGAAAACAAAACTGTGTTGGTTATTGTGTTACTCGAGGTAACTGTAATAAATGATTTGAGATGCCAATTAGCCAGCTAAATTTAAGAGGATTACAAAATGCGGACACCAAATTCTGTATCTATCACCAGTCGTTCCTTTAAGTGGTCATTGGTCTGTGGCGCATAAATAAATACTGACACTTTTAAGTAAAATTTATACCACAACTATATTAACATAGATAACAAACAAGCAAGAAAGGTTAAAAGACGCACACAAAAGAATATGTACATAGTCTAGACGCAGGGGACGATTGTAGTGTTGCTGGCAACCTCAATCCTTTGGTCCTTCCGGGCCTCGGGAGAGGAATAGCCAGGAGAACCCTGGAAGACGACTGGAATCGGGTACGCTGACTTGAGCCTTCCGCACGAACCACGAATCCTCTTCCTGTTCTTTGGGACAGCTCGGACAGGCGATGGTGGCCTAAACCCTAGCCTAAACTAAAAAGAAAAACCATAGCTACGTCCGACGCACCCGACGAACATTCACGATGACGGCCGATGTGCTTGGGACCGACGCTTTACAATGGGGGGAGGTAAGGGGAGGAGAGGGGGAAGGGTAGGGGATGGGAGGGAGTCGTATGGGGAGACCGAGGCGACCCTACTATGGGGCTTGTGTGAACATGTCCGTCAGGGCCTCTCTGATGTGCACCCCATCCTGGTGTGCCTGGCGGATGGCAGCTGTGTGGGGCTGTTCAAACATCTGTGCCTCGGCTGCCATCCATGCAGGGAGGAAGGCCTCCCCACTCCACTCCATAATGTTGTGGAGCACGCAGCACGCGGCCAGTACCTCCATTGCATTCCGCTCACCCATCTCGAGATGGGTGAGCAAACAACGGAAGCGGGCTTTTAAGCGGTTGAAGGTGAGCTCCACCTGATTTCGGGCCCGGTTGAGGCGGTCGTTGAACCGGGCCTGGTTCTGGTCCAGCCGCCCCATGTAGGGCCGCATTAGCCAGGGCAGCAGGGGGTAGGCCGCGTCCCCGATGACGCAGATGGGCATAGGCACATCCCCGACAGTCAACTCCCGCCGGGGGAAGTAGGTGCCTGCCTCCAGCCTGCGAAACAGTCCGGAGTTGCGGAGGATGCAGGCGTCGTGTGCCCTGCCAGACCAGCCCGCGTAGACATCCAAGAAGCGGCCCCGGTGGTCCACGAGGGCCTGGAGAACAATAGAGCAGTACCCCTTCCTGTTCGTGAAATGGGCTGCTTGATGCTCCGGGGCCCGGACGGGGATGTGGGCTCCCCCGCAGTTGGGGAACCCGAGGGCAGCGAAGCCGGCCAGCGTAGCATCCACGTCGCGCAGGCGGATCACTCTCAGTAGCAGGACATCATTGATGGCGTGGACGACCTGCAGAAGGGTGCAGAGAAACATAAGGGAACACATCACATAAGGCAGGGGTGAGTGTGCGCTCCCTTGGGCCCCCCCCCGTGATTCCCTCTGTCCACACGCACACACACACCAGGGCCCCCTCGCCCCACGGGCCCCCCCCTCCACCAGCAGGCCTGTGCAAGGGAGGGACAGCCCAAACCCTTCGGTGACCCAGACTGGAGTCTTGGCTGCCCCTGGGCATGGAGTGCAGCACTCTCCCTGCACCTCACTCCCCACTCCCCCTGGGACTTACCTCCATGACAATCACACCGACGGTGGATCTTCCCACCCCGAATTGCTGTGCCACCGAGTGGTAGCTGTCCGGGGTGGCCAGCTTCCACAGCACGATGGCGACCTTCTTGTTCACAGGGATGGGTGCACGCAGCCGGGTGGTGGCTCTCTGGAGTGCGGGGGTGAGCCAGGCACACAGCTCCAGGAACGTCCGCTTTCGCATGTGGAAATTCCGGAGCCATTGCTGGTCGTCCCATTGCCCAAGGACCAGCCGGTCCCACCAGTCTGTACTGGTGTCTAGTCTCCAGAGTGGCCTCTCCACGGTGGGGTGGGGATGCCACGGGGACTCCATGGACTCCCTGGTGAGGGAGTCCAAGGTGATCTGCGCCTCCTGGTCCTGGAACACGAGGGCACCAGCCTGGAGCACCAGCTGCAGGCACTCGAAAATGGCCGACAGGGGCCAGAGCAGGCACATGGCCACCCCTGGTTCCATGGCAGACAAAGCAAGGCACAAGAAACCAAAACCAGGAAAAAGCACTCGGGGGCAAAAGGGTGGTGTCCAAAAGGCAGAGGGCAACCACCAAACCTGCTATGGCTGTCAGTCCCTGCCAGAGGTCCTACCGCACGGAGCAGGAGACAAACGGCTGTCCGGCGAGACCCCTTTAAGCACATGTCTGAATGGAGCTCCAGCCTTGCCCCCGCAAAGGGCTGGTGTCCTTTTGCCCTCTTCAAAATGGTTCCGGGCTTCTGCTTTTGCGCAAAAACGCGCCGCCAATCTAGACGCGCTTTTGCGCAAAAGCTCATTGTTCTAACGATAACTCCGGGACCAATCTAGACGCTCTTTTGCGGAAATACTTTTAACGGAAAACCTTTTCCATTAAAAGTATTTCCGGAAAATCGTGCCAGTCTAGACGTAGCCCAGGAGTAATGCTAATTCTGAAATAGTTATTTCAAAATAACAGCAGTGTGGATGCTCCAGTGCCACTATTTCAAACTAATTACTCCCCAGTGCTTCCTGGGGCTCTAAGTCCAAGGTAGCACTTCCACATGAACAGAGCCTCCCTTGGACTAATTTCAAGGTTTCCCCGCAGTGTGGACACGCTAGTTCGAATTGGTTAACTTGGGAGTTAAGTAGAATTTCGTAATTTCGAAATAATTTCCTTGTGTAGACATGGCCTGTGTTCCATTGAATTTTCTGAAACCATACGATGACACTAGGTAAGATGTGACTCTTTCAAACCTCATTAGCCTGTCAGTCTTCTCTTTAGGATCCACTAGTAAGATAAAGAAAAGGATAATAAATTTTACCTCTTCATAACATAAAGATGTTCTCTAATAACTGAACTTTATTGAAGTTTAAAAGGGTAAGCCTTCGGGGAAAGCAGGAAGAACAACTTAATTGATGGCACAGACATGAAGAAGAAAGCAAGATGAAAACACTCACAGGGAACAAACTTGCCCTTAGATATGCCTGCAAGCAATCCCATTGATTTCAACTGAAACTGTGTTTATGAATTCAAAGACAGAATTTGCACTGGCATTGGGCTAATTCTTTCAAATATCAACCAATTTTACTTTCATGATCAACAGACACTGAAATCCAGATATTTGCTGTTGGTGTAATACTGAAGACTGACAATGAACAAACAGCTCACTTATGTCTAGGATAAGTAAGATAAAATTTGTTATTTTCCCTATAAAATAATTGAGAAAATGGATTACTGAGAGGTTTAAAGTATGGAATGTGCCTATTTGTTATATCCCAGACCGTGGTAATCTATATTTTCATGTTGGTGAAAAAAGGGTGTAAAAACCCATAAGATCAGTGTCAATAATGGGGTAAGGGATTTTAATGTTTTTTTGTACATTGAGACCTATTTGATAATTCAAGACACTTCTTGTTCACTGGCTTTTTTTAAACACAGAAGAAAGCATAGACTGATTCATAACCAAGTAATTTAAATAGTTTCTCCCAAGCCCTTACAGTTCCTCTAACAAAAGTGAAGCAGAACTGACAATCCCATTATAACAGTGTTGCCAATATTGACTGAAGAAAAGCCACTTCTCACATTTAAAGTCAGCTCAATGGCGGCCATGGTACAAATGAATTCTACTTCCTCTGTTCTTGTACTATCATCACAGTGTCAGTGTCCGCTAATCACACAACTGCAGTCTGGGTCACTGACAGAAAAATCAGAAATAGGCAGATTTTCCACTGTACCCAACCTCCTATTGGCTACTTAGAATCAGATACTGGTCCCTTTGAATTGCTTAATGAGACTGATCTCAGGGACTCTGGGCCAGAGAGTTCCTTTCCCGCCTTCTCCTCCCCTCACACCTATATGTAAAACTCTATTCTTCTCAACAAGAATATTCTTAACATCACAATATGGCCCCTATCTCATAGTCATTTACTACTAGGCATAATACTTACTGTAAGGCCCAGATTCTGCCACCCTTCCATTGAGTAGTATCTTACCACTTAAGTGATCCTACTGAAATCTATAGGTCCACTTGCAGGATCTGAGACTATGATCTTTCCATGCTCTCTGTGTGTATATAATCACGCTACAGGAGTCTGCAAATGTATGTACACTGTATTGATTTTTCAATGGCAGGCTACTCTGTGGGGTTGAGCCCCAGATAAGCATGTTGCACTTTCCTTCCCAATAATTTTGTTTGTTTTAAACAGGCTCTGAACCAGGAAGAGAGAGTCCTTTCCAAGCTGTGTCTAGGATATTGCAAAAGAGTAATATTTCATGAATTCTGCAATCTGTAAATTTCTTGGCCACTCCTTTACTATTCCTTGTTTCCCAACATAGCTATAACATGTCCTAGAAAGTAAAAACAATGAGGAGCTCTGTATCACTTTAAAAACTAAGGGTATGTCTACACAGCAAAGTTATTTCGACATAACAGCCGTTATTTCAAAATAACTGTACTAGCGTCTACACAAGCCAACCGCTATTTCGAAATTAATTCGAAATAGCAGAGGGCTTATTTCGAACTTGGTAAACCTCATTCCATGAGGAATAGTGCCTATTTCGAAATTGCTATTTCGAAATAAATGCTGTGTAGACGAGGAATAGGGGCTATTTTGAAATAGGGGTCCTCCAGCCCTTCCCAGGGTGCCCTGCTGGCCACTCTGGCCCCAACCAGGAAAACTCCTCTCCTCCCCCTCTCCCCAGAGCCCTTAAAGGGGTAGAGTCTGGCCACAGTGTCTCCACTCCACGAGGAGTACCGGTAGTTTGAATTAGGATCTTTAATTCGAACTACCTACTCCACGTGTAGCCGCGGGCACGGAGTTCGGACTAAGGGGGATTTAAAAACGGCGGCGCCCAGGAACATGCAAATGAAGCCCGGGATATTTAAATCCCGGGCTTCATTTGCAACTCCGGTTGCCCTAATTACCCTACCTAGCTCGAACTAACGAGCTAGTGTAGACGTACCCTAAGATACTAGTAGAATGCCAGGTGTACTGCAGCTCACACACAAACACTGTAAGTGCTTCAGCAGCTAGGGTTCCAATAGTAGTTCTTCGGGTAGTGTCCCTACGGGTACTCCACTGTAGGTGTTGGGCTTGTCCCGGCACCGCAGGTCGGAGATTCATTAGCCGTGGTTTAGCTGGACCGCGCATGCGCAGCATCGTCACATGCCTTTCGCACCGTTTCTGAGGCTGTGCACGGTCTGGCTCCTGCCAGATCCTCCTAACCATTCACGGTCGCAGGCGGAGTGAACTGCTTCTCCTTACCCTGACTGAAAAAATTTAGAAATAGTTAGTTTACGCTTAGTTTTTAGTCATAGTTACTTGTTTTAGACATAGACTCACTTGTTAGTTCTTTAAAAAAAAAATTAATTACATTTTATTTGCCTAGATGTAGTTTTCTCTAGTTATTCCTGTACATAGTTATAATAGTTGAAAGACTTTGAAGAAATGCCGGGTTCCCCCGGTTTCAAGAAATGTTCTACAAGCCACGATGCGATGCCGGCGTCCGACGGCCATGCCAGATGTATCAAGTGCTTGGGTGAGGGCCACGTCCCTCAGAAATGCCCGCACTGCTCAAAGCTGACAGCGTGTGAGACACGAGACCATGAAATTCGCCTAAAAATGATTTTGTTCAGCAAGGTATTACAACCTTCTGACAACGAGCCAACTGGAGCTCCTACGGCCACAGGAAGACCACCAGCAGCCCACAGGATTAGCACAGCTGATAAGCCGGGCACATCTGGCTTGTCTTGCAGCGCTCAGGCTCGCAGACATAAAACGAGATGTACTGTATCTGAACCGAGCCCAGCTTCACACAGGGAGGTGGTACAGGCAATGCCAATAGTCCCAAGAGCCAATTCGGCACACACGCTGAGCAAACCAAGGCCACAGCACTGGCAAAATTGGCACTGAAAGGGCACATGATAGCACTGATTACGGCACCGAGATCGCCGTCTCTTGCACCGCCCCTGAGTCCATCTGCATCTTTGGGTTCAACGACGCCAAGTCATGCGGCACCAACCCGCGTGGCACCCGATCACATGGCGCCAAGTCCGACGGCACCAACTGTAGCGGTGCCAAGTCCAGCAGCACCGACCACAGCGACACAGCCTCCAGCGGTTCTGCTCTCCACACAAGCACCGCACTGATCAGCACGCACGATACCGGCACCGAGCTCAAAAGAACAACCAGTACCGGCATCACATACGGCCCCGAAGTCAGCATGACTTTCTCCTCAAAGATGCAAGGCTACCCATAAATCCAGGAGGATAATTACACCTTCCCCTAACCCGGCAGTATTTTCTCCGCAGCCTTCTTCACCAATTTCAGCACGCTTGGTCCCTATGCAACATGAAGGCCGTCCCAATCCCTACCAGAGGCGCTCACCATAGTACTCACCATCACCGCAGCACTACCATAGACGGTCATACTCCCCAGCATACTCTAGAAGAAGATCTCGTTCTCTTAGGTTACCTACGAGATCCTCCTATACCAGATACCACCATATATCCCATAGGAGATACTCACCATATTCTTCTTCTTCTCACCATGGCCATGATAGATATCATCATTGCAGCGATTACCATTCGCACCGTTGCTCTTATAGCCATTCCAGCTTGTCATCTCCGCACTATCATCGAAGGCATTCACACAGTACCACCAGGTTGCCATCACCGCCACAATCATCTACAAGGCCACCAACACCCTCAGGGGATGCACCTCCACCAATGCAACAACCAGAACAGCAGGAAACCATTTCGGAACAGGCTCAACCCCAGTCACGGTCCCCAACGGACCAGTCTTCCTCTTCCCCTGATGATGCAGTTTTTCCCAGAAATTCCTCTCTGGTGGATGATATTAAACAATTCCACGACCTCTTTAAAAGGGTGGCAGAATCTCAGGAAATACAACTAGGGGAGGTGCAGCAAAAACAGCATCGACTTCTTAAAAACCTTCAACCCTCACAGAAAACCAAGATGGCTTTACCCTTGGACACGAAGCGATACTGGAAATTGAGAATGACATCTGTCAGACTCCTGCTTCCACCCAAGTGACACACAAGAAGGCTGACAAAAAGTATTTTGTCCCCTCCAAAGGGATGGAGTTTCTATACACATACCCTCAACCGAATTCCTTGGTAGTCGATGCTGCTCAACAACGATCCAAGACCCCTCAATATAAAAACACCTCCTCAGACAAAGATGCCAAGTGCTTAGATCTTTTCGGAAGAAAAGTATACTCATCTGCTACGCTAACATTACGAATGGCAAATTACTCGGCACTCCTTTCAAATAACAACTTTGATAACTATACAAAGCTGGTGACGCTTCTGGAACACGTGCCAAAGGACAAGCGACAGTTTTTGAAAGCAATGGTACAAGAAGGCTATACCGTCTCGAGAACAGCATTGCAAATCTCCTTAGACATTGTGGATGCAGCAGCCCGTACCACCGCAACATCAGTAACAATGCGGCGCTCTTCTAGGCTCCAGATGGTGTTTGTACCTAAAGATTTACAAACAGAAGTGGAAGGCCTGCCACTCAACAGACAAAATCTGTTTGCGGTTAACACCGACCAAGTACTCCACTCTGGAAAGGACTCCAGGACAACACTTAGGACTCTTGGCATGTATATGCCACCATATCGTCACAAACAATACACACCTTATTACAGGCAGCGACCAACTTCATATGCCAACCCTAGGTTCAGATAATATGAACACCAACAAAGAGGGAAACCACGACAGCAAAGGCGATGCCCACAATTGCACAGAGCGCCCAACCAGCACAACAATAAGCAGCCAGTTTGATGGTTCAATCGAGGGACTACAGACCATCCCCCAAATACATTAACCAGAAACTCGGGAGTTATTTCACCATTGCTTACGACCCTTTCAACAAAGGTGGTTTGCCATCACCACCAACAGCTGGGTCTGGGAGCTGATAACATCTGGCTAAACTATACCCCTTCTCTCTCTACCACCCATATCTCCTCTGCTCCCGTCCCTTTTCAGGGACCCATCTCACAAGACTCTCCTGATGCAGGAGGCTCTACGTCTTCTCAACATCGGGGCAGTAGAGAGAGTGCCAGAACAATTTTACGGCAGAGGGTTTTACTCCCGCTATTTCCTCACCGAGAAAAAATCAGGAGGATGGAGACCCATTCTGGATCTCCGACACCTCAATCGGTATCTCAGAAAACACAGATTCAAGATGGTGACACTAGCGTCTATTATCCCAGCCCTGAATGTGGGAGATAGGTTTACGTCCCTCAATTTACAAGACGTGTATTTTCACATCACAATAGATGTGGCACACAGACATTTCCTCAGGTTCGCCATAGACAACCATCATTTTCAATACAAAGTCCTCTCTTTCGGCCACCCCCAGAGTTTTCTCCAAAACTCTGTCAGTAGTTTCAGCTTATCTCCATCGCCAAGGCATCATGATATTTCCATATCTGCAGGATTGCCTAATCAAAGCACCTACATACCAACAGGCACTACATGCCACCCACATTACAAGAGACTTATTTGCAGCTCTAGGCCTCATAATCAACATTCAGAAATCCTCGCTCATCCCGCAAACATCCCTCGAGTTCATTGGGGAACGGTTAGACTCTACAACAGCCAGGGCTTATCTTCCCATGGCCAGATTCAACAAGATACAGGATCTCGTCCACACCATCTCTATCAGCCTAAGAGTCACCATACTTACCTGTTTAAGGCTCATGGGGCATATGGCGGCAGCCACCTACGTGGTTCAGCACACGAGACTTCGTCTCAGATGCCTGCAATACTGGATAGCTTCAATCTATCGCCCTGGCAACTAAGTTGTCCACAGATTAGTCACAGTGCCTGCTATGGTGAGACACTCCCTGAAATGGTGGACATCCACCACCAACATGCTTACAGGACTCCCCTTCCATCATCCACAACCGGACATCCAAATTACTACGGACGCATCTCTCATGGGATGGGGAGCACACTGCACAGGCAAACACGTACAAGGCCAATGAACCGCGGCAGAAGCACTCCAGCATATCAACCTTCTGGCGTTAAGGGCAGTATTCAATGCCTGCAAAGCATTCTTGCCCAAGATTCGAGGCCATACGGTCCATGTTCTTACCGACAACACCACCACAGTATATTATATCAACCGCCAAGGCGGAGCCAGGTCGAAGCCCCTTTGTGCAGAAGCCACGCAGTTATGGAACTGGTGCATTCGCCATGGAGTCAGCATCGTTGAAGTCAGAATGTACTTACCAGGCAAGGACAACACTATTGCTGACACTCTCAGCAGACAATTTTTTCCCCAACACGAGTGGGAACTCAATCGACACGTAGCACACTTTCTGTTCTGTCGGTGGGGGCATCCCCACGTAGACTTATTCGCTACACACATCAATACAAACTGCCCGAAGTACTGCTCCAGAGCAGGACTCAGACTGAACTCCCTAGGGGATGCTTTCCTACTGGACTGGGGCCTACTCTACGCTTTTCCCCCAATTCCGCTTCTTCCGAGAGTACTGGAGAAAATAATCACGGACGGGGCCACGGTCATACTCATGACCCAGTATGACTGGCCCAGATAAACATGGCTTCTGCTTCTAATACAAATGTCCCTACGAGCACCATATCACTTACCGGAAAGACCAGACCTCCTGATACAATGCGGGCGAACCATGATACATCCACAAATCAACCGATTACATCTCACAGCATGGCTCCTAGCTGGTTCCACCAGACAGAGATCATCTGCTTTCAAGACGTAAAGCATGTCTTAATGCACAGCAGGCACGACTCCACGCGAACGACTTACCTTTATAAGTGGTGGCGATTCCACTCCTGGTGCAATGACAATAGCTTTGACGTTATGACAGTTCCTATTCATCGTATTTTGGACTATGTGTTGCACCTCTGACTCTCTGGTCTGGCTATACCATCCATAAGAGTCCACCTCTCGGCGATCTCCACCTTCAGGCAACCGATAGAAGGATACTCAGTATTTGCTCACCCCATGACCAAAAGATTTTTAAAAGGACTCATGAATTTCTACCCTGCGTGCAGAAGGCCTCCGGCACTCTAGGACTTACAATTAGTCTTGGACACTCTCACATATCCACCGTTTGAGCCAATAGCCACATGTGACTTCTCCATACTTACCATGAAAGTCGTCTTCCTTCTAGCCATCACCTCAGGGCGACGGGTGGACGAACTCGCGGCTTTCTCGACTGACCCGCCTTACACTCTGTTTACTAATCGAGGAGTGATGCTATGACCACACCCTCATTTCCTACTGAAAGTGAACTCGGAATTTCATATTAATGAACTGATAATACTTTCTACCTTTTATCCCAAACCACATACCTCACCTCATGAAGCTCAACTACATACGTTAGATGTTCGGAGAGCCTTGGCCTTTTACCTAGAGAGAACATGACCCTTCCGACAATCACAACGCCTTTTACTATGCACAGACGAGCGATCCAAAGACCATCCTTTATCCTCGCAGCGTATTTCCAAACTAATTGTTAAATGCATTGCACACTGTTATTCGATAAGCCATAAGCCAGTACAGCCTCTCCCTGAGTTACGAACGAGTTACGGACCAAACACTTGGCCGTAACTCAATCTGTTTGTAACTCGGACCTCATTGAGTTACATAGCGACCACGCTGTTTGTAAGCGTGGGTTGCGTTCATAACTCGGGGGCTGCCTTTACGACCGCTCCATGGGAGCTTTGGTCGTAAATGCAAACGGTCGTAACTCAACCGTTCACAACTCGGGGACCGGCTGTACCTACCTCGATACATGCACATTCCACCAGAGCAACAGCCACAACCACAGCTTTCCTCCGAGGTGTTTCACTACAAGATATTCAAAGTGTGGTGACCTGGTCTTCAGATATGACATTCGCAATACATTATGCAATTGACGCCATTGTTCGGGACTCAGCACTAGCATTGGCAGTGCTCTCCACAGCGCAGAGGTCCTGACTCCGATCCCTCCTCCATAGGCTAGACGACGGCTTGGTACTCACCTACAGTGGAGCAACCACGGGGACATTACCCGAAGAAGAGGAAGTTACTCACCTTGTGCAGTTCTTCGAGGTGTGTCCCCCGTGGGTGCTCCACTTTGGAGTCTTCTCTTATGCTTTTCAGAGTGACCCAATTAGGAGGAACTGGCAGGAGCCGGACCACGCGCAGCCTCAGAAATGGCGTGAAAGGCACGCAACGCCACCGCACATGCGCGGTCCAGCTAAATCACGGCTAATTAATTTCTTACTGCAGCGCTGGGACGAGCCCGACACTTACAGTGGAGCACCCACGAAGACACACACCTCGAAGAACCATCGTTACTGCATAAGGTGAGTAACTTCCTCTCACTCAAACACGTGGCTAAGGGAAAAGGCTGGCAAGAAAAGAAAAGGTTGAAAATACCCTATGTACAGAGGCTTAATGGTTATAGTTCAAAGTGAGTATTATCAGTAATTGTCTGGGTCCCAGGGACAGTCCAGTCAAGTGTAGGGCTCTTGAAGTCTAGTGCCTGGGGTCATGGGTGATAAGTTATATGGGTCCATGGTGTCTGGACACCAGCAAATTTCAGGACTGGGACTCTTCTCTGTTCCCACCTACCACCCTTGCACGCTCTCCCTATGGCGTGTCCCCTGGCCTGCCTGTCACCCATGGGTGATTTAAAGGGACCTGAGGGCCATTATCACTGGCACTGGCAGCACTGCAGGGCTAGAGTGGCTTCCAGCTACTCTGTGCAACCCAGCACCCAAACTTCCTCCCAGAGCCTGTATTCCTCCTTTATCCCAGCCCCCTGCCCCAATCCAGAGCCTGCACCCAGCACCCAAACTCCCACCCAGAGTCTGCATCTGGATTCTTTGCAACTCTAAGCTAACCTTGGGCATGTCTACACTAGGAAATTATTTCAAAATCACTACATTTGAAATAACTCTTGACATAACAAAACCAAAATAATATGTTCCCACTACAGGACAGCCTCGAAATTAGTCCAAGCCAGGCTTTGTTTATTGTGAAACCGCTACCTCGACTTAGAGCCCCAGAAAACACTGGGGAGGAATTTCTTCAAATTACTCTGGGGAGTAGTTATTTCAAAATAGCAGCAGCAAATCATCTACACTACCACTATTTTGAAATAAGCATTATTCCCTGAGGAAGGCAGGAGTACAGATTTTGAAATAACGAGCCCTCTTGGCATGCAGGCACTCTGCTTATTTCAAAATAAGGGGGGTTATTTCCAAATAACTCCTAGTGTAGACCAAAGCCTTGAGGGTAATGCTTCCAACAGAAACCAGCCTCCTTCTGGTTTAGGGAACTTTGCTTTAACTGGACAAGGGAAAGGGAAGTGCAGTGGGGAGAGGGCAGATGGGAAACATAGTGCCACTCAGCCAGGAGAAAGAGTCCTGATGGGGCTCCTTAGGCATCTGCTTAGCAGATCCCTCACATCACCAGAGTAATGTCTGTACTTGCAAAACCTCAAAATAAATAGTCACGTCTTCAAATACACACAGGTGCTGGAACGAGTGGTGCTGTCGCATGCTGTGGCTTGAAGTGGTTTCCATCATATATGGGGATTACAGTTAGGTTCAATGGATCTCAGCACTCTGACTTCCACAAATTTTTCCAGCATCTCTGAAGTTATATTTGTTATTTGATTCCTATCTCTTCCTCACCCTGCCACTGGCCTACACCACCTCTTCCCCCTTTATTTAAGCAATGCTATATCATTAATTTACTTTCTACAAAATCCTAAAATTAGTTCAATATATTTGTATTAAGTTACATAACTAATAAACACAGGGTCCTAAACAAAACAACAACCACCCATCTTTCAGCATGGAACCTTCACCAGCATTCTCCCTCTTTAGAAATAAATATGCATAGACCAGATGTGGGAAATAAAAACGTGAGGACTTTTTGGTAGTGTCGTCCTAAGAGATGCACTTTAAAGTAGTTTAATCTTTTCATCTTCAGCACAAATATTGATTGGCCTGATTTCTGCTAGGCACTGCAGGCTTCAGGGTTTTCACAGAAAGGAGAACTCTCCAAGGAGATACCAAAGCAAGTAAAGTAGGTTATGCTGAGAACACAAAAGAAAAAGAGGAAAGATACTGCAGTGTGAATTTCTTGCTCTGGATGCTTGACAGTACGCTATGAGACTAATTTACCTCTTCCTCTCAACTATTATATATATTACTATTATTGCTCATGGTTTGTGTCCTTTGTCAGGAAAATGCTTATTAAACACAGATAACACACATGGGCTGGAAATAGCCATAACTATGTGCTCAAATGCATGGTTTTACTCCTGTTTAATAAAAGGGAGGAAAAAACCCCTAGACTAAACACCACAGAAATCCTACAGACAAAAAGAAACAAGTGAACAGTATTAAATACAGAAAGTGAGTAGAATTTTTTTCCCCACCACTATATATTCCTTGGGTTTAATATTGCTCCAACTGCAGTTAGAACTTCTTCACTGGCCCGTTATTTGAAATCTCCCTATAGACATATCAAAGGAATTGCCTCAATTACTGTAGCATCCAGTAATATTGCTGAAGTGTTTTGGACCATTAGAACACTGATGCACATCTTAAATAAATCACACACTGAACCCCCTGGAAATGTTGTTACACCTATGCCTTCAGAGAGGATATCTGATTTCACAACTTCCACCTTACTTGAATGTTCCAGTATTTCCATACACTCTTTCCATTTTATGAGTATAGATTGACTCAAAACTTTTCTCTGACAGTGGCCAAGACCCAGTGCTTCAGATGGGGACATAAAATTCAACATTGTAGACCTAAATTCCTTAGTATTAGTAGTCTGGAGGAACTTCATAAGGAATTCTGACAGTGCTATTTTGCATTGGCAAATAAGAGTGGAACAAATTTCCATAAATGGAATTTTGGTTATTTATGGCCCCATTAGTTAATTAGTGATGTCTATTATTTTATGAAACAAATATTAGAGCTCCAAAATGTTGTAAATTCTTTCAGTATCTTAGGGTACACAATATTAGTCAAGTATCCTAGGCAAAAGCATTTATAGGGCCATCTGAAATCTACCAGATGTCAATAATCTATTAATAACAATAGAAACAACTTAAAAATTCATGAACTCAAGAGCCAAGAAGTGATCTGCCAATGGATTAATTAAAGCTCAGCCATATGTCTTTAGATACCATCTTAAAAGTTTCTGATGCTGTTATTGCCATGATTTATGGAAGAACTCCAAAGAAGTAGATGTCAAACCTGTACGTGGGCTGAAAAGTACACGAGAACAATCTTTATTCAACTCTTCTGCTGAATTTAGATTGATTTCTCACAGCAAGAGGAACAACCTGAATGCTGGACCAAGACTGCCATCTACAGTTAGAATGCCAAATGCCAAAAAGAAGTTCTACGTAGTGTAGATGTAGCTGTGTTGGCCCCAAGATATGAGACAAGGGCATACCAACTCAAAGTGGGACCAGACACTGACAAAATAGATGAGTAACTTACAAACATATTCACTACAGTGATCATCACACCTTTCAAGATCATGGATCTTACTTGTGCCTATGACAACACGTGCACTAAATGCAAACTCAATAACAACTAAAATAAGACAATCATTATCCCCTTGAATTATCTTATGCAGGAAAATGAAAAAAGACAAAAACACCCTGTCATCTGTGTGTGACCACTTTTCACAGGGAAGTCAGATATAGAGTGATTGAACAGTCCTCATCCTCAAAGGAAACCTGCATGTTTTTAAAATACGAACCTGGAAGCTTAAAGTTATTACTCTGCTAAACACTAAAAATCATGGACTGAACAGAGACACTAAAATTATGGCTTAATAGAAGATTTACCCAGTGGTGCTTGGGTTGTTAACTTAAATAAAATTTGTTTTTCTTCATTTAAATCATTGTTCCAGGGATGGGGGATTCAGTATGCAGCAAAAGAGGACAAACCCCAGCCCTCTGTCACCACAGCAGCTTGGGGTCAGGTGAGAAATTCCTGTCCACGGCCACTGCAGTTCAGCGGGCACAGCTAGGGGAGGGGTGCATGTTCCCTGGCTAGGGGACAGAAGACACCCAGAAAAATCTTCACAAAAACAAATTCTCTAAGATATATAGCTGTCCCTTTCTCCACTCTTGCCCCCTGCTGGCCCAATGGGGTTATAGCTGTCCCAATCCCCATCTTTGGCCTCTTGCTGCCCACTCTGTGGTCATTGTGGAATATAATTGACCCTCCTACCAGACTCTCCCTTTCCATTTTATGAGAAACAGTTAAATTCCAGGCACATCCCATTGTCCTAGCACAACAAAACCCTTACCTTGCTTTAAGTTATGATAAAAGGAAACTGCATACCAAATTTGGTGGTCCTAGCTCTTACCATTTAGTTCTTGAACAAACGGACTCATAGACAGATGGATAGACAAGCAGATGTACAAGTCTAAAATATATAACAGTTGGTACCCACTAACCCCCTCATTTTTGTCCAACAGTTACAGAGGTGTTACTAGGCCTCTACCTTGAATGGTCCCTTACTATGTGACCGACCTATCTATGCTAAACAATCTGTTCCACCTTGCCTTTTGCTTGAAGCTGAGAGAGTCTTTCCCAGATCTGAAAGAGCTTTGTGTGGCTCAAAAGATTGTCTTTCCCATCAAACAGAATTTGGTCCAATAAAAGATTACCTCACCCATCTTGTTTCTCTCTTAGGGTATGTCTACACTACAGAGTGTTTTTTTTTTAAATGGCAGTTTTTCTGAAAAAACCTCACTTGTGTCCACACTGCAATTGCATTCTTTCAAAAAAGAAGAATGAACAGAGGGGGTTTTCCGACATTGGTAAACCTCCTTCTAGAAGGAAGAATGCCTTTTCCAAAAGAGCACTTTTTGGAAAAGGCATGTGTGGAGGGGGAAGAGGGAGTTCTTTCGATTGAAAAGGAAAAAGGAAAAAGCACAGGCACCCTGGTGGCCACTCTGCCCATAGTAATCACAGCTTACATGTGAGATAGCGTCCACACTGAATGGATGCTATCCTTTGAAAAAGCAGATCGCTTTTTTGATGCATTTTGGCAGCATGGACGCTCTCTTTTGGAAGAAGTTTTTTGGAAGATCTCTTCCGGAAAAGCTTCTTCCGAAAGAAGCCTGCAGTCTAGACATACCCTTAGGAGAAGTTAAAAGGTTACTGGCTCTGTGATTTTTGGGAAGGGAGTTGACGTGATATACCCTGACTTTAGCAAAGCTTTTGATATGGTCTCCCACAATATTTTTGCCAGCAAGTTAAAGACGTATGGATTGGATAAATAGACTGTAAGGTGAATAGAAAGCTGGCTAGATCGTCAGGTTCAATGGGTAGTGATCAATGGCTCAATGTCTGGGTGGAAGTTGGTATCAAGCAGAGTGCCCAAATGGTCAGTTCCAGGGCTGGTTTTGTTCAAGATCTTTATTAATGACCTGGATGAGAGGATGGACTCCACCCTCAGCAAGTTTGCGGATGACACTACGGGTACATCTACACAGCAACACTATTTCAAATTAACTAGTGCTATTCTGAAATAACTTAATCCACATCTACACAGCAGGCAGTTATTTCAAAATAGTGTCAAAATACTGTCAAGCTGGAGGACTTCTTACTCCGACTCTTGTAACCCTCATTGTACAAAGAATAAGGGAAGTCGGAGGAAGAGTGCTCTATTTCGAAATAAGTGCTGTGTAGACACTCCTTATTTCAAAATAAGCTATTTGAAAAGAGGATACGCATTTGATGGTAGCTCAATTTGCGTAGCTTATTTTGAGTTTAAGCCCTGCAGTGTAGACGCACCCTAAGATAGGGGGAGAAGCAGATACACTGGAGGGTAGGGATAGGATCCAGAAGGACTTGAACAAATTGGAGGATTGGGCCAAAAGAAATCTGATGAGGTTCAGTAAGGACAAGTGAAGAGTCCTGCACTTGGGAAGGAAGAATCCCAAGAATTGCTATAGGCTGGGGACCTACTGGCTGTTCAGCAGAAAATGACCTGGGGATTACAGTGGATGAGAAGATGGATATGAGTCAACAGTGTGCCACTGCAGCCAAGAAGGCTAAGGCTAATGGCATATTAGAGAGCATTAAGAGGAGCATTGCCAGAGGATCTAGAGAAGTGATAATTTCCCCTTTATTAGGCACTGGTGAGGCCACATCTGGAGTATTATGTCCAATTCTAAGCCCCTCCAGAAGAAAAGATGTGGACACATTGGAGAAAGTCCAATGAAGGGCAACAAAAATGATTAGGGGGCAGGAGCACATGACTTATGAGGAGAGGCTGAGGGATTTGGGCTTATTTAGTCTACAGAAGAGCAGAGTGAGGGGAGATTTGATAGCAGGCTTCAACTACGTGAAGGGGGCATCCAAAGAAGATGGAAAGAGGCTGTTTGTTCTCCAAGGTGAGAGGTGACAAAATGAAGAGTAATGGTCTCAAGTTTCTGTGGGGGAGGCCTAGTTTGGATATTAGGAAAAACTTTTTCACTAGGAGGGTGGTGAAGCACTGGAATGGGTTACCTAGGGAGGGGGTGGAATCTCCATTCCTAGAGGTTTTTAAGTCCCGCTTTGACAAAGCCCTGGCTGAGATGATTTAGTTGGCCCTGTTTTTAGCAGGGGATAGGACTCGATGACCTCCTAAGGTCTCTTCCAAACCTAGGATTCTAGGATCAGAGCTAGAAACACTGGGTGCCGCAGTCTGTGGCAGTGATTGAAGCTGCACATCAGGCTCTGCCAGAGCCTGCAATGCCACCCAGTGCACCAGCCAGCATAGACACCCACATCACCTACATTGCTTCCAGAGATATATCATGTTAAGTCTCTGAAATCTTTTTATTCTCTAGAATTCAACGTTCTTTAGTTCATAGCCCAAGAGAGGGATGATGTGGTGTGGACTGAAGAAGCCTACTATCAAGGGAGAGGCAAGGATGGCATCAAAGAAGTAACCCTCTCCACAAGCTGTGGTCATGAACAGCAACAGCAGTTCAAAGAACTGTGCATTAGCTTCACGCCAATGTTTTCAGCTACCCCAGGACAGACTGAATGGGCATATCACTCCTTTGACATGGATGAAGCTCATCTAGTCAGAGCCCAACCCTACCAGATGGCTTCAGCCAAAACCACTATAGAGAAGGCAATGAAAGACATATTATAGATGGGTAAACTTTGCTCTTCTGAGAGTGCATGGGCCACTGCAGTGGTCTTAGTTCCCAAACCAGAGGGAGAAATCTGCTTTTGCATGTAAGCTGAATGCCATAGCGTGCCCAGAAAACTATCCAATGCCACACATAGATGAGTTATTGGAGAAATTGGGATGCATCCATTTCATCTCCACCCTAGACTTAAACAAGAGATACTGACAAGTAACTCTGGATAATCAGCCAACGAAAGGTCAGCCTTCATTACACGCGTGGCTCTCTCTTTCAGGATGCACAATGCACCCTTAACCTTCCAAAGACTTGTAGATAATCTGTTAGCTGGATTTGGAAAATTTGCAGTAGCCTATCTACATGATGTGGCTGTATTCTCTGATTTGTGGACAGAACACCTAGAGCACCAAGCTGTTTTCCAGCACATAAAGGAGGCAGGGCTAACAGTTAAGGCTTGAAAGTGTCAGATTGGTCTAAATGGAGTGATTTATCTTGGACATCAGATACGTCAAGGGACTATCAACCCTCTGCAGGCTAAAGTAGATGCTATCCAAAATTTGTCTGTCCCTAAATAAAAATAAAAATAAAAAAACAGGGCCAATCATTCCTAGGCTTGGCAGGATATTAGAGGCTTTTTGTACCGTACTACAGTCAGATTTCTGCTTCACTAAGGGTGTGTCTAGACTATTGGGTTTTTTCGAAAAAAAGTGGCCTTTTTCAAAAAAACTTCCCGTGTCTAGACTGCCGCCGTGTTCTTTCAAAATTAAATCAAAAGAACGTGGCGGTTTTTTCGACCATGGTAAACCTCATTTTACGAGGCAGAACGCCTTTTTTCGAAAGTACTCTTTCAAAAAGGCATTACTGAATGCAAACAGGGCTTTTCGAAAGAGAGCCTGGGTGCTCTCTTTCGAAAAAGCGGCTCACTTTTTCGAAAGAAGTGGTTGCAGTCTAGATGCTCGCTTTTGAAAGATTCTTTTGAAAAAACCTCTTTCAAAAGAGGCTTGTAGTCTAGATGTACCCTACCAGACCTGACAAAGAAGAAGCAACCAAATGCAGTTAAGTGGACTAGTGAGTATCAGAAAGCTTTTAAGCAGCTTAAGGCTTCCCTTATGTCTGACCTTGAACTTAGGGCCCCAGACTACGACAAACCTTTCTTCGTCACCACAGATGCATCAGAGCATGATGTGGGAAGCAGTTTTGATGCAGACTGGACCAGATCAACAATTCTACCCTGTTGTGTTTCTCAGCAAGAAGCTCTCTGAGGCTATGTCTAGACTACAAAGATAAGTCGCAAAAAGATACGCAAATTGCGAACTGCAATTTGTATACCTTTTTCCACTTTTCTTCCGAAAGAGGCTTTTCTGACATTTGGCCTGTCTACAGTGGTCCAAATGTCGGAAAAAAGCCTCTTTTGGAACAGCCCTTCTTCCTCATAGAACGAGGTTTACAGTGATGCCAAAAAAACGTGTCTGCTTTTCCGAAATTTTTTTCAGAAAAGCAGATGTGTTCCTTGGACATGGCAGAGCTTTTCCAGGATACCTGCAGGATCCCGGAAAAAATCTGCAGTCTAGACATGAGAGGGAAAGCCACTGTTCTGTCTCCAGGGTACCTCTACACTGCAGAGCTATTTCGGGATCCTGGAAGTATCCCGAAATAGCTACTCCGTGTCTATTGAAGCAGCCCATTATTTCGAAATAGATTTTGAAATAACGGGCAGCTTATTCCGACGTCCCAGTAACCCTTGTTCCATGAGGATTAGGAGGAATTTCAGAATAGTGTGTTATTTCGAAATTTAGCACAGTGTAGACAGCGCCAAATTACGAAATAAGCTATTTCAAAATAACATTGAAATAAGCTATCTAATTTGTGTAATGTAAATTGCATACTTTATTTGAAGCTAAGGGTGCTGTGTAGATGCACTCTCTGAGGAGTACTATGCCATTGTATATGCTCTAGAAAAGCTATGCACATATGCTTGGGGACAGCATTTTCATCTGCAAACCAACCATTCAACACTGAAATGGCATCAGACTAGGGATGTTAACGACTAATCGACTATCTGACAAGCAAATGCTTATCAGACAGTCGACATGCTAGTTGTCTAGTTGCTTCCACCCCCATTTGCTGCCTCTATCAGAAAGAGGCAGCAAGGAGGCGGAGAAGAGGAAGGGGTATTTCAAAGCAGCAGTGCCGCATGGAGCCTGAGGCCAGACCCCGGGCTCCATGTGGCGCTGCCACTTTGAAATGCTGTGTGCAGCCTGACTCTGGACTCCATGCGGCACTGCCGCTTTGAAATGCCACGGGGAGCACAGGGACAGTGGGGGACTGCTTGAGTCCCCTGCTGGCCCCATGCTCCCCACAGTGCTTTTGCCTTTGAAGGGCTGTTGCTACACTTCAAAGGTGGAGGTGCCCTTATTGACTAATCAAATAGTCAATGCAAATTGCATCGACTATTTGATTAGCCAGTTAATCGAAATTTTATATCCCTACTTCACACAGTCAAAAAAATGAACAAAAAACTCCTTCGGTGGAGCTTGGTTCTCCAAAACTTTAACATACATCACATTTCCAAAACTTCTAACCAAGTGGTTGATGTGAGAGTTTCCTAAACTTAGTTCATTAAAACTGTCCCTATAATCTGAGTCATTGTATTCCATGAGTGTGGAAAATCTTGTTTAGTTTTCATGTATTCCATAGAAAATTTAGTATGTGCATGTATCTTCTTAGCTACGTTTTCTCCTCCAGGAAGAAATCACAACCAGAGTGGCCAGCCTGCCCAGCATTGTCTGTGATTGGGGGGGGGGGGGAGGGGCGGTGAGGCATGTGATTGATGGGAGGGGTACTACCATTTTCTAAACATCCCAACATTCAGTAACTGAAGGGTTAAACCCAGAACAGGGAGTATTCAAGAAATGTTGCCAGAGAGCCAGGAGAGCCAGTGGGAAGAGAGGGAAAGATTTTTGAAATTTAACAAGTTTTGCCTGTTTCAGATTCCTTTGTGTGTGAGTTAGAGCAGGAGCTGGGAGAGAAATGGACTAAGCTGTAATAAGGCATGGATTTTCCAGCAGTATCCATGTCTATGAAAAGTAAACCTAAATTTTGGAACAACACAGATGTAAGTAGAACAGATAATGTTTATAATTAGATGCGATCAGGTTATTTTCTTTTCTTGGTTTGTGGGATTTCTCCGTGCTACTTTAAAAACAAAACAAAAAACAAAACAAAACAACCCTGTACAATGTAACTGAATGCCAGGGAAGCAATTCTCTGTGCTTTAATCTTTTTTTAGTTGTTCTGTATCACCTAGCAACCAAGTATGCTTTACCAAATATATCTTCTTTGTTTTGTTAATAAAAATCACCCTTTTAATCTAATTCCTGTGTTCTAGAAAGCAGAAGGTTCTGTGTGCATGTGCCTGATTCAAGGTTTGTCATAATGATTCTCCAAGTGACGTCTCCAATTCGGGGGGGGGGGGGGGGAGAGTTTGTCCACCATCACATTCCACATAGAGACTAAAAATAAATGATCAGTGTATTAGAAGAAACACTGAATGCTACCCTGTAGGAGGTTAATGATTTCACATCTTGATGTGGACCAGCATACACCTATTTAATGGTGCAGTTCATCCCTCTTTTGAAATATAAAAGTAAATTGGGGATGAGGGGGTAGTTCGAGATGCTCAACAAAGTTGTAAAACTTCCATTCTCCTTCGTACCCCAGTCCATCTGATAATGATTCTGACATAACTGACTCTTTTTCTTCCTCTTCATGGTTTGCCTGTTATCTTGGCTCCTATACTATAAGTACTAGAA
Source organism: Pelochelys cantorii (assembly GCA_032595735.1). Classification (NCBI taxonomy): domain Eukaryota; kingdom Metazoa; phylum Chordata; order Testudines; family Trionychidae; genus Pelochelys; species Pelochelys cantorii. Next base: position 30,885,577 of record CM064340.1, read on the forward strand.
TAACACCAAAACTCTACTGCCCAGAGTCATCTCTCAGAGTATGTCTACACTACGGAACAAAGCCGAATTCAGATACACAACTTCAGCGATGCTAATTGCGTAGCTGAAATTGAAGTAGCTTAACTCGGCTTTTGGCGCTGCCTACATTGCAGGAAGTCGAAGGAAGAGCACTATTCCTTCAACTTCCTTTACTCCTCGTGAAAGCAGGGTTACCGGCATTGACTGGAGTCCCCCCCTCACTTTGAATTAGCTGTCTTAATTAGACTGCTAATTTGAACCCTGGAAGATCGACAGCAGCAGCTTCGATCTTCCTCTGTAGTGTAGACGTACCCTCAGTGTCCTTTTTTAAGTATCTAGCTCTCACAATCATACAAGAATGCCAAAGTGCAACATATGAACAATCCAATGTGGATGTACAGCTTTCACTTTTGACAGCAAAGTCTCTGGAAATTGTTAAATGCGCTTTTTGCAAAACGTCCTTTTCCTGACTTTTTTTTTGTTCCATTCTCCATCTGATGTCACCACTTGGCCAGCAAGATAAAGGAATTATCTACCTCGTCCATTACTAAATTTATTTTTAATTTTTTGTGTATTTCTTGCACTGCTGCTAAACCTCTCTATCCACCTCCTAATCCCAAACTTTTATATTTCAAAAGAGGAATATGCTTCACCATTGCATAGGTGTATGCTGGTACGTATCAAAATGTGTAATCATTAGCCTCCTAGAGGTAGAGTTCAGCATTTCTTCTAATGCACCAATCATTTATTTTTAATCTCCATCTGGCTTTTTATAAGCATATTGCAGATCTAGCACGTCCTGCTGTCTTTTTTCATCTTTGACCTTCTTGAACATCTACCCAGTGGTGTCACAACTTATCAAAAAAAAAAATCTCATGAGGATGCTTTCCTAGCCCTAAAAATATTTAGATACCAAAAAGATAGAAAAGGCTGCACCAGAAGATCTTGTGTGATGGTGGCTTTTCACCACAGCTGGAGCAGGTCATCTAATACCACCCTCTGTCAAATGGTACCTACAGGGAGAAAATCTATGACTACGTCTACACTGGCGCATTCTCACGCAAAAACTCTTTTGCAGAAGAGTTCTTCTGCAAAAACTCTTCCAGAAGAGAGTGTCTATACTGATATGTGCTTTTGCGCAAGAGTATCCATGCCAGTGTAGACGCTCTCTTGCGCAAGAAAGCTCTGATGGCCATTTTAACCATAGGGCTTTCTTGCGCAAGAAATTCATGTTGCCTGTCTATACTGGCCTCTTGCGCAAGAACAGTTGCGCAAAAGGGCTTATCCCTGAGCGGGAGCGTCAGAGTTCTGGCACAAGAAGCCCTGATTTCATACATTAGAACGTCAGTTTACTTGCGCAAGAACATGCGGCCAGTGTAGACAGGCAGCAAGTTTTTGAGCAAGAGCGGCCGCTTTTGTGTGAGATCGCGTCAGTGTCGACAGAGCCAAAGGGTCTTAAAAACATGGAGCACGTGCAGAAAGGAGCCAGAGTAGATAGGCCTGACACACACCTATTTGGTAGTGCAGGAAATATTCTGACTGCAGTGCCCCATGGCCCATGATGGCTAGTGGGCCTTCTGACCATGGTGGGGAAGTATCCAGAAGCCAGGAGCAACGGGCAGGAGCGAAGCCAAGTGCCGCAGCACAGGGCAGCCATTGGTGACTTCGTGAGGCGTCCCTAGGCACCAACCCGATACTGCTACCGTCCTAGACGCTCCCTCTGCCCGCAGTGACCCCTCCAGACGGCGCCGCTGGGTCTTTGACTCCTCCCCACTGACCTCCAAGGCTCTTGCGCTATCTCTGAGGCGGGGAAGAGCCAGCCTGGGGGCCTCCGGCCGTCCTCTCATTGGGTGTCTTAATTGGTCGATACGCTGGTCGATCCGTCCTGAAGCAGCCAACCGGAGGCGAGTGTGGGAGGCACGCCCCTTCCCTCGCTACAAAAGGCGGGGGGCGGAGGGGCGTGGGGGCTGTCAGCAATGTGCGGGCATTTGTTTGAGACGCGCAAGGGTGGCGTGTAACGTTTGATGGGCGTTGTGTGCGGGTCCCGGCGCCTGGCCCCGTCACACGGTAAGGGCTGGGCAGGATACCGTGCACGGGGGTGGTTGTGGACATGGGCTGTGGTGCGGTGCGGGGAGATCGCGGGAGGGTTTGGGGGACTTGGGAGCTCCAGGCGGGGCGGTTGGTTCTCCGCCCCATGCTCAGGCCGGTCTGGTGTTACACAGGGGCGTGGGAGCAGCCTTTGAAGCCCCCACTTGCACTAAGTTGGTGTCTCGGTGTTTGAGCCCGAGGCTCCTTTTTCCCCCCAGCGGCATGAACAAGCTCTGGCATGTCCCCGTGGAGGGGGCGGGGCTGAGTCACTGCGGAGACCAGCTGCTGAGGCTGTTCAGTCAGCGCTACCGCTCAGCTGTCTGCAAAGTGCATCCCTCACAAATGCTTCTGAACTTGAGTCTGGATTCCTTTCTTGTAGACATAAAATGCCAGCATGGATTCCTGTATTTTGTGATCCTTCTAAGGTGCCTATTAAAGAGGATGGCTGCTTCCTGGCCATGATGCCAACTGAAGATCACTCAAATCCATAATAATAAAATCAACTGTAAAATGTATGCTATAAAGCCAGAAGCTTATGTTCTGATATAACAGCAGAAAAATGGCTTCCTAGAACAATGGAGAGTCTTTATAACTCTAATTAGAACTAGGTAATGTTAAGGTGTAGTTCTGTCCTCCTAGGGAAGCTGAGATGCTTTCATGTGCTTGATAGAGCATCTTTGGCATTGATTGATGATGTTGGGGCAAATGTAACTTCCAGCATCCCATAAAGGCATCTTTGGACTCTTTTTAGTAGCATCTTTCCCTAAGTATTTGTCTCATTACAGATGATTGAATTGCTTGTAACAACTGAAGTCCAGAAATTGCTATACCAGCTCAATAGTCTATTGGAACAAGAGTTAAGATGTCAGCCCAAAGCTTCTGGCCTGAGACTAATTGAAACTGCTCATGACAATGGTTTCCGAATGACTGCAAGATTGCGAGACTTTGAAGTGAAAGATCTCCTCAGCTTAACTCAATTCTTTGGCTTCAAAACAGAAACATTTTCTTTAGCTGTGAATTTCTTAGACCAATTTCTGTCTGAAATGAAGGTATGTTTTGGAAATCAACTTACTGATTTTTCTATAGCTTTCCTTCACTCAAGAATAAAACTTTTCAGTTTAAAAACTAGGCTGCTTGAACATAACTTTCTAATTTGCATGAAAACTACATGGTGCTTGACTTCAATAAGATTTTAATTGCTTGTTAACAACATTTTTATTCTAAGTGTATGGGCTTCAAGTGTATACACTTGAAGTGCTGGAATGGTACAGCTGTACTTCTATTGAACATTTTTGTAAATATCACCTGTTAGCAATGGTATCCCACTAGTGCAGACAGTACACATACCTGTGAGGTAGTAGCGAGGTTGACTTAAAAATTCTGACCTAGTGATCTCTATGCTGCAGATGAGGTTAATTTAACTGTGTTGCTTGGAGTGGGAAGGGAGGTGTGGCTTTTTTTATCAATGTAGCTAAGACTACTTAATTTTCTGGTGCAGACAAAGCCTATAATCTCAATTTGTGCAGACATCAGTTCTAGGGATATGTATCCGAGTACACGATTACTCAGTGCCACCTCCCCTTGCATTGCCAACTGTGTATCAGAGGATGCGCATGGGGAGCTGCTTGAACATGCCTCCATCAGAGGCAGCAGTGATGGGGAGGACAAGAGCCAGTGCTCCTGCCTTCCCTGCTCCTCCCTGCGTGTAAACATGTGACCGCTAAACTTCAGCGGTTACACGTTTACACAAACACATTTTAACATTGCTCGTCAGTTCATGTCTCTGGTTTAATTTTAAACAGAAATCTATTCTTGCTCTCCTGTACACAGGCTTTCTCTTAATCTTTTCAATACAAGATATCCCTGTATATTCTTTTGAACTACTTTACTACAAAAGTTTTTCATGTCTGAAGTGCTAGGTGCTCACAGACTTCAGATGTTGAACAGCACTGAGTAGTTTTGAGGAAGGAGAGATTTGGGGATTGAGTACTCATAACTGCACAGTGACTAGAGGATCTCAACCTACATAATGGCTAATCGGGAATAAAAGCCCTCATCACGAATTACAAATCTTCTGATTCCCTGTAAAGGAGTTTAGTAATATATATTCTCAATGTAGTATGCTTAAAGAGGTGGGCGGTAGGAGTGGAAAGACTATTAAAGGATATTTTTGGATTTTAAAAGCTTAAACCCAACCCAGTCTGATTAAAAAAGGACTAGACACACTTGCTTCTGAACACATGGCAGTTTCCTTCCGTTTTGGAAGAAATGTCCATTAGGGTTAGTTTATTCCATACTTCTGGTCCAAGGAACTTCTTGTACATTGCTGTCACTCCAATGGGATACCTGATTAAATGGACCCTGATCTAACCTGATTTCTAATACAATAAGGGTACATCTACACAGGGCTAAAGCTGAATTAAGCTATGAAATGTCAGCTACGTCAATTGCATAGCTGAAGTCAAAATAGCTTAATTCATCTTTTGGTGCTGTCTGCACAGCAGGAAGTCAAAGGAAGAACACTTTCTCTGACTTCCCTTACTCCTTGTGAAATGAGGGTTAACAGGAATCAGGATTTAAAAAGTCCTCCAGCTCGACATTATTTTGAAATAAAGGCTTGTAGGGTAGGTGCGCACTCCATTATTTCAAAATAACAGAGTGCACGTCTACTCTACAAGCCTTCATTTCGGAGTAACAGATGTTGTTTTGGAATAACACTGCTGTGTAGACATACCCTTTGGGAAGTTCAGTATGAAAGGGAATCACTCAAATGCACCTTTGTGTAGAAGGCCAAATGTGAAGTAATTTGGTGCATATGACCTGATATGGATGCAGGAGGCTCAGTTACAACATACAAAATGCTTGCTATCTGCAGAGCTTGGTTTAAAGAGTGCCCAACATCTATTTAGAACATGTTTGTTTTGCTGACCATATAAAAAGCTTTCATTATAATAAAGCAATTGATCTTTCTTTTTAGGTGCAACCTAAACATTTAGGCTGTGTTGGACTGAGCTGTTTCTACCTTGCTGTGAAAGCAACAGAAGAAGAGAGAAATATTCCCTTAGCCACTGACTTAATTCGAATAAGCCAGTATAGGTTCACTGTATCTGACATGATGAGAATGGAAAAAATTCTGTTAGAGAAGCTATATTGGAAAGCTAAAACTACAACTGCCTTTCAGTTTCTACAACTCTATCACTTGCTTATCCATGAGAACTTAAGCTGTGAAAGGTAAAAATTATTTCACCATGACTTTGAAACTTGACTGCCCACTGGAAAGGGCTGATGGAAAAATCAGTTAAGCTATCTACTCTTGGTTTAAATTGTTTGCACTTTCATATATGCAATTACAAATGGGTAAACAATGGCTGCTAAGGACAGGCAGCTGGCTTCCAAATGATGTTTACTGGGTAACCACTGACATCCCTAATTGATACTGTGGTCTAATGAACTAAACTTTCTCCTATCTGACAATGTTTACAGCTAAAATAAATTACCCAGAGCATAGCTTTTGATCAGGGAAGTAGCCTCCCTGAACAGGTGCAGAGATTAATGCACTGCTGATCAAGTGGCAGATCATCTTTCACATGTCCTCACTGAAAAGACAGTTTGTGAATATCCTTAGCAAATTTTGATCTTGAAGTAACTAGGCCAACAAATACTGTGGGCACATCAAACCTGTAATATTCCTTAGTTTTTACTTTCAGCTCCAGTTCTGGCCCAGCTATGTGACTTTCAAATGCCATGTTGCCAGTCTTGCAAATGTAGAAAGAAATATCAGTATGCGTAAGACAAAACTTTATAGCTTATTAAGCTGCAACTTTCAATTTTATAGTACAGAAATTGAGTTCTAGGGCTAGGCTACACTGGGAACTCACATTAGCATACCTTAGTGAAGAAAAAATCACCTTGATGTAGCTATGCCGACCTAACCCCTAGAGGAGATGGTACTAAGTTGACAGAAGTCTGTTTTTTTGTTTTGTTTGTTGTTTTGTTTTGTTTTTTATTGACTTCTCCTGGGGAGGAGATATTATCTACACCAGTGTTTCTCAACCAATGGTATGAGTACGTTTAGGGGTACATCAACACAACTGAAATTTGGAGAAACTGATTTTTTGAGTTTTACAGCGTTTTATTTTTGTACTTTTTACACTCAAATGTCATTGCCCAGCCAGCTACAATTAAGTTGTTTAAACAAATGTGTTGCAATGGTAGAAAAATTGTCTGAAAACTGTAGGTACTGGGGGTATTTACAATTATTTTATTTGTTCATTTATTGAAAAGGGGGTACTTTATTTAAAAAAAAAAAAAAAAGGTTGAGAGACACTGCTCTACACTGATAGGAGAATGCTTTTGCCCACAAGCTCATGATACCATATACATTTACTTTCTAAGGTGCAATAGGACTACTAATTGTTTTTAAAAATTACAGACTAAAATGGCTATCCCTCTGATACTGCCAATAGCATAGTTAGTGTTTACACTGGAGTGCCACAGCAGCACTGCTGTAGCAGTTTAAGTGTAGCTATACCCCAAAACTAATAACATCTATGAACTTGGGATGGGGTGGGGGAAGCTTGTCAATTCTTTGACAAACACTTCTGGGAACAGATGGATCCCTTAAGCAGTATCCAAGAGAACATCCAAGCAATTTTGTATTAAATACTAGGCAAATTTCTAAGGCTATTGCTGTCCTGAACTGATTTATACCGAAAGAAAATTACATGCTCATTAAAACTAACCTTCCTCTAAATGCCATCCTTGTAGGAGAAAGCACCTTAATTTTGAGAGACTTGAAGCCCAGCTTAAGGCATGTCACTGCAGAATCATGTTCTCTAAAACCAAGGTAAGTGGTTTCTAATACCATAAGCTTACTGCGTTTACTGAAGCTTAACAGGCTCAGCTGTGAGTATTAACTTTTACTTTATTCCCCTTAGCCTTCTGTTTTGGCGTTATCGATATTGGCACTAGAGATAGAAGAACAGAAACTGCTAGAGTTGAAAGAAGTGATAGAATGCCTTCAGATACAATCCAAGGTATGTCATGGAGAAAATGATGAACAGTGAAGGGTAGAGCCTCTGAACAACTTAAGCATTAGGATGTTGAATGTAATTCTGCTTGTTTGGGCTACTCTCCTAAAGAAGGGATTCTAGTTTGCTACCATTAAAAGTGGAATACACTTTGAACCGTTAATCTGGCAACCATGGAAAACAGGGTATGCTGGATTAAAGAACTTGCTGGGCCAGGAAGGGTACTTTAGGGTCTGGGTACAAGAGGGTAGGGGATGGGATGCTTACCTGGTGCCTTGGTTCTGACCCCACTGCTATTGGAGTGGCAGGGGAAAAACCTCATAGGAAGTGCTGTGCTGCTATTTGCCAAGCTGGGGGAGCAGCAGGTCTCAGAGCCACTTTTTTCTCTGCTTGCCAAGGTCTGTACCATGGGCTTTCCCAAATTGGGAACACCGAGTGTACAGAAGTTCATGTGTAATTCTTTACTTGTCAGATCAAATAAAACCTGACTTTTTTTTTTCCCTCTCCCCCCCCCCCACTTCTTGATGGAGAGATGTCAAACTTGCTGGTAACTTTCATGCAAGCATTCATGTGACTGGCTCATAGGGGATGAAAAGGCACAACAGTCCTCCAGCTTCCATGATGTGAATAAACAATGAAGGAAGACAAATCCAATTTCTGCTCAACTTGACTATTACTATCATCCACATAACTTTGTTTTTTTGGTGTGTGGTGGGGTGTGTGGGTTTTTTTTTTTTGTTTGTTTTTTTTTTTTTTTTTTTTTTGCTTCTGCCCTTTGTAGTACCTGGCACTGGCCACTGTCTGAAGACAGGATAGTGGGTTAGATGGATCTTTGGTCTGACCCATTATGTTTACAGCTTACACAGTGTCATTCTGTGGAACTATTGTGAAACTTGTTCCAAACTGAACAACTAGTCCTTTCATTTGGAGAGGCACAGTAAAGCACAAGTAATATGAAGTATTTTGTTCAAGCTCTTGTTCTTGAAACACTTAGGTTTTTAAAAACTTAAATAGCTTCAGAAGTTGCAGTAGCTTCGTAAATGGAGGCTGATTCTGGTTGACAGTTGGAAGACTGACTAGCACTTGCTGGGGTACAGTGATACTACTCCCCAGGTTGAGGGTGGTGTGGAGGGAGCAGCAAGGCTTCTTCAGTGGAGATGGGAAGGGGGGGGGGTTAAGAATTAAGGGCTTCAGGCAGTCTGTTGGCACCCAACCTTGTTCCCATCACATTTCCCCCGAGTGGCATGTGGTTACAAAACCTTTCTTAATTCACCTTGTAGGTGGTGAGAGGGGATTAAAATACCTGGGAACTTGGTGCCTAATACTAGCTTCAACCTTTCTTCATTCAGACAAATAGCAGAGATCTGACTTTCTGGAAGGAGCTGGTATTGAAGTGCCTTACAGAATACTCATCCAACAAATGTTTAAAACCAAATGTTCAGAAGCTTAAATGGATTGTGTCAGGATGTACGGCACGGCAGCTGAAGCATAGCTACTACAGAATCACACACCTTCCCACAATCCCAGAGACTGGTTTGTAATAGGTAACTTTCTTTATCTGCCTTCAACTTAGATTTGTGCACAAGCAAGAATTCTTAAGCAACTAAAGCTTACTAGACTGAAGGAGGTTTCTACAGACCCCCAGACACAGCCTAAATATTCAACTTAATTGTCAAAGCATTCCAATGGCCTGTAAATCCTTGGACTCATGTTGCTGACTTTTAAGTGCATCAGCACTAATCCTGAATTGGAGAAAACAAACTGGAAACCCTCCTAATATCTCTTATAAAGAGAGTACCAGTTATTTCCCATGTCAGACACTTGAATCTCTCTCATTGCAAAGTCTGGGGCACAACTAGGTGAGAAGAATAAATGGTGGTGGATGTTTCACACTCTCCTTACATGGAAAAAGGAAAGGAAGAGGAGTGTCTGACACAAGGGACCTACTGCTAAGTACAATCAGTGCACCAAAACTTTAAGTGGACATTGGTGTTAGTCAAGTTAAAATTGGCTTGCATGTAATGAGATATTCCTAACACAGGCCATGCAATAATGATTCTGAGCTTTTCATTAGAGAAGTCTACAAAGCTGATGTCAGACTATGATTTTTTCCTACAAAATCTGTACTACTTCAGTTGACAGGGCATTAATGCTTTAAGGCATTTCTTCCCCCTACCATCCACACTTTCAAAGGCTGTTGATTAGAAACTGAGTTACAAACACTGGAGTTATAAACTGACAGGTTGACCACACATTCCATTTGGACCTGGAAGTGCAGTTAGGCAGCAGAGACTTTAAAAAAAGAAAAGACCATACAGTACAGAATTGTTCAAAATAAATCCTTAAAGAGAAAGCTAAACAAAATTTGACAGGTAAAGAAACTGTTTGTGTATTTCATTTAAACTAAAACTGCCACTTTCCTTCTGCTTGATGTTTCAAAGCTGTATTAAGTAATGTTTGTTTGAACTTTGAACAAAACATTTATGGTTATTTTCAAGTTATGAACAATCTCCCTTTGAGGTCACAACTCTAAGCTTAATGTGTATATACAGTAGAACTTCAAATTATGACTCTGGCAAAACTATCTTCTAACTCTATCCTATGCATTGGCTAGACAAGCTGTTCATAACTCTTTTTATTTGAACATTGTTTAGATTTAAAATGTCTGATAACCTAACTTTGCTGAAACAGACCTTTGGGGTGGGGTGGGGAGGAGTTCAAGCAAAGAAGTAGGGTAGGCTTAATAACAAACACCACCCAACTATTGCTGAGTTGCTACTGTGTGTGTGTTGGCTTTTTAAAAGTGACTTCCCAGAGTGTTTTTTCCCATCCTTCCTACTTGCAGGGGCAGAAATTGTCTTGCTACTTCTGTATAGCACGAAGCCATTTGTAGTAACAGCTGTTTAGTTAATGTCTCTTTTATGCTGTCTGCACAGGAATCTTAAAATGGAGAGAGGAGTCTTCCATTCAACTCAGACCTCGGTATTCAACAGTGGAATTGAAAACTGAAGCCTAAAACATGAACTGTTCCAGCATTTGAAGTTCAACTCTTGGAAAATGGAAACTGCTAGAAGTAGTTCTCTTTCCATAGATGCAGTCTTAGTTTCTGTAGTCAGCATAATAAGTAGTAAATGCTTTCCTGAAGGATGAAAGACTAAAAGCTGTCTATTGAAATATGCATAAATAACAGCAAAGAATCTGAATACTCCTTTATGGTAGTGAATAGCCTCAAATTGAGTATTTAACTAAACAGCTAGTGTAGTTTAACGTTGGATTACTGCAACTGGACTCTTCATATCCTAAAACTTGTACTTGAACCATAGGAGACATAATGTGCTTCACGACTGTGAGGCTACCAAATTGTCTAGGGAAAAGCTTCCTGTTACTGAACTGAATAGCTTTCTGGGATGCAGTTGCTCCAGTCAAATGTTTTGTATTGTGCTCTTAAGTAGCCATGTTCTACTGCACAAGGCATTGGTCCTTTCTGAAGCAGTCCAGTCTAATTCACCTTCAATGCAGAGTTGACAACTCCAACTAAGTTAATAAAATACAAAGGGGACAGACATATGCTGGGAAAGCCTGCATCATTATTGAACTTGGCCATCTGTGAGAGATTGAAGGTATAACTTTAACAACCAGACTTCACTGTGTATTGGCTTGAAAGTCAGTAAAACTACTTATTTTGCTATTTCTGTCTAAAATCACTTGCATAACCCAACAACAGTCTTTATTCCCTAGGTTATCTTGTACAGGGGGGGACAAACTCTGATTACACAAGAGCAATTTACATGCCCTCAATGGAAACTGTGCCAGTACCATAAGATGACATCCAACTTTTGTTGCCCAAATAGGAAATTGCATTTATACCTTGTTTTGAATTGGATGTGTTACTTAGAACAAAAACAGCTCAATTGCTAGTTGATCCATGAAAGATCTCACCATTGTCAGTGCTAGCTTTTCAGTGGTAGAGGGAGGTCAGACCCATCTGGTACTAGGTTCATAAATGAACCTATTTAGAGCATAAGCATAAACAAAGCTGTAGTGCTTGTAAGTTCATGAAGTGAATAGCTGATGCTGGGATGTAGGCAGTAGCCTTAGAACGAGTATTCTAATGCTATGAGAACTTGTTACTGATCAAACATTTATTTCCTGTGTGCATTCTTATTTGGGCAATGGGAGAAAAGAACTATAACTATTGTAACAAAGCATGGGGCTGATCCAACCTCTACTTTCCAAAAGGTAACACTGATTTGGGGGAAGCACTCCTCACCTTCCTTCCAGTGTAGTAAAAGCATTGCCAAACTTCCTATAGAGCATTTTAAACCACTGTTAGGTTGTGGACAAATTAAGAAATACTGTACTATGAATGTTGCTATTTGTCCGGTCAAGGCTAGTAACATAACTGTGTACATAATTGCTGACCTGTGCAAGGGATAAGAAGCAAAAAATAGGGCAGGCATGGGGAAATCTGTGGCATAGAGGCCAGATTCAGCCCTGGTTTACCTTCACGCAGTCCTTCAGTAAGGTTGGAGGGAACCCTCATAGCAGGGTGACTTGTGCTTGCACTTAGAGTTGCTGTGTGGGGTTTGTCTCAGCACCCCCTGTGGGCCTGGAGTGTGCATGCTAAGGATGTTAAATACCTATAATATACAGGGGCTCTTGTACATGTCAAAGGAGGAATGCAGAACTGTGTGTGCAACCCAGGGCCAGCAGGAACTCCCACTGACCCCAGGCTCCACAAGGGCGCTTACCCTTTGAAATGCACAAGAGCCCATGGGGTGAGCGCCCTTGTGGAGCCTGGGACTCAGAGTCCCCTGCTGATCCCAGGCTCCATGTGGGGCTGCTGGTTTGAAATGCTGCATGGAGCTGAGGTCAGCTGATCCTGGGTTCTGTGTGGCATTTCCAAGGAACCCAGGGTCAGCTGGGGACTGCCCAGTGGCACTGCTGCTTTGGAACACAGCTACATCATTTCAAAGGGGAGGCACTGATGCTTTGAAGTACTCCCTCTCCTCTCCTCCCCCCTTTGCTGCCTCTATCAGAGGCAGCAAAGGGGGGAGGTGACTAGTCAGCCCAACTATCTGATAAGCATTTGCTTATCGGATAGTTGACTAGTCCTTAACATCCTTAATGCATGCCAGCTCAAACTACTACAGGGGAAGCCCTGAGCCTTGATGTCTGTCCTCATCCTCTTCCCCAAAATGTAGGGGGGGAGTGGAGAAGAGCCCTGTGGTCCATGTAGATGGCTCCTTTTTTGCACAAAAGCCCTTTGTGCAAAAATGGTGGCTCATTAAGTATGAAAATGAGGTGCAGTGATATTCACAGCTTTGCCTCATTTGCATACTTTCTTGTGCATGAGGGGGCAGTCTAGACATAGCCTACATGTTTAAAATGTAGTACATCCACACTGCAATTGTGTTTTTTCTGAAAGAACAGAGGAGTTTTTCCACTGGTAATCCTCATTCTACAAAGAAGCCTTTTTCTGAAAACTCCTTGGGGGGGAGGGAGGGATGGATGGATGGGGAAGAGGGAGTTCTTCGGAAAGAGGAAAAAACAGGTGGCCACTTGGTCCATAGCAATCACAGCAAAAATGTGAGTGGTGTGTGTTTGTGTGTATTTTTTTTTTTTTTTTTCCCCCTTCGCTGTGCTTTTGCAGTGTGGATGCTTGCTTTTGGAAGAAGCCTCCAGGAAAACATTTAGAAGTGGTACCTAAGACTAACAAACCTACAAGATTTATGTGTAGTTAACAGGGTTGATTTTTCATCTCTTCTCTCCCCTTTTCTCTCTCTTCTCCCCCCTCCCCCCCCCGTTAGACTTTAAATGTCAAAGCAGGAGATATGTGAAATAGAGTAGCTTATTTCTTATTCTAAAGAATTGCACCAGCTGAAATAAGAATGCATGTAGTCACACTACATCATCTTACTCCTTAACGGCAATGATGTTTGGATACCTAGCTGTTGACTGAGGCTGGAAAACTATCATCCCTGATCTGTTTTATTCACTTTCTGGGGATGAATTTGTTTGGTGTTGGTACCTATTTCCATGGCTAATAAAATGCACAGGGTAGCTTTAACAAGCCTGAGTGTTGCCCTAAACAAATAGTGGCCTTAAACAATTTATAGAGAAAGGGTTTACTGTCAATTACCTGCTATTGCTTTTACAAGTGGTTGTGAAGGGTTGGTGAAGCTGTTCCTCCTCCCTCAGCAGCAGAAGTGATTTCTTGAGTGAAGCTTTATAACATGAAACCTAAATGAGGCTGGAACATTGTGCATTTAGCCTGAAAACTCACTATCTCTTGGCTCTCTCTCTGAGGAACATAGAAGGGGGCTGTTTAGTGAAATCATATCCAAGCATGCACCACCTCAGAGGGCTCTTGTACAAGGTTGATTATAGTAGAAATTGCTTCTGCTGCTGGAAAGTCTTGTCCCTCACAGCTAACTATTTTTTTTCCCTGCTGTATGCTTGGAAGAATTCTAAACAAGCACAGGAAAACTTTTGCTAAATCCAGCTCTAAGTTATCTCCTATTTATATTAAAGTAGTATGCCACAGCATTCTTCCAAAGTAGCACAAGGCACCAAATCCAGAGCCCAGACTGTAACAATGGCTAGTGTAGGGTACAAGTTATCAAATGCAGGCTGTGGAGAATACAGAATTTCATTTTTAACAATGGTCCGGTCCAGGCAAGGGTATAAAATGGTTGCACTATTCAGGAATTCTACATAGAACTACTACTGTAAATAGTTTGTACAAAGTCTTTGCATATTAACTTTGTTAGTGCACCTGGTTGCATTCATTATCACTTGCTGGCACAAAATGTTCACCTCATGGCTCAATGATAATTTTTGCCATTTGGTTTTGCATTTTTTTTCTTTGGCCAGGATTTAGCCACACTGAATTCCCAGCCTCACACCATTTGCCAAAAGTAAGAACTAGTTATTTGGACATTAGAATCTCAGCCTTTAGAGTAACACAATAGTGAAATTAATGGGAACATGAGAGATCTAGCCTCTTCCCTCCAATCAGGGCTCAGAGGTATAAGCCTTTTTTCTAAAATGAAAAGTTTAGATTCTACAGAAGTTGAATGCTATCCTCCCAATAGGTGGGTTGAATGCTATCCTGGAATAGCTGGCCTATGTGCTGGGAGGACTGGAGTAGCTGAAGGGAATATACTACAAGAGTGTAGTTTTACTATAGTTGCTTCTAAGTACAACGAAGTATCAACAGTGTATTTTACAAATGAATTAGGTTCTTGCTGGCTGTGATCAACAGCTGTGGGAGCAGAAAGAAAAGTGATCAGCAGTCTTAATTAAGCCTTAGATTAATTGATTGGTAGTTGCTGGCAGATCAGTCAATTAAGATCTCTAATCTGGAAATCATAGCTGGCATTAGGCTACCAGAGTCTCTTGAAATACTCATGAGACAAGGCATCATGCAGGCTTTCTACTCTTAGACAGTAATAGAGATGTAGCTGTGTTAGTCTGATCTTGCTGAAACAAAGAAAGGACTAGGCAGCACTTAAAAACAAGATGGTTTATTAGGTGATGAGCTTTCATGGGCCAGAACCACTTTCTCAGATCAAGTTCTGGAAGAGAATGGGCATGACCATATATACCAAAGGAATACAATGGGGGAAAAAAAAAAGTGAACACAAACTGACAAATCAGATTTAGAATAGAAGGGGGGGGGCGGGGGAGGGGGAAGGCTAGTATCTGAGATGATGTTACTAGGGCTGATAACTGGGGAAAGCTATCTTTGTAATGGGTAAGGTAATTATAGCATATTTGTTAAATTTGACACTTTACAAATGGACCTTAAACACGAATGACAGTTCTGAAGTTTCCCTTTGTAGTCTGGTGTTAAAGTCTCTGAAGTAAGATACATGTAGTAAGGTCATTAAGACTATGCCCAGGTTGGTTGAAGTGAAAAGAAACTGGTTTATCCTTGTGAAGATGTCTGATTTGTGGGCATTAATTCTTTGGCGAAGTATCTGAGAAGTCTGTCCAATATACATAGCAGAAGGACACTGTTGGCACATGATGGCATAAATTATATTTCTGGATGAACAGGAATATGTGTTCTTGATCTTGTAACTGACAGTTAGGTCCAGTGATGGTGTCAGAGTAAATATATGAACAAAGTTGGCAACGGGATTTGTTGCAAGGGAAAGTTCCAGGGTTGGTATTAGTATGGTATGTCCTGTGGTTGTTGGTAAGAATCATCCTGAGGTTAGGTGGTTGTCTATAGGAGACTATGAGTCTGTCCCCCAGAGCCTCTCGGGCTGTGTCTAGACTGGCCAGTTTTTGTGCAAAAGTGGCTGCTTTTGTGCAAAAACTTGCCAGCTGTCTACACTGGCTGCTTGAATTTGCACAGGAGCACTGATGTTCTAATGTAAGAAATCAGTGCTTTTTGCGCAAATACTTTGACACTCCTGTTCGGGCAAAAGTCCTTTTGCACAAAAGGGCCAGTGTAGACAGCTCAGTTTTGTTTTGCGCAAAAAAGCCCCGATGGCTAAAATGGCGATTGGGGCTTTCTTGCGCAAAAGCGCGTCTAGATTGGCACAGACGCTTTTGCGCAAAATCTAGACGCTCTCTTGCGCAAATACTTTTAACGGAAAACTTTTCCCTTAAGCATTTGCGCAAAATCATGCCAGTCTAGACGCAGCCCAGGAGTGTAGTATCCTAAAGATACTACAAGATCAAGAACACACATTCCTGTTCATCCAGAAATATACTTTGCCATCATGTGCCAACAGTGTCCTTCTGCTATGTATATTGGACAAACTTCTCAGACACTTTGCCAAAGAATTAATGCCCACAAATCAGACATCTTCACAAGGATAAACCAGTTTTTCATTTCAGCCAACCTGGGCAGAGTCTTAATAACCTTACTATGGCTATGTCTACACTGGCGGCTTCTTGCGCAAGTAAGGCCGTTCTTGCACAAGAATCTGCAGAGCGTCCACACTGCCCGCCTGCTCTTGCGCAAGGTGTGATAAGAGGGCTACTTGCGCAAGAGCTATGCTCTTTTCTAACAGGTATAAGCCCTCTTGCGCAGGAGCTCTTGCGCAAGAGGGCAGTGTGGACGCTCGGCAGGGATTTCTTGCGCAAGAAACCCCTATGGCTAAAATAACCATCGGAGCTTTCTTGTGCAAGAGAGCGTCCACACTGCCATGGGCGCTCTTGCGAAAAAGCACAGCTCGCACATGGCAGTGTGGATGTTTTCTTGCACAAGAGTTTTTGTGCAAGAAGCTGCCAGTGTAAACATAGCCTACATGTATCTTACTTCAAAGAGACTTTAACAATAGATTACAAAAGGAAACCTCAGAACTGTCATTCATGCTTAAATTTGACACTTTACAAATGAGCCTTAACAAAGATGCTATAATTACCTTACCCATTACCAAGATAGCTTCCCCAGTTATCACCCCTAGTATCACCTCATAGATACTAGCCCCCCCCCCTCCCCAGTTCTGTTCTAAATCTGATTTGTCAGTTTTATAATGTGTTCACTTTTTTTCCCCCCATTGTATTCCTTTGGTATATATGGTCATGCCAATTCTCTTCCAGAATTTAATCGGAGGAAGTGAGTCTGGCCCACGAAAGCTCACCACCTAATAAACCATCTTGTTAGTCTTTAAAGTGCTGCATACTCTTAGACAGGGAGATAATTTGGCTTTTGTAATATATTAGACATGTATTCCAGTCTCTGTTGGCTGCATTATTAAAACAGGAAAGTCTTAAAATATGTAATTTGCCTACAGAGTACTCAAGCAATAGGCAAAATGTGTAATTAAAATTCTTTAATTCAAATTGTACACAATGTAGGGATGCTATGCACAGTTGCACATTTTCTTGCACAAATGCATGTACATCAACATTTTAATGAATTCTCTCAAACTACACAGAAAGGCATTCTAGAGGCAAAGTATTTGACTTAGAAATCAAAACCTCTTCTCCCACAAAGAATATTAAGTTTCAGTATTGTAAGTAAACCTAGGCGTACTAGAGTTCAGGCTTCAACCAAAACTTTGACTCTCTGCCACCACCATTTGTCCTTCAACATTTGGCACAACCCTAACATGTTAAAACTTTTTCTGCACTTAAGAATATCCTCGTTTTAAAACAGCAGTGGCAGAAACTGAACTTACTAACACACATTAGATGGCTGCTAATCAAAGGAGAAGTATGTTTTTAAAATTTAGAAAATATATAGTTATTTCAAAGTTAAGGACAATGGTAGGTGATGAGTGTTAACACTGATCCAACATTCTATAACTGTGCCCTTCACTTTACTGTGGAATATTTCCACAAATCCATACTGCTTAAAAACAGTCATGGCACCTTTAAAGTACATTTATCAGGAGTGCATATTTTCCATTAATATCAAAATTGCGCAAAGGTAAAAATAAGCCTCTAAAACTTCACTGTCTCGATCCTACTGAAAGGACCACTACACCTCTCCTTGGAGAGGGTATTTAAACATGCTGTAATTCATTCTGTAGGCAGGTGAAATACATTATTGATGAAGACTTCACAACTTCAATTTAATACACAATGCACATTCTCTCTGGTTCTTTAGAACACTGGTGAAATAAGTTTATTTTTCAAATTTGGAAAAGTCTGGTCCCCCTTTGCTATAGTTTCCAGAAATTTCTGCCCCACTGAAGTCAAAGCCAGGATTCTGTATAGAGATAAAAGATTCATATAAAGGTTAATATTCAATATATTAATGTAGAAATCAAAGTTTGTTAATGCTCTTCCAAACTAATAAAAGCACACAACATGATGTTCCTGGGAACATGCACAGCTGAAATTCTCCAGAGAGTGAAAAAATTGTGCACACGTGCATCAGTAATTACAAAGGATGACTGGGATTTAAGTTGGTAGCTTGCCCAGCTGCAGAAGTAAATTTGCAGGCTGTTGCCACCCCAAATTTAAGAGAGCTTGATTTCCATATCAAGAAAATATTGTAAAAGTTTTTAGGAAGTGAGGTTAAATATTACAGTTATTAACTTTTACAGTCTCCCTTTGTTATCTGAAAGAGGAAACATAAGAATGGCCATACAGGGTCAGACTGTCTAATGATAGTGGTCAATGCCAGGTGCCCTAGAGGGAGCAAACCAAACAGGTAACGATCAAGCTATCTCTCTCCTGCCATCCATTTCCACCCTCTAACAAACAGAGGCTAGGGACACTATTCCTTACCCATCCTGGCTAAGTCATTAATGGACTTATGAATTTACCTAGTTCTCTTTTAAACCCTGTTATAGTCCTAGCCTTTACAACCTCCTCAGGCAAGGAATTCCACAGGTTGTCTGTGCGCTGTGTGAAGAACTTGCTTTTATTTGTTTTAAACCTGCTGTCCATTAATTTTATTTGGTGGCCCCTAGTTCTTATATTATGGGAACAAGTAAATAACTTTTCCTTATTCACTTTCTCCACACCACTCATGATTTTATATATCTCTATCATATCCCCCCTTAGTCTCCTCTTTTCCAAGCTGAGAAGTCCTAGTCTCTGATCTCTTCTCATAGGGGACCCGTTCCAAACCCCTAATCATTTTAGTTGCCCTTCTCTGAACCTTTTCTAATGCCAGTATATCTTTTTTGAGATGAGGAGACCACATCTATATGCAGTATTCAAGATGTGGGCATACCATGGATTTATATAAGGGCAATAAAATATTCTCAGTCTTATTCTCTATCCCTTTTTCAATGATTCCTAACACCCGGTTTGCTTTTTTGACTGCCACTGCACACTGCATGGATGTCTTCAGAGGACTATCCATGATCACTCCAAGAGCTCTTTCCTGATTAATTGTAGCTGAATTAGCCCCTATCATATTGTATGTATAGTTGGGATTGTTTTTTCCAATGTGCATTACTTTACATATATCCACATGAAATTTCATTTGCCATTTTGTTTCCCAAAACTTAGTTTGGTGAGATCTTTTTGAAGTTCTTCTGCTTTGGTCTTGACTACCTTGAACAGTTTAGTATCGTCTGCAAACTTTGCCACCTCACTGTTTACTCCATTCTCCAGATCATTTATGAATAAGTTGAATAGGATTGGTCCTAGGACTGACCCCTGGGGAACACCACTAGTTATCCCTCTCCATTCTGAAAATGTACCATTTATTCCGACCCTTTGTTTCCTTTATCAATTATCAATCCATGAAAGGATCTTTCCATGACAACTTAATTTACATAAGAACCTTTGGTGAGGGACCTTGTCAAAGGCTTTCTGGAAATCTAAGTACACTATATCTACTGGATCCCCCTTGTCCACATGTTTATTGACCCCCTTCAAAGAACTCTAATAGATTAATGACATGATTTCCCTTTACAGAAACCATGCTGACTTATGCCCAACAAATTATGTTCTTCTATGCGTCTGAATTTTATTCTTTATTATTGTTTCAACTAATTTGCCCAGTACTGGTGTTAGACTTACCAGTCTGTAATTGCTGGGATCACCTCTAGAGCCCTTTTTAAATACTGGTGTTACATTACCTATCTTCCAGTAATTGGGCACAGAAACTAATTTAAAGGATAGGTTACAAACCATAGTTAAATGTGAAATTGCGGAACTATTGAGTTCTTTCAAAACTCTTGGCTGAATGCCATCTGGTCCCAGTGACTTGTTACTATTAAGTTTATCAATTAATTCCAAAACCTCCTCTAATTACACTTCAATCTGTGACAATTCCTCAGATTTGTCACCTACAAAGGATGGGTCAGGTTTGGGAACCACCCTAACATCCTATGCCATGAAGACAAGCAAAGAATTCATTTAGTTTCTCTGCAATGACTTCATCGTCTTTAAGTGCTCCTTTTGTATCTTGGTTGTCCAGGGGCCCCAATGGCTGTTTAGCAGGCTTCCTGCTTCTGATGTACTTAAACATTTGGTTATTATCTTTGAGTATTTGGCTAGCTGTACTTCAAAATCCTTTTTGGCTTTTCTTATTACATTTTTACACATAATTTGGCAGTGTTTATGCTTCTTTCTGTTTTCCTAGCTAGGATTTGACTTCCACTTTTTAAAAGATGCCTTTTTATCTCTCACTGCTTCTTTTACATGGTTGGTAAGCCACAGTGACTCTTTAGTTCTTTTACTGCGTTTTTTAATTTGGGGTATACATTTAAGTTGGGTCTCTATTATGGTGTCTTTGAAAAGTGTCCATGCAGCTTGCAGGGATTTTACTTCAGTCACTGTACCTTTTAATTTCTGTTTAACTAACCTCCTCATTTTTGCATAGTTCCCCTTTCTGAAATTAAATGCCACAGTGTTGGGCTGCTGAAGTGTTCTTCCCACCACAGGAATGTTGAGTGTTATTATATCATGGTCACTATTTCCCAGCAGTCCTGTTATAGCTACCTCTTGGACCAGATCCTGTGCTCCACTCAGGACTAAATCGAGAATTGCCTCTCCCCTTGTGGGTTTCTGTACCAGCTGCTCCAAGAAGCAGTCATTTAAGGTATAGAGAAATTTTGTCTCTGCATTTCATCGTGAGGTGACATGTACCCAGTCAATATGGGGATAATTGAAATCCCCCACTATTATTGAGTTCTTTATTTTGATGGCCTCTCTAATCTCCCTTAGCATTTCATAATCACTGTCACGGTCCTGGTCAGGTGGTTGATAATATATCCCTACTGTTATATTCTTATTAGAGCATGGAATTACTATCCATAGAGCTTCTATGGAACACATTGATTCATTTCAGATTTTTACTTCATTTGATTCTATATTTTCTTTCACATATAGCGCCACTCCACCCCGCGCACAGCCTGTTCTGTCTTTCCAGTGTATTTTGTACCCTGGCATGATTGTGTCCCATTGATTGTCCTCACTCCACCAGATTTCTGTGATGCCTATTGTATCAATATCCTCCTTTAACACAAGGCACTCTAGTTCACCCATCTTATTATTTAGACTTCTAGCATTTGTGTACAAGCACTTGAAAAACCATCGTCTCATCCACGCATTGAGACTCTGAAGCTCTGTCTGCCTACCTGGCCCTGAGCGTGAAAGTGGAAGCATTTCTGAGAATGCCTCCATAGAGATCCTGAATTTCAGTCTCTTTCCTAGCAGCCTAAATTTAGCCTCCAGGATGTCTCTCCTACCCTTCCCTATGTCATTGGTACGTACATGTACCATGACTACCTGCTCCTCCCCAGCACTACGCATAAGTCTCTCTAGATGCCTCGAGAGATCCACAACCTTTGCACCAGGCAGGCAAGTTACCATACAGTTCTCCTGGTCATCGCAAACCCAGCTATTTATGTTTCTAATAATCGAATCTCCCATTACCAACACCTGCCTTTTTCGAATGACTCGAGTTCCCTTCCCTGGACAGGTAACCTGAGTGCGAGAGGATACCCCAACATCATCTGGAAGGAGGGTCCCAACTATGGGAAGGTTTCCCTCTGCTCCTGTTGACTGCTCTCCTTCTCTGAGCCTCTCATCCTCCTTAACAGCGAAGGGGCTGTCTGACCGGAGATGGGACAATTCTACTGTGTCCTGGAAAGCCTCATCAACATACCACTCTGCCATCCTTCGTTCCTCTAGTTCAGCCACCCTGGCCTCCAAAGCTCGTACGCGGTCTCTGAGGGCCAGGAGCTCCTTGCACCAAATGCACACATACGGTACCAGTCCACAGGGCAGGTAATCATACATGCTACACTGAGTGCAATAAACAGGATAGCTCCCACTCTGCTGCTGGGCTTCTGCCTGCATTCTCTCCTACAGCTACCTAGAGTATGGATAGGGTTTTTATTTAAAATCAGGAAGTTTCGATTGTAGTTTAGTTTAAAGGTTTTCAAGAATGGCAGATGTACCTCACCCCCTTCCCACTCCCTCTTGAAACTCCCAGAAAATTCCTGTAGCACTGAGCCGCTAGTTTTTATAAAAATGCTGTTTTTCTTAAACTGAAAACTGCACTGATTCAGTACTTCCTAGCTAATAAACTCTAGTCCCACAGATGAATTACTAATAACAGTACACAAAGATGGTGAAGTGCTTTAAGCAGTAGTAGTTACAGCACCAGGTAACAAGTTTTGCTTTAGATCTATTCAAAATATAGGGAGGAATTATTTGCCCAATGAGTTTATTCTCCTTTGTCTTCAAGAAAGGAAGTTTTGACTGTATGTTCTGTATAAACTTACTCAAGATGACTTTAAAGTTTATTTTTCAAAATATAGATACATAATCATTCAAAGAGATTACTATATGCAGGTCTTCTTCGAAAGCTCTATTCTCCTGATGTTGGGTACTTGTAACTTTCATTGAAATGAAAAGCAAGATTCTAAATGAACTATGGATTACTTTCCAAAACTAATGCTTTTTTTTTTAATTCTAAAGAAAGTTTTAAGTTCTCTCAAAGTACACAGAATGGCATCTTACAGGCAAAGTAGACTCAATGAAGATATAACCCAGAGTCACAAATCAAGCACAGTAGGTTAAAATAAAATAGAAAAAATGGGTTAATTTTGAATCCCTGATATACGTAAAATAATTTTGCTTAGTTTTATGGCCATAGCCTATGTATAAGGCACAAATAGCAATTAGTATTCTCTCACTTGCCTCTCTTTGGAATCTCTCCAGTGTAAGTTTCCTCTGCATCTGGTCCTGTATCCAAGGATCAGCAGCATACTCATTTTCTAACAGAGAGGTCCAACAATTTCCAGCATCTCGATTAGTCTTCATTAGAACAATACGTATCAATTTTCTGTCTTCTTCATAAGAAAAATAGAAATAACTTTTGGACTTCTTAAGTGCTATACTCTTTCAGCCAAATTCAACTTTAATCATTCAGTGAATTTTCTGGTGAAACTTCATTCTTAAAGCCTATGCAAAAAGATATTTAATTCACTGAAAATCATGACACTCACAAATCCACATCAACATGTAATAAGACAATCTGAAAACTTCAAGGGAAAAAAGCCTTTATTTGTATGCTTTAAACATGGTATATACACATTGCCTCTGCCCCAACTAAGTGGAACCTTTCTAGAGGTACATATTAATATCTTTTCTCAGTCTCTCAACTAAGGGAAAACAAAGCTGAACTCTTGGTAACAACTTTCAAAATCGTCAGCACTACAGAGGGCAAGGAATTACTCTGGATAATAACTGAGTTATAACAAAGTAATGGGATGAAATTAAGAAAAGAAAAATTAAGACAATGTCAAGGGGAAAAAATCCGGACAACAATTTCTCAATGAGGCCAGATTGTTCAAGACATTTACAATAGATTAACAGAACCAGAACTCCAAAAACATACAAAGGGGAACAAGCCTGCATTGGCAAGGAATATACTAGATGACTTAATATTTCCTTTCATCTACAATTTCTATGATTAATACTGAAGTAACAGACAGCATTAGGCTGTTATGTTGTGATCCAAGAACTGTATGTGTGAAGAAAGCAGATCATGAGACAATTTCAGTAAACTCTGGTTCTTAAAAAGAAATAAACCAGTGTGTGGAGAGAGTTCAACACACAGAAATTTAACTATTTTTCAAAATTCTCAGAGGGGTAGCTGTGATAAGTCTGTAACTTTAAAGAAGTCCTGTTGCACCTTGGAGACAAGCAAATTTTTTATATATAAATAAAATAAAAAGGGAACAGAACAGAATTTACAACAGAAAAATGAGGGAGGAAAAAAGTACCCCTCAATTGTACTGCCAGTGCTAATGAAGCTAATTGAGTGGGCTGGAAGTGCCCCATACTTAGCTTTTGATGTAAATGAGGTGTTAAATGTATGGAAGATTGGTTTTATAATGGGACATCCAGTTAATATCTTTGTAGGAGAGGTTACTTTTAAGTCCATAAATAGCTGTTTCCCTGGGCTTGAACAAAGGAATTTCACAAGCCCATTACAGAGCAAGTGTGGAATTTACCTTCATATCCAAATTTGAGTTTCCTTGGGTTTGAATAAAGACATTAACTGTATGTCCCATTATAAAACCAGCCTTCCATACATTTAACACCTCATTAACATAAACTAAGTATGGGACACTTCCAGTCCACTTAATTAACCTCTTTATCACTGGCTCTACAATTGACAGGTACTCTCTCTGCTTCTGTTATAAATTTTGGGTTCCCCTTTTTTTTACTCCAGCTCATCTGAAGTGGATTTTGCCCACAAAAGTGTGTGCGCGCGCGCGTATGTGCGTGTGGGGGGGTGGTAACAGGGCAGGTTAAAGGGCTTGATAGAAGGGGACAAAGGCAGCTCTGAAAAAAAAAAAAAAATAGCAACTGCCCTTGTTAATTAGGAGCAGCTGAGGCAGGGCAGCTATAAATCAATTAAGAGCCAGGTGAGCTGACTTCAGCCTGCCACAGGACCTCTTTAAAAAGCTTCCCAGTGGGGTAAGGTAAGGGAGAGTGGAGAAGGAGAAGAACTAACAATTGATAAGGAGAATCAAAGGAGCTGAGCAGCTATCATCAGCACTGCCAAAAGCTGCATGGGGAGGTGAGGGGTTCTGACAGGGAGTGTTGGAGGCTCCCTTCCCCCTAGGTGGCCAGAAACTTCAGCCAGTGGCTGCAGAGGACTGTTTACTCAGCCCTGACTGGCCAGGGGCATCAGTCCCAATGCTCCTTTGTTTTCCTCCAAATACAGAGAAATGGCAAGTGGGACTTGTACTGCAGCCCCTAAACTGCAGGATAGTGGGAGGAATGGATCTGGGACCCAGGAGTGGGACTGACCCTGCCACTAATATATATATTTGTTAGTCTGTGGCACCTTAGAGGACCACTCATTAACTTTCAAAATTTCATTTAACAGAAGCAGATAGTTACCTAATGTCCACATCCCTTCATCAGCTATTGTGCAGTCAAAGAGTTTACCCTGAAAAAGAGAGACAATGTTATGGAAGTTTCTCAGTACCCAATTGATACTGAATCTCAAAACATCCCCTCTCCCCTTTATGCAAATGTTTGAAAACTTCCTACAGTTTAAAAAGGAACTATGGGACAACCTGGTATTGGAAAAAAAAATCTAATGATTATACTGCCTCAAATAGTAAAAGGCAAAAGTTATAAGATCTGAAGAGATTAGTTAATTGTACTCACTTAATACAATTAAAATACCTTTCACTGTTTCAATATCTCCATTCAGTAAAAGGGACTGGTGTCTCTGAGACAGGGAGGAAGGATCCTATTTTAATGTGGACTTCTCATTCGGGATGTGATTGGATAACTGGTAAGCATCACCCAGTGAGAGCCCGAGAACAGGAGCTAGTTATGCCCTGTGCACGGGAGGAGGAGCCAGCTGCTGCTGCCTGACCCCCATGGGGGTAAGTGGGCAGCAGGAGCCCACTTAATTGGTTTAACCCAGTGTTTCTCAAACTGTGCTCCCCAGAGCCCCAGGGCTCCACAAGGTTGACAAACTGGAAACATCGATGAGTACAACACATACAATCAGTGGACCACTGGGGCTCTGCATAAATTTTTATGCCCAAAAAGTTTGAGAACTGCTGGTTTAACCAGTTAGCTAATTAACCTAGGTTTTACATCCCTAATTCCTATTCAGGTTCCTGTATGTCTCTGAAGTGCCATGCATACCTACAGCACAATATAAATAAATCATCATGATGCAAATAACTGTTACCAGTGCCAATAGAAAAGAAAATGGGTTTTTCAATTAGAAAGTAAAGTTAGAAAGGCTTGAAGTACTAAGATAAATTATAGTATAAACATTTTGCTTTTAACTGTTAAACAAAAACACATCATAGACTTTACAGGGCACATCAACCTTGAAACTCTCTCATTTCTAATTTTTTTAATAGAAAGCTGATTCCTTTATTCCTATGGGTACTCTACAATAGGTCATTAAATATATTTTACTATTTGCTAATGAAATGTGTGAAAGACAAACTTTGTAATATGTGTGTACTTACAAAAAAAGTTTTGTAAAAAAATATTACCTATGTTCCCAACACATACTTTATTTGTACACCACCAACTGTCTGCTAATCATTTTAAAGAGTGACATGAAGACAGGATTCTGGGACTGAATTGGAAATTAAGTCTCTATCTTCAAATGCTTAAATCACATGAAGTCAAGGATGCTAATGAGGACTGAATAAGTGGACCACATGCTTGTGTTTCTACTCAGTTTCACTTAGTTTCTCACATGCTAGTAGAATACCACAGTTTGCATTTCAAGCACTGCAGGGAAGTATTTGAATTTCCTCAAAACAGCAAAACCAAACAAACGTTAACAAGGAGTCCTGTGGCACTTTATAGACTAAACAATGCTCTTCTGCTATGTATATTGGCCAGACCCAACAGTCTCTACACCAAAAGATAAATGGACACAAATCAGACATCAGGAATGGTAACACACATTAACTTGTAGGGGAACACTTTAACCTCCCTGGACATTCAATATTGGATCTGAAATAGCCATCCTTCTATGAAAGAATTTCAAAAACTGGTTACAAAATAAATGTTAGCCTCTAAGGTGTCACAGGACTCCTTGTTGTTTTTGCAAATATAGACTTAACAAGGCTACTCCTAAGACTTTTCATCTAACATTGTAATAGCAAGTTACATTTTTGAAAAATATCAACGTAAGATACTGGCCATAAAATTATTTGACCTTCAAGGATTGAGAAATAAGGCAATATTTTGAATTGTTTACAATATTTAATTGAATAATGGTGAATGGCAGTACCAGTCCCAGAATATTATAAAAACAAACAAACAAACTTGTGAGCTTACAGAGGCCCACACCAGAAAAAGAGCTCTGTGTAAGCCAGAAAGTTTGTCTCTCTATATTGTCTCACTCAGAGCCTGCTCCCATGCACTGGGAAAGCCTAACAGCTTAACTTCTTTTTAGATCTGCATTGTTCTTTTAACTGGAATGTAAGTGGTTCACTTATCCCTGGTACATGATAATCAGCGAAGTACAGGGGTATGTCACAAGCATACTTGATAAAGACTTGTTTATGGACTTTTGCAGGTTTGCATTGCACGTTAATTCTTAAGTCTGACATACCAAGCTCTTTGCTAGCAGAGCATAAGAGTGGAAAAGGTTAGCAGTTCTCGGCATGAGCTTCATTGCAACTAGCAGACGCCCAAGGAGATCCCACTCAGAAACCCACGGCAACGACACTTGGGCCCCGGCTACAAATCTGATCTTCACCGCGGTGGTGAAAGCGGCGTCTCCCCCACGGCTCCCACCAACGCAAGCCAGGGCTGGAAGGGGTCACATGCTCCCTAGTGCAGTAAGGGCCAAGCGTCTGTGAACCGGCGCCAGAGCAAGCGCATCCCGCGGGGCCCGAAAGCCCACAGCAGCTCCTAGGGCCTTCTCCTGAGCCCTGCGGCCTGGGCCGGACCCCGCCCGCACCCTTCCCAGCGGTACCTGGAGCAGCTCCTGGCCGCGCACGGCCAGCGCCAAGTGCCGGCTCTGCAGGCTGCACTGGATGTCCTTGGCCCGAGTGCCCGGCGGGACCTGCACCTCAACGAACACCTCTTCCAGGGTCTGGTACCAGCACCCCCACGGAGTCGCGCAAGGCACCACCCCGCTCCGCTCCTCAAAGTCCCCTGACATTGGACCCGGGCCACAGCACCGCTCCCAAACTACCGCGGCACGCCAGCGCCGTTGCGAGCAACACACGCTTTGCGCATGCGTCCAACAGCTCCACTATTCCACGCCTGCGTTGGTGTCGCTGGTCTGCCGTGCGATTTGATACGCATGCTCCAGGCATGAGCGGTGATTGGCTGCGTGGCTTTACGGCTTGCGGATGAGGTTTTGTGATTGGCTGTCAGGGGTGCGTTAAGAAAGTCGTCGGCCGTTTGAACGTGAAGAAAGTTGGGCGGTTTTTGGCTTGTGAGCGGTTGAAAGGACGAGGCGCAAGTACAGCGATGTCCTTCCCTAGGGCCCTCCTCCAGCGCTTTAACGAGGCCACTGGTGAGCGTGTGAGCCTCCGTCGCTTGTCCCGGGGCCCTGAGCTATGCGGTACTTGAGGGAGAGGGGCCGCTCCCTTGTGGGTAGGAAGATGCTCTGTCGCCTCACACAGGCTGGGCTTAATCGTGTGCCTGAGGCCTGCCCTAACGCCTGGGGCAGTTGCTCAACCGGGCTGGCGCTTCCTGGCCGTAGCAGCTGGTTGAGTGATGCTGAGTTAAGGCTTGTAGGCTCCTAGGTTGGTCTGCCTGTGAGCCTTGACTAACCAGCCTGTGGCTAACTCAGGAAGGCTGGCGTTGGAGTAGAGTGGGAGGCAATGGGGTGTGGAGCCCTCTGAGTGGCATCCAGGCGGGCAGCTGTCCATGGCCTAGCGCTCATGAAGTTTGTTCTGGCTGTGTATGCAGTGAAAACAGCTTCTCCAGGGGCTGCCAGGTGAACAATGTGCTTCTTGGATTCTGTCACCTCTGGTGTTGTCAGTTGGCCTAGTAAACTAGCAAGGTCATGCTTAAGGGTGAGGTACTCTACTTATATCCTCTGTGGCCTGTGAGCAATGAAACTGCATGCACTGGGACTTGGACTAACTGCTCAACTTATGTTTTTAGACCTGCATTTTAACTGGAATGTAAATGGCCAGACTTATGCCTTGTACATGACAGTCATGTCCTTCACTGACTGTCACAAGCATGCATACTTCATAAGGACTTCTGTAATAGCCTAACTCAGCTACCCCCCCTGAAGCTCCTGCAATTACTGTTACTGTTCTGTTCTTTTTTGCTTTAGGCACTGAAAGCTTCTTTGTCTGTGGTTTCCAGTCAGTTGTTAGGAAATTCTGAAAATTCTTTTTGTAATCTGTTGGTTTTTATCACAGACGTATCTATGGCTGTTTCTGGATGATGGACTTTTTTTTTTTTATTTTTGGTATGAGGCATGCATGATGTGACTGAAACCCTAGCATTGGCAGGTAACTCTGAAACTATAGAAAATAATGGTGATCGTGAAAGTGGATAGTCTTCAGAAGTCTGTATTTTTCAGAAGACTCCATCCTCAGCATATAAGTTAATGCAGTTATTTTATTAATAATACTGCTCATTTAGTATTACTTATTGCCAGTGCTTTTTTGGAGTTGGTACTGCCCAGTATGCAGTACCGGCACCTCCAGAGCTTACCCGGAAAGAATGGAGCGTACTGCACGTCTGTACGCAAATGTCCAACAGTCGGCAGGGCCGTGTGCCTTAAAGGGGGCTGCGTCTCTTAAAAGGACAATGCGGCCCCACCCTCGCGGTACCGGCACTTCTTCTTTTTTTTTTTTTTTTAATTACAAAAAAAGAACTGCTTATTCCATTCACTGACCATACCACTTGAAAGGTGAAACTGTAAAAGCCTGGGCTTATTGGTTGAATCCAAATGATTACCCCCTTCTCCCCCCCCCCTCCCCCCCAGATGTAGCGAGGCAGGGGTAGGGATGTTAGCAACTATTCGATAAGCAAATGCTTATCAGATTGTTGAGTAGCCACTGGACTAGTTGCTTCCCCTTCCCTTGCTGCCTCTTATCAGAGAGAGGCAGCAAGGGGGGGGGAGGAGCAGGAACCAGGGCTGAGGGGAGCACTGTCTCTGCAGGGGCCAGAGGAGGCAGAAGCACAACAGGGAAACGGCGCGAGTGGGGTCTGCTTCAGTCCCCGCTGGTGCCAGTTTCTGCTGCCAGTTGGGGCTTTTGTACATTTCAAAAACAGAAGTGCCACAAGGAGCACGGGGTGAACAGGGACTCAAGCAGTCCCTGCTTGCCCCGTGCTCTCTCTTGTGCGCCCACCCCCATTGCTGCCTCTATGAGAGGCAGTAATGCGGGGTAGGCGGGAACAGGAGCCGGTCCTGGGGGGAGCTGGCTTAAAAGTCATTCTTCTTTTCAGAGGCAACAGTAGGGGGATAAGGGATGCTGCTGGGAAGCAGACTCTGTCTGCAGGGGTCCCAGCGAGGACCTGGGCCCCATACGGACAGGGGCTGCTTGGTGGCAACAGCTCTTGTTTGTGGCGGCCAGAGGCTGCTGTGGCACCGT
Organism: Pelochelys cantorii; assembly: GCA_032595735.1. Lineage (NCBI taxonomy): Eukaryota > Metazoa > Chordata > Testudines > Trionychidae > Pelochelys > Pelochelys cantorii. The sequence continues at coordinate 30,915,674 of CM064340.1, forward strand.
CCGTTGTTTGTGGTGGACAGGACTATCTACCCCAAACAGGGGCTGCTGGACTCAGTGCGAGCTGGGACCGAGACATCCCGGCTCGCGCTGATCGCTGCACCTCTGCATTTTAAATGTAGCAAGAGCCCAGCGACTCATACTGCATTTTAAATGCAGTAAGAGCAGCAGCGCAAGTAGCTCTGGAGCCGGCTCCTGGAGCTATCTCCACTGCTGCTCTGCGCAGCAGTGCTTATCAGCTAATCGTATATGACTAGGATTAGCCAGATAATTGCATTTTTCCGCCCTTAGGCGGGGAAGCAGGTGCAGCAGCCTCTGTTAGCGGGGAGGTCGTCTGTGAACAAGGGCAGGAGACGGGAGCTGGTCTGTGCTGGGAGCCGACTTTTAAACTGGCTCCCCCTGCCACCCTGTTCTGCTGCCTCTGGTATAGAGGCAGCAGGGAGGGGTAGTAGAGGGCTCCCCGTGAGTGCAGCTGGGGAGGAGGGGAGCATTTTGGTAATTGTGTAGCTGTTAAAAATTGTTGTGGCTACATGATTACTAAAATAACATATCTAATATCCTTATCTTCTACCGTCCTCAGCACACGCTGCTAGCTGTCTTCTACATTGAATGGACATGAACAAGCACTCTAAGAAGAAAAGACAGTTACCTGTTTCCATAACTGGTGTTCCTCAAAATGTGTTGCTCATGTCCATTCACTCGCCTTCCCCACAGTTGGAGTATCCCAGCAAAAGAAACTGAGGAGGGAGGGGCCTGGTAACACCCTATATAGCATGCCACTCCAGGGGGACGCTGAGACCCAGCCCCCTATGGGTACTACTGAGGGAAAAATTGTCTGGCAAAACCAGTGCTTGTGGTGAGAAGACAATCATCTGTGTTACATGGACATGAGCGACACATTTCAAAGAACACCAGTTACAGAAACAGGTCGTTTTCTTGAGGAATAAATTGCTTTGGTGTAACTAAGGCATTAGACTCCGTATAAGGGTATGTGAAACACTGTGTCTTGAAATACACAAGATGCTAAACAGATGATCTGTGGTCTGTACTGGCTTTAATCTCTGACACCAACTATTAAAATCTACATTTTAGGGCATAACAATGTAAGTATTCCTCTAATGGGGCTGATATGACTAGGGTTAGGGATGTTAAATATTGGTTAATTGACTAGCCGACTAACCTCGTGAATTCTTATCGGTTACTTAACTATTCTATCGTCCCTGGGGGTGGGGCCAGCAGCCAGTGCTCTCTGGCCCCACTCCTGAGGAGCTCTCTGACAGTCAGCAGAGGCAGCAGCCTGGGGTGCCAGGCAGGAGCAGGTACAGAGGCAGCAGCGCAGGATAGTAGCAACTTCTGTGTGGGAGAGTCTGAGTTCCAGGACCAAGCATGAACCGGAACTGAGTCAGGCTGCCTACCTGCCCGGCTCCTAATACACTTGAAATGCAGAGCCTCAGCAGGGGTATGTCCTGGACACAGTGCAAGCTGGAACTCAGCCAGTCTGCTAAAAGATTTACTGGTGGCAGAAGGAGGGGAATGCATGTGTAGTCTATAGCATTAACCTATAAGCTTTTGCCAATTGGTTAATCGATTACTTTATTACATCCTTACTTTGGGTAGAATAAACTGGTGTTCTACAGTGGCACTAGTGTCTTGTGAAACTTTATGCTGATCTTTACATTAATTCCTTGCATTCCTTTTCAGTGTCAGGCTACTCCATGTGTGCTTCACGTATAGCTGTGGCTCCCAAACTGTTCCTAAAAAAAAAAAAACCACTGTTTATTTGGACTTACTAGCTGATTCAAGGAAGTGGCTGCAGTGCCTTTTCTCCTCGTATAGGAAGTAGAATGCCACAAATATTAAAACATGGGATAGGAAGTGGTCCAAACCATGGAAATAACTTAAGAACTTGAGTTGTAGATCCTGCCCTTCCAGGGATGATAGTCTCTTCATCTCTGCTTTTTTGGCTTCTTAATATTTGCAATCGTGAAGCAGTGGTACTTGAAATAGTATCACTATCAACTACAATTTCATTCAACCATAGGTCACTGTTGCTGTCCAGTCCTCTTTCTAGAGTGGAATCCCATTTCAAAATTAAATGAAACTACAGATACAGAACACCCAATTAGATGTGGGTTAGTCTGTTTTTGTTTGTTTGTTAAAGCTTTAATACTTCTACGGTAATTTCTCATTTAACACGTGCCCGCTTTTTCCTTCTGCTTCATGTTGGCATTGACCGCTTGCTTCTGTTTTAAAAGGCTGCCAGCAATTTGAAAAGTATACTTATTTGAATTTCCTTTCTCCAGTAATACTTCATTATTTTAATTGAAACATTAGGAATATTTTTTTTTTTTTTTGCTTCATTCATTCCATCTATCTACCTACATAGTCAGCTTCTCCTTCACACATAAAATGTAAACTATAAAATGGCAATAATATTTAATTTCCTGAGTGTGTGTCTCAGGATGGGTGGTAAGTTCAATCAGTGAGGCCAATAGCCACTGTGGGGCCTGAGGCAAGGTGTGTGTGGGAGCTGGCTCTGTACCCCTAGAAGGGGTAGGGGCAGGACCATGACACGTCTTCTCCCTCCCACCCCCACATCCTCAGAGCCAAACGGCCCAGGACTCTGCACACTACTTCACTAGCAGCAGTGGGGCTCCCAGTCACCATGCCCCTTGGCAACTGCTCCCTTGGCTCACCTTCCCCCAGTGGGCCTGAATTCAATGGAAATGGAACAGAGTGAAGTGGTGATGTCCATTTAACTCTTGTTCAGTGCCAGGTATAGAAGATTGTTAGAATGCCCACCTCAAATCCTAAAATTTGATTAAAAATAATTAAGGTCAAAGACTGTTTTTGTGAAAAGACTACATTTTCACTCAAATGTAGTCACTTAGTTTTGACCCATTAGTGTGGTGAAACTGTCTCCACAGGGGAAATAGGAAGTCAACAGAATTTGACTAGTGAAACAAACGACTGCTTGCCCACAACTGCAAGAAGACTTAAATCTCTGGGATCAACAGTAAGTGTGTGTGTGTGTGTGTGTGTGTGTGTTTTTCCTTGTGTCTCTGGTATAGCTATAGTGTTAATGCATTTAGTCTAGTCTGAATTTGGCTGTTTAAAACCCTCCAGTCTCCAAACTTTGAACAATTTGGTAGGATGATTAGGGTGTTTTGTTTTTTTGGTTTTTTTTTTTTTTTTCCCCCCAAGGTCCATTCTTAGGATCTAGCCCTGTAGGGATTAAGAAGGATCAAGATGATTTTTTTTTTAAGTTGAATGTAGCTTAGTTAAACCTCAGGGTCAATAAAAACTCTGCCTGTGCCTGGAGAGGTGGTAGGTTTTCCTGAAAAGGGAAAAGTAGGGAATAGAAAGAGCAGAAGCACTCAAATTTTCTGCTGAAAGTGAGGTGCTAAGTAGCTATGAGCTCTTTTGGCTTTCCCATAGACTAAACTAAAAAGCAGAAAGCCCAGATATGGAGACATGAGAGGTTGAGGGCCCCAAATCCCAAGGATGTTTGGGTGGGAAGAGCATCCAGCCACGAAGTCCTGTGAAGAGAAGGAGTAAAATACACTCAGTGTGTGACAGCCAATTTAAATATTTGTACCTTGCAGGAGGTGGGGGTTTGGTGCAGGGTTGTGAGACATTTGGGGGTGTTTGTGTGTGTTCCCCTTCCCCCCTCACCCCCCTTGAGGGGGGGAAAGTGTGGACTAGATGAGTTAGTGTATTCATTTAAACAGTTAACTGATGAGCTTGGGCTCAATGGTTAACCTTCATGGTTACAAACAAGGCACCCCCTCCTGCCTCTATGTCAGGCAGTGGGGTGGGGAAAGCAGGCGGGAGCTAGTGCTTGTGGGGAGCTGTCCTTTTCAGTAGGCTCCCCGTGACCACGCACTCCTGTGGAGGTCTCCCCCACACTGCTGCCTCTCTATCATGTGGGGGTCTGTCCCCACTCCCCCATTTACTGCTGAATTTTTCAGCTGTCACATGTTTAAAAAAAACCCGCTTTTTAATATCTCTAATGTGGACTAGGAAGTTCAGTGGTAGGAAGTCTTGCTGATACAACTTCAATTTCAAGTTGTCAGTATTATATTACATAAACCAATATAATACTTCATGTGATGATATCGGGTCAAATAGCCCAATATCCTGGATCTCATATAGTGGCAGTTTATTAAGAAACCCTTCAATGGAATTATGCCTATAACTGGTATTCAGTTAGTACTTGGTTCTTGTGTTTTTCAGACTTTGTAATTCTTACATGTTTTTCTCCTATCTAAAGGATACAACCCTCATGAAAGAGATGAAAAAACAAAAGATCCTTGAGAGAGAGGTATGAGCTACTTTTTTTTTTTAATGTGACTAATTCCTGTGAAACTAATAGTAAAATTGCTAGCTAATAAAATATGTAACCAGACATGTTGAGCGAGCTTATGAATAATATGACCAAAGCAAAATTTTACCAATATAACTATGGATTAACTACTAGCTTTGTTACTGTACAAAACAATGACATTTTTTTATTTGTTGCCTGTTCTTTGTAGATGCTTCTAACACACTCATAATGCCTTAACTCTATTAATGCATTCAGCTGAATCTTCTATTTAAGTATCTGCTGAAGCTGTAGTTCTGGAATTAAGGTACAAACTTTCAAGTTTGGGATTTAAACTTCTCCCCTTCATTACTAAAACTTCTCCCCTTCAGGTGTTTAGGATGTGGTGTTGAAACAAGTGTCTTTCCACCCCTCCATCCACAGGGCCCGTTTTGCCCACACTGCAAGTTGGAGCAGCCATGAGATTACTCTTTCACCCCAGTTGAAATAAACTGAGTAGGGCAAAGTAGCCAAATGATATCCTAAGGATACCAAAAGCTATTAAGCTCAATGGCAGGTAAAGATTTTCTGTAATAACACTCCCTTATTTCCCTTTTTTCCAATAGTTGAAAGCTTTTACAACTAAGAATAATCTGTCTTTACAGGAGAGCAGTGGGCATCACTCACTGACCATATTTGTTTTAGAAATTAGAAAAAGTGTAATGAATATTCAAACAACTTATTTCCTCTAGATTCGTGCATTAGTGAGAGAACGTGGAGAGCAGGATAAACGACTCCAGGCTCTAGAGGAGGATTTCATGAAGTCTGAAGCAAAACTAACTGCAGCAGTCAGGGAGAAAACATCTCTATCAGCGAACGTTGCTTCTCTGGAAAAACAGCTTCTTGAATTAACAAGAACCAATGAATTTTTAAAATCAAAGGTATTTGTCTGGACCTGAATCACTTAGCAAATCTCAGCTAATTTGATTATGCTTTTCGTCACTTTCTGTGCAAGTGACATCCTCAAGCTTGTTAACAAGTAAAAACATTAATGTTTTTAGTTGGGGATAGTAGGTAGACTAGTTTAACTAGTAAGACTAATGCTCAGGCTTGTGTAAATGGAACACCAGGCTTTACTTATAAATGGGAGAAGCCTATTTTACTAATCCCAACTTTAAGAGCAGGGGTGGGGAACCTCTCTTGGGTCGGGGACACTGACCCACAAAAAAAAAATCAGCTGGGGGGGCCAAACACACGTGAGAAGCATTGTGAGTAGCCCCTGACTGAGAAGGAGAAAGACACACCTTACATTCCCATTGCACACCAGAGCCTAGGGGGGGCCTAGGCAAGTAGGTTTTGTGTGCTCCAGCCCTGCGGCTGGGCGGGGCTGGAGCACCAGTGTAGGCTCCCCAATGCTGAGCCTCAGGGGCGTTAGATCTATGCAAGCTGGGGGCCACATCCGGTACCTTGGCCTGAAGTTCCCCACCCCTGTTTTAGAGAGAGGTACGGATTGACTCTGGGTAGGTCTACACTACAGAGCCTTTTTCAGAAAAACAGCCGTTTTTCTGAAAAAAAGTTCAATTACATTCACACTGCAATCGTGTTCTTCCGAAAAAAAATTGAAAGAACAGAGGGGTTTTTTCAACATTGGTAATCCTCATTCTACGAGGAAGAAGCCTTTTTCTGAAAGAATTCTTTTGGGAAAAGGAGCGTATGGACGGGGAAGAGGGAGTTCTTTGTAAAGAAGAGGAAAGAGGAAAAAGCACAGATGCCCTGGTGGCCACTCCTTCCATAGTAATAACAGCTGAAATGTGAGATGGTGTCCATTCAGTGTGTACACTAGCTTTTGAAAAAGCAGATTGCTTTTTCGATGCACTTTTGCAGTGTGGATGCTCTCTTTCGGAAGAAGTTTTTCCGGAAGATATCTTCCGGAAGAGCTTCTTCCGAAAGAAGCTTGCAGTCTAGACATAGCCTCAATGTACGCAAATTGGCAGAGGGACAGTAGGGATGAGGTCTGTTTATTTCTCACCTACGTTTGTTTATTTCAAAGCATTTTTGCTGTTAATAAGCATGTTTGTTTCTGGAGACACAATCCACAGTTTGAGAACTGCAAAACTAAATATCTCTGATATAAGGATGTGGTAGCATACGCAAGTTGAAATCTGCTTTTGATCCTAAGGAGCAACTTCAATTTTATGTACAGTATAGGCAATTGATAACTTTCAGGGGAAATGACTAGTGGTTTGTGTAAATACGTTCTGAGTATAACGTGTTTATAGGCTTCAGCTTCATTCTTTCAGGTTCCTGCCCACACCAGTAATGAGACCTATTATACTTCGTTAAATGCATAAAACTGATTCAAATAAATAGAATAAAACTTTTCTCTCAATTTGTTTTGCAACACTTTAGTAGATACTCTAGAACTTTGTCATTTAAAAGCATTGTCACAAATCTGCCTCCTTTTTAAATATACATTTGATTTGGTTTGTAAGTTGACTTAGTTGTGCATGTTGTTTGAACTACAACTTTTTCCTCCTCCAAGTCAGTTAAGAAATGTAAACATTCTCTTTTGGTGGCAGAGTTAAGTGGGGGGAACTATAAGGGTCTTCCTGCACTCTTCTTATAGTGAAAGTGAATTGCTATTCTGTATAGGACAAATTCTGTATTCAAACACTTTCTGCTTATCACTAATCAAGTTTTCTGAAGATGGCGCACAGAAAAAAATGAGCAGTTTATGCATGGAGATAATGAAACTCAGAAACAAAATGGAGGCAAAGAATAAGGTAAGTTACTGTTCTGAAATTCCTCACTTGACAAACTTGGATCTTTCAGACTTGGAAGTGGGGTACTAGCTTTTATACATGGTTACTTGCAATTTGAAATGTGTGTAATTCACTTACTAATCGTGGGTTGTTCCAATTCAGCTGTCAGAAGTCGCTTTTCCACCCATCTGTCAAGTTTGTGCTGCAAGATTACAGCAGAGACAGGAACAGAACCCAGATAATGAGGATTCTAGAAATCCTTAGATGTCCCAATATTCATGTGCCTGGCAAGGATAAGTCTGGCAAATAAAATCAGGTGGTTTATTCTATAATTAGATTGACCAAACCAATACAAAGAGCTTCTGAAGCACCCTGCTGGTTACCAAGAAGCAAAACAGTCCCCTTTAGGAATTTCAGCCATTGATTCTCATCCAAACAAACAGGTCTAGTATAGTGAGAAGTTACTAAACAAACAATTTATTTTGTGTGAGGCTCTACTAATACCAAAGAATCAGACACTTATTCCCAGGTCAATATGCATCTCAGAATTTACCCAGTATCATGCTGGCAGTTTATTAAAAGATTGGCTAACTAAAGATGCTCTTAAAGAGTTGTTGTTTAGCTATCCAATCATTCACCTAATATAAAATGACTTTCAGTGTTCATAGACTAGTAACATAGCAGCAATCACTGCTTGCAAGAGACTGACTTGCAAAAGTCTCTGGTAACTTCCAAAAGACTGAAGGTCCTCAGTCCATAGTTTAAAAAATTTTAAACCCATAGTCTAGAGAATTGGATCAGAAATTAGGCAAAAAAATGGAGAAATCTCCGGTGTCTTTATATCAGTGTTTCTTAAACTATGTTCCGCAAACAACTCACGGGTGTGCTGTGACCTCTTCTTTGATTTTGTTACTTTTTTGGTTTTTTTGCTTGACAACATTTTTATTTTATTTTATTTTTTTAAAGAAAATGTTCATAGGTGTTCCGAATTTAAAAAAAAAAAATATATTGTTTGGTGTTCCGTGGCCTCAAAGTTTAAGAAACACTGCTTTATATCCTCTGCCATCTACATGGAAAGTTACTGGCCCAGGATGGATTCCAGTATCATATGACCGTGTGTAACTTCTAGTAAAAGATCATTAGGTCACACATCTTCCTCAGATGTCCTTGCATAGTTGCAAAATCACAGGCGTGACCATTGGCTCCTCACTCTGAGACCTCTATAAGAAAGGTCTACTTCTTCAGTGGCCCATTGTGAGAGTGGAATGTCTTTACTGGTGCATCAACACACAGTTGACTGGCCCTGATGTATGCCCTGCAAATGTATTGTAAATCTATGTTTTGAGAGAAAGATATATAGTTCAGATACAGTAATGCATAGATTTAACCAGGATTGTACTTGGAAAAGTTGCAGTTTGTCATTGACACCTTACATGATACACTTTGTATAAGATATTGCAATTGTATAACAGCAACCATGATACGAATGGTCACTGTAGTCAGACATGCATAAAAATCCAGTTGTCTTTAGACACCACTACTTTTAGAAAGTAAACAAAACAGTGTCATTTAATTCTGTAAAGCTCTGCCATAAATATAACTTCCTGATACCCTTTCTCATTTCATATTCATTTTAAATTCCAAAGTGATAATCTGACAGCAATTGCACTGGGCTGTACAGTAGCGAATTCTGATTTGAGGCAAACTATTTTGGATAAGTAAACCTGCCTTAGGGCTTTATAGGAATGTAACTTGTTGGTTGTCTTTTGTACTTGTGAAACTTATGTAACTATTAACTAATGACTTTTTTTTTTAAAAGCATGTCCTTGCTAAACAGGAAGACATGGAAATGAAACTGCAGGCAGTCCAGAGGAATCTAGTGCATTCCAAAGGAAAAGTGGCACAGCTGGAAGAAAAATTGTAAGTGATAGAAGAATTAGCTCTGGTATAAATCACTAATTCTTCCATTTTTGCTTATACTTAACTGTAGGGATGTAAAAAGATGGCAAATTTAAAAGTTTCAGCAAATCCGGATGCTAAAGGGAAGAGAAATACTGAAATCTTCCCAGGGATTAGAATCTGATGTAAGAGGAAACTAATAAGTGATTCTGCAAATCAGCTCTAGGCCCTATTTTGCCAGGCACCTCTTACAATTCTATATATGACACTGCCCCAGTTGAGTATCTGTGTGTAGCAAGACAAAATGGCTCGTATAATATTCCATTTGTGACTGGAATTAAAATCTGTCAGTCTTGGGTGACTTACATTAATTAGTGTAAAGAATGTATTAGATCCTGCAAGGTTACGGAAGAAATTGTATCAGTTTGAGCTACTGGTGTATTGTAGGCAACCAGTTGCCCAACTCTATTATAGTTCAAGAGAGTTAGCATGTATAATATAGTTTGAAGGATTGTTTAATGGGAAAGCACTGGACTAGGGCTCAAAATAGTTGGGCCAGGAACTGAACTCTTTCTTGTGTAAAAACACCACTTCAAGCTGAATTATTTAATTTGCAGTATTACAAGGGCAGAGAGGCAGGCCCTAGCCAGCAGCTCAATTTAACCTTGAAGCCAATCAACAACTAGTGTTCTTCACCTCACTGTGTGGGCTATTGCTTTTCTATATGACTAGTCATTTCAAAATCAATGTCAAATGTGATGCACTCCATCATTAAATCAAGCATGTGGTGAAGGAGAGCAGAATCTGCTTTACACCAAAACGTTTTGTACTCTAAGTGTCTCAATACTCTTGTCATCTGAAGAAGTGGGTTCTGCCCATGAAAGCTCATACCACCATCTGCATGTTTTGTTAGTCTTTAAGGTACTAGACTATTTGTTGTTTTTTAAGTTTTTCCTGTTACAGACTAACTTGGCTACTCCTCTGAAGCTTTTCAGCTAACTTTGCAATTTTACTATAAAACTCAAAAATGCATGAAACTCATGATGTTTCTAATGGTAAACTTAGAGCTAATAGTTTTTGGGGAAATGCAGCGAGTCATGGGAGACCTTAGTATGTTAATTTTTTTTTTTTTTTAATTTTATTTAAACTACTCAATCCATCTCCTCACTCTTACCAACAGCAGCGGTTGCTGGTAGAGCAGGACCTCAACATCTCATATTGTAGGACAGGGTTGCTAGGCTGGGCATGGGAGAAATTGAATTAACGTATTCTATGAGGTTAACAAATTTTGAGAACTCATGCTTATTCCTTCCCAAATACACGTGAATGATTGAACATTCATTATTTGAAAGTGATGAAAAAAGATGTTGGTAGATTTCGCAGTTTGCGACTCTAACAAATTCATGAAGAAACTTGTCTTAATTTCATATTGTGTAGTACTGAATTATTTATTTAGGTGTCTTCTAGTTCATGATTGGATACCTTAATACTAGCAATCATCAGATGAATGCAGAATATCTATTGGTTGTCTGCAGGCAGCTGCTATTTACCCTTAGCATCTGTGCTGCTCTTCTTGAGTATCTGGTTTTAGAACTGTCACGTTAAGTCCAGCATCTAACCTTATTTTTAGAACTGCTACCGAGAGAGACAAAGTTGAAGAAAACTCTGACACTGAGAAACTCTTGGAATATATCACAGAACTCAGGTAACAAGCTTCTATTTTTAGATAGACAAATCAAGTGTCACAACTAAAGCTTGAAGGCTTGATCAAGCTTTTAATGGGATCCCTAAATGGAATTATGTGAACATCAGTATTATGACTCTTCCTTTTACACGGGAAGGGAGGGGAATCTTCTCTCTGTGTGTGTGTGTGTGTGTGTGTGTGTGTGTGTGTGTGTGTGTGTGTGTGTTTAAAAAAAAAAAAACCGCACAAACCCCACACAACACACCACTCTAGTTGATTTCTTAGATTTTAAATGATCAGACTAGCTTGAAGTTGAGCAAAGCTTCGCCTCTCTGGAAGTACATGACTCTGTACAGATGGTCAACGCTACCTATGCTGGATTTTTTTTTTCCTCTTTACTACAGATGGTTTTTCAGCATCAATGGGACAGCTAAGAGTATTGCAGATCCAAATATATAGTGAGAGCCTGTGCAGTGTGGGAGAAGCCAGCATTTTTAGTGTGGAATTGGGATGGAGTAAATTCTGTAGCACTTTATTGGGAATCCACCCGGCCCCTTGCGGGGGGGAGAAGGGGAGAGAGGAGAAGAGAGAGAGAGAGAGAGAGAAAAAGACCCTTGTAGTGATTCAGACATCCTGGGGACTTCTTTGAATTTGCAGTTTCTGCATAAATCTGAGACTGGTTTCCATGTCTCCTCTCTGGAGAAGGTGCAAACTGTATTCAAATGGCTGGGGTGTGAGGGACTCTTAATTGAGAGAGTAATAGAAATTCTCACGAATAATTCCATAGTCATAGTTAACACAAGCAGTCTTCAGTACAGATCAGATTAATGCAGTTTCCACTTTGAAAGTTAAAGGTGAACTAAAAACCTGATCTTTCTCATTGCACATTAATATAGATCAGGGGTGGCCAACTCATTACAGACGAAGAGCCAAAATAGTGGTGGATACAGCACAAAGAGCTGAGGAGTGGCGGGGAGTTGTTGAGACCAAAAAAAAAAGGCCCAGACACTGAGACGCTGCCCTTTTAAAAGCAGGCATTGCCTTTTTAATGGTGGCCATTTTGAGTAGCCATTTTGAAGGATGCATGGGATGCTGTGGCTCTCTTTCATACAGTTGCCCCTTGAAGAGCCATGGGTGTAGGTGTGGGAGCCGCAATTTTTTCTTTGAAGAGCCACGTGCGGCTCGTGAGCTGCAAGTTGGCCAACCCTGATATAGATCCTGTCTGGAGCTCTCCTATCTAGAAATTAATCTTTCTTAAGTCCTGTTGAGTTACTTGGAACCTCAGTGTTACATGGGATTACATTTTACAAGGTACAAATGGTGACACAACTAATGTAAGCTTCAGCAAAATGTAATGCTGACGTGTCTGGATTTTTTTCTTAGTGGAGTTGCAGAACAAGTGCAGAAATACAAACTAGATGTTCTCCAAATGGAGAAGTTACTGGCACAAAAGGACCAAGACATTATGGCCTTGAATGATTGCTTTACAACAAAAGAGGAAAAACTATCTAAATTCATCAGAGAGCTTAATGAGAGATGTCAGTTGTTTGAACATGAAAAAGGTAATTTCTATAGTGCCGTGCAGGGGCATGGCCAGTCAATTGTGAGGTGTTGCCAGCCACTGCTGCCCCTCCCCCTCCCAATCTCCAATGAAGAGCCCATGCTGGCGCTACAACTTCCTGTGAAATGGAGCTAGTGCTGGCTTCCTGCGGCATGGGGGAGGTATGTGTATGTCCAATGGCTGCGCACCAGATCCGGTGTCTCAGGAAGCACGCGCTGCTCCTCCCCTCCCCACAACAGTGGGTGTGTTTCCTGAGACGCCAGCTCTGGCATGCAGCCACAGGATTCCCCCTCCTCCCCCCCCCCCCCACGCTGAAAGAAGGCATGGGGGGGGGGGTAAGATGGTGGCACAGGGTCTGGAGTGGCTTTGTCCAGTGCTACCCTAGAGATCCTCGTCCCATGGAGACCCCCAGGTACCGGATGAACCAGTATCCTACTTTCCACCCAGATTCTCTACCCCCATCCCAGTCCCACTCACTGCAACCCTGTCCCACGCGCTGGATCCCTCATTTTTTGGCCCCACCTCAGAGTGTAGAGGGGCCCACCAATTCCACTAACCCTGGGATCCCAGAATAGTTAATTTGGCCTGAGGACTTGAACATCAGTTTTCCCATGGTGGGGAAATGGGGAGGGGTTGGAGTACCAGGGGAGTGAGGTGTCTCAGTTGGGATCACATCAGTGAGGCTTGGGGGGCTTTGGAGGAGTTGTGTTTTTTGCATCTCACCTGTGTGCTCCCTGACTGATTTTTCTCTCCCCCTCCCCCCCCGTGGGTCAGTGGCACCTGACCCAGAACAGGTGCGCCGCCCCCTCCCCCCATAAGTAAAGACAACGCTGAAACATTTTGCGTTTGACATAATATTTTATTTAAAAATGAAGCCTGGCCAACAAGCCCCCATCTGGCCGCAGCATCATAACACTCCTGCACTCCCCACAGACCCCAACTCTGATTCTATCATACACCGGAACCCCCTGTCCTGAGCCCCTCACATGCCCAAATTCCTGCACCCCCCACTTCCCTGGACTTCTACACAACACTCCTGCACCATCCACATGCTGCAAATCTGTGCCCTGAGCCCATCATACTCCTAACCATCCTGCACCCCCACCTCCACAAGCCTGCGGCTTGCTCAGCACCCCAACCCTCCACCTGACCCCAATACTCTCCAGCCTGGAGCCCCTCCCTGAGCCAGCATCCCCTTCTCTACATCATGCTGCACCCAAATTCCCTCCCAGAGCTTGCACCTCTCACCCCTTCCCACACCCAAATCCCACATTCCCACCCCTGAGCCTGCACCTCCTGTCTCAACCCAGTGGGAGTGAGTAAGGGCTGGGGACAGCAAACGATGGAGCGGAGGTGAATGGAGAGGGCGGGACCTCAAGGAAGGGGTGGGATTTGGGGGAAGGGATGGGGTAGATCTTGGCTTGCCCTAACATTTTAAAAAATGATCTTGGGTGTAAAAAGATTGGAGATCACTGCTATAGTGTTATAAGCTGTGGGCTGAGTCTCTAGGCCCTTAAGTGCCCAAACTGATTTCATTCAGGTGTTCTGTAGCGTAGGCTAGTGTGTCCCCAAGTGTAAACCGTGGTGCATTATACAGAGCTGCTTGTTTCTCTGTTAGCCCAAATTCTAGTCAGAAGTATTTATACTAACAAATATTAAAAAGTTAACCCAGCAGCAAATGAGGGATGGGGCATGGAGAGATGCTTGAACCAGTTTGCTTTACCTACTTACTTTAGAAATTGCACTTGCAAAAATCACTTAGTTCTAGTTCCATGTTCTAGAATCACCATTCATATGGTGGCGAGTGGAGTATAAACCATTCTCTCAGCTGCATTGTATTGTCACAACTCACCATTTCATATCATGGCTTCTGACTCCACTAAGGGCATGTCTAGACTACATATCTTTTTCGAAAGAGATATGTAAATTAGACAGAGCAAAATTGCAAATCAAGCCAGGATTTGAATTTCCCATACTTCATTTGCATAATCGTGTCACAGTGGTCTTTTGAAAAAGGGCATTTTGAAAGTGAAACCACCATCTAGATGCGGTTCTTTTGGGGGGGGGGAAAAAATCCCTTTTTCAAAAGATCCTGTACTCCTCGAAAAATGAATACAGGATCTTTCAAAAAGGTGTGTGTGGGGGGGGCTTTTGTTTTGTGTGTGTGGTTTTTTTTTTGTTTTTTTTTTTTTTTTTCCCAAAAGAACCGCATCTAGATGGCGGTTTCACTTTCAAAATGCCCTTTTTCGAAAGACTGCTGTGACACGATTATGCAAATGAAGTGTGGGATATTTAAATCCCTGCTTCATTTGCATTTTCGATCTGCCTAATTTACATCCCTCTTTTGACAGAGGGATGTAATTTAGACATACCCTAAGGGGCCTGTTAAATTAAGCCTGCAATACTTGTCTGCTTCAGTAGTTCATGTATCAATTTTTCCGCATGGAAAGTTTCTGAAAAGCCTATTGGTCTGGTCAGTGAGGACAGCTCTTAATGATTTATCTTCAAAGCTTTATTATATTGGCAACTTTCTTCCCTAGAGAAACTCTTAACTGAGAATAGAGAAAAAGAGCAAAGTATGAATGCTGAAATAGAAACCTTGAAAAAGAGGCTTCTCCTAGAGGAGCAACAGCACCAACAACTTCAGCAGAAACAGAAAGAGATGTGTTATCAGCTACAACAGGAGAAGGTAAACAAAATACAAACTTATCTAATAAATGATATTGAATTCTTGTTCTGGTTTAAGATTAAACCTATTGTGAATGTACTGATGAGCTAGGGCTTGTTTACCTACAGGAAGCTGATTGGCATAGTTATAGTAGAGTAGTTTTATTGACCATCTATGTCATGTAGACAAGCCCTACCTTTTTGTTCATGAAATCTAAGACCACTATAAACTTAAATTAAAACTAGGTATTGTGTTGGTGCTGTTTGTCTTCAGGAACTTTCCACTTCCATGCATCAAAAGCTGCTAGAGTTTCAAGAAGAGATGACAAATGAGAGGCATGTTTTGGAGGAAGAACTAGAAGCAGCATTGAAGGAGTTGGATAAACTGCATATTAAGGAGGAAAAGGTTGATGAATTAGTCAAGCACTTGGAACAAGAGAACAAGTCCAGAGTTGAAGAGCTAGCAGAGATGGAAGCCAAGCTGAAACGGTTTGTGAAAAGAGTAACTTTGTTACTTCTAATGAATCTGGGATTGGTAATTCCAACTTAAAGTTGAAAGAAATCTTCTCTAGAATACACAGGACTAAATTAACCTGTGGCCATGAGCTCACTCCTTTTTCCCCCCCCCTCCCTCCCCCACCCCCATAGCAATGGGATTTAATTCAGTATCTTTATAAAGTCACTTTTTAAATTTTAGCAACTCAATCCTATACCTCTATAAGGGCACTAAGGGTACATCTACACTACATGGCTATTTCGGGATACCAGAGGTATCCTGAAATAATTATCCTGTGTGTATACAAACCACCTGTTTCGAAATATTTTTTTGAAATAATGGGTGTGTTTCGCCATCCTGGTAACCCTCATGCAATGAGGTTTAAGGGATGGTTTGAAATAGCGCATTATTTCCAAATTTGGCACTGTATAGATGTGCCAAATTTCAAAATAAGCTATTGCAAAATAGATTCAGAATAAGATACGCAATTTGCATAGCGCAAATTGCATATCTTATTTTGAGTTTAGAGTGTAGACGCACCCTCAGTTGCTCAACAATTCAACACCTGCAGTGTTAGCTGCTTTTCAGTTTTTTAATCTAATTCTGCGTCAAAGATGTTAAATCAATTACTGTTTTTACTTTTGTATCCAACATTAGGGTGTCTAATATCAGAATTAAAGATGCTATTTTATGAGCTGCTGGATACAGTTCATTGAGGCAAGATAATGAAAAAATACCTAAAGCAAAGTGTTGTGCACGAATGTATTCTATTTAAGTTATTTCTGTTCCATATGAAGATAAACTCCAGAATACTGTACCCTAACTTGATAACATTGACTTTGAGGTTCTGGAGAAATTAAACTTAGCCTAAGGAGAAGTGCTATAAGGACCAGGGAAACAAAAGCAGTTAAGTAATCTCAATCTTTAGATTTATCTAGTTGGACTAAACACCTTACTTGAAACACTTCTGCCTGCCCCTGAACTCAGATTCTTTCTACTCCAATGGTGTAAAATTCTCATCCTACAGACAAAACTGAAATACAGAGCCCTGGGGAGAGGAAATGATTGTGTTAAATCATAGTCATTGCAACATTTAACTCTTGAAAGCGGCACCGAGGAAATAAATACACTGGTTTGAATTAGAGGTAACATGAAGCTGACAGAGTAAGGCCATGTCTATACTACGAGAGGAGGTTGAATCTATTAAGGTCCCACTTTCTGGTTACCTGATTTTTTGCAAAGTTGAAGGTTCATGTCCCCACTACAGGGAAAGAATTCAGTGGAGTTGGAAGTAGCATGTCCCCATTAGGGAGACTGCTGTTGAGTTTGAGAGGGATGCACTATGGGTAGCAATCCCACAGCACCTGAACCACTTTGCATTCTGGGTTATGCTTCCGGTACATCCTGGGACCAAAACTGTGCAGTGGGTAGTTATGGGTTCATGTTGTCAGTGTCCCATAATGTGCTTATCTACTCCCTCTTCCCCCTTGCTTGACGTGAACAGGAAACAGTCTTTTTGGGCCTTCTTTTTGGCCCTGGTTACCCAACGCAGATGTCATAGCAACACGAGCATGGATTCCATTTTGCATCAAACCCTTGTGATGTTGATGTCTACCTTAATGTACCTAATGATTCAGTATGTCAAGTGTACACATGTCACTCCACCAGGAAGAGGTTGAGGATGGATCTCGGGGTTTGCTCTATAGGCAAACCCTTGTGCTGATGGAAAAACGGCTGCCAGGCAATCCTCTGGACACAATGAAACATCAGTTTTGGTGCTATGAGACAGACTGGTGTGACCATGTAGTGCTGCTGGTATGGGATGATCAGCAGTGGCTGGAAAACTTCTGAATGCGCAAGGCTGCTTTCTTGGAATTTTGCAAATGGCTTTCCCTGCCTTGAAGTGCAGGACACACAAATGAGACCCACTCTGACCATGAAAAAGTGTGGTGATTGCCCTATGGAAGCTGTCAATGCCAGATAGCTACTGGTCAGTTGGGAATCAATTCAGAGTGGTGAAATGTACATTGATGGCTATTGTGATGCAAGTAGCCAAAGCAACCATTACCATTCTGCTATCGAGGACTGTGACTCTGGGAAATGTGGATGCCTTAACTGCAGCGGGGCAAGAGAATGCACATTCCCATTTTGGCCCTTACTTGCCATAGTAAGGATGTGAACGACTAGTCAACTATCCAATGAGCAAACTGCATCAACTATTTGATTATCCAGATAATTGAAATTTTACATCTCTGTGCCATAGGAGTACATAAACTGCAAGGGATACTTCTTGATGGTGCTGGTGGATCACAAGGGCTGTTTCACTGACATCAGCGTGGGATGGGCATGAAAGATGTGTGCATCGTGCATCTTTCGGAACTCCTGCCTCTTCAGAAAGATGCATGCTGGAACTTTTCCCCAGACTAAAAAGTCAGAATTGGAGAGGTAGAAATGCCAGTAGTGATCCTTGGCAACCCAGTTGACCCCTTGCTCCCATGGCTTGTGAAGCCGTACATTGGCAGCCTGGATTGCAGTAAGGAGCTGTTCAGCTACAGGCTGAGCAAGTGCAGAATGGTAATGGAATGTGCTTTTTGGATGTTTTAGAAGGAAAGTTTAGGAATCTATTGACTAGGTTAGATCTCAGTGAAAGCAACATTGCCTTTGTGGTGGCAGCTTGTTGTGTGCTCCATAATCTTTGTGAGAGCAAGGGAGAAAGTTATCTGGTAGAGTGGGGAAGGGCAGAGGGCCTAGCTAGGAATTTGGAGCAGTCAGACACCAGGGTAATAAGGAGAGCACAGCATGGGGCAGTGCAAATCAGAGGCTTTGGAAAAAATGTTGCTCTCAGTGAGATGCCCCTACATTTCCTGTGATTGCCTGTAATCCCCCACCCTACTCCTGCAATACAATACCTGTTCACAGATCATGCAAAAAAATTTTTTTTTACATGTCAGCTGGGAAAGAAAAGAAGTCAGTGGTGGGAACTCAAAGGGCAGGGGTAGGTGAAAAATCTCAAACACAAGAAGGGAGGCAAAAGGCCATGTAGGCACTGGAGGTTAAATACGATGCTGCCCTTGAGTCTCTTTCTCCCCCCCCCCCCCCTTCTCATGGGTGTCCTGGGGCCCATGGGTGTGCAAGGACCTGGCTATGGACCAGTGAAAGGAGGGAAAGTTAGCCACCCTACCCTGCTACTCCTCCAGGAGCATATTCATTGCTCCATTTGCTTCTTGAACACCTCTTGAACACATTTCACCTGTGAATCTGAGTGAGACAGCTGCTGGAGCTGGGGAGTAGGAAGCAAGCTGCCTGCTGTTCCCACTGTAACAAAGTTACAAGGACATGTTACAGGAGAGACACTGTTTCAAACCTAAACCTAAGCTGCTGACATACAGCGAAGGTTTCTGTAAAGACGATGGAGATGTGCTGGGCAAGGCAAAAGTTATATTTTTAAAGCAGCCACAGTATAGCACGTACACAGCAGAGTTCTCAAGAGAACCTTTGGACTCACGTGGTAAGGGGCCTGCCAGGACATGACCCAGTGGGTGGCGGTTGGGGGGCAGGGTTTACAGGATCTGGTCATGCTGGTGGGGCAAGGCTGTGGCAGCTCAAACTGCTTTCCTCCTCTGTGTCTGCCACGTGCTGCTTCCTGGGATAGTGCTACTTTTCCCATCTCACAGTAGCCTCCCGGTGGGTGGGCAGCAGGGAGATAGGGAGGTTGTGCTGTGGGCTGAAGCCATTAGCAGAGGTATCAGCTATAGCTTCCCCATCTCCTTCATCCAGATTGCTATGCAAGATACCGGTCTTCTCCAGGTCACACCAAGTGATAGGGAGATGCTGCTGCCTGAATGTGACCAGAAACGCGGGCATTATGCTTCAATGCTTTGTGCTACAATGAAGCTAGACAATTTACAGTTGGCTTGGTGTGGGAAGGTGTCCTATCATGGAGGACAGAATAAGGCAGGCCTCCACAGAAACCTTGTGAAAAGGAATAAAGAATCCTATCTGAGAACTGTGTAGAGTTATGCATGGAGGATTCCCACTTCATCTCCAGACACATTAACGAGCAGTTCCGGCCCCTTCTCTTCTCTCCCCCCCCCCCCCCCCGCCCACTGCGTAAGCACACAGTATGCTGCACATCATGCCCAATTGCCTTAACCCGCTTGTATCAAGAAAAAAATTGTAAACTCACCGGATGTGCCATCCTCGTGATCAGCCGTCGAAGGAGGGCTTTGGCTTCAAAAATATAAAAAGTTCTTGGATATTTTTGGCTGGCCCTTCTCCTCCCCCATGCTGTCCTGCCCAGAGTGTCTTGGGTAGACCCCATGGTCATGGCTCCTAGGACTTGAAGTCATAGAATCATAGACTACTAGGACTGGAAGGGACCTTGAGAGGTCATCAAGTCCAGTCCCCTGTCGTCATGGCAGGACCCAGCACTGTCTAGACCATCCCTGATGGACATCTATACAACCTACTCAAATACCTCCAGAGATGGAGATTCCAAAACCTCCCCAGGCAATCCATTGCAGCGTCTAACCACTCTGACAGTTAGGAACTTTTTCCTAATGTCTAACCTAAACCTCCCTTGCTGCAGTTTAAGCCCATTGCTGTTTGTTCTAGCCTCACAGGCCAGGAAGAACAATTTTTCTCTCTCCCTCCTTGTGACACCCTTTTAGATACCTGAAAACCTCTATCATGTCCCCTCTCAATCTTCTCTTTTCCAAACTAAACAAGCCCAATTCTCTGTCTTCCTTCATAGGCCCTGTTTTCGAGACCTTTAATCATTCTTGTTGCTCTTCTCTGGACCTTCTCCAATTTCTCCACATCTTTCTTGAAATGTGGTGCCCAGAACTGGACACAATACTCCAACTCAGGCCTAATCAGCACAGAGTTGAGCGGAAGAATGACTTCTCGTGTCTTGCTCACAGCACACCTGTTAATGCATCCTAGAATCATGTTTGCTTTTTTTTGCAACAGCGTCACACTGACTCATATTTAGCTCGTGGTCCACTATAAACCCTAGATCTTTCTGCCGTACTCCTCCCTGCAGTTGCTTCCCATTCTATATGTGTGAAACTGATTGTTCTTTCCTAAGTGAAGCACTTTGCATTTGTCCTTATTAAATTTCATCCTGTTTACCTCAGACCATTTCTCCAATTTGTCCAGATCATTTTGAATTATGACCCTATCCTCCAAAGCAGTTGCAATCCCTCCCAGCTTGGTACTGTCTGCAAACTTAATAAGTGTACTCTCTCTGCCAATATCTAAATCGTTCATGAAGATATTGAACAAAACGGTCCCAAAACAGACCCCTGCGGAACTCCACTTGTAATACCTTTCCAGCAGGATTGTGAATCGTTAACCATTCCCAGAGAGTAGTTATTATCCAGCCGGTTACGCACCCACCTTATAGAAGCCCCATGTAAGTTGTATTTGCCTAGTTTATTGATAAGAATATCATGCAAGACCATATCAAATGCCTTCCTAAAGTCTAGGTATACCATGTCCACCACTTCTCCCTTATCCACAAGACTCGTTATCCTTTAAAGAAAGCTATCAGATTGGTTTGACATGATTTGTCCTTTACAAATCCATGCTGGCTGTTCCCTATCACCTTATTATCTTCCAAGTGTCATGCCCATGCGTGCTGCTCAGGTGTGCTGCCTGCTCTGAGGTGTGCTTGCAATGCTAGCCATGCAGGAAATAACATTCAAATTTTCAAGGGCTTTTTCTGTTCACCTTGAGAGCTATAGAGGCACAAGTTCTGGTCCGAGCAGGACACTATGGGATGCCTCCCAGAGGCAAAGAACCTTGACTTTCACAACTCTGCGTCTACACTCCAGTAAATGTGACCAGGCTGGGTTGGTAATTGCATTACTCTTCGTAAAAGCAGGAGTACCCAAAATCAACTTCAGTAGCCCTCACGATCAATTGAACAGACTTAATAGTTTGGACGCATTGTTTAGAAAATAGACATTATGTGACTAAATTTGATTTAAGCTCCTAGTGTAGACCAGGCCCAAGTTTATCATATCACGGCCAATGTATTCATTGCTGTTTTGTCTTAGACCAATACCAAGATTTGGACTCTAATGGAATATTAATCCCTTCTCAGGACGAATGCAGAATTGAAGCGAACCAGTGAAACACACAGTAAAGCCATTGCTGAGATGCAAGAAGAGCACAGCAACACGCTGTGTAAACTTGGAGAAAGTATTGCTGAGTTTGAAAGGTATGCAAATCTAACTTGGATGTGGTGGGGAGGGAAATGTCCTGATTCTAAAGGGACAGTCCTATACTCAAGCCTTCCTGGAGGTATCCCTAATATTTCTTAAATGGGCCAGTTGTCCAGTATTTTCTGTCTCCCCTCCCATCAGTTCTGTAGTGAGTCCTCCTGGTGGCCTGATTGCTTGCACGCCAGCTACCCATCCCCCACTGGTTTGGGTGGCGGGCAGGTGGTCAGGCAAAGCTGCAGTGTTCAGGGCTCTTTTTGCTTATCCATCAATGCAGTCCCTGCTACATGCCTCTCCCTCACCCCTTCTCTCATTTCCAGCTAGCAGCGGCTGCTTGCTGTGGTGGCTGGTGAATGCAAGCAGGTGGTCTGATGGGTGGGCAGCAGAGGTGACAAGTAACCACCCACCTTTATATGCTCTTCTTCCCCCACTGTCCTCTTCATGCTGTGTCACATGACTGCTTTAGCTCTACTGCTCCTCTGTATCCAACTGGGCAAGGTGTATCCAGCACTGTGCAGAGAATCAGCTCCTGGTCTGAACGTTCAGTTCACTGGCAGCCTGACAGGTTCCTTCCCTCTCCTCAGCCCTGCCAGTGGCCAGGAGGCAAGGCTGACAGCCCCTCAGCTAAGCTCTGGAGTGGTGGGAAGGAAGCTATTTCCAACCTGTCTGTGTCCTGCCCCTTCAGGCTCTGCAGCAGCCCCTGGGGTAGGGGCATAGCACCCTCTTTATGCACTACCCCTGCCCATCTCCTATCCCCAGACACTCTCCCCTACTGAGATGCTTCTCTGGATTAGGGATGTTAAATTTAGATTAATAAACTAATCAAATAGTCGATGGGATTTCCATCGACTATTCATTTAGTCTATAAGGGCACCTCCATCTTTGAACTGGGAGCATGGGGCTTCCTTTTGTATATTTCAAAAGCAGAATTGCTGCAGAAGCGGCGTGAGCGGAGACTGCTTCAGACCCTGCTCGTGCTGCTTCTCGCTGTGCCTGTACCTCCCCTGACCCCCGCAGAGATGGTGCTGGGGGGAACTGACTTTTAAGATGGCTCCACCCGTTACCAATTCCTGCTCTCCCCCTCCCTCCCCCCTCATCTGAGTCTCACTGATAGAGGCAGCAAGGGAGCGGGGGAGAAATGACTGGTCCCATCACTAGTTGACTATCCGATAAGCTTCTGATTTTGGACAGTCGACTAGTCTCTTGCATCCCTACTCTAGATGGGTGAAGTCAGTTCACAATGCATCCTTATGGATCAACCCGTTCCTGTCCATTCTGTAGCCAGGGGACAGGAGGTGGCTGGGGTAAGTCAGTGGCCAATAGTAACTTGGAGGTGTTAGCAGCCTTTCTGTGGGCAGAAAAAGACAAGCTGCTTCTAGCCACAGGGGAGGGAAAAGAGGATCTCTGCAAAGACACAGACCAGGTCATCCCTACCCCCATTCCCTGTGGCTGGAAATGGCTCCTGTCCCTTACCTCCTACACAGTGCTTAAAGGCTGCTGCTGGCCATGTTCTGGTGTAAACCCTCAAAAAATTGGTGGGGGGGTTGTGACCCTGCATGCGCCCCACATGTTGCTTCAAGAAGACCTAGTGCTAGGTACCAAGAGAGACAGGTGCATCCTGGAGGCCCAGGCAGGGAGGCTCAAGCGCACTGGGCGAGGAGGGTTCAGTTAGGTTGGTTGGGCACTCCCATCCTCATATGAGAGAGCTGTGAGATCACCCCATGCAAACCTTAAAGACAAGAAAGCTAAATGAAGACTCCAGCTACTTAGTATTTTATGATGCTGAAAAGGATTCTAAAACTAGTAATCTTAAGTAGCTGAGGATACAAAAGTAGCCAGAATTCTTAGCTTCTCTGTGTTTTAAAATTAGGAAAGTACTGGTAACATAAGTAATTTGGTCAATCTGGTTTTGTGTAACTGTTTGCTTTACATTAAGGGATTCAGAGTTGTCTGACCTCCTGATGACTTCTGACAGAAATGGAGATGATTGTATTTGCTCATCTGTACTAAAAATCTTGAAGTTTGGGTACAATTTCAACAGGATTCTGGGAGCTACTTATCTACTGAAATGAGCAAATTGTATCTGTATACTAATTTATGCTATAGGTGACCAGGAGGCGGCACCACTGTCTCTGAGACAGGTTGCAAACACTTTGGAGGATAGGATTAGAATTCAAAACAGCCTTGATAAATTTGAGAATTTGGTCTGAATTCAAGAAGATGAAATTCAGTAAAGACAAGTGCTAAGTACTATACTTGGAAAGGAAAAATCCACAACCAAGAGCTATGGAATAACTACCTAGGCAATAATACTGCAGAAAAAGATTTTTGGGGCTGTAGTGAATCACAAATGAAATAGGAGTCAACAATGTGATGCTGTTGGAAAAATGGGTAATATCATTCTTTGATATATTCATGGAGTGTTGCATGTAAAAGGTGAGAGAGAACTGTCCCACTCAGCTTGGTGCTGATGAGATCTTACTAGGAGTCTGTTTCCAATTCTGGGCACCACATGTCAGGAAATATTTGGACAAATAGAAAATTTGACTGTTTTTTTCCTATGTTAAGGGCTGTTGTTAATAAGTCTGTGATCAGTTGTTCTCCAAATCCACTAAAGTTGGGACAAAAAGCAATCTGCTTAATCTGGAGGAAGAGAATATATAAGAACAGTTAAGCGCTGACACTGGAGGCTGTAGAGTCCCTGTCATTGGAGGTCTCTAATAACAGATTAGACAAATACCTATCATGGATGGTCTTGGAATACTTCATCTCTAGGCTGAGGCAGAGTTGACTAAATGACCGGTTGAAATGTACAGCCAGAAGGAATTTGTATTTGAGAACCTTTCACAGAATGCTACAATGTGCATCAAATTTACAGTAGATTGTTACTGCCTTACAAAGGACAGAACACTGTAAAATGAAAATTATCACCTAAGTAATGGATGCTAAACTTTTCCTTCTAGTTACAAGGGATCTATGGCTGAAGAAATGGCATGTCTCCAACTGGACAATTCTTCTTTACAGGAGCAAGTAGCTGAGTTGAGGGAAGCTGGTCAGGACATGCAACAGCAACTCTGTGAACTGGAACATGCTAAAGACAAGGCAAAAGAAGAATATGCAAGGTAATGGATCATGTGATTGTTCCTTAAAGTGGGCGCAGGGACACCTATGGCCAGCCAATAACAAATATTTCTCCAGTACATCTAGTATCATGATACTATTATTTTTTTGGAGGGACAGACACTCAACTGCAGGGCATTGAAAAGTTGCAAAATCCATGCAGTACATGTAATGCAGAGCCAGAGTTGACTCAATTCAGAAGGATAGCTAACTAAAATACCTGTTCTCCAGTGGATGCTTAAAATTGCTCATCAGAACTTGGTTAATGGATTATCAATCTCTTTTTCTTGTGTGTGGATGCCTTCTTCCTTCCTTCCCCCTACTCCTCCCCCTCCCCATTGCCTCCCATAGAGGTAGCTGGGAGGGGCAGGCAGGAGCCAGTGCTATCAGAGGCAGCAGTTGGGAGGGGGGCAGAAATGGGCAGGCTGGGTTCCTGGGCAGCCTCTGTCCAAAGGGGGACTCAGTACCCCCACGGACAGGGGCTGCTGCTGCCTCTAATACAGAGGCAGCAGTGCGGAGTGGCAGGGGGACTCCCTGAGAGAGGGTCCAGGAACAGCATTTAAGTAACTGTGTAACCACTAAAAATTGTTGAAGCTACACATTCATTAAAATATGATATCTAACATCCCTAGTTAAAGTTCACTTTAATCTTATCTCCAGTATTTAAGGCTGAAGCAGGATATGTCTAGTAAACCAGTGGTGGATGATGTATTTTAAGATTATAAAAGAGGAGTTAGCGTCTTGAAATCAAAACTGATTTTTGCCATCTTTGTGCACAATGAAGTTTATAGTAACTTCCAGAAGTCACTGACTCTTCAATTTAAAATCTTGCAAATCTATCTATTTTAAGTTTTTCCTGTAGGATGACAGAGTGATGTCATCACATCACCCTGCCTCCTGCTGCCCCACTTTTTCCCCGCTGCTAACCCTCAGGGATTGGCAACCCATGGCTCCCAGCCCCCAATAGGAGCAGTAGTGCTGAAAGTGAGCTCCTGCTGGTGATGGGCTTCTGGGGGTGGGAGGGAGAGGAAGAAAATTGCGGGGGATGGGGAGTTGGCACAGAGGCCCACTGTAGGGGGGCTAAAAAAGCTCCAGCTGTGGGGGAGGGGGACGGCCACAAGTTTTGTGGCAGGGGACGGGGGGGGGGGCGGCTACCAGAAAGGCCTGCTGTGGGGAGGGCATTGGACTAGGGGATACCCTGGCTCCTGAGCTGGGACCGGGGGTGGATGTGTCTCTGGCAGCCACTACGTGGCAGGCTGCTGGAACTTACGATTTCTGCTGAGGGGAGAAGAGGAGGAGCTGGCTGTGAGGCCTGAGGTGGGGGGCAGGGAGTCCCGCTGGAGAGGCCTCATGTGGGGTGGAAATCCGGAGTGGGGGTCACCCCGGCCCGTGAACCAGGCCTGGATGTCCCTCCAGCAACCGCCACATGGGTGAGCAGCTGCTGGAGTTTAAATGGAGCCATGCAGCTCCTCCACCATCTGGGACGGGGGGTGGGAGGGAGGGAAGGAAGTAGCACGCAGGAGCCGCAGAGCCTCGCAGGGGCTCAGGTGGAGGAAGGGGGGCATGCGGGAGTCATGTGGCCTTGCCCCTTGCCGGTGAGGGGCCGGAGCCGTGCAGCCTCTCCCTTTGCGGCCGGAGGGAGAGGGCTGGGCCAGCCACAGCCTCGATCTGGCCCAACATGCCCCCCCTCTTCCCCACCCCCTGTTGGCTGTAGGGAGAGAGCTGGGCCAGCCACGGCCTCTGTCCAGCTCAACATGCGCACACATGCACACTAAAGATGTTAAATTGCAGTTAATTTACTAGTTAAGTAGTCAATGGGATTTCCATCGACTACTTGATTAGCACTTCCGCATTCCTCCTTTGAAACATACAGGAGCCCCCCTGGAGCTCCATGTTGCGCTGCCGCTTTGAAATGCAAAACACTGCATGCAGCCAGGGGCCAGCGGGAAGTCCTGCTGACTCCGGCTGCACGTGGGCTTGCCAGCTTTGAAATGTGCAAGAGACCCCAGCGGGGGCTTCTGTGCATTTCAAAGTGGCAGCACAGCCTGGAGCCTGGAGTTAGCTGGGGACTCCCCAGCTGATCCTGGGCTCCGTGTGGCATTTCCCCAGAACCCGGGGTCAGCCGGCAGTGACATTTCAAAGGGACAGCACCTCAGAGCTGGGCGGTGCTGCCCTTTGAAGTACTCCCTCTCCCCCCTCCTTTGCTGCCTCAATCAGATAGAGGTAGCGGTGTGGTGGGGATATACTAGTCAACTGACTATCCAATAAGCATTTGCTTATCGGATAGTTGACTAGTCTCTTTAATATCTCACTCACTCTTTCTCTCTCCCACCACCACCACCACCACCACCGAGAGAGCGAGAGCGAGAGCGAGAGCTGGGGCTGCCTACCCCCAGAGAGGGGGGTTGACGAGCGTAGTGAGCAGGGGGCACTGCCCGTAGTAGTTTCATTTAAAGGCTTTCAGGTTCATGCCATCTTTGAAATGCCGAAGGAGACAAATAATCCATCAGCAATTGCTCGCTTTTAAGAGTTCTTTTCTTTCAGAAGTATAAGATTCTGTTGCTTACATTAATTTTTCAGTTATTTGTTTAGCTTTGCAGGTCTGCAAGCATGAGATGTGTTCCTTTGCATATAGCTTGTGTGGGTAAATTAGTAACAGATACAGCCATGAAAACTTGGTTTAAGTGTTGGACAAATAATTCAGGGTATTAGTATCTTAACTAATATGCCAAAAAAATCCTCATTGACCAGACCAATAGGCTTTACAGAAACTTTCCATGCGGAAAAATTGATACATGAACTACTGAAGCAGACAAGTATTGCAGGCTTAATTTAACAGGCCCTTTAGGGTATGTCTAAACTACATCCCTCTGTCGAAAGAGGGAAGTAAATTAGGCAGCTCTAAAGTGCAAATGAAGCGGGGATTTAAATATCCCGTGCTTCATTTGCATAATCATGTCACAGCGGTCTTTCGAAAAAGGGTTTAGTTTAGAAAAGAGAAGATTGAGGGGGGACATGATAGCAGTTTTCAGGTATCTAAAAGGGTGTCATAAGGAGGAGGGAGAAAACTTGTTTATCTTGGCCTCTGAGGATAGAACAAGAATCAATGGGCTTAAACTGCAACAAGGGAGGTTTAGGTTGGACATTAGGAAAAAGTTCCTAACTGTCAGGGTAGTCAGACACTGGAATAAATTGCCCAGGGAGGTTGTGGAATCTCCATCTCTGGAGATATTTAAGAGTAGGTTGGATAAATCAGGACCATCAGGGATGGTCTAGACAGTATTTGGTCCTGCCACGAGAGCAGGGGACTGGACTCGATGACCTCTCGAGGTCCCTTCCAGTCCTAGTATTCTATGATTCTATGAAAGTGAAACCGCTGTCTAGATGCAGTTCTTAAAAAAAAACAAACAAACAAACAAACAAACAACACCCCCTTTTTTTTTTTTTTTTTGCAAGATCCTGTACTCTGTCTAGATGGCGGTTTCACTTTCGAAATACCCTTTTTCGAAAGACCGCTGTGATGTGATTATGCAAATGAAGCATGGGATATTTAAATCCCCGCTTCATTTGCACTTTCGATCTGCCTAATTTATATCCCTCTTTCGAGAGAGGGGTGTAGTTTAGGCATATCCTTACTGTCTTTCTGTTGTCAGCCAATGCAACATTGCCTGTGCAAACATTGCTATTTCTGTGTAACCATTCTTTCTTTAAGTGTAATATCTGGAAGGCTGCAAATTTTGATTACTGCTGACTAAATCTGAAACTCTCAAAATATTTAATGAAGTAACATCTATATTTTTAACCTTCTTCCCCACCCCCAGGATGCTTCTAGATGCTCAGACAAAGCTAGCACTAAAAGAAGCAGAAATAAGGGGAACCAAGGAATCCTGTATTTCACAGATGACTGAACTTCAGACACAACTGGAAGAGCAAACTGAAGACTTCAAGAAACAGCTTGAAATTGAAAGATCAAGGTAACTCCAGATCTCTGACTAGCCTAGGAATGGGAATACAGTAATTCCTCATTTAACACGTGCCCGCTAAACACGTTTTTGCGATAGCACGATCTTTTTTTTTGGGAATGTTTTTTGAATTACACGACCGTCCCCAGAATAACACTATTTCCCCAGCCGGCCCGTTGCTGGTGGCTGCGCGGGGCTTCTCCTGCCTCCCTGCAAAGCGGCGGAGGGTTTGCTGCTCGCCGCACCGTTCCCCGCTGACTCCCCCTCGCCGGACGCCTTGCCCCCTCTCCTCCGCCCCCGCTTACAGGCCGATGGCTGGGTTTCCCCAGCTGGCCTGTTGCTGGTGGTTGTGTGGGGCTTCCCCCGCCTCCCTGCAAAGAAGTGGAGGGTTCGCCATTCCCCGGCGACCCTTCCTCCCCCCCCCCCGCCCTCGCCTGACACAATGTGGGTCCCGGCAGACCTGTCACAGGGGCATACTCCCAACCCAGTCCCCCTCCCTTCCCCCTCTCCTCCCCTTTCCTTCCCCAGAGCCAAACACCTCCCCTCCCTGCTGTAACCCAGTCCCCTTTCTCCACCAACCTTATGTCCCAGTCCCAACAGACACCACCGCTTGAAATGCAACCCCCACCTTTTCCATTATTTTCAATGGGAAAATTGACCCCACGTAACACGTTTTCACTTAACACGATCCATTTTCTGAAACATATCTATAGTGTTAAATGAGGAATTACTGTACATCTAAACTAGACTGAGGACTTTTTTTAAGCTTCATTTGGAAATATATGGTAAAAATCCTCTTAAATATAGAAACAAAACTGCTTATGTGTTTCTGTTCAGGAAAACCATAGATGAAAAGGTGGCTGCTGGCTTTAAAGAAGAGATACAAACCTGGCGTAGTCTCTATGAAGACTTGCACAACAAAACTAAGCCTTTTCAGGTTAGTTTCTGTGCTTAAACACTTGTGGGGTTTTTTTTTAAGCAGCC
This sequence comes from Pelochelys cantorii, assembly GCA_032595735.1. NCBI lineage: Eukaryota > Metazoa > Chordata > Testudines > Trionychidae > Pelochelys > Pelochelys cantorii. The sequence goes on from CM064340.1 coordinate 30,945,336, forward strand.
TCTGGAAACTTAAGATTCAGCATCAGAGGATCAATCCTCAACTATTAACAGTTGGATTTAACTTGATGATAGTACTATGCCACTGTTTTCCAACCCCAACTCTTATGACTTCTAGTGTCCCAATTTGGGGAATGGATACTAGCTGCCTCAACATTTTCTTAAGTTTCAGTTTAAGAGGAACTGGAAGTGCTGAAGGCATAACTATTTTTATTAAAGGAATAGGCAGTGATAGCTCTTTTCGTTATCTGAAAGATCTATTCAAATTCTATTTCAGCAACAATTAGATGCATTTGAGGCAGAGAAGAATGCTTTCATGAATGAACATGGTGCAGCCCAAGAAGAGTTGAACAAATTAAGTGATGCATATGCTAAGCTACTAGGCCATCAGAATCAGAGGCAGAAAATTAAACATGTTATGAAGCTGAAAGATGAGAATGCCCAGCTCAAACAGGTTTGTCACTGAAAAGAATGACACGTATATCGCGTCCGGCTATTAAGCAACGTCACCCTAATTTAAGATGAACCATCTCTATATGTTGACACTAAACAGTTGAATTTATAATTTGAGTATTTAAACTCTGAAACTGGGACAGTTGCCTCTAGCCTAGAGCTGGAATAAGCCACTTCAGCTCCGGGCATAAATGTCTGGGCTAGTGTTTAACACTTCTATTGACAGATAACAGGTAAGAGATGACCTGTCTCTTGGGTTGGTCTGCTGCTAGACTTAATGGAGAAATGGCTCCCAAGGTGAGCAACAGTCCTATTTAATTAGTTTAGAACTCTTGCAAAGGAAGGGGAGATGAATTCTTGTGCTAAAAGACACTAACAGAGCTTAGTGCTTCCAGAATGCCACGTTCTTGAGTCAAGTGTAATTTCCAGCAACTGTAAAGCTTTGGGGTTTTTTTAGTTTTTACAGACTTCTCTTGGCTAGTGTTCAGTAACATGGCTTTATAGGTAACAGATTTATCCATGCTTCAATCATAATGTTATGATCTCAACTTACACTAAAGTGTGTTTCCTACTTCAGGAGGTTTCAAAACTGCGTGCTCAAGTAGCTAAGGAAAGACAAGCACAGAGAGAGCTTCAGGAGCAACTGCATGAAATTAAGGGTATCAGGCGCTTTGATCCTTCTAAAGCTTTCCAACATGATAGCAAGGAAAATGTTGCTCCCAAAACTCCTTTAAAAGAAGGTAAGTTTTGGATGTTGGTCAGACTGCATCAGTCTCCTGTGGCTTTTTTTCAGCATATGATATTAAAACATGGGTTAATTGAATCACAGTCAGGATGCTTTTTCTATGTTAACCAATCGTAGCTGATAAAATTATACTATACATAAAAATAGTAAATGCAACAATGAATTCCACTACTATGACTCAGTAGGGTAATAGTGATTGCTAATTTGGCTCTTGAATCACTGAGGTCTGAGTATCACTAATTCAGATCATGGGTAAGTGACCTCAATGACCTGAAATGATTCTTCAAATATAGTCAAAACAAGACTTCATATTATGTAAACTGTCCATTCTTCTTCGACAGATGTCCCTGTGGGTGCTCCACAGCAGGTATTGGTGTGTGCCAGCACCTCAGACTGGATTCTTCACAGCAGTGCATTGGGGGGCTGCGCATACTCAGCAGGCAAGACACATGGGCAATGCTCAGCATTACAACGCATGTGCAGCAACTCTCCTCTCAGTTCCTTCTTACCGTCCTTGGCTTAAGACGGAGCTAAGAGGTGCTTCATTTTTTTTTTTTTCATTAATCCTGTAGATAGATAAGTAGTTGAATTTCGGCTATCTCTTCTTCAGTAACTTTACGCCTTGTCCAAGTTTGTCATCCTGGAAAAATAACTTGGAGAAAAAAAGAGTGGGCTTTTTTTTCCTCCTACTTATTTTTCCTGCTGTTTTGCTGTTCACCCCACTTACAGTGCCGGGGTCACTGGGCTTTAAATGCTGTTCAGCCTGTAATAAGGCCATGCCCGTCTCCGATGGACCTTCTAAGTGCGCAAAATGCCTCCGAGTCCCATATTCAACAGAACTTCCAGCACTGCGCCAAACACGTGGAGACAGGGACCTCTGCCTGAAAATGATTATTAGAAAAGGCACAACATCCCTCCTCTGACCCGGGCATGCAAGGCCATGAAAAGATGAGACCTGAAAAGGGGGAAAAAATCCCCAAAGAAATGTCGATCCCTTATGCGCCCCTTGTGTGATAACCAAAAGTACTGAGGGCTGAGAGGCTGCTCACCTCAGCACATACAACACCCTGGGCATTTCCAGCACTGATCGGACTCTCTCTCTACCTACCGAGCCTGCACCAAGGCTACAGGCCCTTCCATGCCTGCCTCTCGCATCTTGATACCCACTACAGCACTGAGTAACCAGACTGTTGAATTCTCAGCGCTGAGGCCTATTGACACAGCACTGCACCAGCCAGATGTGCAGCATGTCGGCACTGTTCCACCACCTAATTGTTTCCCAGCTACCTCAACACTGCAACTCGCATCCGTGCCAATCAAAACCATACCTGCTCCAGTACTGATGGCCACGGTACCATCCACTAAAATATGGGGTACAGTGCGTGAGACAGGCCTGTCAGCAAGTAGGATAGGGATGGGGTGCAGAAGCAGGCTGGGAGTAGGGTGTATGGCCAGGAGGAGGGAGCAAGAACAAGGGAGGGTGCAGTGTGTGGCCAAGAGAGAGGATGCAAGAACAAGGGAGGGTGTCAGAGCAAGCTGGGGGCGCTCGGTCTGGGGGGGTGGGGGGAAGTGATGGGATTGGGGTGGGGATGGGGGGGGGGTCCTAGACATGAGCGGGAACCTTACCCGGCTTCGTGCTTCCTTGAAGCAACAGTTGCAGCCATGAGGTCCTGGCCGCCCCAGAGGGAGGCCTTGTTGCCGCAGCCACGCGGTCCCAAAGGCCGGAGGCACCATGGCCACAAGCTGCCCTGGAGGTGCCACTGCCACAGCCATACAACCGGCCCCAAGGCACTGCGGTCACAGGCTGCCTAGGAGGCCAGAGGTGCCTGTACTGGGGCCAGCAGCCACAGGCTGCCCCAGAGATGCTGCAGCCCGGGGCTGGCCCTGGAGGCGACACTGCCATGGCTACAGGGCTTGGGGCAGGCCCACTCCCCAGAGGCGCTGCGGCCACAGGCCATCTCCCAGAGGCGCCAGAGCCAGCCCTGGTGATGAGCCTCCGTCCCGGCGCTGCTTCCTCTTCAGCAGCATGGGGGGTGGAGGGGTGGGGCTGATCTTCTCCTCCACCTCTTTTTTTCCCCCCTGCCCCTGGGCCTGTAATTGTCTTGTGGGCCGGATCAAAGCCCAAGGTAGGCCGGATCCGGCCCACGGAGAGGCTTTTGCTCACCCCTGCCCAAGACCAAGGTATCTAGCCTACGTATATCTACACCAGAAACACGATCACCAACTGCAACAGCAACGCAGTTGCAGCAGTCAACAGCATAGACTCATTCAGAGTGGCACCAATAATCAGCTGCAGCAACCAAATAAGCAAATTTGAGCCTCTGGTTGGGAGACCGAAAACGATTGGCAGGACATCTGATAAATGGGTGCTTCAAATGATCCTCTCAGGATACACTATACCTTTCCTCCTGCCCCATTCCTCTTTAGGGACCATTCTCATGAAGCCATCTTACAATAGGAAGTCAAGCACCTCCTCCAACTGGGCACTATAGAAGTCCCATAGGAATTTCACGGGAGTGGATTTTACTTGTGTTATTTCCTCTCACAGACTGGAGGATGGCATCCAATTTTGGGCCTTAGAGCTCTTAACAAATTTGTAAAGAGGCCAGAATTCAAGATCGTAAGGTTGACTACCATTATCCCTTTTCTGGAGCCAGAAGATTTGGTTTTTGTCTTGACTTGCAGGATGCCTATTCATGTTACTATTCATCCTGCTCACAGATGATTTCTCAGTTTCATCTTAGGTACCCAACACTACCAATATACTGCCCTACCTTTTGGACTCTCCATGGCACCAAGAGTTTTTTTCCAAGATGCTGGCAGTGGTTATGGCCCACCTCAGGAAACAGGATGTTACCATCTATCCTTATCTGGACAGTTGCCTGAAGGCAAGAACCGAGGACGATTCTTGTTGCAGCACTTACCTCATCAAGAATGCTTCCAGTCTTTTGGGTCGATTAATAAACGAGACAAAATACGTGCTCATACTGACTCAATTCATTGGAGCACAGCTTGATTCAACCACCACCACAGCCTCTCTACAGCAAGACCAGGTTTTTAAAGAGTCACGATCTAGCTCTAAAGCTGCGCCTCATGTCACCCGCACACAACTGTCTTGAGCTACTAGGCCACATGGCATCCTGTAATCCTCCTGTTCCAAATGCTCATCTCTTCATAAGATGCCTTCAGAACTGGCTCAGTCTACAAGCCAAACCTTCATCCTCTACCCAAAACCCTGTCTATTTCTCCCATAGTAAAAAGTGCAGTATTATGGTAGACAAAACCAGAGAATCTATGCCTCCGCATCCCTTTCCAAACTCCAGAACCTGCTGGGGTCATTACTGCGGATGCCTCCCTAACAGGGTGGGGGGCATACATGAAAGACTCCACAACTCAGGACCTATGGACACCAGCAGAACAGGCCCTACACATCAGCATCCTCAAGCTCAGAGCCATGTGGCTTGCCTGTCAACATTTCTTTTCTCATATCTGGAAAACATATCTGAATGTGTACCACCCACATCACCTGCCTGTTTATGTAAAACAGGCAAGGCGGAGAGTGCTCCCATGCCTTATGTACAGTCTATTGCCCTGTGGAACTGGTGCCTCACGCATGCTGTCTTAAGTACATGTCACCTTCCTGGCGTCTTGAACCCCACTGCTGATGCATGAAGCAGAACTCTACCTCAACACCACGAGTGGCAGATCAATCAGAGTTCTCACAATGATCTTTGAACAATGGTGATACCCTTGGATAGAACTTTTGGCCATGAAGGCAAACAAAAAGTGTCCCCTGTATTGCTCCAGGGCCAGCATTAGCAAGGGCTGCCTCAGAGATGCCCTCGTTCAGTGGAACCATCACCTACTATGTCTTCCTTCCAATTCCCCTTCAACTGGACAGCTTTCAAAATAAGGAGGGATGGGGCGAGGATCAACCTCGTAGCCCCTTGCTGGCCCCAGCAACCATGGTTCCCTTTCCTAAACAGAATGACTCTGTCCTCCAATCACGCTTCCATGCAGTCCGAAGATCCTTTTCCAGCAAGGGCTCCAGGCTTCACACCCTCCATTTCTAATACTTCACCTAAAAGCCTGGTTATCTAGATGGCTCTCAGGGATAGAGCTACACTACTCAACTCAGGTACAAAATGTGCTACAGTAGAACTCCCTCAACTTGGAAGACATACAGGGACAAACGGTCCCATTTTGTTCATTGGGCTACTCCCTGCAACATAAGTCTGGATATGGCCCCATTACCGGTGATATTGGATTACTTATTGCATTTTTAAGCATTCGCATCTCTCCATCCACTTGGCTGTGATCGCAACATTCCAGATAAGGAATGATGATGATGATAATACCGATACCGTCTTTGCTCATTCTATGACAAAGCGATTCCTGAAAGGCCTACAAGCGTACCCAGATGTAACCATTCTACATACACCATGGAACTTACATTTGGTGCTAAACACCCTCACAAAACTGCCATTCAAACCCATGGCTACGTGCTCGCTTCTCCACCTGTCCCTAAAAATGGCATTTCTAGTGGCAAATACATCAGCCCAGTGGGTAGGGGAAATGGCTGCCCTAACAGCAGACTCCCCCCCACACACCATCTTCAAAGATAGTGTCTCTGAAACCCTCCCTAAAGTCCGTTCGTCTTTTCACATCAACCAGACTATGTACTTGCCCAAGGCTCATGCCAATGCCCTTGAAGCACAAATGTATACCCTTGATGCACTTTTCTTTAACCTCCCTAGAACAAGGCCTTTCAGAGTGTCCCCAAAACTCTTCATTTCTATCACAGAACACAAGGGTCCACAGATATCAATTCAAAGGTTGTCCCACTGGATCTCAGACTGCATTAAAATGTGTTGCCATCAAAACCAATTGCCACCACCCACCTTGATTCGTGCACACTCCTCCAGAGCAGTAGCCATGTCAGTTGCTTACCTGCACAAGGTCCCTATTGAGGACATATGTGCTGCTGCTGCTGTATGGACCTCAGACCAAACCTTTGCCAGGCACCACACTTTCTCAGCTCCCCTTTCTTCCAGCAGAATGGTGAAGGCTGTTGTGTCTACAGTTTACTTAACTGATCCAGAGTCTCTATCTCCATAGGATACATTGCTTTGCAGTCACCTGTTGTGGAGCACCCACAGGGACATTTCTTGAAGAGGCGGTTACTCACCTTTAGCAGTAACTGACATTATTTGAGATGAGCGTCCCTGTGAATGCTCCACTACCCTCCCTTCCTTCCTTCTACTTCGGACTCCTATTTCTTTTGATCAGATCGGGTTTCCAGGTAGAGAAGCAACTCAGGGGAGGGTGGCCGTGCATGTGCAGTAATACTGAGCAGTGCCTGCGCGCTTTGCCTGCCACACATACGCGGCCCTCCATGCACTGCTGTGAAGAATCCGGTCTGCAGCACTAAGACGCACTGACACTTGCTGTGGTGCACCCACAGAGACGCCCATCTCGAACATCAGTTACTGCTAAAAGTGAGTAACCGCCTCTTTGTAGAGAAGAACAGAAACATAACTTAATACGGGTTGGACCTCCCCTGTCTAGCACCCGTGGGACCTGACTAGTCCTGAACAAGGGCGTCTGCCAGACTTGAGGGGTCAATTTCAACTCTCCCTTCCCAGCTCTAGCTGTCACCCCCCAGCCACTGGACTGACTACTGTTGCCCACCCCACTCGGGCTTCTAGCCACAGGCCCTCCTGTTTGCTGGATCAGAGTCGTCTTGTTTTTAGAGGTTCAACCTGTAGCTGGAATGTAATGTTTCAACAATGTCTTGGATAATTGCACAGTAGTAGAAACACTTTACCAGAAACTCACTGCAGCTTTTCTATTGCAGGCAACAGAAACAAGTGCTAACTTGCCCTTGGTTTCAAGAGGATCCTGTTTAATTTGCTGGGAAAATCTAAATGTTTCATAGTAGAGTCAAGGGACCACTTGTATATTTCAAAATCAAAGATGGAGGTGCACAATGGTGGGTCCAGTAAGGATCCTTAAGGAAAAGGCTTTCTCAAATAGATCAAACTAGGGGTTTCGAATGACTGTGCCCTGGAAAGGTTCTCTGTTCAAAGCCTGCTACACACTAGCGCTCAGAAATATTTGGCATGTCACTTCCTAGTGTGTCTCAATTGTGTCAGTTGAAGAGAACAAAATACCAGATGTGTTAAAAATCTGTGTGTGTCTATGGCTATTTAGTACAAAAGGTATTTAATTTAAATTCAAGAAATAAAGGGTTTTTACATATGTCTACTGCACATGATTTTTACATGTTAAGCTAAACTTCTTCACCGAATGCTTACTGATGCAAGGAGCATTTCGTGAGACTGGTTTGTTTCACATGTGACTCCCTAAACCACAAATGTGAAATCTAGGTTGCAAAGTTGATACCTAGTCAATTCCTGGTAGATTCCATGCCACATAAATCACAGTTGACATTCTAATTGACATTCTTGGAGGTCCATGACTGAAACATCTTGCACTAGAAGTCTCTGGTCAGGACTGTCTGTGCCAATCAGAACTTGTTTGATTGCTTGTGCTCCTACATCCTGATGGGCATCCATTTCCAGGTATGTCAATCACCTTTAATGAATGTTAAATTCACCTCTGTTAACACTTGACTTAAAATCTGTCTGCACAAATTCAACTCATTGGGAAAAACAAGCTGGTCTTTTTATATATGAATGACATAGGCAGTAAGAAAAGATAATCTAAATGTTTTGTTCAAATACACTGGAAAACATGTATAAGGGCTTATGGTGAATAAAAATTGCTTTAATTAATCTGAAGTTCTAAATCTTAATTTTAAATCGCATGTGCATGCTCTCTCTCGCTTCATACTTAAGCTAGCTGTGCCCTCTGTAACAGACAGTAAGGATTATTGGAGTCTATAATACTCACCTAAATACTCCATTCAAGATAAAGTGAAATATTCCATAATAGACTTGTGGGGCTAGCAGAGCAAACTTTTTTTAATTTATTTTTTCCTATACTTATTTCACTTTTGTGTTCTGTTGTGAGGCAATATACTTTCTCGTATCTGAAATCTTAATCTGGGAGAAGCTGAAGGAAAGATGGTGGCTTTTTTCCCCTATAACCTGACTTTAAAGCAAAGAAGCACTGTTGTGATATGAAGTTGTGTATTGGAGGATCGGTTTCTTGGGGCAGAGGCATATCTAAAGCAGGTGTGTGTAGTGGGGGGGTGGGGTTTTTTTTTTTTGTTTGTTTGTTTGGTTTTTTCTTCCACTTCACCAAATGTACAAAGCTAGTGTGGGAGCAAATGCACCCTTTCTGAACTTGACTGTTGCTTTCTAATAAACCATTGCAATCTCAAAGGGCAGCAGGTACAATTGTAGGCCTAACACATAGGAGTTATATATGCTTTATTTTATACTTTTTGTCTTATGTAGTTCTTGTTCCTTAAGCTGTTAAGGAACTGCTGTTTTGTAGCAGCTTCTATATATCAAAATTATATTCTGTATTTGGTTTGTAAGCTAGTAAAAATTGTTCAAAATTGTCTTTGTAAGATTGTGAGAAATCCTGCCTGTTTCTCTGTAAGAGATTCGTTTCTCTTAAATGAATTGCCCTTTGTGTGAGTGAAGAATGTGGGAAGACAAGGGACAGATTCCAGCACCAGATGATCAGAATGGTTAACAAGGAGATGAACTCAGGTGTCGGTCAAGTTCAGGATGGCCAAAAAGGGGCAGAATAGACTAAAGCAAAAGGCATGCAGCTATGAACGAGCTCTTGAATGAGCTCTTGAATGACATAAACGGTCTGCAGTCTCTTCCAGGATCTGATGAAACATGACAGTGGAAGCAGCCTTGAGGTAAACAGCAATCAGTAATTAAATTACTCCAGCATGACACTGCAAAACCCATAGGCTTGCATAGGGATTGGGACTCCCCCATAAAAGTGGGGGGGTGGCCATGAAGCTTTTCGGTTAATGCTGTGAAGACAACTTTGGACCATGGACACACAGAACCCAGCTCTTCTCTCGTGTCCAGCCTTTGTGGCTACTAGATTGGCACAAGCACCAATAAGACTGATAACTGTAACACTAGCTGCAGATGTGTATGAATGAATGCACATACATGTATCTTTTTGCCCCTGAAAAAGTCCCATGTGCTTCTTATAAGCATAACAATTTCAGCTGGAAATGGCTAGGGTATCCTAGCTTTCAGGTGACAGATTACTTAGCCAGTCATGAGCTGTGGGAACACCTGTCACATGTTCCACATGTATTCTCCTCTGTGTATATTGTCCTTCAGACTATTTCTACAAAGTTTAGGGATAGTCATGCACATGATAGTGGTAGGGGGGAGCCTGAAACAGCCTACCTTTTATCCAGTTTGGGTATTCTACCCAACAATGGTGTTTGCCCAGCTAACACCATTAAGATAAATGCTACTTGCTGTCCTAGCTTAAAGTAAAACACACTTGACTATTAAGTACTCTAAGACAGAATCTATCGGCTAAAATAGCAGATGGGATTTAAATGTACTGCACACATGAACTAAATGAGGATTTATTTTTTTGTATACCCATTTTGTTGACTCTGAGGTAAGTGATCAGTAAAGGGGTATAAATAGCAATTTCATTGCAAAAGGTATGTTGAAGGGGAGACTTTTTTCCAAGAGTTTCAGAGGGGTAGCTGAGTTAGTCTCTAAGGTGTTACAAGACTATTTGTTTTTTTTAGATCATTCAAGAGTGTCATACTGTGGGAGATGTGGGAATATTTGTAGCTCATTCAATTAGTGTATGTATCTCTTGTGTTCCTGGCTTACTGTTGGATATTCAGCCCCCTGAAGTTTTTGTATCTCCTCCTCCTCTTCCCCCTCCCCCTCCCCCCACCTGAAATGTGCAGTGATTTTACTTTCAGGAGGCCTAAGGAAGAAAGGCCAATGCAGATACAGATTCAGGACCTAGGCTCTTTCAGGCTAGAACAAAGAACTGTCAAAAGTTGGACAGACCTGCCAGGGCCTTCACATAGGAGATCTGGCATCTTGTAAGGTAGGAGAGGGGTGTGTGTGCGTGCGCGCCACTTTGTTTTCATTCTCTGCAATGATTTTATCTTAAATGTACTACATTTTGATGTCAGTCTGGTTATTGGCAAACCTAGGACCATGTGTGACAGTCACATCACACTTCCTAATATGATTACATGTGGCTAAAATTCCTCCTTCATCTCAATCAGTGGTGCGACACCCCTCCCCCCCATATACTCGTGTCATGACCCCCAAGATCATTTGAGTGGTGCGGCACTTAGATCCAAGGGGGCTGGGCCCAGCTGTTGGCAGGCCCCCCGGGAAGACATCCACGAGGCCCTTGGGAGGTCACGATCCGCGGGTTGCGCACCACTGAGCTAGATGCCTGGTGCAGACAGAGGGACGTAAGTTATTGCTTGGACAGGTGTGACTAGAGGTCTGAGCCTGGTGAGGATGTGTTCTCAAATAGACCATAAAGGAATTAAAGGCGCAATTACTTCTGAACTGCAAGTGTGTCCTGAGCCCACCATGGATAAGAAATTAATAAGCTTTTTTGTGGTGGTGGTCGGTTTGGAGGGGGGGTTGTAACAAGCAGTTCAGTGTGGCCTGAAGTTCTGTGTTTTAAGTTACAGTGGGAAACTCCTATTGTTACGATCACCATTGGATCATATAGCTTAAGCCTGTGGTCACCAACAGGTCGATCGTGAGGCGTCTGGACCCCCCCCCCCATTTTCCCCTCACCCCCAAGAAGCCCTACTACCTACCTCCAGCGAAAATGGAGGTAGTGCCGGCTTCCCGTGGGTGGACGGACGTCCCGCAGCTTAGCGCCACTTCCGGGGGTTCCAGAAGTGCACTGGCTGCTCTGCTGGGCATGTTGTGGGTGGGGGCATTGGCCCCGGAGGAGGAGCATGGCAACTTCCCTGCACTGGCACAGGAGGGGTGAGTCGGCCCCGGGGCAGGCGTGAGCGGGGTTTCCCTGCGCTGTGGAGGGGAGGTGGTGGTGTTTCGGCCCCCGGGACAGGCGCGCGGGGGGGTTTCCCTGCGCCATGGTGGGGGGTGTTTCTGTCACGGGGGGAGCAGGTGTGCACTGGGTTTTCCTGCGACCCGGGGGGCAGGAGAGTCGGGCCTGGAGGAGGCACGTGCCGGCTTTCCTCTGGGGGGGGCAGAATTCTGGAAGGAGGCAGATGCAGGGGACTCTCTGCCCCCCCAGGCCCCACTCCCCTGCCACAGAACTCTGTCCCCACTCTCCTGTCCAGAGCCACAGAACTCTGTCCCCACCTGCAGAAACCTGTCCTCTGCCCTCCCAGCACCCTGTTCTCTCTCCCCTGCCCCCAGCCGCAGAACTGTCCCCCCACTGGCACCCCGTCCCCTGCCAAAGCACCCACGAGCACCCTTCACCAGTACTATGTCCCCTGTTCCCACCAACACAGTTGGGGCCACGTGTGAAGCTTGGGGGGGGGGGGTTGGAGGAGGTTTTTTTGCATCTCACTTGTGTGGCCCCAACTGACTTTTCTTGGGTCAGTGACCCCTGACTCAAAACAGGTTCCCTGCCCTTCTCAGAAATAAAGACAATGCAGAAACTTTTTGACATAGTCAGAGCTCAACAATTTAGGTAATCTACTCGCCACGGGCGAGTAGATTATAGCCCGGCACGGCGCCACAGCGCAATCAGTGCATGCGCAGCGCGCTGAACCATGCGGCTGGCAAGCAGGGCTTGCCGTGGCTTGACGAGCCCTGGACATAGTATTTTATTTAAAAATGAAGCCTGGCCAACAAACCCCGAATTGGGGCCGAGCCCCCATCTGGCCACAGCATCATAACACTCCTGCGCTCCCCTTTCCCCCAGACCGTACATCTGAGCCTATCATACACTGGAACCCCCTGCCCGGAGCCCCTCACATACCCCAACCAAAATTCCTGAATTCTCACATCTAGAAGTCTGGCTTGCTTAGTACCCTAACCCTACATCTGACCCCAACATTGCCCGAGCCAGTGTCCCCTTATCCACTTTCTCCTGCATCCAGATTCCCTCCCAGAGCTTGCACCTCTCACCCCTTCCCACCCCAAATCCCTCATTCCCACCCCAGAGCCTACACATCCTGTCTCAACCCAGCGAGGTTATGGCTAGACTGCAGGAATTTTTCAGGATTCCGGAGATATCCCAGAAAAACACTTCTGCATCCAGGGATGCATTTGTTCTTCCACTTCTTTTAGTGGAAGAGCAAACATGATCTTTTGTTCACCCCTATATTCCTCTTTCCAAAGGAATAAGGGGGCTTCCAAAAGAAGGGTTTTTTCTGACATTTGGTCAGTCTAGACAGGCCAAATGTTGGAAAAATCTCTTCCTACAGAATAATTGGGGGGGAAAAAAGCAGCAGTATAAGGGTTGGGGATAGCAAGTGATGGAGAGGAGGAGAATAGAGAGGGCAGGGCTTCAAGGAAAGGGCGGAGCAGTAGATCTTGGCTTGTTCTGTCATTTAAAAAGTGATCTTGGGTGTAAAAAGGTTGGAGACCACTGGCTTAAGCATTTGAAATAAAATATTAAGACTTTCATTTAGAAGTATTTTTTATTCCCTCTAACTGGAGAGGCTTTTTGGAGCCAAGCTGTTGGACATTTATTTACTTTCTGAGGGGAGGAAAAGTGGGGGCATGGTACGATAATCTCATGGCTGGAGAAACGTGCACAATACTCTTATCTTCTCCACTACTCCAAGGCCTGATAAATTGATTCAATATTGGTCTGTGCATGGCATGATGTTTTTAGAGACTTCATTGCTTTCAGGACTGTAGCAGCTAAACTGACTTCTGTACACAACTGAAAAGTGAGAAGAACTAAGATAGGGAAGGAAATGGTTGAGAGTAGGAACCCACACCTCATTCTCAGTAAGGTTCAGGATTTGTCTGACAGTAGTACCAGTGCTGTTGCCATCCATTTCACTAGCTTCATGGAGTTAGGATGCCTTTCAGGATCAGGATGACAAAGGATACCTTTGGGGCTGGTGGATAACAAGATCTTAAGAGTCAATGGACATGACAACCATGATAACTTACTCCTTTCAAGTTGCCCTGCACCCTGTCTAGGAAGGGATGGCAGCCTCATCCCATTAACACTAACCAGTCAACACACTGGTGGTTTCGACTCTAAAAATGGGAGGAAACTTTATAATTTTAGCTTGCTAGATCAACCAGTGCCTCTACAAAACCTGAAAGACCTCTTATCCCTTGTAAGCAGCACAGTTTGCACCCCTCTATTTGGTTTTGAATCTTACAAATAATTTTACATAAGCTCAGGCTGGCCTTTTGTTGATTCTAAACTGTCCAAGTTGAGGCCTCTTTATGACATTGCCTCTCATTATGAGCTAAATGTGTGTACTAGCAGCTTTGATGGTTCATAAATTGTTTTTTATTTGTAAACATTTCCTTTTAACATAAAATACTACTTTGGTTTATATTTTAAGGCTTGCAGATTTGTATCCCAAAATTGGGATTTATTTTGGGTAAGATATTAAAGCTTCAAATATACATGTTATTGCATTTTGCTGTGAATACAAACCCTAAGTTTGTGTTAGTATGCTCATAGAGGCATTAAAAATATGGCAGGGTCTCTTTTTGGGTTGTATGTCCAGAATGGATAGAGTTGGAGGAGGGTGGTAAATAATATTCCACTATTTAAGCTCATATGACTAAAGCTGCACACTAGTGTTCTCTGTAGGCTGGATACTTGTGTGACCACTCAGCAGAGATTCAGATGCGATCTAGCTGATTAGCAGAGCACCCACAGCTAGGTTTGTTTTCTACTGGTGGTGCACATTTACACATGCCTCAATGCACATAGATGAGGGAGGGGGCGGAAATCTACACATGGATCGAAAAGTTTAGAGGGAACATTGCTGCACTCCTACACAAATGGTGAAAATTCTGTGCAGAAATGGTTAAACTTGCTTACTTGGAGGTATGTTAGGTGTTTAACAGATGTGTGTGGGGGGGGGGGGTGTCAGCCGATGGTCAGGGCAGTGCATGTGGTGTGTGTGTATTCTATACCCGAGACTTCAACTGCTAGGACTGGGGTCCCTTAGCAGCAGGCAACCTGGAAGAGGTTGATGGGCGCCCAAGAAGTTTTACGACCGTGTCTTTACCGCTAGGATCGGGATCCCTTCGCGGTGGGCAGCCAACAGACGCCCCAGAGTTTACAGGGAGAGCTTATTACACCTCAGATTTTGACTGCTAGGATACACGATCCCTTCGCAGTGGGCAGCCTGGGGAGGCTGAGAGATGCCCCAACGGATCTGTTCCCTGGAAGTGACATGATCCAACGCTCAAGCTCTCCCTATATCTGTCCCTTATGACCGGCTGGAGTTCTTTTTAAAATTGTGCTTGATTCTGTTACAACAACTGAAGGAGTCAGGTCACAGCTTAAACAGTTACTATTTTATTGTTACAGGGTAAACTTAGCTGTTAAATGCTACTACTGTGTTACAGATAACACAGCCACTACAAAGGACAGGACAGAAATTACACTAAGAAGTCACTTACAGGTACCATGAAACCCTTTTGGTTCTCTGAGCTCTTATTAAATGCATGCAAAATAGACACCTAGCAGGTATATATTCTCACCCCTGCGTTCCAGACTTGGCGTGGCCAGCGTCTTTCTCTCAATCCCTCGGGAAGAAGTAGGGCGAGGTTGGGCGTCCCACAGACCTCGGGAAACAATCAATACCTGCCAGCAGGTGTAGATGATTGGAGCTCAAATGGGGTGGGCTACTAAACCCCTCTTTATACCCCTTGGGTCATGTAGGCTTCTTCCTGGTCTCAAGTGGCCAATTAGAAAAAATGGCTTTGAACGCCAAGTTTCCCATGAAGGGTGCAAAGCATAATTCACACCTGGGAAAATGCAGACAATGGGCACCTCTGGTATGTGATGGGCAAAGATTCCTCTCCTGGGACAGTGCAGGCATGTCAATTACTGGTACTAGCCATCAGGGCGGCGGGAGGCCCCGGGTCGTCAGCTAGCCCATTTACTGTCTGGTTTCTGTTTATGGTAGAGTCAGGGACAGGCAGCACACCTGCGTTCCCAGGGCATCAAAGGCTGACTGCCTTTCTCTTGCTCTCGGGGGGTTGGAGGGGGGGGGCGAACAAGATGGGGTTCATGTCTGGCTACGGCGGGGTTAATTATAATTTTTAAACACTCAAGTTTAGTAGTATGACAAAAGAAGCAACATGTTTTATTACCAGTGGAGCCACTTTTGCATTAATTGGTCATTTGAATAACCAGAGGCAGTAAAAATAGGCAGACCATTTTTATTTCTACAGCTTTTTACCTGTTATCCCCAGTATCTGTGAAGCCATCATGGGGAATTTATTTCCTCTCAGGAATCTTAACTTGCAATACCAGACTATGCATTTGTCCTACATACATAAAACAAAGTGCATTGCAACAAAAATTTTGGTGTTGCCTTTGGCTGCATGAACAAATATGGTAGCAGCCAGTGATAACTCCTGTCCTTTGTTTCTTACTATGAGGTTTTCTAGCAATTTTAAGGTTAAGAGTTTTAAAACGAGTATGACTGGTGTGGCGGTTAGCTCTCGATCTGGGCCTTTCACTAGCGTAGCAAAGGACTATAGGTTACAGGACAGGGTGACATCTCATTACTCTGGATCGCACCCTGGAATGTGCTGAAAATCATTGAGGATTAAGCAAAATATTGTATTAGACCAATTTCAGTTGGCTACTAACAGTGGGGATACGCTGCAGGTTTTGTTTGCGAGAGTTTAGTATCACTTGCAGTTGATGTATCCCAATCTGTGGGGTGCTTGTTTCTGATGGTAAACTGGATGAGGCTGGGGACAAGGGATTTGTTTGAATGCCAGGAGATGGGATTCAGGAAATTGCCCCCCCCCCCCAAGTGAGTTCCCATCAAGTATGGCTCTGTAACTGTTGATAATCTATATGGGTTCCAGTGTGGCGCTGTATACAAGGACTGAAAGGTGAGCTACAAAGTGTGTTTTGTGAAGCATTCATGCAGTAATGAAATATTTTGTTTTTTCTGTAGTTAATTCAAAAGCCTAGGGAGTTGTTGGGGGCATTTATGCACATGTGGTGTAGCACACTTGGGGCGTGCAGACAGTGAGGGGTTTTTTTCCTGCAGTGAAGATTATCACAAGGTATGATAGTGTTTGCCACAATAGGTGCAAAAATTTGTTGCCATATTTCCACTGTTATGATGATCTATGATCTAACAAGACAGCCATGTGTAGAACCCATGAATCTTGAAAGATTTTCAAGGAAACCATCATGACACCTTCTTCAAAACATGAACTTGGACATTTAAAGTTGTCATTCTGCTAGACACCAAAAATCATGGACTCAGTAGAAAGACTTATTTTATATCTCATTACAGCAAACTGCAGCTCCCTAACTATCTCCTTTGTCCTGATTGCCAAGGTGTTAATTGCCCACTTGCTTTTTAATGGTTTCTTACAATATGTAGTTAATGCCTTTATGATGAATAGTCTGACCTTGTATTTAGGTGTGACATTTTTGATTACCTTCTTCAGATCTGAAGAGCTCATCCTTAACTAACACAAGTTGGTCTACTAAAAGATACTACCTCAACCCCCTTCCCCTGTCCCTCTCATCCTTGAACCAACACAGTTACAACAACATTGCAAAGAAGTATTTAATAAGGCTTTTATTTTAACAGTATTCTTTATTCTATTTAACTACATGGAGTTTTTTACAGGGAAAACAGTCTTTTGAGCCTATCTGAGACGTGACAAACTTCTACTAGTGGGGGCCTGGATGCGTCACTGCTTTTAGGAGACCCATGGCTAGATTTAGTTCTAGTGCAAAAGACTTAATTGAAACCCAGGCTCTGAGACTGAGGCAAAAGGGAAATGGCCCAGGGGAGGGAGGGGGAGAGGGAATAGGAAAGGGAAGGAAAAAGATGCGTAAGGAAGAGGTGGAGAAGGAACCCAAACATCACATTCCAAGCAGTTTCAGGATTTAGCAACAGTGCTCGTAGTGCACATTACCCCTGTTCCATCTCTGGGCTGGTTTGGTAATGACACCTTTCAGAATCAGATGAATAAAAGCCCAGTGATAGCACTGGAAGCCTGGTGTGCCAACATGCCATGTGGGGAGGTGACAGCCATGTCTGGGCGAGTGCAGCAGCCTCACTCCATTACAATTGATCAACACCTTTCAATGATGTCAAGTCTAACCCTTTCAGTTCATCATATTAACTTGTGACAGTTAGAAGGAGCCTGAGAACTCTTAGGCCAGTTTGAGTGTCAGTGACTTTTATCAATAATTGTAGGCAACAGGCTGAGTTGGGCTTTTGTTAGCTTGCTCAGTTTAGACTACAGGCCTCTTCACCACACTCCCATCTCCTGGGATTCATAGATCAGAGGGGGTGTGTGGTTTTTTTTTTTTCCTTCTTCTTTCCATATGATTCACATCTCACACAGAGGTGTGTTTTTACACTGGAAGAAAAAAATAGTGGGGCAGGTTTCAAAGGTAGCAGTGTTCGATGGTTTCAGCAAAGACAGTCTGTTGGCACCTTAAAGACTAACAATTTTATTATGGTATAACTTTTGGGCAAGTCTCTTCCTTAGATACATGATGGGCAAGACAAAGGCCCAAGGAGAGTGGTCCATAGAAGAGAGGTCGCTCTACATAAATATCAAAGGAACGCCGGGCCATCAGAAACTTGTACGGGGTGTTTCTTACTCACTTTGAAGGCAGGGCGGTGCACATCCTCACCAACAGTACTGCCACCATGTATTATATCAATAGGCAAGGGAGTGCCCAATCCCCAGAGCTCTACAAGGAAGCAATGTGCCACTGGAAATTCTGCGCTCTTCATAGCATCACATTAGAGGCACATCACCTTCCTGGTGTGCAGAACATAGTTGGGGACTATCTCCGCAGAGAATTCTTTTCTTGTGACAAGTAGGCTCTTCACCCTGAGGTGGCTGTCTCTTTTTTTCCATAAAGTGGCGTTCTCCCTTAAGTAGAGAGAGAATGCAAGATGCAGCAGATTCTGTTCCAGGTTCAGTTTTGAGCGGGGCTCCCTGTCAGATGCATTCCTCTTTCCATGCTTGGAGGGCTTCCTATGCCTTTCCTCCATTTCCCCATATCAGCAAAGTGTAGCCGAAAGTCAAGAGGGACAAAGTGATGATTCTCATTGCACTGGTCTGGCTCTATTAGCACTGGTTCAAGACACTCATGAGCCTGGTGTCATGTGCCCAGGCGGCTGCCTCTGTAACCAGGCCTTCTGTCTAGGACCATGGACGCCTCCTTCACATGAACCTCAGGCCACTTCATCTGACCACGTGGTTTCTCTGTTGCTGAACCCGCAGGAGCAGGCATATTTTTGGTGAGGTTCAGAATGTTACCCTGGGACACAGTAACGAATAATTTTCCAAACCCAATTAAAAGGACACGCCCTGACTTATGGTGAAGATGACAGATATCCCAGGTCCCAGAAGAAGAGATTGCCTGAGGCTGATTACTCTTGGCCATATCTATCACCGGCGTGTGGTTTACCAAATTACACTCTGAGTCTCAGTTTGGGGCCAAACCATATATTGTAAATTTGGAATACAGAACTGAACAGAATGACAACACTCTATATAAACCTCTCTATCCCTGAAGACAAAGCAGATAGTAAAGACCCCCAAACAATAGGACAATACATTACATTCACTTGGCATAGAGTAGCTAGGAGCTCATGACCTCTATGTCTTGGCTAATTGGAAGCCGTGACAGAGGAACAGTGAGGAGACCCTCGGTGTCCTTCAGGATCTGGTCCTCGGGGCAGGTGGTAGACGGACGATGGATTATTATTCGAAGGCCTTCCGCTCTCCGGGGTTAATCCAATGGGATTCCAAATGGTTTCTCTCCCAGGAATACTCCACAGGAATACAAAACCCAAAAATGTATCCCTCCACTCACATGCGAACTATGCTGCCTATGCTTACACCCTCACACTCCCTCACTCACTCTACCATTCATACTAAACGGAGAGAGACATTCCACAGAACCCACACACATACTCCGGAACCCAAACAGAACTGGGAACCCGAACCAATGTTAACTAGGGTATTTAAGCACCTTTAGGCGGGAAAACCCCAATGGTGCTGAGTGCACTCTTTTGCGGGTGGTGTGCATAACAATTTGAGCCGTGTGCAGCTATTTTGAACCAGGTGCAACGGAATGGGACGGGGTGCAAAGCACTAGTACCGTGTGCAACTCTAAAAAGGCGGGAAGCCTCTAACTGGCAACCTTCCTTAGTTCGAACCAAGGAAAGATAGTTTGAACTAATGACTGATTTCAGTTGACCTTTTCTAGTTCCATCCACACAACCACTAAACGTCAAAACTGAGGTTACAAGAAGGTCTGTTAAGCACACAGGATCTTTATAGAAGGAAAGGGCAGTATGCCACATTTACTGAGAATACAATGGCAAAGCAGTTAACATATGCTTACATAGACTCTACTGCCACTGATGGTATAGTTACCAGTGTTTTGCTCACATTAGCCTGGTGGCCAAGTAGGCTAAGTGTGAGGAAGGAACCAGGTTCATTTCAGCCCAGACTGAGGTTCCAGTCTGATAATGGCAGGTCAAACCACGGCTCTTCCGGGAAAGCAGTCCTCCTTTTATAATGGTTCTCTTCCATCAGGATCAGTGGGTTTTACATGGTCATGCTGTTTTTCTGAGGGATATCTATCTCCAGTTATTCTTTGTTCTGCCATGCTAAGCTGGTTTTAGTCATGAATATCTGTCCTAACTGATAAGTGCTTGCCCTGTCCCTCAGTGTCCTGGGTTGCCAGTCTGTCTTTTGTTGTTGTTATGCAGTAATCTTTGGTGCCTCCTAGTCCATTGTTGGCTCCTGCCTTTCAGTATCCCTTGTTCAGTGGTGGCCTTCACCCTTCTCTCTCACATAACAAGAACAAGGGTTACAAACAGAATTTCAAGAAAAAGCAAACCATTATTCTTTCACTACATTATATTACAATATCTATATTAAAAATAAAAACATGAAAATCTGTAAATTCTAAATCATTTCTACAATAACCAGCATTGATCAGGGCCCACTCTACATGAGCTCAAGCTTCTCAGCAAGCCTCTCTTGCTCATCTCCTGATTGAGGATATCTGCTGAGTGGTGACCTGGTTGTCAGTCCATGCTTTCACATGTTACTACACCATCACCAGCAAGCTAGGGAGGCAGCTGTGTTCAGCAGAGCTGTACTGCAGTCTGCATGACCTTAACTCCTACCCACTTCAGCAGACACTGCTTACAGTCATCTATGTCAAATGGAGGTGAGCAAACACTTGAAGAAAAGACAGTTTCCTGTTCTGTAACTGTTGCTCCTCAAGATGTGTTGCTCATGTCCACTTAACTTCCCACCCTCCTCCTCTCTGTCAGAGTTCTGACAAGAAGGAATGGAGGGAGGGGCTGGGGAGTGTCCTATGTAGTGTGTTCTATGCGCTCTACTCCCAAGGGTGCTGGGACTCCCGCCCCTCTGAGGACTGTTTAAAGAAAACTTTGGGCATTGGTGCATGTGGCAGGTGTGCGTGTGCATGCACACACCTATGTTGAATGGACATGAGCAGTGCATCTCGAACACTGTGGTGCATTTCACAGAAAACTAAAAGGGTGACTTGTGAGAGGGGGTAAAAGGGGGCAAGGCCTTCCAGAAGGATGTTGCCCAGTGCAATGAAGCATCCTGGCTAACTTGCAGGGGGCTGAGCAGCAGACTGTCCCCTTCCGAGGCTCCGCTTCTGGGGACAGGAGCAGAGTCAGAGCCCTCCCACCCGTCCAACTGCTCAGCTTCTGTCCTGAAAGCCCAGCCCAGTGCTGCCGTAGCCAGGCATTCTCCCAGTCAGCTGCTGTGCTGCCTCAGGCAGCAACTTGGAGAACAGCCAAACATGCTGGGACACAGGTGCAGACTTTCCCTTTAGCCACAGGGTGCTTGATCCATAATGCCCCTTCCTCCAAACCCCCACACCATCTATTCCCCGCCTCTTTCTGCCCCCTCTCTTGAGCATGCCTGTCCCCACTCCTTCCCCCAGTCTCCTGAGAAACAAATGTCTGCGGCGGACAGGAGGTGCTGAGAAGGATTGGGGAGGGGGAGAAGATCATTGAGGCTGCTAACAGACGAGAGGCATTGGTGGGAGTGGAAGCATAGCTGCCAGTGGGTGCTGAGAAATCTTTCTCCATAGGTGTTCCAGGCTTGGAGTACCTATGGATACGGCAGCTCTAGTGGGGAGAGGGAAAGAGGGGCTTGGTGTAGTGGAAGGACCGAGTAGGGATGGGAGGAGTCGTGGGGAGACACCACTCATTTGTCCCCATGCTAACTCCATATGTAGTTTCTTAAAACAGATTAGAAAATAGGCCTTAATTTATTTAAACAAAACTAACTCTTTCAAATAGGTGCACTAGTCTCTCTCAGAATCAGAGTACTAGAAATGGAAGGGACCTTGAGAGGTCAACTCTAAACCCCTGCCCTCATGGCAGGACTAAGCACAATCTTGATTATCTCAGATGCATATCTAACCTGGTCTTAAATACCTCCAATGATGGAGATTCCACAACCTCCCTAGCCAATTCATTTCAGTGATTAACTACCAGACAGGACACTTTTTTCCTAATGTCCAACCTAAACCTTCCTTGCTGCAATTTAAGACCATCGCTACTTGTCCTGTCATCAGAAGTCAAAGAGAATAATTTTTCTCCCTTCTCGTAACACTCTTTTAGGTATCTGAAAAATGCTATCATGCCTCTTAGTTGTCTCTTTTTTTTCCAGACTAAACAAACCCAGTGCTTTCAGCCTTCCCTAATAGATGATGTTTTCTAGATCTTTACTTTGATAGATCCAATTTCTCCACATCTGTCTTGAAATGTAGTGCCCAGGACTGGACACAATACTCCAACTGAGGCCTAATCAGCACAGACAAAAGCAGAAGAATGACTTCTCATGTCTTGCTCACAACACTCCTGTTAATGCATCCCAGAATGATGTTTGTGTGTTGTGTTTTTTTTCCTCAACAGTGTCACACTGACTTATATTTAGATTTTGGTCCATCATCATCCCTAGATCTTTCTGTAATACTCTTTCCTACACAGTCCCTTCCCATTCTGTATGTGTGAAACTAATTGATTGTTCCTTCCTAAGTGGAGTACTTTGCATTTGTCTTTATTAAAATTCATCCTATTTACCTTGGACCATTTCTTCAGTTTCTCCAGATCATTTTGATTTTTGATTCTATCCTCCACAGCAGTTGCAACCCCTCCGAGCTTGGTCTCATTTGCAGTTAATAAGCGTACTCTCTCCACCAATATCTAAATCCTTGATGAAGCTATTGAACAGAGCTGGTTCCAAAACTAACCCCTGCAGAACCCTGTTATGCCCTTCCAGCGTTACTGTGAATCATTGACTACTCTCTGAGAACGGTTATCCAGCCAGTTATGCACCCACCTTATAGTAGCCCCATCTAGGTTGTATTTCTCTAGTTTATTGATAACTGTCATGCGAGACTATATCAAATGATTTACTAAAATTTAGATATACCATATCCACTGTTTCTCCCTTATCCACAAGACTTTTTATCCTATCAAAGAAAGCTATCAGATTGGTTTTACATTATTTGTTCCTTAAAAATCTATGCTGACTGTTACCTTTTATCTTATCTTGAAGATGAATTCCTCCATTATTTGCTCTATTATCTTTCCTGACAGAAGTTAAGCTGTCTGGTCTGTAGATTCCTGAGTTGTTCTTATTTCCCTTTTTATAGATGGGCATTATATTTTCCCTTTTCTCATCTTCTGGAATCTCTCCTGACCTTCCATGACTTTCAAAGATCACTGCTAATGTCTCCGATACCTCCTCCATTAGCTCCTTGAGTATTCTAGGATGCATTTCATCAGTCCCTGGTGACTTGAAGCTAACTTCTCTAAATAATTTTTAACCTTTTTTATTTAACTTCTAAACCTACCCCATTTACAACTAGCATTCACTGTTAAGTATCCAGTCATTATTAACCTTGGCAAAAATCGAAAGAAAGAAGTCATTAAGCACCTTTGCCATTTCCAAGGTTCCTGTTTCTCCCTCTTCATTGAGCAATGAGCCTACCCTGTCCTTGGTCTTCCTCTTACTTCTAATATATTTGTAGAATGTTTTCTGGTTACCCTTTACGTTTCTAGCTCGATTGAGCTTGTTTTGCACCTTCACCTTTCTAATCTTGCCCCTACATCTTTCTGTGTTTTTGCTTTTATTTATCCTTTGTAATTTGACCCAGTTTCCACTTTTTATACAACTCCTTTTTGATTTTTAGATCATCTAAGATCTGGTTACGCTGACGTGGTCTCTTGCCATACTTCCTATCTTTCCTATGCAGTAGAATAGTTAGCTCTTGGGTCTTTAATAATGTCCCTTTGAAAAACTGTCAACTCTCTTGAGTTGGTTTTCCTCTTAGTCTTGCTTCCCATGGGACCTTACCTACCAGGTCTGAATTCACTAAAATCTGCCTTCCTGTAATCCATAGTCTTTATTTTGCTGTTCTCCCTTGTACCATTCCTTAGAATCATGAACTCTATCGTTCCATGATCACTTTCACTCAAGCTGCCTTCCACTTTTAAGTTTTCAACCAGTTCCTCCCTACTTGTTAAAATCCAAATTCAGAACAGTCTCCCCCTCATAGCTCTCTCAACCTTCTGAAATAAAAAAATTGTCTCCAATATATTCCAAGGACTTGCTGGGTAATCTGTGCCCTCCTGTGTTAGTTTCCCAACAGATGTTTGGATAGTTGAAGTTCCCCATCACCACCAAGTCTTGTGCTTTGGATGATTTTGTTAGCTGTTTTAAAGAAAAAGCCTTATCCACCTCTTCTGCAGGTGTAGGAGGTCTGTAATAAACCCCTACTATGACATCACCCTTGGAGTTTTTACCCCTTTTAATCCAACCCAGAAACTCTCAACAAGTCTGTCTCCTACGTCCATCTCAACCTCAGTCCAAGTGTATACGTTTTTAATATTCAAGGCAACACCACCTCCCTCTTTTTCCTGCCTATTTTTCCTGATAAAGCTATACTCTTCTATTACCAACATTGCAGTTGTGTGCATTATTCCACCAAGTCTGTGATATCAACTGTCATAGTTGGATTGATTTATTAGCACTTCAAGATCTTCCTGCTTATTCCCCATACTTCTTGCATCTATATATAGACAACTAAGATACTGATTTGATTTTGCCCCCCAGTTCTGCCTTGTCCCTCCTTTATCTCTGCTATTCTAGCCCATGCTCCCTCCCATTTCTGGCCTATCTCTCAGGTCTCCCTGTTTTTTCACTTACTTTTGGGCTTTGGTCACCTGTCCCCATGATAATTGCCCTCCACCTCTCACTGTGTAACCTTCTTTTATATCGTTAATATAGAATATGCAATTCATAGGGCAGGAACTCTGTTGGTTTTCTATCCGCAAAAATCTATGTACATCTGAAAATGTAAGTTTACTGTTCCCATTTTGATATTTGAGAAACTGTTTGAAATCCAAGTGATTTCATTCTAAAGTTACTAAGGCTTTCAAAATGATGAATGGGAAAATAATTTAAAACATAGTAATCTGAAAATGGTGGGTTTGCCCTTTATAATACATGCTGGCCTAAAAAGCTGGGTTTAAAGGGTTCCTTCCCCCTCCCCCCCCACCCCCGCCTCACTGTTAGGAACAGCCAGAGAACTAGCATATTTCTGACCATGGAAAATCCACACAAACAAAACCTGAATGAACAGAACTCCCTCGGACTTTTCTGTTACTAGACACTTGGGAGTTTGGGACAATTTTTAAAGGTATTTAGACACTTAAAATGCAGTTGTGGGCCACTGATTTCAAAGGCACTTAACTTTTCAGAAAACAATGAGGTACCTTGGAGACTAACAGATTTATTAGCCACTTCATCAGATGAATTGGAGTGGAAGTTACAGAAGCAGGAGTGGATATATGTAAGAAGCTGCTTGTGTTAATTTAATTAATTGAGTCAGGGTAGAAGTGGTTCATTGACAGCATTTTATGTAGAGATGTGAACATCCAGAGAGGGGAAGTTGCCTTTGCAATGCATTAACCTTTTGAGATCCTTATTCAAGCTTTAGTTGATAGTGTTGAATTTGCTAATAAATTCCAGTTTAGCTGTCTCCATTTCTAACACTTTTTTTGAAATTCTTTGCTAGATGGCTACTTTCAAATCCATTACTGAATGACCAGGCAGGTCCTCTACCGGTTTACATTGTGGCAGGATAAGTCCCATTCCTGGGCCCCAGAATCCTGTTCAGTCTCACAGATTTAAGTAGAATAGTAATAGAGATGTAGCTGTGTTAGTCTGGTCTTGCTGAAACAAAAGACAGGACTATGCAGCACTTTAAGAACAGCAGCATGGGTCCTGCTTGTCCTTGTCAGCACTTGAGCTTCTGTCCCTCAGTTAAAAGGGTGTTGGATTAGCACCCCTGGTCAGCCTGGGGCTGGGTAGCCAATCCTCCCCAGCTACAGGATGGGCACTCGGGTAACTGAGTCCAAACCCTCCTGGTAGGAGCCCCTCGCTTAACCTTTTATCTCTGTCAATGCTGCTTTTCTGAGTCTTTTCTTATTAGTTATGGCTTCTCTCCAAACTTCTCTACTGATCTCTCCTTCCTACCCCCTCAGCAGGGAAGGCTTTTTAAAAGGCCCCCTGTGACTCTCTGGAGTCAAATCATCTGGCTCTTGATTTGTAGCAGCCCCATCCCAGCTGCTTCCATTCTGTCCTTAATAGCCTCAGGCTGGCTGCCCTGAAGTAACCCTCTCTCCTTCTCTCTAGCCCTCTAATCTGCCCTGTCACAATGTGCATTACCATTTGTTATGTCTGATTTGTGTCTATCTTTTGGTGTGAAGACTGTCTGGTTTGGCCAACGTACATGGCAGAGGGGCATTGCTGGTGCTTGATGGTGTATATCACATTCTTCAAGTGATTCCTCATGTCCATTCCATGTAGGTAGGCACGCACTGTGTGCATGTGTCATCGGAAGTTTTTCTCTTAGCAGTATCCATTGGGCCAGCAGGGGAGTCCCCTGGAGTGGTGCCACTATACCTGCTGGTCCTCCACCCCCTCAGTTCCTTCTTATTGTTCATGGCAGTTGTTGGAATGTGCTTTGCTCTTGCTCTGCAAGTGCCTCTTAGCAGTTTTCTCTTGTTGTTCACTACTTAGTTGAAGTTTTATCTGTTCATTGTTCTTATCTAGTTGTAAATAGTTAAGTGTAGTACTTGGCATAGAATTACTTTGGCGCAGGGCTCGCTTTGTGTCCCTGGCGTATCCAGCAGGGCATGCCTGGGCCCCATGGCTTCAAGTCCTATGTGAAGTGCCAGAAGCCTATGCCCTGTGGGGATCCCCATGAAACCTGCCTCAAGTGCCTCAGAAAAGCCTACCTGTCCAAAGCATGTAAGATTCATGTAAGATTTGCAAGGGCTTCAAGCCATGTACCAAGCAGAGAGAGAATCTCACTGGAAGATTCTTCTCATGGAGGCAGCTTTACACCTGGCACTACCGTCTGACCCAGCAATCCAAAATGCACCAGCTTCGCTGTGGGAGGCACCTAGCCACTCGTGTGCCTTCCCAATACCACGTAGGCCTCTGAACCAGTCCCAGTCCCTGGTGCCCCTGAAGAAGAGGAGACTTAGCCAGGGCAAGTCTCCCTTGAGGCACATGGTGTCCATGCGCCCTCTGGTGGGGCACATGGCACCGGTGAGCACAGCACCCAGACAATCACGGTCGGGTCAGCACCACTCTAGCCTGCATCAGGACTCCAGCCCTGTGGTGGACCTCCCGGAGCCCTGGGGGCCGGACGCTTGCGAGGCAGCAAGAGAATTGATAGAGCTAACTCATCCCTGACTTCAGCACCGGGCCCAGTGAAGGAGTGTGCTGCCAGATGGCACCACGGCACTGAATGCCTCAGCCCCAGATGTGAGTGGACATCATCGTGCTACCCCAGTGCCGTTGACCTTGACTCCAGTACCAGGTGCATCACTGCCTCCAGTGACAGCACTGGCCTCTGCCTCCACCCCGACCCACACGCTGGTGCCGACACAGTGGCTCTCCATGGCAATGACCCTGGTATCGGGCCCTCCAGTCACTGGCACCTCAATGTTGTGTGGACCAGCACTGCCTCCGGCCATGCCCCTGACTCTCCCTCTGCACCGCAATAGTTCTTGGCATTGGAACATGTCAGCGCAGCCATGGTGTCAGCAGCAGCAGAATCCCTGGCTGCTGCAGCTGCGGGCCCTGGCTGAGTGGCCATTTTGGACCCCCTGGGCCTACCACCAGAACTAGGGTATAGGCCCCTCTAGACTGGAGTCAGTCTACTCAAGGCCCAGGGCTCCCCCTTCAGTGACTCCAATGTCTTGTTCCTCTGTGTTGGGGCAGTCTCTCCCTCTGGGCCAGGCCTTGCCCAGTCTCACTGGAGAGGGAGAGAGGGCCATTCATTGCTCAGCCCTCTGCTGTGATTTCTTTGGCAGCTTCCTGGGTCTCCTTGCAGGTCCGCAACTTGGAGGTGATGGGCCCGAAAGGCTCATCTTCCTCCTCACCAGACAAGGTTCTTGGAGGGGCCCTGCCCTCCATGGATTCAGTGTCACACCAGGACCTCTTTCGTCACCTAGCCGCGTCTGGGGGTACAGGCAGAGAGGGTGTCAGAGGACTTCGACCTGACCATGGATATTCTGCAGCCCACCATTCCCACCAGAGCGACATTGCTCATTAACAAGACCATGACAAAGATCATGAAGACCCTTTGGCAAACCCCGACTTCTATCCAACCAACAGATTCAAAAGGTTGAGTGGTGGTACTTCATATCACGGGAAGGGAATGAGCATCTCTTCTCCCACCCGCCTCCAGGATCCCTGGTCTTCCAGGCAGTGAACCAGAGGGCGAAGCAGGGTCAACTGGGCACCATGCCTAAGAGCCAGGACGCTAAGAAGATGGACTTGGGCAGGAAGGCCTATGCCACTGGGGGATTGTAGCTCTGCATAGTGAACCAGCAGATCCTGCTGAGTCGCTGTGCGTACCACATATAGGCTGCTATGGGCAAATTTGCCAAGTTGGTTCCTCGTGGCTCTCGGTCTGAGTTCATCTCCTTGGAGGAGGGCAGGGTGGCTTCCTGCTCTGCTCTCCAAGCTGCACTAAATGACGCTGATGCAGTGACACGCACCATGGCCACAGGTTTGGTGCTGCACCGTAGCTCAAGACTGCAGGTGTCTGGAGTGCCTCCTGAGCTCCAGTCTACCATCCAGGAGCTTCTGTTTGAAGGGCTGTCCCTATTCTCTGAGCAGAATGACCACCGACTGACTGCATGGCTTGAAGGATACCCGGGTCACGTTACAGTCCCTCGGAATCCATACTCCAGCTCTCCCTCTTGGCTAGTGTCATGATTATGAGGGTTAGCCAGCAGCCTGGGGACTAAAGGGTTAACTACACCTAGCCAGGTGGAGTGGCCAATAGGAATGTAGGTAGGAATTTCAAACTGGGACAAAGGAATTTGGGTTTTTTTCCCTCCTTTGTGTCTTTGGTGAGTTCCTCTGCAGCTACAGAGAGAGGCAGGCAGACATGCCTCTCTCCCCAAGAAACAATTCTTCACTTTCTGTAAGTAGGGTAAAGTTTAGATAAATCCGCCAGGTTTTATTATTTTATGCTTTGGGTATGGAATCTGATGTCTGGGCACTGTTTAAAAGATGTTTTGGCTTTTCTTTGTAACTAAGTTCTAGGCCCATGGAGTTTCTCCATCTGTAGATTTTGTTATCTTTCCATCTAGTCATTATGCTTGCAACAGGAATATTGTTGTAATAATACAAGTTCTTTCTCTTTTATTTTTTATTAACCTGGGATTGGTTAATTGTGTGCCCTGATTTTTACTTTAGGGGTTAGATTTCCCAAATGATCTTCCCCCTGATTTCTTTATTAATATTTGGGTGGTGGCAGCGGAAGTTTTATTCCCAAAAATCTAGGGTTTTAAGATTTTGGGGGAAGTTTTATACCAAAGCCTGGTACATAAGGTTTTGGGATACACTTGCTGGCCCCCACTTCTGCATTTATCGTGCCAGAGTGGGGAAGGAGCCATGACAGCTAGGAATTCCCCTAGGCCTGCCCAAAAATACATCTGCTCCGACATCTCCTGATGTAGGCAGAAGAATGGGAGTGGAAGGAATAATAGGTACTGTTCCCGCCCTGCCTCTGATCAGAACCAGGGCCCCTCCAACCAAGCCTCAAGAGCCCTGCAGGGGTTTTGAGGGTACTCCTGAGGACAGACAACCAATCTCGCCCCTCCATTTCCAGGACTGCCTGTTGCCTTTCTGCCATGCCTGGGAGTCCATGACCTCAGACTTATGGGTCTTAAATGGTAGGAAGTGGATAAACCATCCCCTTCCTCTTGTCCCCTACCTCACCTCCCCTTCCCCCCACCCCTTCTCTGTCATGAGCATCTTCTCTGGGAAGCAGTGCAGCAGCTCTTAAGTCTAGGAGCAGCTGAAGTGGTCCCCCAAGGGCTCACAAGCAAGGGGTTCTACTCCCCAGTACTTCCTGGTGCCCAAAACCAAAGGGGGATTTTGACCTATCCTAGACCTCAGGGAATTCAACGCCTTCATTGCCAAGGCCAAGTTCAAGAGGGTGACTCTGGTATCGATCATTCCCTTCCTGAATCTCAGAGACTGGTACACTGCCCTTGATCACATGCAGTTCCTCCACTTAATGGTCTTGGCCAACCATAATCAGTTTACAGCCCTCCCCTTTGGCCTTTCTACAGCTCCTTGAGTTTACAAAATGTATGGCCGTAGTTGCCGCTCTCTCTGAGAGAGCACGGTGTTGAGGTTTTTTCCCTACCTGGATGACCAGATTATGCAGGGCCCTTCCTGGACCAGGTGCTGGCCCACAACGCTCTGCTGTGAGACCTTTTCTGGGAACTGGGACTTCTGAACGTGGCCAAGTCTACCCTGGCCCCTACCCAGGTTACAGAGTTTGTGGGTGCCTGCCTGGACTCCATGTCAGCTATGGTATCCCTGCCCAGGTCCCGGTTTCTGACTATCAGAGAAGCTATCATGGCCATGTGGGCATTCCTGATGACCACGTTGAGGAACTGCATGCACCTCCTGGGCCTTATGGCCGCCTGCAGTTGTGAAGTCTGGCATGCTGAATCACGTATGTGCCCGCTGCAGTTGTGGCTGGTGCAGGTTCACTACCTGTCCTTCTACTCTTGGGACAGAGTGGTGACAGTTCCCCCCGATGTCCTCTGCTCCCTGGATTAGTGGACCCAGGAGGAGGTGGTCTGCGCTGGAGTTCCAGTCTCCTTTCCCTTGCCAACCTTTTTGTTGGTGACTGATGTGTCTGACATTGGTTGGGGAGCTCACGTCCGTGACATGCAGACCCAAGGTACATGGTCATGGGAGGAACTCTCCCTGCATTTCAATATCAGGGACTTGCGAGCAGTCAGTCTCATGTCAGGGCTTTCTGCCCTGGCTTGGGCAGAATGGTTCTTGTCCTGTCCGAAAACACAGTGGTGGTTCCTACATAAACAGGCAGGGTAGGCCCCATTCCCCTCCCCTATGTTGGGAAGCCCTCCAGGGTTGGGAGCTGTGTATCAGGGCGGGTATTCACCCAATTGCCTCAGACCTTCCGGGGGTCTCTGAGTACTCTGGCAGACTAGCTGAGCAGGTCCTTCTCCAGCCACGAGTAGTCCCTCTGGGGGGGATGTGGCCCTCCAAATCTTCTGCAGGTGGGGGTTCCCCCCTTGGACCTGTTTGTGACCCACCAGAACAGAAAGTGTCCCAGGTTCTGCTTCCTGATGGGGCTGGGTCGGGGGTCCCTGAGATGAACTCATCACTCCCTTGCCCGAGGGACTACTTTATGCTTTCCTATCCTTCCCACTGGTACACAGGGTGCTCCTGTGGATTCAGGAGTTCATGGTTTCTCTGATCCGTATCATGATGGCATGGTCTAGACAGCGCTGGTTCGTGTTCCTACTGAGTCTCTCCTGCTGGACTCTGATGTGATAGCACAAGACTTCGGCAGGCTTTGCCACTCGAACCTGTGGTCCCTGCACCTAATGACCTGGAAGCTCCATGGCTGTTAGTGATGGAACTACGGTGGGTACAGGAGGTCCTGCTAGGGAGCAGAAAGCCATCCACTAGGGCTGTGGTTCTCAGCTGGTGGTCCATGGTGACTTTTTCAGTGGTCCACAGAAACACTGTCCAAAGTCACACAGCGTGAGCAGGCGCTGCCATTAGGCTGTTTTACACTGTGTTCACAAGCACGCGGTGCGTCATCCATAGCGTCACGTAGGATGCAGCCGCGTTGTGTTGCCAGTAACTTTGTGTCTGAGGCTCTGAGCGTCAGTGTAGCTGCCGCCGTCGTGCTGAGCGGTTGCTGTGTCATTCGTCCTGTGCTACATGTGCTGGAGGTGGTCCACAAAAATTTTTTGATTGGTCTGGTGGGCCGTGGACTGAAACAAGTTGAGAACCACTGCATTAGGGGCACCTATCTGGCTAAGTGGAAGTGCTTTTCCATCTGAGCTACCCATTGCAGGGAGTTTCTTGAGCAGATGATGTAGTTTCTTTTTGTATTCTTCAGTGGGATCAGAGGAAAGTGGCCTGTAGCATGTGGTGTTAGAAAGTTGCTGGGGAGGAAATGCAAGTAGTTGAGAAGATTAACTTATAAGCCTAGGCTTATTGGTTAATCATATACTTGACTACTCATTTACATCCCTGCATTTTACTATCGTGATAAGTGATATTTACAGTTAAAAGTAAAAAATAGCAACCAGAACTGACTGCCTAACCACCCTAGTAAGGCCTACCTATTGTTCTCTAGAAAAGGGAAATTGCATAAGATCGCTATTTCCTGGAATAATTTCTGTATATAAAATTGTTCTGCTATCTCACTCCAGCTGTAGTGAAATCAAAATTTAAGTTCTCAATATGCATCCTAACTTTTTGCCACAGGGAAACATGGATACCGTTAATAGAGGGATAGGAGTTACAAATGATCTGGGGCTGAAATAGCATTTTGATTTCAAAGGTCAAATTAGCTCACACTTCTCCCAAGCCATGTGCTTTCTGCAGACAAAGGAGAGAGGCAACACTCTGCAGTACTCTGCCAGTTTGAAAGCCTGATGATTTGGTTGTTCTCTTTTGTATTTGTGACACTGCCTAAAATACGTGTGGAAATAGAACAGGTAAGGTGCTGTGCATTCATAAAGATCTGCAAAATACTTCAATATATCTCCGAAACCTGGGGATAGGGGTGGGCAGTGAGGCGTGAGAGACTTAACTGCCTTGTGTCTCAGAGTACCAATGATAACAAGATACATTGAAATAGAAAGTCAACCAGCTATATCATGTTTGCAGTATTTCTTTAGGGCTATGTCTGCACTACACGTTTTTTTTCTGCTGTTTCTTTTTGCGCAAAAAGAAGCAGTGTAGCCGCTTCCATTTTGCGCAAAAACCTTGTTTTGCGCAAGATCCTTACGCCTGTCCTGGAAAGGCATAAGGATCTTGCGCAAAACAAGGTTTTTGCGCAAAACAAAAGCGGCTACACTGCTTCTTTTTGCGCAAAAAGAAATAGCAGAAAATATGCTAATGATGTCGCAACTTATGCTAATGAGTCCCTCATTAGCATATTTTCTACCAAAAAAAATTGTAGTGAAGACGTAGCCTAGGTGAATATTTTGTAAACTATATACATACAGTTGTAACTAACTGGCAATTACACTGATTCTGTTATGGAAAACCACACACTGATATAAACTGGGCAGGAAATACAGGTTAAAGCTACTAAAATTAATACTGGGATTTCAACACTTTTTTAAGGTTTCAATGTTTAGAAAACTTAAATCCCTTGATACATTCCCTTTAATGAAAAATAATATTAAACCCCTATTATTTATTGCCTTGTAACCGCAAGAGATCACAAGGAGGCTTAAAAGTTGTACATCATGCATATTACTTATTTATTTTAAAAAAATCAATTACATATATATAGACTAATTTTAAGAAAAATAATGGGAGTGCTGTAGCAATCATGAGGAAGAAACTGACTAGAAAATTTTGAGTCTATCTTTTTTTTTGTACATGCCTCTTCCCCTCCCTCCCCTCTCCTCACCCTTTAAAAATTTCAATGGCAGTAGTTTGCAATAAACAAATATCCCTGGATTAATTCAGATGATAGAATCAACAATCCCTCCCCCTACCCACCCCAATTATTTTGGCCTGTTATCTCTATTCGCAGGCCTTGGTTCTCATTGGCGCCTTTAATCACCCTGACATCTGTTGGCAGACTAATACAGGCAATCCAGGAAGTTTTTGTAGAATGTTGGGGATAACTTCTTGGTACAAGTGCTGAACGAACTGACCAGGGACCATGTGCAGCTTGACCTGCTGCTCACAAACAGGGAGGAACTAGTAGGGGAAGTAGAAGTGGGTGATAACCTCAGAAGCAGTGATCATGAGATGGTAGATTTCAGGATCCTGACCAACGGAAAAAAGGAGAGTAGCAAAATACACACCCTGGACTTCAGAAAAGCAGACTTTAACTCCCTCAGAGAACTGATGGGCAGAATTCCTTGGGATGCTTACATGAAGGAGAAAGGAGTCCAGGAGAGCTGGCAGTATTTTTAAAAAGCCTTATTAAAGGCACAGGAAGAAACCATCCCAATGCACAGCAAGAAAAGCAAATATGATATGCGACCAGATGGGCTTACCTGGGACATCCTTGGTGAGCTTAAACACAAAAAGGAAGCTTACAAGAAGTGGAAACTTGGACAGATGACTAGGGAGGAGTATAAATCTATTGCTCGAGAATGCAGGGGAGTTATCAGGAAGGCGAAAGTGCTATTGGAATTGCAGCTAGCAAGGGATGTGAAGGATAATGAGAGGTTTCTACAGGCATGTTAGCAATAAGAGGGTCATCAGAGAGGGTGTGGGGCCTTTATTGGATGAGGGCGGTTACCTAGTGACAGATGATGTGGGAGAAGCTAAAGTACTCAATGCTTTCTTTGCTTATGTCTTCACGGACAAGGTCAGCTCCCAGACAAATGCACTAGGCAATGCAGTATGGGAGGGAGGTGGACAGCCCTTGGCGGGGAAAGAACAAGTTAGGAACTATTTAGAAAAGCTAAACATACCCAAATCCATGGGTCTGGATTTAATGCATCCAAGAGTACTGACCGAGTTGGTAAATGTCATTGCGGAGCCTTTGGCCATTTATCTTTGAAAACTCGTGGAGATTGGGAGAGATCCCGGATGATTGGAAAAAGGCAAATGTAGTTCCCATTTTTAAAAAAGGGAAGAAGGACAATTCAAGGAACTACGGACTACCTCAGTCCCCTGAAAAATCATGGAGGGGATCCTCAAGGAATCCATTTTGAAGCTCTTGGAAGAGGGGAAAGTGATTAGAAATAGTCAACATGGATTCACAAAGGGCAAATTGTGCCTGACCAATCTAATTAGCTTTTATGATGAGGGCTCTGTGGATATGGGAAAGTCCGTGGATGTGATATATCTTGACTTTAGCAAAGCTTTTGATACGGTCTCCCGCCATATTCTTGCCAGCAAGTTAAGGGAATATGGATTGGATACATGGACTGTAAGATGGATAGGAAACTGGTTAGACTGTCAGGCCCAATGACTAGCGATCAACAGCTCTGTCAGGTTGGCGATCTGTTTCTAGCGGAGTGCCCCAAGGATCTGTTCTTGGACTGGTTTTGTTCAACATCTTTATTAATGACCTAGATGAGGGGATGGATTGCACCCTCAGGAAGTTCACAGATTACACTAAGCTAGGGGGAGAGGTAGATATGCTGGAGGGCAGGGATAGGGTCCAGAGTGACCTGGACAGATTAGAGGATTGGGCCAAAAGAAATCTGATGAGGTTCAGCAAGGACAAGTGTAGAGTCCTGCACTTGGGACGGAAGAATCTCAAGAATTGTTTCAGGCTGGGGACTGAATAGCTAAGTAGCAGTTCTGCAGAAAAGGACCTGGGGATTACAGTGGATGAGAAGCTGGATATCAGTCAACAGTGTGTCCTTTTAGCCAAGAAGGCTAATGGCATATTAGGGTGCATTAGAAGGAGCATTACCAGCAGATCCAGAGAAATGAAAATTCCCCTTTATTTGGCCCTGGTGAAGCCACATCTGGAATATTGTGTTCAGTTCTGGGCCTCCCATTATAGAAAGGATGTGGATGCATTGGAGAGGGTCCAGCAGAGGGCAACCAAAATGTTTAGGGGGCTGGAGCGTATGACCTATGAGGAGAGACTGAGGGACTTGGGGGTTTTTTTTTAGTCTGCAGAAGCGAAGAGTGAGGGGGGATTTGATAGCAGCCTTCAACTTCCTGAAGGGAGGTTCCAAAGAGGATAGAGGAGGGCTGTTCACAGTAGTGACAGATGGTAGAACAAGAAACAATGGTCTCAAGTTACAGTGGGAGAGGTCTATTGGGGGGAAAAACTATATCACTAGGAGGGTGGTGAAGCACTGGAATGGGTTACCTAGGGAGGTGGTGGGATCTCCATCCCTAGAGGTTTTTTAAGTCTCGTCTTGATACAGCCCTGGCTGGGTTGATTTAGTTGGGATTGGTCCTGCCTTGGGCAGGGGGCTGGACTTGATGACTTTCTGAGGTCTCTTCCAGCTCTATGATTCTATTCAATTTTATATAACTTTTCTTTTGGTCTTTCAGCTTTTTTGCTTTTCAGTTTATAATTCCTAAAACATCAGTTATTTTTCTGAGACAGATTTTAATTTTTTTTGCTCATTGGTTTGTGAATATTTTTGAAATTGCAAATTTCATCCTGATTTGGGTTAGGAGGTATTTCAAGGTTGAAATTTCTCATGGCATGGGACAACTGTTTGCTATTCACTAGAGCTGGATAAGAAAGGAACCTAGTTGTGAGATTTTTGTTTCTTTTGTAAAATAAATCCTAAAGAGTAACTTTCCCCAAGTGATTGGTACAAGTATTACATTAACCCTAATGATTTTCAGAATGATGGCTCTGACCTTCTCCTCCTTGCTGTGTTAACAGTAGAGACCATCTTGTTTTGATGAGGCTTTAGAACAGTGATTATTTGCTGTCTTAAAACTACATCTACTTTTTAAGGTTCAGGGTGTAGCCGAGTTAGTCTGTACAGGATAAACTTAAAAAACAACAAATAGTCTGGTATCACTTTAAAGACTAACAAAACATGTAGATGGTATCATGAGCTTTTGTGGGCACAGCCCACTTCTTCAGATGACCAGAGTGTTGGATGTCCAGAACTAAAAACAGATAGGGGAGAAGGGAGGTGGGGAAGGGAAGAAAAAAAATAGGAGGGGGGGGAAACGAGGTGGCAGTGGGTATAAAAATATCAAGGGGACAGCGGAGCTGGAATGTAACAAGAAAAATAAATATAAGCACCTAAAGACTGGATAGTCAAGAGGCAGATAAGAACAATTAGTAGGCAATTAGAGAGGAAGAGTACTAACACCAGATACTATACAGATAAAGAACTACTGGCACCTTCATTTTTGGTAGGTTGATAATGTCCCAGCCATCCAGTATCTTTATTTAAACCATTAGCATGAGTATCAAACTTGTGAATGAATTGTAGTTCCAGTCCTTCCCTGTGTATTTGGTTTGTGGAATTGGTCTGTAACGAAACAGCCACTTGAAGATCTGTTAATGAATGCCCAGGGAGATTAAAGTGTTCCCCCAACAGGTTCTTGTATGTTCTTGTAGGCTATGTCTACACTGTCCCCTCTTGTGCAAAAAAATGCAAATGAGGTGAAACATGGAATATTGCCATGCCTCATTTGCATAATTAATGAGGCTCCGTTTTTGCGCAAAACCCCCCTCTTGCGCAAGAGCTGTTCTGCTTTTTTTCAGGAAGAAGAACAGCTCTTGCACAAGAGGGGGGGTTTTGTGCAAAAAATGGAGCCTAATTAATTATGGAAATGAGGCGTGGCAATATTCCATGATTTGTCTCATTTGCATATTTTTTTGCACAATAGAGGACAGTGTAGATGTAGCTTGTCTGTATAGTATCTGGTGTTAGTAGGCAATTAGGGAGGAAGAGTACTAATGGTTCTTATCTGCCTCTTTTGACTATCCTGTCTTTATGTGCTTATAGACTATTTATTTTTCCTGTTACATTCCAGTTCACTTTCCCCTTGATATTTTTACACCCACTGCTGCCTCTTGGTTTTCCCCCTCCCATTTATTTTTCTTCTCTTCTCCCCCTTCTTTTCCCCCTCTTCTCCCCCCTCCCTTCTCCCCTACTTATTTTAGTTCTGGACATCCAATACTCTGGTCATCTGAAGAAGTGGGCTGTGCCCACAAAAGCTCATGATACCATCTACGTGTTTTGTTAGTCTTTAAAGTGATACCAGACTATTTGTTGTTGTTTTTTTTTAAATTTTATCTACTTTTTAGTTCTTTCCTGCACGGAAACCAGTCTGTTTGTTTCTTATCTAGTTTGGAGTCTGATTAATTCGTACTGGCTGGATAGAGTGTACCAGTCCTTGGCACTCCCCAATCTGTAATAAGAGGAAAATGGTCAGCTGTTTCCTGTAGAGAGCTAATTATTTGCTATTGGAGCCACTGTGGATACAAATAGCTTCTAATATAAACAGGCAACAGGAAGTAAAGGCAACATTACTACTGCTAGTGAATTCTAGAAAAAATTCTGCCTACGGAATTCATACTTACCAACATCAGAAAGTTTTAAGTATGTTTAGGAAGACAAACAGGCACACACATTTAAAATTCATTGGCCTAGGAGGTACTCATCACTTTCTGTGCCAGAAATATTACCTTCTCAGTCTAGGTTGCAGAAGATAGTGTTAGTTTGCAGTGTAATTTAAGGATAACAACCTTCAACCATTACACTTCTCATCTTGGCTTCAGAATTGACATCTGCAACGTTGTGGTTAATTATTAATTGATATTTTCTTTTTACCCTTACTTAGTAGAAATGTCACTTTTATTCATCACTTGTAAAGTCAATAAAGATGGGGCCAGTTAAATGGATCCAACTCACTTTTAATGTCTCAGTAGTAGTATTTAAGGAAGACCGAGGGCTAGAGTAGTGCTGTGACTCTTATCATTTTAAAACTTGTTGCTAGATGTTCTAGCTACACAAGCAGCTTTAAAATTTGCCTAAATATTCAAAAATCCAGAAAGCAAATAAAGAATTTTATAATGAAAAAACTCATTTTTAATAAACACTATGGTAGGGGTCATCTCTCTTTTGTAAAGAAAAATTGTTACTATTTTGGGGGGGGGGCGCTGTCTTCATATCTCCACTCCATGCTTCTGATGTACTTCAATCAACATTTTATTACCTTTGAGTTTTTGCTTTTATTACATTTTTACACTTAAGTTGGCAGTGTTTATGCTGTTTTCTATTTTCCTTGCTAGGATTTGACTCCCACTTTGTATAAGATGGCTTTTTATCTCTCACTGCTTCTTTTACATGGTTACGCCAGGGTGGCTCTTTTTTTAGTTCTTTTACTGTGTTTTTTAGTTTGGGGTATACATTTAAGTTGGACCTCTATTATGGTGTCTTTGAAAAGTGTCCACGCAGCTTGCCGGGATTTTACTTTAGTCACTGTACCTTTTAATTCCTGTTTAACCTCCTCATTTTTGCATAGTTCCCCTTTGTGAAATTAAATGCCAGTGTTGAGCTGCTGAGGTATTTTTCCCACCACACGAATCTTAAATATTATTATATTATGGTCTTCTTATAGCTACCTCTTGCACCAGATCCTGTGCTCCAATCAGCACTAAATGGAGAATTACCTGTCTCCTTGTGGGTTTCTGTACCAGCTGCTCCAAGGAGCAGTCATTTAAGGTAGCGAGACATTTTGTTTCTGCATTTCTTCCTGAGGTGACATGTACGCAGTCTGTATGGGGATAATTGAAATCCCCCACTATTATTGAGTTCTTTATTTTGATAGCCTCTCTAATCTCCCTTAATGTTTCATAGCCACTGGCACCCTCCTGGTCAGGTGGTTGATAGTATAGTGCCACTCTCTTTCCCTCCAACCTCCACTCCTGCACAATAGGCTCTGTCCTCCTAATATATTTTCTACCATGCTGTGATCCTGTCCCATTTATTATCCTCACTTCCCCAGGTTTCTGTGATACCTATTATATCAGTATTCCTTAACACAAGGCCCTCTAGTTCACCCATCTTATTTTTTAGCCTTCTACCATTTTTAAACAAGCCCTTGAAAAACTTGTCACGATTTGTCTGCCGTTTTCTGATGTGTCAGAGTCTTTTTTTTATGTGAATGTTTCTCCTCTGATGAGCCTGGGAGCCTGCTGCCATGGAGGGGGGAGGGCGGCGTTCAAAAGGCCAGTGCCTAAGGAGCCCGCCGCTTCCCGGACCCAGAGACAAGGCTGCTTAGGTTAGCAGGTGGATCTGAGCTTTGGCATGGTGTTGCCGCTTTAAGAAGCGGTACGTGTGTGTGCGCGTGCATGAGGCTACGCTGCCCCCTCTGGCCAATAGGCTTGTGACTGAAGGTGCGCGTCCCCTGGCCGAGAGCGGGGCCAATGAGCTGGTCGGAATGAGCCTCGCGTGCTTCACGTACTCCCAGTCTCCCTCCGCAGAAGAACCAATCAGCGGCCGCGCTAGGGAGAGAACGGAAGTGGTCGGCGGTTGGAGATAGAGGGTCTGCGCCGCGGGTGGGGCCTGAGGAGCCGGGTGTCGAGCGGAGCTGGAGCCGAGGCCGGCAGGGATGGTTGGCCGGGAGAAGGAGCTCAAGATCCGCTTCCTGCCGGGACAGTGCGAGCTGGTGGAGGTGAGGGTGCGCGGGGCCGGTCCGAGCGCTGGCGTTGGGGAGTAGAGCGGCGGGCGAGCTTAGGCCGGTACCCCTCGGGGGGCGATCGGGCTGCCCCATGGTGACCGACTCGCCAGAGCCCTTCCGTGGGGGCCCCACCTGCTTCTGGCTCTGCCCTAGGTGTGCGGCGCCTGCCTTTCTCTGTCTCCCCTCCCCACCGGCAGCGGGGCCGTGTCGCTGAGAGCGGGGCGGCTACAATCCTGTGGCACCGCTCTGTGGAGACCCGACTCCCAAGTCGCCTGCGCTCTGTGCTTCGCCTTCATCTGCTGGCTTGTCCAGCCCTCTCAGCCCCCGTGTCTCCAGGCCGGCCAGGGACAGCTAGCATCCCAAACATGCAGCCTTCTGCGGGCTCTAGGTGGATCCCTTAGTCTTAAAAGGTTGGGCTGGGTTCCTGCTGCCACGCCTGATGCATCGCTGCGCCAAACACAGCCACATAGCGATGTTTATCCGTGCCACATTA
Organism: Pelochelys cantorii; assembly: GCA_032595735.1. Lineage (NCBI taxonomy): Eukaryota > Metazoa > Chordata > Testudines > Trionychidae > Pelochelys > Pelochelys cantorii. The sequence continues at coordinate 30,985,870 of CM064340.1, forward strand.
ACACACCACTGGGCATAAAGAAGGAAAAGAGAGCTAATTCGATTTCTGGGCTGTAAGAAGTAGTTAGGTATGAAACTCATCAGAGAAACTGATGATAATGTTCTTTTAGGTTCCTGTTTCTGGGGGGAGGAGAGGGTAATCTATTTCTACATTTTCTAAAAGTATTGTGTTCCATTTACTGCCATATAATGTTATGTTTAGTGGGATCTATTACTAACACTTCTGTTGTATGCTCTCTTTAATTTCGTTTGAATAAATCAGACTTGTGGCTCATCCTTTTGTTCACCTCCTGGAGGAACAGTTGCTCTCTTGTGGTGGCCTAAGGCTTCATCCTTATTCACTGCGGAAGGGACATCCTTCATGAGATATTTTCTGTAATTAATTTTGAAAGATAAGGTAGACATGACATACAAAAAGCTTTTGTTATTTAGACAAGTGGGTTAGATTTTGTGTCAGAATTTTTGTCTGATAATATCAGGACACAAGTTTTATATAATTTAGTTCTCTGAAGTTTTCTAGAGACTTTTGCCTGGGATCAGAATTTCTAAATTCTGATTCCAAGTAACCTGTTGTTGGTATACCTTTTTTCTCTTTAGTTTTACTGTGTTTACAAGATTAATATACTTAAATGATTTTGGACTTGGTTACCTCTTTATCATGACACAATAGTGAAGAACCCGAGAAATGTTTTTATAGAAGCAAAAAGAATGTTTCCTGTGCAAGCCTCCTAACTTGAATTTGTTGCCTTTGAAAATCTACCCATGTCTATTTGATTCCGTAGTTTTTAATGGATTGATGGAACATGGATTAATGACTAATTTTCTCATAATTTTGTTTTATGTTCATGTTGTACCAATGCTTTTACTACTGTTTATAAGGGGCTTTATTTTTAATATATGCATTGTTATGTTTAAATACTGCTAGATGTTTCAAAATTTTGGTAAATAAATGAGTGAGATTAAATTTCCTTCTAATAAGATGCTTGGATGTGTTTACTTTTTTCAGTCTTAAATTCAAATCTGTGAGCCTTTTCATCACTTTTGAGTTCCTGTTCATTTTTGTTTTTGAGAGTGTACAGCACTAACTAGGGATAGTCTTGACAGTGACTTCCCAGTTCCGATATTTCTGTACATGGTACAGCCCAAAATTGTATTGGTTGCCAATTACTGTATGTTGTCATCACTAAAGTATATTAGCATTGACATTTAAAGGACTTAAAAGTTGGACTGCATTATTGTTATCTCATGCTGTCAAGCTCTTAACTCCTTATCTCAGGAGTGAGCAATAAGTGGCCTGTGAGCTGGATGCAGTTTGCTCCTCGTGGGCCACCAGACTCTTTGTTTACCTGATTGTCCTCAAGTATAGACACTCACCACTCCCATTGGCTGTGGTTTGCTGTTCTGACAAAGTGGGTCTTTGTCCACAAAACTTTATACCCAAATAAATCTTAATCTTAAGGTGCCACAGGACTCCTCACTGGTTTGTTTGGTTTGTTGGTTTTATGCATCTATTTTAATCTGTTTGTTTTGTTTAGTTTTTATTGGATGGTTCTGTGATTCAGACTTAAATGAACATCCAATTTTTGACTTGTAAATCAGAATGATTCTCCAAAACATCATCCAGTTATCTGACTAAAATTAAGATTACCATATTCCTGATTGTAATTAGAAGGGGAGCAGCTCATAATCCCTATATTGAGGTTGCTAGTCACTTTTCATTATTAGAGGTTCTTTGTATTCTCCATTTTGTATGTAGTTTATATACATTTATCTGTAGGTAATCTTGTTCAGCATGGACAATTGGAGCAGGTTGAAAAATCAAATCAGTTTTGTGATCCATCTTGTCTAATTGAACACAAATTGTCTGAGTATTTTATTAAGGCTTTGCCTGAGATGTATTCAATTTACATCTCAATTCTGCAGTAAACTTCTTATGGGGAAGACCTCGTAGAATCCTTTTACAGCGAGCTGATTCTTCCTGGGCACAGAGGCTTCCTGTGCCTTCCTGGGCACAGAGGGAACTCATTGCAGGATTAGTTCACAACTTTTTCAATAAAACGTTCAGAGCCAGCTCTTTAGAAGCACATATACCCCATACATTCCTGTTGTGCAATGGAACTGTTGAATTATGAGCACCCTTAAACTCTTTGTTTTTATATTTTTTCATCTTTGTTCACCTCTACAGATAATAAGTGAGTTTCTGAATGAAGTTTTGCAGTTCAGATCTGTTTCTGTATTTGCTGTTATAACTTTATCCAGTGCTTTCAGTGTTTACATTTTACAGAGCTTTTACAGGCTTCATGTATTACTTAAGCCCTAAATTTTTGGAAACAGTGAGGAAAGTTAACCTGAACGTTTCCCAAGAATAGTATGACAGCACTCGTTTACACTGATTATGGTTGCATCCGAATAACAAAACATTAAATGGAGACATTAAGTATAATGAAAAGAAATAAAAATGTGTGGTTTTTTTTTTTTTTCCCTTCTTCCAGGAAGATGATGATATTCCCAATAGACGTGTTCTAATTACAGGAGCTACTGGGCTTCTTGGCAGAGCTATGTACAAAGAATTTAATCAAAACAATTGGCATGCAGTTGGCTGTGGATACAGTAGAGCTCGACCAAGATTTGAACGAGTTAATCTTCTGGACTCTGTTGGGGTTCATGACATTATTCAGGATTTTCGGGTAAGATTGCAGGAAGGAAAGGAGAAGCGGTCACTTTGCCATATTACACTGGAGACTATGTGTATTCATTAAAAAGCTGTTTGCTAAGACACCTTATGCTATTAAATGCCTATGATCTCCATGACACTCCAAAATCCTTCTGTGGTGGTAGTTTGGAAGAAAATGGCAGTTGTTCCCCTAATTTGTACAGTTGTGTTTGTATAATATCCCTAGATACAACAATCAGCAGCAAGTCAGTGCAAGCACACATATTTAGTAATTAAACAAAAAATTTATACATTTCTGTAAAGATTTGTATTGAGACAATGTTACAATAGGGCTTCGTTACACTCGAGACAGAATAATTGATTGCATATCTTGTTCCTCTCATGGTGCAAATCTCCTTGTAGTGGTCAATGCTGTTGTTTCACAGCTTCCAAGGAATAACTTTTTAAAAAAAGCTTATATTAGAATAAATAGAGACCTAGTCTAGACAAGAGTTATAAAGCTCTTGTGCTTGGACTACACCTGTCAAGCAAACCAGTTAATATTAATACCATTAATACATAATATAGTATATAAAAACCATTTAAGTCTAGTTTGGTTAACATTGTTTAATTAGCATTGTGGGTGGTTGGGTATTGAGTCCAATCTAGGGGCATAAAATCCTGTTAAACATATAATTTAACGGCTTAACAATTTAAATAGATTAACTGGCCCATTGTGTTGCGGGTGAGAGCCACTGGAGCAGCCCTGCAGTGCAGTGTGGTGGGCTTGGCTGGGCTGCCACGGCCAGGCCAGGCACCGGTTAACTGGTAAGCATGCTGGTAAGGCAATGCTTACCAGTTAAATGTGGATTTACATCCATAGTAATTGGTTTAGCAGTTAAGCATAATGTTTAACCGGTTAACTGGTTAAATGGGGGGTGCTAGAGCCCCCTTGCCTGCAATAGGCGAGGAGCTACTTCAGCCCCCACTGGTTAACCAGAACCAGTAAGCATCACCCTTAATTGGTTAACCTTTCACATTCCTACCGGTTACCCTTTCACATTCCTAGTCTAACCCATATTTTCTTTAATACTAAGAACAAAATTCTTTGCTATAAGATAGATATTATTAAGGGTGATGACTGAGGGTCATGACTGCAAAATACTCAATGAGAGCCTTTGTTATTTGCTATTTGTGATGGGCAACTTGGCTAGAGAGAGGGCTGCATGAATGGCCTAACATCAAAGTGGACTGCAACATTGTCGTAACCAAGGCTGTGTCCTGGGAACGGGTAGTCTTGCTAACTGTGCTTGCATACCTAGAATTTGCAGGGTGGGCCAGTTAAACCGTAGCAGTACTTTGGATGGAGAGGGTGTGCAAGCTTATCGGTTAATACTATAGACTGCACACATTTCCCCCCTCCCCCACCACCCGCCAGTAAATTTTTTAGCAGGCTGGCTCAGTTTGCACTGGGTCCAGGACCCTACCCCTGCTGAGGCTCTGCATTTAAAGTGTATTAGGAGCCAGGCGGGCAGGCAGCCCTAGCTCCGTTCCGCCTTGCACCAGGTCCAGAGCTCAGTCCTTCCTGCCCCCCCTTCCCCCCCCCCCCCGCCGCTAACAGGGGATGCTGCCACCCTGTGCTGCTCCCTTGTATCAGCTGGTGTGTGAGGGGATCTGGGTTTTAAACTGGCTGCCCTTGCAGACCAGCTCCCACCTGGCACCCCATGCTGCTGCCTCTGATATAGAGGCAGCAGCACAGAATAGCAGGGGGCTCTTTGGGAGTGGGGCCAGAGCATACTGGCTACCACCCACCCTCCCCTCGGGGGCTATAGAATAGTCAAGTAACCAATAAGAATTCATGAGGTTAATTGACTATTCAATTAACCAATATTTAACATCCCTAGCTCCCAATGTCAATGTTGTGTGTAGTCAGCATGAACTTTTCATGTGCCCTTGCTTTACATGTGTCATTTTAGCAATATTGGTAGGAAAAAAAGCTATGCAGATGGAAACTAACAGAATCTGGCAACCTGGTGCATGGGCAACTGTAAACAAAATGTCTCATGGGCCACATGTAGGACCTCAGTGGACCACAGGTTGCCCACCACTACTTAAAACTTTTGCATTTCCAAAGAGAAGACAGTTCTTTGGGATTTCACAATAAATGATTATTGTGCATCAGTGCCACAATTAAATCAAAGCAGTATTTATTTTCTCTGTAGATGACTGATCTGGTTTCTGTGTGAGGGCACAGTTGCTATTTTTTAACTTTGTTCCTCGATAAAATTGAGTCTTTAATTTTCAGCCTCATGTGGTAGTGCATTGTGCTGCTGAGAGAAGACCAGATGTTGTAGAAAGTCAAGCAGATGCTGCTTCTCAGCTCAATGTGGCTGCTTCAGGGAACTTAGCAAAAGAAGCAGGTAAAGAGACAATTAGATTGTTTTTTTTTTTTTCCAGAATACTACAGTAACTTATACAGTGGCATAAGTAAGCATAGCATTTTACATTAAACAACCAAGATCTATCATTGCCTCAGCAAGCTTTCTATCTAGCTAGGTGAAGACAGCAACATGGGTATGTTTGGAGGATTAGAAAAGTAATGGAATGAAGAGGTGAGAAGACAATGGGATAGTATTGAATCTAGAACATGCACTTATTTCCATCCCTCACTGAAGTTTCGTATGAATTATAGAGCATTTGAATTAAACATGTACATGTGTCTTTAGGTTCAGAGAGTAGCAATTTTCCTCTCATACTAAAGGCTTGTACAGTAAAACTACAATAGTCCGGCATCAAAATGGCAAGTGCTCCTGACGGAACCGGGACGGAACCCGGAACCGTTCAGGTCAGCCGCTCTCACGTGGGTAACAGCAGGGAGGGGGAGGTGTTTGGCTCTGGGGAAGGGGAAGGGGAGAGGGATTGGGTTACTCACGGCATCCCGGCCAGCTGATTGAAAAGCTGGCTGCTCAGCGCAAGTGCCCCAGTGCCTGGAGGGAGACACGGGGCTGGACCAGCAGCTCCGGGGACCTGAGCATAAGGTTGGGGCGGGGGGGGGGCGATTGGGTTGGGAGTATGCAGTACCTCCTCATACTCCAGCATATCCGATAATCCAGCACCACCTAGGTCCCAAAGATGCCGGATTATCGGAAGTCTACTGTAGTAAGTTTTGTTTATTCTCTACCCTACACCTTTTCTCTTAGCTGGAATCGGAGCATTTCTGATCTACATTAGTACAGACTATGTGTTTGATGGAACAAATCCTCCTTATAAAGAGAGTGATGAACCAAATCCCCTAAATCTTTATGGTAAAACTAAACTAGAAGGAGAAAAGGCAGTCTTTGAAAATAATGAAGGTAAGAATACAATTTAAATTTTGAAATTTCTGCAGAGTTTTTTTTCTTCTCACTTTGTAACAGGTGAGCTAGTACATCCTAGTCAATAAAATCATTAGAACAGCAAATCTAACTTTCTGTCCATGTGGGACTGTTTCTTTCCTACAATTGAAATATAATTTTCTTTGTTGATGTGCTTAATTTTCATAGCTGCCTTTATATTCTATCCTGATGTTGTTGGCGAAACCTCCCAATTTATTATCATTTCTGAATTCTGTTAAGATACTGTTTGCTCCCCTTTTCTGGATTGGTAGTTAAGGTCAGACTAGAATTAGGTATGTATGGTACTTCCCTAGACATCTTCCCCACTCAGTACTTTGCTCTGTTTTCATAACCCTTTGGTTATAGTCTTTTAGTCAGTAATGAGTCTGTGGAAGTATTCCAATCTAAGCAGATATAAGGTGATTTTGAGAAGATACCATCATAAGTCACTGAATCAGTTGTTCTACTAAAATCAAATATTACATGAATCTTTCAACTATGAGCTTTGTAATTATATAATAAATGAAATTAGTCAAGTTTGTATTGCACAATCTTTATACTTTTATATTGTGTTTTGTGAATAGTTGTGTTCACAATTAGATTTTAGTGGCTTGATTTTTTTGTTTGTTTGAGGGAGGTTACTTTGCTTCCTTTAAAAATGAAACAAACCTCATAATTGTTTTGTTCTTTCTTCCGTGTCTCAATTTTTATGTTTTCAAAAACTGTCAAAGAAAACGTTAATTCCTTGCTACCTTAGTGAGCATATCATCCAGATAAGTCTTGTATATAGTCATGCTTTGCACATGTTCATTGTTAAAAACCTGTTATATAATCTGGTTGAGAATCTATGGGTTAAGTTTAGAGGTGAAAGCAACAGGGGTGATGTTGTGGTTGGTGTCTACTACAGGCCACCGAATCAGGTGGTTGAGGTAGATGAGGCTTTCTTCTGACAACTGAGAGAAGCTTCCCGATGGCAGGCCTTGGTTCTCGTGGGGGACTTTAATCACCCTGACATCTGTTGGGAAACCAATAGGGCAGTACACAGGCAATCCAGGAAGTTTTTGGAGAATGTTGGGGATAACTTCTTGGTACAAGTGCTGAAGGATCCGACCAGGGGCCGTGCGCAGCTTGACTTTCTGCTCACAAACAGGGAGGAACTAATAGGGGAAGTAGAGGTTGGTGACAACCTGGGAAGCAGTGATCATGAGATGGTAGATTTCAGGATCCTGACCAAAGGAAGAAAAGAGAGTAGTAAAATACACACCTGGGACTTCAAAAAAACAGATTTTGACTCCCTCAGAGATCTGATGGACAGAATCCACTGGGATGTTAACATGAAGGCGAAAGGAGTCCAGGAAAGCTGGCAGTATTTTAAAGAAGCCTTATTGAAGGCACAGAAAGAAACCATCCCGACGCGCAGCAACAGAGGCAAAAATGGTAGGAGACCGGACTGGCTTACGGGGGAAATCCTTGGTGAACTTAAGCACAAAAAGGAAGCTTACAAAAAGTGGAAACTTGGAGAAATGACCAGGGAGGGGTTTAAATGTATAGCTCGAGAATGCTGGGGGGTTATCAGGAAGGCGAAAGCGCAAATGGAATTGCAACTGGCTAAGGATGTGAAGGATAACAAGAAAGGATTCTACAGGCATGTTAACAAGGAGAACCTGGTGATCAGAGAGGATGTGCGGCCCCTACTGTATGGAAGAGGTAACCTAGTGACAGATATGGGTAAAGCTGAAGTACTCAATGCTTTCTTTGCCTCTGTATTCACGGACAAGGTTAGCGCAGAAGTCCAGGAGCCAAGTGACGCAAGATGGGATGAAGATGGACAGCCCGTGGTGGGTAAAGAACAGGTTAGGAACTATTTAGAAAAGCTAAATGTACACAAATCCATGGGTCTGGACTTAATGCATCCGAGGGTACTGAGGGAGGTGGCAAATGTCATTGAGGAGCCTTTGGCCATTATCTGATGAGGTTCAACAAGGACAAGTGCAGAGTCCTGCACTTGGGACGGAAGAATCCCAAGCATTGTTACAGGCTGGGGACCAACCAGCTAAGTAGTAGTTCTGCAGAAAAGGACCTGGGGGTTACAGTGGATGAGAAGCTGGATATGAGTCACAGTGTGCCCTTGTAGCCAAGAAGGCTAATGGCATATTAGGTTGCATTAAGAGGAGCATTGCCAGCAGATCCAGAGAAGTGATTATTCCCCTGTATTCGGCTCTGGTGAGGCCACATCTGGAGTATTGTGTCCAGTTCCGGGCCCCCCACTACAAAAAGGATGTGGACGCATTGGAGAGGGTCCAGCGGAGGGCAACCAAAATGAGTAGGGGGCTGGAGCATATGACCTATGAGGAGAGGCTGAGGGAGTTGGGTCTGTTTAGTCTGCAGAAGCGAAGAGGGAGGGGGCATTTGGTAGCAGCCTTCAACTTCCTGAAGGGAGGTTCCAAAGAGAATGGAGAAAGGCTGTTCTCAGTGGTGACAGATGGCAGAACAAGGAGCAATGGTCTCAAGTTGCAGTGGGAGAGCTCCAGGTTGGATATTAGGAAAAGCTATTTCACTAGGAGAGTGGTGAAGCCCTGGAATGGGTTACCTAGGGAAGTAGTGGAGTCTCCATCCCTAGAGGTGTTTAAGTCTCGGCTTGACAAAGCTCTGACTGGGTTGATTTAGTTGGGATTGGTCCTGCCTAGAGCAGGGGGCTGGACTTGATGACTTTCTGAGGTCTTTTCCAGCTCTATGAATCTCAGGAACTTTTGTGGTTTTCATCATTTCATGATTTTTTTTCTTCAAGATAATTTCAAAACAAAACAAAACAGGAGCCGCTTGAGTTAATGTAATTCCCTCTGTTTACTAATTTCTCACACTAATGCCGCATTTTTCCTCTCGTTCTTTCTACTGTCCATATCTTTTCTCTACAAGCCTTATGAATTCATATTTTGGTACTTCTCTCTGTCCATTAACAGTACTATAACTGGCTTTATAAATACTTTGAATAAAAATATTAGCTATATAAATGTTTACATTATATAAAGTGGAAAAGATGTCCTTAATGTAATTTTAGCAACTCTTATTTACTGTACATGTTCTGAGTTCTGTATGAAATTTGAAAACTTCATATTGACTAAAAATTAGGTAACAGAGTAGACTGTACATAAGCACAGTTAATATTTTTCTTTCACAAGTGTGACTCTCATGTTTTCCAAATGTCTGTAACAATTTTTATTCATGTTCTGTAATTCTGAAATTTTTGTAGGGTTATTCACAAGGGTTTGATTAGTCATAACAATTTTTAAAAAACTGTTTTTTCTTGTTTAGGTGCTGCAGTGCTCAGAATTCCTATCTTATATGGGGAGGTGGAAAGGCTGGAAGAGAGTGCTGTAACTGTTATGTTTGATAAAGTGCAGTTCAGTAACAAATCAGCTAATATGGACCATTGGCAACAGAGGTTTCCTACCAACATCAAGGATGTAGCTAGTGTTTGCCGACAGCTATCAGAGAAGAGAATGCTGGTGAGAATTTTTGAGAAAATAAGCCTCCTATACACAATATACAAGTTGTTTTTGTTTTTAAATTTTCCTGTCCCAACTGGGTACCAAATCAAACCTAAGGTTTTGGTTCTGATTTTCAGGGCTCTAGGCCAAGCCTTGACTACTTCAATAACTGCTGCTCTATCCATGAGCCTCCCTGAGTGTTATGCTTCTTGGGAAATGATGGAGTTGTAAGTTACAAAGATGAGAATGGGAGAGCAGGATCCAGAGCTTTTCTTAGGTGTTTCCACATAAGAAATTAAAATTACCGTGAAGCTTCCTGTCTCTAGGACTAAAATGCAAGTAATCAATGTACCACCAAAGTATTTCTACAATAAAGTATAGCTTTAATTCTCTACCCTTTGAAGGGTTTTTTTAAAAGATCAACAGTGATTGGACTTCTTGGTGGACACAGTTCTTGAAGATGCTTGTGCAAAATATTTGATGGCATTGCAGAGAGATAGGAGGGAAAGGATCTTGATAGAGAAGTAGGGGTTCCAGAGAAACTGTAAATACTCCAGTTGCTATGAAATGGAAAATGAGCTCTCTACCATCTTGTACCTTATACAAATCTTCAGTAAGCTGCCACTACAGAGCTCTTCCAGGTGAGCTGTCAGAGTAGGACCATGGCAAAGGTATTCATATGTGCAGATAGCCCTTGTGATATCTTGTAGCTGCTATGAACAGACTTAAACTGAGAAGGCAAGAAGGCCAAAGAGAGGCCCAAGAAAGCATTTTCCTGTCACAAGTTTCAAACATGCTGAGTCCCAGAGTGGATTTTGGGGCTCAAAATCCAGGAAGCATTAACTTCATTTTCTCTAATAATCCCAATTTAAAACAAACAGTTTTAGAAGGCTAGCCAGGAGGCAGCTGCTCCCAAGAGTGCAGAATGTTTTCATTGAGTTCACACTTTGCTTTCATTGAGTTGTGCAGGTACATTCAATCCATTGTGTGCACTTCTAGATTGAAAGCACTCTATTGAATATGTATAAATTATCACAGTTCTGCAAAATCAAAACAAATTGCGCCTCCGCCCCAAACCTGACAGAAATACAGCTTTCCAGAGAGCTACTTAAATGTTAGAGCTGTCTTTCAACCGCTATTTCTAACTGTCTCACTCCCATCATTCTTAGAAAAATTGCAGTTAGAATTTTTAAAATTGGGATGTGTTCTTCCAATTTAACTCAAAATTAGCAGGTGTAATTTTCCCCCAAAAGCCTATTAATAGAAACCATGCATGGAAAAATTAATAAACAACAAATAGTCTGGTAGCACTTTAAAGACTAACAAAATATGTAGATGGAATCATGAGCTTTCATGGGCACAGCCCGCTTCTTCTGATGACCTGAGTGTTGGAAGTCCCCTGATTGGCCTGGGGGTGGGAGAGCATGTGAAGCCTCTTCCTGCCCTGCCAAGGGGATGGGTGCCTAGTGGGAAAGGGGGGCAAAGGGGCTCTTCCACCACCAGACCAAACATGGTCTGAGGATGGGAAAGCACAGAAGCATTCTGGCCCGGGGCGGCCCGGTGCCACTTAAAAATTTTTTGAAGTGGCCCCCCAGCCAAAAATTATTGCCCACCCCGATCTAGATCATCCCTGATAGATGTCTATCCAACCTGTCCTTAAATATCTCCAGTGATGGAAATTCAACAACCTCCCTAAGCAATTTATTCCAGTGTTTAACCACCCTAACAGGAAGGATGTTTTTCCTAATGTCCAACCTAAATCTCCCTTGCTGTAGTTTAAGTCCCATTGCTTCTTGTCCTATCATCAGAGGCCAAGGAAAACAATTTTTCTCCATCCTCCTTGTAACACCCTTTTAGATACTTAAAAATTGCTATCATGTCCCCTCTGTCTTCTCTTTTCTAAACTAAAAAAGCTCAATTCTTTCAGCCTTCCGTAATAGGTGATGTTTTCTAGACCTTTAATCATTTTTGAATTATGACCCTATCCTCCAAAGCACTTGCAACTGCTCCCAGCTTGGTATCATCTGCAAACTTAGTAAGCATACTCTCTATGCTAATATCTAAATCACTGATGAAGATACTGAACAGAACTGGTCCCAGAATAGATCCCTGTGTAACCCCACTGGTTATGCTCTTCCACCATTAATAACTACTGGTACTTTCTGAGAGTGATTATCCAGCCAGTTCTTCTTTGAGAGCTTGCTCATGTCCATTCCAATTAGGTGTGTGCGTGCCACGTGCACGGATCTCAGAGCTTTTTTCCCTCAGCAGTACTCTTAGGGCCAGCAGGGAGCCTCCTGGAGTGGCGCCGGTATAACAGTGCATATAAACCCCTGCTGGCCCCTCCATCCCCTCAGTTCCTTCTTCCCGCCCATGCGGCATTTGGAGCGTTAGACTCTTAGTCTTCCCTTAGCTTCTTGTTCACTTCTTAGTCTGTAAATAGTTTTTAGGTTTAGTATTAGTCTGTAGATAGCCATTAGAAGGGCCCCTTCTCGTTCCTCTCCCTGTCTGGGGAGGGGATGCCAGGACCGCAAGGCTTCAAACCCTGCGAGTCCTGCCTCAAGCCTATGCCCTGCGGAGATCCCCATGTCTCCTGCTTATAGTGCTTAGGCGAGGCACACTGTACCCAGACCTGCAAGATCTGCAGAGGTTTTAAACCACGGACGAGGCGAGAGAGGGATTCCCGTTTGAAGAGGCTGCTAATGGAATCCTCTCTCCAGCCCCCGGCACCAGAGGACAGCCAGTCGGTGCGCAGTGCCCCCCCATTGGCACGTGAGACCTCCTCTGCACCGGTTAAGACTAAAGCTAAGTCTTCCCGGCACCGCTTGCAATCCCCCTCTCACAGGGTATCTAAAGAGCGGAGAGGTCACTCCCCTTGCAGAGAGAGCCACAAAGTGTGCCCTAAGGAGGGGCACTCGGCTCTGAAAGGCCATAGCCAGTCACAGACTGAGACGGGCAACAGCCTTGCCACTGCTACTTCGGAGACACAGGGAACCCTGCGAGACTTACAGCCCTCGAGCCCAGACACATTCTACGTGGTGAGGGACCTTATAGCTTTAACCGCCCCGGACCTGTCAGCATTCCCACTTCCGGCACCGAGCAGGGCCCTGGTGCACTGGCAGGCTCAGACACAGGGTCTTTTATCGCCAGCATGATTGGCGTGGGGGCACGCATCCGTGGCACGAGGACCAACAGCAACCGGATCAACATTTTCCTCACTGGCTCCAGTCCCGCTTCTGGCACCGTCCCTGCTTTCAGCCACGACCCCGGCACCGACCCCAGCCCTGGCTTTGGTGCCACCTTCAGCCCTGGCTCCGGCACCGGCGCTCTCAGCAACCCCGGTGCCGTCAACAGCAGAGCTACTCACAGCGCCACCGGAGCAGTCAGCGGCGCCGGCGCTCATAGTGCTTCTGGTGCCGGTAGTGGTATCGACGTCTGTGGCGCCCCGGTGCCGGCAGCGGTGCCGGCGTCTGTGGCGGCGCCGGCGCCTGTACCGCATCTGACCCTAGCAGCGGCACCGGCACTTGTAGCGCCCCCGGCACAGACACAGCCAGGAGCACAGTTTAAGGTACCAGCTCAGACAAGCCATATCGCCCCGGTACAGACCCTGGCACTGGGAACGGTGCCTGTACCAGCATGGACTCTGACACAAACGTCAGCACCGGCTCTTCTCCCAGCATATGCAATTTCGACAGCACCACGTTTTGTACCCACGTTGGCTCTGATCCCAGCCCCAGTGATGACACTGTTACCCATACCAACCCAGGCGCCCACACCACTGGCATCATCATCCCAGCCCCAGTGATGACACTGTTACCCATACCAACCCAGGCGCCCACACCACTGGCATCATCAGCATTTCCTGATCGCCCGGAGTCCCCTTTATCTTGGACATTGGCTCCCCTGATGTGCGGGTCCATGGGACATCATGGGCAGGCGATACCGGCGCAGCCTTTCCTGCCCCCGTGCCTTCCCCCCCGCTCAGGGGAAAGCCATGGGCTATGGCCCAGCACCGAAAGGACCAGGAGTCCGCTGCCCCCCCTGTGGTCAGCATCGGACTACTCCTTGGACTCGGATGCAGAGTCCCTGAGGTTGGGAAGGTCTTCCTCCCGTTCCAGATCGAGGCAGCGGTCTCGCTCTCGGCATTCAACCACTGGCGTCGATCTGCAGCTATCCCTGGCCTCCCCAGCAATGGCCCTTTTGGACCCCCTGGGCCTATCATCAAGCACAGGGCCCGCTTCCTGCAGCACCTGCCTCGGGTTCCTCGAAACAGGGGACTCCACCATCTGCAACACCATTTCATAGAGCCCCCGCAATCGAATCGGATAGATAAATTTCAACAGCGACCTCTGGACCACAGGCGGCTTTCAGCAAGATGGTGTCCAGACCCACTCCTGCAGAACCTTCCCAGGTAGCCCTGTCAACAGTGCCAGAGGCACCAATGGACATGCAGATGGAGGATACGACTGTGCCACGGGACTCCTCATCTTCCTCTCCTGATGAGGCCCTAGTGGACCCAGCTCCATCTTTGCTATCGATGGACGCAAGGGCCCATCAGGACCTCCAACGAAGGCTGGCGACTAATTTAGCAGTCAAGGTAGAGGAGGTCAAAAAGGATACAGACCCTGTGGTGGACATCCTCTCCACTGCAACCCTGGGCCCGGTGGCACTACCCCTGATAAAGACAGTGGACAAGCTAGCCAAGACCCTCTGGCTAACACCGGCCTCCATCCCTCCCATCCAGAAGGGGATGGAGAAGCGATATTTTTGTCCCCCAGGAGGGGCATGACTTTTTGTTTTCCCACCCGCCCCCGAGCTCCTTGGTTGTCCAGGCAGCGGGACAGAGAGAAAGGCAGGGTCCCCCGGGGCCAACCCCTAGGGCCAAGGACCCAAAAAAATTAGACCTCCTGGGACGGAAGGCCTATACCACGGGGGGCCTTCAATTGCGCATAGCCAATCAGCAGGCTATGCTGGGTCGCTATGCGTACAGTACCTGGTCCGCTGTGGACAAGTTTTGGGACCGGTTGCCACAGGAGGACCGTCAGGAGTCGACCGGCAGACGAAGGCAGGACGGTGGCCCATACGGTCTTGCAGGTGGCGTTAGATGCAGCTGATTCAGCTGCCCGGACAATGGCAACAGCTGTTGTTATGAGACAGTCTGCGTGGCTAAACGTGTCGGGCATTCCTCCCAACGTACAAACCTCCCTTCAAGACTTGCCCTTTGAAGGAGTGGGTCTCTTTTCGGACCAAATGGACTCTCGACTTCATAACCTGAAGGATTCCCGGGCGACCCTTAAGTCTCTGGGAATCCACATGCCCGGCCCACTCAGGCGTCCCCTCAACCCTAGGCCTGCAACAAGGCAATTTCAGCGGGGGGTTACCTTTGACCGTGGCAGAAGGCGGGATTGTAATTTTTCTAGAAATGACCCGCCTAGAAACCGGTGCAGAGCTCCAAGACCAGCTCAAGATAAGGGCCCCACTACGTCTGCAGGCCAGCGCCCTAAACCACGATTTTGAGGGTACGATCGAGGACAGCACACCAGTCATGCCTTCTTTTTCCCCCCCCCCCCTCGCCCTTTGGTTTCCGTTTATCCCGTTTCCACCAAGCCTGGACATCTATAACATCGGACCAGTGGGTTCTCAGCTTGGTGGCACAGGGCTACTCAATCCCCTTTACTTCCTCCCCTCCTCCGTCCCCTCCCCAATCCCCTTCCTCCTTTTTCAGGGACCCCTCTCACGAAGCAATGCTGAGGGAGGAGGTTGCGAAGCTCCTGAACCTCGGGGTGGTGGAGCCCGTCCCGGACGAGTTCACGGGGAGGGGGTTTTATTCCCGCTATTTCCTCATACCGAAGGCAAAAGGGGGACTTCGTCCTATTCTAGATCTCAGAGGACTAAATACATTTATAAAAAAGACAAAGTTCAAAATGGTCACTCTAGCGTCATTTATTCCCTCCCTACAAAAAGGAGACTGGTTTGCTGCCCTCGATTTGAAAGATGCATATTTCCACATCACAGTGTTGCCCTCCCACAGGAGGTTCTTGCGGTTCGTGGTAGTCAACAACCACTTTCAGTTCACGGTCCTGCCCTTCGGATTCACCATAGCGCCAAGGGTTTTTACCAAATGTATGGCACCAGTGGCAACTGTGTTGAGATACCACGGGGTACACGTCTTCTCGTACCTGGATGGCTGGTTGATTTGCGGCTCGTCCCAGGACCAGGTAGCCACACACGTTTCTATGGCCAGGAGCCTATTCCTGCAGTTGGGCCTTATACTGAACGAGGAGAAGTCCATGATGGTCCCCTCCCAGACTACAGAGTTTGTGGGAGCGTTCCTGAATTCCACCACAGGAACGGCATCCCTGCCTGGGCACAGGTTCCAAACTATGCAGGCAACGATCAGGGACCTTTACGCTTCTCCAATGACCATGGTGCGCAACTGTATGCGCCTGCTGGGCCACATGGCGGCTTGTACGTATGTAGTGGCGCACGCCAGGTTGAGGCTACGCCCGCTACAAACATGGCTGAGAACAGTTTTCAACCCGGTGTGACACCCCCTGGACATGGTGGTGACCCTACCTGCCCCTATACTTCGCTCCCTGGTCTGGTGGACTCAGGAGGATGTGGTTTGCACAGGGGTCCCCTTCAAGAAAAGGGCACCGTCGGTACAGCTAGTGACGGATGCTTCAGATCTGGGGTGGGGAGCACACTTGGGGTCTGTGAGGACTCAAGGTTTGTGAGGGAAAGACCCCTATACATCAATGTCAAGGAACTCCGGGCAATCAAATTGGCATGCCAGGCTTTCCTACCGCTGATAGAGAACAAGTCGGTGGAGGTACTAACCGACAATACCTCGGCCATGTATTATGTCAACAGGCAGGGGGGAACTCGTTCTTCCCTGCTTTGCAGGGAGGCCACTGAACTCTGGGAACTTTGTATACAGAAACATTTCGTTACAAGCTACCTACCTTCCGGGGTCCAGGAACAACTTAGCGGATGAGCTTAGCCACGAATGGATGCTGAGGCAAGAGATCCTGGAGGAAGTTTTCCGGAGGTGGGGTTATCCCCTTCTGGACCTATTTGCCTGCAGGCACAATGTCCAGTGCAGGAGCTACTGCTCCCTCAGGGGGCAGGGGACAAACTCTCGAGGGGACACTTTCCACATTCACTGGCCCAGTCATCTGCTGTATGTGTTCCCTCCCCTTCCATTAATACATGACACGTTGATCAGGGTCAGGAGGTTCAGGGTTGCAGTCATAATGATAGCACCATGGTGGCCGAGACAGCACTGGTTCTCAACCCTCAGGGAGTTGTTCACAGTAGACCCACTACCATTGCCCTTAGTCCCAGACCTGCTGACTCAACATCTGGGTCAGGGAACGCTATGCCACCCGAACCTAGGCTCTCTCCACCTCATGGCGTGGAACCTGAATGGCTCTCTGCCATAGAGCGAAACTGCTCTCAAGAGGTGCAGAAGGTCCTATTAGAAAGCAGGAAACCTTCTACCAGAGCCCTCTATGAAGCAAAATGGAGGAGGTTCGCACTTTGGGTGCAGCAAAGGGGTTCACATCCGCTTACAGCTAGTGTTTCTCTGATATTGGACTACCTGCTGCACCTTAGACAACAGGGCCTTGCCGCGTCCTCCCTACGGGTCCATTTAGCTGCAATTTCGGCCTTCCACCCAGGCGAGGGAGGAAGGTCGGTGTTTGCCTATAAAATGAGAAAGTGGTTCTTGAAGGGGGTCGATAGACTGATGCCACAGGTGTGTTCCCCCCCATCCCGCCTTGGGACCTGAATTTGGTACCGACAGGACTGATGAAATCACCCTTTGAGCCACTGGCCTCCTGCTCGCTAAAGCACCTGTCACGGAAAGTGGCATTTTTAGTGGCAATCACATCCGCCAGGAGGGTGTCAGAATTACGGGCCCTTACTTCAGACCCTCCATACACTGTTTTTTTTTTTTTTTTTTTTTTTTTTTTTTTCCAAGGACAAGGTCAGGCTCCACCCTCACCCAGCCTTCCTCCCTAAGGTCATCTCCAATTTTCATATGACTCAGGACATTTATTTACCGGTGTTTTTTCCCAAACCACACTCCACACCTAGGGAGCAGGCTTTGCATTGCCTGGATGTCCAGAGGGCTGTTGCCTTTTACATTGACAGAACGAGAGACTTTCGAAAGTCATCAAGCTCTTTATTTCATTTGCGGAGATTCATTCGTGATTCATATGGATCACTGCCTGTATTACTGAGTGTTACCATAGCCAGGGAAAAACCCCTCCACAGTTGAGAGCCCACTCCACGCGGGCACAGGCTGCATCCGTAGCATTTTTGGCTCAAGTACCTATCTCGGACATTGTAGAGCAGCCATGTGGTCTTCTGTCCATACCTTCTCCGAGCACTATGCCATCACACAGCAGGCAAGAGCAGTGTGATGTGGGTAGAGCAGTGCTGCAGTCTGTGGAGAAATAGATAAGATTACTTTCCGACCCCACCGCCAGAGGAAACGGCTTAGGAATCACCTAATTGGAATGGACATGAGCAAGCACTCGAAGAAGAAGAGGTTACTTACCTCGTAACTGTAGTTCTTCGAGATGTGTTGCTCATGTCCATTCCAAATCCCACCCGCCTCCCCTCTGTCGGAGAATTTCAGAAAGAAGGAACTGAGAGGGTGGAGGGGCCAGCAGGGGTTTATATGCGCTGTTATACCGGTGCCACTCCAGGGGGCTCCCTGCTGGCTCTGAGGGTACTGCTGAGGGGAAAAAAGCTCCAAGATCTGTGCACGCGGCGCGCACATACCTAATTGGAATGGACGTGAGCAACACATCTCAAAGAACTACAGTTACGAGGTAAGTAACCTCTCCCTTCTTATGCACCCATCTTATAGTAGCCCAATATAGGTTGTATTTCCCTAGTTTATTGATAAGGGTATGTGAGACCATATCAAATGCTTTACTAAAGTGTAGGTATACCACGTCCATTTGCTTCCCCCTTATCCACAAGGCTTGTTATCCTATCAAAGAAAGCTGTCAGGTTGGATTGACATGATTTGTTCTCAACAGCCAGCATGGATTTGTAACCTATCACCTTATCTTCCAGAAGTTTGCAGGTGAATTCCTTAATTATTTGCTCCATTATCTTCCCTGGCACAGAAATTAAGCTGACTGGTCTGAAGTTTCCTGAATTGTTCTTATTTCCCTTTTTATAGATGGGCACCATATTTGCCCTTTTCCAAAGTTCTGGAATCTCTCCTGACTTTCATGACTTTTCAAAGATGATAGCTAAAGGCTCGGACACCTCCTGTATCAACTCCTTTAGTATTCTAGGATGCATTTCACCAGGCCCTGACAACTTGAAGACATCTAACTTTTCTAAGTAATTTTTAACTTTTTTTTTTTAATGTAACTTCTCAACTTACCTCATTTCCACTTGCATTCACTATGCTAGGCATCCCTTCACCATCAGTCGTCTTGGTGAAAACTGAAACAACAAAGTCGTTAGCGTCTGTGCCATTTACAAGTTTCCTGTTATTGTTTCTCCCTCTTCACTGAGTTCCTCCCTATTTGTTAAAATCAACTCGAGAACAGCTTCCCCCTAGTAGCTTTCTCAGCCTTCTGAAATAAATGTCTCCAGTGCAGTCCAAGAACTTATTTGGTAATCTGTGCCCTGCTGCGTTAGTTTCCCAACATATGCCTGGATAGTTGAAGTCCCCAGCAGTTCATACTATGTGGACAGGATTGAATTTGTCAGCACCTCTCTATAGATAGTTAAGTCTAAGGCATAACTTCTAAGTACTTCTATATAGCTCTCATTTGCTGTGAGGGAGAAGAGGATTTATGGTGTCTGTCATACTTATATTACAGGTTATATCTCCAAAATCCAGCCCTCTCTGGTCCGACAACATCCCTGGTCTAGCAGGACTATGAATGTTCCTGGACCAGAGAGCTCAGGAGCCTAAGGGCAGGAGGGCCAGCCGGGCTGGAGACCACACAGGACAGTACCAGAACCCCGCAGCAGCCTCTCAGCAGCCCCCCCCTGGAGTTTAGGGCTGAGGCCGGAGCCTTGTGGCAGCACGGGGTCAGAGTCCCCGCGGCAACCCCCAGCAGTACAGAGCTGGGGTGGCGTGGGGGTCAGAGCTTCAGACCCATGAGCCCCGCCACAGGAGCCGGAGCCTGTGCCACCCAGGGAACCAGCAGTAGCTGGGCCAGGAGCCCAGCCAGGTTCGGGCAGAAGGGCAAGGCAGGGTTGCCTGCAGGGGCAGCCTACCAGCAGGAGGCCGGTGGCAAGAGACCTCCCCCAATCCTGCAAATTCTACAGTGCTGGACCAGGGAGGTTTGTATTTGAATTTTGATAAATGATTGGCTTGCAATGGGTTTTTTGTATATATTTAAATTTTTCACACCTGTGTCATCTTAAGAACACATTCAGTCCATGCACAGTTGAGTCAAGACTACTCAGCATCTTTGAGAAGTCAGGGTTCTGCCAGCCCTGCTGATAGCTTTATAAAAGCTACATTTTTTTTCCTTCCTAAACATCTGCTCAGTATCTACTCTGGCAATATAGTCATTCCAGAAATATTTCAATTAATGATTAACTTGTTTTTCAGGATGGCATCATCTTGTCTGAATGTCAGCCTGTACATTGGTTTTTCCTCTAATATCTTGCATATCTATCTCTGTGAAAGAGTCAGTCTAACTCTTCATTGATACTTGTTTCTTTCTAGGATCCATCAATAAAAGGAACATTTCATTGGTCTGGTAATGAACAGATGACCAAGTATGAAATGGCATGTGCTATAGCAGATGCTTTCAACCTTCCCAGCAGCCACTTGAGACCAGTAAGTAATATTAAAGCTATATAAACAGTTCTGAATGCTTTCATTTGAGCCACTTCCTCACACTGAAAAAACAAGTGGGCTGCTGCTCCTGATAGCATGAACAATTATATCAAGGAACAGTCCCAAAAATCTTCAGTGTGGCATGATGTGCTGCCAACAACATTTTCAGATATCTTCTGGTGCAGGGAAATGACAACTGCTGTGTTAACTATTTCCTGTAACAGCTGTAACTTTTCAGAGATCAACTTATAAATAAAGTGTATATCCTAAAAATCTGCAAGTCTAGAGTGTAAAGTATTTCTAGACTACAGCTGGCTAAAGGGGAGTTTTTTGATATTTTTAAAGTGAATAATACCCAGCTAGCCAGCAGTCATAGATTAGCAGTCATAAATTTAATTTAGCATACATTAGTTTGTCTATTTTTTGTAAACTGAGTAATTTCTCTTAGTAAAATTGTAATTTTTTCTTTTAGATTTTTCATTAAAAGAAGCCTATACAATTTACTGTATTTTACTTTGAAGATAGTCTGTTTTGTATTGTTGTAATTTTAAGATACTGTTATCTCTTTAAAATCTATCTTCTGCATAGATCTTCATTGTTGAGAAATATGCACAGATATTTAGAACTAGCCAATTAGCCCGTCATAAGACGGGATTTTCAGGTCTCTTCTCCACGTTGGTCTTCTCTCCTGAACCTCCGGTCTCTCTCTCTCTCTCGCCTTCTGCCTCTCTCTCTGTCTCTTTCTTTCTCTTCTCCCCCTCCTGCCTCTCACTCTCCCTTTCTCTTCTCCTCCTCCTCCTGCCTCTCTCCACCCCCCTTTCCCTCCCCCTCCCGCCGTGGCGCTCGGCTGAGTGCTGCCTGCTCAGCCAGGCTGCCGCAAGGGAGGGGGGTGGGGCGGTGATGTACACAGGCCAGGGGGCGGGGCTGTGTACATCACCGCCCCGCCCCCCCTTTCCCCTCCCGCCGCAGGGGAGCCCAAACGGCTGCTTGCGCCGCTGGCTCCCCTGCGGTGGCCTGGCTGAGGGGCGCAGCACTCGGCCGAGTGCCACGGTGGGAGGGGAAGGGAGGCGGGGCACCGACGTACATGGCGAGGGGGCGGGGCCGTGTACGTCAGCGTTACAGACTCACCGAGATTGGGCTACTATGTATATGATTATGGATTTAAAAATGTAAACCTTTGAGTTTATTTAAATTTAAATAAAACAGGAGGCAATTTGAGGGAAAAGGGCAAGTTGAATATGCTTAGCATTTCAGTATCAGACTTGGTTAAAAAAATTCTATATATATTTCTAGTAATATGCTGTTAACTTCTAGGGTTTATATTTAAAGGTAAAGTGAGACTTCTTAGTTTACAAATTCAGGGATTTTTTTTTTTTTTAAGACAAGTTAGTATTGAAATGTGGCATGGAAGAAAGACAACTTACACACAATACTAGGTTGGTCTGGGATCATTTTAATTTTAATATGCAAATATTAATCTAGTATTGAATAACCTTTACTCTTGTTGGTAAGAGAGGATCTCTGAAGGGATTTTTCATCTCAAGAATATGCACTCCTGATCTGTTATCAATATATGTTGTCAGGGCAGTGGGGATGAGATGTGAAAGAGGACATATTGATGTGAAAAAATGTAAAATGGCAAAAAGTGAGCCATTTAATATAGGTATGATGCATAGAATACTGGAATGAGAAGGGACCTCGAGAGATCATCAGATCCAGTCCCCTGCCCTCATTGCAGGACCAACCATGATCTATATTATCCCTGATAGATGTCTGTCTAACCTGCTCTTAAATATCTCTAGTGATGGAGATTCCACAAACTCCGCAGGCAATTTATTTCAGTGTTTTAACCACCCTGACAGTTAGGAAGTTTTTCCTAATGTCCAACCTAAGCCTCCCTTGTTGCAGTTTAAGCCCATTGATTCTAGTCCTATCATCGTAGGCCAAGGAGAACAATTCTCCCCTCCCCGTAACACCCTTTTAGATATCTGAAAACCACTATCATGTCCCATCTCCGTCTTCTCTTTTCCAAACTAAACAACCCTGATTCTTTCAGCCTTCCCTAATAGGTGATGTTTTCAGACCTTTAATCATTTTTGTTGCTCTTCTCTGTGGACCCTCTCCAACTTCTCCACATCTTTCTTGAAATGTGTGCCCAGAACTGGACACAATACTCCAACTGAGGCCAAATCAACGCAGAGTAGAGTGGAAAAATGACTTCTCGTGTCTTGCTCACAACACTCCTGTTAATGCATCCCAGAATCATGGTGGGTTTTTTTTGTTTTGTTTTGGTTTGATTTTTTTGCAATAGTGTCACACTGTTGACTCATATTTAGCTTGTGGTCCATTATGACCCCTAGATCCCTTTTCTGCAGTACTCCTTCTTAGACAGTCACTTCCTATTCTATATGTGTGAGACGGGTTGTTCCTTCCTAAGTGGAGTACTTTGCATTTGTCTTTATTAAACTTCATCCTATTTACCTCAGACCATTTCTCCAGTTTGCCCAGATCATTTTGAATTATAACTCTATCTTTCAAAGCACTTGCAACCTGTCCCAGGTTGGTGTAATCTGCAAACTTAATATGTCTACTCTCTCTATGCCATCATCTAAATAGTTGATGAAGATATTGAACAGAACCAGTCCCAAAACAGACCCCTGTGGAACCCCACTTGTTATGCTCTTCCAGCATGATTGTGAACCATTAATAACTACCAGGCAGTTATTCACCCACCTCATAATAGCTCCGTCAAAGTTGTATCTGCCTAGTTTATTGATAAGAAGGTCATGCGAGACCATATGAAATGCCTTACTAATGTCTAGGTATACCACATCCACCACTTCTTCCTTATCCACAAAATTTGTTATCCTGTCAAAGAAAGCTATTAGATTGGTTTAACGTGGTTTTATATCTGTCTAGCTAAAGGACATTCACACAAGGAGTACAGAAAATCCAATTTTACTGAAGTTAGTTAATACACATTGTCCCTAAAAGCTCTACAAAATGAATATTTGTCTCCCTAGCATTTCCATGTTCAAAAATTTTAGGTGAGAGAATAAATTTTAACTTTAAGTTGAGAGAGCAGTGGAAAAATTGTCTGAAGGGAACAAACATATTGAAAGCAACAAATGGCAGTGAGTGTTTATTCTTATTTAGAAGCACTCATTTTTAACTGTGTATAGTGGTTGTGTGTGTCTTTGTTTTTTTGTTTTTAAGATTATTGATGGCCCTGTAGTGGGTGCGCTTCGTCCGAAGAATGCTCAGCTTGATTGCTCCAAGCTAGAGATGCTGGGAATAGGACAACGAACACCATTTCGAGTTGGGATCAGGGAATCACTATGGCCTTTCCTTGTTGACAAGAGATGGAGACAGACTGTCTTCCATTAGTTTGTAAACTTTTTAATGAAAGGATGGTATGTGGCACTTTTTAAAAAAAAAAAAAAAAGGAAAAAAAACTAATTTTGTATGGGTGTTCTTAAAAATTGTGACACTTATGAGCTTTCATTGAATCAGGTAAAAATATGGTTTTGCACTAGTGAAATTGTTAGCCTGAAAAGCTATATGGCAAAAAATGAACCTTGTTTAAAGTGTTTGTTTTTTTGTTTTTCCTTCTATTTGTACTGGTTTAATCTAATATCTGATCCTAACAAATTATGGTTCTTAGTCTTAGTAACATTTGATGCTAAGTAAAAAACACATCAGCTGAAGACTTTCTGTAGCTGGAATTTACTGTTGATGCTTAGGGTCTTTGCTATTTGTACAGTATTTCCTTTGAAGGACCCAGGTTAGTTTCTTTTATCATCAGAAAAGTTTTCACTTTTTTTATTTTAAAGTTACTGTTCTAATGTGAGTTAAAGCGAGTATCATTGAAGTTTTAATGTTCATTTGCTTTGAGCTTGAATCAAAATGTTTAGAAGAATATGAAACTTTATTTTTGCAATTATTGAGTGTAATTTTTATGCCTGAGAGATATTTTCACAATGTTCTATATCCTGGAACTCCTGCAACTTCATATATTTGTCCATTGAATGCATTTATCTGTTTTAAAGGTGACCTGCCAAGTGTTGGGAGGGGGAAAAAAGAGAAGAGAAATAGGCATGGCCCGTCCTTTGCTCCGGGTAAAGGCTTGAAGTGTATATTCATTTTTCTGCTTGTGTGTTATACTAGAAACATAGTTCCTGTATAAGCCTGCAACACTGCGTGGTAGAAGTAGAGAAACAAGGGCATCACAAAGAATAAAAGTGAATGCTGATAATTGAGGGGATGGAAGTCAAGATCTTTGATTAACAATATAGTTTTACCTGTGAAAACTCCGGAGGTAGGCTTGTACCTAGGAATGTCTTAGTGGTGTAGCACCTGCATTAAGGTTTTGCTCAGTAACGACTACAGTGTTCATTTTCTAATGCAAACAAGTTGTGTATTGGTCAAGACTTTTTGTTCTTAACTGGCCATTTAAGTAAAATAGGTGTTGTCTTTTCTGTTTAAAGATTCAAGCTGCCAGTAAGAATTCTGTGCTTGCGATATGCGTGTTCTGAGATCTTTCAGGAAGACTATGCAAAACTGGATTTGATAGTCCAGATTTGTGGCAAAACTAAGTAGAAAAACCTGGAAACCCTTCAGGTCTTTATGGATCAAAAAGGCAGATGCTCGCTAGTTATAAAACTCTCTTACAGGTCAACTTTAAATTCAGTCCCTCTAATTCCATGTCACACATGGAATTAACTTGTTTGGTTTAGTCTGAAGTCTTGGTATGCACACAGTACGTTATATTTCCAAAATAACAATAAATATATGTTGCTGGTATCTGTGTCAGTGGTTGACTCAAGAATTTTTTCTAAATCTTAACTAGGTGCACCCCCCTTCACAACACAGGTTGGGCCAACCTGGTCTGGCGCACACAGGATCTGACTTGTCCTGGATGAAGGATTTTGTTGGACCAGGGGAGGTTGTTTTTGGATCCCTGCCACCGGCCCGCTTGATTGCTGGCCTCCCAGCTGGCTCCCCCCTCGTGCTGGCACCACTGCCTTGCTGACCCACTGGGCAGCCATCATTACTGTGACTGTTCCAGGCAGCCTCCGGGGTGGCCCCGTTGCCAGCTCCCTGCGGACAGCCCACTGCCCTGCTGGCTTCGCAGGAATCCTTGCTGCTGGCTCTCCACCGGGACTCTCTGGTCCTGCAGCATCCATGCCATACCATGGCTCTTGCTGGACCAGAGAATCCCGATTGGGCGTTTCTACCTGTATTCATATGCTCTGAAGCAAATGATGGTTAAATTATGTCAACTGACTTCAAGTAAATTTAACACTCTAGTCCCAGTCTAGAAAAACGTTTCTCAACTGATGGGCCACAATCCCCAGGAGCGGCATGGGTGCTCATGAAAGGTATGTCAGTTTAAGATAACAGCACCTGACATTTCCCCTTGTGGTCAAGAGAGATCACTCCCTTTAAATCCCAACTCCACAGCCATTGCCTCTCTGGGGGAGAGACCCATATCATGATCTGCATTTTGCTTTCTCCTCTGAAGCTATAAATAACATGCTTGCCCACAGTTATATGTTAGCACACAGTCTTTGATTCTCTTTTTAGGGTGTCATTTCAAAAGGCTATGTTTTGATATATTGCATTTATTTGGACACTTCCTAGGAAACTTGCTTTATTTTGTGTCCAAAAGTTCATTCATGAATGGAACATTGTTTAAATAATTCTTTGAAGCCCGAATACCTCAAAAGATTTATTTTGGTGATGTCTCCCTCTTAGGGTAGTTACATACAACTTCATGTTAATACATACACTTTGCATTGCTAATACAATGAACTCCAGAGTGTCACATAAAAAGCCTTATGTGGGCCTGCAGGGGTTAAATTTGTATTCCTGGAGGCCAGCCATGAGCCCTGCTGGTGAAAATACTAGGTGTTCTTTATCAGATGGCCTTCATCAGCCGCAACTGCCTATGCTTGCTAGCTGAGAGCCGAGTATGGGATAAATAACACAACCCTGGTTCTCAGCCCCGGGAGAACATTCAGAGTGGCATTGGTTCAGTATGTGCACACCCAGTAAACAACTGTAATATAGCTAGTGTAGGGAGGCCCGTGTCCGGTGAGTCTCACCAGGGACCTGGACCTCAGAGGGTGCCATGGATCCCCCCCATCTGGAGCCATGTCCACTGTGGCTGGGTGCAAGGTGGCCAGAATGGGACTCCCCACAGACTGAAGGGGTGTAAGCATTTCCAAGTGCTGTTGCTCACTTTTATGCATCGCTCTGCCTATGCTTTGCAGTAGCTGTGCAACCATCTGGCAGTATTAAGCCTGTAATAATAGTGATGTAGTGAGATTAATAAAAGCAACTATCCCTAATCGACTCTGTCTAGAAGCAAATCTACAATAAGTACTTAACAAGGACTTTTAATCAGTTTTTTTTTACTGGAATATGCAGCCCCAAATGTCAACATAACCTCCTAGAAAAAAAATACCTGGCATGTACCATTAATACAACTCTGACAGATATACATTACTGCTGCTCATTGTCAAAGTGCTTCCTCAAAGCTTCCCTGATTTCAGTTGCTACCCTCTCTGACAGGTCTGGTGTCTGACTGCTCAAACTCTGTAGCCAAGTGCTCTGCTTCAGCATTCTACCCCGAACAAATATTTCATCCTTAGCTTCACCGTGATTGTGTAAAGCAGCGGCCTCTAACCTTTTTACAATGAAGATTGCTTTTTAAATATCAGGGCAAGCCAAGATCTACCCCATCCCTTCCTTGATGCCCTACCCTCTCCATTCCCCTCCCCTCCATCACTTGCTATCCCTGGCTCTTATACACTCTCACTGGCTTGGGACAGGAGGTGTGGGCTCAGGTGGGAATGGGGGATGTGGGTGTGGCAAGGAGTGAGAGGTGCAAGCTCTGGGAGGGAATTTGGGTGCAGGAGGAGGTAGAGAAGGGGATGCTGGCACAGGGAGGGGGCTCCAGGCTGGAGACTGTTGGGGTCAGGGGGAGGGTTGGGGTGCTGAGCAAGCTGCAGGCTTGTGGCTGTGAGGGTGCAGGAGTTTGGGTTGGGGTGCATGAGGGGCTCAGGGCAAGGAGGTTGGGAGTATGATGGGCTCAGGACAGATTTTTCAGTGTATGGATGGTGCAGGAGTGTTGTGGCAAAAGACTGGGGATGTGAGGGTACAGGAGTTTATGGATGTAAGGAGCTCAGGACAGGGGGTTCTGGTGTATGATGGGCTTAGGATTGCGGTCTGTGGGGTGTGCAGGAGTGTTACGATGCTGCAGCCAGATGGGGGCTTGGTGGCCAGGCTTTATTTTTAAATAAAATATCAAACACAAAATGTTTCAATGTTGTCTTTATTTATGAGAGGGGCAGGGAACCTGTTTTGGGTTAGGATCCACTGACCCACAGAAAAATCAGTCGGGGACCATACAAGTGAGATGCAAAAAAACAGCCCCTCCAAAAAACCTAACCCTCACTGATGTGGACCCAGCTGAAACACCTCACTCCCCTGGCACTCCAGCACCGGGTGGGGAGGAGGACTAAGGTTCAAGGCCTCAGGCCAGATTAACTCTTTTGGGGTTCCAAAGTTAGTGGAATTTCTGGGCCCCTCTACAATCTGAGGTGGATCCAGAAATGAGGGATTCGGTGTGCAGGACAGGGCTGTTAGTGAGTGAAATAGGGATGGGGGTGCAGAATCTGGGTGGAAAATAGGGTACAGGAGCAAGCTGGGGGAAGGTGTCTGGCCAGGAGGAAGGGTGCTCGATGGTGTCTGGCCAGGGGGTGGGAGCAGGGTGCTGATGGGGTCGGGCCAGGGGGCAGGGTGCTGGTGAGAGCCTGAGCAGAGGGAAAGTTGCTGGTGAGACCCTGGGCAGGGTACTCGTTGGGATCTGGGCACGGGGAGGGGACAGGAACAGCTCGGCTGGTATCTGGGTGTCCCGTGGCTGCATGCCAGATCCAGCATCTCAGGAAGCACGTGCACTGCTCCTCCCCAAAATAGCCGGCATGCTTCCTGAGAACTTGGATCTTGTGCGCAGCCACAGGACTCCCTGCCCCAGCGCAGGAAGGCAGGCAGGCAGCGCGAGGAAGGAAGTCCCTGGCTGCACGTCAGATCTGACTTCTCAGGAAGTGCGCCAGCTGTTTTGGGGAGGGGAGGAGCAGTGCGCATGCTTCCTGAGAGGCCGGATCTGGAACACAGCTGCAGGACTTCCCCTCCCCCCCCATGCTGCAGGAAGCCAGTGCTACCTCAATTTTCCCAGGAGGTTGTAGCGCCAGCGTGGGCTCCTTCTTGGGGGTGGAAGGGAATGGGGGGGGGGGAGATGGGAATACCTCGCGATCGACTGCTCATGCCCCCACAATCAACCACTCGATCGTGATCGACAGGTTGGTGACCACAGGTGTAAAGTATAGCGTGCGATTTGATCTATGGGAATATTCTTATTAAGGTCTAATTTGCCATAAAGGCAATACCAGTGTGCCCTTAATCTGCTAAAGGTACATTCAGCTGTCATTTGACGTCTACTTGGGTTTTAAGGGTAAGCTAGGTCTCCAAGGATTTTTGGGGGCATTTCCACATCCCCCACTAATCTTGTGCTCAGGAAAGAAAGTTCTGCTTGCAGCTTTCTATACAGGCCAGTGTTGGTCAAGATGCATGTGTCATGCACATTTCCAGACCACTCTGCACTGATGTTTATGAAATGCACATGGTGATCCACAAGCACCTGAAGCCCCACGGAGAAGTTCCCCTTGCACTCTGTTGCAGGGTGGTCTGGTGCTAAAACTGGAGTACGTGAACCATCTGTTCCTCCAGTTAGGCTAACCCATCTCTGCAAAGCTGGCCACTATATTATGCGTATTTTCCAGAGATACAGTCCTTTGTAGCAGAATGTGATTTATTGCCCTGCATATATGCATTAACACAGCCCCAATGGTCGACTTTCCCACTCCAAAATGATTTACAACTGACAGCTGGTTGCCACTTGCTTCTCTAATGAGTGGACAGCTGGCAGTCTGTTGTTCTTTTGCTGCCGTTCTGGCCCTAACTCTGCACACAGCTCCAGAAAGGTGTCCTTCTGCATTCAAAAGTTCTGTAGCCACTGCTCTTCATCCTACACCCCCATGACAATGTGATCCCACCATTCAGTGCTACATTCCATAACCCCAAAGCTCTGTGAAGGCTAATAGCAATGTCAAGTTGCTGCTATCCATGTCACACAGAATGTCAGCTACCTGAGAGTCTTCCTGTCAGTAACTTAATGATTAACTACACTGCCATGTGTGATGTCCTGAAGACGCTTAACAGGGCATAGGAGATATGTACGGGATCTATCCCTTCTACCTATAGAGGATGATGTTTTTCAACAACAAAGAATTGCTCTTGAAATGGTGCAAAAGGGAGCTGGTAGCCAATGGAGTACTAGGACATAAAGCAATGCATGATGGGACATTTATCACAGTCCTGAGATGCACTGCAATCCGCTCCACTTTCCTACAATACCTAGCAACAAAATTTGTCACCCTACACTGTGGGATACATAGCCACAGTGAGTGGCTCTCAGTGTCAATGATGGTGCCTGCAGCATGGACAAATGGAGCAGGTGTGAGCCTTCTTTTGTGACTAACATGGCTACCCCTCTGAGATTTTTTAGCATGAGCATATCTGCCTGTGTCCAGCTCCAGCGCAGCCATACTCCTAGGCTATGTCTACACTGGCAGCTTCTTTCAGAAGAACAGCCATTCTTACACAAAAACTTGTGGGCTGTCTACTCTGCACGAGCCTTCTTCCAGAAGTAAATTTACAGTATAGCGTTGTAAAACAGGGCTTCTTCTGGAACAGTTATTCCTCTCCCCACGAGGAATAAGCCCTCTTGCACAAGAGCTCTTCCATAAGAGGGCAGTGTGGACAGGCAACATGAATTTCTTGCGCAAGAAGCCCCTATGGTTAAAATGGCCATCAGAGCTTTCTTGCGGAAGAGAGCATCTACACTGGCATGGATGCTCTTGTGCAAAAGCACATGGCAGTGTAGACGCTCTCTTGTGGAAGAGTTTTTGCACAAGTACTCTTCTGCAAAAGAGTTCTTGTGCAAGAAGCTGCCAGTGTAGACTTAGCCTTAGGGTCTTAAATACCATTTTCAAAAGTGATATGAGGACTTGGGAGCCGAAATATTACTCCAAGTCAATGGGACTTAGGCTCCTACACTACAAGGATCTATCGGAATAAGGTATGCAAATTGCACTCCGCAATTTGCGTACCTTTTTCCGATAGTTTTTTCGAAAGGCTTTTCTGAAATTTGGCCCCGTCTTCCTCGTGGAAGGAAAAAAAAGCGGAAGAGCAAACGCATTCCCTGGACACAGTGTAGACATAGCCTTAGATGCTTTTAAAACCTTGCCCTTACACTGATTTACTTAGTTTCTCACCGTCTATCCCAAAGAGAGCAAATTGCCCTCATTCTCTCAGGAGATGCAGAGGATACAGGGTGGCTGGAGCCTGGCCTGCTTCATGGAAAAAGCTGTCCTTTTTCCATCAGGTGTTTTATAAGGGACCATGGTGAGATGACCGTAAGGGAGACCAGCCTGAGGATGGATAGAAAAGCAAGCTGTAGGAGGTGCTGGTAATGTAAGGTCCTCACTACATATTTTAAAGGTCTTTCTCCTGTTGGGCCTCAACAGCTATGCAGTTATTGCTGACCCACTCACAGGCTGTGATGTGGGATGCAGTGGAGCAAGTGGGCCTGCATAACCCTGGCTGCTCCAATCTGTGGGTGGCAGTCTTCCCCTGCTTCTCTAAGCAAACAGCCTGCACTTTGCTGCCCTGCCTTGAACCAGGGCCTGGGCCCATTGACTTAAAGGCTAGGTCTGAGCATAGAGCAGAGCTCCTGAACTGTTGCTACTGTTTGTTGCTCCGCCGTGAGCTAGGGCCTGAGCGTCCTGACTGTGTGCTCAGCCTGACCATAGGCCTGAGCCCCTGAACTTTTGCTGGAGCTGATTGCCCATCCACTACTGAGTAGGGGTGTATAGTGAGGCAAAGTAGCCAGAGGGGGAGGAGCCCCTCCCTGAACCCTGGTGGGCAGAGTCCCACCCCTCAGTTGGGCTAATAAGTTAGGGCTAGATTAAAATCCAGTTCACTGCACCATTTATACCATTCTAGAAATGAATAAGTGCAGTTAGTGATGAAGGAGTGGGACTAGAAGAATCAAAGAGGATTCTTGTTAACTTGCATATTTTCAGGATCAAGTTTTTTGTTTTCCGATTTGCTGTAATTATCTCAAGTGTGGAGGTTTATATTATTATTTAGTTGAATTATCATAGCTCTGAGGAGCCCAAAGTCATGGACCAGTTCCTCCTGTGGGGTGCTGTACAAGCAGAATAAAATGGCTGTCCCTGACCAGACAGCTTACAATCTAAGTATATGACACGAGACTGTAGGGCTGTGTCTACACTGGTGTGATCTGGAGCAAAAGCGGCTGCTCTTGCGCAAAAACTTGCTGCCTGTCTACACTGGCCCCATGTTCTTGCGCAAGTAAACTGATGTTCTAATGTATAAAATCAGGGCTTCTTGCGCAAGAACTCTGACGCTCCCTCTCAGGAATAAGCCCTCTTGCGCAAGAGCTCTTCCAGAAGAGGCCAGTGTAGACAGGCAACATGAATTTCTTGCTCAAGAAAGCCCTGTGGTTAAAATGGCCATCAGAGCTTTCTTGCGCAAGAGAGCATCTACACTGGCATGGATGCTCTTGCACAAAAGCACATCCCTTGCGCAAAAGCACATGCCAGTGTAGATGCTCTCGTCTGGAAGAGTTTTTGCACAGGAACTCTTCTGCAAAAGAGTTTTTGCATGAGAACATGCCACTGTAGACGTAGCCTAGATGGATACAGATAGACAGATGGGAGACTATGTAACCCTTCTGCCAGCAGCAGCCAGGGCCGGGTTCAATATCTAAGGTTTCCTTTTCATCCATCTCACACAGAACCGGCTTGAGCCTCCACCCTGTAGCCTGGGAAATTCACACATCCCTGGGTACCTCTAAGAGGCAATGCTTCCCCACTTGCAAGCACAGAGTCTGAGTGTAGAAACTTTTAATGAAAGAGAGAGAGGTCACATGACATTAATCTGGGAAAATACCACAACCAGAGTTCTTCATAACCAACCCATGAGTAACCATCCCAGCTCAAATGGATTGAGCAATGTCCTTTGCCTCTCGGGCTCACTAGTCCAACAATGTAAAGGTCCCATTCACTTACCCAAACTTTCTCCGTACCCCACTTCAAACGCCCCACTTACAGCTCTGTCCAGTCAGTGCGGACCGAGACACATCACCCTGATGACTTCCCTCATTGAGCCAGAGGCGATGCCACCTGTGTGCTACCCCTGCTGGCCAGTTGCTCCTGCCAGCCGCCCCACCAGCCGCCCTGCTGCTCGTGCCTGCCAGCCACCCTGCTGGCCGCCCAACACCCTGCTGGCCACCCGCTTCTGCCTGCTGGCCGCCCTCCCACCAGTTGCACTGGGTCTGGCTCCAGCCCAAACCAGTGATTTCAGCTCTTAGGCTATGTCTACACTGGCACATTCTCACGCAAAAACTCTTTTGCGGAAGAGTTCTTCTGCAAAAACTCTTCCAGAAGAGAGCATCTACACTGGCATGTGCTTTTGCGCAAGGGCATCCATGCCAGTGTAGACGCTCTCTTGCGCAAGAAAGCTCTGATGGCCATTTTAACCATAGGGCTTTCTTGCGCAAGAAATTCATGTTGCCTGTCTACACTGGCCTTTTCTGGAAGAGCTCTTACGCAAGAGGGCTTATTTCTGAGTGGGAGCGTCAGAGTTCTCGCGCAAGAAGCCCTGATTTTATACATTAGAACGTCAGTTTACTTGCGCAAGAACATGGGGCCAGCGTAGACAGGTAGCAAGTTTTTGCGCGAGATCGCACCAGTGTAGACACAGCCTTTGTAATTTCAACTCTTAGCTACCACCCAGGCTGTTAAAAGATTCCAGCTTCCACTATAATAACAAGGAGACTCCTTATGAAGTGTGCTCTAGGTCTATCCTTTGAACAGGGGGAAAAGGAGATAGGTTGAATCAGTCTTACAGCTCACACCTGGGAGGCATGAAGCAGGCTGCCTCAAGCCTAAGCCCCTTCCCCTTCCCCTTCCCCCCCTCCACCCCCACTTAGTCCACCCACCTCTGGAAGAGGGAGGCTTGTTCATCTGAGACCCTGTACAATGATGGTGTCTCTCCTGCAAGCATTGGTGTCATATTTTACAGTTCCTACATTTAGGGGTAGCATGGTTTGTGACCCCACAACAGCCAAATTAGTTACAATACACCACATTCCATTCTAACAAGTGATCCTCCATCAGGCCTGGCTGAATTAGATTTACATAACCACACCCCGGATTCCTTCCCCATTCCAGCATGAGCTGTATTTACATATCAACAGTTAATTATCTTGCAGGGCTAAACAATTTGGCTGTGTCTAGACTGGCGCGGTCTTGTGCCAGAGCTATGCAAATGAGGCTCAGCATGGAATATCGCCAAACCTCATTTGCATAACTAATAAGCCGCCATTTTTGCGGAAGAGGCTCTTGCGCAAGACGGAGCTGTCTACACTGCCCCTTCTTGCGCAAGAAAAACCCTCTTGCTCAAAGCCGTTATGCTGATTATTTTCAGGCATAACAGCTTTGCGCAAGAGGGTTTTTCTTGCGCAAGAAGGGGCAATGTAGACAGTTCCGTCTTGCGCAAGAGCCTCTTCCGCAAAAATGGCAGCTCATTAGTTATGCAAATGAGGCTCAGCGATATTCCATGCTGAGCCTCATTTGCATAGCTCTGGCGCAAGATCGCGCCAGTCTAGACACAGCCTTTGAGTGAGCATACCCCCACCCCTGGCTGCTGGCCCCTTTCAGCTGGCTGCATTGCAAGCTGTCATTCAGACCCTGCTTACAAGTAGAAGGAGCCAATGAAACAATATTAGTCAGTATGATCAGCTCTAGCATTCGCATACCAATGGCCTAACGTTTGTTGAGGGCTGTCATTTTATACTGGGTATATTTTGGATTAACATGCTCACTTTGCAATCAATCACTACAACATACAAATGCATTTGAACCATTAGGGATTTAAGTGCACCAGGAGTTGTGATAACATCCATAATAGGATGTCACTGCTGTTTGGTACTATGCCATTTTTATTGAGATTTTGGAGCTAAAAGCTAGAGCAAAGGTAGATTTAACACTGTTTTGAGGGACACTGAGTTGTAGCCTTGGGCAGAGGAACTTGTAGCTTTTCAGTATTGTGTATTTACTTTGCCACTTAATTTGTCCAAATTTGTTTTAAATAAAAACCTTGAAGAGCAGAAATCTACTGTCTGAGTCATCATCTTTATAGCCCAAGAAAGGGTTCTGGAAGAGTATTTGGAGGTTTTATGACAATAGCATCCAAAAATTACTGCTGTAATTGAGGTAATTTGTCAGCATGAGAAACTGCACTCAGGAACTGTGAACATAGAAAGCATGTAGCTCCAGGATTTAGGTATTGTGCTGCAAAGATTTATGCATGTATTTAATGTTAATTGACTTAAGAGAGATTACTTACTGTGCATACTGTTAAGCACGTGCATAAATCTTTGTCTCATCGAAGCATGAGCATTTCTTGAGAAGGAGCAAGACCGTGAGTACTGGTCCTGATTCCCCTCAGACTGGGTTTTAATAGTGTAGTTCTATGAGACACAGCAGGGTTCATTCTGGTTTACAGTGGTATAGAAAAGAGGAGCAGTTTTGTGGCAACCTCATCTGATCTAAGGAAGGTGAGAGTGGCACTGTTGAGAGAGAATCTGGGGCAGCCCATCAAGATTCTATGTCTGGCCCATGAGACATTTTGTTCATTGTTGCCTGTTATTCTGTTGGTTTCCCCCACTAGAATTACTGCAGTAACATAGACTTAAAGCAAGGGCATGTGTAGTGAGGTGCATGCTGATTGCACACAGCACTGACTGTGAGAGCCATGAGCTGTCTCTGCTTTCAAAGCGCTACTATGGTTCAATCGGCACCTCCTGCAAATTCCAGGTATGCAAGTGTAATTAAGAAAACTTGTCTATCCTAGGAGAGCACCTTGCTACAACAATCTTGTGGCCCATTGAGACGAAGGAGGGCCACTCATTTGGCCCACTTACTAGCCTTGGCTGCCCATCACTGACCTACAGTGTGGGCTGAGCTGTTCTGCGACTGCAGCAGTCAGAGCAGCCTGTCAAGAAGGCTTGAGCTGAACTTCGCATTGTGGTTCATTTCTTTTGAATGAAATCAATCGTGGGAAGGGCTGAATTCTTCTTTGAGTGCTTGGTCCAAATGAGGTGTGCGCATGCTGTGTGTACAACTGCCAAAATACTTTTCCCTAGTTGCTATCCATTGGGTCAGCTGTGGAGCCAACTCAACCACCCCTCAGTTCCTTCTTACTGCCAGTGACGGCTGTTGGAACTTGTGGCTCTCTTGCTTTTCAAGTGCCTCATATCTCTAGTGCTTCCAGCTCTTTGTTGTGTGTATAATTAGATTAGTAGTTGTTAAGTTAGTGTTAGAGTTCGCAGTGGGAGGTGAAGGGGATTTCCCCTTCATTCCCGTGTTCCCTTCAGGGCCTGGGGCAGACCAAATTCTCAGGGATTCAAACCCTGCAGTTCTTGCCTTAAGTCTATGCCAATGAGTGACCCCCATGACTCATGTCTCTGGTGCCTGGGGTAAGTCCACCAGGCTGACAAGTGCAAGATCTGCCAGGCCTTCAAACCACATACCAGAAAGGAGTGGGACTTTTGCTTGAAGCAGCTTCTCATGGAATCCTCTCTGCAACCTCAGATGCAGGATCTGTCACCAAGTGCTTCAGTGTGCAGCACGTCTCCTTCAGTTCCGAGACTGGTACTGAAAAAGGGGGCCTCTTGGCATTGTCACTTCCCTGATGAGTCTGCTTGCACTCCCAAGCGCAACCTTCCAAAGTGGCCAAGTACTCGGAGTCAACACATCTGGCACTGTATGTTCCCTCTACATTTCCAGCATCAGCAGGCCCGGAGGGCTCCCAGAGAGGTGGCACCGAATCACAGTGCCCTTCCCATGCACCGAGTCCCATCCTCTTGGGGTTAACCATTGGTCATAAGCCCATCCTCCATGCAGACCGTCTTCGAGGCTGTGCAGAGCCTCATCAAGATGCTAGTCCCTATCATGGGACAAGGTCTCCACTTCCCACCAGCCTTCACAGGAGAAGCTGGTCATGATAGGCCCACCAATTCTGCCCAACTGTCTCCCCACTTGGAGACCTGGCAATGCTCAGAGTCCCAGGGTGGTCACCAGCTGTCTAACCTGTGGCGTTAGTTACACTCTCAGCACTGCTTTTGCAGCCGGTTCCCTTGGAGTTCTTCTGACTTGAGGGCTTCTGTGGAGGGCAGACCTTAGTCGGCTTTGGGGTCTTCACAATGCTCTGACCATTCCTGTGGTCAACATCAAAAGGCCTCATGGCCACTCAAGTTCTGCCTCATCCAGTAATTGTCGACCTTCCCTTCTATCTCAACACCATTCTCCAGTGCAGAGGTGTTCTTCCTGGTATAATACTGAGTTCTGGCATCACTCTTCAGAGTATGAACCTCCTCCTGAGGACCAGCCAGGTACTCCACCCCTCCCACAGGACCTATTGTGAATCTGCAACTTGTGAGACCTCTCCGGTGGCCTCCTCAAGTTGATGAAGCAGAGGCAGGCACTTTTGTCATGGGTGCCCTCTCCCATAGACTACAGGGCATTTCAGGACCCCCTCTGCAAGGTGGCCATTATCCTCAACCTCCAGGTGGAGGAGATAGTGGAACAGGATGATACTATGGTGGACATCCTGGCTCCTGAGGCTTCTTCCTGGGTGATCCTACCCATCAACAAGACTATATTGGTGTCTGTCAAAACTGTCTGGCAGACCCTCACCTCCATTCCCCTAACTGACAAGAGGCTGGAGCAGAAGTACTTTGTCCCTATCAAGGGATTCAAATACCTTTTCACCCACCCTCCACTGTGTTCCCTGGTCATGGAGGCGGCGAATGAAAAGGAACATCAGGGTCATCAGGCCTCAGCACCCAAATCCAAGATTGCTAAGTGCCTGGACTTGTTCAGCAGTAAGGTCTACTCTATGGGGCAGTTAGTTCTCGGACACAAAAAAAGCTAGCTATCCTGAGCTGCTACACCTATAATCTGAGGTTTAAGGACTCCCTGCCCCAGGACTCCGGGGATGAGTTTGATGCTCTGGTCCAGGATGGCAAGGCTGTTTCGAAGTCTTGCCTTCAGGCTTCCTTTGATGCTGTGGACTTGGTGGCCTGTGTCCTGGCCTTCTGTATTGCTATGCAGCAAGTTACCTGGCTTCAGCCATCTGGCCTTCCTCCTGAGAGCCAGCAGACAATACGGGATCTTCTCTTTGATGGGGTCAGTTTCTTTTCAGAACAGACAAACTCCTGGCTTCATAGCCTTAAGGACTCCAGGAACACTATGTAGTCCTTGGGCATGGACGCCCCACTACATAGTGCAAGCCCTTTAAGCTTCAGCCACAGAGGTCTTTTCCCTCCCATCCTTGGCCTGACTATTTTCATTGCTGCCCGTGATACTCTGGCCACAAACCGTCCGGGGGTCATTCTGGTAACAATCAAGGCCAGACGAAGTCCTCTTTGAGATGCAAACCACCCTTTTGAAGGTACACTCAAGGATGGAGCACCAATGCTGCCGGATCCTTCTCTGCCTTTCCTCAACCTTTTGTCCTGTTTCACCATGCTTGGGAGTCCAATACTTCAGACCACTGGGTCCTTTGGAAGGTGAAAGTAGGTGACTCTGTCTTGTTTTCTTCCCTCTGACCTTCCTGTCTTCCCTCCTCCATCCCTCTTCAGGGACCCTTTTCATGAGCAACTTCTGCTTCAGGCACACACTCCTCGACTTGGGCATAGTGGAAGAGGTTCCTCGAGATTTTAGGGGCAAGGGCTTCTATTCCTATTATTTCCTTGTCTCCAAAGTGAAGGAGGGCCCTTAGCCCTATCCTAGACTTCCAGGAGCCCAATAATTTTGTGGTCAGCTACAAGTTTCAGACTCTATTCCTGGATACAGTGGACTGATATACCACCCTTGATTTAAAGGACACTTCTTTTTACATCGTGATCAAGCCATCCCACAAAAGCGGTATCTCCAGATTCTGCTTGACTCCTCCAGGGCCTGTCTGTTCTTATGGACCACCACTTCATGAAGCTGACCGAGCTACTGAGGTCTCTTTCTGACTTTCTGGTCACCACAGCCTGCACGTGCCTCAAGCTCCTGGGTCACATGGTGGCTTGTAGATACATAGTGCTATATGCCATCTCCACCTGCAGCCACCCCAGTCTTGGCTGATATCAACATATCACCCGGGTTGGGACAGTATAGACATGTTACTCACAGTACCTTACCATGTCACTCACACCCTTCATTGGTGGCTAAATTCTGGATTGGTTTTGATCGGTGTTCCCTCCCACACCTCATCACTCAAGCAGTGTGGTCGGAAGAGGAATTGTCCCTCCATCTCAATGTGTGTGAGCTACAGGCAGTCCGTCTCACATGTCTGGCCTTCTTCTCTCACCTTCAGGGTCACTACTTGGTGGTAATGATGCGCAATATGACTGCCATGTATTATATCAACAAACAGGGTGGAGCGAGGTGGTCCTCCTTTTGTACCAAAGTTCTTCATCTATGGGACTTGTGCATAGCCCATTCTATTCACCTGGAGGTTTCATACCTTCTGGGGGTTCAAAAGCAGCTGGCAGACTGCCTCACTCGGCATTTCCTAGCTCACGAGTGGTCAATTTTGCTAGATGTCCTCCACGCTGTTTTCCAAGCATGGGGGCTTCCCAGATAGACCTCTTCACTACCTGAGACAATCAGAAATGCCCACAGTTCTGCTCATTCCAGGGACCTTAGTAGACACATTCCAAATCTTGTTGTGGACCTGCCTGCTGTATGTCTTTCCCCCATTTCCACTGCCTCCTGACCAGCCTCTATGTGGGGAAGCATAACACCCCCCAGATGATCTCCACTTGTTGTGTTCTCCACAACATCATGGAGAGGAAGGGGGAGGCCTTCCTTCCGGGATGGGGGGCAGAGGCCGGCCAGGAGAGTTGGGCCTTCAAGCAGCTGTTCACAGCTGCCATGCGGCAGGCCCATCAGGTGGGGGTGCACATCCAGCAGGCCCTGAGGGGCCTGTGCCTTGCCTCTCTCTTCCTTTCCCACAACAACCCCTTCCTTTCCCCCCTAGACCTTTTTTCCCTGCAGACACAATAAAAACAACTGTTTTGTTTTGAAATAAAGAACGGTTTGTTTGTTTTTTATTTGGGATAGAAGTAACTGGGGAGGAAGGGGAGCTGAGAACCTGGAAATGGGAAGGAGGGCAGGGGGCTGAGAAACTTGGAGGGGAGAGGAGAGGCTCAGAGCTGGGGCTGAGACTGGCACGTGGCTTAGGTGTTTCTTCCGACTCATGTCCGGGGACCTCGGTGATTTCGGGGTTGGAGGGGTCCTGAGAGGATAGGGGTATAGGCAGAAGGGAGGCCTAGAGCTGGGTCAGGCATGGGAGGGGAGCGGGGACTGGAGTTGGGACAGGAGCAGGGACTGGGACTGATGCTGGGTAGGTCATCATCTCCCGGACTGTCTCACATATGTTGCAGCCCTGCTGCAGCAGCTCAGTCCACATTTGGGCCCACCACTGTGTGTCATCCCGGACCTTTTGGGCCAGTATTTGCTGCATGTCCCAGAGAATGGACACGTGCTCCCTCCTGGAGTCCTCCTGCACCCTCCGATGCCTGTGGCTCCCCCGGGGTGAGGCAACTGGCTTGGCTGCTGGTGATTGCCCCACAGTCATGGCTAGTCCTGCTGGGGAGAATAAAGAGAGATGGTCAGTCATCCCTGGAGACACTGTCCCTGAGGCCTTGCCCTCATCAGTGAGCTGAGAGCAACAGTTCATGGATCAGAGGAAGATGATGTCCCAGGAGCAAGATCATGTGTGACCTGGACAGTGGGCCCTACCTTACAGGGGCCCAGAGGTCCCCAGGGGACCATGCTTCCCTCCCCCCCCCCCCCCACGTCCCATGGACAAGCAGGCAAGGGAAATTGCCAGCCATACTGGGATCCAGTGGCCAGGAGAGGGGCCTCAAGAGGGGCCCCTTCCATTGGGGCCACACACACACCTGCGCCTGGCAGCACTGTCCCTGAGAGGCATTCCCATGTGCTATGTGTGGCACTCCAGAGTCTGTGTGCAGGCAGGCGTGTGTCCTTGTCCCCGGCTTCCTTTCAGTGGTGGCTAGTGGTCCCCCCCAGGGGTCAGATGTGTGGGTGGCCTCCCCAGAGCCTGTGAGCAGGGGCCCAAGGGTGCTCTGGTGCTCCCTCCTGGAGCTGTGTGGCTCAGACTGGCACGGCACATGCATCCACGTGCATGGACTGCAGCACGATGGCCAGGCCAAAAAGACTGAGCAACGATCGCACCACATCCCCTCCGTGCCCATCACTCCTACCCTCTGTGTGTGAAAAACGAAGAGCACTCACCTGATGATCCCTCCCTGGCCTTGGAGGATGCATGGGAGACATCCAGGCCATGCGGTACCGGCTGCAATGTGAGCATGGTCACTGTGCTGGCCATTTCCTTCTCCTCCTCCTCGTGATCCGGGACCTCCGGGCTTGCGACGACGGGCGTTTCCAGCCCCGAGTCCACCACTAGGGGAGGTGAAGGGGCTGCACTACCCCCCAGAATGCAGTGGAGTTCATCATAGTAGGGGCAGGAGTGGGGTCCTGCCCTGGAGCGTGAGCTGCACTCCCTCACCCTGGCGTAGGCCTGCCGGAGCTCTTTCACCTTGCTCCGGACCTGCTCCAGGCACTTGGTGTGGTCCTTTGCAACCAGGCTGTCGGCCATCCAGTCATACATACTGGCATTGCGCCATTTGGAGCAGAGATCTTGGAGGTTCTACTTGTCGCCCCATACCTCCAGGAGGGCCAGGATCTCCACCCCAGACCAGGTCAGTGCACGCCTTTTGTGGCCCTGGCAGGCTCCTGGGAGCCTTGTACATGCTCCCTGGAATGGGCAGGGGATCTTGGGGGGCTTGTGGCTTGAACATGGTGGCCAGGTGTGTGGCATGTGAGATGCACTGAGGCTAGAAGCTCTCAGGGCCTGCTTCCTGCCACAAGCCCTGTCCCCTGTGTCTACAGCTTTAAGAGCTCCCAGGAAACAGGAACTATAGAATTGTGATGAATGTTGCCAGGGTGGCCAGCAGAGCACCTGTGTAATTTCCTGGAGGCCTCTTTTTTTTTTAAACCCTCCCTATTCCACATCCACACATACCCTCTTCCTAAAAAGCTTTTTCAGAAAAAGGCTTATTCCTCGTGAAATAAGGTTTTCTTCCATCGGAAAAAGCCCTCCGTTATTTCAACTTTCTGTCGAAATAACAGAATGGCAGTGTGGCCACTAGGATTGTTGTTCTGGAATAATGGCTGTTATTCTGGAAAAATGGTGTAGTGTAGATGCATCCTAAGAGGGATAGGGTTGTAGTTGTGAATGATATTGATGATCCCTCTTGACTAGGGCTGTCAAGTGATTAAAAAATTTAATTGCGATTAATCACGCGATTAATCGCATGCAACCCCCCCCTTTTGAAATGCCGCCATGGCATTTAAATGGGGCAGTGTTGCATGGAGTCCAGCATGAGCTGGAGTCCCCAGCTGACCCCGGGCTCCATGCAACGCTGCCCCTTTGAAGCGCCAGGGCATTGTTTCCAAGGGGCAGCGCAAGGCATTCTGAGCAGCATTTGACCAGAACTCACGGTCTGGGGAAATGCCAGGGGGAGCCCGGGATCAGCTGGGCAGTCCCCAGCTGACCCAGGGCTCCACAGCAGCTCCCCCTTTAAAACGCTGCCTCTGGCATTTAAAAGGGCCAGCTGCCATGGAGCCCAGGGTCAGCTGGGGACTGCCCAGCTAATCCCAGGCTCCCTGTGGCATTTCCCCAGAAGCTGGGATCAGCTGGGGTGTCCCCAGCTGATCCCGGTTTCCACTGAAATGCCGCGTGGAACTCAGGGTCAGCTGAGGAGTCCCCAACTAACCCGGTTCCATGCTGCACTTCCCCAGAACCCAGGGTCAGCTGCGGATTTCCTAGCTGACCCTAGGTTCTGAGGAAATACTGCGCAGAGAACGGGATCAGCTGGGGAGCCCCCAGCTGACCCTGGGCTCCACTGCCCCT
Organism: Pelochelys cantorii; assembly: GCA_032595735.1. Taxonomy (NCBI): domain Eukaryota; kingdom Metazoa; phylum Chordata; order Testudines; family Trionychidae; genus Pelochelys; species Pelochelys cantorii. The sequence continues at coordinate 31,028,427 of CM064340.1, forward strand.
CTGAAATGCTCAGAGGCAGCATTTCAAAGGGGCAGCCACTGCACAGCTGATCCCCAGTTCAGCTGTGATGTGGCTGCCCCTTTGAAACGTCGCCTCCGCACATTGCAAAGTGGCAGTGGAGCCCAGTGTCACCTGGGGACTCCCCAGCAGATCCCGGACTCCATGTTAGAATCATACAATCATAGGCCTGGAAGAGACCTCAGAAGGTCATCAAGTCCAGCCCTCTGCTTTAGGCAGGACCAATCCCAACTAAATCATCCCAGCCAGGGCTTTTGTCAAGCTGAGACTTAAAAACCTCCAGGAATGGAGATTCCACCACCTCCCTTGGTAACCCATTCCAGTACTTTACCACCCTCCTAGTGAAATAGTTTTTCCTAATATCCAACTTAGACCTCTCCCACTGTAACTTGAGACCATTGCTCCTTGTTCTGCCATCCGTCACTACTGTGAACAGCCTTTCTCCATCCTCTTTGGAACCTCCATTCAGGAACTTGAAGGCTGCTATCAAATCCCCCCTCACTCTTCTCTTCTGCAGACTAAACAAACCCAAATCCCTCAGTCTCTCCTCATAGGTCATGTGCTCCAGCCCCCTAATCATTTTGGTCACCCTCCGCTGGACCCTCTCCAATGCGTCCACATCCTTTCTATAGTGGGGGGCCCAGAACTGGACACAATATTCCAGATGTGGCCTCACCAGAGCCAAATAAAGGGGAATAATCACTTCTCTGGATCTGCTGGCAATGCTCCTCCTAATGCACCATAATATGCCATTAGCCTTCTTGGCTACAAGGGCGCCCTGTTGACTCATATCCAGCATCTCATCCACTGTAATCCCCAGGTCTTTTTCTACAGAACTGCTAGTTAGCCAGTCGGTCCGCAGCCTGTAACAATGTTTCAGATTCTTCCATCCCAAGTGCAGGACTCTGCACTTGTCCTTGTTGAACCTCATCAGATTTCTTGTGGCCCAATCCTCTAATCTATCCAGGTCACTCTGGATCTTATTCCTGCCCTCCAGCGTATCTACCTCTCTCCCTAGCTTAGTGTCATCTACAAACTTGCTGAGGGTGCAATCCATCCCATCATCCAGGTCATTAATAAAGATGTTGAACAAAGCCGGTCCAACAACAGATTCTTGGGGCACTCTGCTAGAAATCGACCGTCAACCTGACATCAAGCCGTTGATCACTACCCATTGGGCCCGACAGTCTAGCCAGCTTTCTATCCATCTTACAGTCGATTTATCCAATCCGTATTCCCTTAACTTGCTGGCAAGAATATGGTGGGAGACGGTATCAAAAGCTTTGCTAAAGTCAAGGTATATCACATCCACTGACTTTCCCATACCTATAGAGCCAGTTACCTCATCATAGAAGCTAATCAAATTGTTCAGGCACAACTTGCCTTTCGTGAGTCCATGTTGACTATTCCTAATCACTTTCCCGTCTTCCAAGTACTTCAAAATGGATTCCTTGAGGATCCCCTCCATGATTTTTCCGGAGACTGAAGTAAGGCCGACAGGTCTGTAGTTCCCTGGATTGTCCTTCTTCCCTTTTTTAAAGATGGGCACTACATTTGCCTTTTTCCAGTCATCCAGGAGCTCTCCTGATCTCCACGAGTTTTCAAAGATAATGGCCAAAGGCTCTGCAATGACATTTGCCAACTCCCTCAGTACCCTCGGGTGCATTAAATCTTGGCCCATGGATTTGTGTATGTTTAGCTTTTCTAAATAATTCCTAACTTGTTCTTTCCCCACCAAAGGCTGTCCACCTCCTTCCATACTGTGTTGCCTAGTGCATTTGTCTGGGAGCTGACCTTGTCTGTGAAGACAGAGGCAAAGAAAGCATTGAGTGTTTCAGCTTTTCCCACATCATCTGTCTCTAGGTTACCTCCCTCATCCAGTAAGGGTCCCACACCCTCTCTGATCACCCTATTATTGCTAACATGCCTTTAGAACCTTTCTTGTCATCCTTCACAGCCCTTGCTAGCTGCATTTCCAATTGCGCTTTTGCCTTCCTGATAACTCCCCTGCATTCTCTAGCAATATATTTATACTCCTCCCTTGTCATCTGTCCAAGTTTCCACTTCTTGTTAGCTTCCTTTTTGTGTTTAAGCTCACCAAAGATGTCCCCGGTAAGCCGATCTGGTCGCCTACCATATTTGCTTTTCTTGCTGCGCATCAGGATGGTTTCTTCCTGTGCCTTTAATAAGGCTTCTTTAAAATACTGCCAGTTCTCCTCGACTCCTTTCCCCTTCATGTAAGCATCCCAGGGAATCCTGCCCATCAGTTCTCTGAGAGAGTCAAAGTCTGCTTTTCTGAAGTCCCGGTGTGTATTTTGCTACTCTCCTTTCTTCCTTTTGTCAGGATCCTGAAATCTACCATCTCATGATCACTGGTTCCCAGGTTGTCACCCACCTCTACATCCCCTACTAGTTCCTCCCTGTTTGTGAGCAGCAGGTCAAGCTGCGCATGTCCCCTGGTCAGTTCCTTCAGCACTTGTACCAAGAAGTTATCCCCAACATTCTCTAAAAACTTCCTGGATTGTCTTTGTACTGCTGTATTGGTCTCCCAACAGATGTCAGGGTGATTAAAGTCGCCTATGAGAACCAGGGCCTGCGATCTGGAAGCTTCTCTCAGTTGTTCAAAGAAAGCCTCGTCTACTTCATCCACCTGATCTGGTGGTCTATAGCAGACACCAACCACAACATCACCCCTGTTGCTTTCACCTCTAAACTTAACCCATAGACTCTCATCAGTCTTTTCTCCCTGTAAATACTGGAGCTCTGAGCAATCATACTGCTCTCTTACATCCAATGCAACTCCTCCTCCTTTTCTCCCCCGCCTGTGCTTCCTGAACAGTTTATACCCTTCCATGACAGTGCTCCAGTCATGCGAGTCATCCCATCAAGTCTCCGTTATTCCAATCAGATCATAGTTCTTTGACTGGGCAGGGCTTCTAATTCTTCCTGTTGTTTCCCAGGCTTCTCGCATACCTTAGATAACCAGTTGATCACCCTACCTTCTCCATCTGAATCAGGGGTCCTCCCTTGTTGCTCGTTCCTCCTTGTGATTCTTCCCGGTGTTCCTCACTTACTTCAGGGCTTTGGTCACCATCCCCCAACGAACCTAGTTTAAAGCGCTCCTCACTAGGTTTGTAAGCCTGCCCGCGAAGATGCTCTTTCCTCTGTTGGTTAGGTGGATCCCATCTCTTCCTAACAATCCTTGTGCCCGGAACAGAGTCCCATGGTCAAAGAAACCAAAGCCTCTCTCTGACACCACCTGCACAACCACGCATTTACTTCCTCAATTCGACGATCCCTACCCGGACCTTTTCCTTCAAGCGGAAGGATGGACGAGAACACCACTTGCACTTCAAATTCCTTGATCCTTCTTCCCAGTGCTATATAATGTGCTCAAGCACATTTTTGGCCGTATCATTAGTTCCTACATGGAGAAGCAGGAAGAGGTAGCGATCCAAAGGTTTAATCATTTTCATAAGACTCTCGGTCACATCCTAAATGCGATCTCCTGGTAAGCAGCACACTTCTCGAGATTGCAGGTCGGGATGGCAGATGGATGACACAGTGCCTCTTAGGAGGGAGTCACCGACCACCACCACCCATCTTCTTCTTTTGGGGGTGGTGGTCATGGAACCCCCATCCCTAAGACTACGCATCCCATGCCTTCTGGTAGATGGTGTTCCCTTCTAATTTCTTACCTGAGAGGGCCCTGCCAAAGCGTTCTCCACCACAGTGCCTGTGGGGAGAGCCTGATAGCGATTACTTACCTCTCTAGGAATGGGGGATACCTGAGTTGGCCTTCTTCTCCTTCTACAGGTTACATGCTGCCAGTTTTCATCCTTGTCCTGTACTGTCCTGACTGGCTCTTCAGCCTGCTGTGGCTGCAGGATTAAACGCTGCCTTCTATCGAGGAAGTCTTCAACCTCGCTGATAGAACGTAGGGTCGATACTTGGGCCTCAAGCCCTCTAATTTTTTCTTCCAAAATGGTGACCAGCTTGCACTTAGTGCAGATGAAATCTCTTCTTTCTTCCAGGAGGATGATGAATATGGCACATGCTGTGCAGGTAACAACAGCAGACCTATCACCATCCATATCTGCCTTCTTTTTGAGAGATTCCTCAGTTGTTATTAAATGCCTCCTTGAAGGGCAGGAGTGTAGTGAGAGATTTTAAAGAATGGCAAGTGTATCTCACCAGCAGTCCCTGTTTGCAAGCTCCCTGGTCGCTGACTCACTCCTTTATAAAGCCCTGGACTGCCTGATAGCCCCTCCCCCTGATTAAGGCTCAACCAACGAGCAGAGGTTTACAGGATCTGTCGAAAAAGGGTTTATTTTCGACAGATCTGCGTCTAGACTGCCGTTTTTTTTCAAAAAAACTCCGTTTAAAAAAAAAGTGGCGCCCATGTTTATGCTAATGAAGCACAGATATTTAAATCCCTGCTTCATTAACAATTTCAATGTGCCTAATCTACATCTCTCTGTTGACAGAGAGGTGTAGTCTAGACACACCCTGGGTCTCTAGCTCTGCCAGAGTTCAAACAAAGAAGAGATGGAAAACTTCCCTGTGACTCTGATATTCTTCACTCAGCTTCCAAGTCCACAAAATGAGCTTCTCTGCACATAGCATAAGACCATGAACCATCCCCTTGTATTACTCTGTTCCTTGATGGCTCATTCCTTGATAGTCTTTCTGGATGGGTAGAGGAGAATGATTCCCATGCCTGGACACCCAATTTACAAAACTATAAAGCAAAACTCACAATTTTTCTTGCAGCATGAATACAGACATTAAAAGTGAGGTTAATGCATGCAGCAACTTACAAGCATTTTGTAGAATCAAAACTCTAAATACCTTATGCCCTTGTCTACACTAGGGAATTATTTTGAAATAAACCCCCATATTTCGAAGTAACAGGCAGAGCATCCACACTACCAAGCCCATTATTTCAAAATCTGTACTCCTGCTTTCCTCAAGGAATAATGCTAATTTTGAAATTGTGATTTTGAAATAGTGTTACTGTGGATGACCCAATGCTGCTAATTTAAAATAATTGGCCTCCAGAGGCCTCCCACAGCTGCAGCTCCACTGCTCCCCTTCTCCTGTGGAGCATAAAACAGCAGGCTGAAGGAGAAGGGCTTGCAGCATATGGCCAGCTTGGCAAGCCCTGTGCCATACAGCAGGAGCCAACAAAGGCATAGTAGATCCCCAATGCTCCCTCTGAGCCTCCCATGGGTGCCAGCACTCCTGCAGCATCCTCGACTATCACTGGCCCGGGATGCAGGTGAGCTCTGGCCTGGACTGGTGTGGAGATCCGGGACCTCATCGAGGTCTGGGGGAAGGAGACCAAACTCCAGGATCTCCGCACCAGAAAGTGGAATGCTGACATCTATGGGCGGATGGCCATCAGCCTGGCTGAAAAGGGGCACACCCAGATACTCAGCCAGGTCTGGATGAAGATAAAAGGCCAAGGAGCAGAGCACATACTCCGGGGTGGCATCACACACATGCAGCTACTGTAAAGAGCTCAATGTCACTCCCCCCCCCCCAGTTGTCACCAAGTCCAGCCAGGACATGCTGGGTGTCAGCCTCCGGGAGGGTGGTGTTGTAGACCATGATGAACTGGAGGAGAAGGAGGAGGCCAACCAGGTGACCATGCCACCAGCTAGGACCTTCTCTTCACCCTGGAGTGAGTCCCCTCCTCCGAGGATGTTTCCCAGGGAAGGCACTTCAGGTGAGTTCTTTACCTTTCCCTATACACATGTGGGGGCAGGTGATGGCTTGCGAAAGGCTGTGTGTTCCTTGCTCAGCCTACTTGGCCTGGGGAATGCACAACAGCTTGTGCACGTGGGTGCACATGGAGCACCAGTCTAGAGCACACAGCCCCATGATGCTCTCTCATGGGAACCCCTCAGTCCTTCTCACAAGGTTCCTGGAGACGCCTGCCTTACTCTGGCCTACATGGTGGGACACCTTCCCATGACAAGCCACCACTAAGGAGTCTGGTGTCGTGGAAACACACTGCAATGCTGCACATGGCACAGGGCTATGCCCACACTCCGGCAGCATCCACTCTCAGTCAAGCACAGTGATGCAGGGGAGACTGATACCCTTCCTGGGAACCTGCTGAGGATAGGAAGAGGAAGGGAACCAGTAGCACTCTCTCTGGCAAGCAGCATCTGCCGCTCACACACACCTCCCTGAACATCTCCCCCCCCCCTTCCACACACACACACAATGGGCAGGGATAGAAGTTCTCTCTCTCTGCGGGATGCTGACAGTGCATCGGGACATGGAAGAAAGCCCCATCCTCCCCTCCTACCTGCAGGTTCCTGGCCTGGCTGGCACCTGTCCGTGCCTGCTTATCCCTGGTCTGTGGGTGTAGTGATGCTCCCCTGAGATGTCTGTGCCCCTGCAGGAAAGTATCTGCTGTCTAGGCAACATGTGGCTTTGCTTGAAGCACATCACCATCATCTGAAACAAGACCTTCTGTGTCAGATCAAAGATTAGGCTTTATACACAGTGTCTCCTGGGATGACTGCCCTTGTCACTTTTCTTTACAGTTGGGCCAGCTGTGAGCGTGGTGGATACCCCACTTCCCATGCCATTACCCGACTCCACAGGATCCACAGAAGGAAGAGAACCTGGGAGAACCTAATATGGGAGGAGATGACCTGCCTGCTGTCCCTCATCTAGGGGCTCAAGGAGGACCACCAGGAGTGGGCCGCCAACTGGAAGTAGTGGAAAACTGCCCAGGACCAGCTGGCATGCCAACATCAACCCATGTGCTCCTCCCTCACCTCAGTGATAGACACATGGCCTCATGCATGGAGTGGGCCGCCAGCCACCTCTCCGCCTTCCCTGGGGCTTCCCTTCCTAACCTCACCAGAGACCACTGTTGGGCCCTAGAGCACGTGGCAATGGGACCTCTTGGGCAGCTGAAGCCTCCTGAGCTACCTGAGGCAGGTGCCAGTCCCAGCCCCATCCCTGAGCCCTCCTCCTCCCTCTCATCTATTCCAGGTTCTTTCCCCAGTTCCTCTTCTGTTGTATATCCCCAAAATAAACAGTTGGGGTTTTTTCCTACAAAGAAGGAATTTTTATTTTTTCTGCAAGGTGGGGGGGGGGGGCGGGGAGGGAAGGTGGGAAGGGAGGGAAAGGGAAGGGAGAGCTGGGGAAGAAAAGGCACACAGAGGGAATGCAGGGGCCCCTTATGGAGAGACAAAGTGCAGAGTCTCACAGGTGGTCTTGGCTGAATCTCTCCCTCGAGGCCTCCCTGATGAGCACAGCCCCTGATGTGCTCACCAAGTGGCACTGGTGTCTGGCTACTTGTCTCCTCAGGCCAACCATTCAGCCTCTGTCCCCCACCCTGGCAGGAAAGTCTCCCCTTTGCGCTCACAGAGGTTGTGGAGCACACAGCAGGCTGCCACCACCAAGAGGATGTTGTGCTTGCTGAGGTCCAAGGGGTGAGCTGGCTCCAGAACCTCCCCTTTAAATAGCCAAAAGCACACTCCACCACCACACAGCACCTGCTCAGCCTGGCATTGAAGTGCTCCTTGGTGTGGTCCAGGCTGCCCATGTAGGGCTTCATGAGCCAGGGGAGCAAGGGGTAGGCTGCGTTGCCCAGGATGCACATGGGCACGTCCATGTCCCTGACTCTGATGGTGCGGTTGGGGAAAAAATTGCTAGCGTGTATCTTTAGGAGTAGGCATGAGTTCCGGACGATGCAGGCATTGTGTGCCTTCCCAACCAGCTGATGTTGATGTCAGTGAAGTGTTCCTTGTGATCTATGAAGGCCTGCAACACCATGGAGAAATACTCCTTCCTGTTGATGTAGTCTGAGGCACAATGGTTGAGGGCCAGGATTGGGATGTGCATGCTGTCTGTGGTTCCTCACACAGTTGGGGAAGCCCATAGCAGCAAAGCCATGCAAGATACTGTCCACATTCCCCAGAGTGATGACATCCATAGCAGCACCTAACTGATGGCCTTGGCTACTGGAAGGAGCACGGCCCCAACTGTGGATTTCCCCACGTCAAATTGGTTCCCGATGAAATGGTAGCTGTCTGGCGTAGCAAACTTCCACAGGGTGATGATGATGTGATTCTGCACAGTCGGGAGTCCTGTTGCCTGTGGGCAGGGGTGAGTCACTTGCAGAGCGCCAGGAAGGTGGCCTTCCACATATGGAAGTTCTGGAGCCACTGCTGGTCGTCCCATCACGACAGGACGATGTGATCCCACTAATCCGAACTGGTCTCCCTTTGCCAGAAGCAGCACTGCACGGTGTCCAGGGGATTAAGGAGCATTTGAAGCATCAGGAGCACCAAGGCCTGGGTGATGAGGGTCCTTGTCCTGCTGGAGCAGCATGTGGGCAGTCTGGATGAACTGTGCCATGAGATGCAGCACAAAGCCTATGAGCCTGGCATTGCTTTGCAGCATCTCCAGCTCCATGGTGTCAGTGCTGTGGCATCCACAAGGGCAACCAGAGCACACTGTGTCCATTTGGTGTCCCATGAGGAAGGAGGCAGTGAGGAGTGGCGTGTGAGACACAGCTGTAGAGAACCCCTGAAAGCACAAATCACAGCTTGCCTGACCAGGCAGCCACGGGAAGTGTCGGCCCTCCTAGTGCCCACCCCAGGCTACATCTAGACTGCATCCCTCTGCCAACAGAGGGATGCAAATCAAGCACTTCGGAAGTGCAAATGAGCCCGAGATTTAAATATCCCGGGTTTCATTTGCATACTCACGTTCCGACGCTGTGCCGATCAGGCTCAGTGTCGAAAGTGAAAGTAAAGTGTAGCTGCGGCTTTGCCGACAGCAGGGAGCTTTTTCGGCAGCTCCTGTACTCCTCTTTTTTTGCAGAGCCGCGGCTACACTTTACTTTCACTTTCGACACTGAGCCTGATCGGCACAGCGTCAGAACGTGAGTGTGCAAATGAAACCCGGGATATTTAAATCCCGGGCTCATTTGCGCTTCCGAAGTGCTTGATTTGCATCTCTCTGTTGGCAGAGGGATACAGTCTAGACACAGCACCAGTGTGCTTGCAGGGGCGCTAAGTCTGAGGCAGCCTCCAGTGTGGGCACGCTATTTGGAAATAATTCTGAGTAATTTTGATGCTCCCCTGTAGTGGGGAAATGCTTTTGATTTTGGGAGTTGTTATTTCAATTTTAGTAATTTTAAAATAATTTCCTAGTGTAGACATGCCCTATAAGGCTCATATCTATTTTGAGAAAACTAACATATTGGTCTGGTGCCAGCTATGAGTTCTTAGCTACAGCCTGTGTAAGAGCTTGCCAGCCAGTGTCACACCCAGAAGCTGGCTAAGTAGGTTTTCCTTCCCTTCATGTGGCTGATCCATGTTAAAACAAAAACAAAACAAAACCTCCTATTGCTGTTATCAGCATGAGGGATTTCTCCTTCAGCCAAAACAATGAGACCCGTACTTTGAATCTGCATGTTCCAAGTTCAGTTCCTGCTGTTGACTCGACCGCATGATTACTTTGTAGGGTTTTTTTTAAGCCAGAGACTATATGACCTCATTTCCACAGGTGCTGAACATCATCTAGCAATAGTAGGTGTAGTAGATGTTGAAAGTGGTCAGCATCTCTGAAAGCCGGGATTCAGTCAGGAAAGGGAAAAAATCCTTTTAGAAACCAAAGAAAAGCCGCAGCTAAAAAGGAGTGCTGGGTTCTGTTATCCATACTTTGGGGGATTGACTCAACTGTATTGGTGTTGCATTGGTCAGCTCAGCAGCAAGACCCCAACACTTTCTCTTTAGCTGGGCAGATAATGACCATAACATCTGATTTACTGAGATGGTGATGGGAAAATGGGCTCTTTCTTCATTAGAGATACGGATGTGCTCAGTGGAGAGGGGAAAGTGAAAAGAGTCAAGGAAATCAAGAAAAAAGTGAGAGGTTATTTAAATCTATAAGCAGCAAACAGCCAGGGAGAAGTCATTGGGAAAAGATGAAGATGGATGATGCTGATGTTGCCAAAAGCCTGAATGAATGAATGTGTTTGGTCCATTATTCACGAGACAGGCTGAAGAAGGTCAAATTCTTGGAACTGAATTGAGTGAGATGTTAAAAGGTTTTATGATTCTGCTGGGGCAGAAAGGCAATTAGAACCATTAAAAGCTGACAAGGTACAAAGTTGAGAAGGATGAAACATTTCATTGTTTTAACGGGAATAGGAAAGGAAATGTTCTGGGTAGCACATGCTCTGTGAAGCAAGAGCCAGGCAGAACAGAGGTAGGTTTAGTGGAGTGAGAAAAAAGAAAAGAAAAGAAAAGAAAAGAAAAGAAAAGAAAAGAAAAGAAAAGAGGTGCCAAATACGAAGGTCTCTTTTATTTTCTCTATGCTCGTTTCATGAGGGATAGAGAAGTGTGTGTAAGGGAGATCTGTCTACATAACAGCAAAAAGAACTCTCTTGCCTTCAGTGAACCTTAAGGAATGGAAGTCCTGTGAATAATTAATATAAATAGTACATTAACAGTCCTACAATTGCTCCATGTAAAGAATAGTCAATATCTGCACAAAGGTGGCAGTAGAAGCAAGTGCTGGAGTTCCCCTCCGGTGGCTAATTCTCAAATTATAGTCAATAGGCACTGTGCAGAGCTGCTTATGTCATTGTGGCAAAGTGATGGCTGGCTTCAAGTAATGACAGTTCCTGCCTTTTGTAGCCCAGTCCAACTCATTCTAGGCTACAAGTTTGTTTGTTACCAACGAAACTAAACAGCAAAAAGGAACTATTTCCCTGGATAACTGGTCTGTGTCTTTCAACACAATCAAGTATTTGAACAATAATGACACATGGCTAAGGACAAAGGAGAAGAAAAACAAATCGAGTAGATATACACAACTCTGCCTCAGAACAAGAAATGGACTAGTTGATTTTTCAGATTCTAACTCTGCATTTCAATTATTCTAAAATGACCTGGTGAGATTAGAAAAAATATTTGATACCAATAAACAAAATCCTACAGCCTGGAAGAAAAAAATAGTATAGTACAGAAGAGGCTGGACAAACCAAGTACCAATATCATGGAGATGTATAATATTCATTTTATCTCCTTAATAATATCCCAGCTCTACCTTTAGATCTTTGATAATACCAAGACATAAGGCAATGTTCAATAAAATTTCCTTTTCGAATGGAATATCAAGGCAGTTGGGAGCCAGGCATTGATTAGAAGAGGCATACACTTCCTATGTGCTCAATATCTGTAACCCAGGCATGGCCAACCCGTTAAAGGCAAAGAGCCAAAATAGCGGTGGACATAGTGCAAAGATCTGAGGGGAAAGAAGCTGTCAAGCAAAAAAAAAAAAGGACCGCTGCCAAACTCTAGGTTAGCTTTTTGGCCACATCAGGCTCCCGTCGGCTGGCACCATCTTGCTGGTGCCATTTTGCTTCGCCACGCCAGACAGTTCCCCTGCACCCAGTGAGTGCCGGAGGCCCTTTGTAGGGGCTCAGGGGTGGCTTCATGAGCCGAGGGGGATGCTTCACAAGCCACACTTTCTGTGGTGAAGAGCTGCATGCGACTCGCAAGCCACGGGTTGGCCACCCCTGCTGTAATCACTAATGCTTTAGGTGGCACTTGCTTACAGGGGTCTGTGCACGTCACAAGGGGTGGGATTAACATCAGAAATGATTTTCCAAGGCATGAAGGACTGTTTCAAAAGCATGAATCTCAAATGAGATTTTCAAGGGTGCAAAGGAGAGTTATGCACCAAATACCTACATGACAATGGGAGCTGTATGCCTAATACCAATTTGTATCATTGAAGATCTCCCATCTTGTTCATGGCTTCATCCATTCATTGGAAACAGGATAATCAGTTTTGGGTTTTTCCATGGTACTCTCAATCTCCTAAAAATTGGGCACACACTGGATGCCGACCTGATGTTGAGAACAAATATAGCTTATTTCATCAAGAAGAAATAATAGCATTGCCTCAGATCCCACAACATGGCTTGATAACTAATGCTTCCCAATGGAACCCTAGAACTGCTCATAGAACTTCAAGCTCCACTTATCTTTAGGCCTCCTAGCAGGCTGATGTAAGTCACAGTGACAGCAGAGATCCATACAAGACGGGAGCTTGTTAGAAACACACAGTCCACACAAAAGGAGAACCTGAGCTTGCCGGGCCTGGAGCCTTATCTATGTCTTTTACACAAGAAGTTCAGAAATCTCTTGGTACCGACACACTCAATGGAGACACATATCAGGGATAGTCCCTGGGCTAGTCACTACTCAGCAAAGACCCTTTAACTATTATGCCCTCAGGGCTGCTTGGGCCAGTGGGAGGGCCTGCAGTATGTTCATCTCAGCTTTTAGACACTCTTGTGGTTCTATTATTAAAAAGGAGATATAGGTTTGGGTTTTTATTTGTTGTATTGCTTTGTGGGAAGGGGATACTCAATGGGTATGGGAGGGCAGTGTTGAGAAAGGATTGGAGAGGGGTGGGATGAAGGACAAACCACAACATGGCAATAGAGCAAATAAAGGCCATGTCTATACTGAGGGAGAAGGTCACATTTATTAAGGTCAATTTTTTAGCACCCAATTTTATAAAGCTGAAAGTGCATGTCCCCAGTGTGCACAAGAATTTGGCATATTTCCAAGTAGTGAGTCCCCAGTAGGGTGGCTACTGTTGACATTGAGGGCAATGCACTGTGAGTAGCTATCCCACAGTGCCTATGCCACTTTGCATTCTGGATTATGCTCCCAGATCATGCTGGGACCAAAACTGTGCAGCGGGAGGTTCTAGGTACATGTTGTCAGCGGCCCAGAATGCGCTTGTTTCCTCCCTCCCCTCTGCAATGGCAAACAGTCTATTTGTAGCCTTTTCCCTCTTGCTGGTTATCTCTGCAGATGCCATAGCAGCGTGAGCATGAAACACTTTGTGATGCTGATGTTACCTTTGTGCACCCAATGCTGGAGTATGTCCAGGGTCGGCTGGAATGAGGAAAAATCTCAGAGGACCATGAATATACTCTTTTGCAAAGCACTTGAGTAGAGCACATTGCAAATGCCACTGACATTCGATTCTCTGTACGAAGTGGAATGCTAATTTTGGTGCTGAGAGACAAGCACAGACTGGTGGCACTGCACTATGATGCAGGTGTAGGATGATCAGCCATGGGTGCAAAATTTTCGCATGTGTAAGGTCATTTTCATGGAACTTTGCAAATTGCTTTTCCCCCACCCTGAAGTTCAAGAATACCAGAATGAGGCTTGCTCTGACAGTGGAGAAGTGAGTGACAATAGTCCTGTGGAAGTGTGCAATGCCAGACTGCTACTGGCCAGTTGGGAATCAATTCAAAGTGGGCAAACCTACAGTGGGGGCAGCTGTGATCCAAGTAGCCAAGGCAATACCCTTCTGCTACAGAGGGTAGTCACTCTGGGAAATGTGGAGGACATAGTGGAGGGCTTTGCCACACTGTGGTTCCCTAACTGTGGTGGGGCAATAGATGGAACATACATCCCCATCTTGTCCCCAACCACCTTGCAAGGGAGTACATAAAGTGCAAGGGGTACTTCTCAGTGGTGCTGCAGGGGCTGTTGGATCACAAGGGCCGTTTCACCAACATCAATGTGGGATGGTCAGGAAAGGTGCATGACACACACCTCTTTAGGAACTCCTGCCTGTTTGGCAAGCTAAAAGCTGGAACTTTTTTCACTAACAGACAATTACAATTGGAGACATTGAAATGCCAATAGTGATCCTTGTGACCCAACCTACCCTTGCTCCTGTGGCTCATGAAGCAGCCTGGACTGCAGCAAGAAGCAGCTCAACTACAGTGTGAGCAGGTGCAGAATGGTGGTAGAATGTGTTTTGGGTGTTTAAAGAGAAGGTTCTGCAGTCTGCTAACTAGCTTAGACGTCAGCAAAAGCAACATTCCCTTTGTGGTGGAAGCCTGCTGCTTGCTCCATAATGCTTGTGAGATGAAGGGCAGAAATGTATCTGTCTGGGTGGAATGCCAAGGCACAGTGCCTAGCCAGGGATTTTGAGCATCCAGACACAGGGCAATAAGGAGAGCACAGTGAGAGGCAGCGCTAATCAAAGACGCTTTGAAAGACAGTTTTAAGAATGGCCAGTTTTGAGAGTCATACAAGTTGCTCTCAAGGAGGTCCCCGTGTGTTTAGTGTGCTTGCTTGTAACTCCCTACTCCTTCGATACAAGCAATAAAGAGACTATCATGCACAAATCATGCATTTGCATTAAATGAACACAGAGCAGTGACAGAAAAAAGTCCCAGGCGGGAGCTTTCGGGTGGCGGATGTGAGAAGGAGGGCCTTTTGGTTCGTGACACATCACTTCCCATTCCCTGCACCCTCCTTTTCTGACATTCCACATGCATTACCTCCAACAGTGCATTCCTCCACTCGCTCACGCACTCCCTGACCAAGTTGGCAGATTACATTTTCTCCTGCCCTATTCTGTTTTCGCCTACAGATTCGTTCCAGATGGAAAGCGGGTGTGGCCAGGGGAGCGTGCAGCATGCTGACTGCTGTTCCCACTGTAACAAAAAGTGAAGGGCAGACTTTACAGGAGATACCATGTATTGAGTAAAGCCTAATCTGTTAGTATGAAAGGAAGATCTGTCTAAAGACAATAGGGATGTGTTTTGTACAAGACTACAAATATGCTTTTAGGTAGTCACTTTGCAGCAGGTATACCTCAAGAGTTTTTCGGGGAGCAGCCAGACTTGGTTCAGTGGCAAGCATGGCAAGGAACAGACCAAGGCATGAGCCTGCGGGTGGGAGGGGATAGGGAATCCAGGTGTGGGGGCAGAGCAGGGCAGAGCAGGGGCTCATATGCCACCTGTGTGTTCAGCCCCCCCCCCTTTGCCAGAAGAGTGCAACTTTCCCTTCCTGCAGGAGTGGGTGGGTGTGAGGGAGGGGGGATGGAGTCTAGGGCTACGACTACACTATGAACTTTTTCTGGAAGAGGAAATGCAAATGAAGCACTCATTTGCATATCTTGCACTCTCATTAGCATATTCTCTTCTGTTCCTTTTTGCGGAAGAGGATTTTGTGCAAAAAAGCGCTGTGTAGACAGTGCCTTTTTGTGCAAAAACCCACTTTTGCACAAGATCCCTTCTTCCATGCTCCGTTGTGATCTTGGCATAGATATCTGTGTTTCTTTTGCTGGCTTGTAGTTCTGTGAGAAGATTCCTTTTCACACACAGCAGTGAGGTCCAGGACCTACTGCATGCTCCATGCTGGTGCTCTTCTGTGACTCTGGAAACTCATGAAGGCTATGTCTACATTCGCAGCTTCTTGCGCAAGTATGGCCGTTCTTGCGCAAGCATCCGCGGAGCATCCACACTGCCCGCCTGCTCTTGCTCAAGGAAATTTACAATACGGCGTGGTAAGAGAGGGCTTCTTGCGCAAGAACTATGCTCTTTTTTAACAGGTGTAAGCCCTTTTGCGCAGGAGCTCTTGCACAAGAGGGCAGTGTGGACGCTCGGCAGGGGTTTCTTGTGCAAGAAAGCCCTATGGCTAAAATGGCCATCTGAGCTTTCTTGCGCAAAAGAGCATCCACACTGCCATGGGCACTCTTGCGCAAAAGCACAGCTTGCACATGGCAGTGTGGATGTTTTCTTGCGCAAGACTACTTGCACAAGAACCCTTGTGCAAGATGTTTTTGCTCAAGAAGCCACCAGTGTAGACATAGCCATGGGAGTGCATGGAACTTGAACTCATGGAGCTCCTTGTCAGGTGTGCTGATCAGGTGTGCTGCCTGCTCCGGTCTCCTTGCCATGCTGGCCACACAGGAAATAAAATTCAAATTATCCCAGGCTTTACCTGTTCACATGGAGAACTGTAGAGTTAAAGATCATGGCCAGACCAGTCATAGCGGGGTACTGTGGAACACCTCCTGGAGACCAAGAACATTGACTTTCACAGTGTTGCCTCTGCACTACCAGAAAGTCAGCCATACAAGATCAAATTTAGTGGTTACTTCTTGTGAAGGCAGGAGTACAGAAATCGACTTTAATGGCCCTTTAAGTTGATGGAACAGACTTGGTAGGGTGGACTCATTGTTTAGAAAATCAGCCTAATGGGGCTAAGTTCAACCTAAACTCTAGTGTAAGACCAGGCCAGGGGGGACAAATGATCCACAGTCCAGGCTTCAGGGTTGAGTGAATGATGATATCAGAAAGCTGTTAAAGTTCCAGTGGGGCTGCAGGGGGTGGTGGAAGAATGTGACTGGCTGTGTTCTGTAATTTATTTTTGATTTTCCTGACAATTTACTGAGGGACAAAGAAAAGCACCAGACACTGGAGGGCATCTAATAGCAGACTAAATAAGACAGAGAAAACTGCACATTCGTAAATCTGATCTCAGCTGTGGAAAGTACCTGGAGAGCAATTATGCACACACAACATTTAGATATATGTAATTGCTCAAGGGGGAGTCTGTGCAGAAGGGAAGATTAGGTCAGATAAATGTGCTTAGCTTCTTGAAGTAGACAGGACACAGAGTGTAGATATAATTTATCTGGTTTACCTGGGAAAGGGGGGTGGGAAGATACCTCTTAATCTAGGCCACCCAAAATATGACTAATTTTCAAAGTCCATACATTTGGGTTACAAAGAGATTAATGCAGGGGTCTCAAACTCCTGGCCCATGGGCTATCCAAGGCTGGAGCAATTGCACAAGCTGGCTTGGGAGTCCCAGCAGGGGCCTGCCTGCTACAGGACCCCAAGACCTGCCCCTTTCAACTATCGCCCCACCCTCTGCCCCGCATTCCATCCTGTCCCCGAGGACATGGCTTCAGGGATCACCAGGAGGTTCTGCCAAATGCTCCGTGATCCAGAAGGACCTTAGACTGTTAATTGAGGTTGCAGGAACCAGGAACTCAGCAGCAGGTTCTTCTCTTCTACTTCTCTATGCAGTTGGGGGTCATTTACAGTTGTAGTGCCTTCCTGGGCTAACCCTTTCAAAGGTTTTCTGTCTTCTCCTTCCCCACCCCTCTGCCTCTTCCTCCATGGTAAATTATTCTAGGATGGGGAAAGAGGGCTCAAAACATTGCAATAGAGGGTAATTTTAAAATCCTGTGCCTACAATTAAAGAAGCCATCAGGGCTCTTATTAATTTTTTCGTGACCCAGGAATATTGCTGATTTCCATCAGCATCAATGTTCCCTCTAATTTTTCCCATCCCAAGCAGAATGAATTTTGTTATGTGCACCAAATGTGCGACATAGATGTGTGACACATCACCTTCATATTGATGCACATAACAAAATTCATATGGTAGGACTGGAGCCAAAGGGTTCTGAGTGTGGGATAGGGCTCAGGCCTGGGGCCAGAGGATTGGGGCGCAGAGGTAAGGGGTCTACGGCTGAAGGTGTGGGATCTGGGGTGGGGCTGGGCATGAAAGGCTCAGGGCTGGTACAGAGAGTTGGAGGCTAGGTCTCTTTTGGGATGCAGGAGGGGGCTCCAGGATGGGAGGTGGGCCAAGGGATTTGGAATACAGAAGGGGGCTGTGGGTTGAGGGCAAGGGGTTGGGGTTCAGGAGGGGTTAAGGGCTTTGGATGGAACTGGAGATGAGAGGTTTGGGATGCAAGAAGGAGCTCTGGGTTTTGGTAGGAGCTCAGGGCTGAGGTGCAGGAGGGGGTATGAATTCTCTAGACTGGGGGTGCGGACTTTGGGTGGGACTAGGGATGAGGGGTTTGGGGTGCAGGAAATGGTTCCAGGTTGGGAGAGTTCAGGGTGGAGTGGAGGGTTAGGCTCATGATTACTTGAGCAGCTCATGGGCAGTAGGTATAAGAGGCAGGGGAAGGCAGTGCCTTTCCAAACTGCCAGCTCAGCCATGCCCAGACTCTACCTCTAGTCTCCTCCCCAGCCAGTGCTGCTCCCCCAGTCTGCCAGGCTTGTCTGGGTTTCAGCACCACCAAGGCTGGGGCAATGCTGCCAGGACTCCTGGAGCTGAGGAGGCTGGGGCCATGCACTCTGGGGCCTGAGGGACCACGTGCCACATGCCTTCCAGGGCTGGGTGTGTGCATGTTCTCCAGGGTCAGCGGTCCCCATGCTCCAGGGAAGGTTGGGGCTGCAAGCTGGCCATCCTCCCTCACTGTGTTCCTGCTGGGGCCAGGGAAGGCTGGAGCTGAGGCTGGAGCCCAGGGCTGGGGAAAGCTGGGACCAGGGCGGGGACTTCATGCGCTTCTGCACTTTCTCCCTCCTCTGCCAGGGCTGGGGAAGACCTCAGGAGTCATCAAGTCTAACCGCCTGCCCAAAGCAGGACCAACCCCAACTAAATCATCCCACCCAGGGGTTTGTCAAGCGGGGACTTAAAAACCTCTAGGGATATGTGTACACAGTAGTGTGTACCTCAAAATAAGCTATCCAATTTGAGCCACACAAATTGCATAGCTTATTTTAAAATAGCTTATTTTGAAATTCGGCACTGTCTACACAGCACTTATTTTGAAATAAATAACTATTCCACTGACTTCCTTAATTCTCATACAACGAGGTTTACCGGAAAGGAAGTTGGAGTAAGAAGCCCGCTATTTCAAATTTATTTCAAAATAACAGCCTTCTTGTGCCGAAAGTGCATCACGTTATTTCAGAATAACAGACATTATTCCAAAATAACTCTGCTGTATAGACATACCCTAGGGATGGAGATTCCACTATCTCCCTAGATAACCCATTTCAGTGCTTCACCACCCTCCTAGGGAAATATTTTTTCTATTTTCAAAATCAAACGTTTGCTGCTCCCTAACAATTCTAGTGTTGTTCTTTATTTGTACCACAAGGGGTCAGTGTTGCCTCATGACAAGTTGTTCTGGTTTCTCAGCTACTCCAGAACAGATGGCACATTTGTTAGACTTCTCTGGGTATATTTTTCATTTATTGAAGTGCAGGGGAATTTCATGTTTGCAGCTAGAGCCAAACAGATAGTTAAAAATTTATATTGTATATTATTTCTTTGTGTATTTTTATTGATGGAAGTGGCAGAGTACCTGATTTATCTTCATTTGCTGGTTTGATAGGCATGTGCTAACAATCTGAGTGGAATGTTCATTTCTCCTTTGATACAATGCTTGTGCAGGTGATGTTTAGTGGGACATATAGATAAGCTTGATACCATTTAATAAGTTGTGTCATTCAATATTTCAGGTTCTTGCAGCATTGAATCTGGATGTGCATTATTCAGCTGTGAAGCAGAAATTCAAGAGACCCCATGTGCTTTAACAAACAAACAAACAAACAAAAACTATACTCTCTCCTTGGAAGCTGGACACTGGGCAATGATATATTGTGTGACCGTAGCAAGTCATGTATCTCTGTTTTTCCATCTGTAAAATGGGGAGAATGATAATTAGCTTTCTTTGTAAAGTGTTTTGAGATCAGTGGCTGAAAGCTCTACATCAGAGTTAAGGTTTATCATTACTAATCTGTCTCAATTTATTCATCTGTAAATTGGATGTAAATATATACCTCACTCGGGAAGAAACATTTTAGCAGGTCACAAAATGAATCAATAGACAAGCTTGGAAGCGAACCCAGAAAGTCTATCATTCTGCCTCTTTACATATTAGCAAATTGTTAGTATTATATTTTTACTTGCTGCTTCACGTTGCACATAGGTTAAGAAATGCACCTAATCATGAAATGCCCTTTTGACCCTGCGTCTTTGACCCTGATGCATATGCTTGCATCTCAAATCAAATCCCAGCAGTTTTTGCTTGGTTCAGTAAAAGGCAAGTTTGCAGAGACCGACAGGAAATCCATTTCTTTTTGGCAGATTTATCACAAAGATGCCTAAAGCAAACAGCAAAGTAAGTTTGCTTTAGTGGAGACAAACTCACACCTTTGCTCTTTCAAAGACCCTGTTTACAAGTAAAGCCATGGCTCACTTTGGCTTTTTTCTCAAGCTGCCGATCTATAGGTGTTGCCTGAAGGCCCTTGCAAAGGAAAAGTCAGGAGATATCCTGCTGCTATCTTGGTCTGACAGAAGCACTTGATGTTTGGAATATAGAATGGTTGTGTTTAAACAACCTCGCAGCTTGGCAAACTGAAACTGAAAGGATGGCGCATGTGCACTGCTGGTGCTAACAAACTCTGATTTTTGCGCCCAGGGGACAGTGCAAATAAAGTTATCAAGTGCATTACAAATCTTGCCAGTGTAAAGATTTAGTTTTGCAGGCTGATAATGGCCCTCTTAGAAACTGTTTAATGCCCTCTTTCCCCCTCAAAAAACTAGAGAGGCAAGGTTGGACCATGTTTTTTGAACATTTTCCTGTGCTTAAGTCTGGTTTGGTGCAGTACTTACCCGATTACAGACATGTATTATAGATCATGGATAGGATCCTACCAAATTCATGGCTGTGAAAAACATGTCTTGGACTGTGAAATCAAACCTTTCCCTAACATTTAGCTAATAGAGGTGCAGGTAGAGAGAGAGAGTGGGGGTGCCCCAGCTAGGGCTCCTACTGTACCCCCAGCACCTACTGCTAGGCCACTCCAGACCAGTAGGTTCTGAAGTTAGAGGTGGGTCTGGTGCTGCTGGGAGTGTCCTGCAGCTGGGACGGGGAGAGGGGGATCCAGAGGTGGGTCTAATCTACCCACAAAAGCAGTACTCATGAAGAGGGAGAGCAAATCCTGTCCCTTCCCAGCAGCTAGGAGCCAGGGGAAAATCAGCCCCATCTCCATCTCTGGGAACCTACTGCAGTTACAGGAAGCTCCCGGGCAAGGCAGAAGGGTGGAATCCCACAACCCTCCTTCAACAGATTTGCAGCCTCCCCCCAGATGGCTTTTGGGTCCAACACTGGGTCCTATGCCCATGAAATTGACCAGAATGGACTGAGAATGTGGTTGGGACCAAAGGTGTGGTGTGCCCTGGTGCAACATCCAGCAAAGAGCTGGCGGGGGTGCTCCACTGAGAGCCAGCTGGCGGGCAGTGTGGCTTGCTGTGTGCTCTCCCCACTGGGTTCCTGGGGCTCCTGCTGCAGCCTGGCACTGGCAACCCAGCGCATGCAGCCTGCTGAGGCAGGTAAGTTAGAGGCCAGTTGGGGGCATGCTGAACGGGAGGTGTGCGCATGCCCAGCCGGGCTATGGGTGCATCTGCGCCTGTCCGGCTGCATCTGAGGTGGACAGCAGTCAGCACATGTGCTGTCTGTGGCATGCGCTGTTGCCAGTGGCCCCTGGGAAGAAGCTAGGGAAAGGGTGCAGCAGCCAGGGGGTCTCTTACACTGCTGACTGTTTCCCGCCAGGAGCGGCCCTATATGAGCTGCCTGCAACTGGCGCCCTAGGCGAAAAGCGCGATTGGCGCGTGATCGGCGCCCCCGCCTCCAAAGCCCTCAACGGCCATTTATCTTGGCACCCTAGGCGACCACCTAGTTCACCTGTATTGACGGGCCACCACTATTTCCCACCAGCAGTGTCCCCACGCAGTCAGCCCACAACACCCTTATGGCAGCAGCAGCAAACAGGAGCATTGGGGCAGGAACCCATCCACTAGCCAGGGAAAGTAATCCGGCCCTAGGGATCCCCACTCCCGGCCTGACCTGACTCCTGCAGCTCCAGCAGCCCCCTGCTTTTGTATGTCCTCATGTCCCCAGGCTCCTGCCCTGATTCCTGCACCCTCCACACCCCAACCCTCAGTCCTGAGCCCCCCGCACTGCACTTCACACTTATATTTCTTACAGGTACTGTCGTATCGCAATCCCCCCACTACCTGCCCACCTGTTGTGACAGGACAGTACCTGTAAGAAACTGAAGTTACTTTCACCCTTGGTAGGGCCCTAATCATGGGTAAGTGGGAACCATTCTTTAACAGTATTCACCATAGCCCTGTCCTTGATATGGTTGAGGTGTAAGGATTTAAATTTCAAAGGACCAGAGTCCACTGAAATGAGTGTCTATTAGGAAGTATGTGAAATAGCTAGAGAACAGCAAATGGTTGACTTGTTGAAAAGCAGTGGAGCTTTTCCAAAGACCAGTGATCTTGTGTATTTAGAATAGTCTCTCTAGACGTTTTTTTCTAATTCATTTTTAGATGTGTTCTGAGACAGGACAGTATCTAAGTACACAACTGTTCCTGCATCGTTTTCTGCAATGGTGAGCTACGAGGCACTTCTCTCATACTTTGCAAGGTGACATGCGTTTTCTGAGACTGCTGTTGGGCCTCACACACAGAACTCACAGGCAAATGTTTGGCTACCACTCAATGAGCCGTTAAACCTACTGGTAATTCGGATGAGCAGAGCAGACTCTTGCAAATCAGAGATTTTTTTCAATAATAATGGTACATGAAGCCCAGTTTTCAAACTTAAAAGTCCCTGTTAGGTGACCAAATTTTGCAGTTGGGTGCTCAAATTGACATGTAGATGTTATAGGGGCCAGCTGGGGTGCACTGTAGGAGAGGTGTGCATGTTCCCAGCTGGGGTACTGGTGTATCTTCACCTGGCCTACTGCCTCCTCAGTGGGCAACCAAATTATTATTGTTCATTATCTAGATGCCTCAGCCAAGATCAGGGTCATGGAGTAAGAAGCAGGGTCAAATAGTAAGAAGCAGTTAAAGGACAGGAGGAGAAACAGAGTCACAAATATATGATGTGACTAGCTCATGGTTACACAGCAGGTCAGCTGGGAAGAAAACTTAGATCTCTTGAATCCTAATACATAGCCCAGTCTGCTTCACTTACTGGATTTGAACTTAGGCAACTGTTTGAAACTTGGGAGTAACATGCTTTTGTTCAATCAAATATGTTGTCTTGAGCCATTCTATATGCTTTATGGAAATATGTTTATGAATATGACATAACTGAAATATGCTTTATTCAAAGTGCCCTATGAAAGGTATCATTGGAAAGCTTGTAATCTACTGAATATGATTATCTCATTTGTATGCATGTATCATTCCTGTATTTGAAGTTAGAAATATGGAGTACAAATATGTGTTATTAAAGGAATCATGCTACACGAGGGCCATTAAAATGGTACTTCAGGAACGTAATAGCCAGTTGTCTAGAAAACAATGAACTGGAAATTGACTTGTTTTTCCTGTAAGCCTGGGCTGAAGGTCTATGGTTGGTCCGATCAAAACATGTGACTATGTCACCTGATGCTGGGATCCATCTTATATGCTGAACTTTTCCATTGAAAGTGTGAAAAAGTATAAACTGAGCAGAAAAGATTCCTGCGTTGGCAAAATCTAAAAAGATGGGAGCAAACAATAGGGGCAGCTACCAGATGTCAGGACACCCTTGCTTTCCATCCAAGATGGCTTTGGAAACATCTAAGACTTAACAGGGGGAAGGGCCAAGTCTAGATTGGAAGGCTGTTCAGTCTATGAAAGAAACTTATCAGAATAACTAAGAGTGAAATATATTATGTAACCAATTTTGTAGTGTATTCTTAGCTTGTACGTTTTGTTTTATTTTGTTTAGTAACCTAGGGTACGTCTAGACTAAAGGCTTCTGTTGACAGAGGCTTTGTCAACAGATACTGTCGGCAAAGCTTCTGTCGACAAAGAGTGTCTAGACTACATCTAGTTCTGTCGACAAAGCAAGCCGCTTTGTTGACACGAGAGTGTAGACGCAAAGGACAGTGTAGATGCAATAACGCCTTCTGTCGACAGAACTCTGTCGACAAAAGGCTTTATTCCTTGTAGAATGAGGTTTACCGCTGTCGACAATACTGCCGAGTTCTGTTGACGTTATGTTGACAGAACTCGGCGGTAGTGTAGACGCAGGTATAGTTTTGTCGACAAAAGTCCACTTTTGTCGACAAAACCCTGTAGTCTAGACACACCCCTACATTGTACTGTCTGCTCTCTCTCATGACCATTTAAATCCTATCTTTTATATTTAATGAAATCACATTTGTTTATTAATGAACCGAATGTAAGTAATTGTTATCAGTGAGGGTGGCAAAGAATCTGTGAATCTCTCTCTTTACTCTGAGAAAGAGGGTGAATGTGAACTTACCTTGTATACAATTTACACAGATTTATCTGGGGTTCAGATCCCACTGAGGCTGTGCATTTAGGTACTGGGCAAGTCCCTTTGACTGAGTCTTCCCAGAGCTGAGCTAATCTCAGTGTCAGTATTATACTGCAAAGGGATGTGATCTTATTTCTGTGTCAGTGCTCAAGGGAGCCAGAGAGCCTGGTTCAACAGGACAGAGATGAGGGGTGCCCAGTAGGGCAGGTAGGCAGGCAGGCTCAGTGGTATTTCAGCACATTAAGTGATTGTCCCAAAGGCATCTCTATGACTTAAACCCATCACATGTGTGATCTGACAGTTTTCATGGGGTACTGTTGGTGGCATTACTGTGTTTATGAAAACACATTTTTTGTCATCAGTCAGGTGGGATCATCTCAATGGGTTCCTGACAGGTCTTTTACTCTGTCAATGATGATAAACTTTCGGCTGCATGAGTGTGTGTGCTCCCATCTAACATATTAACCATGAGCAATTAGTCAACAGGACAGACTCTGAGAGAGCCCCCAGAGACCACAAACCAGATGAGGATCAAAAGCACCCAGCTAGGATTATTGCCAAGCTAAGTACAATAATATTTGTCAGTGAATAGACTCGCTGCTACACCACAATATATATGTACATCATGGCAATGGAATAAAACCCAATCAATGCTCAGTCGACGATCACCCTTTGGGGTACACTTTTATACACAGGTACAAACAAGTTACACATGACTGCTGATGTATCAGGTTGCTACCCTCTGTTAGCTAGTTACCGCCCCTTATCTCATAGAAAGGGGAGTTTCCATTACTATCCTTCATTCTGTCAGTTTAGACCCTCTCCTGAACCTAGGTCAGTGGGTGTGTTATTTGTGGGGATGCAGTTAGCACCAAGATGTTTCTTAATGAGGTGTTCTGTTACAAGCCTTCTGGAATGTGCTCATGACCTACCTGTGCCTAGTCCCTCTGAGGTATGAGTATTTCTGTTCTTTCAGCCCTGTTCTTGCCAACTTCTATGAGTAGGGCCTGCCTCTTGCTCACAGGTTAACTCTGCTTTATATTAGCAAAGTCTTGACCATTGCTGTCTAGGCCTCAGGCCTCATACCCAGCCTGTGATGCGTGGATTTATGTTTCAGACCCTCATCTTACCACAATTTTAAATATGGCAGCTTTTTACATTCAATCAATTTTATTCATATTTGGTCAGATAAATTCAAAATGCTCATCAAATTATTCCCATTGTCTAGCCTCCTTCAGAAGTTATTGTTATATAGTTGTTAATTTGAACACGATGCCATAGCATGAACTACAGAAAAGAAAAAAAGGGTCTGAAATACAAATCACTGGAATCTTCTGATAGTTGATTCTCTCTCTGTATATAACATTCATGATTGGTTGTGCATCCCATGGTGGAGTACATGCATATGTTAAATTTTCAGTTTTCTCATAGAATTTTTCATTGGGTTGAAAAGAACAACTAAAATGAGAAAAAAATAATTAGAGGGACAATGGCAAATCTAAAATTTTCTCCATGAATCAATGTTCTGTTTTGAAAATCCCCTTGATGGCAGTAGAGTCTTAAGTATGTTCCGAAGTGCTTTCTTTTGGGTACCAAATCCTATTATCTAGGTTAGCTCATCTGTATTCAAAAGATCAATGTTGCATTATTACAAAGATCCTTTCAAGTGTAAAAAGGATGGCACTTCATTACAGAAAGTAAAAGAAACTAATCAAACTTTCTTGGTAAAATCATTGACTTTTTTAAGTAAAGGGCAAATTTAAGAATTTGAAAGTCCGAGATGTGAGAGAGCCTCTCTGTTCAATTTCTGTCTTTTTCTGACTTAAATCTCATGTAAAGGCATTTCTTGGTTTTCATGTAATCTGAAGAAGAAGGTGACACTATGCAGCTCTCGATGGATTCCAATTAC
Organism: Pelochelys cantorii; assembly: GCA_032595735.1. Classification (NCBI taxonomy): domain Eukaryota; kingdom Metazoa; phylum Chordata; order Testudines; family Trionychidae; genus Pelochelys; species Pelochelys cantorii. The sequence continues at coordinate 31,054,324 of CM064340.1, forward strand.
ACAAAGTTGCCATTTGTCCCCCTTGAATCTAATGTACTGTATATCTGTGGAAAAGTGTTCACTTTGCAAGAGGTTCATTGAATAGAAAGACCGCAGAATAGATAAAACTGTCCAAAACAAATAGCATACATGCTGTGCACTAGAGCTGTGCATAATGAATGTAACATCACATGACACTTGCCTTGAAAGTTGTCATTTAGGACAATGTAAATTGTTCACAGAAAATAGTTGATTTATCTTTTTTCCCTCTACTACTGCTTGTGAATTGTCTGCAAGCAATTGTGAAATTCCCAGGTTCATTAATAATACCTAGTTCTTACATGGCACTTTTCATCCCTTAGTCTCAAGTATGTTGCAAAGGAGCTTTACTAAATATTATCCTCATGTTACTGAAGGGGAAAGTGAGGCCTAGAAAGATGATGTGACATGTCAAAGGTCACCCAGCAGGTCAGTGTCAGAGTTGGGAATAGAACGCAGGTCTCTTGAGTCCCGTCTAAATTTCTTTCATGAGTAAGTCTTGCTTTGCAGATCATTTGTAAACAGTTTGTGGTAAATATCCACAAACTGCGCTGTACTGAGAGGTGCAAAAGTTGCTGTTCTTTGTATTTTCTTTCCTGGTTTGTGACTTATGTGGCTCGCCAAGCCAGGCACAAACTGCAATTGAATATGCAACTCAAAATTCCCTTTTAGTAACTATTTGAGCTTCAAATTCATTATCATGAATAAAACTCCAGTTCTTGATTGTCCACAGGAAATGAACACAAATGGGTTTTGAACACAGCCAAATTGAAATTCACTTTTGAATTCAAATGAAAGTATGTGGGTAGCTTTTCTGTCATAGTTTGCTCAGCTCTACCCCTGACAGGTTCACAAATTATTGGTGTGAACTTAGTTAGCTGCGTGGTTTTTCACTGACATCAGACAGCAGTTTAAAACCAGGTAAATTCTGGCAGCTTTTACAGAATTTTACTTTGGGTTTGTGAAGTTGGAAGAATTGGCAACAATCCCCCATAGATCTGAGTCAGAGAGGGAGTTTGCTTGAATCATGGCAAAGCAAAATCAGAGTTTTGCACAGAGTAGTTCTTGTCTTTCAAAAAGCATGGTAAAATTTTGCAGAAATTTGGATGTATGTAACGAATGCCTATATGGTTTAATAGCTAGTGCTGCTGCCTACTCTGCTGACATTGGGACACTAGGTATGAATTTTGTAAATGCTTCAATAAGATAAAATAATAAACTTCCAATAAGATCATATAGCTTCAAGAAGAAATAGTCTCCAGTTGCAGTGGGGATCTAGGTTAGATTTTAGGAAAAGCTATTTCACAAGGATGGCAGTGAAGCATTGGAATGAGTTGCCTAGGAAGGTGGTAGCATCTCCATCCATAGAGCCTTTTCAGGTAAGGCTTGACAAAGCTCAGACGGGATGTGTGAGGTGGGGTTGGTCCTGCTTTAAGCAGGGGGTTGGACTAGATGACCTCCTGAGGTTTCTTCCAACCCTAATCTTCTATGATTCTATGAGTATTTTGTTAAGGACCATAGTCTGGTTTCCTATGCTAAACAGAAAATGTCTTCGCCACAAAACTGGCTTTTAAATTTCCGTAAGTTCAGTTGTATTTTTCACAATTTGCTTTGGTAAGGTAGGTAAGGTGTCATACAATATCTACGGTTCAGCCCTGTGTACTGGCCAGCACAAGTTGAGCTGGTCAAAAAAAGGAAAATATTTTGACATTTTTTCCAGACCTTTTTTAAAAAAATTGAAATTCAAAAAAAATTTGATCTGCTCTAAGAGGAAAGCCAAGACTATGTTAGTTCCCACTTACTCCTTCAGAATAGGCTTAAATAGGGCTTAGCAACATGTAGGCCTCATGATGGTCCTCTGCTTAGTAGAAAAATTCACCAGAAGTGAAGTAGCCAGGTACATTACTCTAATCACAATTTGACAGTGTACAAAAATATGATTTAAGGGGCCTTAAGCAGCTGCCAGTGTGGTGAATGGATCTAGTTAGTGCTGAATTGATTTGCTTTCATGCTCATGTAATTCAGCTCTTCTGAAAAGAGAATTCAAATTGTGACCCCTGGAATTGAGTGTGATGTTTGCTATGTGCCAGTGGTATTTCTAGGACTTAGCATCTGAAGTGGCGGGTATGGAGAGGGGTGGCAAAGCAGCTACATAGGGGCACTGTCCTTAATTATTTTCTGGTGTACCACTAGCCTTCTTAATTTAAAACAATAATGGTGAGACAATCTGATGCTTAATAGAGATGTGTTTTATCAACCCCTCAATTACTGTGTAAATATTGATAATTTAAACACTTCTGAAGAGCTGCTACTGTTGCTACTTTTTACAGCTGGAGTGACAAGGCCATTCCTATGGGATGGCTGATACCACAAAAGCAAAGTCACATCCTTTCGCTGTTCCCTTATGTAGTATGACCAAAAGAGGAAACTCCTTATGTCTATATTTAACATTCCCATAGGCAGATTCTGAGTCTAGTGCCTGGTTACATATAAGTGAGAGCCATTCCCCACTGAAGTAAATGAAAAACACCCCACAGGCTTCACTGGATTCTGGGTCAGGACTATATATATGACGTCTTTAGAAAATACACCATGCAGAAAACTCATGCACCCTCTAATGCAGAGGACACATATGGCAGAATGTTGGGGATAGATTTTATTAAGATTTAAAAGAAAATATCAGTTCTAATTATTCATTGTCATAAGTTTTTTAACACAAACTGAAGTCCTGCACTGGCCGCTACATGACATAGGCAGCGTAATAGGTTTTCTGTTAGTTCTATGTTCACTGAGAAAACTTAGATCTCCCCAATAGGGCTGTATGGATGTAAGTTTACTGTGTGGACTTAAGCCCCAGATGGATAGTCCCTTGAAGCCAATGGAGAGATTCCCATAGACTCCAAGGCCTAATAGGCATAAGGCTTAAAATAACAAAATATAAAGTCTTTGCATGTGATTTACCTATATGAATTATCCGTTTAAATACTTTGAGCTTCCTGTGTACTAATGAGCAAGAAGATGCCCCAGTCAAGATGTCACGTTATCATGCTCTGCTGTCACCATTTAGTTATCAGCTACTAAAGCTTTTCCATATTTTTAGTGCACTAGACTTCCTTCTCTATTATTAAATCTTGTTCATAGGAATGAAAATGATTCAGAGTATTAAACACAGCTGTTATCTCACCCTGTCTAAAGTTCTTGTAATAGGAATACATTCCACTTCTCTAGCACAGAAGGATACTTACTTAGTTTCCGTGGAATCAAAAACAGGCACTCTTCAGCCACTTCACTTAATCTGTATTCACTCAAAGGGATTCCATCTACAAAATAACTTCTCTTCACTAGTTGTTAGTTAACTATGTAAAACTAGTTAGAGGTAATGATAATCAGTGAGATGAATTAAGTTCTGCTGTACTGAGGGAACAAAGTGAAGTTGCAACTAATCAGCTGTTTTCAAAACATGGAAAAGAGGTGTCATATATTTGGTTTTATGGTCTCAGTATGTAAATTGTTGTTTATAGGATTGTCTGTAAAGCTAATTCAGCCTTCACCCATTTGAAATAAAAAATAACATACATTTGCCAATTATGGGAACAGGGACTGTTTAACACTCCAAACACTAGATCTAATATTTAAAACATCAGAATACTTCTAATACCTTCTAAATTTCATGTTAAAAAATGTGTATGCACAGAGGCCCCAGTCTGGTAAATTTACATATAATCAACTTTAGTCATATGATTTTCACATTTATTTGTGGACACCTCCAGTACCGGGTTGTTTGTGGGAGAAATTACTGCAAATGAGCATGCAATCACGATAATTACGCATTAAAATGAATAGAATAATAGAATCTAGGGTTGGGAGACACCTCAGGAGGTAATCAAGTCCAACCCCCTGCTAAAAGCAGGATCAGCCCCAACTAAATCATCACAGCCAGGGCTTTGTCAAGCCAGGACTTAAAAATCCCTAGGGACGTGGATTCCACCACCTCCCTAGGCAACCCATTCCAGTGCTTCACTACCTTCCTAGTGACATAGTTTTTCCTAATATCCAACTTAGACCTTTCCCACTGCAACTTGAGACCATTGCTCCTCATTCTGTCATCTATTACCATCTCCATCATCTTTGGAACTCCCCTTCAGGTACTTAAAGGCTGCTCTCAAATCTCTCCTACCTCTTCTCTTCTATAGACTAAACACAAAGAGGCTGAGGCCTCTTCTCATAAATCATATGCTCCAGCCCCCTTATCATTTTTTTGCTATCTGCTGGACCTCTCTCTAATGCATCCACTTCATTTCTGTAATGTGGGGGAGGGCAGAATTGGACGCAATACTCCAGATGTGGCCTCACCAGTGCTGAATAAAGGAGAATACTCACTTCCTAGATGTGCTGGCAATGCTTCTACTAATGCACCAATATGCTGTTAGCTTTCTTGGCTACAAAGGCACACTGTTGACTCATATCCAGCTTCTCATCCACTGCAATCCCCACATCTTTTTCTGCAGAACTGCTGCTTAGCCAGTTGGTCCTCAGCCTGTAGCAACGCTTGGGATCCTTGTATCCCAAGTGAAGGACTCTGCACTTGTCCTTGTTCAACCTCATCAGATTTCTTTTGGCCCAATCCTTCAATTTGTCTAGGTCAGTGGTCTTCATCCCTTTTAAACACAAGATCACTTTTTAAATTCAAGTGAAATCCAGGATCTACCTCAAATCCAAACACCCTTGCCTTGTCTTCTTTCCGCCCCTTGTCTGAGGTCCCACCCCTGCTCACTCCATCCTCCCCCCCCCCCAACCTCATTCACTTTTATAAGGCAGTGTGCAGAGGGTTGGGATGCAGGGAGAGGGATGCAGGATAAAGGATTTGGAGTGTGGGAGGGACTCTGAGCTGAGCTTGGGGCAAGGAGTTGAAGTGTAGGAGGGGGGTCAGGATGCAGGCTCTGAGAGGGACATTGGGTGCAGGGGGGACTCAGGGTTAGGACAAACTCAGGGGATTAGGGTGCAGGAGGGGTTCAGGGCCGGGGCTGAGGTATGGAATGCAGGCTGTAGTTGGGCACTGCTTACCACAGGTGGCTTCTGGATGGTGGTACAGTGGTGCTAAGGCAGGCTCACCCCTACCCTGGCCCTGCAGCACTCCCAAAAGCAGCCAGCACTCCCAAAAGCAGCCTGTGCCCTCTGTGCTCTGTGGAGCTGGAGGGGGAGAGAAGTGCACCCAGATATTAGCACCCCCTCCTCTTCTTCCCATGCCTTGCACAGCAAGCAGGAGGCTCCCGAGGTTGGGAGGCAGCTCCAAAGCAAAGGGCAGGAGTAGCACAGCAGTGCCGAGAGGGGTAGATGAAGTGCCAGCATTTGATAGCCTCCAGGTCAAACCTGTCAGGATCACCTATCAAAGGCGCCAAGATCTACCAGTAGATCCCAATCTACTGGTTGGTGACCACTGGTCTAGGTCATTCTGGACCCTACCTCTACCTGCCAGCATATCTACCTCTCCCCCTAGCTTAGTGCCATCTGCAAACTTGTGAGGGTGCAATCCATCCCCTCATCCAGGTCATTATTAAAGATGTTGAACAAAACTGGCCCCAGAACCAACCTTTGGACACTCCAGTTGATACTGACCGCCAACTAGACATCGAGCCATTGATCACTACCAATTGAGCCTGACAGTGTATTCAGTCTTCTATCCAACGAATAGTCCATTTATCCAATCCATGCTTCTTTAACTTGCTGGCAAGAATACTGTAGGAAACCATTTCAAAAGCTTTGCTAAAGTCAAGGTATATCACATCCAGTGCCTTCCCCTTTTCTCAGAGCCAGTCTTAAAAGGCAATCAGGTTGGTCAGGCATGAATTGCCCTTGGTGAACCCATGTTGACTGTTCCTGATCACTTCTCTTTCAGGTGCTTCAAAATGGATTCCTTGAGAATCCCCTCTGTAATTTAAGGTGAGGTTGATCTATCTGTCTACTTCTTCCCTTTATAAAAGATGGGCACTACATTTGCCCTTTTCCAATTATCTGGGACCTCTTCCGATCTCCATGAGTTTTCAGAGATAATGACCAATGGCTCTGCAATCACATCAGCAAACTCCTCAGCACCCTCGGATGCATTAGTTCTGGCCCCATGTATTTGCATGTGTCCAGCTTTTCTAAATAGTTCCTAACCTGTTCTTTCTCCACTGAGAGCTGCCACCTCCTCCCCATACTGTGCTGCTCAGTGCAGCAGCCTGGGAGCTGACCTTGTCTGTGAAGACAGAGGTAAAAAAAGCATTGAGTACTTCAGCTTTTTCCATCTCATCTGTCACTAGGTTACCTCTCCACATTCAGTCACATTCCCTGACCACCTTTTTATTGCTAGTATGCCTGTAGAAACCGTTTTTGTTTCCTTTCACATCCCTTGTTAGCTGCAATTCAAATTGAAGTTTGGCCTTCTTGATTACACCCCCGCGTGCTCAAGCAATATATTTATACTGTTCCCTAGTCATCTGTCCAAGTTTCCACTTCTTGTCAGCTTCCTTTTTGTGTTTAAACTCACCAAAGATTTCACTGTTAAGCCAGGCTAGTCACCTACCATTTTTTCTTGTCTTACTGCATATTGTGATGGTTTGCTCCTGTGCCTTCAATAAGGCTTCTTTAAATTACAGCCTTTGAGGGGTTGATTGAATTGGAGGCAAGGCTTTGAGATGGGACACCTGCTTCCAGCCAACAGCCTTATAAAAAAAAGGTATGTATGTGCAGAATAATTCTCTCGTCTCTGTGACAGCTGGTTCTAAATCTCTGGTTTCTCTTTGTACTCATAAGGAAACAGGGTATAAGTTAGCCATGAACTAATGTTGATTATGAAGTATCTTTCCCTATTGGCGGGATTTTTCATTTCCCACTGAAATGTGTGGTACTAACCACCATCAAAGATTGGATAATGGATTAGATGGACCACTGGTCTGATCACGTGTGCCAATTCCTATAATGTTCATATGTTTTTCATACAAAATGTGGGATCAAACATGCACAACATACACAAAAATGTACCATGTTGTAAAACAGGATACGTTTCATATTTTAAATAATATCTGATTGGAAAGAAGATATTTTGTAATAACCTTATATTTAAGATATGTAGAATAATCAGTGGGCAAATCTGAAACAATTTAAGTACTGCAAAACTTGGATTCATACCGTTGACAGATGTGCCTACATATAATACAGTTTTTGGCAAATGTGTTGGCTATGTTTTTTTATGGGAGTATTTACATTTTATCTAGTTTTTCCAGTGTATGTAACAATTCTATTAAAAGTGTCTGTGGCATTTCTGCCCTAGAACAAAATGTCCTCAGGGAAATCAATGGTAGTGGCCTGTCTTTGCCATGGCTTCTGTTTGCAATTTCTGTCACTGATATATTGCTGCTTAACAGGATGCAGGCTGAAATCCTCTGCCATTTTATTGTGACTTATGGAGGCTAACGTGGAGTGCAGTAAGCTATTAAGTCAGATTGCAAGTTCCTTTATAGGGTTATTTCTGTACAGTTTAAAATTGTATTTGTTCAAGAAGTGCTTGGATAGATTCATCCTTTTCAGGTGTTGATTTCAAGAGAAAAACTGTCTGGTGTAAGAGAATTATACAAGCAAATATGAAACTTTGACAAAAGTTTTATTTTTATGTTTCTGTTCTCAATTTGTTGTCTATAAAAGAATGGAAAAAAGAAGCTGAAGTAAAGCAAATCTCAAAGCATAAATGCATTAGTATCCCTTCTTAGAAAAATACTGTCAAATTTGTGTGTGTGTGTGTGTGGTAAAATCCTTTCTCTATATATGGAGCTCTTGCTTTTTATCTCTCTGACCGACCTGTCTAAATTATTTAAAAAAACAACAACAGAGGACCCAGTTATAACCCGATTAAAAATGGTGTAGATTGGCTCTAACTGTGACATTAATAACTAATCTATATCCTTTTTTGTGCTACCATTAGATATGGGGACAATCCTTCTACCTCCTGGTTTTACATACATAGAGAGATGATTATTCCCTGTACCAACAGTGACTCCCTCATTCTGTCTGGTCCTGTCCCCCCAGAGGCCTTAGAGCAGCTTAGAGGCAGCTCTAACTTACATTGCTTGTATATGTTAGCTACAGATTTCAATGTAATCCCAGGATATTTCTCTGACAGTGGGAAACAAACCTCCAGGACCTGCGGCCAACATCCATTTGTCGGATTGCCAGGTTTTTTTTTTTCCATAATGGGAGTTTGAATGGTCTTCATCTTCTTAACCAGGCCTCCATTTTGTGTAGCCATGCTCACCTTTCCAGGAGGATGTCAGTTTTCATCAGGCAAGTGTGTGGGGAAGGTATGCTGAGATAATGGCAAAAGCAGCATGACTGAATTCCATATTAACTGTACTTGTGCTTGTGTGAATAAAATCTGTTCACACAAAGCAGAAAGGGAATTTGGCAAATGGTCCTGAAACGTTTGGAATCTGGCAAAAAGTTAAGCAAGGAGCTTTGTTTGATGAAGAGTTAATTTTTCTCATTGTGCTTTTGACTCCTGTGGCCTTGACTGTTTCTGGGTTTTCTGTTTTGTAAGGATTCACATATGATGCAACAACATATTCTATTAAACCTGTCTCCCCATCACTTTATCTCATTAACTGCTTGATCACTGTGAATAAAAATAATCTTCTATTAACTCTCAACTTCAAAAGAGCCAGATTTTAGATCAAACAGTTCCTCAACAGCTCTTTAAAATTCTCTTTAAATCTGAGAGGTTAACTTCAAAGAATACCTTATGGGTGTTCTGAGCCCAGTTGACAGGTAAACAGTAATTTGTGTCCACAGATATGCAGCTAATAAAGTGCTTTTAAACCATGGGTAGTCTCCCCCCCTTATGGATTCAATGCTAGTGAGAGGTTCTGGATTGACAGCAATGGAAAAGGATGTACTAATTAGCTACAGAACAGCCAGCAGCAATCCACCAGAGTACTTCAAACATCTGTTGGAAGAGGTGGAAGGAAGTAATTTGTCTCCATCTTCATTCAGTGTTTGGCCATTCTTCTGAGATTAACAAACGTGATGGAGACACCTGTCCATTAGGAACTGAATTAAGGCTACAAAGCCTTTCACATTGAGCAATGGTAACCATATGGTAACCCCCTCCTCTCCTACTTTTGTAGGAGAAGCAAAATGATATCTCTGTTCTGTTAACTCAGTGTAATTTTTGGTAACAAAATAATATGCCCAAAGGTTGGCATTTTGTGTGGGGCCCAATCTACTAGGCAGCATCTGAGAACACCCATGAGAACACCCATTGCTCCATAGGCAAGCTAGATGGGGAATGCCTCTTCTGAGGATCTTGCTGGAGTTCAGGCAAGAAGCAGGTGCATGGGATATCAAGACTGAGGCAATTGTGCACATGCCTCGTGGCAGTTTCTCGGAGCTTAAGGCCACATCTTCACTATGTGGAAGATCAAGGTCTTCTAGTGAAGACCCGCTAAATCGAACTCAGAAGGCACCCCCATCAGTAGCGGTACTCCTGTTCCTCACAAGGAGTAAAGAAAGCTGACAGGAGCATTTGCTCCTGTCAAACTCCCACTGTGGATGGCGCAGAAACTTGATTTAAGATATGTTGACTCCAGCTATGTAATCAAAGTAGCTGGAGTTGCATATCTCAATTTGACCTTCCACTGTAGAGTAGACCAGGCCTAAGGGATTTTATTGGTGGAAATTTAGGCACCCATGGAATTTAGACGTGTGCAGGGTTAGGGGGCAGCTGAATGGGGGTTTTGAGAATCTAAATTTTGGATTTGGACACCTAAATCCCTTTTGAATCTAGTCCCAAGTTTTTGTGCCTCTTCCATTTAAATGACATTTCTGATAATGCTACCTGGTGGGTGCATCTCCAAAAAGGACATTTTAGTACTAGCAAATGACCCATCATGTAAACGTATCTTGGATGTACTACAGCTCTTCATGGACAAGTGCTGCAAGATAAATGAGAATACGATGTAGTGTAGCAAACCTCTTAGGTAGTGACAAGAAGTGGTGGTTCTGTGGGTAACAAAAAGGAGGCAGAGTATTATACCCCAAAGCCAGGCTATTTTCTGCTAAGATCTCATCAGCTGTTACAAGCAAACAGGATCAGGCTGCATCAGTATTATTGTTATTTATGGTAGTACCTTTGTACTACCATAAATAGGGTAGGGTTGTAGGGTTGCCATCTTTCTAATTGCACAAAACTGAACACTTTTGCTCCACCCCTCCTCTGTGGCCATGTGGGCTCTGGGGTGGGGCTGGAGATAAGGGTGCTGGAGTGGCCTCTAGGCTGGAGGGTGGGACTGAGAGTTTCAGAGTGCAGGAAAATGTGCAGGGCTGGAGAAGAGGCTTAGGATAATAGAATCATAGAACTGGAAGGAACCTTGAGAAGTCATCAAGTCACCACGGCAGGGCCATCTAGACCACCTGACAGGTGTTTGTCCAACCTGCTGTCAAAAGTCTCCAGTGATGGAGATTCCACAACCTCCCTAGGCAATTTATTGCAGTGTTTAACCACCCTGACTTCTGGGAAGTTTTTCATAATGTCCAACCTAAACTTTCCTTGCTGCAATTTAAGCCCAGGGGTGCAGGCTCAGAGAGAGAGTTTGGGTACAGAAGGAGACTTAGGGCTAGAGCAGGGGGTTGGGGCTGTGGTTCCCGGCCAATGTGAGCTACATAGCTAGTGCTCAAGATAGGGGCATCATACGGCAGCATCTGTCCACCTAGGAGTCGAAGGACATGTCACTACTTCAGGAGAACCATGAGGCATCAAGCAGGGAGCCTGTCTGTTCTGCAACCAGACTTTTATTGCCTGGCCAGGTCAGCAGTGCTGACCAAATGTATTGGTCAAAAACCTTTTACCTGGCAACTCTAGCCTAAAGGATCCAATCAACACTGGAACCCCATTATGCTAGGCACTGAACAGACACACGTAAGACACAGTGCTTGTTCTAATGAGCTTATCAGCTAATGAAACAGACAAAGACTGGATGGAAAATGGGTGAGGTGACTTGTGCAAAATCTCACAGTAGGTCATCGGCAGAAACAGGAACAGAATTCAGGGCTCCTGATTCCTGGTCCTAACCACTAGATCCCACTGCTCCTTAGCAAGTGAGAACAGTATACGAGGAACATGATGTTTATGATTCAAAGAGTTTTCTTTCATCTGAGTCTGTATTAAGCCAATAGGCTCAGCAGGATGTTAGGGATTTTGAATGTTCTTTTAGTGAGGTGCAAAGCTAATATTATGGAAGTCCCTATTGCATAGTTTCATAAGAGAAAGAAAGTTCATACTGGTGAAGTGGTCAAATTTGAATTGGGCAATTGTATTCCGCTTTCTAAATATTTTAAAAGTTCAACAAAATTGGCATTGCTTCATCACTTTTTTCCAGGGGCCATTCATAAAATGGAGAATCAGAAGAAGTTTGATCATGCAACGTATTCTAGAATGGTGTAGAACATCACAACATATAGAAAAACTTTTTGTAGGAGGGCAATAACAATAACTTGTAAAGAGTGAGTTACAGGGAGATATTGACAGATAAATATATGAACTTTAGCCAAAAAAGGCCAAGATCCTATTTCTTTTAACCTTAACTGATGCTAAGTAGTATCTTATAGTGTAGATAGTCAATTCAAAAGGGATCACTTGACATTAGTAAGGGTAAGAGAATCTGTCCATTTAAGAGGACAGAACCATCTATAGCTATCTGAAGGGCAGGATTATCATACATGCCTTAGCAACCGAGTAAAAACCCCCCTGTACTTGTGTAATCTACCAGAACATCAGGTCTGGTTTGGATGTAATTGTTTGGGTGTGGTTGTGTGTTTGTACCACATTAATGCCTAGAAGCCCCAGTCCAGAATCACATCCCCACTGTGTACACTTAACAAAAACTTCCCAAAATAAAGAGGTTACAACCTAAGTAATCTGCTTGCCCACTTGTTCTTTGTGTCTTCTCCAATAGCAGATGAAGAGAGAGGTTTGGAGCTCTCCACCCGCACAGTGTGCCAGACAGCAAAGCTGTGATGGTGAGAGGGTGACATAATTGCCCACTGGTATAGGCCAGCTGCAAATTATGGCCACCTGCCCCTCTCAGGAAAGGCTTTCTGAGGAAGAGTGCCTTCCATTGACTACTCTGGGATAGGACCCCTTGCTCAGGGCTGTGCCTAAAAGTTCAATCTTAGCCAAAAGGGTGTGAGTACCCAGAGGGAAGAGGAATGGGTTAGGTGACACATGGGATATAATTAGGAAAAATGGTATGAACCTAACAGCAAAAATGTATTTAGATATGAACAGAAAACATCTTTGTGTTCTGTGTTTGTATAGTGCCTAGCAATGGGTCTCCCAGACACTGCAGTGGTACGAAGAATAATCATAGACTGATTATCAAGAGGAAATTCCGGTCTTCTAGGATGTTGTTAAGTTGTGGGATGGTCTCCCACGGGAGGAGATGAAAAACCCTTTACTTAGGACATCTAAAGTTATTTTGGGTCAGACATTAGAAAATGTTCTGGTGGGAACAACCCTGACTTGGCAAGGAGAGAGAATCAGAAGAAATGCATTAGGATTTTTTTGGGGGGTTCTGTGACTTCATGATCCCAGATGGAAATAGGTCATTTAATTCCTTCTTGAAGACTCGGTGGCTGCGTCTAGACTGGCATGATTTTGCGCAAATACTTTTAACGGAAGAGTTTTTCCGTTAAAAGTATTTCTGCAAAAGAGCGTTTAGATTGGCACGGATGCTTTTGTGCAAAAAGTGCTTTTGCGCAAAAGCATCCATGCCCAGTATAGACGCTCTTTTGCTCAAGAAAGCTCCGATGGCCATTTTAGCCATCGGGATTTCTTGCGCAAAGAATTAAGGTGCCTGTCTACACTGGCCCTCTTGCGCAAGTATTCTTGCGCAAGAGGGCTTATCCCTGAGCGGGAGCGTCAAAGTATTTGCGCAAGAACACTGACAATCTTATATTAGATCGTCAGTGTTCTTGTGCAAATTCAAGCGGCCAGTGTAGACAGCTGGCAAGTTTTTGCGCAAAAGCAGCTGCTTTTGCGCAAAATCTTGCCAGTCTAGATGCACCCAGCATGTATGTATGTGTGTGTAGACTAGGGGTGTAGTTATTTTTAATTAGCAGAAATTATTAACAGCATCCTTTTACTGCTCTGATCTGTGAAGTTTCTACAAACATTTCTCCTCGTGGCTCAGTAGTTTCTGCAAGTTGCTGTGGGATTTTAATTCTTTGGTCTTTGATGTCTTTGCATAACAGCTCAATCTCATGTATCAGTAAAGGGGGGAAAATTCTTCCATGATAACTGCAAGTGCAAATGGGATTGTAAAGTGAGATATGGTGTAACATCAGCTTATCAGAATCATAATGACGCCATTGCTGGAACAGAGAAGGGATTTAATCAGATAAAAGTTCTGTTCAAGAAAACCTTAAGCAGTTTTACCCATAAGAATACCCTTGAGCTAAGAATGATGGGAAAACATTTGGAAATCTTTCTACTTTTTAGTCCTTCAACTAAGTAAAAGTAACCCTTTCTATTCCTCACCATATTCTCAATATTAATTATCTCTATTGTGATACAGCTTAATAGCTTCAATCAAGAATCAGGGGCCCAGGCTCTGTACACAAATGAAACAAAAACAATGACAATGTAATGCCTTATATATGCACACATTGAAACCAATTTAAAAGGGTTTATGTAGCTTCTGTAGCCACTCTTATTGGTTTAAGAGTGGGTGTTTAGGTTAGGGCTGCCACCTTTGTGATATTTAAAAACTACTCGAGAAGGATCGTCAGAACCTCCTCTTCCCTGATTCTGCCTAGCCCCCAGTCACTCCTCTTTTCCCTCCCTCTGTGGCTCACTGCTTTTCCCTTATCTTGTCCCTCTCTGTGTGGAACTGGAGGGACTCGTCTGCTTTGCTGGAGCTGGAAGCTGCAGGTGCCCACTGCAGGTAGAACAGTGATCTCCAACCTTTTTAACCACAAGATCACTTTTTCAATTTAAGTGCAATGTAAGATCTACCTTAAACCCAAATACCCTTGCCTGGCTTCCTTTCCCCATTTCTCTGATGTCCACCCCCTTCTCCAAGGCCTCACCCTGCTCATTCCATCCCCTTTCTTCCCCGAATATCACTTTCCCCAGGTTGGGGTAGCAGGCTGGGGTGCAGGCTCTGGTCTTGGTCCCAAGGGATTTGGCATGTGGGAGGTGGTGGGTTCTGGAATGGCCTAGGGGAATGGAGTATTAGGCTGGGGAACACAGGGTGGTGGGTTCAAATCCTGTTCCCTGCCTTTGCCCACCATGGGAGCAACAGAACAGCCAACACATGTTGCCCCAGGGATGGAGCTGGCTCCCACATTTGGAAAATAGGATAAGGGACCTGCAGAAGGTGGGGTGGGGTCTCCAGTGACCTCACAGAGAAGACATCAGCCTCCAGACCATAAGGTGGTGGACTCAAGTACCCACCAACCCTCACTCAGGGAGCAGCCTAGCAGCCAACAGCAGTTGCCCCAGGGATGGAGCTGTCTCCAGCCTTAGGAAGGCAGGATAAGGGATGGGCTGAAGGCAGCTGGGTTCTGGAGTGGTTTAGGGGACAGGGCATTCACCTGGGCATCACAGGGTGTTGGGCTCAAGTCCTACCCAACAGGTGGCAGAGTGGCACTGTATGTGAAAGATAATGTAGAATCAAATGAAATAAAAATATTAAATGAATCAACACATTCAATAGAATCACTATGGATAGTAATTCCATGCTCCAATAATAAGAAATTAGCAGTAGGGATATATTATCAACCACCTGACCAGGACAGCAATACTGACATTGAAATACTGAGGGAGATTAGAGAGGCTACCAAAATAAAGAACTCTATAATAATGGGGGATTTTAATTATCCCCATATTGACTAGGTACATGTCACCTCAGGAAGAGAAGCAGAGATAAAATATCTCAATGGCTTAAATGACTGCTTCTTGGAGCAGCTGGTACAGGAACCCACAAGGGGAGAGGCAATTCTCAATTTAGTCCTGAGCAGAGCACAGGATCAGGTCCAGGAGATAACCGTTACAGGACCGCTTGGGAATAGTGACCATAATATAATAACATTTAACAGTCCTGTGGTGGGAAGAACACCTCAGCAGTCCAGAACTCTGGCATTTAATTTCAAAAAGGGGAATTACACAAAAATGAGGAGTTTAGTTAAACAGAAATTAAAAGGCACAGTGACTAGAGCCAAATCCCTGCAAGCTGCATGGAAACTTTTTAAAGACACCATAATAGAGGCCCAACTTCAATGTATACCCCAAATTAAAAAACATAGCAAGAGACCTAAAAAAAGAGTCACCGTGGCTTAACCACCATGTAAAAGAAGCAGTGATGGACAAAAAGGCATCTTTTAAGAAGTGGAAGTCCAATCCTAGTGAGGTAAATAGAAAGGAACATAAACACTGTCAAATCAAGTGTAAAAATGTAATAAGAAAAGCAAAAAAAGATTTTGAGGAACAGCTAGCCAAAAACTCAAAAAGAAATAACAAAATGTTTTTTAAGTACATTAGAAGCAGGAAGCCTGCTAAAAAACCTGTGGGTCCCCTAGACGATCGAGATATAAAAGGAGCAATCAAGGATGATAAAGCCATTGCGGAAAAACTAAATGATTTCTTTGCTTCAGTCTTCACGGCTGAGGACGTTGGGGAGATTCCCAAATCTGCACCATCCTTTGTGGGTGAGGAATCTGAGGAACTGTCCCGGATTGAAGTGTCATTAGAGGAGGTTTTGGAACAAATAGAAAAACTTAATGTCAACAAATCTCCGGGACCGGATGGCATTCATCCAAGAGTTCTAAAAGAACTCAAATGGGAAATTGCTGAACTATTATCTGTAGTTTGTAACCTATCCTTTAAATCGGCTTCCGTACCTAAGGACTGGAAGGTAGCTAACGTGACACCAATATTTAAAAAGGGCTCTAGAGGCGATCCTGGCAATTACAGACCAGTAAGTCTAACTTCAATACCGGGCAAATTAGTCGAAACAATAGTAAAAAATAAAATTGTGAGGCACGTAGAAGAACATAATTTGTTGGGCAAAAGTCAACATGGTTTCTGTAAAGGGAAATCCTGTCTTACTAATCTATTAGAGTTCTTTGAAGGGGTTAACAAACATGCGGACAAGGGGGATCCAGTAGATATAGTATACTTAGATTTTCAGAAAGCCTTTGACAAGGTCCCTCACCAAAGGCTCTTGTGTAAATTACATTGTCATGGGATAAGAGGGAAGATCCTTTCATGGATTAAGAATTGGTTAAAAGACAGGAAACAAAGGGTAGGAATAAATGGTAAATTTTCAGAATGGAGAGGGGTAACTAGTGGTGTTCCCCAAGGGTCAATCCTGGGACCAATCCTGTTCAATTTATTCATAAATGATCTGGAGAAAGGGGTAAGCAGTGAGGTGATAAAGTTTGCGGATGATACCAAACTGTTTAGGATAGTCAAGACAGAAGCAGACTGTGAGGGACTCCAAAAAGATCTCACCAAACTGAGTGATTGGGCGACAAAATGGCAAATGAAATTTAATGTGGATAAGTGTAAAGTAATGCACATCGGGAAAAATAACCCCAACTATATGTACAGTATGATGGGGGCTAATTTGGCTATGACAAATCAGGAAAGAGATCTTGGAGTTATCGTGGATAGTCCCTGAAAACTTCCACACAGTGTGCAGCGGCGGTCAAAAAGGCAAATAGGATGCTCGGAATTATTAAGAAAGGGATAGAAAATAAGACCCAGAATATCTTACTGCCCCTGTATAAAACTATGGTATGCCCACATCTTGAATACTGTGTACAGATGTGGTCTCCTCACCTCAAAAAAGATATTTTGGCCTTGGAAAGGGTTCAGAAAAGGGCAACTAAAATGATTAGGGGTTTGGAACGGGTCCCATATGAGGAGAGGCTAAAGAGACTGGGACTTTTCAGTTTAGAAAAGAGGAGACTGAGGGGGGATATGATAGAGGTATATAAAATCATGAGTGGTGTGGAGAGGGCAAATAAAGAAAAGTTATTTATTAGTTCCCATAATAGAAGAACTAGAGGACACCAAATGAAGTTAATGGGCAGCAGGTTTAAAACTAATAAGCGAAAGTTCTTCTTCACACAGCACATAGTCAACCTGTGGAACTCCTTGCCAGAGGAGGCTGTGAAGGCTAGGACTATAACAGAGTTTAAAGAGAAGCTAGATAATTTCATGTAGGTTAGGTCCATAAAAGGCTATTAGCCAGGGGATAGAAATGGTGTCCCTGGCCTCTGTTTGTCAGAGGCTGGAGAAGGATGGCAGGAGACAAATCGCTTGATCATTGTCTTCGGTCCACCCTCTCTGGGGCACCTGGCGCTGGCCACTGTCAGCAGACAGGCTACTGGGCTAGATGGACCTTTGGTCTGACCCAGTACGGCCGTTCTCATGTACCCACCCTGCGAGAGACCAGACACCCAACACAGGATAATGGACCCTCAGGAGGTGGGGTTGGGTTCTGGAGTCTGCCCTAGGGGATATGGCATTTGCCTGGGAAGTGCAGGGTGGTGGACTCAAGTACACACTGGCCCCCACTCAGGCAGTGGCCTGGCAGCCAACACCAGTTGCCCCAGGGATTGAACTGGCTTCTGCATTAGGAAGGCAGGGTAAGGGACCTGCTGGAGGTGAGGTGGGTTCTGGAGCAGCTTAGGGGATAGGACATTCACCTGGGCAGCACGGGGGGGTGGGTTCAAGTCCTATCCCATGCTGGCCTCTGCCCATCCTGAGGGTGACCAGACAGCCTACCCAGGGTAAGGGACCCTCTGAAGGCAGGGAGGCTGGCTATGTGGGTTCTTGAGTAGACTAGCGGATAAGGCACTTTCCTGGGGAGGGCAGATAACAGCAGCTGCCCCAGGGATGGAAATGGCTCCTGCATTAGGAAAGCAGGGTAAGGAAACCGCTGCAGGTGGCGTGGGTTCTTGAGTGGTCTAGGGTATTTGCCTGGGGGGGGAGGGCAGGGTTGTGGGTGCAAGTCCCACCTTGCAAGCAACCAGACAGCTGCCCCAGGGATGGAGCAGTGGAGTCAAGGCAGGCTTACTGGTGCCCTGGCCTTGTACCATTCCTGAAAGCAGCTGGTATGTACAGTAGTGGTTCCATGTGCTGCCCCTTATCTACTGGCACTGACCCCACAGCTTCTAGTGGCCGCAGTTCTCCATTATTGATCAATGGGAGCTGCAGGAGTGGTGTCCGCAGGCAAGGACAGCATGTGGAGATCCCCTACTCTGATTTTCTCAGGGGCTGCAGTCTCAGGGACATGCCAGCCACTTCCAGGGGCACAATTGCCATAGGGATAATTACTCAAGACATGACAGGTTAGACATTTTAGAACTCACTACTGAAATAATTAAATTTAAGTAAAAAACTAAAAATAACCCACTTTGCAAGCAGTAAAAGTAATAATAACCCCCCATGTACATGTTGGGTAGAGTGATGAGAGTGAAGGACAGTGTCTGTTTGCGAGAATGACAGAGGCTACACACTGTGTGAAAGTGACAGAGATTTGCATTGCCTGGCTCCCGGCATCCCCTTCTCTCTGTGTGGAGACAGGATACAGGAGTGGGGGGAGGAGGGACACCTTGACATCAGCAGCCCCCCCTTTTCTCCCTCCCACACCCCACACAGCAAGCAGGAGGGTCCCAAAGGGCAGCTTCAAGGCAGAGGGCAGGAGCAGCATGACAATAAGTGGAGGGAGAACTGAAGTGCCAGCACTTGATAGCTTCCTGGCCAAACCCGTCAGGATCACCTGTCAGAGGTTCCAAGATCTACTGGTAGATCCTGATCTACAGGTTAGTGACCACTGAGGTAGAAGGTGGCCCTGGCTGAGTAAGATGATGACATGGTGCCTCCCTGCCTCTCCTGCCTGTGGTAACCAGACTGTGGATGTCCAGTCAGTAGAGCAGCTCAAATGTGTGAGTACTATACAAAGTTGTGTAAATACTTGAGGTACTATACAAAGTGTGTGTAACTAGTTGAGGTTTCCACAATAAAATTCAGACCCAGTTTTCTTACATTCTTCCCTGTTACTGTTCAAAGTCTGTGGCTATGTCTACACTCGCGGCTTCTTGCGCGAGTAATATGCAAATGAGGCTAAGCGTGGAATATCGCCGAGCCTCATTTGCATACCTAATGAGCCACAATTTTTTTCAGAAGAGGCTCTTGCGCAAGAAGGAGAGTCTACACTGCCCCTTCTTGCGCAAGAAAAACCCTCTTGCGCAATGCCGTTACACCCATTACTTTTCAGGAAGAACAGCATTGCGCAAGAGGGTTTTTCTTGTGCAAGAAGGGGCAGTGTAGACGCTCCTTCTTGCGCAAGAGCCTCTTCTGAAAAAAATTGTGGCTCATTAGGTATGCAAATGAGGCTCGGCGATATTCCACGCTTAGCCTCATTTGCATATTACTCGCGCAAGAAGCCGCGAGTGTAGACATAGCCTGTGTGTGCAATATTTTCTAAATGATGAAAGGGTTAAGTTACTTAGGAGAACAAGTCCTATTGAAAGTTAATGGAATATGGGCTCCTAAGTTATTTAGCTATTTTGAAATCTCCCCCTAAATCCCTCTGATAAATGATTTGCTGTGAATGGTTTTAAATGTAAGGATGAAGTCAAGTAGGCAGACACAAAGGAAGCAAAGGGAATGATTAACATAAGGGAAGACATTTAAAATCAAATAACGGGAAATGGGTACAAACACTTCATGAACTTATTAAAATGTAACATGACCCTTAAAGGCAAAAAGAGCAAAATGTGAATTATGAAGAGTCGCAGATGAATTTAGCTTACAATGAGAGCCTCTTTTCCAGCCTCAGAAAAACTTAGCATAAAATTAATTTTAGGAGTAGTTGAATCAATTCACCTTGTTTTATGCTTTACAGGGGTTACTCAGCTGATGATGCTGACAAAGGGGCCCATAAACATGTGAAAAAGGAAGAAAAGAAGAATGGCACTGGCATAGCAGCTTGGTTCAGCTTAGGGGACAACTCAGACCTGATTATTGATTTAAATTAGAGAATGAAATCATATACTGGGGAGAGATACAGGAGGCAAAATTTAACCTGGATACTGAAAGTGCTATTCCACTGACCTCAATGGGCTGTGCCAAGCATGAATTTAGTCTAAAAAGAATATGATGATAAGACACTGCCCTGAATCATGTTGACAGATTGGAAACTGGTAAGTAGGGTCCTTTGGACCAGTGTACTGTCCTTTACTTCCTGATGCAGTGTTTCACCTGTGTTAGTCTATACTCCTGGTCTCTCTGTATTCAGCACAATATTCCACAGCTTTTTTCTCTGTTCCTCCTTTTAACTTGTTCAGCCACTCCTCACCCATCCACTTGTTCATCTTCTCTTCCTCCCTGAATGTCTAGGCCGCAGGCTTCTTTCGGAAGAAGCTCTTCCGGAAGAGATCTTCCAAAAAACTTCTTCTGAAAGAGAGCATCCACTCTGCCAAAGTGCATTGAAAAAGCAATCTGCTTTTTCGAAAGATAACCTCAACACTGAATGGACACTATTTCACATTTCAGCTGTGATTACTATGGATGGAGTGGCCACAAAGGCACCTGTGCTTTTTCCTCTTTTCTTTCGAAAGAACTCCCTCTTCCTTGTCCACACACTCCTTGTTCTGAAAGAGCTTCTTCCTCATAGAAAGAGGTTTACCAATGTCAGAAAACCCTCCCTGTACTTTCGATTTTTTTGAAAGAACATGATTGCAGTGTAGATGTAAGTGAAATTTTTTCAGAAAAACAGCCATTTTTCTGAAAAAACTCTGTAGTGTAGACATAGGCTGAGAACGGGAGGTGCTCGTCCTTTTTTCTTCTGGGACAAATAGGCCTGTTAACTCTCAAAATAGTGGACCCAACATAAAGGGGTGGTAAAAGAACCACTTCACGGCCAATGTTTTCTTCCCCTCTCTATGGATATGTCTACACTACAGAGAAGACTGAAGCTGCCGCTGTTGATCTTCCAGGGTTCGAATTAATGGGTCTAGTGAAGACACACTAATTTGAACTGTAAGGAGGGCACTCCAGTCTATGCCGGTAGTCTTGCTTCCATGAGGAGTAAGGGAAGTCAAAGGGAGAGTGTGCTCCCTTTGACTTCCTGCAGTGTGGATAGTGCCAAAAGTTGAGTTAAGATACTTCGACATCAGTTATGCAATTAACATAAATCTTAATTCAACCTTATCCTGTTGTGTAAACATACCCATATATATATTCTGAGGGGAAAGTCTTTCTGACTGGAGATTTTCGGAGACTGAAGATTCTTAATTTGGTCAGCAGCCATTCCCTAGATGGTCAAGTGATCCACTCTCTTGATAAGCAGAAATTCAGAAGCTTATGTCTCCTCTATCTCAGACTCACCTTTTCCTTGAGGCTGCAGCAGTAGTAGCACAAATGCAGTGTTCTGTTGGTATGGAGACCCCAGCAGCAGTAATTTCTGGCTCCTGGCAATATGTCCCTCCTGAAATGTTGACATAGGTGACTCAAGTGGGTTTTATTCTCCATTTTCTCTGAGCATAGACTGTAAAGATTCTTGGTCCAGATTCTAATATCACATACTTTAATGCAAATCCAGAGGTTTCCCACTACATCCCAGGAATATCTAGGTGGGGGGAAAGCCTACCTACTTCTTTCAAAAAGGCTTTGGTCTGACAAAAGCTGGAGCTGTGCCAGAGCCCTTGGACATTTCTGATGGCAAATAAAAAAGCAGCAGAGATTTCAAAAGGCATCCTACCTGTCCATGGATTCAACTTCTCCACCTAGGAGAAGAAGGGGAACTTTGAGCTTGTTGAGGTAGGATCCCAGTAGAGATTATTCCCACTGAAGTATATTGAAGTGTGACCAAGAGGCTATTATGCTCCTAGACACTCAACAAGCAGAAGGAACTTAGCTGTTCTGGAAGTGATAAAATCAAGAGGCAAAAGCAACTAAAATCAGATGCATAACTGGGCAAATGAGTTTTGGAGAAAAATTATATTACTCACTAATGCCCCTAATTTTAGTGCACTAATTTCTGCAGACATAAGATTCAGTAACCACCACAGAAGCAGTGGTGAAACAATAGAAACATTATCTATGTGCTGGGGGAGAGGGCTGGCTGCATTAGTTTTACACGTCACTGTTAAAGCATCCCAGCCATGCCCATGATCTAAAATTTAGACGCTACTTTAAACATTTTAAATCTCTACGTGTGTTTGTTCAAGAACTCCTAAACTATAAGAGCTAGGACCACCAAATTTGATATATAACTTCCTCTTTTCCTAACTTAAAGCAAGGTCAGGGTTTGGTTGTGCCAGACCACAGGAAGTGTCAGGAAATGGACAAAAAACAGGACTATGTAGCACTTTAAAGACTAACAAGATGGTTTATTAGGTGATGAGCTTTCGTGGGCCAGACCCACTTCCTCAGATCAAATTGTGGAAGAAAATAGGCATGACCGTATATACCAAAGGGATACAATCAAAAAAAGTGAACACACATAAAAAAGGACAAATCAAATTTCAGAACAGAGGGCGGGTAAGGGGGGGGGAGGTAAATGTCTGTGAGCTAATGATATTAGAGGTGATAATTGGGGAAGCTATCTTTGTAATGGGTAAAGTAATTAGAGTCTTTGTTGAGACCCCAGCGTAAAGTGTCAAATTTAAGCATGAATGACAGTTCAGAGGTTTCTCTTTCAAGCCTGGTGTGAAAATGTCTTTGAAGCAGTATGCAGGTAATCAAGTCATTGAGACAATGCCCTTTCTGGTTGAAATGGCAAGAACTGTTTTTTCCCAAGCATTCATAAACCTCAATTACCCACCTGGAGAAATAAAAACACAAATTGAAAGAGCCAGACGAATACACAGAAACCATCTACTTCAAGACAGACCCAAGAAAACCAACAATAGAACACCACTTGTCATCACCTATAGCCCCCAACTTAAACCCATCCAACATATTATCAATAACTACAACCTATACTGGAACAGGATACTACACTCCGAGAGGCTCTGGGAGACAGACCCATAGTCTCCTATAGACAACCACCTAACCTCAGGATGATTCTTACCAACAACCACAGGACATACCACACTAATACCAACCCTGGGACTTTTCCTTGCAACAAACCCCGTTGCCAACTTTGTCCACATATTTACTCTGCTGACACCATTATTGGACCTAACCAATTCAGTTATAAGATCAAGAACACATATTCCTGCTCATCCAGAAATATAATCTATATCATCATGTGCCGACAGTGTCCATCTGCTATGTACATTGGACAAACATCTCAGACGCTTCACCAAAGAATCAATGCACACAAAATGGATATCAGACAGTATCACAAAGAAAAAACAGTTTCTTGCCATTTCAACCAGAAAGGGCATTGTCTCAATGACTTGATTACCTGCGTACTGCTTCAAAGACATTTTCACACCAGGCTTGAAAGAGAAACCTCTGAACTGTCATTCATGCTTAAATTTGACACTTTACGCCGGGGTCTCAACAAAGACTCTAATTACTTTACCCATTGCAAAGATAGCTTCCCCAATTATCACCTCTAATATCATTAGCTCACAGACATTTACCTCCCTCCCCCTTATCCCCCCTCTGTTCTGAAATTTGATTTGTCCTTTTTTATGTGTGTTCACTTTTTTTGATTGTATCCCTTTGGTATATACGGTCATGCCTATTTTCTTCCACAATTTGATCTGAGGAAGTGGGTCTGGCCCACGAAAGCTCATCACCTAATAAACCATCTTGTTAGTCTTTAAAGTGCTACATAGTCCTGTTTTTTGTTTCAGCTAGACTAGACTAACACGGCTACATCTCTATTACTATTCTACAGGAAAGGGACAGTTTTCTATAACTTGGAAAGGGAGGGACTGGATTATTTGGAGGGACGTGAGACTGACAGTGACCACTAGGGGACAGTGAGCCCACAAGGGGAGAGTTATCCTGCAGAGTGTCCGCAGGGCAGCTGCACCACCAAGGGAGTGGCCAGCAGGAGTGAGTCTCTGCCATCCTTTCCAGCACACTGGGTAAGTAGCCCCCTTCTCCAAATCCTTTCCCACCCCCTGGCCTTTGGCTTCAGCACCGAGGGTGAGGGGAGAGAAAAGGCCCCTGGATAAGGGGATGCTGTGGGGGAGAGATAAGGTCTGTGTCAGATGGGATTCCCCTTCCCTGAGCCCATCCTCACCCCCCAACCCTCACTCTCATACTTCCCCTACACCCAGCATTCTGCACTCTCCCCAGCTCCCACCAGTTCCCTGCTCTGAAGGACCCGGGCAACATTGGGTAAGTCTTCTAGTAATCGTAATAAAAGACAGAGAATAAAGAGGGCAGCAGATGGAGCTTTGGAAATTGAAAATATTTTTGAAGATAAATTTTGGTCTAATCCACATTTGGATATTAAAATATCTGCAACTGTGGCACACTGCATGAGGACTCAAACATAATCAAGCTAACTGAATTGGACAAAGTGGTGTGAGACATAATTAGCAATTGACTTCAGTGCTTTCAGCTGAGCTGTCTCCTGGAAAAGAAAATAAACCCTTAAAATGCCAACAATGCCTCATGCATATTCAATATTTCATTTGCTATTGTTATTGTGAAATAGGTTGGACTTTGAGAAGTTTGAAAGCAGTGCAATAGGTTGGTTCAAATCAGAGGCTATACTGATTAAAAAACAAAATACTTCTCCTGTATTAGAGAAACCTTTTGTCAGCCTATTCTACCAGCTTACAATAGTCAGCCAGGTATTTCCACATATCCACTTGATTTCTGTGGTCCTACTTCTTTGGGCACTTCTGTTTGCATTCTTGAATCTTTCCCATCTAAAATTCACTGGCCAACATGAGGGTTTGGATTCAACTCCAGATGATTCATTGCCCTAACCATTTTGGCTGTGTCTACACTGGCGCGTTCTTACGCAAAAACTCTTTTGTGGAAGAGTTCTTCTGCAAAAACTCTTCCAGAAGAGAGCGTCTACACTGGCATGTGCTTTTGTGCAAGAGATGTGCTTTTGCGCAAAAGCATCCATGCCAGTGTAGACTCTCTCTTGCGCAAGAAAGCTCTGATGGCCATTTTAACCATAGGGCTTTCCTGAGCAAGAAATTCATGTTTCCTGTCTACACTGGCCTCTTCTGGAAGACCTCTTGTGCAAGAGGGCTTATTCCTGAGCGGGAGCGTCAGAGTTCTCGCGCAAGAAGCCCTTATTTTATACATTAGAATGTCAGTTTACTTGCACAAGAACATGCGGCCAGTGTAGACAGGCAGCAAGTTTTTGTGCAAGAGCGGCCGCTTTTGCGTGAGATCACAGTGTAGACACAGCCTTAGTGTTGTGTTTACCCCACCTTGTACAATGCTTACTATCATGATCAATCCCAGTGTAGTTAAGACTTGATTTGTGCCAGGATTTGCCATGACTGAGCTCTGGCCTCTCTAGGTTTGGCAGTTCATTGGTCTGATGCCTCTGGGCTTGCTGGATCAGTTAGGAAAGTAAAAAACAAAACAAAAACAAAAGCAAAACTCAAAACTACCTGAACGCCGGTACTTAATTGCTTGAGCCCTGGTGCCCTTCATTACAAATTAAAGACTTGGGAGACTGTACATTGAGCAAACCCATTGTGGTCTGGGGGCCTGAATATCCATTTTTCTGCACACTAGCAGCAAAGGAGCAAAACCAGAGCCATGAGTGGATGCCTCCAAAGTAGTGAGACTCTTCTGACGGCACAGAGGTGCTAGTGTAGTAGGGAGCTGTGCCTGGAGAATTCTGCACTCTGGTTTTTTTCTCTTTTTCCCCCTAAGGGACTAGGGAAATAGTATGCAAGTTAAGAGCAAACTGAATGGCCCCAGAATATGGATAGCCCAAAGGTTTCTTAAAGCTACCTTTTTGTTTCTCTTTCATTTCATTGTACTCTCTTTGATGAGTACATAGATACACCCACTGAAAATCAGTCCCAGTAAAGTGTTTGCCAAACAACAGCCATCTCAGGGTACGTCTACACAGAAGTGTTATTTCGGAATAACTGACATTATTCCATAATAGCATAGTCCACATCTACACATCAAGCAGTTATTTCGACACAATATTCAGCACCAAAAGCCAAAATAAGCTATTTTGACTTAAGCTGTGTAAGGGTATGTCTACACTACAAAGTTAATTCGAACTAATAGCCGTAAGTTCGAATTAACTTTCATAGCGGCTATACATACAAACCGCTAGTTCTAATTTAATTCGAACTAGCGGAGCACTTAATTCGAACTAGGTAAACCTCATTCTACGAGGAGTAACACCTAGTTCGAATTAAGTAGTTCGAATTAAGGGCTGCGTAGCCACTTAATTCGAACTAGCTGGAGGCTAGCCCTTCCCAGGTTGCCCTGGTGGCCACTCTGGGCCAAACCAGGGAAACTCTTCTGCCCCCCTCCCAGCCCCGGAGCCCTTAAAGGGGCACGGTCTGGCTACAGTGCTCGCGCCAGTTGCAAGCCTGCCAGCACCCAGCCAGCAGACCCTGCACCTGGCACAGCATGAGCCAGCCCAGGCTGGCGGCTCCCAGGAGCCTCCCCGGGGCCGCAAGAGGCAGGCGCCCACCTGGTCTAGTGCAGAGATCGTGGACCTCATCGAGGTTTGGGGGGAGGCCTCCAACGTCCACGATCTCCGCACTAGCCACAGGAACGCGGCCGTCTACAGCCGCATGGCTACCAGAGGCCACATGCAAACCCAGGAGCAAGTTTGCATGAATATCAAGTTGGTCCAGTGAGACCCCCGACCCTGAGCTTAGAACATAAGAACATAAGAATGGCCGTACTGGGTCAGACCAAAGGTCCATCTAGCCCAGTAGCCTGTTTGCCGACAGCGGCCAGCACCAGATACCCCGGAGGGGATGTACTGAAGACAATGATCAAGCGATTTGTCTCATGCCATCCATCTCCAGCCTTCCACAAACAGAGGCCAGGGACACCATTCCTACCCCCTGGCTAATAGCACTCCATGGACCCAACCTCCATAAATTTATCTAACTTCTCTTTAAACTCTGTTATAGTCCTAGCCTTCACAGCCTCCTGTGGCAAGGAGTTCCACAGGTTGACTATGTGCTGTGTGAAGAAGAACTTTCGCTTATTAGTTTTAAACCTGCTACCCATTAATTTCATTTGGTGTCCTCTAGTCCTTCTATTATGGGAACTAATGAAGAACTTTTCTTTATTCACCCTCTTCACACCACTCATGATTTTATATACCTCTATCATATCCCTCCTCAGTCTCCTCTTTTCTAAGCTGAAAAGTCCCAGTCTCTTTAGCCTCTCTTCATATGGGACCTGTTCCAAACCCCTAATCATTTTAGTTGCCCTTTTCTGAACCCTTTCCAAGGCCAAAATATCTTTTTTGAGGTTAGGAGACCACATCTCTACACAGTACTGAAGATATGGCGTACCATAGTTTTATACTTCCCCTCCTCCTTCTTCCCCTGGCTTCCCCCTTCCAGCTCCCTCCTCCCAGGTTTCCCCCTCCCCTCTCCCACCCTCTCTCTTCCCCTCTCCCACCTCCTTTTCCCAGTCTCCCCAGAGGTTAATCCCCCCCCCCAGTTTTGTTAAATAAAGAGAGTTTCTATTTTTGAACATGTGTCCTTTATTTTTTACATCAGGAAGGGGGGCTAGGGAGGGATAAGTGGAAGGAGGTGAGGGAGGAATGGGGCACGAGCCCCCGATGGGGAGGACTGGGGTGGCTCTGCGGGCTCCTCGGGGTGGAAGCTCTCCTGCAGGGCCTCCTGGATCCTGACAGCCCCCCGATTGACCCCCCCGGATGGCAGCCTGCGGCAAGTGCAGCCGGGCTGATGGCCGAGTGCTGTGATGTGCCGAGTGTGGGCACTCAGGGCACTCCAAGTGAGGACTGCTTTGCTGTCCCTCATCAAGTTAGACAAGCAAGCGGGGAACCCTGAGAACTGTCTGTCCGGGGTGGGGGTCGGGTCCCTTTAAGCACAGCCCTCGGCTAGCCTGAGGCAGCAGCTCCACGCTCTAAGTCCTAACCTGATGCCCTCCCGGCACTGGTTCCGGCCAGCCTTAACTTCAGTTCAGGGTCCACTCAATGTGGACATGCTATTTTGAATTAGCAAAACACTAATTCAAATTAGTTTTTAGGTCTAGATGCACTAATTCGAATTAGCTTAGTTCGAATTAACTAATTCGAATTAAGTTAGTTCAAATTAGTGCTGTAGTGTAGACATACCCTAATTGACGTAGCTGAAGTTGCATAGCTTATTTCGGCTTTAGCCCTGCTGTGTAGATGTACTCTTACGTCTATCGAGCAGGGCTAAAGCCAAATAAAACTATGCTACTTCAGCTCCATCAATTGGGTAGCCGAAGTCGAAAAAGCTTAACTTGGTTTTTGGTGCTGTCTACACAGCAGGAAGTCTAAGGAACAGCACTCTTCCTCCGACTTTCCTTCCTCATCGTAAAATGAGTGTTACAGGAGCCAGAGTAAGAAGTCCTTCAGCTCAATATTATTTTGACATAATGTCAGAGTAAGAAGTCCTCCAGCTCAACATTATTTCAAAATAAAGGGTTGTAGTGTAGATGTGGACTATGTTATTTCAGAATAACTAACCTTATTCCAAAATAATGCTGCTGTGGAGACATACCCTCAGTGCTTAATAGGCAAGATTGTGGATTTAAACAGTTGGATAATATGGCATCCCAAAATACATTAAAAAGCAGTTTCATTTGAGATTTTCTTGGGGTGTTCAGAGGAGTTTTGACTGGATAGAACCATCTTCCTTTGCTATCAAAACTTTTCAGAGTTTTGTTTCAAATAAATTACTCTGGCTCTTTGAGACTTTAACCCTGGCAGCAGCTTGCAACCTGTGAAAGCTTCACAAAATGCATTTATTTTCTGTCGACAATAGATATTGTAGAGAGCACAACCTCCAGGAAAAACAGTCTACCTGACTTTGCCATAACAATGAATGTGAATTGTACTAGATCAAAGTTGTGAGTGAATTTACTATCGCCTCCAATTTTTTTAGCTTCTGTCTTTCCAGCTGAAAAGTGTCTATTGAGAAATCTTATTAAAAATCACTAACTGAGCAGCAGATTTTTTTCGGAGTCCCAGAAACAAGTTTTAAATGACAAAAAGCCCCTTTAATCTTTTTGTAGCATCTTGACAGTTGTGCCACAAAATGTCTGCTTCCGTCTTCAAAATATAATTGCTTTCATTCTGAAATAATTCATTTTCTTTCTCTATTTTTCTTCCTCTTCTGGAAAGTGTCCTTTTCAGCTTGATTTTTGCCTTAATTAATTTTTTGTACTGTGTGAATACTATAATACACATCAGTAGTAGTGGTGTATAAATGTGTGATGAGTAGACTCAATTCAACCTATATGTTTGCTGCTAACAAATTAAATTCACTCCTATGGTTTCAAAATATCTGGTAGCATCAAAAATACCTGACCTTTTAAATGTTGCCAGTGCATTTTTATCTGTTCATGCCAGGTGGCCATTGCAATAGCTGAACTACTAATATCACAGTGGAAAACTCTTTTATAAGATTTGTATTTTTAAAAAGGCAAAACTGCTCTTTGTTGTTGGTGTTTTATTTTTAAATGGCTGCTCTCCAGCCATGGAAAGAAATTAAAACTGTACTAACTTAAGTATAACAAAATCCAAGTGTCTGAACCTGATTTTCCCCTTCTCAAAATCAACCTCAGAACTATGGTTGCAGCTGTTTCACAGATATTATGTAAGGGTGGCTATCGAGCAAATCTGGGAAGCTTAAGAATGTTTTTGCCAATAACCCCCCAAAAATCTCCCCTTTTGAAACATGAAACAACAAGGAACCAGATTAAAATAAAAAAGGGCAGGTGGGGGGAACCCTGCCAAAGACAGGAAACAAAAGAGTGAGATTGGGAATGGCGTACCAGTTGTCAGGATGTAGGACTGGTTAGTCTTTCTGCAACAAAATTCTTGCTATTCTTCAACTACTGAACACATTTTTAACTTATTTGCTCCTGTGACGTGACACACATCAGTAGACCATTATAAAGAAGCCAAGAGGAATTGGATGAATAGCTCCCATTGATTTCAATAGAATTTGGGTGTCTAAATTAACTTGTGACACCTGAGGGTATATCTACACTACAAAGTTAATTTGAACTAATAGCCGTTAGTTCGAATTAATTTTAATAGGGGCTACACATAATTCCAACTAGGTAAACCTCATTCTACAAGGAGTAACGCCTAGTTCGAATTAAGTAGTTCAAATTAAGGGCTGTGTAGCCACTTAATTCGAACTAGCTGGAGGCTAGCCCTTCCCAGGTTCCTCCTGGTGGCCACTCTGGGCCAAACCAGGAAAACTCTCCTCTCCTTCAGCCCTGGGGCCCTTAAAGGGGTAGACTCTGGCCAGACGGCACTTGCCAGAGCCAGCCCTGCCAGCAGTCTCTGCCCCTCACCCAGTGGCCCCAGGATGAGCCAGGGAGCCAGAGATAGCCAGCCGTCCCCCATCCAGTCCCCCAGCACCCAGGGGCCAGTCAGGGGCCGTAGATGGTGGGCGCCCTCCTGGACTAGTGCGGAGGTCATGGACCTCATTGAGGTTTGGGGGCAGGCCCCCAACGTCCATGATCTCCGCACGAGGAGGAGGAACGCGGCCATCTACGGACGCATAGCGGCCACCATGGCCCGAAAGGGACACAGGAGCACCCAGGAGCAGGTACGCCTGAAAGTTGAGCTGCGGCAGGCGTACGCCAGGGCCAACAGGGTGGTGCCACAGGAGGGGCTGCCACCTGCCCCTACTTCCCCGCCCTCGACCAACTCCTGGGGGGTGGGGTGGTCCGCGCCAGCCCGGGAGGCAGCGAGCCAGGACCGAAGGGCCCTGACCCGGGTGCATTAGAGGGGCCACTGCCAGCTGTTTTGGCACCAGAGTTGGCAGGGTCATCCAGGGAGGTCATACAGGGTAAGTGCCATCACTGTCCCCTGCCCGGGGGGGAGGCAGGGAGGGAGACCAGGGACTGCACACGTGGGCCATGCCTCCCACGGATCATGCAGCCACCTGTGCACGTGTGAGCATGTGCCATGACAACCTTGGGCAGGTGGCTTCAGCTGCATGACACCCAGGGGCTGTGACCCAATAGGCACATGTGTGTGTGAAGAGAGCTGACACAGTCCCGACCCCGGGGCGGGACCCAGCAGGACACCCTCCCTTCACACCCCCCCTCTACACAGAAGCAGGGGACATCTCCCCCCCGCCCCGGCCACACTATACACGGCACAGAGACATGGATGCGGTCTGGGGTAGCTCCCAGTCCCAGGGAGAGCCAGACATCCTGACCATGGCCTCTGTGCAAGCACAGCGGCTCTGACGGTGCAGGGCGCGGTCGCCCTCACGTCGCGAGGGGGAGGCGGGGTTGGGCATCATCCACTGTGTCCCCAGGGACAACTGACCACTTCTCTTCCTTCTCTACAGCTGCACCAGCTGTTCGTGCAGGGCGCACCACCCCGCCCGGGACATGCTCCCGCACCCGCAGCCTACTCCGGACCACCACCATGCAGCAGGAGTACTGGGACCAGCACCTGGGGGCCCTGCGAGCCCTGCACCACACTGTTGAGGCCTCGATGCAGGAAGACCTGCAGCTCCGCTGGGAGCAGCTGGCTGAGGACCGAGCCAGAAACGCTACCCTGCAGGCCCTGCTGCAGAGCATGGTGCCCTGTGCCGGTCCTGTGCCTGCTGCCCCCCCAACAACTGTCCCTCATAAGAACATAAGAACATAAGAATGGCCATACTGGGTCAGAACAAAGGTCCATCTAGCCCAGTATCCTGTCTGCCGACAGTGGCCAGCACCAGGTGCCCCAGAGAAAGTGGACTGAAGACAATGATCAAGCGATTTGTCTCCTGCCATCCCTCTCCAGCCTCTGACAAACAGAGGCCAAGGACACCATTTCATCCCCTGGCTAAAAGCCTCTTATGGACCTAACCTCCATGAAATTATCTAGCTTCTCTTTAAACTCTATTATAGTCCTAGCCTTCACAGCCTCCTCTGGCAAGGAGTTCCACAGGCTGACTACACGCTGTGTGAAGAAGAACTTTCTTTTATTAGTTTTAAACCTGCTACCCATTAATTTCATTTGGTGTCCTCTAGTTCTTCTATTTAGGGAACTAATAAATAACTTCTCTTTATCAGCCCTCTCCACACCACTCATGATTTTATATACCTCTATCATAGCCCCCCTCAGTCTCCTCTTTTCTAAACTGAAAAGTCCCAGTCGCTTTAACCTCTCCTCATATGGGACCTGTACCAAACCCCTAATCAATTTAGTTGCCCTTTTCTGAACCCTTTCCAAAGCCAAAATATCTTTTTTGAGGTGAGGAGACCACATCTGTACACAGTATTCAAGATGTGGGCATACCATAGTTTTATACAGGGGCAGTAAGATATTCTGGGTCTTATTTTCTATCCCTTTCTTAATAATTCCGAGCATCCTATTTGCCTTTTTGACCGCCGCTGCACACTGTGTGGAAGTTTTCAGAGAACTGTCCACGAGAACTCCAAGATCTCTTTCCTGATTTGTCGTAGCCAAATTAGCCCCCATCATACTGTACGTATAGTTGGGGTTATTTTTCCCGATGTGCATTACTTTACACTTATCCACATTAAATTTCATTTGCCATTTTGTCGCCCAATTACTCAGTTTGGTGAGATCTTTTTGGAGTCCCTCACAGTCTGCTTCTGTCTCGACTATCCTAAACAGTTTGGTATCATCTGCAAACTTTACCACCTCACTGCTTACCCCTTTCTCCAGCTCATTTATGAATAAGTTGAACAGGATTGGTCCTAGGACTGACCCTTGGGGGACACCACTAGTTACCCCTCTCCATTCTGAAAATTTACCATTTATTCCTACCCTTTGTTTCCTGTCTTTTAACCAGTTCTCAATCCAAGAAAGGACCTTCCCTCTTATCCCATGGCCATGTAATTTACACAAGAGCCTTTGGTGAGGGACCTTGTCAAAGACTTTCTGAAAATCTGAGTATACTATATCTACTGGATCCCCCTTGTCCGCATGTTTGTTAACCCCTTTAAAGAACTCTAATAGATTAGTAAGACAGGATGTCCCTTTACAGAAACCATGTTGACTTTTGTCCAACAAATTATGTTCTTCTACATGCTTCACAATTTTATTCTTTACTATTGTTTCGACTAATTTGCCCGGTACTGAAGTTAGACTTACCGGTCTGTAATTGCCCAGATCGCCTCTAGAGCCCTTTTTAAATATTGGTGTCACGTTGGCTACCTTCCAGTCCTTAGGTACCGAAGCCGATTTAAGGGATAGGTTACAAACCACAGATAATAGTTCAGCAATTTCCCATTTGAGTTCTTTTAGAACCCTTGGATGAATGCCATCCGGTCCCGGAGATTTGTTAACATTAAGTTTTTCTATTTGTTCCAAAAACTCCTCTAATGACACTTCAATCCGGGACAGTTCCTCAGATTCATCACCCACAAAGGACGGTGCAGTTTTGGGAATCTCCCCAACATCCTCAGCCATGAAGACTGAAGCAAAGAAATCATTTAGTTTCTCCGCAATGGCTTTATCGTCCTTGATTGCGCCTTTTATAGTTCGATCATCTAGGGGACCCAGAGGTTTTTTAGCAGGCTTCCTGCTTCTAATGTACTTAAAAAACATTTTGTTATTTCTTTTTGAGTTTTTGGCTAGCTGTTCCTCAAAATCTTTTTTTGCTTTTCTTATTATATTTTTACACTTGATTTGACAGTGTTTATGTTCCTTTCTATTTATCTCACTAGGATTGGACTTCCACTTCTTAAAAGATGCCTTTTTGTCCCTCACTGCTTCTTTTACATGGTGGTTAAGCCACGGTGACACTTTTTTAGGTCTCTTGCTATGTTTTTTAATTTGGGGTATACATTGAAGTTGGGCCTCTATTATGGTGTCTTTAAAAAGTTTCCAAGCAGTTTGCAGGGATTTGGCTCTCCTCCCACTCCTGCCCCCCCCTCCCACCTCTTCCTCCTCAACCTCCACACTCTCCTCCTCAATGTCCACACCCCCCACCTCAACCTCTGCATCTTCCACCCCATCCCCCCTGGGGACGCCGAGGCCCCCTCCCTCGCCGTGTTGGGAGGCGCTTGGCCCGGTGAGACCTCCACCCTGATCCCTGAGTTTCCCCTCCCCATTCTTCCCCTTGCTTCCCCCTTCCAGCTCCCTCCTCCAGTTTTCCCCCTCCCCTTTCCCACCCTCTCTCCTGCCTCCTTTCCCCGTCTCCCCACAGTTTCATTGCCCCTCCCCAGTTGTGTTGAATAAAGAGAGTTGTTATTTTTGAAAATACGTGTCTTTTATTTGACATCAGGAAGGGGGGGGGGACTAGGGAAGGGTAAGTGGAAGCACTAGAGGGAGGAATGGGGCATAAGCCCCCAGTGGGGCAGACTGGGGAGACTGTTAGCGCTCCTCAGGGTGGAAGCTCTCCCGCAGGGCCCCCTGGATCCTGACATCCCCTCAATGGTCCTCCTGGATGGCAGCCTGCAGACAGTGCAGCCAGGCTGCCGGCAACATGTCCACGAGATGCAGCAGAGTCCCCGGGGGCAGGTCTGGTTCCATGTTGCAGAGTGCCGTGGTGTCCTGAGTGAGGGCAAGCAGAGCACTCTGAGACACAAATGCTTTGCTGTCCCTCAGCGAGGTAGACCAGCAAGCAGAGAAACCTGAGAACTGTCTGTCCGAGATGGGGTGTCGGGTCCCTTTAAGCAGAGCCCTCGGCTAGCCTGAGGCAGCAGCCCCACACACTAAGTCCGACCCTGATGCCCTTTTGGCACTGGTTCCGGCCAGCCTTACCTTCGATTCAGGGTCCACTCAATGAGGACGTGCTATTTCAAATTAGCAAAACGCTAATTCGAATTAGGTTTTAGGTCTAGATGCATCATTTCGAATTAGCTTATTTCGAATTAACTAATTCGAAATAAGTTCGTTCGAATTAGCGCTGTAGTGTAGACATACCCTCAGAGACTAACAGAAATAGTCTCTTAGGTGCCATAGGACTACTCATTGTTTTTAAATGACACACTAACATGGCTACTCCTCCAATGCTAAAATAACTTGGTGGGTTTGAAAATCTTATCCATAACTATCCAGGTGAATGTATAGATACATTTTGGATCCTTTTGTTTGAATGTGGATGTGATATTTTTTCTCATTTTCACTTGCACATCAAGTCTTACAGTGCACATGTGACTGTGAAGCAGTACAGAATTTGGTGCACTGCTGCCTCAGCAATCCCATAGCTACCCTCCAAGTAAAACAACTATTGCACACTCAGTCTTGGAGCCCAGGTCATCTGACTTGGGCTTGTGGGGCTCCAACACCGAGGGTAGGTTTTGGGACCCTTCCTCATTGCATGGTCTCTCAGCCCAGGCTCGAGCCCAAGTCCAGATGCCTACATCACAATCTTATAGTCCCATAGCCTGAGTCCTACAAGTCCAAAGCTATGTCTAGACTGCACAGCTTTTCTGGGATACCTGTAATATTCTGGAAACGCTCTGCTGTATCCAAGGAACGCGCCCATTTTTTCGGAACACTTTCCGAAAAAGTGGACGTGTCCTTTCAGCATCTCTGTAGTCCTCTTGGTGAGAGGAATAAGGGATATTCTGAAAGAGGACTTTTTTCTGAAATTTGGCCCTGTGTAGATGGGCAAAATTTTGGAAAAGTCTCTTTCAGAAAAAAAAAGTGGAAAAAGATACGCAAATTGCGGTTTGCAATTTCTGTATGTTTTTCTGACTTTTCTCAGCAGTCTAGACGTAGCCCAAGTCAGCTAGAATCATAGAAACATAGAATCACACGGCTGGTCATCGAGTCCAGTCCCCTTCCCAAAGCAGGACCAACCCTAATTAAATGATCCCAGACAGGTCTTTGTCAAGACGAAACTTAAAAACCTCTAAAGATGGAGATTCCACCACCTCCCTAGGTAACCCATTCCAATACTTCCCCCCCTCCTGGGGTGCATCTAGACTACAGCGTTTTTCAGAAAAATGGCTGTTTTTCTGAAAAAACTTCACCTACGTCCACATTGCAATCATGTTCTTTCGAAAGAAAATTGAAAGAATGCAGGGGTTTTTCCGACATTGGTAAACCTCATTCTACATGGAAGAACGCCTTTTCCAAAAGAGCTCTTTTGGAAGAAGGCATACGTGGACACAGAAGAGGGAGTTTTCTAAAAAAAAGAGGCCTCCAGAAAAAAGCACAGGTGCCCTGGTGGACACTCCGTTCAAACTAATCACAGTTCTATAGTTTCTGTTTCTAGCCAGCTCTTAAAGCTGCAGGCACCCTGGACAAGCCTTGTGGCAAGAAGCCGGCCTCAGTGCAGGACCCTGACAGCACAGCTCTCTCTGACACATGAATTAGGAGCCATGGCACAGCCACAAACCCCCCGAGACCCTCCTGGCCTGCACAGGGAGCACCAACAGGTCTGTGAGGACCCACCCAGGAGCACCAAACACTGGGCACCATCCTGGTCGGGTGCTGAGATCCGAGTCTTCCTGAAGATGTAGGGAGAGAAGGAGTCCCTCCAGGATCTCCGTTCACGGTGCAGAAACACCGACATTTATGGCCAGATGGCTGAAGCTCTTGCCCACAGAGTTCACCACCCCCGCACCTTGGACCAAGTGAGGAGCAAGGTGAAGGAGCTGTGCCAAGGGTATGCACGGGCCAGGAAGAGCAGCTCTCACTCTGGGACAGGACCACACTATTGCCCCTGTTACAAAGAGCTCCACCAGATACTGGGTGATGGGCAAGCCTTGTCCTCACCCAGTCTGGTGGACTCAGGTGTGGAGCTACCCATGGCTGCCTGGCTGGAGCTCCTGAAGGAGGAGGAGGAGAAGGAGGATGGGGAGGGACAGCAGTTACATGAGGAAGAGGACACTGGCAGTGTCATCACCCTTAGCCTTGAGCCGGCACCCCAGGCCTTGGACACCTCCTAGGCATCATCTGACACCGGGGAGGGATCGTCAGGTGAGTGCTGTCAGGTTGTCACACACACAGGGCAGGGGAGGTGGGAGCACAGGGGATGGGGTGTGATAATCACTTGGCATGCTCAGCCTGGACAGCCTGCAGCTGTCCATGCACATGCAAGCACATGCAGTGGCAGTGTACATCACATGGTCTCAGGAGCCGGCCATGGAGCACACGGGGCTCCTGCTCACAGGCTGGGGGGAGGCCCCACACACGTCCAACCCCTGGGAGGGACGTCTCCCCCCCTCCCGCCAGCCACTGCAGGAGACAGGCTGGGCACAAGGATGAACACATGACTCCACACAGACCCAAGAGTGTCACACATAGCACATGGCTATGCCTGCACACGTGAGGCACCACCCACTTCTGCAGACAGCGCTGCCAGGTGCATTTGTGTGTGTGTGTGTGTGGGCCAGGCCTCTCCAGGCCCCTCTCCCGCACATGGGATCCCACTGTTGCGGGATACTTCCCTGGCCTGCTTGTCCATGGGGGGGGGTTGTGAAGAGGGCAGGATGGTCCCCTGGGCACCTTGGGGCCCCAGGCCTGCTGTGCAGGCCACATGTGGCCTTGATCTTGGGATATCACCATCCCCTATTCCAAGGACAGTTGCTCACTACTCACAGAGGAGGGCATGCCCTCAGGGACAGTGTCTGCATGGATGATTGACTGCCTCTCCCTCTTGTCCTCCACAGCTGGATCAGCCGTCACTGAAGGGCTATCAGCACCAGCCCAGGCAGCCAGGGGAGCCGCAAGCACTGGAGGGTCCATCATGACCTCATGTGAGAGCACATAGCAGTCCTGTGTGACATACACCAGACCCTGGACCAAAAGGTCTGCGATGACACTGACTGGCGCAATCGCATGTGGGACCAGCTCGTACGGCAGGGCGAAAATATGCGTGCCACCATCTGGGAAGTGATGGCATACCCAGGTCCTGTCCTCTCTTCCACTCTCCCTGCTCCTGCTCCCCCCACCACTGCCCTCCCAGCCCCCCTGACCCCGCTGAAGCCCCCCTTCCTGTCCAAACCCCTGTTGTCCCAGGCCCCACCCAACTCCGAGTTCATCGAGGTCCTCAGACCCAAGATGGCACTTGCAGGTGCTCCACATGCCATTCCAAGCCCTGAGCCCCCCTCCTTGTTCTCAGCCTCCCTCCAGGTTCTCAGCCCTCCTCCTCCCACCCCCTCCAGGTTCTCAGCCCCCCTCCGCCCCAGTTACTTTAATTATAAAGAACACAATACAAAGTTCTTTTTAAAGCTAAACTGGTGTGTTTATTAATTGTACAGGGAATGGGCGCAGGGAGGGGTTGTGGTGGGAAAGGTATTGGGAGGCAAGGCAAAAGCCCTCAGTGGGGAGGCCCTGGGGAGAGTTACTGGGTTCATTCAGAGAACTTCTCCCTCAGGGCCTCCTGGATGCATACCCCAGCCTGATGGGCCTGGCGGATGGCAGCTGTCTGGGGCTGTTCAAACAGCCTCCCCTTGCCACCAGCCTTTGTCCCCCACCCCAGGAGGAAGGCCTCCCCTTTGCTCTCCACCAGGTTGTGGAGCACGCAACACGCAGAGACCATCTCGGGGGTGTTGTGCTCCCCGACGTCGAGGCATGTCAGCAGACACCTGAACTGGGCCTTGAGGCTCCCGAAGGTGCATTCTACCTGCATGCGAGCCCGGTTCAGGTGCGCGTTAAATTGTTCCCTGCTCAGGTCCAGGTAGCCAGTGTAGGACTTCATGAACCATGGCATGAGTGGGTAGGTCCCGTCGCCTACAATGCAAATCAGAATCTGTACATCCAGCACGTGAAAGTCCTGCTGGGGGAAGAATGTCACAGCCTCCAGCTTGTGGTACAGGCTCGAGTTTCTGAATATGTGGGCATTGTGTGCCCGACCTGACCACCCAACAAATATGTCTGAAAACTGTCCCTGGTGGTCGACCAAGGCCTGCAGCACCACAGAGAAGTAGCCCTTTCTGTTTATATATTGGGCGGCTCAGTGCTGTGGTGCGGGTATCTGAATGTGGGTCCCACTGAGCGCTTCTCTGCAGTGCAGGAAGCCAAGAGCAGCAAATCCGGCCACGATTGGGTCCAGGTTTCTGAGGTGGATGACCCTGCACAGCAGGACTGAGTTGATGGCCCTCACCACCTGCAGCAGGAGACATCAAAACAGACAAAACATAGAATGAGGGGGGTGCCAGAGCCCTTGGGAGATGCCCCTTCCCACTCCTCCCCCACAAACACCCCAGCAGAACCTGAGAAACAGCTGTCCTGGGGGGGGGTCCCTTTAAGCACACTTCTCAGATAGCCTTAGGCAACAGCACCTGGAAGTAACTGCTGACCTAATGCCAGAAGTGGTTCTGGGTGGCCTTTTATGCGAGAGAGCGTCTGATGAATGTGGATGCTCTCTTTCGAAAAATCAGATTGCTTTTTCAATCTGCTTCTGAAGTGTGGACGCTCTCTTTCAAAAGAAGATTTTTTGGAAGATGTTTTCCGAAAAAGCTTCTTTCGAAACAAGCTTGCAGTCTAGACGTACTTCTAGTGAACTAGTTTTTCCTAATATCCAACCTTGAGCTCCCCCACAGCTGACCTGCTCCAATCATGGCCATGCCCTGGGACTTTATCGCAATGTAAAGCATCATGGGGTGGCATGCATTGTAACTTCTC
The DNA here is from genome assembly GCA_032595735.1 of Pelochelys cantorii. Lineage (NCBI taxonomy): Eukaryota > Metazoa > Chordata > Testudines > Trionychidae > Pelochelys > Pelochelys cantorii. Next base: position 31,094,043 of record CM064340.1, read on the forward strand.
TGCTTGACCTGTCAACCTCCCACCTCTTAATAGCATTACCAAAAGGGACATGCCTTGTTTCAGTGCCGCAGCCACTTCTCCCTGTCTTTCCTCCCCATGTGGCTCAGCAGCACCAGCACTCTTTGCTGGCACCTTATGTTTCTTGTAGTAAGTCCAGGAGTTCGATTTTTTACCAGAATGAGCTCCTGGTGACTCACCAAATGGTTCATTAAAAGTTTGATTGGTGGCACAAAGGTTACCTGCCCCAACTCTGCATGACTTCTGGGACAGTCCCTGCAGCTCCTAGGCATACAGGGGTGAAGGAGACTCCTTGTGCTGCTTTACCCGAAGCATCCAACCTGCAGCTCCCATTGTCCAGGAATCACAACCAATGGGAGTTGAGGAAGCAGTATTAGTGGGTGTGGGCAGTGTATGGAGCCTTCCTGGCTTGCTGTTTAGGCGCCACAGGGACCCACTAGCTGTTTCAAGGGAGCTGACTAAGGTAAGCATTGCCTGGACCCTGTGCTTCCCTCCATGCCCCAATCCCCTGTCCTAGCCCAGAGCCCTCCTGCATCCAGAACCCCTTGGTCGAGCCTGGAGCTCCTCCTTTACCCCAAACTCCTCATCCCCAGCCCCACCTCAGAATTTGTGCAGCCCAGGACCTCCCCCAGCCCTGATCCTCCTCATACTCCCCAAGCCCCTTATCCCTGGCTCCACCTAAAGGCCAGTGCCCTCAGCTGGAGCCCTCACGCTCCCTTATATCCCAAGCACCTGCCCCAGCCTCAAGCCCCCTCCCAACCCAAAGCCTGAATGCCCAGCCAGAGCCCTCACCTCCTCTCTCATCCCAACTCTCTGCCGCAACCTGATGAAAGTGAGAGAGGGGAAAGGGCTAGGGCAGGGCAGGAGGTGATGTTCAGTTTTGTGCTATTAGAAAGTTGGCAGCCCTAGTTTCTAGTGCTCTGGGCCACAGGCCTGTGTGCCTCACAACCCTTTGCACTAAGTATAATGCCCAAGCAGATGTGTTTACAACAGACTCCCTCCTCCACAGCACACCTATCCCTCTCCTGCTGCAGACAGTTCTAGAAAAGGACTCAGCTAATTCTGGGTGTCTGACTGACGGTCTCGCTGTGCTTGACAAAAATATTTTTGCACTGAGCTTCCCTAAAGCCCCTGTGAGCTTAGTGCTTACCTGATTTTACCCATGAGGGAACAGAGAGAGAGAGAGAGAAGGGTTGTATCTTGCTCAAGGTCATACAAGAAATCTTTGGCTGTAGCAGGCAGAAAACTCCTGTCTTCTGATTTGCAAGCCTGTAGCTTAGCCATTAGATTATCTGTTGGAATATGGGGGCACACCGTGTGACTCCACTTTCTAGTCACACTTCGGTAACTAGTGATGAATGCTAAAAATGTTGTTTGTACCCTAGAAGAGATTGAAAATACTGCCATTGTCAGAGCTGTACAGAGAGTTTCTGTTCTGAGTTAATGACCATCCTTTATTTGTGTGCTACTCCCTTACCAAGTGAAAAGGAGGCAGCTATAGTAAGGAAACTATATTGACACATGAGGTCTTAAGCTTCCAATTCTGTGTGGGCCTTTAAATGTCTCTGGGAACATTATGCAATGTAAAAATTGATACTGCTTAGAGCAGGAGGTGTGGACCAGTGACTGCTTTTGTATGTGATGTTAGACTCTTGCATGCATCGTCCTGCCTAATGGAAACCAACAGAAACATTTTCTCATCATTGAATTATGCTGCATAGCCATGACTCCCTTCTTTTCCTAACCCCAAACCGAGAGTTACCTCCTCTCCTGATGGGAATCATCACTCCTCTTCCCTCCTACTATGCAGAATGAGGAGTAGAGGGGAAGAGGACAGCATTGTACAGAGGCACAACGGTTGTGTGTGTGCAGAAGGGAACATGGGGCCTTTGAATTACTATAGCTATAGCTATTGCTATTGCTATTGGAGGTCTCTATTGCTGTCATACTGACAACTTTCTACAGCACATAAAATAAAAGCCCTTTAAAAGTTCACTCAGGATGTTCTGAGGCTCACTAAGAGTGATTGACAACCGTATAGAAATGATTGCCTGTTTAGTGCAGACTCATCACTGCTGTGCTGGTTCAGTGAAAGACTACACCATTTTGTGGAGGAGGAGGGAATTTTGCAAAAGCTGTAGAGGAAGTGGGTGGCAGGGGTGAGCGAGGTTTAAGAGTTGATGGGAAAGTCAAAGATGTGACTGAGTGACTGAAGTGAGTCAACAATGGCATCAATGCAAGTTTGTTTTCAGAGGTTCAGCTGATAGCAGAATTGTTCATATTCTGCTTGTCATCGGTGGGAGATTTGCCTGAGTTAGAAGGTTGGACTGGGCCTATATTACTGCATTACTCTTAAGGTTGAGATTTGCAATCTGAGAACTGGGCATGCAAAATCCTTAGGCTTTTTAGTCTGTGTGCCTAGTAAATGTGACCTACATTACCCTAGTGGGATGCTTTGTTCCCCTCTAGTATCTGGCCAACATAAGGAGGAGGCTGAATTTGCTCCTGGCTTCAAGCTAACATCCAGGGTCTCTTAGCTCAAGCAGAAGAGGCTCCTGTGTCTATATCCAGAGGTCCCAGAATTAAGCCTCACAAATAACCCTATCAGGATGGCGATACATAAAAGATAAGTCAGTGATGCTTGTTAATTATCAAGACACTTTCATAATACTCTTGTATGTGGGAAATTGCTCCTGGAGCATACAACTTCATTATCTCTACAAAGAATTGTGAGTCCTTTGCCATTTACTCACTTATTTATTATTTACTCACCCAATTAATTGAAATAAAAAATAAGTCTGAAATAAGTAATGAGCAAATCTGAAAAGGCTCAGAATTTGGGCTGCACTCTAATAAAAACCCCATTCTGGGAGTTTATTCAAGGATATGTAAATTTGTTGAACTCGTAAAAATTGGAGAATTGTTACCACAGAATTTAAGGATCCATATTTCCATTAGGAATATTAGAAGAGCAGCCTCTTCATGTCACTGCTGCTTCTCATCTTATGGGAACCAGTAAGTCCAATAGTACATGGCAAAAATTAATGTTGGCAAAAAATTTTAATTGAATAATTTTCAATCTCTAAAAATGTCTGCTCTGGCTCTAGTCTTGGATAACACTGAATTCTAGAAAGGATGGACTCTAACCTCAGAAAGGCATGGATTTATTCCTCTTTTTTTATTTCACCTTCATTTTTCTGTTTTATTATTTCTAATACAAGGAGCATAACTAAGGGACAACTGAAACAACTGTAGGATTTACACAGAATATCCTTAAGCACTAAAGGTTATGAAAGGTTGATTTTGATATGTCCCCAGTTTGATCTGAATTTCTCAGCTTGCTGTTTAATTAGCTTGATCTCTGGCACTATCATCTGCAAAGAACAGATCAGTAAAAATAAGTTATAAAACTTATTTTCCTAAGAGTCCTCCAATTAAACCTGAGGTGTTACATCCATTTCAGAATAAACTGTAAAGCCAGTTCCTCAGCTGCATAAATTGGTGTAGCTCCATTGACTTCAGTGGATATCTGGCGATTTTAAAAGCTGAGGGTTGGGCCAATTCTGAATGATGAAACCAAAGGATTAAAAGTGGGTGGGGAGAAGTGGAGGAAATACATAAAGTCTTGAATTGCCGCCTCAAATTGCCAAGTCAGCAGTCCTGGAATTCCCCCACTCTCTATTGATTTGATGCCAGCAATTTGATGCTCAAATATTTAACTGAAAATATTTTTGAAAATAAGCCTTTTTAAAGTACTGTGTGCAATTGATAGCTTCATAGATTTTTTTTTTTACTTACTGACCACCAAGGTTCTGTATACCAAAGGAATACTAAGCTGTACAGTAGGTATTTTAAAGATCAGTTTATTAGTAAATACACAGTAAAAATGTCAAATTATTGTAACATTTGTTGTTGTGCTGCCTAGAGGCCATCCTGGTTGAAGCCTCATTTTTCTAGGTGTGATAAACACTAAGGGTACATCTATCCAGCAGAGTTATTTTGGAATAACTGACGTTATTTTGAAATAATAAAGTGTGTGTCTATACTGCAAGTCATTATTTCAAAATAATTTCAAGATGGCGGACTTTTTACTCTGACTCCTGTAACTCTCATTTCATGAGGAGTAAGGGAAGTTGAAGGAGGAGTGATCTTTCTTCGACTTCCTGATGTATACACAATTAATGTTGCAATAAGAAGGTGATCAGAGAGGGTGTGAGGTCCTTATTGGATGAGGGAGGTAACCTAGTGACAGATGATGTGGGAAAAGCTGAAATACTCAATGCTTTCTTTGCTTCTGTCTTCGCAGACAAGGTCAGCTCCCAGACAAATGCACTAGTCAATGCAGTATGGGAAGGAGGTAGACAGCCCTTGCTGGGGAAAGAACAAGTTAGGAACTATTTAGAAAAGCAAAACATACATCCATAAATCCATGGGTCCGGATTTAATGCATCCGAGGGTACTGAGGGAGTTGACAAGTGTCATTGCAGAGCCTTTGGCCATTATTTTTGAAAACTCAAGTTACAGTGGGAGAGGTCTAGGTTGGATATTAGGGAAAACTATTTTACTAGGAGGGTGGTGAAGCACTGGAATGGGTTACCTGGGGAGGTGGTGGAATCTCCATCACTAGAGGTATTTAAGTCTCAGCTTGACAAAGCCCGGGCTGGGATGATTTAGTTGTTATAGGTCCTTCCTTGGGCAGGGGGCTGGACTTGATGACCTCCTGAGGTCTCTTGCAGCTCTATGATTCTATGATTCTATATCTTAATTCGATTTTAGCCCTGCAATGTAGACGTGCCCTAAGGGTTTAAGGGGAATTGTAATAGATTTATGTATTTACATACTAGCTTGGGTAAAAGAGTGTGCCTGTGGTTAATTTGTTGCTCACTTGGACAGGGCTTTTGGGGGCTGCGGTGGAATGAGTATCTGCAGTAAAATAAGCCAATCTGCTCCATCTGCCTCTAGGTCCTCCTCTTCTTTTCCAATACTTCCCTGCTCATGCACAATTTAGGGACTGTTGACGTGGATGTAGTGCAAGCACTAACCTAGATTTACATATGCATAGGGGTATTTGTATGCTTATATCAGCCACACAAATGCCTTTTTTCTTTGCTGTTACTTGGACATTTGGTATAAAATATTTCCTTTGGTCTCTTCTGGACAAGTTAAATGGACTGATTCATCATTAGGTTGCTGCATGAGGGTGTTGGTATCACACCACTCAAATCAGAGGAGCAACCCCAGTCTGAAAAACCCTGAATAATCCAGTGCAAACTCAGGTCCATTGTCTGTTTTCCTTCTGGTCCCAGCCATTTGCACTTTCTTATTTCCATGAGGACTTCCCCTTCCTTTCCCAGTGAACTTCCCTCTCAATTCCCAATGGTTAATGTGGACCTTTGTCCCACATCTAAGTGCTATTACTGAATTTTTGTTTTGTTTTGCTCCCTTTCTCTCGCCTTCATTCTCTCTCACGTCCTCATCTTCAATTTACCCCTGGTTATATTATCTGCTTTTTAAAAGTATGTTTGCTCTTTAGTCTTTTTCCTCTTTCTCGGTGCTCTCTTCTCCTGCCCACTCCTGCACATGGTTCTTTGTATGCTTTGATCAGCAGTTATCATCTGACTTCAGTGTTGATGCCCAACTGAGATGAATGCTTTAGCAAGGGTTGGTCTTGCAGGGGGTTGGACATGATGACCTGAAGTCTCTGCCAACCCTATGATTCTATGATTCTGTGAATGGGTATTGGTCACATTTCTCTGAGTTGTTTCAGGCAGACATCTATTATTTTATTTGCATTTTGGTAGTGTGACCATTTGGAATAGCTGTCAGAACAACTTATGAATTCTGGCTGATTCTATAAAATTGTTATTCAAAGCAAGTTTTAGTTACTGAATCCTTTTGTGTAAATGTGGATGGACTGACAGGGCAGTATCATGGCCCCTCCTGCCCTGGGAGAATGGGGCTTTTTAGACCTCAGTCACTACCTTTTCAGGTGGAAGCAGCTTGGGACAATGGATTAGCTGAAGCAAAGGAGAATCAGTTTTCTCCCCCCCGTCTGCAGGGACTGATGTTGAAGAGTGGGAAGGTGCCAGGAGCAGGACAAAGAACACAGGGTGTTGATGTGCACATTTTAAAACCACAGCAGCTGGTTTCGTTGAGAAGACCTAATTGTAGATGAAGCTGTGGGCAGGAAGAACATGTGAAGTATAATTTAGCTTCAGGACCAACCAATGTCAAAGCAAACTGATCTAGATGGAAAGAGCTTTCAAAGTTTGGAAGTTAAGTTGTAGTCAGTGGAGCCGACAAACTCTCTGGGCCCCTGGACATAGGAAGGGGGGGCTTTGCACCGAGCATGCCACATGGGGGCCGACATCGATTTAAAGAGCCTGTGACTCTGGCAGCTGCTGCTGCTGCATTAGCAGCAGCAATGGCTGGGAGCCCTGGGACCTTTTGAATCAAGGCAGTTGCTCCCTTTGCCCTTACCCCCTCCTCCACTGGTGGGCCTGGCTGCAGTAGAAGGTCCTGGCCACCTGCGGAGGAGCCAGAACGCACCTCAAAGAAAACTCGAGTCGTGAGAAGATGAGGCAGTGAAGTGCATGTGGGGTTTATTATTTTTGTTTCGCTGTGTGCATTTCTCATACTATGAAAGAAAGTGCAGGGGGGTTTTAGAGCCCTGGGTAAATTCCGGCCATGTGGGTTTTCTATATTATATGTGCCATATACCCTTGAAGAGTCAACCTGTTGCCGAGAACACTGGAGTTCTGGGGGATGTTGGGTTTAGGCTATGGGGGAGAATGAAGAGTCAGTTCTGATCCCAGGAACTGGGCGTTTGTACTGTGAGGTCTCAGCCTCAGAGAGGGAGCCTAGAGACCCCCAAGCCAGGGGTAGTGCCTGGACTCTGTTCCGACTATAGAGTCACAACAGATCCAGCAGTTGGATCTCTCATAGCAGTCTAGTAAGTGCCCAAGAGATACTCTGTGACAGGCTGAGCATACAGACCCTACTAGATATTGGGCCCCATGTGCCAGGCACTCTACACACACATAGTAAGAAGGAGTTCCTGCCCCCAAAGAACAGAGAGTGTGAGACTAGACAGATCAAGGATGGGAGAGTAAAATGAGGCACAGAGAAATTAAATGACTTTTCCCAGGTCAGTGATGGAGGGTTTTTTCAGTACTCATAAGTGCTAGAAATATTTTTAATGATGCACAAAATGGCCAGCACCTAGAAGATGCTGGTTTGTAGGTTGGTCCACTCCTTCCCTGCATTCACATCCTCAGGAGTACATATGTGCATGTCTGTCACACTTTCCCCTTGTGGTTCTTTTTATGTGGCCCTTCTTGTCAGCCTCTTTCCCTGGTGCCTTGGTCTTGCCTTGCTCTCCCATGAACTCATCCTCTCTCTCCTAGTTGTTCTTCCTTGATGTTGCTGCTTCTCTCTTTCTCTCTCTTTTCTGTTCCATTCTTACATCTCTAGACTTGAAAATCAGGATGAGAAACAGAGATGCCAATGAAGTATTGACTCAGGGAAGCCCTTTCTCCCTCTCTTTGCTGGCATGAGTGGCCATGTAGTGCTGGTGCTTGTATGAAGGGAGCCTGGCTCAGTTGGTGCTGACTGATGAAGAGGCAGGAGCCCTCTGGGTGCCTGCCTGAATGCACAGACACAACCTGCCTGCCAGTGCAACCATGGGAGGCAAATAAGTCTTCACATGCCAAGGAGAGTCTGCAGACAAGCCCCAGCTGTGGGGAAACTGGACTTGCAGGGTCACACTTCAAACTAAAGGATGTACGTAGTGAGCAGCTATCTCCTTCATGGCTGAGAGCAAGACCAATCTCGCCTCTTTAGGGGTGTGAGTGACCCACGACTTGGAGGTAGAACCTGAGGGAGAAGGAGGGGTCAGGTTCGCCTACAGCCCTTAACCAATGATCCAGGCACTAGGATGCTTGGCCACTGAGGCCCCTATCATGGAGTTTGCATTAACTGAGCCCTTCCCCTCACAATAAAATCAAACAGTGATCATGCAGGCAAAAAAAGTGTCTCTTGCTTGCTGATTGCTGTAACACTCTATAATCAAGTGCTCAGCTATTGTGAGCATACTTCAGCTTGTTGTAATTGCCCTTTGTTTCAGTCAAGAGACTGGTAATTACTCCTGTGGGCCTTGCCTTTCGTTTTAGCAGCATTTGATTGAAACCAATCATTTATTGTGGTAAAAATCTTACGACTTGCTGCAGTGTTTACAGATAAACCTCCTATGCCAGAGTCATTTAGTCTACCCAGCCATCCATATATTAAAGATATTACACACTTTCCCCTTTTCTGTTGAAGACAAATCAACCCTGTTTTTAGTTTGATTACATTTCAGTATGTAGAATTCATATCATAACTCTCAACTCCTAACTTGTACTAATAACAAGGTTGTGTTGCTCCGGACCTAGATGTGATGTATTTTTGTCCTTTTAATATAACCTCTTTGCTGCAACTTCCAATTACATATCATTGCAGAAATGTCCTTTATTTCTTCTTGCTTCGCTACAGAACTATGTACAACAATGGTGGGCAACCTGTAGCATGGCTCGACAGGGTAAGCCGCTGGTGGTCTGCCAGCCAGGTTGTTTAACTTGCATCGCTACATCCCCATTATCAATAAGAACCTGATTCCTGGAGATTTTACCTTGAGACAATAAAATTTGGTTTGACTGACTAATCATAATTAGCTCAGGTTGAACTTCATCTTCAGATTTGGTTGATTCTTGCTTCTCTTGGATTGTGTCACAGCCTTAATGCTTTCTTACCTAATTGTGTTTTTCAAAAGAAGTGAGAGCTATAGAAAAATTATAAACATATCTACAGGTTGAACCTCTCTAGTCCGCCACTCTGTGGTCCAGCAACATCTATGGTTCAGCATGATTTTAGTTAGCTGGATGTCCATTTATCATAGGTGTGGCCAAGTTTCCTGTGATCCCATAAAATTTGTTTATAGTCACGTGTCCTGGCTCTCAGTGCTCTGTGCTGTTATTTAGTTCTAATTTACCCCTAAATGCCTTCTAAGAGCCCAATAAGGAGTGGAAAGTGTTGGTAATGCTTCTAGACAATATTGGTCTGGCAAATTCTCTGGTCAGGTCCTGAGGGTGACAGACTAGGGAGGTTTAACCTGTATTAGTATGTATTGTGAGAGTCTGGACCAATCTGAGAACAAATGCAGTATGAATCCTGTGGTTGAGTGCCTGAATGAGTTTGTCTCATAATAGGAGACAGTGTCTACAATTGTCAGGTTTCATGTTAGTCTGTTTCAGAAAAAGTAATAAGGAGTCTGATGGTACTTTAAAGACTAACAAATTTATTAGGGTATAAGCATAAGTTTTCGTGAGCTACAATTGACTTCCTCAGATGCAATTGTCTTTGTAATACTGTTCCTTCCAAGTGATGATCTAAAAGCCAAGAACTAATGGCAGACAGTATGGTGACTGAATTAGATGGTGTGGCTAATGATTAAAAAAAGACTAGAGATCATAATAAATGCTGATTTAGCAACAATTTTTCAAAGCAAGTTTACATGTAAGATTGGATAAATTTGATCAGATTGGTATTTAATTTGGAAGCCTGATTAAGAGAGAGAATGCGCATGAGTGTATGTGCACACATGCATGAATGAAGCTGTAGCAGTATTTTGTTTATCTGATCTGCCTCTGACATAGGGGACAAAACAGCATGAAAAGGATGGCCTGTCTAGCAGGACTGTCTTTTAAAAATCATCCCTGACAGTGTGCTTCCCTTCCAACTGCAAGGACAGGAACAGTTTAATCTCATTAAAAAAACACACATTAGAAAAGGCCAAAATTTTCAACAATGGTAGCCTGAAATTAAACTCCTAATTCCAGATTTAGCTTTACTGTAAGGCCACATCTACACTATGTGGAAGATTGACTCTGCCACATTCAATCTTCCAGGGCTTGGGTCTAGAGAAGACTTGCTAATTTGAACTGAGAAGGCTTCCCGTTGGTGCTGGTACTCCTCCTCATGAGGATTAAGGGTAACTGATGGGAGCATTTGCTCTTATCGACCTCCTGCTCTGTGGACAGCACAGAAACATGATTTAAGTTAAATTGACTCCAACAATGTAATTAAAGTTGACTTTCCCCTTTAGTGTAGACCAGGCCTAAGTGAGCTTGTTTTCAGGAGGTATTGGGTAGCTAGCACTTCCTATTGGCTTCAGTGGGCCTTAGCCAGAAGGTGCCTGAATAGTTAGGAATCATGAGGGGTAGGGAGAACTTGCTTGGAAAATAACATCCATTTGTGCCAGAGACCTGGTTCTTGATCTTTGCTGTAGAAGGAAACTTTGCCAAGTAAGGACCCAATTTCCAGAGGTACTGAGCAGACATGGTTCCTATTGACTTTCTATGGTGATGTGGCTCTTGAAAATTAACTAAAATTCTTCCTGCTTTCTAACACCTTTATTAATAGTAGCATCACTTGTCATTATGTGTTAATTTCTATTGATCTCTCTTTCTCCCCCATCACCACAAAGCTGAGCACAGCTTAATGTTATGTGAACTTGTAAATGTGAGTATATACACAAAAGCCTGAGTTTCCCCTCTTCCCATTTTCCAGAAGCAGATTGGATTTCAAGGAATTCTACTTTATAACTCCAGGATCAAATTTATTTGGAAATGAAGCTAAACTGCCCAAGAGAAATCAGTATGAGATGATGGGATAACTTTGTCATATATTGGATGGGCTAAATTAGTATTTTATGATTAATATGCATCTCTGCATTGGTCAGTGGGTCAATATAAATGTGTATAATACAGTTAGATACATTTTAGTGTCAGAAATTTCTTATGCACTCTGCCTAGAATATTTCATTTGCAAAATAGATTTCTTTAAAGCTGCCCAAGGTGGTGCATACTGCTTAATTTCTACTGGTTTGCCTATTAGGGAGTAGGACTGGAGAATTAATTTCTATGCTGTCGTCTTTAACCCTCTGATACAGTTTGTCTAAGACCAGTGCTCCGCTGCCATTGGCTATTAACTTTGCACTGAAATCAATTATGCCGTAAGTTGGAGTAAGTACTTTGAACCCTGTAGTAGGTGAATTCTATCTGGCTATAGAGTGAAGGAATGCTAACTGTGGCTTTGTCATGAAGAATTCTGCAGGTTGCAGGTTTTGCACAATACTCAGGAGAAAGCAAGTGGTTAACTTTGAATTTCTTTCCTTTTGTGGCTTAAAGTAAAACGTTTGAATGCATTACAGTATATGAGAGTCACAAGTCAGAGTAACTGCAATGCTCCATAAACCAGTAAGATTTTCCCTAAGGTTGCGGAAAGACCAGCTAATCCCTGACTCATAATGCCACAAATGAAAATACCCACTTTATTTTAAACTATGGATATTTATTAGCAAAACTTCTTTTGTGATTCTCAAATTAGATGTCTGTGTCTTCCAAGTACTGTACTGCATAGAAAATAAAAGAACACAGATTCTCTCTAACAGATTGAATTGTGTTGCCAGTCCCAAAACAAAAATGTGGAAACAGAAGCTATTTAAAGTGCATTACTCGTAGAAGGCTGTTTCAAACAATCAGTCCTTTCCTGCAGCAAAAACAAACCCCGTAATGTTTAATACAAAAGAGTATGATCAGCATAGCAAAACTACTCTTCTCTAACATGCAACCTGAGTATATGAAACATAGAGTTCATGCTGCTTGATTAGGCCATTGAAGGCACGAGTGGTGAGCAACGTAGGCTGTTTGCTCTAAATGAAGCCATGTCTAGAAACAAACAAGAGAACCAGAACTAAGCTGAAGCAGCAGTGTTCTGCCAAAAAGGTCTATTGAACATGCTATTGCTGAGGGAGCACTGTACCTGCGTCTAGACTACCGCTGCATTCTGTCGACAGTAAATCGAAAGAACGTGGTGGTTTTGTCGACGGCGGTAAACCTCATTCTATGAGGAATAACACCTTTTTTCGAAAGTCATCTTTTGAAAAAAGGCGCTATTGCATGAAAACAGGGCTTTTTCAAAAGAGAGCGTCTAGACTCTCTTTCGAAAAAGTGAGCTGCTTTTTTGAAAAATCTTCTTGTTGTCTAGGTGCTATTTTCGAAAGAGTCTTTTTTGAAAGATACTTTCAAAAAAGCCTGTTTGAAAGAGGCTTGCAGTCTAGATGTAGCCATTGAGTTATCTAATTCTGGTCTATTTACTCCAGCGTTTGAGACCATCTTAACCCATCTACATCAGGGCTTGCTGCATTGCAAAGACTGGTGGAGTATCAGTGATGGGAAATTTGAAAAAAAAACCCCAACCAAAAGACAAACTGCAAAAATGTAAACGAACACACCCACACATGCATACATGTATACGGTGTGTGTATGTATAAAAGTTAGATTCTGGAACACAATTCTGAATTGAAGGGTGGATTCCACAGCAGATTTTAGAGCCAAAGAATTGTGGTATTCACATGGCTTTGAACAGTCCTTTACTGGCAGAGGGAAGACTAGCTGATCCAGTTAGTTTTTTCTTTTCTTTTTTGTTATAATTATTAGGAGACACCATATATGCATATGGCACTTTACAAACCAGTGAAAGGTGCAAATATCTTATTATAACATTAATAACAAGTCCACATTATGTTTTGTACCCAAATGTACATCATGGTTTATATTTACAACATGTTTTTCTACCTAAATGCGTTAGTTTAATTTGTATAACGACATTACAGTTTTCTGCAGGCTTGCCAACAGTCCCATACAAATGAGGACAGATGGCTTATGAGTTTTGAGGAGACCAAGAAAGGGACTATTTCCAGGATTCACTCACAAGAGAACCCCCCCTCCTTTCCCATCAGACCCTTCTGGAGGCAATCATCTTGAATTTTCATGAGGGCAATATGTGTCTTTATACATTTGGAGGCAAAGAGAAACACAACCCCCTGTGCTGAAATTAAAAGGGTTAGAATGAGCAACATCTGGTTTTTGAGAAAAGATGGAATAAAATGAAGAGGATGACATGAGCCTTAAATTATTTAAGCACCTCCAACCGTAGTGCATTGCAATTGTTTTCTTTCCATAGTGCACTGTAATTGCTTTCTTTTTGTTTCATAGCTGTGAAGCTTACAAATGAGGAACTTAAGGGTGCGTCTACATAGCAAAGTTATCTGGAATAATGGCCGTTATTCCGAAATAACTATGCGAGCATCTACACAGCCATTCCGTTATTTGGAAATAATTTCAAAATAATGGATGTCTTATTCCAATGTCTGTACGCCTCATTCTATGAAGGACAATGCCTATTCTGAAATACTTATTTTGAAATACTTATTTTGAAATACTATTTTGAAATAGTAGAATTGGAGCATCTTCACAGCCTCTATTCTGAAATACTTATTTCAGAATAGAGGCTGTGTAGATGCTCCAATTCTGCTATTTCAAAATAGCCCCTCACCAGGGCCATTCTAAGTTATTCCTCCTGGGGCTCTAAATCAAGATAGCACATCTACATTAGGGAAGCCTGCCTCAGACTAATTTTGAGGCTTTCCTGCAATGTAGGCATGCTATTTTGAAATAAGCTATTTTGGAATAACTCCAGAAGAGCTGATTCCAAAATATCTGTGCAGTGTAGACTTAGCCAAAGTAGTGTGTGTTTTACACAATTTAAGGCCAATCTCCACTTGTCTGCTTGCTCCTTAAAATCTTTTGTTGGGACCTGATTCTCTGTGGCCTTGGTCCTTCCTTAGTTAATTACATCCATGCAAAGTGGTTGTAAAATGCTGTTTTATGACCTGATAGATGTGTACAGTCACTTTTCACTGAGTTTGCACAGGTCTCAACGACAATACAAGATGCAGCACGATGCAGATTGAGCTGTGTTCATCTTCCCCCCAAGCAACATTATGTAAAATTTAACACCCATTAGAACTTGTCACTACTGATCTGCCCCTCTGGTTTAATTTCCAGCCTAAAACATCTGCCATGCTGTTCCCATTTGTGGAAAAGCTATGAAGTATGTGAGCTCATCAAGCATGTGAGATTAGTGGCTCAAGTAGTTAACAAATAATATTTCTGGAGTACTTAGTACTCAGCCCACAGCTGTTTTACATGTCAAGAGCTGATTGGACTAACGTGTGGGTAACTAGGGAAATTACATTTTTCTCTTGGACTTCACATGAGAATAGCTTCAGGGGGACTGTGCAGAACCAGGGATTCATTCATCCCTGTCTTCTATTTCCGGCCTCTAGTAGTCAGAGATCTACAGCTACCCTAGCATGCCAAGCTAGTTGCTTCTCTGAGTCGTCCTGGTCCCTTTGAGGGCACCCTTCATGGGTTTCAGGCATCTTAGGGTGGAAACATGTCATTTCCCCACCCTCTGACTGGGTCCTGGCCTGCAGTCCTCTAGTACGAACTGTGATTAGCTCAGCGGGCTTCACGGAGGATCAGTACCTGCAGTTCACTTCCCTCTGGGAGCAATGACTGATATCCAGTGACCAAACAATCTTCTTAAAGCAAAGTATGAATCATTCAGGCTATGTCTACACTGCACTGTTATTCCGGAATATTTGGATAGTTATTCTGAAATAGCTTATTTCAAAATAGCACATCTACACTGCAGGGAAACCTCATAATTAGTCTGAGGCAGGCTTCCCTAATGTAGACATGCTATCTCGAAATAGCAGAAATGGAGCATCTACATACATCTTGTTTCAAAATAGCTATTTCAGAATAGGCATTATTCTTCTTAGAATGACATTTACAGCAGTCGGAATAAACTGTCCATTATTTTGAAATTATTTCCAAATTAACGGAATTGCTGTGTAGATGCTCGCATAGTTATTCTGAAATAACTTTGCTGTGTAGACACACCCTGAGAAACCTAAAAGATAATAGATTTTAAAAATAATAACCAAAGACTATATGCTTGCTTGTCTTTCCCCTAAGGCTTATCACTCCTTGAATCTGGTGGGAGGCCCATCTTCTTTAGATTCCCTCCATAGAGCTTCTTTGAGGGCTAAGCTTCACTGGAAATGATACAACAGCACTAAAACAGCACTGAGGTCAGTGTAACTTATGCCACTCTGGGGCTATATCTACACTGCTGGTTTTTTCTGATTCTTTTTTCGGAAGAGGATTTTCCAACATTTGGCCCATCTACACGGGACCAAATGCCAGAAAAACCTCCTCTTTCAGAAGAGCCCTTATTCCTCATAAAATGAGGAATACAGGGCTTCTGAAAGAGCTCATCTGCTCTTCTGAAAAAAAATTTGGAAGAGCAGATGCGTTACCTGGACTTGGTGGAGTTTTTCCGGTATAGCCTGAGTGATGTAAATTGTACCAGTAGAAGTGGTAGTGTTTACAAGCCCTTACTGTCAAACTGTCTCCACAGGCTGCTCCTGACAGCCTGCAAAAGTTTTTTAACTTTCTAACCCTTTGGTGTGTTGGTTGTGTGCCTTAACAGCACAGCTATGTCACTTTAGTCAAGGGCCTGGAAGAGTGCCATAGTTTTGTAATTGCTCCACACCCCTGCGTTTAATGGGAGTTTTATTTATTTATGACTGTTGCATTGCTTACCTGCTTGTTTATCACAGCTTATTATTAAGTTAGGGAAAATCCTGTTGCATAGTTATACAGTAACATTACTTCACTGAGCAGGCTGCATTCAGTGTTCATAAAATTATAACATATCAACATTCTTAGATAGTATCTCCACACCTATTTCAGTGAGAACTGTGACATTGTATTTCCTGTTCTCCATGTCCTTCAAGCATATCATTTATGGTATTGCATAGTTAGGGAGTAAATAGTGGCTACTGCATATGACCTGCATTGTTTTCAAGTAATTTCTAGCCCTGCCTTTCCCCATCTCAGCATGCTGTATTGAGAATTTTAAATCCGATAGACCCTTGTAAGTGGTTTAAAAAATTCTTCCTCTATATATGAGAAGCACAGTTCATGGGCACAGCAAAGAAAATGTAATTACTTAACATCTAGCATCCCTGCCCTACGGTAGACTAAGCAAAAAGCTGTTCATAGTCAAATAAGCCAGACTTTAATACATTTGTTTATTTGAAGAGAGTACATATTTTAAAAAGATCCATATTGTACTTTGTAAATTCTTTTCATATCTTTTTATTTCATTTGATTAGCTAACTAATGGGTAGCTAATCAATAGGTATTAATCTGATTAGTTCATTTTGAATCCCTAGCACGGAAAACTGAAATGTAGGAGGAGTAGCTCAGTGCTTTGCTGACACTCCAATCTGTCTTAAGTGAATGCAAGCTTGCTAATAAATATTTAATGGGTAGTTGTTTGTGGTTTAATAGAATTAGATAATTCTATTAGAATCCTGTTTGGAGGTTTACATGTACCATACATCACAGTGGAGGACATTGTTAATAATTTAGGCTAAGTGACTAGTAATTAGAGAGACAGTCAGATTAAGCCAGGACTTTTTGATTTAGATCATCTAGGAATTTAAATGGCCACGTATTTGCTGTGTAAAAGAAACATGCAATTTTTTCATTTCTTTTTTACACAAAAGTACTAAGGCAGACAGTCTAGGACAAGCCTTAAATGTGATAACAAAGCATGATGCCCCCAGGGTTTATTTAATATCTCATCCTCTGAGCTAATGTGATAGAAAATAGTTTGCTGTTTCTCTACAGTAGATTGAGCAGATGTCACCAGTTCAATTTTATGGAAAGAAACCTCAGACAGAATGTCTTCTGCCTGTTACTTTTTCCTGGTTTGAGGCTCTACTGTCCTCAGATTCAAGAGAATGGTTTCTTATGTTGATCAAGTTGTTGATGAGAGGTTAGTACAATAGAACATCGGAAAAATAGTTAATAGGCAACTTTTCAGAGTTGCTTTGTAACTATCCCAAATTTGGTGACATAAATTTTCTGAGAAGAGTGATAAACTATTCAAAAGGCACCAAGGATACTTAAAAGAGTAACACAACACAAAGCAAATGTTTCAGTAGTGTAGCCACTCTAACCAGCTTTAATTAGGGGGTGTTAAATATTCTGTTTTTGTAGCAACACTGTTATAATACGCAAAGTGAAATCTTGCTGGAATGCTATTTTTAGGTTAATACAAGTGAAGTCATAAATATGGCACTTGACATACCACGGTTAGTCTAATTCTAGATTTTTCTTTCCTGGGGTTTAGTATTTTTTTCTGACAAATATGTGTAATTTTCCCAGGAGTAATAATTTAAGAATCCCGGGATAATAGGAATCTGTACCCATGTATCATAGACTGATAGGGTATGTCCACACTGCAGTAAAACATCTGTGGCACTGAATCTCAGAGCCCTGATCAGCTGGCTGGGAGTGTAGTTCAGATGTTCTGAATCAGGCTAGAGACCAGGCTCTGAGATTGACTCCTCCGAAGGGGTCTCAAAATTCAGGCTCCAGTCCAAGCCTGAACATCTGTAGAACCCTGTGTGGATACAAAATATATCCACATTCACATCTGTATCCACAAAATTGAGCTGTGGATATCTGCATCCACATCCACCGGTGTGGATACCCACAGATATAAAGTGGATATTCATGGATTTGCAGAGCTCTAAACATCTGCACCGCAGCTCAAACCCTGTGAGCCTGAGTCAGCCATGGGTCTTTTATTTCAGTATAGATGTTTGGGCTTGGACTTTAAGGTCAGAAGGGACCATTTTGAGCTCCTCTTGCATATTGCAGGCCATAAAACTTCACACCTTTACTCCTGAAGTAGGCCCATGACCTCTCGCTGAGTTACAGAAGTCCACCGAGTCTTGGTTCAAAAACTTTGAATTACAAGGAATCCACCATTTACTCTAGTTCAAATGAGAAAATGACCTATCCCTGTGCTTCAGAGACAGATCAGCCTCTCCTGGGGTGTTTGCCAATCTGACCTGAGTGAAAATTTCTTCTGACCCCCAAATATGGTGATCAGTTATATAGTGTCATCACCTATAGCCCCCAACTTAAACCCGTCCAACATATTATCAATAAACTACAACCTATACTAGAACAGGATACTACACTCCGAGAGGCTCTGGGAGACAGACCCATAGTCTCCTACAGACAACCACCTAACCTCAGGATGATTCTTACCAACAACCACAGGACATACCACACTAATACCAACCCTGGGACTTTTCCTTGCAACAAACCCCATTGCCAACTTTGCCCACATATTTACTCTGCTGACACCATTATTGGACCTAACCAATTCAGTTATAAGATCAAGAACACATATTCCTGCTCATCCAGAAATATAATCTATATCATCATGTGCCGACAGTGTCCATCTGCTATGTACATTGGACAAACGTCTCAGACACTTCGCCAAAGAATCAATGCACACAAAACAGATATCAGACAATATCACAAAGAAAAAACAGTTTCTTGCCATTTCAACCAGAAAGGGCATTGTCTCAATGACTTGATTACCTGCGTACTGCTTCAAAGACATTTTCACACCAGGCTTGAAAGAAAAACCTCTGAACTGTCATTCATGCTTAAATTTGACACTTTACGCCGGGGTCTCAACAAAGACTCTAATTATCTTACCCATTACAAAGATAGCTTCCCCAATTATCACCTCTAATATCATTAGCTCACAGACATTTACCTCCCCCCCGTTATCCCAATTTGATTTGTCCTTTTTTATGTGTGTTCATTTTTTTGATTGTATCCCTTTGGTATATATGGTCATGCCTATTTTCTTCCACAATTTGATCTGAGGAAGTGGGTCTGGCCCACGAAAGCTCATCACCTAATAAACCATCTTGTTAGTCTTTAAAGTGCTACACAGTCCTGTTTTTTGTTTCAGCTAGACTAGACTAACATGGCTACATCTCTATTACAGTTAGATCCTGAGCATGTAGGCAAGACCCACTACCGCATACCTGGGATAGAATTTTCTGTAGTAAGAGCTTTTCCTACCTCATGTCCCATCTCTAGCTGCTGGAGATATTTGCTAATAGAAATGACAGATGAGCCATAAGGCATTGTAGGCAGTCTCATCATACCATCCCCTGCATAAACTTACAGGCTCCGTTTTAAATCAAATTAGTTTTTGACACCATTACACTTGGAAGACTATTTCAGAACTTTACTCTTCTCTAGGTTAGAAACCTTCATCTAATTTCAAGCCTAAACTTATTGATGGCCAGTTTATATCCATTTATTCTTGGTCCTTACTTTAAATAACTCCTTCCTTTCCAAAGTGTTTGTCCCTCTGATATATTAATAGAGAACAGTCTTGTCTCCACATTTTGTGATGCTAAAGAAGTCAAACTTATAACATGGGGTTCTTCTTCAAGTGCTCGCTCATCAAAGGCAAATCTTGAGCCTAAGTGGAAGAGTATATGACCCTGGCCCATGCCACCTTCCACAGGCTGGGTCTCATCCTAAATTAGTCCAAGTCACTCTCCCTGACTCAGAAAATAGAATCCCCACCAATTTCATAGGGCTTGGAACTAGGGGACATCATCAAAGGCCTCTGCTGGTTTCCAATAACAATGGCTAGAACTTGCATTAAACTTGAGGATACATGGCAGCTTGCACCTAGGTTGTCCAACACATGAGATGATGACTTCATCCTGTTGAGGTGTTGTTGGTACAGATGTACAGGCCCAGCCGTGACTCTCTACACAGACTAGTCATGCTCCCAACTCAAGTTCTTGAGTCTCTCCTCTGGTGGCTGCAGCTACAGATGGTCTATGTCAGAGTACCCTTTGCCAGACTTCACCTTCTTTATCACTGGTCACAGACACCTGAGTGTTGGGATGGGGAGTGCACCTGGCAAAATCAGAACTCAAAAACTTGTGGTCCCAGGCCAAACTATCACTGCACATCAATATCAGGGAGTTAAGGGCAGTTTGTTTGGCATGCATGGCATTCAATACCCATCTTCAGAATATAAATGTCAGTGTTGACAGACAAATACCATAGCAATGTTCTGTTTAAACAAACAGGGTGATGCTTGCTCCTCTCCCCTGTGCCAGGAAGCCCTAAAGCTATGTAACTCGTCATTACCTACTTGATTCGATAAGAGGCATCATACCTGCCAGGTTCACAAAATGAACTAGCAAATCACCTGAGTCAGTCCTTTCATAGGTCTATCTGGGTGGACATTGCCCATGCTATTTTCCAAAGGTGTGGGATCTCCACGAATAACTCTGTTCATGTTGTGGAGCAATAGGAAGTGTCAGCGGTTCTGCTCCTTCCTCAAGCACAGCCCTAGCTCCATTGTGGATGGCTTCATCTCTTGTGGACAGGACCGGCTCTAGGTTTTTTGCTGCCCCAAGCAAAAAATGTTTTGGCTGTCCCCCCACTTTTTTGTCCGGGGTGGGTGCGCATGCAAATGCAGCTTGCGTGGCTTGCTGAGGGTGTGCACGTAAAAGCAGCTTGTGCGGCTTTCTGGGGGATGGGGCGCATGCTCCAGGGGGAGCCCAAACCCCGGGGCATTTTAATCTCCTACGAGAGCACCAGGGACTCCCCACATGAGGACAATGGGAGGGCAGGTTCATCCACAGCAAGTCAGTTAAAGACTTCCAAAGCATGCAGCTGTTCACATCACCTAGTGCTGGAGTCCTGGTCCCACTCCTCACTCTGCAAAGGGATTTTATTATTAGAAGCCTTATAATCACTCAGACTCCAACCCCAACACATAAGCTGTCCAACTCTTGGTGTCCATGGACAAGAATTAGCCTCACTATACAATGAGACAGTTCAAAGGGATTAAGAGAACTTTTGTTTCAACTCCCTAGCTCAACTGTCCAGAACAAGACAGGCACCAGACAACAAAACCCCACTAGCCTAGGACCTATTCCATGAGCGCAGCCCTGTGCTTTCTCCTTCAGGGACAGACCAAACAGCCTCTGAAGCAGGGTGGATTGATTTAAATAGCTTTGATTTAAATCTCTAATTTTAATCATGATTTAAACTGGCAAGCAGAAAACCTTGGTTTAAATGAGCAATTAATCATTTAAAT
This sequence comes from Pelochelys cantorii, assembly GCA_032595735.1. Classification (NCBI taxonomy): domain Eukaryota; kingdom Metazoa; phylum Chordata; order Testudines; family Trionychidae; genus Pelochelys; species Pelochelys cantorii. The sequence continues at coordinate 31,115,031 of CM064340.1, forward strand.
TATACTTTTAAAATATTTTCCTAAAGGATGGTTGAGTCTTATTGATTAGCAACCTTTAAAACATGTTGATTTACAACTAAATATAACCTTTATGCCAAATTTGGTGCTTCTATTTACTAACCAGGAGAATACACTCAGTACAGCTACCAACTAAATAAATGCCCAAATAATTGTGTAACTTATATGTAATCAGATTCTTAACTTTTACATTTTTATTCTATTACAAAATGGTGTATAATAGGAACACTTAAGAGACAGGTTTTACCCCATTTATTATTTGCTAAGTGGTGGCTACTTTTTTAAAAACATACGATTTGCATCTACTTCTGTCTGGACGGAAATTCAATTTAAAATAAACAAAACCAGCATTTAATTTTTGTATGAAATAAAACTACCTTAAATGTGAAGGACACATAACAAAAAAGTATCCAAACACATTTTGCATCTAAAATTTTGCATCTAAAATTAATGAATTAAACAAAGGAAATATCCATAGTGAATTTAACAGATTGATTCTAGTCATCATGTTCTTCAAGAAGTTAGAATGCTCTCATAACCAGTTTTTTACTGAGAGAAGAGGAGAACAAGTTTTTCTGCTTCGTCAACTCTCGGTTTTGCAACTGTGAATGAACTAATCATTGAATTGAACTAGCTGAATAAACCAAAGTGATAAAAACATTCTCTCTTCATCTGCGGAAGAAGCTACTGCTGATGTAAACACTGGTTCCGGGTGCTTATACAGCAACTTACACTAGTGAACTGGTAGAATTTCTTTAAAAGTTGATAGGAGACATGTTCTATTTAATTTTTAAATTTAATTCATAAGTTATTTAAATAGGTTATGATAAATTTAGGCCATAACAATTTTTAATTTAATTTTAAAGGTATATTATTTAAAACAAAGCCTATTTAAATGGGATCACAATTCCAATTTTAATAAAGCTCTCCTGCCCCAGACAGATAGGGTATGTCTACACTGCCACCCTAGTTTGAACTAGGGTGGCTAATGTAGGCATTCAAAGTTGCAAATGAAACCCGGGATTTAAATATCCCGGGCTTCATTTGCATCTTGCCGGGCGGGCGCCATTTTTAAATCCCCTTAGGTCGAACTCCGTGCCTGCGGCTACACGCAGCATGGAGTAGGTAGTTCGAATTAGGATCTCTAATTTGAACTACCGGTACACCTCGTTCCAAGTTCCACATTCCATGAGGTGTACTGGTAGTTTGAATTAGAGATCCTAATTTGAACTACCTACTCCGTGCCGCGTGTAGCCGCGGGCATGGAGTTCGACCTAAGGGGATTTAAAAATGGCGCCCGCCCGGCAAGATGCAAATGAAGCCCGGGATATTTAAATCCCGGGCTTCATTTGCAACTTCGAATGCCTACATTAGCCACCCTAGTTCAACCTAGGGTGGTAGTGTAGACATACCCATAGGGACTTGGGGACACGGGCACTGGGAACAGCAGAGTTCCTCTTCCTCAGACAAAGGGGGAGGGAGAATCACCTGGGTCCCAGGCAGAGGTGAGGTTGTCAGGACACAGCACAAGGGGGCTAGATTCCTGGGCAGGTGTGCGGTGGGGGGAGGGTTCAGGGCCCCGAAAGTAGGGGGAGGGGGGATTCTTTAGAGAGCCAGACAGGAGATGGGGATCCAGGTGGGCAGCAGGGAGGCGGGGGAGGAGGGGAGAAGAGGATACAGGGTCCCAGCAGGTTTGCAGTGGGCCAGGAGGTGGGGTGTGGGGTTGCTGGGCAGAGGCCAAGGGAGGAGAAGAGAGGGGGGAGGTAGTGGGGGGGGTCACAGGACAGTGGGCAGGGGCACACTGGCAGGGAGGACAGCAGGGCAAGGGGGGTTCACAGGCAGGGGAGTTGTGGGGGAGAAAACACAGATGGGGGGGTGGCCAGCCGGGGGGGGTATGCTGGCAGGGGGGCCCAAGGGCAGGAGGCGGGGGAGGGGGAGTTGTGGGGGGGCACATGGGAGGGGGGGTGGCCGGCCGGGGGGGGCACACGGGCGGGAGGGGGCCGCACTCACTCATTCACACCCTTCCCTCTCATCCACAAGGTCCTCCTCAAGGTCTGTCAGGACAAGGCTTCGTTGATGCTCATAGCACCAGTGTGGCCCCACCAGTGTTGGTTCACCATGCTGTTTAACAGTTAACCTATCAGTTAACAGATGGGTAGCCTTACCAAAACTCCCATACCTCATCACAATGACCAAATCTGGAGTCCCTCCACCTGATAGCATGGAAACTCCATGGCTGAACCAGTCAGAACTCTAGTGCTCAGATGCAATTAAGGAGGTCCTTCTGGGAAGTAGAAAGCCCTCCACTTGGGCCACTTATAGAGCAATGTGGAAGGGGTTCTCTATCTAGTGTCTACCGAGAGGTAGCCCTTCGTAGCAATCTTCAATTCCCTTTGTTCTGGGCTACCTACTTCACCTGGAGCAGCAGGGATTGGTAATCTCATCTATCAGTGTTGTGATGGATGGGAGAAGGAAAAACAGAGGCACTTTGAACTGGAGAAAGCTGAGAAACTGGGTGCTCCCACTATGCCAACTAACCACCCAGCTCTAGCTAATGCTTCCCAACCCAAAAAATATCCAGTGTACACAGTAGGAGATGATGCAGATGCCTTCTTAGAGAATTTTGAAAGGGCCAGCCTTGGGTACAACATCTCCACAAACCAGTACATGGCGGAGTTGAGGCCACAACTAGGTGGTCCCGTAGCAGATGTGGCAGCTAAAATGCTTAGGGAAACATGAATATTATGAACTTTTTAAACAAAAGGCCAGAATAGGACAGAGATTACCCCTGAATATTCCTGTCACTGTTTCAGGGCGTTTCTCTTACACCCATTTCTCTTACACCAGTTTTCAAAGCTGTCCATAGCTTCTTGTTTGGTATTCCAGTCCATTTTATTGGCAATACCTCCCAACTTTGTGTCACCCACAAATTTTATTAGCACATCCTCACATTTTTTTGCCAAGGTCATTAATGAAAATGTTAAATAAGATTAGTCCTAATGCTAATACTTGAGAACTCAGGTACTCCATTAATAACTGCCTTCCAGCCTGATCATTGACCTTTCAGGATGACCCATTTATAGTCTTCCTTTTTACAAGTTCCTTAGCCATTTTTGAGGCATGTATTAATCCCCATCTTTTCCAATTTAGCTAATAACTTCCCATGTGGAACTGTATCAAATATTTTATTGAAATCTAGGTAGATTAGTCTAGAAAATCAGTTATCTTCTCAAAGAAAGAGATGTGGTCAGTCTGAAAAGTTCTACCTTTGGTACAATCATGTATTTTATCTCAGTTACCATTTATCATAGGACTAAATTCTGGCACAGGATGTTCACAAGCAAGTTTTGCAACACAGACTCTCTACCTGTGGGAAGTTATTCAGATCTTGAATGATGAGGCCATCAAGATGATACACATTTCCCCAGTCCCGCCTTTGGATGCCACTGCCATACATGATAGATACAGTTAACTGGTGATGCTAAATGAAGGTATTACATACTTTAACATGGGAAAGCTAATAAGAGCGAACATCTTGAGACATGCATTACACATGCAGTGTAAATCTCAGAATATTTTAGCATCAGAGGCAACTCTTATATTGGGCCTCTGCACTTGCACAACTGCTTTGCAGAGGTTAAGATGCTGAGATAACCATTTGATGAACCTTTTCAGCAGAACCATTGCTTGACCATGAAGTGTAAATGGCTTCTAGTTACTGCTTTATGATCCATGGATGCATGGAGAGGAGAGTTTAAGAGGCAGCAGTTGGATAAAGCCCACCTGATGCCAGCTAATTTTCATTCTTATGGCTTGTTACACTGTAAATATGATATGTCTATAGAGCCACTTTTTAGAGTAGTCACATTCTAAATTTGCACAGTTAGGGATCATTGCACATATGAATTCTGATATAGTAATTACACAAACACAAATTTAATTGGATAAATGTGTCTGTAAAGTTGCAGAAAACTCTCCAAGTTGAGTATACAGCTAATATGACTACATAAACATATGGCTTGAAAAACTCTGCCTATTCAGATAATTAAATAACATTGTTGTGTAATATGCAAGAGGGCAGAGTTAAAGATGAGTGCTTACACTTAATTGTCGCTTGAATTATGATGTTTAAATGTGCAATTCTAAAGTTAGAATCATAGGGTTGGAAGAGACCTCAGGAAGTCATCAAGTCCAACCCTCTGCCCAAAGCAGGACCAACCCTAATTAAATCATCCCAGCCAGGGCTTTATCAAGCTGAGACTTAAAAATCTCTAGGGGTGGTGATTCTACCACCTCTCTAGGTCCTGATCTACACTCCCCTTATTTCGAAATAACAAATGGGGTGTCCACACTAACAAGCCCATTATTTCAAAATAAGGGGTTGATTATTTTGAAATAACTACTCCTGCTTTCCATGAGGAATAACACTTACTTAGAAATAGTTATTTCAAAATATCAGTAGTGAGGTTGCTCCACTGCTGCTATTTCGAAATTACTCCCCAGAGTCATTCGAAGTAATTACTCCCCAGTGTTTTCTGGGGCTCTAAGTTGAGGAAGCGCATCCACATTAAGGGTATGTCTACACAGCAGGGCTTAACTCGAAATAAACTATGCGAATTGAGCTACATCAATTGCATAGCTTATTTTGAAATAGCTTATTTCGAAATTGGCATTGTCTACACAGCACTTATTTCTAAATAGAGCACTCTTCTCTGACTTCCCTTATTCCTCGTACAATGAGGGTTACAGGAGTCAGAGTAAGAAGTCCTCCAGCTTGACAGTATTTCAACATTAAGTCAAAATAACCGCCTGCTGTGTATGATTTCAAAATAACGCTAGTTATTTTGAAATAATGTTGCTGTGTAGACTTACACTAAGGGACCCTGCCTTGGGTTAATTTAGAGGTTTCCCCATAGTTTGGGCATGCTATTTCAAAACAGTCATTCCAGGAGTTATTATTTTGAAATAACTTATTTCTAAATAATTTACTAGAGTAGATATGTCCTTGGTAACCCATTCCAGTGCTTCACCATCCTCCTAGTAACATAGTTGAATTATCATAGTTTTTAGTATTTTTACCTTGTGCTCCTTTGCTCCCCAAAAGATCAATAAATTATATTAATTACTTTCTCATGATTTTAATGGGAAATCTGTGTGGTGAAAAGGGTTGACATGTTGTCTGCGGCATTGATTCAAGTTTAGTAAGGTAATATCTGCCACTTTAATATTACAAATCTAAAATAACCTCTACAGTTGGTGGAATCACAAACACTGACTGGTGGTTTTACTGGTGGGTACTTCTGAAGAGTGTATATGTTGAGGGGGATATTTTCAGCATGCTTATACACTACTTTCATTTTCAAGTTATTGAATGTATGTCTGTCATTTATGAAAATAGTAATGAGCCGCATAATTACATTATCATAAATTACAATCATTGCCAGGCCTGCCGACAGTGGGGGCTGGGGGGGGGGGAAGGGGAAGTTGCCCCAGGGCCTGGCGATACTATGGGGCCTAGGTTGCCCAGCCGTCACTGCTGCTACAGTGGTTGCATTGCTGAAGCCACTCCACTGCTCCATGCATTGCTGATTGTTGGGAAAGGACACCACAGTCTGGGAGGCACTGAGGGCTGGCTGTGTTGGCCCCGCCCCTTCTGCCTGAGGCCCTGCCCTTTCCGGGGTGCAGAGCCACCCCTCTTCCTTCTCCAGGGGCCTGCAGTGGCTGTTGGCCCCACTGATTGCTTCACTCACTTAGAAGCTGTCTTTACTAATGTCCAGATTTAAATACATTACACCTTGCTACAGCTTTCTGGATGAAATTGTCAGCAGTGCACCATGGCTTGTGGGTGCTCAGCACTGGGATTACAGTGGCACTGAACCCACATAGGGCATGTCTACACTACAGTGTTATTTTGAAATAACAAGATAAATGTCCACACAGCAAGCCCATTATTTTGAAATAATTTTGAAATAACAGGCTTGTTATTTTGAAATAATAAACCTTCATTTCATGGGGAATAATGCTTATTTTGAAATAGCTATTTTGAAATAGGGTGAGTATGGCTGGCACAACTGTGCTTATTTCAAAATAATTGGCCTCCAGGTCATCTCACAGATGTCCTGGTGGCCACTCTGTCCACACCGCTCAGAACTCTATAGTTTTCCTTTCCCTGAAGCCTTGAAAGCTTTGGGCAGAAGGAAAAAGGCTTGTGGCACCACACTGGCCCTGCTAGTCCCGTGCCACACATCAGAACCCTACTCTGCCTTTCCTGCTGCCATCACAAACCCCAGCACTCCCACTGAACACTTCATGGCTGCAAGCATGCCAGCAGACATCTCTGAAACCTCTGGCCTGGGGTGAAAGAGAAGGGTATTCTCATGGACTGATGTGGAGATCCTGGATTTCTTGAGGTATCTAACGATACAGCCAAGAATGACCTTGAGCGGGTTACTGCGGATTATGTAGCGCTGGGAAGAAGGACCCAAGAATTCGGAGCGCAAGTGGTATTCTTGTCCATCCTTCCTGTTGAAGGGAAAGGACTGGGCAGGGATCGTCGAATTGAGGAAGTAAATGCGTGGTTGCACAGGTGGTGTCTCAGAGAGGGCTTTGGTTTCTTCAACCATGGGACTCTGTTCCGGGCACAAGGATTGTTAGGAAGAGATGGGATCCACCTAATGAAGAGAAGAAGGAGCATCTTCGCAGGCAGGCTTGCAAACCTAGTGAGGAGGGCTTTAAACTAGGTTCATTGGGGGACGGTGACCAACACCCTGAGGGGAGTGGGAAAGTCGGATACCGGGAAGGAATGCAAAGAGGAACGAGCAAGAAAGGAGGACCCATGATTCGAATGGAGAAGATGGGGTGATCAACTGGTTATCTGAGGTGTTTGTACACTAATGCGAGAAGCCTGGGCAACAAACAGGAAGAACTGGAGGCCCTGGCCCAGTCCAAGAAATATGATTAAATTGGGATAACAGAGACTTGGTGGGATGACTTGCATGACTGGAGCGCTGTCATGGAAGGGTATAGACTGTTCAGGAAGAACAGGCAGGGGAGAAAAGGAGGAGGAGTTGCACTATACGTAAGAGAGCACTATGATTGCTCTGAACTCCAGTATATAGAGGGAGAAAAACCTGTTGAGAGTCTATGGGTTAAGTTTAGAGGTGCAAAAAACAGCAGTGATGTTGTGGTTGGTGTCTCCTGCAGGCCACCGAATCAGGTGGATGAGGTAGATGAGGCTTTCTTCGGACAACAGAGAGAAGCTTCCAGATCGCAGGCCCTGGTTCTCGTAGGGGACTTTAATCACCCTGACATCTGTTGGGAGACCAATATGGCAGTACACAGGCAATCCAGGAAGTTTTTGGAGAATGTTGGGGATAACTTCTTGGTACAAGTGCTGAAGGATCCAACCAGGGGCCGTGCGCAGCTTGACCTTCTGCTCACACAAAGGGAGGAACTAATAGGGGAAGTAGAGGTGGGTGACAACCTGGGAAGCAGTGATCATGAGATGGTAGATTTCAGGATCCTGACCAAAGGAAGAAAGAGAGTAGCAAAATACACACCTTGGACTTCAGAAAAGCAGATTTTGACTCCCTCAGAGACCTGATGAGCAGAATCCCCTGGGATGCTAACATGAAGGCGAAAGGAGTCCAGGAGAGCTGGCAGTATTTTAAAGAAGCCTTATTGAAGGCACAGAAAGAAACCATCCCGATGCATAGCAAGAGAGGCAAACATGGTAGGAGACCGGATTGGCTTACAGGGGAAATCCTTGGTGAACTTAAGCACAAAAAGGAAGCTTACAAAAAGTGGAAACTTGGAGAAATGACCAGGGAGAGGTTTAAATGTATAGCTCGAGAATGCCGGGGGGTTATCAGGAAGGCGAAAGCGCAAATGGAATTGCGACTGGCTAAGGATGTGAAGGATAACAAGAAAGGTTTCTACAGGTATGTTAACAAGAAGAAAGTGATCAGAGAGGGTGTGCGGCCCCTACTGGATGAAGGAGGTAACCGAGTGACAGAAGATGTGGAGAAAGCTGAAGTACTCAATGCTTTCTTTGCCTCTGTATTCACGGACAAGGTTGGCTCCCGGACTAATGCGCTAAGTGACGCAAGATGGGATGAAGATGGACAGCCCGTGGTGGGTAAAGAACAGGTTAGGAAGTATTTAGAAAAGCTAAACGTACACAAATCCATGGGTCCGGACTTAATGCATCCGAGGGTACTGAGGGAGGTGGCAAATGTCATTGAGGAGCCTTTGGCCATTATCTTTGAAAAGTCGTGGAGATCAGGAGAGATCCCGGATGATTGGAAAAAGGCAAATGTAGTGCCCATCTTCAAAAAAGGGAAGAAGGAGGATCCAGGGAACTATAGGCCGGTCAGTCTTACCTCGGTTCCTGGAAAAATCGTGGAAGGAATCCTTAAGGAATCCATTTTGAGGTACTTGGAGGAGAGGAATGTGATTAGGAATAGTCAGCATGGATTCACAACGGGCAAGTCATGCCTGACCAATCTGATTAGCTTCTATGGTGAGGTAACTGGCTCTGTGGACATGGGAAAGTCAGTGGATGTGATATACCTTGACTTTAGCAAGGCTTTTGATACGGTCTCCCACCATATTCTTGCCAGCAAGCTAAGGGAATGCTGATTGGATAAATGGACTGTAAGATGGATAGAAAGCTGGCTAGAAGACTGGGCCCAGCGGGTAGTGATCAACGGCTCAATGTCAGAATGGCGGTCGGTTTCTTGCGGAGTGCCCCAAGGTTCGGTTCTGGGACCGGTTTTGTTCAATATCTTTATTAATGACCTGGATGAGGGGATGGATTGCACCCTCAGCAAGTTTGCAGATGACACTAAGCTAGGGGGAGAGGTAGATACGCTGGAGGGCAGGGATAGAGTCCACAGTGACTTAGACAAATTGGAGGATTGGGCCACAAGAAATCTGATGAGGTTCAACAAGGACAAGTGCAGAGTCCTGCACTTGGGATGGAAGAATCCCAAGCATTGTTACAAGCTGGGGACCAACCAGCTAAGTAGTAGTTCTGCAGAAAAGGACCTGGGGGTTACAGTGGATGAGAAGCTGGATATGAGTCAACAGTGTGCCCTTGTAGCCAAGAAGGCTAATGGCATATTAGGTTGCATTAAGAGGAGCATTGCCAGCAGATCCAGAGATGTCATTATTCCCCTTTGTTCAGCTCTGGTGAGGCCGCATCTGGAGTATTGTGTCCAGTTCTGGGCCCCCCCATTACAAAAAAGGATGTGGACGCATTGGAGAGGGTCCAGCGGAGGGCAACCAAAATGATTAGGGGGCTGGAGCATATGACCTATGAGGAGAGGCTGAGGGAGGTGGGTCTGTTTAGTCTGCAGAAGCGAAGAGTGAGGGGGGATTTGATAGCAGCCTTCAACTTCCTGAAGGGAGGTTCCAAAGAGGATGGAGAAAGGCTGTTCTCAGTAGTGACAGATGGCATAACAAGGAGCAATGGTCTCAAGTTGTGGTGGGAGAGGTCCAGGTTGGATATTAGGAAAAACTATTTCAGTAGGAGAGTGGTGAAACACTGGAATGGGTTATCCAGGGAAGTAGTGGAGTCTCCATCCCTGGAGGTATTTAAGTCTCGGCTTGACAAAACCCTGACTGGGTTGATCTAATTGGGATTGGTCCTGCCTAGAGCAGGGGGCTGGACTTGATGACCTCCTGAGGTGTCTTTCAGCTCTATGGTTCTATGATTCTATGATTGAGGTCTGTGAGGAGGAGACTAACATCCAGGATCTCTGTACGAAGAGGCACAATGCTGAAGTCCATGGCTGGATGGCCACCAGCCTGGCCCAGATGGGGCACGCCAGACCCAGGATCAGATCCGGGTGATGGTCAAGCAGGCCTACACAAAGGCCAAGGAGTAAAGTTTGCATTCTGGGGTAGCATCTCATACATGCCACTACTTTGAGCAGCTGGATGCCATCCTGGAAGGGGGGCAGGTTGACTTCCCCACCTGGTCATGGACCAGGCAGCTGGAGTGGGGCTGAGGGATGAGAAAAAGCCCCTGGTGGCTGGGGTGCAGGTGGAAGGGGGTTGGAGGGAGAGAAAGTACAACTGAGCTGGTAAAGGGACTGGTCTTTTGAGACTGGATATTGGTGTAATTTTTTTTTCATGTATCACAAAGGCAAACTTGGCTAGGTGGCAAGATGGTCAGGATTACCCAAAGGGCTTGTCTGTGACTTCATGTTAAAGCTGTTGTTGTGCTTGAGGAATTTATATCTGACACTTGGTTGATAACAACCTAAGCACAGAACATCCAACCAGTTTGGAGAATGTGCCCTGTGTCTTAACAGTCTTCCCTGAGTTTGGCACTCATGACCCTAAGCCAGAGTTGCTGCCCATGATTGCCCATTTGGTGGACACTTAGAAATGGAGAGAAACTCTTCTTGGTGAGGCAAGGTGGTGCATCAAGGAAGATGTAGTACAAATGGGGAGGGGAGCTGGCCTGTAGGGCAGAATGGGGAAATTAGGAAACCAAATGACAGCTCCCAGGAGGCACCATGGCAGCATATCCAAATTAAAATATTTTTGGGGATTTTTGCATAAACTTTTCAGTTTAGAGTTGTGAGGGAATGGTATTAAAAGAAGCCCTAGAGGGTGTGGTGTAAGACTGCAGGGGTTAAATTTGTATTCCTGTAGGCCAGCCATGAACCCTGCCAGCAAAAATACGAGGTGTTCTTTATCAGATGGCCTTCATTAGCTCCATATACTTGAGCTGGGAAACTACTAAGCGGTAAACAAGTTTGGCCTCGGTCTCAGCTCATGAAAATGTTGAGAGTGGCATCGAGCCAGTGCACGCGCACCCAGTGAACAACTGGAATATAACTAATGTAGGGAGTCCCATGCCCGGGGAGTCTCACCAGGGACCTAGACCTCGGAGGGTGCCCTGGATTCCCCCAGCTGGAGCCACGTCCACTGCAGCCTGGTGTGAGGTGACAGGAATGGGACTCCCTACACACTAAAGGGGCATAAGCATTTCTAAGTGCCTATTATTCTCTTATGCATTGCTCTGCCTGTGCTTATTGATGTGTCACTTGTGGTAGCTGTGTAACCATTTGGCAGTATTAACCTTGTAATAGTAGTGACGTAGTGAGATTAATAAAAGCAACTATCCTTAATCAACTCTATGTTGAAGCAAATCCATAATCCTGTTTGGCCATGGCCCTGTGAGTTGACAGAGGGGCTGTGCCAGACAAAGCCAATCAGAGAAAAGTGGAAGAGAGCAACCAACCAGGGCCAGAGTTGTGGGGAATGCAGGCAGCATAGGAGGACAGAGGATTGTGAGGACGATTGCTCAGGTGCAAAGGAGTTTGGGAAACTAAAGGAGAGATATTGAAAGTGGGGACAATGGATCTAGAATATGCAGAGGTCTTCTTTGTAGAAGGTCTTTGTGCCATCCCAGACTGGGCTATGGGGTTAGTACCCTAGCAGAAAGGGACTGACAGACAGCAGGGAAGGCTTGAGACCATGCTGCAGGAAATCCTAAAGAACCAACACAAGCAATGGGAAGTGCAGTGGTATCTCCACACTTATTAGGGAAAACAGGTTAAGCAATATCAGGGCCTGGTAAAGTTCCCGTGGAAGGAGTTTAATAGAAGCCACAAAGAGCATGAGGAGAAGCCAGGCACCAGGGCTAGGAGGCCAGTGGCTCAGTTGACTGACTATTATACTGTTATGCCTATGGGTGGCAGGGAAACTGGAAAAGTGGTTGTACCTGCTGGAGTGGAGAACTGAAGCCTCAAGTAGGACAAGGGAAGGAGCAAGAGCCCAAGAGAGACCTCTGTGAGGAGAATAAAAGGGGGCGGGGGGATAGCCACGTTGGGCCAGCGGGGTTGTTACATAATGTAGGGGGAGCCTGGACTACCCTACCTTGACAATAAATGGTGATGTCTGCCTTTAACACAGTGCGGATCTCTAAAAACCAAAACCGAGGCCTGTCTCAAGTTTGGTGCACATAAGCTTACAGGCATGTTTGGGGGGGGAGAAGCTGTGAGAAGCAGGAATGTTTTAAATTACAATACAGATTAAGCATGGTATGTGAGACCATGTCAAGAACACACGACAAGCAACCTTGTACTGGTTGGTACTTCTGTTTCTGATAAGCAAAAATTACAGATGCAGCCATACAACGGTCAACTACACACATAGCAATAACATCCTAAGTAGGATGTACTCCAAATAGGGCACTGGGCATTTAAGTATCCTACATAATGCGTAATAAATTGGTAAATATTATTAGAATGACCAAGTCTTGCTTTGCTATAAAATGGGTTTAGTAAGAACAATTGATTGGAGGGAATGGGCAGGATTGACCCACTGGTCACAGCCCAGGCAGCAGCCGCCACCACTACAACAGCCTCTGGAGTAGTCACCCTGGCAGCAGCCGCCACAGCCTCAGCAACAGCCCTGACCAGGGAGGCCTTCTTCGTGAGTTGGATTCATTGAACAATGCCCCGAGAAGGGGGCGACAACAGGGATAGTAGGAAGTGGCCCAGGGTGGAGGTTTGTCCCTCTGGGAGCTCAGCGTGTTTCGGCGGGACACCCCACTGAGCAGGCAGTGGAAGCGTCCACTGCCAACAGGGCTCTGGGTTGGGACCCGGTAGAGTGGGAGGGCCCAGGTCCCCCTACCTACCTGCTCTGTAAAACTCATCTCCCTGACAGACAGGGGAGACTCACCAGGGTCGTAGGCCTTCAGACCAGAAACCCTTTCAGAGGGAGACCATAGTACCTTTGACTAGGCCTGCAGGGCCATATATACCCTGAAAAAGGGAACAGTATTTTGGTCAGGCCTCTTGGGCCGTATTTACCCCAAACAAGGGAACAGAACTTTGTGACCAGGCCCATAGGCCCATATTTATTGTAAGTGGAGGGAATTGTACTTTGGAGGACCATACGCCCCCTTTTGAAAAGGGACACCGATCCTGCCTTTGGGGACCCTCCCCCCCGACAGTTGCAGGAGTCTGGCCCCCTTACAAGGCAGAACAAGGGAAGGACTATAGGGAGCCTGTGGCCAAGAATTGGCATGAAGTTTGCTTTTGATGCTCTGAGGATAGCCATATAAAAAGTATTACCCCTTTATGAGACAGAAAGGGATGCCTGGGAATTAGGATGGGTCAAAGATTGTAAGGCTTTTTTTTCTTTTTTTTCCCTTTCCCTTTCCCTCCCCCCCGCCTCGCCCCCATGGAGTGTGTACTGTGGCTGGCAAGTGGAGGCTGTGAGCTTCTAATCAGGATTTGAAATCTAGAAGCCTCTGATCATTGGTTGAGCCTTAATCAGGGGGAGGGGCTATCAGGCAGTCTAGGGCTTTATAAAGGCGTGAGTCAGAGACCAGAGAGCTTGCAAACAGGGACTGCTAACAAGGAGTTTGGAAAGGGAGTTGGGAAGGGGGCGAGATATACTCGCCATTCTTTCAAAATCTTTCACTACACTCCTCCCCTTCAAAGAGGCATATCATAACAACTGAGGAATCTCTCAGAAGGAATGCAGGTATGGATATTGATAGGTCTGCTGTTGTTACCTGCATAGCATGTGCCATGATTGTCTTCCTCCCGGAAGAAAGAAGAGATTTCATCTGCACTAATTGCAAGCTGGTCACCATTTTGGAAGAAAAAAATTAGAAAACTTTAGGCCCAAGTATCGACCCTACATTCCATCAGAGAGGCTGAAGACTTCCTCAATAGAAGGCAGCGTTTAATCCTGCAGGCACAGCAGGCTGAAGAGCCAGTCAGGGCAGTACAGGACAAGGAAGAAAACTGTCAGCATGTAACCTCTAGAAGAAGAAGAAGGCCAACTCAGGTATCCCTCATTCATGTAGAGGTAAGTAACTGCTTTCAGGCGCTCTCCACAGGCACTGTGGTGGAGAATGCTTTGGCAGGGCCCTCTCAGGGAAGAAATCATTGGAGGAGGTTTTGGAACAAATAGAAAAACTTAATGTTAACAGATCACTGGGACCGGATGGCATTCATCCAAGGGTTCTAAAAGAACTCAAATGGGAAATTGCTGAACTATTATCTGTGGTTTGTAACCTATCCTTTAAATCGGTTTCTGTACCTAATGACTGGAAGGTAGCTAATGTGACACCAATATTTAAAAAGGGCTCTAGAGGTGATCCTGGCAATTACAGACCGGTAAGTCTAACTTCAGTACCGCGCAAATTAGTTGAAACAATAGCAAAGAATAAAATTGTCAGGCACATAGAAGAACATAATTTGTTGGACAAAAGTCAGCATGGTTTCTGTAAAGGGAAATCATGTCTTACTAATCTATGAGGGTATGTCTACACTAGCCCCCTAGTTCGAACTAGGGAGGCTAATGAGGGCGACCAAAATTGCAAATGAAGTACGGGATTTAAATATCCCGCGCTTCATTAGCATGTTCCCAGGCGGTCGCCATTTTGGAAGTTGACGAGCCCAGAATAACTGCCCGTGTCTACATGCAGCAGTGAAACGGGAGTTCACAGTAAAGCCCTTAATTCGAATTAGCTGTTAAACCTCATTCCAGGAGGAATAACAGATAATTTGAGTTAGGGCTTTACTTTGAACTCCCGTTTCACTGCCGCGTGTAGACGCAGGCAGTTATTCTGGGCTAGTCAATTTCCAAAATGGCGACCGCCCGGGAACATGCTAATGAAGCACGGGATATTTAAATCCCGTGCTTCATTTGCAATTTCGGTCGCCCTCATTAGCCTCCCTAGTTCGAACTAGGGGGCTAGTGTAGACATACCCTTAGAGTTCTTTGAAGGGGTTAACAAACATGCAGACAAGGGGGATCCAGTAGATATAGTATACTTAGATTTTCAGAAAGCCTTTGACAAGGTCCCTCACCAAAGGCTCTTGTGTAAATTACATTGTCATGGGATAAGAGGGAAGGTCCTTTCATGGACTGAGAACTGGTTAAAAGACAGGAAACAAAGGGTAGGAATAAATGGTAAATTTTCAGAATGGAGAGGGGTAACTCGTGGTGTTCCCCAAGGGTCAGTCCTGGGACCAATCCTGTTCAACTTATTCATAAATGATCTGGAGAAAGGGGTAAGCAGCGAGGTGGTAAAGTTTGCAAATGATACTAAACTGTTTAAGATAGTCAAGACAGAAACAGACTGTGAAGAACTGCAAAAAGATCTCACCAAACTGAGTGATTGGGCAACAAAATGAGAAATGAAATTTAATGTGGATAAGCATAAAGTAATGCACGTTGGAAAAAATAACTCCAACTATATGTACAGTATGATGGGGGCTAATTTGGCTACGACAAATCAGGAAAGAGATCTTGGAGTTATCGCAGATAGTTCCCTGAAAACTTCCACACAGTGTGCAGCGGCTGTCAAAAAGGCAAATAGGATGCTCGGAATTATTAAGAAAGGGATAGAAAATAAGACACAGAATATCTTACTGCCCCTATATAAAACTATGGTACGCCCACATCTTGAATACTGTGTACAGATGTGGTCTCCTCACCTCAAAAAAGATATTTTGGCATTAAAAAGGGTTCAGAAAAGGGCAACTAAAATGATTAGGGGCATAGGTGTGCGCACGGGGTGTGCCGGGTGTGCACAGGCACACCCTAATGTTTCAAAGAGCCTCCCGTGGTGCGGGGGCGCGAGCCCCCGCACTAGAAGGAGCACCGCTTCGGCGCTCTGGGTAACGGACACCACGCCGGGTTTGCCGCACATGCACGGCTGTGCAGTCAGAACCGGCAGGTCTTAGGACCCCGTGGAAAGAGGCGGCAGGGACGCAGCAATGTCACCCCACCGCAATGTCAAGCACGATGAGTTTAAACCCTGGCGGTGGGAGAGGAAAGAGTAGGAGAGGCGGGGGGGTGCCCCAGGCAGGGGATCAGGTGCAGCGCAGCTGGCCCGGGGGGGAGGGGTCGGGTCGGGAGTAGCGCGGCTGGCCCGCGGGGGTCGGGCCCTGAGGGGTCGCGTGCGTGGGCTTCCCTACTCCGTGGGAGGAGGGGGTCGGCCCCAAGGGGTCGCGTGCGCGGCTTCCCTGCTCAGCGGGAGAGGGGAGGGAGTGCACAACGGGGCTTCCTTCCTCCGCAGGGCGGAGGGGTCAGCCCCGGAGACAGCACGTGGTGGAGTCTTCCCTCCGAGGCTGGTGTAGGGGACTCCCTGCCCCAGAACTTTGTCCCCCACCCTCCTGCCCCCATTACCTCTCCCCTGCCCCCAGCCACAGAACTGTCCCCCTGCCCCCCCTCTGCAGAAACTTGCCCCCCTGGCACCCTGCCTCCCGCTGCAGAAACTTGTCCCCCACTGGCCTCCTGTCCCCTGCTGCAGAAACCTGTCCTCTGCCCCCCCCCGGCACCCTGTTCCCTCTCCCCTGGCCCCAGCTGCAGAACCCTGCTCCCACTGGCACCCTTCCCCAGTACCATGTCCCCTGCTCCCAACTGACTTTTCTGTGGGTCAGTGACCCCTGACTCAAGACAGGTTCCCTGCCCTTCTTGTAAATAAAGACAATGCAGAAACTTTTTGTGTTTGACATAGTATTTTATTTAAAAATGAAGCCTGGCCAACAAATCCCCAATTGGGGCCAAGCCCCCATCTGGCCACAGCCACTCCTGCACTCCCCCTTGCCCCACACCCTATATCTGTACACTAGAACCCCCTGCCCTGAGCCCCTCACATACCCCAACCCAAATTCCTGCACCCTCACATCCACAAACCAGTGGCTTGCTTAGTACCCCAACACTGCCCGGCTTGGAGCCCCCTCCCCGAGCCAGCATCCCCTTCTCCACCTCCTCCTGCATCCAGATTTCCTCCCAAAGCTTGCACCTCTCACCCCTTCCCACACCCAAATCCCTCATTCCTATCCCAGAGCCTACACATCCTGTCCTCAACCCAGCCAGGGTATGGCTAGACTGCAGGAGTTTTTCAGGATTCTGGAGATATCCCAGAAAAACTCTTCTGCATCCAGGGATGTGTTTGTTCTTCCGCTTTTTTTAGTGGAAGAGCAAACATGATCTTTCGGTCACCCCTATATTCCTCTTTCCATGAGGAATAACGGGGCTTCCAAAAGAAGGGGTTTTTCTGACATTTGGTCCAGTCTAGACAGGCCAAATATTGGAAAAAACTCTTCGTACAGAAGAGTTGGGGCGGGGAAGCAGCAGTATAAGGATTGGGGATAGCAAGTGATGGAGAGGAGGAGAATAAGAGGGCGGGGCTTCAAGGAAGGGGCGGGGTGGTAGATCTTGGCTTGGTCTGTCATTTAAAAAGTGATCTTGGGTGTAAAAAGGTTGGAGACCACTGGAGTAGGGGGAGCACCAGAAGGGTGAAAGTCAGGGCGACCCCAGAACTCTGTTACAGACCAGCTGGCAGCTGCTGGAGGAGGAGGGAAAAATAGGGGGAAAGCATTGGAGACGAAGGGGCTTGTGCTGAGGGAAGGGGGGCAAGTCAGGAGAAGAAAGGGGAAGGCACCAAGGGACAAGGTGGAGGAGAGAGACAAATGCCAGGGGGCCAAGTGGAGACAATGAGGAAAAGAGCAGGAGGGGAGGTGTCAGTGAGAGGGAGGGACAGGTTAATGCTGGGAGAGGAGAGGGGAAGGGCATTGGGGGCTGGAGGGGAGAAGGGGAGGTGCCGGGACAAGACTTGAAAGAAGGGGTGGGCATGAGGAAGGCGGGGATGGAGCAAGTCATGTATGAGGGCACAGGGGCATGAGGAGAATGGGGGCAGAGGGTGGTGAGGGGGTGGGCATCAGGGAAAAAGATGGCAAAGGGGGCAAGGGCAGTGAGGGAAGGGGGAGGCGCCAGGAGGGTGCAGGGCTACGGGAAGGTGCAGGTGCCAGGGGATTCTGGGGGTGAAGCAGAAGGGCAGACACCTGCAGGGGAGGGACCAGCACCAGAGAAGAGAGGTAGGGCAGGTGTGTAGAGGGAGGTGTTAGGAGAGGGGATGAGGAGGGGTAACTCACATGATCAGAGTGGGGCTCCTGGAGGAGTAGGCACAGGGGGGAGAGAAGGGCTGGTGGAGGGGGGCAGGTCGCAGGAATGCTGAGGGCAGTGAGAAGGGCAGGAGTCAGGACAGCAGAGGTGGGTGAGGGGTTGGGGCGGGGGCAGCAGGCACCAGGGGAGCTGATGGAGTAAGGGGAGGAGACATGGCAGCAGAGGGAAAAGATAGAGGTTTATAAGATATTTATTAATAACTTGGGTGCCACAGTGGCACATCCAAACAAGCCACAAACTCAGTACTGGTGCACAACACAAAATTAATTCTGCTCATGGGAGGAAACTCTTAGAGGGAACACTTCCCCCAGCCTCTCTGCCCCCTGAGTTAATGTCACACACATTGGGTTAATGCAATTGCAGGATAGTTGCATGAGGGGGAGTTGGTGAGGGGCCAAACTAATCCCTATTGGTAGGAGGATGGTGGGAAAAGTCCTTTGGGGGGTGTCACATGACACCTTTTACTTCTGGTCATGTGTCCATATTGCACCGAGAGTGTTACCTCCAGAGGCGTGGCAAATGGGAGTCAGAGGGTGTGGCTAATGGGGGGGTCAAAGTACATTTTAAAAAAATTCTTTGGATGCACACCCTAATGAAATGTGCTGCGCATGCCTATGATTAGGGGTTTGGAATGGGTCCCATATGAAGAGAGGTTAAAGCGACTGGGACTTTTCAGTTTAGAAAGGAGGAGACTAAGGGGGGATATGATAGAGGTATATAAAATCATGAGTGGTGTGGAGAGGGTGAATAAAGAAAAGTTATTTATTAGTTCCCATAATAGAAGAACAAGAGGACACCAAATGAAATTAATGGGTAGCAGGTTTAAAACGAATAAAAGAAGGTTCTTCTTCACACAGCGCATAGTCAACCTGTAGAACTCCTTGCCAGAGGAGGCTGTAAAGGATAGGACGATAACAGAGTTTAAAGAGAAGCTAGATAATTTCATGGAGGTTAGGTCCATAAAAGACTATTAGCCAGGGGATAGAAATGGTGTCCCTGGCCTCTGTTTGTCAGAGGCTGGAGAAGGATGGCACAAGACAAATCACTTGATCATTGTCTTCGGTCCTCCCCCTCTGGGGCACCTGGTGCTGGCCACTGTCAGCAGACAGGCTGCTGGGCAAGATGAATCTTTGGTCTGACCCTATACGGCCATTCTTATGTTCTTATGGGATGCGTAGCCCTAGGGATGGGGGTTCCATGACCATCACCCCCAAAAGAAGAAGATGGGTGGTGGTGGTCAGGGACTCCCTCTGAAGAGGGACTGAGTCATCCATCTGCCATCCAGACATGCAATCTCGAGAAGTGTGCTGCTTACCAGGAGCTCACATTCGGGATGTGACCGAGAATCTTCCAAAGGGAATTAAACCTTCAGATCAAGGTATTTGAAGCACAAGTGGTTTTCTTGTCCATCCTTCTGGTTGAAGGAAAATTTCCAGGTAGGGATCGTCAAATTCAGGAAGTAAATGCGGGGTTGCGCAGGTGGTGTCGGAGAGAGGGCTTTGGTTTCTTCGACCATGGGACTCTGTTCTGGGCACAAGGATTGTTAGGAAGAGATGGGATCCACCTAACCAAGAGAGGAAAGAGCATCTTCGCAGGCAGGCTTCCAAAACTAGTGAGGAGGGCTTTAAACTAGGTTCGTTGGGGGATGGTGACCAAAGCCCTGAGGTAAGTGAGGAAGTTGGATAATGGGAAGGAACAAAGGAGGAACAAGCAACAAAGGAGGACCCCTGATTTCGATGGAGAAGATAGGGCAATCAACAGGCTATTCAAGGTATTTGTACATAAATGCAAGAAGCCTGGGAAACAAACAGGAAGAATTAGAAGCCGTGGCCCAGTCAAAGAACTATGATTTGATTGGGATAACAGAGACTTGGTGGGATGACTCGCATGACTAGAGCACTAGAGTTCTCCAGATCGCAGGCCCTGGTTCTCGTGGGGGACTTTAATCACCCTGACATCTGTTGGGAATCCAATACGGCAGTACACAGGTAATCCAGGAAGTTTTTGGAGAATGTTGGGGATAACTTCTTGGTACAAGTGCTGAAGGATCCGACCAGGGGCCGTGCGCAGCTTGACCTTCTGCTCACAAACAGGGAGGAACTAATAGGGGAAGTAGAGGTGGGTGACAACCTGGGAAGCAGTGATCATGAGATGGTAGATTTCAGGCTCCTGACCAAAGGAAGAAAAGAGAGTAGTAAAATACACACCTGGGACTTCAGAAAAACAGATTTTGACTCCCTCAGAGATCTGATGGACAGAATCCCCTGGGATGTTAACATGAAGGCGAAAGGAGTCCAGGAAAGCTGGCAGTATTTTAAAGAAGCCTTATTGAAGGCACAGAAAGAAACCATCCCGACGTGCAGCAACAGAGGCAAAAATGGTAGGAGACCGGACTGGCTTACGGGGGAAATACTTGGTGAACGTAAGTACAAAAAGGAAGCTTACAAAAAGTGGAAACTTGGAGAAATGACCAGGGAAGGGGTTTAAATGTATAGCTCGAGAATGCCGGGGGGTTATCAGGAAGGCGAAAGTGCAAAAGGAATTGCGACTGGCTAAGGATGTGAAGGATAACAAGAAAGGATTCTACAGGCATGTTCACAAGGAGAAGGTGATCAGAGAGTGTGTGCGGCCCCGACTGTATGGAAGAGGTAACCTAGTGACAGATGATGTGGGGAAAGCTGAAGTACTCAATGCTTTCTTTGCCTCTGTATTCACGGACAAGGTCAGCGCAGAAGTCCAGAAGCCAAGTGACGCAAGATGGGATGAAGATGGACAGCCCGTGGTGGGTAGAGAACAGGTTAGGAACTATTTAGAAAAGCTAAACGTACACAAATCCA
Organism: Pelochelys cantorii; assembly: GCA_032595735.1. Classification (NCBI taxonomy): domain Eukaryota; kingdom Metazoa; phylum Chordata; order Testudines; family Trionychidae; genus Pelochelys; species Pelochelys cantorii. The sequence goes on from CM064340.1 coordinate 31,135,841, forward strand.
TGCGTCTGGACTTAATGCATCCGAGGGTACTGAGAGAGGTGGCAAATGTCATTGAGGAGCCTTTGGCCATTATCTTTGAAAAGTCGTGGAGATCGGGAGAGATCCCGGATGATTGGAAAAAGGCAAATGTAGTGCCCATCTTCAAAAAAGGGAAGAAGGAGGATCCAGGGAACTATAGGCCGGTCAGTCTTACCTCGGTTCCTGGAAAAATCATGGAAGGGATCCTTAAGGAATCCATTTTGAGGCACTTGGAGGAGAGGAAAGTGATTAGGAATAGTCAGCATGGATTCACAAAGGGCAAGTCGTGCCTGACCAATCTGATTAGCTTCTATGATGAGATAACTGGCTCTGTGGATGTGGGAAAGTCAGTGGAAGTGATCTACCTTGACTTTAGCAAGGCTTTTGATACGGTCTCCCACCATATTCTTGCCAGCAAGTTAAGGGAATGTGGATTGGATAAATGGACAGTAAGATGGATAGAAAGATGGCTAGAAGGCTGGGCCCAGCGGGTATTGATCAACGGCTCGATGTCAGAATGGCGGTCAGTTTGTAGCGGAGTGCCCCAAGGTTCGGTTCTAGGACCGGTTTTGTTCAATATCTTTATTAATGACCTGGATGAGGGGATGGATTGCACCCTCAGCAAGTTTGCGGATGACACTAAGCTAGGGGGAGAGGTAGATACGCTTGAGGGCAGAGATAGGGTCCAGAGTGACTTAGACAAATTGGAGGATTGGGCCACAAGAAATCTGATGAAGTTCAACAAGGACAAGTGCAGAGTCCTGCACTTGGGATGGAAGAATCCCAAGCATAGTTACAAGCTGGGGACCAACCAGTTAAGTAGTAGTTCTGCAGAAAAGGACCTGGGGGTTACAGTGGATGAGAAGCTGGATATGAGTCAACAGTGTGCCCTTGTAGCCAAGAAGGCTAATGGCATATTAGGTTGCATTAAGAGGAGCATTGCCAGCAGATCCAGAGATGTCATTATTCCCCTTTATTTGGCTCTGGTGAGGCCGCATCTGGAGTATTGTGTCCAGTTCTGGGCCCCCCACCACAAAAAGGATGTGGACGCATTGGAGAGGGTCCAGCGGAGGGCAACCAAAATGATTAGGGGGCTGGAGCATATGACCTATGAGGAGAGGCTGAGGGAGTTGGGTCTGTTTAGTCTGCAGAAGTGAAGAGGGAGGGGGGATTTGATAGCAGCCTTCCACTTCCTGAAGGGAGGTTCCAAAGAGGATGGAGAGAAGCTGTTCTCAGTAGTGACAGACGGCAGAACAAGGAGCAATGGTCTCAAGTTGTGGTGGGAGAGGTCCAGGTTGGATATTAGGAAAAACTATTTCACTAGGAGGGTAGTGAAGCACTGGAATGGGTTACCTAGGGAAGTAGTGGAGTCTCCATCCCTAGAGGTGTTTAAGTCTCGGCTTGTCCAAGCCGTGGCTGGCTTGATTTAGTTGGGATTGGTCCTGCCTAAAGCAGAGCGCTGGACTTGATGACCTTCTGAGGTCTCTTCCAGCTCTATGGTTCTATGATTCTATGATTCTATGACTATCATGGAAGGATATAAACTGTTCAGGAAGAACAGGTGGGGGGGAAAAAGAGGAGCGGCTGCATTGTATGTAAGAGAACAGTATGATTGCTCAGAGCTCCAGTATTTTGAGGGAGAAAAGACTGTGGAGAGTCTATGGGTTAAGTTTAGAGGTGGAAGCAACAGGGGTGATGTTGTGATTGGTGTCTGCTATAGACCGCCGGATCAGGTGGATGAGGTAGATGAGGCTTTCTTTGGACAAATGAGAGAAGCTTCCAGATTGCAGGCCCTGGTTCTCATGGGGGACTTTAATCACCCTGACATCTGTTGGGAGACCAATACAGCAGTACACAGACAATCCAGGAAGTTTTTGGAGAATGTTGGGGATAACTTCTTGGTACAAGTGCTGAAGGAACCGACCAGGGGCCATGTGCAGCTTGACCTGCTGCTCACAAACAGAGAGGAACTAGTAGTGGAAGTAGAGGCGGGTGACAGCCTGGGGAGCAGTGACCATGAGATGGTAGATTCAGGATCCTGACCAAAGGAAGAAAGGAGAGTAGCAAAATACACACCCTGGACTTCAGAAAAGCAGACTTTGACTCCCTCACAGAACTGATGGGCAAGATTCCCTGGGATGCTTACATGAAAGGGAAAGGAGTCCAGGAGAGCTGGCAGTATTTTAAAGAAGCCTTATTAAAGGCATAGGAAGAAACCATCCCACTGCGCAGCAAGAAAAGCAAATATGGTAGGTGACCAGATTGGCTTACCGGGGAGATCTCTGGTAAGCTTAAACACAAAAAGAAAGCTTACAACAAGTGGAAACTTGGACGGATGACTAAGGAGGAGTATAAATATATTGCTCGAGAATGCAGGGGAATTATCAGGAAGGCGAAAGCACAATTGGAATTGCAGCTAGCAAGGGATGTGAAGGAAAACAAGAAAGGTTTCTGCAGGCATGTTAGCAATAAGAGGGTGATCAGAGAGGGTATGAGACCCTTATTGGATGAGGGAGGTAACCTAGTGACAGTTGATATGGGAAAAGCTGAAGTACTCAATGCTTTCTTTCCTTCTGTCTTCACGGACAAGGTCAGCTCTCAGACAAATGTACTAGGCAACAGTTAGGAACTATTTAGAAGAGATAACCATACATAAACCCATGGGCCCGGATTTAATGCATCCTAGGGTACTGAGGGAGTTGACAAATGGCATCGCGGAGCCTTTGGCCATTATCTTTGAAAACTCATGGAGATTGGGAGAGATCCCAGATGATTGGAAAAAGGCAAATGTAGTGCCCATCTTTAAAAAAGGGAAGAAGGACAATCCAGGGAACTACAGACCAGCCAGCCTTACCTCAGTCCCCGGAAAAATCATGGAGGGGATCCTCAAGGAATCCGTTTTGAAGCACTTGGAAGAGGAGAAAGTGATCAGGAATAGTCAACATGGATTCACCAAGGGCAAGTCGTGCCTGACCAATCTGATTAGCTTCTGTGATGAAGTAACTGGCTCTGTGGATATGGGAAAGTCAGTGGATGTGTCCAGTTCTGGGCCCCCCACTACAAAAAGGATGTGGACGCATTGGAGAGGGTCCAGTGGAGGGCTACCAGAATGATTAGGGGGCTAGAGCATATGACCTATGAGGAGAGGCTGAGGAAGTTGGGTCTGTTTAGTCTGCAGAAGCGAAGAGGGAGGGGGGATTTGATAGCAGCCTTCAACTTCCTGAAGGGAGGTTCCAAAGAGGATGGAGAAAGGCTGTTCTCAGTAGTGACAGATGGCATAACAAGGAGCAATGGTCTCAAGTTGTGGTGGGAGAGGTCCAGGTTGGATATTAGGAAAAACTATTTCACTAGGAGAGTGGTGAAGCCCTGGAATGGGTTACCTCGGGAAGTAGTGGAGTCTCCATCCCTGGAGGTGTTTAAGTCTCGGCTTGACCAAGCCCTGGCTGGGTTGAATTAGTTGGGATTGGTCCTGCCTAGAGCAGGGGGCTGGACTTGATGACCTTCTGAGGTCTCTTCCAGCTCTATGGTTCTCTGATTCTATGATATACCTAGACTTTAGCAAAGCTTTTGATACGGTCTCCCTTAATATTCTTGCCAGCAAGTTAAGGGAGTAAGGATTGGATACATGGACTGTAAGATGGATAGACCCCGGCCCAACGGGTAGTGATCGATGTCAGGTTGGAGGTCAGTTTCTAGCAGAGTGCCCCAAGGATCTGTTCTAGGACCGGTTTTGTTCAACATCTTTGTTTATGACCTGGATGAGGGGATGGATTGCACCCTCAGCAAGTTTGCAGATGACACTAAGCTTGGGGGAGTGGTTGATATGCTGGAGGGCAGGGATAGAGTCCAGAGTGACCTGGACAGATTAGAGGATTGGGAGAAAAGAAATGTGATGAGGTTCAACAACGAAAAGTGAAGAGACCTACATTTCGGATGGAAGAATCCTAAGCATTGTTACAGGCTGTGGACTGATAGCTAAGTAGCAGTTCTGCAGAAAAGGACCTGGGGATTACAGTGATGAGAAGCTGGATAGGAGTCAACAGTGCGCCCTTGAAGCCAAGAGGGCTTATGGCATATTATGGTGCATTAGGAGGAGCATTGCCAGCAGATCCAGAGAAGTGATTATTCCCCTTTTTTTGGTTTTGGTGAGGCCACATCTGGAGTATTGTGTCCAGTTCTGGGCCTCCCACTATGGAAAGGATGTGGACTCATTGGAGAGGGTCCAACAGAGGGTGGCCAAAATGATTAGGGGGCTGGAGCGCATGACCTCTGAGGAGAGACTGAGGGATTTGGGTTTGTTTTGTCTGCAGAAGAGAAGAGTGAGGAGGGATTTGATAGCAGCCTTCAACTTCCTGAAGGGAGGTTCCAAAGAGGACGGAGAGAGGCTGTTCACAGTAGTGAGGGATGGCAGAACAAGGAGCAATGGTCTCAAGTTACAGTGGGAGCGGTTTAGGTTGGATATTAGGAAAAACCACTTCACTAGGTGGGTGGTGAAATACTGAAATGGGTTACCTAGGGAGGTGGTGGAATCTCTATCCCTAGAGGTTTTTAAGTCTCAGCTTGACAAAGCCCTGGCTGGGTTGATTTAGTTGGAATCGGTCCTGCCTTGGGCAGGGGGCTGGACCTGATGACCTTCTGAGGTCCCTTCCAGTCCTATGATTCTATGATTCTATTATTCTAATTACCTGAGCAGGGGTTCCAAAGAGGGTGGAGAGAGGCTGTTCTCAGTGGTGACAGATGACAGAACAAGAAGGAATAATTAATTTCAAGTTGCAGTGGGGGAGGTCTAAGTTGGATATTAAGAAAAACTATTTCACTAGGAGGGTGGTGAAGTAGTGGATTGGATTACCTAGGGAGATGATGGAATCTCTATCCTTAGAAGTTTTTTAAATCCTGGCTTGACAAAGACCTGGCTGGGATGACTTAGCTGGGGTTTGTCCTGCTTTTAGCAGCGGGTTGGACTCAGTCACCTCCTGAGGTCTCTTCCAGCCCTGTGATTGATTCTATGATTATACAAGAAGCACTTAGCCACAGAAGTCACACTGAAGTTGATAAGCCTGGATTTATAGGACTATTTGGGAAAGTACATATTCACCAACATGAACAGAGGGTTTCACAGTCTACCCCCGTCTGTTTTTTAACGTTTTCCCCTTTTTGGCTTCCCTGTTATAAGCAGACATTTATTGAGAATTGTAAGGGTTTGCTATCAGAACCACAAAGGGAGTAAGATTCTTGCAAGTCTCAACTGAACACCAGCATTCAGCAGCAGAGATAAAATGGGCTTTTGGGAAAGCAGGCACTTGTGCTATGCTTGTGCCCTGTGTATGCCTATGCACTTGCCTATGTTCTGGGAAAACTGGGCACCTGTCTCTGGTAAATTCCATTATTGTTCATTTGTTTATGCAGACAAGTAGTCCTTGAAGTTTTTTGTGCAGTTAAACTTAGTACACATTAACAGCAGACATTTGGAAGAGACCAACTTTTTAGATCAGTTGAATTTTTGCCCATCCAGAGTTAATAAGATTCTTCTAGACACTAGTGCTAGACAAACAAAATAGTCTCACAAGCTGCCCAAATAAATAAGTGGTGCTCTCCCTGTCATTCGTCCATCATAATGTCAGAAAGATTAAGATGGGACAAATTCAGCAAGTCTGTTTAGTTGGATTGATGGAGGGGGACTAAAATAGCAGTGATGGGAAGGATGGAATTGGGGTGAAGCCCATGATTCCAGGATTATGGATGATATCTGGGTTCTGTTCCCATCTCTAACTTAATCTTCTGCATAATGTCAGACAAACCACTTAACCTCTCTTTGTCTCAGCTTCTCCATCTGTAAAATAGGAATAAATTACTAACTTCTCCCATGGGTTGTTGTGAGGTTCAACTAATTAATGTTCTTAAGATGTTTTTAATTTTTGTATTGCCTTCCATCTGAGGATGGCAAAAGTCTATAATTTAAAAAACCCTTCACATTAGTAATTTAATTGATGTTTTTGGAGCATAACAAATGGAGTCAGGTAGTAAAATACATAATCATGAAGAATCTAATATGAGACTAAAATACAAACAGCTGCAATACTGTGATGGAGTATGTCAACCCCGCACTGTGGCCAAAGGGGTTAACCTGGTTCAGGTGGCTGAGGAGTCTCCCCCGCCCAGCCCTGCTAGGGATTCTCCAGCTGGAGGCTGGCTATAAAGGCGTCTGTGGCTGCTTAGTTGGGATTGATTGCTGCAGGAGCTCCAGGGGAGGAAGCAAAGGTGGACCAAGCAGCAGCCAGCAGGCTGAGAGGGACTGTGGTGGAAGCTTCCAGACTGGAGCGAGAAGACAGCAAGAACTGCCTACAGGATACTGGTAGGAAGTAGCCCAGGAGAGGTTGGCATGTTGCATTGAGACTCCCCACCGAGCTAACAATGGACTGCTCCACTGCTGATAGGGCCCTGGTCTGGGACCTGGTGGAGAGGGAGGGCTCGGGTCCCTCTACCCCCTCCTCACTTTCTCCATGTGGGAAGCTTTGTCTGTTGTGTACTGACTCTATGGCTGCTAGGCCAATACTATGCTGAACTCAAGGGGATTATATATTGACTCTGGCTCCTGGGCCATACTATATATTGACTCTGTGACTGTTAGGCTGTACTACCCTGAACTCAAGGAAATTGTATATTGATTCTGTAGCCACTAGGCCGTAGTACACAGTGTTTCTCAAAGTGGTCCGCAAAACACTTTGAGAAACCTGCTAACTGGCTGCTCCAGGGTGTTTATTTACTAGTTCCATGGTCACAAAGCCTCATGGTTCCCACAGGCTCTGGTTCACAGTTTATAGCCAAGGCCTCCCGCAGTTCCCCTTGGCTGCAAAAGTGGACCGGAGCCAATGGGAGTCGCATGGCTCCGTGGCCAAGGAGCTGATAAACACACGGGGGCAGGCAGTTGGCAAATTTCTCAAAGTGGTTTCATGAACCACTTTGAGAAACACTGCCCTGACCCCAGGGGGAAGTGGGTTGACACTGTGGCCGCTAGGCTGTACTACCCTGAACTCAGGGGAATTAAAATATTGATTCTGTGGCTGCTGGGCCATATTGTGGATTGATTCTCTAGCCTCTGGGCTGTATTACATACTGACTTTGACTACTAGGCCATACTACCCTGAACACTAGGAGAACTGCACAGACGGTGTGACTATTAGGCCTCCCTATCCTAAGAGTGACAGCGGGACCGGCAACGCCCTCATAGGTGGATGAGCAAGACGCCGCTCAACAAATACAAAGAAAATAATGTATCTTAGCTATTCTCATAACATTGTCTAGACTCTGTCTGGAACACTAGCAGCCAACAGACAATGCATTATATCAATTCTCACCAGTAAACCTTAAAGGCCAGTCCAATTCTGAAGAGTGACTCAATAAAAAAGAGCTACTCTCTCAACATTGTTTCTTTTTGTTCATTCTGACTCCTACCCCTCTTTGCTTAAAGCAGCATTACTGCTAGTATACCAATTATTTAAAAAAGTTATTTTTGAGGAAGTCAAAATTGGGTTTGCACCAATTAAACTAATTGGTACAGCTTGATTAGCTCATTCCAAATTAGCTTAATTAGTGTACACTCTTACCCATCCTATGGTTCAATAATGGGGAACTGACATTTTAAAGAAAACTAGGAAATGTGTTTCATGAGCACTGACCTTCAGAGGAGAACTTCTTCCCCCACATTTGTGGATCTAATGAGGTAGGTTCTCTGTAAATAAGCTCCATGGTTCCCCTTCTGATTTTACCTTACACCACTGTTAATCAGGAATACTGCTGTTGAAATTACTGGAGTTCTACCAGAACTGGTATAAGTAGGGTAATAACAGGCCTGATAATTTAGGAAGAAGGGCTCTGCATTGCCATCCCATGAAATCAGCACCTCAAGGATGAATGAATATTCCTTTTCACACTGCTCTCAATTCCAGTCCTAGTTCAACAACATAAAACTCATTTGCAGGATGAGACAATCAACTCTAGGTGACTGTTAGACCAGTCTGGAGACTCAGAAGTGTGCCACTGAAATTAGTTAAATGAAAGGGAAAAACTGAAGCTGCTTTCATTCCCCTTACTCCCTCCTTGTCTTTGCAGCTAGCAATCACAGAGATCACTGAGACAAGATAAATTACTGCACTGAAAAGAGTATTGGTGATTTTATTGATGAGCCTCTCAAATCATCACTAAAACAAAATAAGCTGTTCACTTCCCAGCTGGAGTCAAATGGACTGATGAGTGTTGTCTCAGCTTTCACTGATGATAAACGAGACCACCCTACCCACTCAGGTCCTTGACCCAAATTCACAGGTAGTCCAGTGACCCAGCCAAAGAGACAGACAGACAGAGAGAGAATGCCTAATGAAATTTGTCATAATTCTTACTATTGTTCTCCATCACTGGCTGTAATTGATTCGTCAAAACAGTATTTTTCAATAATCAAGTCAGCAGCCAAGTCACCTCATAAAAGTCAAATCTGACTTGTTCATTCTCTACTTTTTTCCATAATTAATTCACCCAAGAGATTACAAAAAATGTTCCTCTAAAACTTTTCTCCATTTTAGTACAGGAAGGTAAATGGAAATGAACCTTGTTTCTTGTTTCACATTACTTAAATAACTGATTTTTATCTCTTAAAGGCATACAAAGAATCAGGGTTGACCCAGTGAAATTAACAGTCAGCAAAACAAAAAACCCAAACAAAATCAGGTGACTGATCACTTGATGATTGCCTTTTCCTGTTCATTCCCTTTGAAGCATATGGCATTGGCATTGTGAAAGACAGGATACTGAATTAGATGGACCACGGGTCCGACCCAGTTTGGCCATTCCTATGTTCTTATTATTTGTATAAAGGTCAAGGACCAATTGTGTTAGTTACTGTACAAAGGCACATCAAGAGATAATTCCTGCCCCAAATATTTTACAAATCTGAATTAATAAAAATGACTTTTGATAGTAGAAAGGAAGAGTTAACCCCATCCCCACTTTGCAGATGAGAACTCCAGCACAGAAAGATTTTATCAGAGATCCCAAAAAAGATCCCCCAAAGTCCTCCACATATATTCAGCTTTAAGCAATAATGTTTGTACAAAATATGCCTTGTGAGGTATCATATGAAAACTAACAACGTGTTCATTATTAACATAATTGTAAAATTCACATGATAATGTTTTATGTGAAGTTATGAATTCTCCATGTTTGATGTTATCACAACATGTTTAAGAACAGAGGCAGCAAGGGAAGGGGAGCAGGAGCCAGTGCTCCTTAAAAGCTGGTTCCCCCAGTACAGGCTCCATGGTGCTGCCTGCCCCCTGAGTGCCCCGTGGACAGAGGATGCTCCATATCCCATGGAACAGTGTGCTCCGCATCCCCTTTGAGCAGTGTGCTGCTGGGGCCAATATGTGCATCTCTGCACGGTGTGCACCATGGAGGGAGAGAGGCTCCATGAACTGCTTCCGCATGCAAGCCTGGCCCAGGCAGCTCCCATTGGCCCAGGCAGCTCTCATCGGCCAGTTTCTTAGCAGGCAAGTTTTTTAGCAGGCAGGGAGTTTTCCTGAGGGTCCTGAGATGCTGCTGGCTAGGAGCTACCTAGGGTGAGCCCCTCCTTGCCATAGACTGATCCTGGTATTCCACCTCCAGCACTCCTACCTCCTGCATCATAGCCCAAACCCTCTGCACTCTCTCCTGCACCACAGTCTCCTACATCAAGTTCCTTTCTGCACCCAGCCTCCATCCCAGACCCTGTACCCTTCCATTAGTACCATGGAAAAATGCAGCCCTTGAGCGTTTACCAAATTCTTGGAGTAGGCCCCCAAGCAAAAATTATTGTCTGCTCCTGCCAAAAGACAATGTTTCCTATGAGGTTGGTCTCCTTTCCTTGCCCTTTTTATGACTTACTCACACCACTTTGGGTTATTAAAACTGGCATACTTGCTAAAATCTAATTTACTTGCCATCATTTATAGTGTTAGCTGACTGATCTGTTTCTCATCAGTTTCATTCTTTGGCTTCCATGCACTAGAATGATGGGGTCATGAGTGGTTGCAGACTTTGCAGGTGTATAAAATTTTTATTTTAAGCCATGAAAAAAAGATGTTGGTATTAAAATATCATGGTCCTGTGATACTTTGAAGATGTAAAGCTGTGCTACTCAAATGCTAAGTGCTGTGCCATTATATATCAAAATGAAGAAGAATATAATAGTTAAAATCCTACGAGACCTTATGTTCTTAAAGTAATTACAGCAACAGTGCAAGTTATTTTCTTGGTTAATATGACAATCTATGTCACAGCCCAACAAACCATTTGTTTCCAAAGAGTGACTATTGAGTGGAGCTCACAGCAATAGAACTGTTCTCCAGAGAACAGAATGCCCATCACTAACCCTGTAAGAAAGAAAACTGGAACAAAAATGACAAGCACAAGGAAACCACCAGGAACTAGATTCCCACTGTTCTTTTATCCTCTAGAACAGTTGCTGAACTGGGGTGGGCATGAGGCAGGTGGGGAGAAGAGAATGTTTAAGGGGAAATAAAGAATCAGATTCAAGAAACTCTAAGTTTTCCTCGTCTCTTATTATTTTGTTGTTCCACTGTCTAATCAGGCACAAGTTACATCTTAATTTCTCTGGGAAACAATCATACACAGTAATGCCTGAGCATATTCCTGAAATAAATCTCAGGAAGCTTTGCTTTTTTCTTCTTCTTTATACACACTAAGATGAAGGGCAGATTCTGCTCTTAGGTGCAGGGGGTTAAATCCCAAGTAATGCCACCCATACGCACCAAGTCTGTGGATGCTTCAGTACACACAGGAAAAAAAAACAGCAGCAGATTCATCTTTTATGGGTCCCCTGGGCCCACACCATAGCCTGGCATCTACTTGGCCTATTCCCAACAAAGTCTCACCTCCCACTCTGCTCTAGGGCCTTGCACCCACTTCGCCACACCCATCACTTGCAGCAGAAAGGGAGAGGGGGGCACATGGAGGCAAATAGGGGAGTGATGGAGAGGAACGAGCAGCAGGCAAGACCTTGGGAGGAGAGTGGCTAAACAGGGCAGGGACTCAGAACAGAGTGGATGGAGCAGGGAACGGGGCCATGGTCCAGGTTGGGGCCCCTTCTATGGCTGTATCTACACTACAATGTTGTTTTGAAATAACTCCCAAAATAACTATTTCAAAATAACACATCCATGCTACAAATCCCCATTGAAATAGCATAAATCTGTATTGAAATAACATGTCCACAGTCCCTGGAGCCTGAATCACATTTAAATCCTCCCCGAAGCACTCCAGGCAGGGCATCAGGACAGCAGTTGCTTCCTGAGGCTAGCTGAGGCTCATGCTTAATGGGGCTCCCCTCTACAGCCAGATCTCAGACTCCTCTTTGCCTTTGCCTACCTCCTCAAGGGACAGTAAGTACACACCATGTGCTTTGGTTGCCCTTGGGGATGCCACAGCACTTCCAGCAGAGGCAGACCTGCTGCAAAGCAATCGCCAGCTCTTAGACTTCATGCTGAACCTCCTGGTATGGTTTATGCAGGCTGTCCTCACAGCACTGCTTGAGGAAGACAACCAGCCTGGAATGGGGGACCCCCTCATCCAGGCCCGGGTGCTCCTCCTGCACCACATCCCTTCCCCACCCCGCTGTGCACTGCCACTTCTGGTGCTTGGACAGCAGTTCCGACCAGTGGTACCAGATCATCATGGAGCAATGAGACAACCAGCAGTGGCTCCAGAACTTTCACATGCAGAAGGACACTTTCATGGAGCTCTGCAAGTGGCTCGCCCTGCCCTCTGGTGATGGGACACCCACGAGACCCACTATTCCCCTCCAGAAACAGGTCGCCATCATACTTTGGAAACTAGCCCCACCAGACAGCTACCACTCCATTGGGAACCAGTTTGGCATGTTGAGGCCATGCTCATACAGGTTTGACACTCTTGCTACAGTCCCAGGAGGGTGTTGAACTACTGGAATGGGTTCCCTAGGGAAGGGGGGGGGGCTGGAATCTCCTTCCCTGGAGGTGTTTCAGTCCCACCTTCACAAAGCCCTGCCAGGAATGATTTAGTTGGGGTTGCTCCTGGTCTGGGAAGGGGGTTAGTTTGTAGGAACTCCTGAGGGCTCTGGCAACCTTGTGATTCTATATTCCTGTTTTTACAGGGGGTAAGGGCCATCAATGCCATCCTGCTGTGCAGGGTCACCATTCTGGGTGACGTGGACCCCATCATTGCTGACTTTGCTGCCATGGGCTTTCCTAACCATGGGGGGGAGGGGCATTGACAGCACCCACATCCCCATCCAGGCCTCTGATTACATCTATAGGAAGGGGTACTTTTCCATGGTGCTGCTGGCCCTCATGGATCACCAGGGCCAGTTCACAAACATTAACATCAGCTGGTTGGGGAAGGCACATGACACCCATGTCTTCAGGAACTCCAGTCTTTTCCAGAGAATGTATGCTGGCACTTTTTTCCCTGACTGCACCATGAAGGTCGGGGCCATAGATATGCCCATGTGCATTGTGGGTGATGCAGTCTACTCCTTACTCCCCTGGCTGATGAAGCCCTACACGGGACACCAAGACCCCACCAAGGAACGGTTCAACTCCAGGCTCAGCAGGTGCCACATGGTGCTGGAGGGCACCTTCGGCCACTTCAAAGGGAGGTTCTGGTGTCTCTTCACTCATCTGGACTGTGATGACCAGAACATCCCTCAGGTGGTGGTGTCCTGCTGTGTCCTCCACAACATATGTGAGAACAAGGGGGAGACTTTCCTGCCAAGGTGGGGAGTAGAGGCCAAGAAGTTCGCAAGGGCGTTTGAGCAGCTGTGCACTGCTGCCATCTGGAAGGCCCATCACAGGGCTGTGCACATCTGGGATGCCTTGAGGAAGAGTTTCAGCCAAGGCTACCTGTGAGACTCTCCCCTGGGCCTCCCCGCAAGGGGCCTCTGCACTGCCCCTCTGTGCCTTTCCTCCCCACCCACCCTTCCCCTGCCTCCCACCTTCTTCCCCCTCCCTGCAGATAAAATAAATTAGACTATTTGTTGTGAAACAATTAACTAGTGTATATTTATTTGGGAAATATATACCTGAGGAGGGATTGGTGAAAAATCTGGGGGGGGGAAGGAGGGAAAAGGAGGGGAGTGGAAGGGTTCAGAGATGGGGCTGGGACTGGCACCTGCCTTGGGTGGTCCCACTGCCTCATGTGTAGGGCCCTTGGCAGCTCCAGGAGGAGTTAAGGGGAAAAGGCGGGTATGGGCGCTGGGAGGACTTGCCATGGAGCAGGCCAGTGACCACCCCCCAGTAGCTGCTCCTCCCAAGTCCTCCCAGCGCCCATACCCATCTTTTCCCCTTAACTCCTCCTGGAGCTGCCAAGGGCCCTACACATGAGGCGGTGGGAAGGCGAAAGCGCAAATGGAATTGCGACTGGCTAAGGATGTGAAGGATAACAAGAAAGGTTTCTACAGGCATGTTAACGAGAAGAAGGTGATCAGAGAGGGTGTGCGGCCCCTACTGGATGAAGGAGGTAACCCAGTGACAGATGATGTGGGGAAAGCTGAAGTACTCAATGCTTTCTTTGCCTCTGTATTCACGGACAAGGTTGGCTCCCGGACTAATGCGCTAAGTGACGCAAGATGGGATGAAGATGGGTGCTGTGTAGATGCACCCTTAGACTGTAAGAAACATGTCAGACTGCAAACTACTTTGTGCTTACCTAGCTTGCCTGTCTTGTTAAAGCTGTTCTCCATTTCTGTTTGTTGGAGCCTACTCTGGCCTGTTTGATAATTAAACTCGCTGTGCCCCATCTGCACTGACAGACTTTCACTGTATCTGCCTGAACGGATTCGCAATGCATGCCTCTTTATTGATTCTCTTATATGGTTAAGCAGTTTTGCAAACCTTTCCCTGTTTTTGTCTGTGCTGAATAAAAACAAGCACTAACTTTATTTATTAACCATTAACTTTATTTATTAACCATTATTTAATTATTATTTAGTTGCCCCTTCAATGTCAGGAATGGATTAAGTAAAATATACGTGGATGATACCAGTGAACGACTCATACCTCATGCTGCAGAGAGAAGCAAAAACCTCCCAAAGTCACTGCCAGTCTGACCTGGAGGGAAATTGCTTCCTGATCCCATGTATGGCAGTTAGTTGGACCCTCAGCAGGTGGGCAAGAACCAGCCAGCTAAGCACCTGGAAAAGAGAATGCTGGGTGCCACCAGTGTTCCCGCTAAGCAGCGGGGCAGCACAGCTTCACAGGTGATTAATCAGTCTCACCCAGTCAGTCAGCTCCATGCATGGAGCCCTGAGCCTCTCACTGGGCGGGCTGATTAATCACCTGTGAAGCTGTGCTGCCACGCAGCTTAGAGGGAACACTGGGTGTCACCTCAGAACACTGGCCCAGCCCATAAAATGGCTAACTTCTTGCCATGGTCAGGTCTTGCTGCTTCTAAGGAAGAAAGCCAATATAAAAGTAAACATACAATACCCATAATACTTTGTGGAGTGGGGGAGAGAGAAATCCCTTCCTGAACTCTGTAGGTGACCGGCTGAAACATAAGATTTTAAGAACTTTAGGCATAACCTGTGCTGCTGAACCTTTCTCCCCGTCATAGAATCATAGAGCTGGAAGTGACCTCAGAAGGTCATCAAGTCCAGCTCCCTGCCCAAGGCAGGACCAATCCCAACTAAAACAACCCAACCAGGACTTTGTCAAGCTGAGACTTAAAAACCTCTAGGGATGGAGATTCCACCACCTCCCTAGGTAACCCATTCTAGCACTTCACCACCCTTCTAGTGAAATAGTTTTTTTCCTAATTTCCAACCTAGATGCCTGTCATACTATCCCACTCATAAATTTGTTCAGCTTTTACAAAACTAATTAACAGAGCTCTGAAAATCTGTGGATATGGACGTGGATATCTGGGGCTTAATTTTGCAGTTATGGATGCGATAACAAATTTTGAATCTAGAACGCTGCAAATTTATGGATATCAGCTTTCTAACCATGGGTATCCAGATCACTTTTTGCAGACGCAGTTGTGGATGTGGATACCAGTTTTGTATCCACACTGCTCCTGTTGGGAGGCTGTTCCAGAACGTCATTCCCTTGCTGGTTAGAAAGTCTTCTCGTGTCTCGCCTGAATTTGTTCATAGCCAGTTTGTATGCATTTGTCCTTGTGCTAGCATTGTCCTTTAGCATTACCTGCTTTATACCATCTCTGGTGTTTTACTCCATCCTTTCATTCCCTGATGGCTTTACAGAGAGCAATTCTATACCTCTCAACTTTTTCTTCACAAGCCAAAGTCTTCCACTCTCCACTCATAAGGTAGCCCCTCTGTTCCTCTGATCATTCTAAGTTGAGCTGTCACCCCCTGTTAAGGGTTGCTAACTCCCGGACTGGATGCCATTGCTGTAAATGATGTCAAATCTGTCTGATCAGGAAACTTGACAACCCTACTTCTGTTCCAGTTTAAATTCCTTTCTCTTGCACATTGGTGATCACAATCACCAAATGTATTCCAGTATGGAGTACAACTTTATTTTCTGATCAGTCCATTTTCCCATTCCCTACATGCTGTCTGATTCACTCCAAGCCCTGGTCTATAAGTTTTATTTTAAAATAACTTCCCTAAGGTCAAATTTATAAGCGAAGCATCCACACTACCAAGCCTGCTATTTTGAAAAAACGGGCCGCGGAATTCAAACTCTGTACTCCTGCTTTTCTTGAGGAATAACACTAATTTCTAAATAGTTATTTCAAAATAGTAGAAGTGTGGACACACCGATGCTGCTATTTTAAATAATTGGCCTCCAGAGGCCTCTCATAGCTACAGCTCTGACCAGTCTGGCCACACCTAGCATCTCCACTGCTCCCCTCCTCCTGCAGAGCATAAAAGTCCCAGGAGCAAGAGATGGGCTTCTCGCATGTGGCCAGCTTTGAAAGCCCTATGAGAAACACCACTACCTGAGGCAGGCATGAGCCACCCCAATACTCCCTCAGGCCCTTCCACAGCTGCCAGCACTTTTGCTGCTCCCACAGCAGCTACTGTCCAGGGACTCAGGAGAGCTCAAGCATGGACTGATGCGGAGATCCTGGACCTCACTGAGGTCTGGAGGGAGGAGACCAACCTGCAGGATCTACTCACCAGGAAAAGGACTGTAGACATCTACAGCAGGATTGCTGCCAGCTTGGCCAACAAAGGGCACACCAGGACCCTGGACCAGTGCCTCATGAGGATCAAGGAGCTGCGGCTGGTGAACCACAAGGCCAAGGAGCAGAGCAGACATTCTGGGGCAGCACTGCACACCTGCCAGTACTATGAACAGCTGAATGCAATTCTGGGAGTGGGGCTAGTCACCTCTCCCACCGGCATCATTGAATCCAACCAGGACACGCCTGGCATCAATCTACAGGAGGATGGGGTGGCAGAGAATGACAGTGATAATGATGATGATGAGGAGGCCAGCCAGGCAACTATGCCCACAAGCCAGGAGCTTCTCCTCACTCTGGAGCCAGTCTCCCACCCATCAGGACATCTCCCAGCTATTGCAGGAACCCAGGGAGGGCACTTCAGGTGAGTTCTCCAACTTTCCCTATCTACACAGAGGGGCAGGAAACAGGCTACAAGGGGCTGCATGCTCCTTACTCAGCCTACTCAGTCTGGGTGTTGCACAACAGCCTGTTCCTATATGTGCACACGGAGTGCCAGTACAGAACACTCAGCTCCATGATGCTCTCACACAGAAGCATCCTTCTCACAAGGTTACTGAAGAGACCTGCCTTGCTCTAGCCTCTGTGGTGGGACACCTTCCCATGACAAGCCACCACTAAGGAGGCTGGGGTCATGGAACCACACAGCAGTGCTGCACATGGCACTAGGTCATGCCCACACTCAGGCAGCATTTGCTCCCGGTGAAGTGTGGTGTTGCGGTGGAGACTGAGCTCATGCATGGGAACCTGCTGGAGAGAGGAGGAGGAGGGGACCCCTTGTAGCACTCTCTCTAGCAAGTGGCATCTGCCATTCACACACACCACTCCAGCAGGCAGGGATAGAAGTTCTCCCTCTGTGGGATGCCACCAGTGCTAGACCTGGCATATGCAGGACATGGAAGGAAGCTGAGCTGTCCTATTCCCCTTTCCGCCCGCAGGCTCCTGGCCTGCCCAGCACCTTCCCATGCCTGCTTGTCCCCAGGCCAGGGGTGTTGCAATGCTTCCCTGGGACCTCTGTGCCCCTGCTGGAAAGTGCCTGCTGTCTAGGCAACATATGGCCTTGCTTGACACACATCGCCATCGTCTGACCCAAGGCCTTTGGTGTTGGCTCAGAGATTAGGGCTAGGCTTCATACACTGTGTCCTGGGATGACTGCTTTTTTAACTTCACACCTAGGTGAGCTGTGAGCTTGGTGCATCCGTCACCTCCCATGCCATCTACCTGAGTGAGCGGGATCCACAGGCAGAAATGCACCCGGGAGGAGCTCATGCAAGGGTAGATGGAGTGCCTGCAGTACCTTGTGCAGGGACTCGAGGACAAGTGCCAGGAGTGGTCCACTCCCCAGGAGGAGTGCCAGGCTGAGCGAGAGCAGAGGAAGGCCTCTTGGGACCAGCTGGCATGCTAGTGTGATGCCATGTTCTCCTCCCTCACCTTGGTGATGGAGCACATGGTGTTGTGCATGGAGTGGCCACAAGCCACGTCCCTGCCTCTCCTCCACCATGGCTTCCCCTCCTAACCTTCCCAGGTGCTCCTGGGGCCTGAGTACAGGGCAATGGGACCTCTAGGGCAGCTGAAGCCTCCAGACAACTCAGAGGCAGGTGCCACATCCTTGAGCCACCCTCCTCCATTCCAGATTCTTTACCCAGTGCCTCCCCTGTTCTGTGTCCTGTTTCTTCAAAAAAGATGGCTTTATTGTTTTCTCTGCAAGGGAGGTGGGAAGGGAGGGGTATGGGATGAAAGGCACACACAGGGAATGCAGAGGCCCCTTGTGGAAAGACTTGTGGAGAGAGTCTCACAACTGGCCTGGCATGAAACTTTCCTTCCAGACATCTCTGATGAGCACAGCCCCTTGATATGCTCTCTGTATGGCACTGGTGTCTAGTTGCTCAAATTACCTGACAGATGTTCAGCCTCAGCCCCCCACCCTGGCAGAAAAGTCTCCCCCTTGCTTTTCTCACAGGTTGTGGAGCACGCAGCAGGCCACCACCATGAAGAAGTTGTTGCACTCTGAGGTCCAGATGGGTGAGAACTCCTGAACCTCCCTTTTAAATGGCTGAATGCACATTCAATGACCATGCAGCACCTTGCTGGGGTCCAGGCTGTCCGTGTAGGGCTTCATGGGCACATGGAGCAAGGGGTAGGCTGTGTCACCCAGGATTATTATGGGCATGTCCACCACCCTGGCTCTGATGGTGTGGCCTAGGAAAAAAGTGTCAGCATCTTTTGGAAGAGACTTGAGCTCCCGGAAGATGTGTGTGTTATGTGCCTTTCCTGACCCTCCAATGTTGATGTTGGTGAAGTGTCCCTTGTGATCCACAAGGGCCTGCAGCACCATGGAAAAGTACTCCTACCTGTTAATAAAGTTCAAGGCACAGTAGTTCAGGATCAGGATGGGCACGTGTGTGCCATCCATGGCCCCCCGCAGTTGGAAAAGCCCATGGCAGTAAAGCCGTCGACAATGGTATCCACGTTATCCAGAGTGACGACCCTCCTTAGAAGCATGTGGTTGATGGCCTTGGTTACCTGTACAAACATGGCCCCAACTGTGGATTTCCCCACCCCAAACTGGTTCCCAATGGGGTGGTAGCTGTCCGGCATGGCAAGTTTCCACAGGGCGATGGCCACGCACTTCTGCACATGGATGGCATATCACATGTGGGTGTCCTGTGGCCTGAGGGCAGGGTGAGCCACTTGCAGAGCTCCAGGAAGGTGGCTTTGAGCATGCAGAAGTTCTATAGCCACTGCTGGTCATCCCATCCCTGCATTATGATGTGGTCCCACCAGTCTGAGCTCTTCTCCCACAGTCAGACGCAGGAGGGGATTGAGGGGCATGCACAGCAGCAGGAGCTCCAGGATCTGGGTGAGCAGGGCCTGCAGTCCACACTGGGGTTTGTCCTGCTGGCCCTCGTCCTGCTAGAAGAACATATGGCAATCTGGAAGTGCTGCTCCATGAGGTGCAGCACGAGGCCTATAAGCCTGGCACTGCTTTGCAGCAGCTCTGGTTCCATACTGTGAGTGCTGTGGTGTCCACGAGGTCAACCAGAGCACAAAAAGGCATGTGCCTGCTGTATCCCTTTGTGTCCTGGTTTTGGCTGTCCAGAGCAATGAACTTATAGTGTCTTCCCGCAAGTCCGAGTCCCCATCAATAGTGAAATGTCTGGGGGAGAGTTCCAGGACATTTCACTACTTGACTGGGGACCAGGATAGAGTCCTTAAAATCGGGACAGTCCCAGAAAAATCACTACCTATGGTCAGCATAGGTATGCCTCATCTAGTTTTTGAAAGTCCCAAGTAATGAGGTTTACATTAGCTTGCATGGGAGGACTGAATGTGATCAATATGTAAACAACAAGGGATCAAAACATAAACAATAATATATTAAGTACCAATGTAGAAAAAGATATTTCCTTTTCACTTTGGGTGTATGGGATGTTATCGGGGGGAAAAAAATGTCCTCCAGATACTTTTGTTAGATAGTTGTAATTCAAGCTCTGGGCAATTAGATAAAATTTGCATTCAGATCTGAACTTTCTCACAGATGGAGGAATTTGTGTCCTCTTTCCTAATCTTACTGTCCCAAAGTCTGTGTAGTGGGCCAAATTTGGTTTGAGTTGTTGGTCAAGTTTCTCACAGTTAATGTATGACTATCTTCTTCCTACTACAAAAATATAGATGCAACAGTGGCTAATTAATATTTTAGTCCACTACATTACTCTTGAAGTGATATCATTTAATATGATACTACATAGTTTTTTTCTGCAGATTTTATTTACCGTTCTTTTTCTGAACCTCTTAAATGATGCAACAAAAATGCATAAAAATATTAGATCTTTGGATAATGTTAGTTTCTCTGTGGGTTTTTGTCAGAAGAACATGACATGCTCTATCTGATAAAGACTTTGCTTTATGGATCATTACATTCATTTTCCCCCCATGATACCATTGTTGATTGTACACAGTTCATTCAATGCATTTTACAGAGTCCAATGGGAGTAAAGGGAGTTTAATGGTTTGTAAAAAGGTCAACTTTATAGAACTGATTGTCATTTTCATTCATTCACTTTGGTTATTTTGGAAAATGCTGTTGATTGAGCTATTCACCCACAAGTTTTAGGACAGCCGTAATTTTGGAGGCATCCAAACTTTCATCCATCTTTTTTCATTTGAGTATTGTTCCTACAAATGTTGGAATCAGAATTGCAAAAGGTTATGGGTTTCAACTGCAGAGTTTGGATGTGAAGCCAAACTTTGAATTCTGAAATCTTTGGTTTTGGTTCAAGCCCATCTTTACATTGTTGCAAATGGCTGCAACTATACTGTAGAGTCCTAGAAAATTGAGCTGATAATGGACTATTAAGCCATTGATGATTACCAGAGTTTATTATCTAGTTGTATGTCTAAATCTTTTTGGAACTTTGCCCAGTGATGGAGCTTCCCCCACTTACCAGGGAAGTATTTTTACAGTGACTGTCAAGACACTTCCTTCCAATGTTTAGTGTATATTGAATGTACTGTCTTTTGCAAATGACTGGTACAGAAAAAAAGATTATTTCTTCTCAATCTATATATTGATTTGCAACATGTTATTGTAAGATAACAGTAAAGTCTATAGTTTGTTGTTTATGCACATATGCATACTCATTTGTATAAGCACCATATATATTATACACATGCAAACAGTGCATGCCCAGTAACCAGTGGACCTCACTGAAAAGCAGTTTCAAAACTCTTAAGCCATTGTACAATGCTCTCTGTGTAAGAATACTGAATTTCTAGAGGGTATTATTGTTTCAGAAAACACTATATTTGCTTGTTTAAATGTAAATACTGCTTTAGTCCAGCTCTCAGTATTATACTATGCATTGAATTATCATTTAGGTAAAAAAATCATGATTATTATAAAATAAAAAAAAATAGAAAATAGAAAATATTTTGTTTTAAGTGATCCTCTTATGTCGTTCTAGCTAATCTGTTTTGAAAAGTCTCTGCCAAGGTGGAGCCAATGTGTAACAACAGGGACTCTATCTAGTACAGCATGGAGTTTGTCAAATCTGACTGAAGCACTGTCTCACATATCACTGTACCTAGTCACTACTCTTTTATTGCAAGTTAAGTGGTTTGCTCCAGTATTAGAAGGCATATTACTTAATTTCCTAAGCAATAATGATATAAACAGTATGCATTTTTTATTATAAAAAACTAACAATTGCCTCCACCAAGTTAATGGCTTTTTATGTACAGTTGGTACTCAGGAGACTAAGTCATAAATCAGAATACAATTAAATGTAAAGTGTACTAAATTTTAGGAAAACTAAAATTTATTACAGAACCAAGGTCTTTAGTTCTACCTGCAATCAAACTTCAGTTTTCTTAGGATTTTACTTCCCCGGTTTTTTATTGATTACAGTTGGCTCAAAATAATTACAACAGTAATAATATTAAAGCCACAGAATAACAGAAAAATAAATCAATGGGTTATTTTTAGTAGACTACTTCTGAAGCCTCCTTCTTTTTCTCCTGTGGTGCTCAGTGTCAGTTGCATTTCTAGTTCTTTCCAAGGGTGTATTGCAAAGTCTTTTTTTTCTGATTGTGGTGCATTTATTAGCCTTCCCCTGCATATTTTAAAAAACATAATGCACATGAGATGAAATATGTGGTGTATTTTAGAGTTTCAGCATATTATTTTAGATCTGAGCTATTTCAGCTGGGATGGGGGGGGAGAATCAAAATAGATTCAATGCCTCATATCATATTAATGAGAGAGTCTTAAAATTGGTTACTTGGTGTCAAGATGAAAAATCCTGAAGCCAAGTATTAAAATCCTCTCTCCTAACTCTTCTAATCAGTAAGTGCTTAATTTTACCTTTAGTTCACCTGAAACTATAGTGTCCTTAGTGTGGTACAAGGTCTATCAGCCTGAGCAAAATGTCAAGTGACTGGGGCTGAGTGTCAGGTTTAGGATTAACGCAGACATTAAGTGGGTTTCACCCAGTTACAAGTTTTGTTGTAAAATATTTGCACAGCACTGAAGAAAGACACTCCTTTAGTGCTAGAAGATCATTTTAGTTTGACTTTTCAGACACTTCAATAGAAAATATTTTCAGAATGGATTCAATCTAAAGACAATTAGAGTCAGTATAATAACTTCAGGTATATCTACATTTGCACCCTTTTTCGAGAGAGGGATGCAAATTCAGACGTTCGAAATTGCAAATGAAGCTGGGATTTAAATATCCCGTGCTTATTTGCATATTCGCGTTATGGCGCTATTTTGAAATAGCGCTACTTCAAAATAACAGACGCTGTTGAGATGCGGTTATTTTGAGAGGAAAACCCTTCTCTCGAAATAACTGGTAAATCTCATGACCCAGTGGGGTTGTGTCCAGAAATGCTCATTTGTATGCACAAAATTTGCAGGTAATGGAATAGAAACTGATTTTGAAATCCAGTTTTAATATCAAATTATTCTTCTCAACCTACAGAGTTAATGGAAACCACACATGCACTTCTTAGGGCAATGATATGGTTTGAGAGCAGGTGTGAGTTCACAAGATAAGTGGTAATAAGCTGCCGAGCTTTAAAAGAGTTTGTTTTTCTGAGTTTACAAGTGGGAGGAACAGTTCAATCCAACCTTATGCGTTAACAGTAAAAGCAAATAGAAACCAGACTATATATATGGAACTTAGGATTTAGGGGCACATCAAAGAAATTCCAATAATGGCTGTAGAAATATCAGACATATCAAATCTACAAAACAAAGTTTAACCTAAGCTAAAGTCATCTAGGAATTGCTCCTTTCTCAAAAAGGAATGGAGGCTAAAACTAAAGAAAATGCCTCCATTACCCTTGCTTAGGAATGGAAAAGAACTTAATATACATGCAAACCTGTTCAAACATTTTAGTTTTTTTCTGTAGGTTGGTGCCAACATAGCTGAAAATTTCTTGTCATCTGGAATTACTCTCTGGCTAATGGCACATGCTGAAATACAATAAGTCAGTGTGCTGTGTACTGAAATCTCCATCCTCTTTGTAACCCCCCTTCAGGAAGTAAAAGGCTACTATCAAATCCCCCCTCAGGCTATGTCTAGACTGAAGGCTTCTTTCAGAAGAAGCTTTTCCAGAAGAGATCTTCTAGAAAAACTTCTTCTGAAAGAGAGCATCCACACTGCCAAAGTGCATTGAAAAAGTGATCTGCTTTTTCGAAAGATAGCACCCACACTAAATGGATGCTATCTCGCATTTAAGCTGTGATTACTATGAACCGAGTGGCCACTAGAGCACCTGTGCTTTTTCCGCTTTCGGAAAAAGGCTTTTTCCCTGTAGAATGAGGATTACTAATGTTGGAACAACCCTTCTGTTCTTTCGATTTTCTTTCAAAAGAATGCAATTGCAGTGTGGATGTAACTCGAGTTTTTTTCGGAAAAAACTCTGTAGTGTAGACATACCCTCATTCTTCTCTTCTGTAGACTAAACAAGCCCAAATTCCTCAACCTTTCCTTGTAAGTCATGTGCTCCAGCCCTCTAATCATTTCTGTTGCCCTCCACTGGTCATTCTCCAATGCGTCCACATCCTTTCTGAAATGGGAGGCACAGAATTGGATGCAATATTCCAGATGTGGCATCACCAGTGCCAAATAAAGGGGAATAATCACTTGTCTAGATCTGCTGGCAATGCTCCTGCTAATGCACCCTTATATGCCATCAGCCTTCTTGGCTACAAGGGCATACTGTAATCCTCGGGTCCTTTTCTGCCAAACTGCTGCTTAGCCAGTCAGTCCCCAGCCTATAACAATGCTTGGGATTCTTCTGTCCCAAGTGCAGGACTCTGTACTTGTCTTTGTGGAACTTCATTAGATTTCTTTCGACCAAATCCTCCAATTTGTTTAGGTCAGTGTGGAGCCTATCCCTACTCTCCATCGTATCTACCTCTTCCCCTAGCTTCGTGAACTTGCTGAGAATGCAATCCATCCCCTCATCCAGGTCATTAATAAAGTTGTTGAACAAAATCAGCCCTAGAACCAACCCTTGGGGCATTCCAGTTGATACCGATGGCAAACCAGACATCAAGCCATTGATCACTACCCACTGAGCCCAACAATCTAGCCAGTTTGTTATCCACCTTAAAGTCCATTTATCCAATACATGCTCCTTTAACTTGCTGGCAAGAATACTGTGGGAGACCGTATCAAAAGCGTTGCTAAAGTCTAGGTATATCATGTCCACCACCTTCCCCATATCCACAGAGCCAGTCACCTTGTCATAGAAGGCAATCAGGTTGGTCAGGCATGAGTTGCCCTTGCTGAATCCATGTGGATTACTCTTGATCACTTTCCCCTATTCCAAGTGCTTCAAAACTGAATCTTTGAGGATCCCCTCATGATTTTTCCAGGGACTGAAGTGAGGTTGA
This sequence comes from Pelochelys cantorii, assembly GCA_032595735.1. Taxonomy (NCBI): domain Eukaryota; kingdom Metazoa; phylum Chordata; order Testudines; family Trionychidae; genus Pelochelys; species Pelochelys cantorii. Next base: position 31,160,502 of record CM064340.1, read on the forward strand.
CCAGTATGTAGTTTCCTGGATTATCCTTCTCCCCTTTTTTTAAAGATGGGCACTACATTTGCCTTTTTCCAGTCGCCTGAGACCTCTCCCGATCTCCACGAGTTCTCAGAGATAATGGCCAATGGCTCTGCAATCACATCAGCCAACTCCCTCAGCACCCTTGGATGCATTAGATCTGGCCCCGTGGATTTGTGTATGTCCAACTTTTCTAAATAGTTCCTAACCTGTTGTTTCTCCACTTAGGGCTGCCACCTCCTCCCCATACTGTGTTGCCTAATGCAGTAGTCTGGGAGCTGACCTTGTCTGTGAAGACAGAGGCAAAAACAGCATTGAGTACTTCAGCTTTTTCTACATCTTCTGTCAGTAGGTTACCGCCCTCATGCAGTAAAGACCTCACACCATCTCTGATCACCCTCTTATTGTTAACATGCCTGTAGAAACCTTTCTTGTTACCTCTCACATAGCTAGCTAGCTGTAATTACAGTTGCGCTTTGGCCTTCCTAATTGCATCCCTGCATACTCAAGCAATATATTTATACTCCTCCTTTGTCATCTGTCCAAGTTTCCACTTCTTGTCAGCTTCCTTTTTTATACTTGAAAGAATTATACAGAATCTTTATCAGAGGGATAAGGGAAAACACCAAATTTATTGATAACGTAACATTATTCTGGAATATGCATATAATATATTATACTTACACATCCTTGTGCACATGCGCGCGCACACACACACACACACACACACTGTCTTGTCATAGTTTATAATTACCAGTCTGTTGCTCACATTTATTTACTGGCCAGGCGAGTTAATTATGAGAGGCTTTTCTTTCTTTCTTTCTTTCTTTCTTTCTTCCCTCATTCACTCCCCCCCAAACTACATAATTGCTTCACATAGGCAAAGGGATATAATTGCTTTTGTAAGGTATACAATCTAATTTTAATACAAAACTTCTTTTAGTACAAACTTTTAATCATTTATCATTTTTTCTTTATAACACAACCTGTATTTTAATTATTCCTAAGAGCAACAGTGCGATCATGCTGAATCACAAGGTTACTTCTGATCTCTTTCTGCCTTGACATCAGATACAGATTTAAGCTGTCTGCCTGATGTATCTTTACCAATGGCCTAAAAGACCATTCTTCCCTGCTAACTAAGAAGGGTGGCCAGCGGAGTTATAGTTGCTTTACATTTATTCTCAGATTAACCATGACACAATATCTATTTATTCTATCTTTAAGCTGCATTACACAAGACATTATAAAAGTCTGCTGTCTACTAGCACTCCTTTACATCATGTAGAGTAAGCAAACCTGAGCTAGGGAATGGGGATTTCTTGATATTTGCCCTCAAGAAAAATATAGGAACCAGTGAATGGTTCAATTAATCAGCACGTGAAAACCACTTAACTACTCCGACCATGAGAGCATATGAGCATAGCAAGTGTGGTCTTCAAGGCAATATGAATGAGAGAAGAACCACAGTCTGAAGGTAGAAAGCCAGAAGGCAACTTATGTGCCTGTAAATACACTGCTCACTTCAGTGTGCAGTATGTTAACTACATCTGGATTTAGCATAATCATCCCTGACTAATGGGAGGAGAGGGGAGGGGGTTTAAGTGCTGAATAAATAAATTACTTAATTACATATTATCAGAGAGGAACAGATGGTCAGTTTAGCACATTTTCTGACTGTGCATGGTAGATCTGCACAGATTCATGCAAGGAAGATTTTGCTATATCAGTAATTTATCCATCCATAGGTTGCACATCAAAGAAGTAGCCATTATGTTTTTGAGATGTGCCTTATCTGTATGTATGCCAGGCTACTGAGAATTAAAATAGGTTAGATGCCATGAGGGATTTTCTCTTGAACTTATATTTTCTTCCTTCTTGATTTACTAGCCAGATGGCTTTATGCTAGTGTTAGTTCATCTGAAAAAGGTCAAAATAAAACCCAAATCAAGACACCAAAACAGGGCAGTCATCTAGTTATGCTGATAGTCTGAAATCTTATTCCCAGAATGACAGGTTAATGCTTGCCACTCAAATGTACAGAAATGTCTGTTGCCAGCTGCTTCTGTGGGAGTTTATTTTCAAAGGTTTGTCTGCTGCTGAAGCCATTTTGGGTTGGGAGGATGCATGGATTAAGTATTCACCTAACTGAAGATTATTACAGCTTGGGGTTATGTAACTGAAGCTACCAGAGATATCCTGAAATAGATATTCCGCGCCTGTTATTTCAAAATATAATGGGCTCACTATTCCAACATTCCTGTAAACCTCATTCCATGAGGTGAAAGGGAATAGTGGGTTATTTTGAAATAAACGCTGGGTAGGCAGCACCAAATTTTGAAATAAGCTATTTCAAAATTGACTTAAATAAGCTACACAATTTGCTAATTTTGATGATAAGCACCAAACCTTCCAGATCTCACATTTGTGGATGTTTTATGTTTGCTTTCTTGTTTGAGTCTATAACTCTAGAGGTCTCCTAAAGCTTTGTGCTGTGTTTTTTTTTCTCATCACTGTAGGACCTAGTGGATCCAATTGTACAGGGAATTTCTGAACTTAGCTGAGTAAAAAATAAGAGCTTTAAGAAAACATACTTAGCTCTTCTTTCATAGGCAGTCTTTAGTCTCCTCTCCTGTCATACCTTTACAGCCGCCAAACAAAAGCAAACCACAATGAAGTCAAATGATGATTTCAAATGGAAGACAAGGACTGTGCATTTTTTGATGAGAAGGTGCTTCAACGAGCCATGCTGAATAGTTAATATCCCAGAGAATCCACAAGGATTTAAAGTGACTGTGTCAGGAAACATGTCAAACTGTCATCAAAACTATAGAGCTCAGTGGAATTTGTATTGCCCCTTTTCTGCCTTCTCAAGGGTGCTGTAGCCAGACATGAACCTCATCTTGTTTCCCCTCCCCCCCCCCCCCCCCAGAGAGCAAGAGAAAGGCAGTCAGCCTTTGATGCCCTGGGAACGCAGGGGTGCTGCTTGTCCCTGACTCTAATAAACAGAAACCAGACAGTAAATGGGCTAGCTGATGACCCAGGGGACCTCCTGCCACCCTGATGGCTAGCACCAGTAATTGACACGCCTACACTGTCCCAGGAGAGGAATCTTCGCCCATCACATACTAGAAGTGCCCATTGTCTGCATTTTCCCAGGTGTGAATTATGCTTTGCACCCTTCCTGGGAAACTTGGCATTCAAAGCCATTTTCCCTAATTGGCCACTTGAGACCAGGAAGAAGCCTACGTGACCCAAGGGGTATAAAGAGGGGTTTAGTAGCCCACCCCATTTGAGCTCCAATCATCTATACCTGCTGGCAGGTATATGTTGTCTCCCGAGGTCTGTGGGACGCCCAACCTCGCCCTACTTCTTCCCGAGGGATTGAGAGAAAGACGCTGGCCACGCCAAGTCTGGAACGCAGGGGTGAGAATATATACCTGCTAGGTGTCTATTTTGCATGCATTTAATAAGAGCTCAGATAACCAAAAGCGTTTCATGGTACCTGTAAGTGACTTCTTAGTGTAATTTCTGTCCTGTCCTTTGTAGTGGCTGTGTTATCTGTAACACAGTAGTAGCATTTAACAGCTAAGTTTACCCTGTAACAATAAAATAGTAACTGTTTAAGCTGTGACCTGACTCCTTCAGTTGCTGTAACAGAACCAAGCACAATTTTAAAAGAACTCCAGCCGGTCGTAAGGGACAGATATAGGGAGAGCTTGAGCGTTGGATCGTGTCGCTTCCAGGGGACAGATCCGTTGGGGCATCTCTCAGCCTCCCCAGGCTGCCCACTGCGAAGGGATCGTGTATCCTAGCAGTCAAAATCTGAGGTGTAATAAGCTCTCCCTGTAAACTTCTTGGGGCGCCCGTCAACCTCCTCCAGGTTGCCCGCTGCTAAGAGACCCCAGTCCTAGCAGTTGAAGTCTCGGGTGTATAATACACACACACCACTCATTGCCCTGACCACCGGCTGACAGGTGCCTCATAGAGTTAGAAGTAGAAAGAATGGGATTTTTTTTAAAAAAAATGCACAGACTTCTAAAAAAGTAGTTATATAAAACCTTTACAATACTCTTTGGTCTCTTCCAGGACTCTTTAGTTTTGCCTGAAAATCTGCATCCTATTTGAATGAAATTGAATATGTTTCAGAGCTCAAGCAGCATGTCTTCCATCTGAAGCAAAATGGAGATGAATTTCAATTAGCTGTTTCCATTATAATCTGTCTCCACCTGTAGTTTTCATCAAAATTGCTAGGAAGTGTGATATAATGTATGATGAGGATTTGCCCAGTGGCAACAGTGTGCCCATTATCTTAGTAAAAAAGCTCACAATAACTAGTCTGATGCATATAGATAGCAGCTTCTCACAGAGAATGATTTTAATTATGGTGAGTAATCTATACAGAGTTTAAGCTTATATGTGCCCTCTTCCCCCCCCAAGAAGACACCAGTTACTAATTCGGTTGACAAAGAAACAATCTTTCAAAAGATTTAATGTGACTGAACATAATAGTCAGCGGCCACTGTGAAATGTCCATTTTATGGTTTTATTTTTTCTTGAGTTTAATTTATGGAAATTCTTTTGTGTATATACCCACTAGTTTCATTCTAGTGTTGTAACATTAACTCATTAACATTTTGCAAATCATGGCTGGACCACCAACCCATCAGTCTTTTCTGTCCTCCAGTAATTTGAAGCCCTTTTATCTTCTCATAGCTGTCATCGTGCTGTGTGCTCAGGATGTTGTGAAATGGAGACCACCTATCGCCTCATGGTGCATTCCATTTCCACGGTTTTGTAGGGGGTGATATCTGTTCAATGCAGATGATGATAAAAGAAGTTTACACCCTTTCCAGCATGGGTACATCTACACAGCAGGACTAAAGTTGAATTAAGCTACACAACTTCAGCTATATCAATTGCGTAGCTGAAGTCGAATGAGCTTAATTTGGCTTTTGGCGCTGTCTACTCAGCAGGAAGTCAAAGGACGAACACTCTTCCTTTGACTTCCTTTAATCCTCATGTTACAGGAGTCGGAGTAAGAAGTCCTCCAGCTTGCCATTATTTTGAAATAAAGGCTTGTAGTGCAGATGTACACTATGTTATTTCAGAATAACGTCAATTGTTCTGAAATAATGCTGCTGTGTAGACGTACCCCATGAAATATACAAAAACGACTGCAAAAATTTACTGTAAACACAGTGTGGGAACATTTTATAAAATAAATATAAATTCACTGTTGAATTACTTGGTTTTCTGGGTGTAATTCTGAAATGGTCCCAAACTGACAATTTGATAGTATCTATGGGTATGTCTAAACTACAGTGCTATTTCGAATTAATTTGAAATAGTTAATTCAAATTAAGCTAATTCAAAATAATGCATTGATACATCGATATTATCTACTTAACGGGACCCTACCCTCACCCTGGACAGACAGTTCTCAGGGTTCCCCTCTTGCTTGTCTACCTCGATGAGGGACAGCAAAGCAGTCCTGTCTTTGAGTGCCTGAACTTGGGACACCACAGCACTCGGCCACATGGAGCCAGAGCTGCCCCTGGGCATGCCGGTGCATCTCGTGGGTTCATTGCCATCAGCCTGGCTGCACTCACTGCAGGCTGCCATCCGGGGAATCCATCGGGGGGCTGTCAGGATCCAGGAGGCCCTGCGGGAGAGCGTCCACCCTGAGGAGCCCTCAGAGCCTCCCCGGTCCTCCCCACCAGGGGCTCATGCCCCATTCCTCCCTCATGTCCTTCCACTTACCCCTCCCTAGCCCCCCTTCCTGATGTCAAATAAAAGACAGGTATGTTCAAAAATAGAAACTGGGTTTATTGAACAAAACTGGGGGGAATGAACCTCTGGGGAGACTGGGAAAATGAGGTGGGAGAGGGGAAGAGAGAGGGTGGGAGAGGGGAGGGGGAAACCTGGGAGGAGGGAGCTGGAAGGGGGAAGCAAGGGGAAGAAGGGGGAGGGGAAGCTCAGGGCTCAGGGTTGGGGGGGTCTTGCCGGACCAACTTGACTTTCATGCTAACCTGCTCCTGGGTTCATGTGGCCTTTGGTGGCCAGGCTGGCAGCTATCCTGCCATAGACGGCCACATTCCATTCCTCCGTCTAGTGCAGAGATCATGGACATTGGGGGCATCCCCCGCAAGCCTGAATAAGATCCATGATCTCCACCCTGGACCAGGAAGGCTCCTGCCTTCTCCAGCCCCTGTCAGGCTCCTGGGAGCTGGCAGACTGCTCCTGGGGAGCGGTGGAGGGCTGGCTGCCAGTGGCTTGCTGGCTCATGTTTTCGGGCCACTAGGTCAGGGGCCCTGGTGGCCACTGCTGGCTCTGGGCTGGCAGGCTTGGAGCTGGCACAGGCACTGTGTCCAGGGTCTACCCCTTTAACGGCTCCGGGGCTGGGGGAGAGGAGAGTAAGTTTTCCTGGTTGTGCCCAGAATGGCCACCAGGGCTCCCTGGGAAGTGCTGGAGGCCCCCTATTTCGAATTAAGTGTCTACACAGCACTTAATTCAAAATAGCTATTTCGAATTTGGCGTTACTCCTTGTAGAATGAGGTTTACCAAATTCGAATTAAGGGCTCCGCTATTTCGAATTAAATTCAAAATAGCGGTTTGCATGTATAGACGCTATTAAAGTTAATTCGAAATAACGGCTGTTATTTCGAATTAACTTTGCAGTGTAGACATACCCTATTAAAATTGTTCTTATTAATTTATTACTTGGTAGTACTATGATGTTGAAAATCTTCTTTAGTGCCAAGAATATTATCTACCTGTCTGTCTGTCTTCTGAAAGCATGGTTACAATGCAGCTTAGTGTCCTTACCTTGTCAGACTAGTTAGTTTAGGGCCACTTAAAAACTATATCCTGGGACTGATTAGGAGATGTTGCATAATTTCACTTTAGGGAATTGGATTTATGTGACACCTCTCCTTTTCTTACTGTTGATAGTGAGATACATCTTGTCACTCATGGAAAAACCAGCTGAATGTCACTGCAATCCAATACCTTCCAAGAAGGCACATAGTATTTAATTTGTGCTAGGTCTTGCCAGGGCTCAGGCCTGGCACCTTTAGGCTTGGCAGTTCATAGGCCTGGCACATCTAGATTTGCTCCATTAGTTATGAATGTAAAAATATTGCTAGAGTCCTGGAACCTAATTGCTAGAGCTCTGGCAATTCTTTCATTAAGAACTAAAGGCACAATAGATTCAGACTATCTGTAATGATAAGAAGAGAACTCTATGCTTATAGAGAGGAATGTATGTTGGTGTATAAAATATGAGAAGAGAAGGATTTCCTTACCAGGTTAATCAGGAATGTGTGTGTATAGAGAATATTCACATAGCTTAGTTGTGGTACTGTATGAGCTCCTGGAATGTTTGTATTTGGAGAGATGGAAAAAATTGTAGGTGTGTGTTGGAAAGCATTATGGGTATGTAGGCTTGGAGACCCTGAGAATCTCTTGGGAGAGGTATCTAAGGGACTCATGCAGCATAGGGTTAAGTTTTACTTTAATTGACTAACACACATTTAGCTCTTTGTGTAGCTTGTTCAGGTGCCAGATTCCTGAAAAAGGGAAAAGATCATTCTCCTGGAACTACTGAACAAGTTGACACACTTCAGCTTAAAGTCTTCCTCCTGTTGGACATTTATAGCAGGGATAGATGACATATAGATATCAGAGGAACTGCACCTATCCATGCTCAGGATTTCAGGATGGATAGCATTTCATTTGTGCTGTCCTTCCACTCCTGGGGCAGCAGGTCTGCCTTCCTTGGTGATAGCTGCAACTGTCCAGCAGATTGGCCATTTCAGTGACAGTCAGCCTTATCTAGCTGAGGTTCATGCCTCAGGCTGGAGCTGACACTGTAGATTCTCCTATCATAGCTTTGCCAGCTGCTGACACATGCTGATAATAGACTTCCTGTTAGGCAGCTATTGCGATTAAAAAAAACCCCAAACAAACAAACAAAAAACCCACTGAAACCTTAGATGAGCATGGCTGCTTTGTGCTGCAGTCAATAAAAATCCACTGAGAGGAGGAAGAGGAATGGGAGCGGAAGAAAAAATTTACATTAGTGTACTTGCTGAATGGACTTCTAAAGGAGATGGCAGAAGCCTCTACATCAGAATGCAGGAGCGCAGTAGACAGAGAAGGCAGATGTTCCTTTGAACTCCCCCATCTGGAATATGGATGTAAGCATCCATGCTCTTTCCGAGCCTTAAGGAAGAAAATGCCAATGATGTATCTTCATTAGGATAAACACTGCCGGGGGGGGGGGGGGGGGGAAAGCAAAATAAAACATGCAAGCTGCACAAAAGGGAAATCCTCTTTGAAATCAAAAGCCTCTGTCACTGTCCCATAGTACATATAGATGGCTTTGAGCCTGACATATGAAGCAAATGTTTCATAGAAAAGAGGATATAATGGCAAATCTAAGTTTAAGGAAAGGGAAATCAGAATACATTGCTGCAAGAATGTATGGTGGCATGATTTATCAAGACCAAAAGCTTAGCAATATTCCAAAAGAGTTTGAAAAGGAAGAAGCTTACCCAGGGACCATGTGATCCCACAACTGCCCACTTCAGGGCTTCTCATACCTTCCTCTGAGCAACTGGTATTGGTCACTCTCAGAAAGGGCATGTCTACACAGCAGGGCTAAAGTAAAATTAAGCTACACAATCTGAGCTACATCAATTGCATAGCTTAAGTCGAAATAGCTTAATTTGGCACTGTCTACACAGCAGGAAGTCGAAGGAAGAACACTCTTCCTTCAATTTCCCTTACTCCTTGTAAAATGGGGGTTACAGGAGTCAGGGTAAGAAATCCTCCAGCTCGACATTATTTTGAAATATGGCTTGCAGTGTAGACACACTCTTTGTTATTTCAGAATAACTCCAGTTATTCCGAAATAACGTGGCTGTGTAGACATAGCCAAAGAGGATACTGGACTGAGGAGGAATCTCTAGTCTAATCTGATATGGCACTCCTATGTAGAAGCTATTATACAATTGGATCCTGATTTTAAGCTTCTTTAGAAAAAGACCTAGCATATTCTCACTCTTCTCTACCAATTCAGGGCAGCAAACAGCACACCTACTTTATAAGGAAAAAAACCAGCTCTCCCATTCCAATGCTGAAGGCATACAACTCTAAAGTAGATGATATTGAATTTGTGATGGAGTAGTGGCAACAGCTAGAAGGAGAAAGTGGGACCATATTAACAACAGAGAATCGATCCAGTTTTTGGAACAGCTCAGGCACACTGGTGAGATAATCAGGATGTGAAAGCAGACTTCTCATGTCCTGGGCAAAAGAGAGAAAGGCAGGCTGCTCTTGTTTTATAGTAAGTGACGCACAGTATTGCAGCATGAGTCAGTGTGGAATGTATCCCAGGAACCTCTAAACCCCTCTTAGCTAGAAGTGACCTCTGTCAGCAGTATCCCTCCCATGCAGGGTGAGGTATGGAATGACAGAACAATAGAGGAGGTAATGATCTGAAGCTGTGGGAGACCCCAGTAGCAATGACCTCAAAATGTAACTGCCAAGTGCTAGGTGTGTGGCAGTAACCGCATCTGGGCAGATTTTCATAAGAGCTCATCTCCCATTTAGGCAACAGAATAAGTGGCAATGTTTGCAACAAGCTCAGCATAAAGAATCTTGCTTAGGAGCTTGAATGGTAGCTGGGCTATTCTGAAAGGGTGTGTCTATACAATACCTGAAACTTGAAATAAGATATGCAATTTGCACTAGCTTATTTCAAGTCTATTTCGAAATAGCTTATTTTGACAGTGCCAAATTTCAAAATACAGCGCTATTTCAAGCCATCCCTTACTTCTCGTACAGTGATGTTTACAGGGATGGTGAAATAGTGTGTCCACTATATTTCGAAATAGCGGACATGTTCAAAAGACACGGAGTAGCTATTTCAGGATACCTCTGGTATCCCAAAATAACTTTGCTGTGTAGATGTACCCAAAGTGACCCTAACTGTGGGTACTGAGCAGTTGAAAATTTAACTTTTGTTTTGATAAGACACCATCATATCCAACTTCCCTCCTTCAAGATAAACTGGCCTCTGGTCTTTGCATATATTTGATCTTCCTATAACTATCCTAAATATTCTCACTGAAAGGAACCCACTTAATACAAGTTGTGAGACCCTGCTTGGTAAGTTCTTCCTAATTTTGTTTCCTAAAGCCCTTAGTGAAAATTGCCCAAAGAAACCCTTCACTTAATCAACTGCCTTCATAATCCATATTATATATATATCTTCTTTGTGGCTTTCAATACCTTTTTGTTTGCAATTACTTTAAAAACAATTTTACTAGTGATCAAATTACTTTATTTAGTTCCTTAGGTTTTATTGTAATTTTGGTACCCTGTTTCTTTAATAATCCTCTTCTTCCCCTATACTTTTTTCCCCTTTTTTGCTCTGCCACCCTTTTTCAGAGACAAAAATGGGAAAAAGGAAAATGTGGGGGGAAAGGATGGAAGATGGGAAGGAAAAGAAAGGCAGAAAAACACCAGAAAGTAAAAAAATAAAACTAAAAAATATTTTTTTTCATTTTTTTCATAGAAAGGATTGAATTTTTAATTTTTTCATGAACAAGTTAATTTTTTTTCATTTTTTAAATAAAAATGCTTACCATTTTAGTACTAGCACTAACTTGAGGCTCTTAGTGGCACTAATAGCTAGATAGCTAGAAAAAAAATGGAAATAGTGCAAGGAAGGCACAAGCTTCCTGCACCCCCTGCTTTGACAGAGACTTAGGACTATCTTGGTATAGGCCTCAAAAGCACATGTGGCTGTCTCAGGGTATGTCTACACTAGCCCCCTAGATCGATCTAGGGAGGCTAATGAGGGTGACCGGAATTGCAAATCAAGCCCGGGATTTAAATATCCCGCGCTTGATTTGCATGTTCTTGGCCAGTTGCCATTTTAGAAATTGACTAGCCCGAAGTAACTGCCCATGTCTACACGCGGCAGTGAAACAGGCTTCTGATTTAAAGCCCTAAATCGAATTAGGTGGTATTCCTGCTGCAATGAGGTTTACCACCTAATTCGAATTAGGGGCTTTAAATCGGAATCCCGTTTCACTGCCGCGTGTAGACGCGGGCAGTTACTTCGGGCTAGTCAATTTCTAAAATGGCGACCGGCCAGGAACATGCAATCAAGCGCGGGATATTTAAATCCCGGGCTTGATTTGCAATTTCGGTCGCCCTCATTAGCCTCCCTAGATCGATCAAGGGGGCTAGTGTGGATGTACCCTTAGGGATTACTTTAAACTAGACCAGATTTGGCACATCTCTTAGGGTATGTCTACACTACAAAGTTAATTCGAACTAACAGCCGTTAGTTTGAATTAACTTTAATAGGGGCTACACATGCAAACCGCACTTAATTCGAACTAGGTAAACCTCATTCTATGAGGAGTAACGCCTAGTTCGAATTAAGTAGTTTGAATTAAGGGCTGTGTAGCCACTTAATTTGAACTAGTTGGAGGCTAGCCCTTCCCAGGTTGCCCTGGTGGCCACTCTGGGCCAAACCAGGGAAACTCTTCTGCCCCCGTCCTGGCCCCTGAGCCCTTAAAGGGCCACGGTCTGGCTACAGTGCTTGTGCCAGCTGCAAGCCTGCCAGCACCCAACCAGCAGACCCTGCACCTGGCACAAGATGAACCAGCCACCCGCTGCCAGCCAGCCCTCCACCGCTTCCCAGGACCAGGCTGGCGGCTCACAGGAGCCTGCCCGGGGCCTCAAGAGGCGGGCGCCCGCCTGGTCTAGTGCGGAGATCATGGACCTCATCAAGGTTTGAGGGGAGGCCTCCAACGTCCACGATCTCCACACTAGGCACAGGAACGCGGCTGTCTACAGCCGCATGGCTGCAGCCTGGCCACCAGAGGCCACATGCGGACCCAGGAGCAGGTTCACTGCAAAATAAAGGACCTGTGGCAGGCCTACTCCAGAGCCTCCCAGCCAGGGGCCGACCCAGAGGCATGCCCTCATTATGAGGCCCTAGACCGCATCCTGGGGGCTCACGCAGTCCATGCCCCCTGGGTGGTGATCAACCCCGGGGCAGAGGGCCCCATCCCTGACACGGAGGAGGAGGAGGAGGATGCCGAGAGCCAGGAGCCTGCAGGGAGCCTGCCCAGGACCCAGGACCTCCGAGGCATCCCACAGAGCACATCAGCTGTGTCGTCCGAGGCCAGGGATGGCTCCACATGTGAGTGCCATTATGCTCCCCTTATGTGTATGGGGTGGGGGGTGGAGAGGGAGCCCAGGGACCATGCACCTGGGCCTTGCCCACCATGGAGCAGCAGCTGGGTGTCATGCAGGGGCCCTGGCCCGTTCCCCACACGCTGACCTTGCCTTGCAGAGGGGTCTGGGTTTCACCCACTGTGTCCCCAGGGAGAACTGACCACTGCTCTTGTTTCACCACAGCCGCAGCACCTGGGACTGCAGGGCGCACCACCCTGCCTGCAACAGCCACCTGCACCCGGGCCAGCAGGCGCACCAGGAACCTGGAGGACTATCAGCGGCGGCACCTGTGGCTACTGGAGCACCAGCTCTGCACCCAGGATCACTGGGTCTGGGAGGACCTGCAGCTGCGGCAGCGGAGCTTGGAGGCGCTGGAGGAGCAGGGCCGTGACCTCAGAGGCCACCTCCAGACCCTGGTGGACAGGTTCCTGCCTCCTCCTGCTCCAGCCCCTGCGGCTTCCCCAGCTCTCGCTCCTCCTCCCACCCCTGCTCCCCCTCCCGCTTCCTCTGCACCCCCCCATCCCTCCTGCCCCACCCTCCACACCCACTCCCCCCCAACGTCCCCGCACCCGCAGTGCTGCGAGATGGGAGAGCCGGCAGGACCCCCAACCCTGAGCTTTCCCTTCCCTTCCTCCCCCTTCCAGCTCCTTCCTCCCAGGTTTCCCCCTCCCCTCTCCCACCCTCATTCCTCCCTCCCCCCACCCCAGTTATGTACAATAAAGAGAGGGTTTTTTTTGGCAAAAGAGGTGTTTTTATTTTACATTAGGAAGGGGGGTTAGGGAGGGGAAAGGGGAAGGAAGTAAGGGTGCAAGAAGGCCCCAGTGGGACATGCGGGGAGAGTTCAGTCCTCCTCCACATGGAAGCTCTCCCGCAGGGCTTCCCGGATCTGGACGGCCCCCCACTGGGCCTCCCGGACGGCAGCAGTGTGGGGCTGCGCGTACTGGCCAGCCATGCGGTCAGTCTCAGCCATCCAGGCTGGCAGGAAAGCTTCCCCCTTCCTTTCACATAAATTGTGCAGCACAAAACATGCTGCCACCACGGGAGGGATATTGTGCTCGGTGAGGTCGAGGCGGATGAGGAGGCACTGGAATCGGGCTTTCAGGCGTCTGAAGGCCCCCTCGACCACAATGCGGGCCCTGGTGAGCCTAGCATTTAAGGCCTGCCGGGAGGGGTTGAGGTGCCCCGTGTAGGGCTTCATCAGCCAGGGCTGTAGGAGGTAGGCCACATCCCCCACCAGGCAGACGGGCATGTCCACATCCCTGACCCTGATGTGGTGGTCGGGGAAGAAGGTCCCGGCGTGCAGTCTCTGGCACATGGAGGAGTTGCGGAACACCCGTGTGTCGTGTGCCTTGCCGGACCAGCCCACATTTATGTCCGTGAACTGGCCCTGGTGGTCAGACACGGCCTGCAGGAGGACAGAGAAGTACCCCTTGCGGTTGATGTACTGGGAGGCCTGGTGTTCCGGGGCACAGATGGGGATGTGCATCCCGTCGATGGTCCCCCCGCAGTTGGGGAAGCCGAGGGCGCCGAACCCCTGGATGACCGCGTCCAGGTCAGTGAGGTGGACCACCCTGTGGAGCAGCACCCGGTTGATGGCCTTGACCACCTGCAGAGAGACACACCAAACTGCGAGTCACTGGGGCGCCCGGGTGGCTGGGAGTGTTCTTTCCCTGGCACTGCCCTGTGCCCCACTCCCAGAAGCAACCCCCGCTGCGATCCTGGCCGCCGCGGGTGGCGTGTAGTACGTCCGGGAAAGACCGAACCCTCCCGGGCGGGGCACTTTTGCCTCCTCCCCCCCCCCCGTTTTCCCTGGGGTGGCCCATCCCCTCCTTGCAGCTCCCCTCCCCTTCCAGCCCAGTGGCCGGTGAGTGCCATACCTGCATGAGCACTGCTCCAATGGTGGATTTCCCCCCGCCGAACTGGTTCCCGATGGATCGGTAGCTGTCCGGCGTGGAGAGCTTCCAGAGGGCAATGGCCACCCGCTTCTGGAGGGGGATGGTGGGCCTCATGCGAGTGTCCCGTCGCCGCAGAGCAGGGGCGAGCCACTCGCAGAGCTCCAGAAAGGTGTCCTTCTTTATCCTGAAGTTCTGGGTCCACTGTTGGTCTCCCCAGCGCTCCAGGACGATGCGGTCCCACCAGTCGCAGCTGGTGTCCAGACGCCAGATGTGGCGGGGCACGCTGGCGTCCGGGCGCTGCTGCGGCTCCTCCACGGCCCCCAGGGAGGCCAGGGGGAGGGGCAGGGGCTGACGTGCACCAGGTGGTGCCAGGCAGCCTCCAGCCATTGCTGGCAGGCTTGCAGCAGCACGTCCAAAAACTGGAGCAGAATGCCCAAGGCAAGCTCTGGCTCCATGGTGCCAACTGTGGCGGCATCCCCAATGGGAACCACCGACACAGGCAGGCGCAGAGGAAAACGCTTTGCTGTCCCTTGGCGAGGTAGGCAAGCAAGCGAAAAAGCTGAGAACCGGAAGTCCATAGGGGTCCCTTTAAGCATGAGCCTCAGATAGCCTCAGACAGCAGCCACACAAAGCAACTACTGACCTGATGCCCTGCCGGAACTGGTTTCAGCTGTCCTTAAATGCGACCCAGCGTCCAATCAGTGTGGATGCACTATTTTGAATTAGCAAAATGCTAATTCGAATTAGTTCTTGGGTCTAGATGCGTTAGTTCGAATTAGCTTATTTTGAATTAACCAATTCGAAATAAATTAGTTCGAATTAGCGCTGTAGTGTAGACATACCCTGAGAGTGTGGTTCTTGTGAAACCCTAGGTGGAACTTAAAGTAGTTTTTCTCTAGGAATAAAACTTTCTTGATGCAGTTGCCCCTGTTACATATGTGTACTCAGAGGGGGCAGCTCTGAATTTGAATTCACTGTGTAATTCCATCTACCTAGAGGGCAGAAATATCACAAATGCTGCAGCAGATTCACTAGAGAGAGTGAAAAATGTAGCTTTTTTTTATTAACAAAGGGTATGTCTACACATCAAAGTTAAATCGAAATAACAGCCATGATTTCGAATTAACTTTCCTAGTGTCTACACAGGCAAACCACTAGTCCGAATTAAATTAAGCAGGGCGCTTAATTCGAGTTTGGTAAACCTCATTCTATGAAGAGTAACAACAAACTCGAATTAGCTAATTGGAATAAGTGTTGTGTAGATGCTTAGTCTGAAATAGGGAGCCTCCAGCCTTCCCAGTTTCCCCTGGTGGCCACTCTGGCCCAAACCAGTGAAACTCTTCTCCTCTCCCCCAGGCCTGGAGCCCTTAAAGGGGTAGACTGGCCACACTGCTGTGTCAGAGCCAGGCCTGCCAGCAGTCCCAGACCCTCAGCAGTGGCCACAACATGAGCCAGGCAGCCAGTGGCAGCGAGCTGTCCCCCTCCCAGTCCCCCAGCACCCAGGAGCCAGCCAGGGGCCATAGACGGTGGGTGCCCTCGTGGGCTAGTGCAGAGATCATGGACCTCATTGAGGTTTGGGGGCAGGCCCCCAATGTCCATGATCTCCGCACTAGATTGAGGAACGTGGCCATCTACGGCCGCATAGCTGCCACCATGGCCAAGAAAGGCCACAGGCACACCCAAGAGCAGGTGCGCTTGAAGATAAAGGTGCTGCGGCAGGCATACACCAGGGCCACTCGGGGCAGCTCCTCAGCAGGGGCAGACACCTGCCCCAACTTCGAGGCACTGGACCAGATCCTGGGGGGCAGGACGGTCTGTGCCACTCCGGGGGGCAGCGAGCCGGGACCGGAGGGCCCTCACCAGGGCACAGAGCAGGAGCCGCCACGCTGCCAGGACCCCCGAGCAGTCCCACCTGCAGAGTCACCAGGGTCATCCGGGGAGGCCACACCATGTAAGTGCCGTCACTGTCCCCTTTCTGGGTGGGGTGGGGGGGACGCAGAGAGGGAGACCAGGGACCACGTGTGTGAGCCTTGCTAACCATGGATCACGCAGCAACCTGTGCACATGCGAGCATGTGCCGTGCCACCCCTGGGCAGATGGCTCCAGCTGCCTGTCACACAGGGGCCTTAGCCTGATAGCCACACGTGTGTGTGAAGAGACCTGACATGCTCCTGACCCCAGGGCGGGACCCAGCAGGACGCCCTCCCTTCACAAGCCCTCTCTGCACAGAGGCAGGGAACATCTCCCCCCCACCTAGGCCGCACTATACACAGCACAGGGGCATGGGTGCAGTACCGGGGTAGCTCCGACTCCCGGGGATAGCCGGACATTCCGACCATGGCCTCTGTGCAAGCACAGCGGCTCTGATGGCGCAGGACATGGTCATCCTCACCTCACGGAGGGGGGGGCTGAGCTTCACCCTCTGTGTCCCCAGGGAGAACTGACCCTTCTCTTCTTTCTACATAGCCGCACCAGCTGCGTATGCAGGGCGCACCACCCCACCCAGGACATCCTCCCGCACCCGAGGGCTGAGCAGGACCACCCGCAGACTCGAGGGGTACAGACAGCAGCACCTGGAGGCCCTGTGAGCCCTGCGCTGCACCATGCAGGAGTGGGTGCAGGACAATCGGGAGTTCCACCGGGAGCTGCTTGCCCAGGGTCGTGCTCTCTGTGACCACGTGCAGACCCTGGTGCAGAGTGTGCTGTCTCCGGAGCGAACGCTGCTCCTCCCCCTCCCGCCTCTCCTGCCTCAACCTCCACACCCCCTTCCCCATCCCCCCAGGGATGCCAAGGCCCCCGCATCCACAGTGTTGGGAGTCAGTTGGCCCGGCGAGACCCCCCACCCTTGAGCTTCCCCTTCTCCTTCTTCCCCTTGCTTCCCCCTTCCAGCTCCCTCCTCCCAGTTTCCCCCCTCCCCTCTTCCACACTCTCTCCTCCCCTCTCCTGCCTCCATTCTCCAGTCTCCCCACAGTTTCATACCCCCCCAGTTTTGTTAAATAAACAGAGTTTATATTTTTGAAAAAACGTGTCCTTTATTTTTGACATCAGGAAGGGGGGCTAGGGAGGGGTAAGTGGAAGGATGTGAGGGAGGAATGAGGCACAAGCCCCCAGTGGGGCCGACCAAGGAGGCTCTGCATGCTCCTCAGGGTGGAAGCTTTCCCGCAGGGCCTCCTGGATACTGATATCCCTCCGATGGACCTCCCGGATTGCAGCCTGCAGCAAGTGCAGCCAGACTCACAGCAACGCATCCAAGAGAAGCACCAGAGCGCAAGGACACAAATGCTTTGCTGTCCCACAGCGAGGCAGGCAAGCAAGCAGGGACGCCTGAGAACCGGCTGCCTGGGAGCCGGGGGGGGGGGGGGGGTAATCCCTCTAAGCACAAGCCTCAGATAGCCTCAGGCAACAGCCACACACAGACACTCCTGACCTGATGCCCTGCCTGACCTGGTTCTAGCTGGCCTTAAATCCGATTCAGTGTCCACTCTGCTAATTTGAACTGCATTTTGTGTGTAGACTTGTTAATCCAAATTAGCTTAATTTGGATTAACTAATTCGAATTAAGATAACTCGAATTAACGCTGTAGTGTAGACGTACTCTCACAGGTTTATTAAAAAGTCAGCAAACTACAACTGATTTAAATATTTTAGTAGCAACAAGTACAGACATGCATGGCATTTGGAAAACAAGAAGACAAGTTCTCTGCTTGAGGTGTCTACAGGCTAGTGGAGCGGGCTAAACTTTGTGTTTTATTGGAGGTGGAGAGGGGCTAAAATTTTCCAAATTAGATACCTAAAAGAGACACCTGAATAAAGCTAGCCTGATTTTCAAAGGAGCGGAGGACCCATTGTTCTCCTGGAGATGTCACTGCCATGCTGTCCGGAGTGGCTCATGACTGAGGCTATGGTTTACTCATGGAGGCTATGATTGTCACATGGCAGCCAGTGGCTGAAGCTGGGCCTGTAGGCAGCACTGTGTGCACCGCCCTACAACTGGGGCTGGAATGAAGGACTGTGCAGCTCCTGCCCTGTGGCTTGAGGCAGGGATTATGGTTGGAGCCATGTGCCCCTTCCCTGCAGCTGGGACTGCAGAGGGGTCTGTGCACCCCCTTGTGGCTTCCCTGGACCGTGCACCTTCCTCCCTCCCCATAGTAGCCAGAGCTAGATGGGAGCTGGAGTGGGGCCCATGCACCATGGGCCTGCATCTGCAGCCAGCACCCCAATGGCTACACTCTCAGCTGTGGCTGCTGGAGGTGTGCCCCGCCAGGGTGGGAGGCTTGACTCCCGCATGGGACTCCAGCTGTCATTGCTCTCCCCCACTTAGCTTTGCCCCCGTGGGTGGTAGGTGAACCTAGGGCTCACAGAGGCAAGCCCCCAACTCAACGCCTTCCATCCAACACCCTGCCCATGCTGCCTATGGCCCCTACAGGAGCGAAGACCCCCCACAGGAGGGGTGACCCCTACCCTCCTGAGATGGGTGGCCTGTCCTCTCCCCAAGCATGGGTGGCCCACAGCCCAGCTCTCTGGAGCACTAGCAGTCTTCAGCCTGACCCCTCTGGAGCACGGTTGGCCTATGGCCCCTACTGTCCCTACCCCAGCGCATGGAGAGGGCTGGCAGCACAGGACTGAAGCCCAGGCATCTCCAGAAGATTGGGGATAGCTGCACTAAATAGAGAGGCTTAGGGGCAGAGTGTGCGCAGGCCTGGGATGGCAGTTTGGGAAGGCATTTTCCCCTGCCTCTTATACCCACTGCCCTGGGGTGCCCACTTTAGGGAAGATTGTCAGAAGTAGGGCAGATCCTCCACATTGGTGGTATGTTCTATAAGTAAATCTCCCCAACCCAGTATCCAATGTGAGCTGAGTGTCTCTCTCCAATCCAGTACCCAATGAAAGCCAAGTAAATCTCCCTAATCCAGTATCCAATGTGAGCCAAGTATATCTCCCTAACCCAGTACCCAATGAGAGCCAAGTAAATCTCCCTAACTCACTACCCAATGAGAGCCGAGTGTATCTCCCTAACTCACTACCCAATGAGAGAGGAGTATATCTCCCTAACCCAGTACCCAATAAGAGCCAAGTAAATCTCCCTCACTACCCAATGTGAGCCGAGTGTCTCTCCCTAATCCAGTACCCAATGTGAGCTCCATCTACTAGTTACTTGCCTTGTTAAAACCCACACAGTCCCGAGATGCAGGATCTTTCCCTAAATCTGTACTTTTAAAGGTTGAACCTCTCTAGTCCAGCTCTTTCTGGTCTGGTAACATCTATGGTCTGGAATGATTTTAGTTAGCTGGATGTCCACTTATCACGGATGTGGCCAAGTTTCCTGTGGTCCCATAAAGTTTGTTTACAGCCACCAGTCCTGGCTCTCAGTATTCTTGGTGTTAGTTAGTTCTCATTTACTCCTAAATATCTTCTAAGAGTCCAGCAAGTGGGTTCAAGTCCCACCCACCCTGGGAGCAGCTGGATAGTCAACATAGGCTGCCCCAGAGATGGAGCTGGCTCTCACATTTGAAAAGGGTTGGTAATGCTGCTAGACAATATTGACTTCCTGTGGTCAGGTCCTGAGGTATTTAACCTGTAGCAACTTCTCTACAAAACAAGCTGACAGGGTCATCACCCAATGGAGGATGGAGAAAGAGGGCAGTTACCCCGGGACCTGGCAATTCAAAATGACCCCAAGCTTCCAGCCACCACTGCTCTGAGCAGCTCTGAGGCTGGGGGCGGGGAAGAGGGCGGGAATAGTGTACTGACAACTGGGTGACCCAGCCCCAGTTCTTCCACCTGAGTCCCCACCCCTTCCACCCAAGACCTTGCCCCTTCTGGGAGCATGTCAGCACCTCCCCATCTAGATCAGGGACCCAACAAGTCTGTCAGTCCCCATGCCCGAGTGGGTTCTTTCTTTCTGGGAAAGAGATGAGCATATTTAGAATCTGTGATCTCTGATCATCACAGGCAATGACCACTTGCCTTCAAAAACACAAGAATTAGCACTTTCCTGATAAAATTTTTTATTTGCATTACACAATGCTTCTTTCTTGTTTGCTGGGCTATTTAGTTACAGAGGAGTATACAATGTAAATGTTTGCTCTTACATTGTATCATCCTGCTAGTTTTCATGAAGTTTAAACCCCAAATACATTTTTATGCTTCTAGTTATCACTTTAATCTATCGTAAAAACAAACAAATTGCACTGCCGCTTTGGCATGAGCTGGCACCTGGTCTGCCAGCATCACAGGCCCCAATTCTGGAATGAAACCCCACTTATATAGATTTTAAGAGTGCACTGGGCAGAGCTTTACTCCTGTAGGGCTCCTCACGTGGTTTGCAGGTAGAGAATGTTCCTGCTGCACTGGCCCCCAACTCCCTCAAACTCCAGCATGAGGCTTCTGTGGTTCATCTCCTGCTCTACTACTCAACCTCTTTTTCTACTGCTCCCTTTAAGCTCCTTTGTAGCTCTACCACCACCATCATGCAATCCTTTAAAGGTGTGAAATTAGGGAACATACTCATCCAAGTCACTAACAAGTGCTCTTCCTTGCAAACCCCTTCCTGCAGAGCTGTCTGCCTTGTATTACTAATCTTGCCCAAGCCAAGGAGTTTATTGAAGGTCCTGGCCCTTCTGTATAGCTTATTCAAAAACCTCAATCTCATTCCAATTTTGAAGAGTGCATTTTAGTTCATGGCTGTTATGATGCAAAGAGTTCATGTAAACTGGCCAGATTCAGCAGTCAGTGCAGAATCTCTGGAGCTGCCACTGAGCTTAAATTATGTTGACAGAGCTGATGTAACATTCTGGTAAGTCTATTAAAAATCTTAATAACTTTGAAAATTGGACTCCAAGCAGCAAAATGTTGTCCTCATGCACTATATCTTGAGCAGATAAATCCATTAGACTGTTTTATCTATTTCCTTCTTTTTCTTAGTTTTGCCAGTCCATAGTGCCAAAAAAGGGGATAATTTTTTAAATCTGATGACCATCTCTTAATTTCAGGTGTAATAAATCAGGTACTGTCAGTCCATGAATTACGGCTTGTCTAAATGTCTGCAGTTGTGATTGATAGTAAAATTCTCATCTTTTCATTGAGATTTTTTTCTGCAAGGAAGAGTTGCAATGAAAAGAATGAGGCGTTTCCTTAAAAAAGGAGGTTAAACAAGGCTTACAGTTTCCAATATTAATTTAGTCCTATTTTAACCTTATGTCTGAGCTGGTTGTCCAGTATAACATTGCTAATGGAGAAATGGAGTTATCAATAATTTTTAAAATTAGACTTTTAATCAATGAAACTTGGGTTTTATGCACTATAATCATCTAGAATTTAGTAAAATAAGTTTTATAGTTTTTCTTCTTTCTGTATTTTTGCTGACAAAATAATTTACAGAAGGGGGCATTTATAATGTAGTATAGTACTCACACCATTTTTGTTCCTCATCCTTTATTTGTGGACTAGAGGAGCGACGGAATGTCAAAATTATACTTTTAATGGAATTTAGTTTCATCCTTAGCTATGGAAAAATTAAGCCTCTCCATAATAGAAATTAACTGAATGTTGAAAGTTGAATTTTTGACTGCCAGAGAAACATCTGTTATCATCATTATGTATGAGACCAAACCCATTTGTAAACAAGTAGTGAATGATTAGACATAGCTAAGAGGAAAAGAATGATTTTTTATGAGAAACTCCTAGTAATCATCTCCTCTTTTTAGAACAGTAATTAGTGGTCTTTCAAATATTTCAGCCATTTTTAACTCACTCCGAACAGCAAATTAAATAAAAACAAGCATGGATATACAGAATACATCAATGTCTTCAACGGGGCTGATTCTCCAATCCTGCCCTCTTTTTATTGCCCTTTACATCTATTCAAAGTTGATGTGAAATGTGGCTGTTCTGTTTTTACACAACAATAAAAGACTAGAGAAGAGGAGAGGGAATGGGGAATTCAGGCTCAGTATGCATGTGTGGGGTTGTATATGGATGTATAAACTATACACACAATGGAGTTGAGATGTGTATAAATTGAAAACAGTTCCTCACAGCTGTATTTTGTCTGAATATGTACTGCAGTCTTTGAAAAAACCTTATGAACCTAAAAAACAACACTGCATGCAGCCAAACTATATGAAGACTAAAATATATAATTGAGATTTTTTATTTTGCCTCGGAGCCTTTCTCCAGGAAAACTGTGGTCTGCCTTTCCCCAAGTCAGGATTGCCACCTGTGTTAAAAGGTTAAAGTGCACCTGCAGCCGGTTTCATATAGCTTTTACTAAGGGCATGTCTAGACTGCAGAGTTTTTCCGGAATACCGGAGGTATCCCGTCAAAGCTCTGCCGCATCCAAGGAACGCGTCTGCTTTTCCAAAAAAAAATTTTGGAAAAGCAGACATGTTTTTTCTGCATCCCTGTAAACCTCATTCTACGAAGAAGAAGGGATGTTCCAAAAGAAGCTTTTTTCCCGACATTTGGCCCAGTGTAGGCAGGCCAAATGTCGGAAAAGCCTCTTTAGAAGGAAAAGCGGAAAAAGATATGCAAATTGTGGTTCACAATTTGCATATCTTTTTACAACTTTTCTTTATAGTCTAGACACAGCCTAAGCTTATGTCAGTTGGAATATCAGGTTGGACTTGGCTTGGGAACACACAAGTGAAGAGAAGTTTTACCTGCAAAACTATTCAAATACCAACACTTTTGTATTGCTAAAGCCCAATTATAGGAAATCTTGATCAGAAGATATTAATATTTAAACTCAGTATTTTTTAGAAACTGTACAGAAAGGTGATAAAGGCAATTAGTTCTGTTAAATATAAGCCCATGTAGCTTATCTATGGATTTTCTCCTTAGATGTTTAAATATTCCCTGTGCAGTTTAGGTTTCATCATTAAGATAATTCTCCTTGTAAGAAGACAATCGGTGCTTCAATCTGCTATTCATCCAGATCCATTGATTCCCGGATAAACATTCATTTATCAGAGAATTCAAAATAAACACAACATGCACCTTCTTGTTTTTAATACATTGGCAAAACTGTCTGTTCCCAAGTTAGTCTTACCCTCTGGGAGGTAAGAAGTACTGTAAAATACACTATCAGCCCAAATTTATTCTCAAAGAACCACTGCCATATATATTTTAGGTACTCAAATCTCATTAATACTTACATGAAAGGTACCGTTGTCATTGTTTCGGGCTAAGAAAACTTGTGACCATAGACATTTTAATCTTTACAAACTGAGCTCTCCTGTTGTCTTTTTTATTATTTGTATTAGGATCATATCTACAGGTCCCAGCCAGGTATCGGGGCTCCATTGGGGCAGATATTGTACAAACACAGTACAAAAGCAAAGTGTAGTTTGAGACATTTAACCACAGGTGGATATAGGAGGTCAGGAGAGCACAAAGGAAGAGTGAGACAATGTTCTTCAACATTAACAGTAGTAGCTTAACCATCATGAAGTTTCTGCAGGCATTGCAGCAAAGTATTCATTTGGGTTGGGAGTGCAAAATTAGTTTTGCATGCAATTAGTCCCAGTGAAGCTTACTTTGATTGAAAATGTGACTAGAGTGGAATATCACCCAGAATTCACCCAGAATTACATGGTAAAACTTGTCATACACAGTTCTGTGAAATCATAGAATCATAGCACTGGAAGAGACCTCAGGAGGTCCAGCCCCCTGCCCAAAGCAGGACCAATCCCAACTAAATCATCCCAGTCAGGGCTTTGTCATGCCGAGACTTAAACACCTCTAGGGATGGAGATTCCACCACCTCCCTAGGTAATCCATCCAGTACTTCACCACCCTCCTAGTTAAATAGTTTTTCCTATTATTCAGCCTAAACCTCCCCCACTGTAACTTGAGACCATTGCTCCTTGTTCTGCCATCCGTCACTACTGAGAACAGCCTCTCTCCACCCTTTTTGGAACCTCCCTTCAGAAAGTTGAAGGCCTCTATCAAATCCCCCCTCACTCTTCTGCAGACTAAATAAACCCAAATCCCTCAGCCTCTCCTTATAAGTCATGTGCTCCAGCCCCCAATCATTTCGGTTGCCCTCTGCTGGACTCTCTCCAATGTAGTGGGGGACCCAGAACTGGACACAATATTCCAGATGTGGCCTCACCAGTGCTGAATAAAGGGGAATAATCACTTATCTAGATCTGCTGACAATGCTCCTCCTAATGTAGCCTAGTATTCCATTCACCTTCTTGGCTACAAGGGCACATTGTTGACTCATATCCATCTTCTCATCCTCTGTAATCCCCAGGTTCTTTTCTGCCGAACTGTTACTTAGCCAGGCGGTCCCCAGCCTGTAACAATGCTTGGGATTCTTCCGTCCCAAGTGCAGGACTCTGCACTAGTCCTTGTTGAACCTCATCAGATTTCTTTTGGCCCAATCCTCTAATCTGTCTAGGTCACTCCCTCCAAAGTAACTACCTCTCCCCCTAGCTTAGTGCCATCTGCAAACTTGCCGAGTGTGCAATCCATCCCCTCATCCAGGTCATTAATAAAGATGTTGAACAAAACCGGCCCTAGAACTGATCCTGAAGCTTTGTTAGGTTTGCACAGCTCTGAAACAATAATTCATCAGAAGATCTTAAAGTATTCAGGCAATTTATGAGATTGGTAAGGGATAATACAGAGGTCACTTCTCCCAGCTCTGAGCTGGAAAGTAGCAGTTGTTTAACTAATGGCAGGCAGCAACACTCCACAACAATTTAAAGGATTGTCCACTTAACACTTCAATGCCAAGTGTTGTAGGCAAAATCTCCTGAGTTGGAATTTAACCAGAGCACCGTGTTTAAATAACTATAACCATATAAAGCGTCACAGGGTTAGGGCCTCTGTTAAGTGTCTAATCTGAAAGACATTGCTTCCAGATCCCTAAAACTGTGTTGGTACATTCAACTCCTTTTTAAATCAGAGAGACTTTCTATTGACTTTTAGTGCAATGTTTTCCCACCAGCGGGCTTATCCCAATCTACTGAAGCGCTGTTTCTTTCTATTTGCTCGAAAATCCCCCATCCAAGTTCTAACAGCACTGCTTCATCACTATTGATAGTGATACAGCTGCAGATCCCATAGTACTGTTAAATCAACATAGTGCTCATTGGTATTACAGGCTGAGTAGCCAGAATGTCTGATCTAAATGTCCCTCCTTCCAGTTCTTGATCTGCCAAATTACTCCTTTCTTCCATGTTGAGCATATTGATGATTAATCCATTGCTAACCACCTAAACATCTGAAATTTCCACAAAAGTCCATTTTGCTGCCAAAGAAATCAATAGAAAACCACCAAATTACTCTAATGTGGGAATGATCAGGACCAAATCCTTACTACCTTTTAAATTGATACTGCTCCATTGACTAAAGTGAAATTACTTCTGTCCACACCAACTGAGGATCTGAGCCATTGTTTCTTCCCTATTAGTGCATTATGTTCAAGTCTATCATACCTTAGTGTGATGCATAGAGTAGTAGAAGAGGATTTTATTTTATTTTTTTAATTTTTGCAAACCATTTAAATCAGTTGCAAGACTATATAGCTGATGCAGTCTGTAGTTATCAAGAATAGGTAAGACTGAAATTACAGAGGATGTGTCTAAACTACACCCCTCTGGCGACAGAGGGATGTAGATTAGGCACATCACTATTGCAGATGAAGCGGGGATTTAAATATCCCATGCTTCATTTGAATAAAAATGGCCGCCACGGCACTTTGCCAGCAAAAAGCGGCAGTCTAGACGGGGATCGGCCAACAAGGAAAGCCTTTTCCGACCGATCCTGTAAACCTCATTGCACGAGGCATAAGGGATTGGTCGGAAAAGGCTTTCCTTGTTGACCGATCCCGATCTAGGCTGCCGCTTTTTGCGGGCAAAGTGCAAAGCGGTGGCCATTTTTATTCAAATGGAGCACGGAATATTTAAATCCCTGCTTCATTTTCAATAGCGATGTGCCTAATCTACATCCCTCTGTCGCCAGAGGGGTGTAGTTTAGACACACCAGAGAGAGAGAGAGAGAATTGAGACCTGTCTTTAAATCCTCTCTCTCGCCCATTCCTTCATGTCTACCCTGTTGGAAATAACAAAATTGCTTTTTGCTAATTAGAAAACAGGCACAAAAGCAGCCAATAAAATGTTTAACACTCAAAACTTTGTTTCAGACAACAAGCTGTCTTTTCAGCTGTCCCTTCTTTCTGCTAAATAACGGCCCCATTTTGTGGTGAGATAATGTTAAGTGTATAAAAAACTACTTGTTTTTCAAATTGTACTGAAGTAATGCACTAGTTTCCAGGGATGGTCTAGACAGTGCTTGGTCCTGCCGTGATGGCAGGAGACTGGACTCAATGACCTCTCAAGGTCTCTTCCAGTTCTAGTATCTACGATTCCACTAAAATAGTCTTAGATTTTTGATACTGGATGTTTCAACAGAAAAGCAAGTGTTTTATTCACAGAAACACTTGTCTGTATTCCCCACCCTCATAATTCCATATTTGATTACCAGTTTGCTATCAGAAAAAACTGATGTGAACAGTTATTACATCTAACTACTGGGGGAGGGGGAAAGGATTTCTCACACTGATCTTTGAAGGTACATCGTTTTTCTTGTTTTTTCCCAGAAGCTAGGCGATATAACAATGTGAGAGGCATTCCAAAAGTAGAAAGAAAATGGAGGGGAGGGAAAGCACAATGCCTTGGAGGCAAAAGAGAAGTAGGTAAAGGATATATACAAGGGATGCCCCCTTTAGAATACGACAGTCAATGTCATGTTGCTTAGACTGACAGATTTGTTTGGTAGCCTTAATCTATCTCGTTGCTGCCAATCTAATTTGTGTTCCATGCCCTGGCTTGTTGGAATACAGCAATGGTGGCTCATTCCAAACACTAATTTTAGAGTATTGTACCTCTGTGTGCTGCAAGAGACATGGTCTCTAACTACTTGATAATTTTGAATTTTGTCCACTTGAGTGTATTCTATGGAATGTCCTTTTCCTTCTGCTGTTGTATGTGTGAATTAAGTAGGACTGCTAGTAAGTAGCTCTCCAGAAAAAGGGCTGGGCCAGTTTGTTTTAAGTAATAATAGGGTAAATGTGTCCTGCAGTGAGATAAAGAAGGAAAAAAATATTCCAGACCCTAGTTCAGTTGCTGGCCACTTGGTGCCACTCTAGCTTTATGAACTATACAGTGTCACCCAAATATACACAAATACCTTTTTCCCACTAGGCTTGCTATGCATTTTTCAGGACACAAAATTCTGAGAAACCTCCTTCAAATGTGTTGCTCTGATACATGGGGGATGGGAATCTTTTTTTTATTTTCTTTTTCTGGTGTGGGTGAGAGGGGAGAAGAGATGATTGAATCTATGATTGACTGTGTATGGACAGTCAAGGCATTTCAGCATTTGTTTCATGGCACTAACAATTAAACCCTGAGATTGGACTGAACCATTTTAATGATAATTCTGAGAACACTGTTTTTCTGTGTCATTAGCCGAGAATGGAGGAGAGACTGCCATTAAAGGCATTTAAGAACTTTTGCCCAAGATAATGTAGAAAACTGTAGGGTGCGAAATGGGTTTGATAAATTTGTTTGCACACTTGTTACATAACACACTTAGCTAATTTATTCTTGGGCTCTAGGATCTGGCTGTCTTCATGTTGAAAGGGTCATTTCCCCATCTGCACATTCCCATTCCCCAAGTTTTTATCCAAGATGCAATATAGAAACAAATGTTGTATATGGGTAAATTTTGCAAAAATCCTTGTAGTCAGATGTTGCCGATGTCTGTGTTAATTCACTGTGCTATCCCAGCTCTGCACAGATAGCGGAGGTAGCAGACCTAGATTAAACTGCCCAATAAATCCACAGATTTGGTTTTCAGCGAAGGCACCTGGCCAGGTTTATTTATGTTGAAGCACAGTAGTAGCACCTGACATACTCTATGAAAATACAAAAACATGAATGCTCATGACAATGGACTCAGCTCAGTCTGGAGGGACTTTCCACTGCTCCTTAGGCTGGCCAAAGACACTCCCTCTATGATTCAGATTTATACACCAATATAAACAAGTTACATACAGCTCCAGACATATTAATAAATCACCCATTCATGTATCCAGGGGCTTATAATTTCCCAGCCACCTCTTTAGATATAAGGGGACTTGTACCTGTTGGTTGAATCAAACCATCTTTATCCATCATGCTGTCGTCCTGACCGTATTCTTAAAATGGGTCAGCATCTTCCTGTTATTTTGGGGGAATGTATTTAGTATCAAAGTGTTCTGGTATCACTTTTCTGGAATATGTTTGTGTATATATTCTTGTGCCTACAACTATTTAGGAATGTGTTTTTCTGTAATATCAGCCCTGTTCTTGCCAGATTCGTGAGTAGGGTCTGCCTCTTGCTCACAGCTTAACTTTGCTTTATATCAGCAAAGTTTTGACTACTTTAGCCCAGACCTCAGGTCTTATGCCAGGACTCTGATACAAAGGCTTACGTTTCAGGCCTGCTTCTTACGATAGAACCTAAATTATTTAGGTGATTAAGTCTTATTGACATACATACATTTGAAAATGTGACCTTATATCTAAAGAGGTAGCTGGGAAATTATTAAATGTGAGTATTTCAGGTTGAGCTGGTTGCACTGCCTATTATAAGGTTGCCCTGCAATTCCCAATATAATATGCTATTTTCAGGTTTTTTTCATGCTGTCTTACTCAGCCTTTCTTCTTCTTCTTTTCAATTGCAGCCAAAGCAGTGCTTCTGAGAACTAGATAATGGGAAATAATGTATTTTGTAGTAGTAAAATTTAAGCGAGCTTTTATTTGAACATCACTAGTAGCCTTTGTTTTGGAGGAGGAACTTGAAATTTGCCACTGAGGATCTCCTTACTGTCAGTGATGCATCTTTTGCTGTTCTTGTGAAAATCCACAAGAGATTTGGCCAAGTTACATGCCTTAGAACAGTGGTCATCAACCTTTTTAAGCACAAGATCACTTTTTGAATTTAAGTGCAATATAAAGTTTACCTCAAACCCAAATATCCTTGCCCTGCTTCCTTCATGTCCCTTCTCTGAAGCCCTGCCCCTGCTCACTCCATCCTCCTTCCCTTTCACTGGCAGAGGCAGAGGGTTGGGGTACAGACTCTGGTCTTGGGCTAAGGGATTTGAAGTATGAGAGCGGCTCTGAGCTGAGCCTGAGGCAGAGAGTGGAGTGCAGGAGGGGGTTCAGGGTGCAGGCTTTGGGAGGGAGTTTGGATTCAGGGGGCTCAAGGCTGGGGCAGGAGGTGGTTCATGACTGGGGCAGGGGTTCGGAGCTGGCTCCAGCTGGACACTGCTTACCTCAGGTGGCTCCTGAGTTGTGGTGCAGGGGGGCTAAGGAAAAGGCTGTGTGAGTTATTCTGTAGCATTCTGACTAGGGCACTAGGATGTGGCAGATACAAGTTCTCTATATTACAGCCCACTGGCTAGGGCATGCTCTTGCAATATGGAGACTTAAATTTGGTAAAGGGGATTGAACCAAGTTTTCTGACATCCCACGTAAGCGCTCTAGCCATTGGGCTAAAGGTTGTGAGAGAGACTGCTGCTGCCGGTCATCTAAGTCTGTAGTGAATGTTGTCTGTAAAAATTAAAGATTCCATAGAGAGTAAGCACCACAGAAAAGCCCAAGAGGAGCATGCTTTGAACTGTGGGCACTAAATAAGTCATAGGGCCACAATAAGGATAAAATAAAACATTGGCTAGCTGCTCCAACACACACACGCATATGGCTAAATTAAAGTTGCACAAGAAAATTTAAATCTTGCATTTCCAGATTTTTGAGTGCTCAGCTTTGCAAATTCAGTAATGTTCTTTTCATGGAGCATTTTTGTGGGCAATAGATAAATTGTTCCATCTTTCAACCTCAGGCCATGCATTCATGGTGCAGTACAACAAGTGTTTGTACCAGCATCATTCTACTCCACCCAGCTGAATCTGCAAAGAGAATCTATATAGCCAGAACGGAGTTATCCAGCTTGGAAATTAAGGTTAACACATGTACACTTATAAAAGTGACAGGAGATTTTTTAATGGTCATAGCTTATCAGTGCTTCAGTTGTGTGTCTCATCTGAAAGACATAGCAGGCATCAAAAGAGAAGAAAATACTTTCAAAAGTGTTTTTAGATTTACCCACCTTTTTAGTCTCTTCTAAGTCTCTTGCAGGCAATCACAGTAGTTTGTTCCTATTCTAAAATCACATACAATTTTCGTTCAGAATGAAGCCTGTGAGGGAGTGAAGAGAGGAGGGCCTAGCATCACAGGGGTTAAACAAAGCCTTTTGGCTGAGCTAGCCCCACCCCAATTGACCTGAAACCAATGCCAGGCCTGGAGGGAAGATAAAAGCAAGGAGCCTGGCTCAGTTAGGGGCTGATGAGCAAGGAGATAGGAGTGTGGGTCTGCTGTCTGCAGGACAGGAACCAAAACCTGTCTACTTGGCCAGCCACAGGAGCAAGTAAGTCTCCAACCCCACCCCTGGGACAAAGGGGGAAACCTGGTAGACCCTAGCTAAAGGGAAAATCTAGACTCTTGGGGCTATGCCTCAAACTTAAGGACTATACTCATAGTGGGCTGGAATTTCTATGCTGGGGCACCAAGTGGCAGGGTTCTGCACCCCTTTTCTGCTGGCTAATTCTGGGACCTATCCCCCAGGCCACCCTTCTGCCAGGGAGATGTGGCTACAAGGCGATTCATAATGAAGTCATTTTGGTTTGGGCATTACTTTTCATTTCCTGAAATTTCAGTTGGATTTGATCTTTTTAAGAGAGAGATTCATGGCTGAAAGAATGTATTTCTAAGCAAATGAGATACTTATTGATATGAGCTTTCAAGTAGTATGAGCATATGCCTGAACCCAGGGGGGTTGACAGAACACAGGGGTGCTGGGTGCCTGGGCAAGGTATTTTTTTGGGGGGGGGAAGTGGCTCCATGCTTCTAGAAGGGGCAGAAGCTTGGGTAGAAGACAGGGCCCAGAGCACATCATGCTGGCCCCTCCACACCCAAGCCAACCCTGAGAGCTGCCTGAAATTGCTGTGCAGTACTCACTCCAGCTGTGATTTAAAGGGCTTGAGACACCAGTTGCCATTGCTCCTGTAGTCGCAGCAGCTGTGGCTGACAGTCCTGAGCCCTTTTGAATTGCCGTCCCCCAGGACAACTGCCTCCTTCACCTCTCCCCTTGGTGGGCCTGGTTGAACCTCTGTACTAAAATCTTCATTTTACCTAGTGAGTCAATAGTGTTTTTTATGATCCAGACTAAACTTACAGGCTGTGTCTAGACTGGCACGAATTTGCGCAAATGCTTTTAACGGAAAAAAGTTTTCCGTTAAAAGTATTTGCGCAAGAGAGCGTCTAGATTGGCACGGACGCTTTTGCGCAAAAGCACTTTTTGCACAAACGTATCTGTGGCCAATCTAGACGTGCTTTTGCGCAAGAAAGCCCCGATCGCCATTTTAGCCATCGGGGCTTTTTTGTGCAAAACAACTGAGCTGTCTACACTGGCCCTTTTGCACAAAAGGACTTTTGCCCAAACAGGAGCGTCAAAGTATTTGCGCAAGAAGCACTGATTTCTTACATTAGAACATCAGTGCTCTTGCGCAAATTCAGCTGGCAAGCTTTTGCGCAAAAGCGGCTGCTTTTGCAGAAAAACTGGCCAGTCTAGACACAGCCACAAAGTACCAGAAAGTGGTGCTGAAAAGACAGTGCCTTCTGCATTTTCTACAACACCAACACCAACAATTACAAATTTGCAAACTTCAGCAAGTTTCTTTCTGACTGTTTTTAAAGCGAAGTTGTACGTGTTTTGTTGAAGTATGTTTTTTAATTTGAAAGTCTGTGCTGATATGATGGATAAGATAGCAAAGCTTACCTCTTGAAGCAAAGTTCATAACTAGAAAAATACCCCAGATAAGAACAACAAATCCTTACATTTAGACTCAGTCTAAATTAGAAAATAAGGTTAATGTTTTATTGTATAAAAATGATAGAATTATAGAATTAGTATCAGTGAGGTAAAACATGAACAGAGTTGGGCTGTTTGAGAAAATGCAGCACATCACATTTGTAGCCTTTGCATTTTATTACTGTGACAAAGTGGACCAGGCCTTGAGGCTCCCTGCTGAAGGTCTTGTGCTCCTGTCATACCCCACCCCAAAAGGCAATAGAGCAGTCTTCCAGACAGGCTAGAGAGGCTTCAGAGGAAGAAACTAATCGGGCCAGGAAGGCCCTATAAACGGAGCTGATGGACCAGACAGCAGTCAGTGTCTCTGGAGCCTTCAGGACATGCAGACCATGAGGCTGTCTGGATGAGAGCACAGCAACATTTTGGACAACTCCATGGACTATGCTAGGACTTTGAAATAAAGCTCTGAGGTAGGGGCAAAGATGCTGCCTCCATTTTGGGAAGCCCTGGGGGCGCTGATCTCATCTAGCATAGGGAACATCCTCAGAGGAACTCTACAGAGGGCACCAAGATGGGCCCTTTTAGATGTGTACCCCAAAAGGGGTTGATTTGGCTGGAGGGCTGAGTTGTCGAAGAGACTTCAGACTAAGAGTGCAGGCACACACACTCAGGCAGTGGGGGTGCTTACGAGAGATGAGTGCCACCCCATTATAGTTGCCTATGCCATTGTATACTTTTTCTAAATATTTTCCTCCTATTCAGCCAAATGGTCTCAAAATGGCCAGCTGCAGAAGTCTTATTTTTCCACTGTGTGTCATTTTTTGCCTATTTCTGAATTGTGGTAGATGGATAATATTTGTTATTCTTTAAATATAAGAATTCATTTGATACTCAGCCCAAACGGTTGAGTTTATTTACCTACAGAACCTTTTTCTTTTTAGATATGCCTTCTCATCTTTCACAAAATTTTTTAGTATTTTGTCAAACATTTCAGTATAACACCACCATCAAAAAACCAAAACAAAAAAAAAACCAAAAAAACAAACCCATAAACACCAAAATGAACCAATTTTTGCTTACTTAGTGGGAACGTGAGAGAGGCTGCAGGAGAATGTGCGCACATTCTGCCTTTATCATCATCTTTCTTTTTCTAATGAGTCCTCACATAAGTTAGGCCCTTAAACAAATAGTCATAGTGTTTGTTTCCATTAATATTTGCTCAGCATCAAAATATATTAGTTATCTGATGACTTATTGATTAACGGGAAACATGAATTTGGATATTGAAACATGATGCCATGTTGACTTAAAGTATCACAAAGGAATAACTACAGAATTATATTCTGATTAATTTCTCTGGATTTAACTGTGTGTGTCCTAGAGGAAGAAAATTGATTTGACAAATGGCGACTAATAAGCAGATGTTCCATTTATGCCAAGTGTGCTTGCTTCAAGCAGCAGTTCCTACTGCTTTGTTAGTGTTTGAAGAAGAAAAGATAGATATTACGCTGATAAGTAACGGGGAAGCTAACCACACATCTATAACTGCTTATTGGATTCATGCTCATTTTTGTATGAAAATTGTTTCTTTAAAGGTGTCAGTGATTTGTCACCAACGATATCGTGTAATAACAGTATTTTGTGCTCACCTAGCTCATTTTATATGTCCCTCACAAAAAACTTTCCAAATGTTAAATAACTACAGTTAATCACAATGGTCTGTGGGATAATGAAATATCATGATCACAGAAGCTTAAATTGAAACAGTGTTTAGAAGAGTTGCCTAAAGATACATGAAAGACTGTGGATGAATGAGGCTATGTACAGTAGTCATATTTCCCACCTAAGAACATGGTGACGTTACTTTGGCGCAGGCCCATCAAGAAACATTTGGGGCCCTAGCAATTGTGTTCACTGAGGCTCCTCCTCTCTGGTTTCACTTTATTTGCATGACTGTTATAAATGTGCTTTGAGGGCCCTCAGCTCAGGGTCATGGTAGAATTGTCCCACAGGCCCCTCCCTAACCATGAATCAAGCATTTTGCTCAAAGGGTTAAATGGGAGGTGCCGTTGCAGACTGAGTCAAAATGTTGGGCACTCTGAGAAACCCAGTCCAAAGGGAAGGTAGAGGATAGAGAGCTCTGTTCCAGTATGTGAGAGATACAAGGAAAAGTGATGTTTGAGTTTTATCCCAGCAAACGTATTCTCAGCTTGGTAAGCAAGTTTTACTTCACCCTTTTATTCCTCCTTTCCATTCAGATCCATCATAGGCAGCCTATAAGTCAGTTAAAAAGTTGGAGATAGACTTCAGGAATTCTAAGAGAGAATCTTTGAAATCATTGAAGTCAAGGGAAGTTTTGTCATTAACTTCAATAGAGCTAGGATTCTATTGCTAACTCCTAATTCCCTTTCCAACAAAGTAGATCCCATTTCCATTCCTTGCATACACAAAGAAAGGAATCACAACAGTGTGTGCTTTATACGAGCAGGGGATTGGAAATACTCAAACTCAAGTAATCTGCATGATATTCCAGTTAATTACTTATAGACCATTTACCAGTTATCTATATTTTATCTGGATTAATAGCCACTAAAATAATTCAGCAAGATGGATCTGACTACAAGTTGAGATTTCTTAAAGGTCTTCATAAAAACCACTGTTAGCACTAACTTTAAACAAGTGTAAAATCTTAATGTTTCCATGGGGGTCAACTCCAGATTGAGATATTAAATACTACATATGAACTTACAGTTGAATATGTGGCAGGGTCAGTCTCCCTCCTGAGACCCTGACCACTGTTCTGTCCACTGTCCCACACTTTGAGGGCTGCAGCAGGGCCCTCACCTGCAGAGTTTTTGTCCCTGGGCCTTCCTGGCCCTAGCATAAAGGAAGTTGTATTGGGCTGAAGCCCTGGGCCAGTCACGGCTGACCAGAAAGCCCTCTTCTTGCCCCTGCTCAGCTCCTCACCTCCCCCTGTAGCCTTTAGCAGGGCTGTTGGTTCCTCCTGCTTTTCCACCCTGAGTCTCCTTAACACTGGGTTGTTTTCCTCCTCTCCATGCTCCTTCTCTCTCCCCCTCATTCAGGGAGGGTTTTTAAAGAGGCCCCGGGGCAGCCCCAATCAGCTTCACCTGGCCCTTAATTGATTTGCAGCCGCCCTTTCTCAGCTGCCCCTAATTAGCCAGGATTGCTGCTGTTTCCTCTGCTAGAGCAGCCTCTCTCTCCTTCCCCCAAGTCCTTTAACCTGCTCTGTCACAAATAAGATATCATTTACTTTCCGCTCCCTACGACATCAAATTGACCAAGTATTGGTCACTTGGTCAGTTCAAGAAAAACCCAAGCAGTTCTTTAATTGGCATTATAATTAGGCGTGTAGTCAGCATTTCATTGTAAGCATTTTAATTGAGAAACACGAGGACATAAAGTAGAACCTTAACAAGATGGCTCGTGCATTGATGATTAAGAAAAGAAAAGAAAGTGGGAGGAGTGTATGTCAGATGACAATTGAGTTCTAAAGAAGTTCAGCTACAGTAGTACACTTGAGAGCAGGGGCGGACTGGCCCGGCGGCATACCGGGAATTTCCCGGCGGGCCATCCTCCGAAGGGCTGGCTGGTGGCTGCTGGAGAAGGAGGTGGATTGTGACGGGGCACCGCAGCCCTGCACTTTAAATTCCCCGGCGCCGGCCATGTATGGGGCACAGTGGGGCCAAGGGAGCAGAAGGGCAGACACCTGCAGGGGAGGGACCAGCGCCAGAGGAGAGAGGCAGGGCAGGTGTGTAGAAGGAGATGTTAGGAGAGGGGATGAGGAGGGATAGCTCACATGATCAGAGTGGGGGGAGAGAAGGGCTGGTGCAGGGGGGCAGGTTGCAGGAGGGCTGAGGGCAGTGAGAAGGGCAGGAGTCAGGAAAGCAGAGGAGGGTGAGGGGTGGAGGGGCAGCAGGCACCAGGGGAGCTGATGGAGTAAGGGGAGGAGACAGAAGGAAAAGGGAGAGGTTTATAAGATATTTATTAATAACTTGGGTGCCACAGTGGCACATCCAAACAAGCCCCATGAACTCAGTACTGGTGCACAACATAAAATTCATTCTGCTCATGGGAGGAAACTCTTAGAAGGAACACTTCCCCCCAGCTTCTTTGCCCCCGAGTTAATGTCACACACATTGGGTTAATGCAATTGCAGGATAGTTGCATGAGGGGGGTTTGGTGGGGGCCAAACTCATCCCTGTTGGTAGGAGGATGGTGGGAAAAGTCCTCAGAGGGGTCACATGACACCTTTTACTTCTGGTCATGTGTCCATCTTGCCCCGAGAGTCTTACCTCCAGAGGCCTGGCTAATAGGAGTCAGGGGGTGTGGCTAATGGGGGTCAAAGAGTAAATTTAAAAAAAATTCTTTGATGTGAAAAAATGGGCTGTTCTCAACCCATTTCCTGGGCCTATTTTGATTCCCAGTCCGCCCCTGCTTGAGAGGACTGTAGGTAACAAAACTATCTCCTATGTAACATATTTGCCCCTTACAGTATTTTGAAATTTTCAAATGAAAAAATACTAAATATGCCTGAATTATTTTATTAATATCGGAAGATAAAAAAAATTGTCTAAGATAACTGAGTAAGTCAGTGGCAGGGTCAGGAGGTAGAAATTAGGGTCCAGACTTTCCCAACCCTCTCTACTAGACTACACTCATTCTGTCTAATCCATATCAAACATTACAATGAGAAATATAAACACGTGACTATTCACCTTGTCAGTTCTGCAGCCTTTTCATTTAGCTGTGTGTCTAGACCTTGCATGCCACTTTGATAATGTTATCACTATTTAAAAAGGCTACAAATGCTCAAGCAATGGAAATGGGTATCAAGAGTTTTGTGTTGCTTTATTTGTGAGTCTCCCACTGAATCACTGTGTGGCCTTGCACAGGTCATTTAATATCTCAGTGCCTCGGTGTCCTGGTTTGTGATTCTTCCATAACTTTGAGTTGCTTGGATAGTAGGTGCTATACACATTTTTAATTGGTTTTAAAGAAATAACTCTCAAACAAGTTTCTTTGTTACAGATTTTCTTATCTCAGAAAAATGAATTTATTACTGAGGGCACTTCTAAAGCAAGTCTTTAAGGTTATTGTTATACAGGCTTCTGATGGCTAGGATGATAACTGATTTACTGTCTCAAGTCCTCAGCACTAACCCATTTTTCCTGGATAAAGCACTTTTAATGTAATTAATTTTAATAGACATGTTTATCTTCCATGGCTTGGGGTTTACTCTTTGATGCAATGATGTCCTTAATGTAGATACTTTCAAATTATTGCATCCATTAGAATCAATTGGGTGTAATTGTTTAAACTAGGCACCTTACAGCTGATCTAGGCTTAACGTTGATATTGAAACCTCAGCATCTTCAGCAAAAAAGGACCTTTAATAATAATTTTTAACTAGTTAATAACGACAGTTTAATGGCTAAGTTGTCTGCTAGAGCTTATGCAGGACTTCAAAATAATGAAACAGGAAGCACAAGCACAGAAGGCAAATATTATATAACTCAATCAATATAACCTTTTTATTTCCAGCTTTTGGTGACAGTGAGTCAGTAAGAGTTGATGCCAACTATGGATAATCCTTAGGCTCCATTAAATGATCATGCCGAGATATTTAGAAAGGATCAAAGTGAATTTGGATACAAGTTTGAGGGGAAACTTGATCTGTTTCTCCAGGTAGGGAGCATCATTCCTTGTAATAGATTCATTTTCCTTATCATTTTTAGTCTGGCTCATTGACAGGAGGAGATGGGTGCATCCCAACAATATTGTATCACTGGAAGGGAATCTAGCCCAAACCTGCCAGGTATTCTGAAAAAACAATAAATAGTCTGGTAGCACTTTATAGACTAATAAAACATGTGGACGGCTACCCCCTGAAGTTCTGCCAGGTATTGAGAGCCTTTTGGAAGCTGTTGAGCATACTCATCTCCCTTGTTGAAATCACTGCAAGTTGAGTGTGCTCAGCCATCACAGGAGGCAGGCTGCACCTTGCAGGGTTACAAGTTAGGACCCAAAGTATCTCAGGGATAGGAATGCACACAGCAGCGCCTTTAAAGTCTTTATATGAGTGAAAATCACATACCATTGTGGGGAATATAGGACTTGGGGGAAATTTATTTCATGTAGAGTGTTCATCATCTCACAAAGAGATGACATCTTCAATGTCAGATGCAATTCTAGATCACCGCTGAACTAGTCAGAAGGCATTCATCGACAGTGTCATCTGTATTGCATTGCAGCTGCACAAAAGGCTGCCACAAAAGCTCCTGTGATACTAGTTGGCTGCACAGAGACCTTGCCCAGTCAGGAACCCATTCAACAAGAACCACTGGCCACAGGGCAGATAGTGGGTCTGGCAACGAG
The DNA here is from genome assembly GCA_032595735.1 of Pelochelys cantorii. Classification (NCBI taxonomy): domain Eukaryota; kingdom Metazoa; phylum Chordata; order Testudines; family Trionychidae; genus Pelochelys; species Pelochelys cantorii. The sequence goes on from CM064340.1 coordinate 31,198,997, forward strand.
AGACTGGTTGGGGATCATAAGAAATATCCATTCCTATTGGGATAGTGTTTCCACCCTAACATCCTGGCATTCTAACTTACATTCCTGCAAAGAATGCCACCAGCGAGTTAACACAAAGGACTAAAGGACCCCAGGATGTTTGGTTGGAAGCATGGATCCTACTGTGGAGACAGAAATTTAAATTGGGCCTTAAAAACACTGCTGGAAATTGACATCTATGTGTTAAGGTATCCTTTGTGCATATCCTCACATTGCAATTACAAACCTGTGACTGGCCTGTGACCCAGCTGACTTGAGCTCATGAGGACTCAGACTGGGGGCTATTTAATTGCAGTGTAGCCATCTGGGAGCCTATCCTCCAAAGCAGTTGCAACCCCTCCCAACTTGGTATCATCTGCAGACTTAAGCATACTATTGTTGCATAAATTGCTAGTTTCGTCCTCTGGAGGCTAGTCCAATTTGCCCCAAGAAGAGAGTCACACTTTCAGGCTGGGTCCAGCTCCATTTTATTGTTTGCAAACAAGTTCGACAAAGGAGCTCTGTCACTCAAAGCAGAGTCGACCTTGAACGACGGCTGGGCTGAAACTTTTATGGATTCCACATTCCTTCTGGTCAGCGTGTCGCAATGTGATTGGTTACTGTTACTGCAAGTTTGCTTAGTTCCCTAGCAGAAAATTTAGCAGCTTCTGAGACATGCGCAGTTATCTAAATGATATGTGCTGTTTTGAGCTTAAGCAATAGAGAAGAAGCACACTTAGTTTTTACTACACTATGCCAATATGTAAATCGTTGATGAAGATATTGAACAGAACCAGTCCCAGAACAGACCCCTGCGGAACCCCACTTGTTATACCTTTCCATCAGGATTGTGAACCATTAATAACTACTCTCTGAGAACAGTTATCCAGCCAGTTTTGCAGCCATCTTATAGTAGCCCCATCTAAGTTGTATTTGCCTACTTTATTGATAAGAATATCATGTAAGGCATTTGACATGGCCTCACTAAAGTCTAGGTATACCACGTCCACCGCTTCTCCCTTATCCACAAGACTCGTTATCCTATCAAAGAAAGCTATCAGATTTTCCAGCTTACGGCTTATTTCCAGAGGTTGTAGTGTATCTTTTTTAATCGGGCCACAGCCTTATCAAGCTGAACTGTCAAGACTGAAAAATTTCAAAAGAAGATTCAATTTGCCAAACCTGTTTTGAAGAATTCAAATTTCATTACAACATTCCTATATATCTTTTAGTAATTACAAGAAAATCAGCTTCCTTTCGTGTCCAACAAAAGAAGGAAATAAAATAAAGGTGGAAAGAGCAGAATCCACTTAATATATCTCCTTATTGTAGCAGAACTTGTAGTAACTGCTGGAGTAAGATTAGCATAACGTTCTGAAACTTTAATCTGGATAAGATTTTCCATGCTTGGTCTCTGCTTGATGGTTCCTTTTTTTTTTTTTTTTTTTTGGAGAAGTGGAGAGATACGGCCTTGGTTATTTTTGGAAAGCCTTGTAAAGTACTCTTCTTTGTTCCAGTGGTAGTTGGTTTTGATTTGACCAAGTTATGAATCTAGAAATTAGGTACTGAACAAACTCAGTATTTTCCCCTAACTACATAAAGTTCATACCAAATGAAAAATGGGTGGGGTGGGGCTAGTGCAAGAGTAGGGAAGAGAAGAGAGGACAAAGCAAGGACTGGGGGGTGGAGGAGAGCAGAGAGATGTGGGACCTGGGGCAGAGGGAGGTTGTCCTGGCCCTTCCCTGAGCTGGGGGGGGCATCAGTGGCCAGTGTCTCTCTGATCCATTGCCTTAGCAAATAGTGTTACATACTATTACATGATGTGATACATAAGGTTGTAGAAAAAATGAATGCTATAATGTATAATCTAGGGCTATCGATTAATCTTTGTTGACCCATGTGATTAACTAAAAATATGATTAAAATGAATCATAATTAATTTCAGTTTTAATCACTCTATTAAACAATAGATCAATAGAAATGTATTAAATATTTCTATATTGATTTCAATTACAAAGCATAAAGTGCTCAATTTATATTTTTTGTTACAAGTATTTGCACTGTAAAAATTATAAACAAAAGAAATAGCATTTTTCAGTTCACCTCATACAAGTACTGTAGTGCAATCTCTTTACTGTGAAAGTGCAACTGACAATGTAATCTTCATAAGTAAAAAAAAATTAAAAAATGAGGAAACCATACCAGAGATCAACAAGCTGGAGTGAAACAGGCACTTTAAATTGTGCTAATTTACTTCTCAGTTCAGCTTAATTTTAAAAAGCTCACAGGACATAATAGGGCAGTAGTGTTACATTTAAAATACATGGTTGGGATGCTCTTTTTTCTTAAAGTGTGAGAATATTACTGTATTTTTAAAGGTGTTTTTTTTTTAATTTGATGTGTGTTCCTTATCAAGTTCTCTGAAAATCTATGGATTGGTTGTGAATTTTTTAAGTGACTAGAGACTTTTTTATTGTTTTTTTCCGAAATGTCCTATAATGTTGTTTCTATCACTAGATTTTGTGTACTATATCTATCTTTCTGTAGATAGATATATAAAAATAAATATATAATACGTGGCTCTTCGCACTCTATCCACCGCTATTTTGGCTCTTTGTCTCTAACTGGTTGGCCACCCCTGCCATATGTGCACTATATTCTTATGCCTCATCATGCTTCAGCCACTGTTTCAGAAGACATGCTTCCATGTTGATGTTGCTCATTAAAAACAATGCATTAATTAAAGTTATGATTGAACCCCTTGGTGAAAAGTTTTGTTTCCTGCTGTTTTACTCACATTCTGCCATATATTTCATGTTGTAGCAGTCTCAGATTGCGATCCAGCATATTTTTATTCATTTTAAGAACACTTTCACTGCAAATTTGACACAATGCAAAGAAGGTATTAATGTGAATTTTTCTAAAGATTCAACCGAAGGTTTAATAATCTGAGGTGCTTTCCAAAATCTTAGAGGGATGGAGTGTGGAGCATACTTCTAAAAGTCTTAAAAGAATAACACTGATGCAGAAACTACAGAACTCAGATGATGAAAATGAATGTGCTTTGGATCATTATTTAGCAGAAACCTTCATCAGCATGGATGCATGTCCTCTGGAATGGTGGTTGAAGCATGAAGGTACAGATGAATATTTAGCATGTCTTGCACATAAATATCTTGTGATGCCTACTACAGGAGTGCCAGGTGAGTGCTGATTCTCACTTTAAGATGACATTATAAACAAGAAGTGAGCAGCATTATCTCCAGTAAATGTGAACAAACTTGTTTGTCAGAGCATCATAAGGTAGTAGACCTTAACACCACGATTCCTGTGAATTACTACTCTTCCACTATCCATACTAAATATTTGATTATTTTCCATTTTTGATCAATCACACCTTTTGGTATCTATTAAAGAAAACAGAGAATTCATTTCCCATGTTTTTTCTTTACTCAACAGAAATAAGAAATCTCTTTTTAAAAATTAAGCATTCTCTGTTCAAATTAAACTTGGTTAAATACATGGGAAAACCACTTATTTCATTTTAATGGGCTTCATTTTGGATATAGAGTAAGAGCCACAGCTGGTGTAAATTGACTTAGCTTCACTGAAGTCCCATGTGATCTGGCCTATGTATTGGACTGTCCAACAGATATGATACTATCTTAAATTTATGTAGTGGCTTTCATTTCAAATGATCTGAAAGAATAAGTCAAACTTTCAAAGCCAAGAGCAATAAGTATGCTTTGAAAATGTGTGCAAGCTCCTGGATGTGTTCAGCCATCTCCGTTGTGCAATTTCTATACTGTAGCCTTCGGGATGCTTCAATTTATTCTGGAGATCAGCTTAGTGTCTAACTGGCACCAGAATCAGAGGAAAGAAAGGACTGCTTAAAGTTAACTTTGCCCCCTCTGGGCATAGATCAAGTATCTATGGTGAGACAGGTGAATCAGGGACAATAACCTGAAATGGTGCAACAGAAATAATATTTCTTCATGCCATTTAAGTGGCCCTTTCAAACCTTGGTCATTTTTTACTGTATCAGGTCTTCTCACAGATTCATCATGGAATTATTTTTCCACTTGTTCTTAAACTTTAGGTCAAACTAATTAGCATCAAATGTTCATTTCTTGTTATTCAAGTCTTCAGTTTATCCTATCTTTTGACAAATTGGTATAATTAGATCTCTTGCATAATTTATTATCTCTCTTACTAAACTGTATATGGATTAGTGAGGCACCAGGCATGCTGGCAAAAAAGGCTTCCTAATTAGAAGATGATAGATTCGTTTGCTGGATCTGACATAGTTTCAAATAAAACTGTGAGAAACCATTTTTAGTTACATGCTTTCACATCATTAGACTGATCAATATTGGAAACTTTACTTTTGTGTACATTCTTTGCCACCCATCCGTTCACAGAATTAACATTTAAATTATCATACTTGGTATTCACACAGGTTTTCATCCAGAGGTCCCCAGGACCATTAGAAACATTAATCTTCTCACTCCCACAGTCAGATTTCCCTAAAGTACGATCCATTGCTGTATCTTTACACACTAAAACTATCAACATCAAAGACATGAGAGAGCCTTTCAGGAGAAGGTAAGCATGATTATTAAATAATCTCTTTAATAACACATGTCTAGGATTTCCAGCAATGAATATCAGCACAGAGATACATAGTTTCCCATGCCCACTGTCTCAACCCAAAACCATTTCCATTTTGGCTTTGCTGCGTGAGTCTTTCTTAACTTCCACCTATGCTGATCATAAGTGAACCAACTATTTCAACTACAGCAGTCTTCCTGTGGAATAACTCATTTGAGAACTCATATCTGATTTGCATAAATGTCAGTTACAGCAGAATGGGGCTCAGTGATGCCTGTTTCTTCTCTGCTTGTGTTGGACTACCAATTCTGCTCCATTTTTTCACATTTTTCCTCATATGCAAATGAGATCTTAACATGCTTTGTCAGTTTGAAGTAAGGACTGTTTACCAACTGTTGAAAACACCCTAATCTATTAATATTTTGAGTAGTTATAATGCCATGCCATTACAGAAGAAAATGTTACCACTGGCAATGTCCTTTTCAAAGAAAAAGGCAGTTGGTGGGTATGAATGTTCAATCTCTTTGATTTATTAAAACCTTCCAAGATTTCCAATCTTTTTCCTGCCTTTAAACAGAGCCAAACTTCCAGTGACTTATTGCATGGGAGTGAATCTGGCTTCCTGAGATAATATATCTTTCTGCTTTTTCTCTTGATTCCGTAACTGTCATTTCCCTTGAAGAGTTTTATTTACTGTGAAGGCATATTTACAGTAGTCAACTTTCTTTGCTTTCATTCATATCCATCAGATCAGTTTTCATTGAGCTCACAAGAATGACTTCTCCTGTGACCTGAAGGATGAAGGGCTATTATTTCAACCAGCAGTTCTGGTATTGCTGCCTCTCCTAAAGTAAAGAACATACAGTACTATTGCTAACTTTAAATACCCATCTTAGAAGACATGCTTGGAGGTAAAGGGCTTTCTATTGTGGTTTCGTTTTCTCTCTTCAAAGGAGGTAATCAGAGTTCTGCCTATTTTACCTGCAGAATGTTAAGATAGGATGTGATCAGGGCTGTGAGTCCTGAGTGATTACCAACAAGAAACTGGAAATGACGTCAGGTGATTTAATGCTAAGGTGAGAGGGATGGCTTCTCTCTTCCTTTTGTCTTTGCCATATCTCTGGAGAAGGTATGAGTGCTTCTTTCAGAGGACCCCTAGTTGCTACCTGCTTGAGAAGTAGAGGATGGGAAGTCGGCCCTTGGACTTTCAAGTAGCAGGGCCATTAAGTTTAACACCTTTCATGCAGAGTTACAGGGAGATACTACAAGGCCTTTTTTGTTAGTTGCATTACTGTGTCACTGGTGGTGAGACACTGAGAGTGCTGCAATGTATCTGGAAGAGGGGACTGACTTCTTCTGAAGTGTAATAACCGCATCATCCCAGTTCAGTGCTCAAATATTATACTGCTCCTGGGGACAGGGTTCTGTGAAAGTAGCTTCAACAGTTATCCTCTGATTGAAGTCTCATAGACCAAAGACCTGTCTGTCCAAGCATTTAAACAATACTATGCTGAACACAATCTTTTTACATATGGGAGGGGCACCCGAAGATAAATTTCCACATAACATGGAGCCATTATGGTCTCTCCACCATCCTTCTGCCTAAGGCCAGGTCTACACTAGATGCAGCAGCTCGGCGTAAGGTACGCAATTCCAGCTGGATAGAATACATAGCTGGAGTTGGCTTACCTTAAGCCAATCTTGGTGGCTTTCCCACAGTAGAAGGCCAATGGGAACAAATGCTCCCATGGCTTCCCTTACTCCTGGCAAGAGCAGGAATACTGGCTGCCCTTTGAGTTTGACTGCAAAAGCAGTAACAATCATTCATGGAGTAAAGACATGCCCTAAGATATTTGGGAGAAGGCTCCTTTTTAAGATCACTGTAGCCAGAGCCCTTACGTAATCCATTTGTTTTGTATCTAAAGGTTCTTTTCCAGCATATGTCTTCATGCTCTGTAGTTCCTGGGGTAACAATGTGTTTATTCAGTTTCTCTATTTGTTTAATACTGGGTCTATTGGCATGAGCACCTGAGAGTCTAATCATTCTAGTCCTAGATTCCTTTTTGCAGCATCTTGTCTTGTTTGTTTTTTCCAGAAACTGGTTAGCTTAGAGTTCTCTCCTAAACTTGAAGTGTCAGTTCCTCATTGCACTCATCAGTTATGCTTATTAATTGCATCACAATAGTGACATCTTTTGTAAGGAAAACTTGTTTCCTCCACTAAAAATCCTCTATCATGTTGTTGATTTTCGCAAATGAATTTGTTAAAATTAGAGGGATCCCTATACATTTTTGAGTGTGCAACTCTTTTCTGCATTGACACAAATGAGGGGACTGGTGTTTTGGAAAGTTTCCTTTTTGTTATCTTTGAGATCATCTTCCAGAAAGTAGCTACTTAAACTGTATTCACCAAGTCTTACATTTACTGGTGAATGTAGGTAAATGCACTGAAGTGATCATTCTATATGTAAAGACAGGAGGATATGGGGGTTAAGGCACTATCCTAGGACTTGGAAGACATAGGTTCAAATTGGCTCTCTGTGACCGGCTTCCTGTGAGAACTTAGTCAAGTTACTGAGCCCTCTGTGCTCAGTTCCTCATCTGTTAAATGGGGGTAATAGAACTGCTCAGCCTTCCTGGTATGCTGTGAATGAGATACTCAAATATTGGGATAATTGGGAGGGCAGATAAGTACCATTGATGGTAGGAGACACAAATTGTGCGGAGTTGATAACAGAAGGCCTTCTCTGAATTTAATCATGTAAGTAAATGCATCTTTTCAACAAAGCAAATATAGCCAGAACTCCTGTGATGGATGTAAAACAGACCAGAACTAATTACTTAAAATGGCCAAACATTTTATAGAGTCCAACGAGCATAAACTCAGCCAGCTCTAGAGAGTATTCATTTTTGATGATATTAACACAGTCTATTAATGATCATGGTAACTAACTCCATCCACCTAATTAAATCATTAGATGCAGTCTGTGATGAGGAACATAATTTAACTGGAACTGGGCTGACAAACTAGATGGAAGCTGCACTCCTAAATATTTAATTACTCCTTATGGCTGCCTTAAAGGTACTGTTCAAGGAACTACTTAACTGAGACATATACCAAAGCTAATGATGCGGAAGTTTTTTACGTTTTGAAAATAAATATAGAACGCTGTCTCAGGTCTCACGTCATTAACAGAAAATGTAAGTGAAGAAATTATAAATTTCAGATAAATAATCTTAAATGTTTTTTAAAATCAACTGCTGCTTTACTTATCTACAAAGAATGGGGTTTTGGTCTCTGGGCTTTCCCTTCCTGATGACATTTTAGATCCCCAGGAAACTCAGAGTTGTCATTTTCCTTACACTACTTCATGAAATCATATTGCCTCTTATTATTACTACAGTAGTTCTTTGTTTACTTGCTCATGTCCATTCTATCACAGGTGTGTGCTCACCACATGCACTGGTGCTGGAAGTTTTCCCTCAGTGGAAGTAACATGCATATGAACTGGTATAATGGTGCCACTTGCTCCCCAATCTCTCTGGGTACATCTACACTTGCTCCCTAGTTCGAGCTGGGGATGCAAATGTAGGCAACCGAAATTGCTAATGAAGCGGGGATTTAAATATCCCGTGCTTCATTAGCATGATCTCACCGGCGCGTTACTCAGCTCAACAGCTGATTCGAACCAGGAAGTGCACGCCTGGACGCGCTCCTCATTTTTTGAGGAGTAACGTTAGTTCAAACCAAGGGGTTTGGTTCAAACTAACGCATCCCGGCACGCACTTCCTGGTTTGAATCAGCTGTTGAGCAGAGTAATGTGCCAGCGAGATCATGCTAATGAAGCACGGGATATTTAAATCCCCACTTCTTTAGCAATTTCGGTCACCTACATTTGCATCCCAAGCTCAAACTAGGGAGCAAGTGTAGATGTACCCTCAGTTCCTTCTTACTGCAAGTGATTGTGCTGGAACATCTCCTTGCCTCAGCAATGTTCCTATCTCAATTGTGCCTAGTAGTGAATGTATTGTATATGTTTGTAAAAGTTGTATAGTTAATAGTTCCCCTTGTGTGAAGTTAGAATTCAGGACTGGGACTTAGGAAATAGCATGCCCCACTTCCTGGGCTTTAAGCCTTGACTGCTGCCAAAAACCTATGCCAGTCAGTGATCTCCACAGAAGCTGCCTGAAGTGTTTAGGAGAAACCCCCATGAACAATCCATGTGGCATTTGGAAGCGCTTCAGACCATGAACCCAAAAGAAGCAGGCCATTTGTCTTTGAGCACTCCTTATGGAGTCTGCCCTTGCACTTGCCTAAGAGCTGATGAGCTCAGACTCTGCTCCAAGCACTGAAGCTTCAGTGCTGAACACACCACTGGCAGTGGCCTCCAACTGAGACCAATCTCCATTCCCAGTACCCACTAAAAAGCGCAGAAAGGCCAGGAACGGATGTTTTTCTACATTCCGTAAAGGGAGGGAGAGAGACGGAGGAGAGCCACGATCTGCATGAGGCAGCTCTTCCCTTCAGGCTGGGGGCCAGGTTCCAGCTTCTGTTGAGCTGCTGAGCCTAATTCTAGATCTGCTTGCCATCCCAGGAAGCAGCAGTGACCTGGTGGTGCCATCTAGGTCAGAGGCCTTTTAGGCCCCTGGGGAGATACTCCCCCTATTGGTGCCATCCATAATGGCCAGTCAGGTGCCCCAGTTCAGAGGTAAACATGTCCTAGACCCCTTCTATCCATCCCAATCAATGGGACTCACTCCCTGACACAGGGGGTGCCCTGCCAGCACTCATCTGAACTGTCACCAGATGCAGGTTGGCTAAGGCTTACCTTCCAGAGTTCTCAGCATTCATCACCAGACTCTAAACAGCATTCCTCAGGGTCCCAGTGTCGCTCACCAGAAGTCTGGTGCAGACTTTCTGAGGCACTTCAACAATCCCAAAAGCATTTTGCCAGGAGTATCTAATTTGGTCTCCCAATCCTCAACACCATTCAAAACCGCTCCAGAGGGTTGAGATGCCAATCCTTGGAGCCCTGTCACTTGTCTTTGGATCACTGGTATGAATCACCACAAGCATGTTGCTGGTTTCCATGACTTCGATCCTCTCGCTTCTACTCCCAGGCTATGGGGTGGCACCATTCTCAAAGCATGAGGCATTGATTGTGGAGTACTGTCACTGAATTCCACTATTAGTTACCAGAGTCTTAGCACCAAGAGCAATTGTCATGGTACAGGTCCTCAGTGGAGATCCGCAATGAGAACTGCTGGGAACATGGCAGACAGGCAGCCTTGGTACCATCCTGGTCCCCCAAACAAATCTCTCCCTCCTTGGGCTCTGACAGTGAGGCGGAAGACCTCTTCCAAGCCAAGGTCACTCATGGGGGACATTGCTAATACACTCTGGACCTCCTGGGCCAATGGCTGGCTTCCTGACAACTATGGAATCCTTGTGGGTTTCCCCATCCATTTCAGGGACACCTGAAAGATGATTGGCAGCAGTCTTCCACCACCCCTGGCTCAGATGAGGAGTCAGAGCAAGCTCCTCAGGATCAGCCATCCTTACCTGGGATTCGTCTGGTGGAAGTGGTGGAATTGTCAGACACATCTCTATCACCTCATCATCATCTTCCCCTCATGAGGCGATATCAGGGCCTTTTAATGCAGGTCCCCAGTTTGAAGCAACTGCTCACCAGGAACTTTTGAAGAGGATAGCATCAAACCTGGGGTTGGGAGCAGAGGAACTGGTGGAGCCTTTAGATTCCCTGGTCCATATATAAAGTGCAGCAGCCTCCTCCCAGATGGCATTGCCAATACATGAGGGGCGGTAAAACTAATCAAGACACTGTGGCAGACGCCCTTCTTCCTTCCAGAAGTTGAGAGCTCCCTGATTGGACCTGTTCACCATCAGGAAGAACAGAAAACATTATTAGTTCTATTTTCTTCTAGGTCTTGGCAGAGGCTAACTTTCCAATGCCTTTCTTCTGACATGATCAGGAGACCTGATGTATGCCTTCCCGCCAATTCCACTCATCAGCAAAGCCCTCTAAAAATCAAGAGTGACAAGGCATGGTGTTTCATTAGAGAAAATTAAGCTCTATTTCTGGATAGAAGTCAGCATTTGATACCATAGGCACAAGATGCTGAAGAAGCAGAGAAGGCAGTGCAGATCAGGGAAGAAAACTGGCAGCATGTGACCTCCAGGAGAAGAAAGACAACTCAGGTATTCCCAATCCAGATAGAGGTAAGTAACCACTTTCAGGCTCTCTGCACAGGTACTACGAAGGATAATGCTTTGGAAGAAACCTCTGAAGGAAGGGGTCAGAAAGAGACCTCGTTGACCAGAAGATATGAGATGCATAGTCCTAGGGATGGGGGTCCCATGACCACCACTCCCAAGAGAAGGAGACTGACGGTGGTGGTGGTCAGGGCCTCTCTCCGAAGGGTGATGGAGTCATCCATCTTCCATCCAGACTGGAAAACTCAAGAAGTGTGCTGCTTGCCTGGAGCTAGAATTCAGGATATGTCTGAGTGTCTTCAAAGACTGATCAAGTCCTTGGATAACCCTTCCTACTTCTCCACATAGGAACCAATGATACGGACAAGAATGATTTTTAAGTGGGTCACTACAGATTATGTGGTGCTGTGAAGAAGGATCAAGGAGTTTGAGGCACAAGCTGTGTTCTCATCCACCCTCCCTGTTGAAGCAAAACGCCCAGGTAGGGATCGTTGAATTGTGGAAATAAATGCATGGTTGTGCAGGTGGTGTCCGAGAGAGGGCTTTGGATTCTTCAACCACGGGATGTTGGTCTCAAGTCAAAAGGATTGCTAGGAAAAGATGGGATCTACCTAACAGAGGGAAGAGCATCTTCTTAGGCAGGCTTGCAAACCTATTGAGGAGGGCTTCAGACTAGGTTCATCAAGGGACAGTGACCTAGTCTGAAGCCCTCCTCAATAGGTTTGCAAGGGATACTGGAGGTGGGATACTAGAAAAACACAAAAAGGAAGGTGCAACAGAGAAGGACCCCTGATTCATAGTGAGAAGGTAGGGCAATAAGCTAGTCAACTAAGGTGTCTGTACACAAACTCAAGAAGCTTTGGAAATCAGCAGGAAGAATTGGAAGTCCTGGCACACTCAAAGAACTACGATTGATTGGAATAATGGAGACTTGGTGGGATGACTCACCTGACAGGAGCACTGTCATGGAAGGGTATAAACTGTTCAGGAAGGACAAGCAGGGAAAGGTGGAGGAGTTGCACTGTATGTAAGAGCTGTATGATTGCTCAGACTCCAGTATAAAGCGGGAGAAAAGCCTGTTGAGAGTCTTTGGGTTAAGTTTAGAGGCGGGAGCATTAGAGGTGACATCATAGTGGGTTTCTGTTATAGACCACCAGATCAGGTGGATGAAGTAGATGAGACTTTCTCCAGACAACTAAGAGAAGCTTTCAGATCACAGGCCCTGGTTCTCATCGGGGACTTCAATCACCCTGACATCTATTGGGAAACCAATATAGCAGTACACAGACAATCCAGGAAGTTTTTAGAGACTGTTGGGGACAACTCCCTGGTCCAAGTGCTGAAGGAAGCAACCAGGGGCCATGCGCAGCTTGACCTGCTGCTCACAAACAGGGAGGAATTAGTAGGGGAAGTAGATGTGGGTGGCAACCTGGGCTGCAGTGATCATGAGATGGTTGAGTTCAGGATTCTGATCAAAGAAAGAAAGGAGAGCAACAAAATACAGACCCTGGACTTCAGGAAAGCAGACTTTGACTCCTTTAGAGACCTGATGGGCAGGATCCTGCTGGATGCTAAAAAGAGGAGGAAAAGAATCCAAGAGCTGGCTGTGTTTGAAAAAAGCCTTGTTAAAGGCACAGGAACAAACCATCCCGATGTGCAGTATGAAAAGCAAATATAGTAGGCGATGAGCTTGGCTTAATAGTAAAATCTTCAGTGAGCTTAAACACAAAAAGGAAGCTTACAAAAAGTGGAAACTTGGACAGATGAGTAGGGAAGAATATAAGTACATTGCTCGAACATGCAGAGCTGTAATCAGAAAGGCCAAAGTGCAATTGGAATTGTAGCAAGCAATGGATGTGAAAAGTAACGAGATTTCTACAGGCATGTTAGTGATAAAAAGGTGTAGGACCCTTAGGGCTTGTCTACAGAGTAGGGATAAAGCCAAAATAAGCTAAGCAACTTGAGCTACTCAATTGCATAGCTTAAGTCAAAATAGCTTATTTCAACTTTTGGCATACTCTATACAGCAGGACATCCAAGTTAGAACACTCTTTTTCTGACTTCCCTTACTCATAAAATGAGGGTTACAGGAATCAGAGTAAGAAGTCCTCCAGTTTGACATTTCAACATTATGTTGAAATAACTGCTTGCTGTGTACTCATGGAATAAGTTACTATGGAATAACAGCTGTTATTCCAAAATAACACTGCTGTGTAGACATAGCCCTACAGGATGAGGGAGGTGACCTATTGACAGATGTGGGAAAAGCTGAAGTACTCAATGCTTTTTTTGCCTTTGTCTTCACAGACAAGGTCAGCTCCCAGTCAGGTACAGCAGGTTGTCTTGGAGAGTGGAAAGCCTTCCACTAGAGGAACTTGCCTGACAAAATGAAAGCATTTCGCCTCGGCAGAGCTGTGTTGCAATCTACATGTCCATGAAATCATATCCACCTTCAGTGGTACTACTTGGGATTCACCTGCAATGGAATGGATATGAGGAAGTACTTGAAGAAAAGGCAAAGGTTACCTTTCATAACTGTTGTTCTCTGAGCTGGATTGCTCCTGGCCATTCCATGACACACTTGCCTTCCTCTCTGTTGAAGTTCTGGAATGCAGGAACTGAGGGAGGGGAAACTGGGGACATTTCCTTATACTGGTGCATATGCATGGCTTCTCAGAGATTGCCAGCACCAATCCCCTATGGATTCCACCGAGAAGAACGCTTTTGGCTTCAGTGCATGTGGTGAGCATGTACACCTATAATGGAATAGACATGAGAAATACATCTTGAACAACAGATACAAAAGAGAGACATCTTTTCCTGAAGGCCCTGTCTTGGTCCCTTTGTGCTACATGCTGAGTGGGTACAGCTCCTGCCTTAAAGAACTTACAATTGTAATAATCCCATCTTTTTTGTTTTGACTAGGAAAGTAATCTATCTCCATTTTACAGATGGGGGGACTGAGGCACAGAGACTGTCTTGTTCAAAGGCTCGAACAAAGTTTGTAACAAATCCAGACATTAACACCGGTCTCCATCTAAATCACAACACTATGCTTCCTCTCCATTTGAAACTGTTTCTAAAGATGGACAAAATCATGAATTTGCACATGCTACTCTGGAGGGACAATTTGGGTATGTCTACACTTGGAGCTGAGGTTGTGAACACCTTGAGGAGGCATACTCACCCTCATACTAAAATTAGTAGCCTAGCTGTGATAGTCTGGGAAGTGCTCGAGTACCCAAGTGGACTGCATGAGTTTGCACATCTCATTGCTGCTCATGTTGCTGCAACTCCATTACTATTTTTAGTGTACTAGCTCAGTCACAGTAGTGAGTTGTCTCCTTGAGCTGGGAATCACACTGCTAGTTCCATATGTAGACAGTCCCTTTGACTCCAACTGAGGGTCCTCTCCCAGTTTCAGTGTATCTAAATAGTATTTTTCTTGACATTCCTCAGCTACACCTTGTCCAAGGTAGACATAATTTGCACTTTTAGATATATTTCCACAATTCCCATACCTCTCATTAAGGTATACCCTGAGAAGAGACTCAGAGGGGTAGCTATTTTAGTCTATAACTTCAAAAAGAATGAGTAGTCCTTAGCGAATATCTACACTAGGAAATTATTTCAAAATAACGTATTTTGAAATAACTCCTGAAATTTTGAAATAAGTGTTATCCCTCATGGAAAGCAGGAGTTATTATTTTGAAATAACCAGCCTGTTTTGAAATAACGGGCTTGATAGTGTGGAAACACCACTTCTTATTTCAAAATAAGTATAGATGAGGGCTTAGAGACTAACAAAAATAAATATTGTATCATGAGCTTTCGTGGACAAAACTCACTTCAGCAGATGATGAGCTGAAGAGGAATAACAGAAACCAAGTTTTTTTTTTTAGAACAGAAAGAAAAGGTACCTGTAAATTGCAGGACGGGTGTTAATGAGGCTCATTAAGTGGGCTGAAAGTGTCCCATACTTACCTTTTGATGTAAAAATGAGATGTTAAATGCAGGGAAGACTGGCTTTCCAACATCTAGTTAATGTCTTTGTTCAAGCCCTGGGAAACATTATTAAATTTGCAGATGAATGTCAGTTCTCCACTCTCTCTCTGTAGTTGGCTAGAGAAATTCCTTTGTAGAAGAATGGCTACTTTTAAATCCATGAGGGACTGCCCAGGCAGGTTAAAATGTTCCCCTACAGATTTATGTTTGTTACCATTTCTGATGTCTGATTTGTGTCCATTTATCCTTTGTTATAGAGACTGTCCTGTTTGGCCAACAAGAAGAGAAATAGTTGTATTCTGTGACTTCCATATAAAAATTATGTATATTTTTGCACACTTAACTGATTGCCCTTGCAAAAATAGGTGGGTACCTATCTGGCGCTCGTGGACAAGGTGGTATGACATTGGAAGAATCAACGACCAGTTTTAGCTAATGTCTACATCCTTAGCCAAGAACTCATGAACTTATAATTGGAAACCAAACCATCTCATCTAAATGTTAATTTTTTCAAAATAGGTATTAGCCTTATTAGAATGTACTTGGTGTTTTGAATCTTGTAAGTTGCTGCTTGCATTAATCTCACTTATCATGTCTTCATCATTCCATACTATAAAGAAATATGTAAGTATTGCTTTTTAACTTTGAAAATGTTTGCTTTGAATGTGTGAATCCAGGCATGGGACTCACTTCCTCCTCTCCCACTGAGCCAGGACTGTCATAAAATAAGTGAGTCATTATAAGACAACAATTTTGTTAAATGCCCCATCTAGAAGTATGTGCAGAAGGCCCCATCTCATCTGTTTGAATACTGGAAGTCTCTAATAAAACATTTTCACATTCACTATTTTTATTTCTTTGATGTTTGAACCCTTACAGGGCCAGAGACACTAAGCTAAGGGAGATATCCCCAGGAGTTACACCTGAGTGTCACAAAAGACATTTTGAATTGACAGGTTATCACATTTTTCACCTTCAGGAATTATGGATAGTAACTCATTATTGCATTTATTTAATTATTTTTATAGTTCCACACACCTGTGTGTATGTGAGAGTGTTACACGTCATTTCTTCTACTCCAGCCCAACTTGACTTGCTCTAAATCATTAACCCTATGCTCTAGGGAACATATCCTTGTGGCAGCATCTTTGTTATTAAATTGAATCCCTTCCAGGCTGAATTTAATTGACTGCTTTTCTAGGGGGATAGATATTGCCCTCAGCTTCTTACTACTGCATCAGGCAATGATTGCTTCAGCAGTTGATTTAGAAGCCAAGTTCATGCCATTATAAGCTAGCATGAGGGAAGTGGGCAGTGAATCCGAGGACATAGGTTGTGCATTCAAGTTGATACTGTGAACAGCCCAGAAACGAAGAAATGGCACATAATAAACATTTGCATCAGTAAAAAGTGTGGCATGTGGAACGGATAAATACTATTTTATAGTACTTGACTGCATATTTACTGTGGACTGACTTAATTGTAATCAGAGTAACTAGTTTCACACAAAGATGGTTGAATCTGCCAAGGATTTACATGCGTGTCAAGGTTAGTGCAGAAACATAGGAGCTGATCTTACAATCCTTGCTGGTATAAATAAACATTTCCCAGGCAAGTAATCCTATTGAAGTTGATAGGGGGTTGCTGAATTGGGAAATTATCTATGAAGTTCACTCCATCACAGGTCCAGGCTAACCAAATTCTTCATCATAAAGTGGAGTTGTCGAGTGGGCAAGGAGTGACACAGTTCATTTTGAAGTGGGAGCCAAGAAGTTATGAGGTTTGGCTGACGCTGTTATCAGCACAAAGTCTTAAAAGGTGGGGTGCTATTTCAGATTTCATGTAAAGTGATAAATAAAAACACACCCAAATTCACATCCACATACAATAATTAAGCGCAATACCTGGCTCTAGTTTTGTAGTTCAAGTTCTTATCATAGAGCTGGAAGAGACCTCAGGAGGTCATCAAGTCCAGCCCCCTGCCTACGGCAGGACCAATCCCAACTAAATCAACCCAGCCAGGGCTTTGTCAAGCCGAGACACAAAAACCTCTAGGGATGGAGATTCCACCACCTCCCTAGGTAACCCATTCCAGTACTTCACTATCCTCCTAGTGATATAGTTTTTCCTAATATCCAGCCTAGACCTCTCCCAGTGTAACTTGAGACCATTGCTCCTTATTCTGCCATCTGTCACTACTGAGAACAGCCTTTCTCCAGCCTCTTTGGAACCTCCCTTCAGGAAGTTGAAGGCTGCTATCAAATCCCCCCTCACTCTTCTCTTCTGCAGAGTAAACAAACCCAAATCCCTCAGTCTCTCCTCAGAGGTCATGTGCTCCAGCCCCCTAATCATGTTGGTCCCCCTCCAACTGGACCCTCTCCAATGTGTCCACATCCTTTCTATAGTGGGGGGCCCAGCACTAGACATAATACTCCAGATGTGGGCTCACCAGAGCCAAATGAAGGGGAATAATCACTTTTCTAGATCTGCTGGCAATGCTGCTCCTAATGCAACCTAATATGCCATTAGCCTCCTTGGCTACAAGGGCACACTGTTGACTCATATCCAGCTTCTCATGTAATCCCCAGGTCCTTTTCTGCTGAACTGCTACCTAGCCAGGTGGTCCCCAGCTATAATAATGCTTTGGATTCTTCCATCCTAAGTGCAGGACTGTGCACTTGTCCTTGTTGAACCTCATCAGATTTCTTGTGGCCCAATCCTCTAATCTATCTAGGTTACTCTGAACCGTATCCCTGCCCTCCAGTGTATCTACCTCTCCCCCAGCTTAGTGTCATCTGCAAACTTACTGAGGGTGCAATCCATTCCTTCATCCAGGTCATTAATAAAGATGTTGAACAAAACTGGTCCTAGAACAGATCCTTGGGGCACTCCTCTAGAAACTGACCACCAACCTGACACCAAGCTGTTGATCACTACCCGTTGGGCCCGAAAGTCTAGCCAGCTTTCTATGCATCTTACAGTCCATTTATCCAATACATATTCCCTTAACTTGCTGGCAAGAATATTGTGTGAGACTGTACCAAAAGCCTTGCTAAAGTCAAGGTACATCACATCTACTGACTTTCCCATATCCACAGAACCAGTTACTTCATCATAGAAGCTAATCAGATTGATCAGGCATGACTTGCCCTTGGTCAATCCATGTTGACTATTCCTGATCACTTTCCCGTCTTCCAAGTGCTTCAAAATGGATTCCTTGAGGATCCCTTCCATGATTTTTCCGGGGACTGAGGTAA
Source organism: Pelochelys cantorii (assembly GCA_032595735.1). Lineage (NCBI taxonomy): Eukaryota > Metazoa > Chordata > Testudines > Trionychidae > Pelochelys > Pelochelys cantorii. The sequence continues at coordinate 31,217,122 of CM064340.1, forward strand.
GTCTGACTGGTCTATAGTTCCTTGGATTGTCCTTCTTTACTTTTTTAAAGATGAGCACTACATTTGTCTTTTTCCAATCATCCGGGATCTCTCCCGATCTCCACGAGTTTTCAAAGATAATGGCCAGAGGCTCTGCAATGCCATTTTCCAACTCCCTCAGTACCCTTGGATGCATTTAAATCCAGACCCATGGATTTGTGTATGTTTAGCTTTTCTAAATAGTTCCTAACCTGTTCTTTCCCCACTGAGGGCTGTCCACCTCCTTCCTATACTGCATTGCCTAGTGCATTAGTCTGGGAGCTGACCTTGTTAATTAGTGTTTTGCTTAGATATTTTAAATGCCTCAAGGAAACTTTTTTTAGGGGCATGTAATATTCTTCTGGTGTTTTAGATCCTTGATGGTGGAAATACTGCGGAACAAGTTGGCAATACTTGTTGTATGAGGTCAACAGGAAGGCCCATGTAAATGAGATGTGAGACTGTACCAAAAGCCTTGCTAAAGTCAAGGTACATCACATCTACTGACTTTCCCATATCCACAGAACCAGTTACTTCATCATAGAAGCTAATCAGATTGGTCAGGCATGACTTGCCCTTGGTCAATCCATGTTGACTATTCCTGATCGCTTTCCCCTCTTCCAAGTGCTTCAAAATGGATTCCTTGAGGATCCCTTCCATGATTTTTCCGGGGACTGAGGTTGCTCTTAAAAATTTTATTCTGCGATCTGAGATGTGATTGGTATTTGGCTATGCAGTATAGCGTTACCCATAGTAGCAGTGCTAAAATAGCAATTAAATGTGGCAGCACAGGGGTTCAGCAATGTGAATAGACATCCAGGGTCCATGCTGCCATATATATGTTGCTACTTTTAGTATTGCTATGAGCATGGTTAGGTTTAGGGGTGCGTCTACATAGCACCCTAAACTTAAAATAAGATACGCAATTTGCACTATGCAATTTTTGTATCGTATTTTGATTCTATTTTGATATAGCTTATTTTGAAATGTGGTGCATCTACACAGACCCAAATTTCAAAATAATTCACTATTTCGAGACATCCCTTAATCTTCGCGGAACAAGGGTTACAGCGATGCCAAAATAGCTCTCCTGTTATTTTGAAAAATATTTTGAAAGAATGGGCGGCTTGTTAAGATGTGGGGAGCTATTTCAGGATACCTCTGGCATAATCAATATAATCATCTCAGTTGCACAGAGTAGACGTACCCTAGGAGAGCTTCAGTCACATCTCTGGTTGCAGTGTAGATACATGCTTACAGAAATTTCTGTGTTCAGCAACATCCCCAGTTTTAAGGATAGCAAATATCACAAAACAAGGAGAATCTTCCCAAGTGCATCTGCTATGGTCAGGCTCATTCAGGTACCTATGAAAACCAATGCACAGAAAAATATTTTGTGTATTAGCTGTTAATTTGTTAAGAGTGTCAAACTGTAAAGTCACAGAAAAAAATCAATATAATCATCTCAGTTGCAATGAAACATTTAGTTTAGATTGTATTTAGATGTTCATACATTGTTTTAAAGTGCATTTAACTGTTAATTCATATATAAATCATTCTTGAGGGACTGCTATTCTATGTACTAATCAAGATCCAGCTGTCAATTTTCTTTATATTTTGTCACGATCCCTCTTCTAAACCTGCGTGTGCTTCTTAATTTTACACATTCATCCCCTAAAATCCTTCCAGTTAATCTCATTTAAATATTTTAGCCAGTTTTTAAAACCTAATAACCATGATTGATATGAAGGTCCCAGCTCTGTAGATTTCATTCATGCAGTTGTGCCCTGGTGATAATTTGGATATGGTTGCAGAATTAACACCAAAAACTGGGAACTCAGTTTCGAAACTGGGATGCCTGTTCTATGATTTTCTGCTGTGTGCTGCCCTTGAATTGGTACATTGGCATTCATATGTAGCTTTAAAGCACCTTCACTAGCAACCAGAGTAAAACACCTGGGACTCTGGAGTCTGAAAGGGTATGTCTACACTAGCCCCCTAGTTCGAACTAAGGAGGCTAATGTAGGCATTTGAACTTGCAAATGAAGCCCAGGATTTAAATATCCTGGGCTTCATTTGCATGTTCCCGGGCGGGTGCCATTTTTAAATCCCCTTAGTCCGAACTAACTGCCCACGGCTACACGCGGCAGTCAAACGTTAACTCGAACTAAGTCCTTAGTTCGAGTTAACTGTTACACCTCGTGGAATGAGGTGTAACAGTTAACTCGAACTAAGGATTTAGTTCGAGTTAACATTTGACTGCCGCGTGTAGCCGCGGGCAGTTAGTTCGGACTAGGGGGATTTAAAAATGGCGCCCGGACGGGAAGATGCAAATAAAGCCCGGGATATTTAAATCCCGGGCTTCATTTGCAACTTTGAATGCCTACATTAGCCTCCCAAGTTCGAACTAGGGGGCTAGTGTAGACATACCCAAAAACATTAAGCAAATATCTTTCATCTGGAAAAAGCAAGACAAAAACATGCCTTTAAAAAACATTACTGAGCATGCATCTATAGCTGGAATTAAGACAGATTGATAATCCATATGTACAACAAAAAAATTGAAATGGCTATTGGAATGAATGCTTTGCTATTTTTAGATACAAACAAAATTTTCCCTTCCCCTTCCTTCTCTAAATCTGAGGCAGTTTCACCACAGCCTAAAAGCCGTTTCAGGGAAAATGTCTTTGTATTTTCTCAGACAGTTAATATGTGCATCTAAGTAAATGTGGAGTTGAAAGTCAAAGTTAAGAGAGAGCCAGCTGTATCACTTGATCTCTATCGCAATGTTACTCACATGATTATCAGCATGCACCAGCTCAGCAGGGGGACAGAGGATGTGCAGACATCAGAAAGCAATTACATTTAAAAAAAAGTGAAAAATTTCTCAGCAATTACTGTGGGTCTCTACTGTATATTGCTGAACACAGCAAATGTGATACTAAAAGGCTTTTTTATGTGGGAGAGTGGGTTGAGGTGTGAGAGGAGATATGTATGGAGGAGAGAGCACTGGGGGAAATATGAGAAGAAAGGAACTGGATTCAACAGTTCCACGAATTTGAGGGGCGTGGGGAAACGCATGATAGGGATATAATATAAAGAACACAATATAATGGGTCAAGATCCTCAAAGATATTTAGGAATCTCAATCCCTTGATTGCAAAGGAGGATGGGAGCCTAAATACACTTGAAGATGTGGGCCATAATCCCTAGATTTCTCTTTGGAAAAGGAAAATTGGAAGCAGTGAGGGCAAAAGTGATAAGATCAGCCTACAAGGTCCAACTTTTCCTCTTACTTACTAACAGTCCTGTACTGATTAATACCACAGGGGTGGATGACAGGGTGAAGTGGAATAGTAAGATAGCTGTGCTCACAGTAAAAGTAATTGTCTTGCAACAAGGGAGTAGCTGTAGTTGCAAATGAGGGTGTAAAATTCCTACCTAGTCAATGAGAAGAATTCTCTCTGTCTGTAATGGTTGTTGGAGGAGGTTAGTCTTTTACCCCAATTCTAGATCTTTGCAGGTGTGTGATGGGGCATCTGCCCCACACTGGTCCTTTTAGACTGAAACCTAGCCCTGGGATAGGGCTGAGAGCAAAGCCCACAGCTGAGGCTGATATTGCCAATTAGGGAGCAGCTGGGGGCTATATTAACAAGGGCATTTGCATGATTACATTTCAAACGAGGCTTACATACGTGTTAATGGCTTAAGGTAAGAAAGAAAAAGATTCATGTAACAGGTTTGTTTTGAAGTGTTGCAGATATCTAAAACTCTGATCTTAATGATTTTTAAACTCCTGTGTTTAATTAATACATAGTATATTTGATTTCATATTAAGTATTGCTCCTTGTTAACTATCCCTTGTTTTAATATATTTGCAACTACACATATGGACTGCTTAATGTGTATATGTGTACAATATATAATGTGCGTGTGTTTTGTTTGTATTGGTGGTACACATCTACACACTACCTCAATATTGGTGTTGCACAAAAGAATTTTCAACGCTCCCAAAAGAAAATTCAACCCGTCTGTCATAATCAGGAGTGCTGACCAGCACCTGGTGACTAAGGAGTTAACTCCTGTACCTAGCCAAGGTGTCGGAGAAGAATAACAATGCAGGTGGGAATTGCAAATGGGAAAAGATGGGGTTTTCTCTCTCTCTCTCTCTCTCTGTTTGAGCCAAGAGCAGTTTCTCCCAGGTATCGAGGGAGATGGGAGATGCTTCTCTCTCCAAGAACAGACTTCTTAAAATGTGTAAGTAGGGAAAAGTTTAGATAGTTTGTCAGGGTTTATTGTTTTCCTTGTTTGGGGGTTCAGAAATAATGTTTGAGCTTGCTAATTGTTTTTTTTCTCTTTTGTAACTGAGCCCACAGCCCAGGGGTTCTCCTGAGTATATATATCAAATGGTGGCTCTTTCCATCTTGCCAATGTACTATGCTTGCAACTGTAGTTTTGTTTTAATAATAGAAGATTGTTGTTGGTTTTTTTTAATCAACAATTGGTTGATTGTTGTGTCCTGAGGACTCAGTGCCTAGTTACAAGAGCACAGTCCATTGTTGTCTGTGGATTCTCTTCCCCCCCCCCCACCCCAAATCCAAGCAAAACAGAGGTTGGGGAGGAGTGAGAGCTTTACCTTAGGGAGGGGATTTCCCAAGTGATCTCTTCCCTGATTTTCTTGGAATTACTTGGGTGGTGGCAGCGGATCCCCCAAAATCTGGATATTAGGATTTTGTGGGGGGAAGTTTTTATACCACAGCCTGTAGAGGCAAGGTTTTGGAGTGCTTTTGCAGGCCCCCAACTGTTGCATTTGTCGTGCCAGAGTGGGGAACAGCCTTGACACCATCCAAGGATAGAAAATGTTAGAGGGAACACTAGTTCTATAGTACCTTAGGGTATGTCTACACTAGCCCCCTAGTTCAAACTAGGGAGGCTAGTGTAGGCATTCGAAGTTGCAAATCAAGCCCGGGATTTAAATATCCTGCGCTTGATTTGCATCTTCCCGCCCGGTCACCATTTTTGAAATTTACAAGTCCGGACTAACTGCCCGGTAGTTCGAAATAAAGCCCTAGTTCGAACTACCTGTTAAACCTCATTCCAGGAGGAGGGGCTGTAACCTGGCGCACTCGAGGTAGACATACGCCAGATTCTCCTCTCGCCACAGAAGGGACAAGCGTCGGGAATGGGGGTGAACTGCGCCAAATACACGCCTGTGCTCACAGCTCCATGCAGGATTCTCCAGCTGATGTCCCCGGTGGGCCGTGGAACCAAGGTGGAATAGAGACTGGCCCACCGGGGCTCCCCACCCTCTATTGGTGGAAGGAGGTCCTGCCGTTTGGTGTCTGGGTGGGACACGAGGGTGGGGAAGTGGAGCGTGTGAAGCACGAGCGTGTACAGGTGACTCTTTGACGCGGTTCGGAAGGGGACCGGCTGCAATGGGTGCAGCCAGATCGGGTGACGAGGGGGAGGGAGAGGTGGAGGGGAGGTACGCGGGGCTTAGGGCCGATGGATAGATCAGGTAGGCCTGGGGTGAGGGGCGGGCGGGGTGCACCCTCTCGCAGGACCTTGTCAAGATAAACCCGAGCGGTGGGCAGCAAAGCGTCCTTCACCTCCTGAAGTATGCGCTGGGGAGTACGTAGGGTGGAGAGCCCCATGCGCTGGGCGAGCACCCGAGGATCCACCCAGTCTCCCTGGTTGTAGTCCAGGAGGTCTCCAATTCTTGTGACTTCTGCCAGGACCAACCTCTGGCACACTGAGGGGGACTCTGCCGCCTGCACACATAGATGGGGATTGTGTAGCAGGGGCTCCACGAGGAGGTCTGCCCCCACGGTGGCTCCCAAGGACCTGGTCGCCTCTAGTAGCTTCCTGGCCTGGAGGAGGTCCTGGTAGAAGGCCGGCAGCTCGGAGTGGTCTTGCAGAAGACCTCTCAAATAAAGAAGCTGCCAGTCATATTGAAGTCCTCGGAAGCGGCGAAGAAAAGCGTGCGCCAGAGTGCTCCACACTGGACTACCTGCATCAAATAGGAGCCTCTGCAGGGCCTGGAGGCAGAGGACACGAACCCGCGTGCGCAAACACGTCAGGTCCTGCCCTCCCTCCTCCAGGGGAAGATGGAGAACCCCTGTAGAGACCCAATGCAGTCCTGGCCAGAAGAACCGCAGCAGCAGCTGCTGGATCTGATCCAGGAAACCTGGGTGCGGGACCAGGGTGCTGAGACTGTGCCAGAGTACAGACAGGACTAGTTGGTTAAGCACCAATACCCTCCCACGCAGGGAGAGGCACCAGAGCAGTCCCATCCATCTCCGCAACCGCTCAGCCACCCTGGACTCTAAACCTTGCCAGTTCTCCGGCGGAGAGGGATGCGTGGCAGAGAGAAAAATGCCGAGATAGAGCAGCAGACCCACGCTCCACCTGATGGCCTGAAGCGCGGGTGGGAGGGAGCTCACCTGCCATCCGGCCCCTACCACCAGGCCAGAGCTCTTGACCCAGTTGACCTGGGTGGAGGAGGCCGCCGAGTAGACTGCTTGGCAGGCCTCCAGCCGCGCCAGGTCTCCTGGGTCCTGGACCATGAGAAGCATGTTGTCGGTATACGCCAACAGGACCAGCCGCATCTCCAGCTCATGGAGCACCAACCCCGTCAACCTCTTGTGAAGAAGACGGAGGACCATACCCAAGAAGACCGTGACCATACCCAAACGTAAGCAGGTCATCACGGAAGCCAGCGGGCAGCCTGATGTAGGCTCGCAGCCGCCCGCCACCCAGTCCCTTGACCCTCCCCCAAAATGGCCCTTACGGTCAGGAGTCCAGTTGAAGATGGACCAATCCACCCCAGCGCTGAAGGGCGTACAGCCACTCCTGTTCCTCGAGCCACAAATGTCCTCCAAGAAGTTGCACATCTCGCCGCCTCAGCGACGTCAGGCACTCATGCGGATCCAAAGAGCCGAGGAAGGCAGCCGCTCTGCGTGACCCGCGACTGATTGATGTGCGGAAAGCAGGGACTCTGAAGTCCCTGCTGGGATGACAACAAGGGTAGTGGTAGGATGTTAGATACAGCCCCAGATGTGCTGGAGCGGGAAAACAAAACCGTCTACCCGGGCCAACATCTGAGCTGAACGGTGGCAGCCCAGGCGGCCTGGCAGTAACAGTGTAGGGGGAGGAAAAGAGTCCCAAGGAAGGGATCAGGGAAAAGCCGAGAGGAGGAAGGGGAGAAGGGGGAGGAAGAGATGGGCCATTAGGAAAAAGACAAGGAGAAAGGGGAGCAGGAAGAGGAGTGGGAAATTCAGTTGCCGACAGGTGGCTGAATAAGGAGCAGGAGTGGGGTAGGGGTAGGAGCAGGACTCCAGCCACCAGCTCGTTTCAGCGGAAGAGGCACTGGGTATGCGGTGTCTCCTCGCAGGGTGGGGGATCGGTGGCAGTGATGGGGGACAGTTAGTATCTCCCCAGCGCCAGGCTCCGGCACCTCTGAGAGTGCAACACCAGAGGCTCCAGCGCCAGGGGTACACCTGGGGAATGATGAGAACTTCCACTCACTAGCATCCCCTGGGTGTTCAGAGTGGCAATGACGAACGGCGGCATCAAGAGGGCTGGGGAAGATCCTCGCTGGCAGGAGTGCTGACAGTCCCCATTGGGCCCTGCAGCAAACCGTGACCATACCCAAACGTAAGCAGGTCATCACGGAAGCCACGGGCCCGCTGGTAGGCCGCAGCCTCCCGCCACCCAGTCCCTTTACCCTCCCCCAAAATGGCCCTTACGGTCTGGAGAGGAAGATGGAAATCCCCCCAGCGCTGAAGGGCGAGAGCCACTTTGTTCTTGGAGCCACAAATGTCCTCCAAGAAGTTGCACATCTCGCCCCTCAGCGTGTCGGGTGTCAGGGCCTCCAGCCAGACCCCTCCACTTGCCCCGCGACTGATTGATGTGGGAAAGCAGGGACTCTGAAGTCCCTGCTGGGATGACAACAAGGGTAGTGGTGGAGGGAGAACAGCCCCAGATGTGCTGGGAGCGGGAGAAACAAAAACCGTCTCCCGGGGGCCAACATCTGAGCTGAACGTGGCAGCCCCGGGGGTGGCAGTAACAGTGTAGGGGGAGGAAAAGAGTTCAAGGAAGGGATCAGGGAAAAGAGGAAGAGGAGGAAGGGGAGAAGGGGGAGGAAGAGATGGGGGATTAGGAAAAAGACAAGGAGAAAGGGGAGCAGGAAGAGGAGTGGGAAATTCAGTTGGGAGAGGGGCTGAATAAGGAGCAGGAGTGGGGTAGGGGTAGGAGCAGGAGTAGAGTCAGAAGCCTCAGCGGAAGAGGCACTGGGATGCGGTGTCTCCTCGCAGGGTGGGGGATCGGTGGCAGTGGTGGGGGAAGTTAGTATCTCCCCAGCGCCAGGCTCCGGCACCTCTGAGAGTGCAACACCAGAGGCTCCAGCGCCAGGGGTAATGGGGAATGATGAGAACTTCCACTCACTAGGATCCCCCAGGGGTTCAATGGCCAAAGTGCTGCTGATGACTGGGCAGTTGGTTACACCCTGGGGCACCCTGGAGGCAGGGAAAAGGGAGAGCGGCGGGCTAGAAGGGGAAGGAGAGGCCAACTGTTGTCCCTCCAAGGCATGTTGATCCCCCTCTGAGGCAGCCAGGGTTAACCCTAAGGCCTCCACCTCTTGGGAGAGGAAGATGAGCCCGCTACCTGCTGCCACGTGGTTGCCCTTGTAGGCGGCAGGGTCAGCGGTCACCCTCACAGCGGAGGTGGGGATGGTGGGAGCATCCCCTGTGGACACTCCCTTTTGCAAGGACTCCAGGAGGGAGGCATTTACCCCTTCCGCAACTGCCGCGGCCACCTCAGCTGCCTCACGGTGCTGTGAAGCGTCTGGGGGCTCAGAGGGAGGGATGGCTCCAACGTCCACCCCTAGAGGCACAAGGAGGGTATCCTCCCCTTCACTAGGTGGGGTGGAACGTCGGGCTCATTTGCGGCACCTCCCCATGGCAACCTCCCAGCCCTCAGAGGAGGAGAGTTGGGCCCGATTAGGGGAAGAGCCAGGGGGTGAGGGCAGCGGTGGGAGGGTGAGGGAAGACGGGGGCTGGGCAGCTGGGGAAGGGGAAACCTCCCCCTGAGATAGGCCCTGTCCGAGTCCCATCTCCAACCCCACCGCCCTCTCCTCCGCAGGCCTGGCCTTGCGGCTTTTGGTGGTGGTGGCAGCAGCACCCGCATGCTCGTCTGGACCTTGTGGAGCCTGAGTGGGACTGACGACGGTCATGGTTGGAGGAGGGGCGACCCCAGGGTCTAGATCATCAGGGCCACCGGTGATGGTAAGGCCAGTGCCCTCCCGGGAGTCGGGGGTCCCGAGTGCATCTCCCGGGAGTCGGGCCAGAAGGCAATCCCTTCGGACATGCCCCATCACCCGACAGAGAAAACACCGGGCTTCCCCCAAGGTGTAATATACCCGGTACTGGGCCCCTTGATAGGGCACCAGAAATGACCCTTCTAGGGATTCTCCACCACACCCCGCCAGCAGGAGTTGGATTTGCACCTGCCGGCGGAAGGAAAGAACGTGGCGGAGGGTAGGGTCCTTGCAGCCCAAAGGAAAGGGACTAAGGACTGACAAGGGCCTTCCTAGGGTGGAGAGGAAAGACAATAGGGCAGCATTGGGGAGGAAGGGAGGAACGGAGGTAAAAACTACCCATACGCTCAGGTCCTCCAAAGGCTCGAGTGGGGCGTGGACTCCCCCCACCGCCAAACCCTTCTCCACTGCTTCTTGGGTGGCGGCCTCCGATGCCAGGAAGAATACCACCTTCCCGAATATCTTGGAGGCCGCCACCATGGTCGCGGCCCCACCACGCGTGCCAACGCCCGCACGTACATCTCCACGTGGGGCGAGGCCGACACCAGGAGGCAACGGATCCCGTGCCTCCTGGTCAGGGTGGGGAAGGGGCTGCGGCCATCGGGGATGGAATTCTGGTCAGCGGCTTTGGTGGATCGGGAGGCAGCAGGCGGGGGGGTGGTGGCTACCTGGGCGTACACCCTTGGGCCCAGGACACCGTTGCCCCCAGAGCTGGTGGAAGGAACAGGGGGACAGGAGAGAGGGGAAGCCGTGGCTGAGGCTGCGGCAGGGGGCTTAGCCTTCGCCACAGGAGGTTTTGCCTTCCAGGCGGGGCTTTTGCCCTTCTTGGTTCCCTGGCCCTTCCTGCCCTTCAGGGAGGCTTTCTTGGTGGTGACACTGGTGGCAGAAGGTGCCGTGGCAGGAGCGGTCGGGGTTCCGGAATCCCCATCCATGTCCACCGCCGTCGCTGTATGCGTGGGTGGCCCGGCGGCCTCAGAGGGTTCTGGGTTCATAGAGGCGGTGAGGGGGGTGGGCAAGAGGTGGCAGGGGCATTGCACGACTCCATTATGTTCATGGATGGATGGGGGGGGAGACAGGAACAGACAATTAGGGGAGACCAATAGTGCCGGGGGTGGAGCAAGGAGCAGGGAAGAGGGGGAAGAGGGAGGGGGAGAGAGGCTCACCACTCCCCCCACTAGGCTGGATGCGGGGCAAGAGGGCAGCAACGCACATAGGAGGAAGGGGGGGGTAAAGGAACAAGGGGTACAGCTCCCAGCACAGGATGGTAAGAGCGGCTCCTCCGGCTGCACTGGGAATGTGAGAGGGTCAATTATTTGAAAGACATGTGGGAAGTGAAGTGGTGCGTGGGGGAGGGTAACTAAAGGAGAGTGGGAGGCTCAGGTGCCAAACGAGATGACAGAGGGGAGCATAGGCACATGAGAAGAGGGGAGGGGAATGCAGGCTGTGAGGAGGGGCCTGCTCAAGGAAGAAGGGGGGGCAGCAAGACACTGCTGGGGGGGGGGGAGGAAACTAGTGTGTCCACGGGCTCCTGAGTGGCAGGCTCGCAGCACCAGCTGCAGGATCCACCAGAGCAAGGGAGGGGCGGGGAGGCAAGCAGTGGGGCCAAGGATGGAGATGGCCCCTGCAGCATCTGGGGCTGGGGAGGGAGCAGCAACAGCAGCAGCAGCAGAGATGCAGGGGAGACAGCGGGGAACAGAGGGAGCCACCCCTCAACCCCTGCACCCCACAAAAGCTGTGCCAGCTGCCACCTAGGGGCCCAGATGGCAGGAGGCCCCTCACAAACACTCACCCCCCCCAAACTTGTGGAGGTGAAGGAAGAACCCCAGGAGCTGCTGTAAAGCAGCCCCCTTACCTCCTCTACTCCAGAGGGCATAGCAGCAGCAGGAATGGTGAAGTCCAGGCCTGCAGTAGTGGGGAAAAAAGGGGCCAGGCAGTCCCCAAAAAGATGGAAAATCGGGGTCCCGCTCCCCCCACCAGGGTGAGGGCAGCAAAGGCCCCCTTCTCCACCCCCACACCTCCAGCAGCTCCTGCAGCCAGCTGAGGGGTGGGGGGGAAGGCTGCCTGCAAACTGAACAGGCAAAGAGAAGAGGGTACCTGGCCCAAAATGCAGCCAGGGCCTGCCTGCCACAACCCCAGTAGCCCCCCCCCACACCCCTCCCAAAAAGAGGGGAGGAGAGGAGTGCAGGGGGGAAAAAGCACAATAAGCCCAGACCAGCAGCCTGCTGTGCTCAGTGGAAGAGTGGTTCCTCTTTCCACCTCAAGATCAGGAGACAGAGTGGGTGCGTCCAGACTGGCAAGATTTTGCGCAAAAACTTGCCGCCTGTCTACACTGGCCGCGAGAATTTGCGCAAGAACACTGACTTTGTAATGTACAAAATCAGTGCTTCTTGCGCAAATACTTTGATGCTCCCGCTCAGGCATAAGCCCTCTTGCGCAAGAGGCCAGTGTAGACGGGAACGTTAATTTCTTGCGCAAGAAAGCCCGATGACTAAAATGGCCATCGGAGCTTTCTTGCGCAAGAGAGCGTCTATACTGGGCATGGATGCTTTTGCGCAAAGGCACATGCCAGTATAGATGCTCTCTTGCGGAAAAACTTTTCCGTTAAAAGTATTTGCGTGAAATCATGCCAGTCTAGACGCAGCCAGTAGGTGAAAGGGCTTGGTGGAAGGAGAGAGAGGCAGCTCTTGCAGAGAGTCAGCAATCCTGGCTCATTAGGGGCAGCTGGGACAGGGTGGCTGCAAAATCAATTAAGGCCCAGGGGAAACTAATTGGGGCTGCCTGGAGGCCTATTTAAGAACCCTCCCTGGGGGTGAGGGGAGAGAGTGAGTGTGAGCCTTGAAAAGCTGTGAAAGAGGGTGGAGAACTGAGGAGTTTGGAGAAAGACACAGGCACCTGAGAAGGAGATTAGGGGAACCAAAAGAGCAGCAAAGACTCCAAGGAGGCCACAGGCCCTGAACCAAGGTGAGTCAGCTATGTACTGTGACTCTTAGATTATGGGACAGTGGGCTGAGCAGGGGTTGGGGGCCCAGGAGTGGGACTGACCCTGCCACAGTATATAAATAATATCATGATCTTTTGTGAGCACAACCCACTTCTTTGCTGTGATCTCTCTGGTTTCACCTGCAAACACTTAAATCCTATTTTTAATACTTTTGTTAACAAACACAGTGTAAATGTAACGTGGGGAAGAGGAGCAACAACTGTGTACATTTCACATTGTGATAAAGGGCACATCTACACAGTAGGGCAGAAATTGAATTTAGCTACACAACTTCAGCTATATCAATTGGGACGCTGAAGTAGAAATAGCTTAGTTTGGGTTTTTTGCGCAGTCTCAACAGCAGAAAGTTGAAGGAGGAGCCTTCCTTTGACTTCCTTTACTCCTTATGAAATAGAGGTTACAGGAGTTGGAGTAAGAAGTCCTCCAGCTTGCCATTATTTCAAAATAATGGCTTGCTGTGAAGACACACACTGTGGTATTTTAGAATAATTTCAGTTATTCCAGAATAACGCTGCTTTGTAGACCTAGCCAAGGAGAGAAGGTTTATGAGCTTTCTGTGTGTAACTTTTATTCAGGGTAGGATGGATTTATCTGGAGCTTTGGTCCCTTTTGAGAGCTGTGCTCCTTGATGCTGTCAAGTCCCTGTTGAGCCCCTCTCTCCCCATCCTGAGCTGCTATCAGCATCCATGTTACTCTGCTGGGGAGCTGTTACCCCAGCTGTGCCTTTGCTAGGGGAGAGCAGAGCTGGCCCAGCAGGATAAGGTAGCGGGGTGCTCCAGAGGGCAGATTGATGGGCAGCTTAGTGGTATGATGAAAACACCAGTTGGCAGTCTCAGCGGGACCTCTGTAATCCAACCCGTCACACAGCCCTCGCACTTTTCCCCTCACACATTCAGCTTCAGATGCCCCCTAATGTCAGCAGAAGAGTAGTCTTGGGCATTCTTACAAATCAATGTAGCAATACAGCTGGCAGCCTCCTCCATGAGCTTTTTACATAAGTGTTCTAGGCCAGCCATATCCAGTGATAGGAGAGCAGGCACAGTGTTTTTGAACTGAACATCTGAAAATATAAATGAGGGAGCACATGAACTATGGTTCCATAACATCCTTTAGAACTTGCTTCAAAGTACTCCTATCGGTACTGAGGTTTTTCACTCTAGCAGGCAGAATAGAGGGATGTAACTAGCATCATAGTCACAGCTCCTACCTGTGTGGCCGTCTCAAAGTCCAAGGGTAGGCACATGGATTTCCATAACTGAGGAAGGATCATTCTGTCAGTCCTGAGGTGCAACCCATAAATGGGGGGGAAAAAATAAGGAAACAAGAAGTGAAAATACAATAATTCTGCAGCTATGCTGAGAATATAGGATAAAAACATGTGGGGGGAGGGGATTTCCCTCTTTTCCCTGCTGTGCAGTAATGAACAATCACTAATAATGAGTTTGCTTTGCTCAGCCCTTGTGGACCCATAGAGGATAGAATTCCACTTAGTCCATCATTTTCTCAAAGGGTACAAGGAGCCAAATATTCTGATGGTTTAAATTAAATGAGGTCAGCTCAGACTTCTCTGGTATTTTCACCCATTTATACCAGAAATAAATTTGGCACAAAGTATTTGTGCTTACAGCTCCTTCATGAATGACTGACACCGGAAGAGGGGTAGACTGATTGTACACTGTTAAAAGTGAGCAAATAGCACCTAAAGTCTTGTCTCAAATGATGATCTCTCTGGGTATGTCTATGCTACAAAGTTAATTGGAACTAACAGCTGTTAGTTCAAATTAACTTTAATAGCGGCTATACATGCAAACCGCTATTTTGAATTAATTCGAAATAGCGGAGCGCTTAATTCAAACTAGGTAAACCTCTTTCTATGAAGAGTAATGCCTAGTTCGATTAAGTAGTTCGAATTAAGGGCTGTGTAGCCACTTAATTCGAACTAGCTGGAGGCTAGCCCTTCCCAGGTTCCCCCTGGTGGCCACTCTGGGCCAAACCAGGAAAACTCTCCTCTCCTCCAGCCCTGGGGCCCTTAAAAGGGTAGACTCTGGCCAGATGGCACTTGCCAGAGTCAGCCCTGCCAGCAGTCTCTGCCCCTGACTCAGTGGCCCCAAGATGAGCCAGGCAGCCAGTGACAGCCAGCCATCCCCCAGGAGCCAGCCAGGGGCCAGCCAGGGGCCGTAGATGGCGTGTGCTCTCCTGGACTAGTGTGGCGGTCATGGACCTCATTGAGGTTTGGGGGCAGGCCCCCAACATCCATGATCTCTGCACAAGGAGGAGGAACGTGGCCATCTATGGCTGCATAGTGGCCACCATGGCCCAAAAGGGACACAAGCGCACCCATGAGCAGGTGGGCTTGAAAGTCAAAGAGCTGCAGCAGGCGTATGCCAGGGCCACCGGGGTGGCGCCACAGCAGGGGCTGCCATCTGCCCCTACTTCGCTGCCCTCGACCAACTCCTGGGAGGGAGGGGGGGTGGTCCGTGCCAGCCTGGGAGGCAGCGAGCCAGGACCGGAGGGCCCTGACCCGGGCTCACCGGAGGGGCCACTGCCAGCTGTTCCGGCACCGGAGTCGGCAGGGTCGTCCAGGGAGGCCATACTGGGTAAGTGCCAGCACTGTCCCCTGCCCGGGGGGGAGGCAGGGAGGGAGACCAGGGACTGCACACGTGGGCCATGCCTCCCACGGATCACGCAGCCACCTGTGCATATGAGCATGTGCCATGCCACCCTTGGGCAGGTGGCTTCAGCTGCGTGACACCCAGGGGCTGTGACCCAATAGGCACGTGTGTGTGAAGAGACCTGACACGCTCCCGACCCCGGGGCAGGACCCAGCAGGACACCCTGCCTTCACACATCCCCTCTACACAGAGGCAGGGGACATCTCCCCCCCGCCCTGGCCACACTATACACGGCACAGGGGTATGGGTGTGGTCTTGGGGCAGCTCCCAGTCCCGGGGAGAGCCAGACATCCTGACCATGGCCTCTGTGCAAGCACAGTGGCTCTGACGGTGCAGGGCATGGTTGCCCTCATGTTGCGGGGGGGCTGGGCATCATCCACTGTGTCCCCAGGGAGAACTGACCACTTCTTTTCTTTCTCTACAGCTGCACTAGCTGCTCATGCAGGGTGCACCACCCCACCCGGGATATGCTCCCACACCCACGGCCTGCTCTGGACCACCACCACGGAGCAGGAGTACTAGGACCAGCACCTGGGGTCCCTGCAAGCCCTGAACCGCACCGTCGAGGCATGTATGCGGAAGACCTGCAGCTCTGCCGGGAGCAGCTTGCAGAGGACCGAGCGAGGAACTGTCACCTGCAGGCCCTGCTGCAGAGCATGGGGCCCTGTGTCGGTCCTGCACCTGCTGCCCTCCCAACAAGTGTCCCTCCTCCCACTCCTGCACCCTTCCCACCTCTTCCTCCACACCCTCCTTCTCAATCTCCATGCCCCCCACCTCAACCTCTGCACCCTCCACTCATCCTTCCTCCCCCCCCCCCCCGAGGATGCCGAGGTCCCCTCCCTTGCTGTGCTGGGAGGCAGTTGGCCTGGCAAGACCCCCACCCTTGATCCCTGAGCTTTCCCTTCCTCTTGCTTCCCCCTTCCAGCTCCCTCCTCCCAGTTTTCCCCCTCCCCTTTCCCAGCCTCTCTCCTGCCCTCTCCCACCTCCTTTCCCCCATCTACCCCTAGTTTCATTCCCCCTCCCCAGTTGTGTTGAATAAAGAGTTGTTGTTCTTGAAAACACATGGTTTTTCTCCCCCCCCCCCAATCAGGAAGGGGGGGGGCGAGGGAAGGGTAAGTGGAAGGACGAGGGGGAGGAATGGGGCACAAGCCCCCGGTGGGGCAGACCGGGGAGACTGTTAGTGCTCCTCAGGGTGGAAGCTCTCCTGCAGGGCCCTCGGGATCCTGACATCCCCTCGATGGACCTCCTGGATGGCAGCATGCAGCCAGGCTGATGGCAATGACCCCATGAGATGCACCAGCATGCCCATGTTGCAGAGTGCCGTGGTGTCCTAAGTGAGGGCAAGCAGAGCACTCCAAGACACGAATGCTTTGCTGTCCCTCATCAAGGTGGACCAGCAAGCAGAGAAACCTGAACTCTGTCCAAGATGGGGGGTCGGGTCCCTTTAAGCAGGCTAGCCGAGGGCTGTGAGGCAGCAGCCCCACACACTAAGTCTGACCTTGATGCCCTTTTGGCACTGGTTCTGGCCAGCCTTACCTTTGATTCAGGGTCCACTCAATGTGGATGTGCATTTTGAATTAGCAAAACACTAATTTGAATTAGTTTTTGGGTCTAGATGTGTTATTTCAAATTAATTAATTTGAAATAAGTTAGTTCCAATTAGCGCTGTAGTGTAGACATGCCCTCTTATACCACAAGCCTCAATTTGCCCATTATCAACAACAAAAAGCCAAAAGGGAAAGGCAATAGAGAAACCACTTAACCTGTGCCATCTTCAGAATGTTCACTGACAGGGCCAGCCTTAGACCAATTTGTCCAATTCCCCCAAATGGGGTCCCCCGCCTAAAGGGGCCCCGTGCCCTGCAGTGGGCCGGGCACTATGGGTGGCAAGTTAATATTCAGAGCCGGGGTCCTGCTCCAGCAATATGTGGAGTTGGGTCTCTCCCCTAGCTCTGCTTGGAGCGGGTCCCAGCACCACCTGCGCATCATCCCACCCCACCCCCAGAGTGTGTCCCGCCCCAGACCATCCCCGCTGTGCAGGGCTCTCAGTGCGGCTCCCCCTCGCTGGCGCGTGCTGCTGCTGCCATGCGTGGCATTTGCAAGTGAGCAGGGAGGACACCCAGACGTGATGTCACAGCCTGGGCCTTTAAAACTCCTCGGAGGCACATTGCGCTGCTTGGCCTAGCTCTGGGTTCGGAGTCCGTGTGCCCAAGCATAGACTCCGGCTCTGCAAAGTGGAAGGTAGGGGAGGGGGAAAACTAGGGGGAAGGGGCTTGTGGGGAGGGCGGGAGAGGAAGGGGCTTGTGAGGGGGGGGAGAAGGGGGGGAGAGGAAGGGGCTTGTGCAGAGGGGGAAGAAAGGGGAAGGCACCAAGAGACAGGGTGGAGGAGAGACAAATGCCAGGGGCCCAAGTGGAGACAATGAGGAAAAGGACAGGAGGGGAGGTGTCAGTGGGAGGGGGGACAGGGTGATAGGAGAGGAGAGGGGAAGGGCATTGGGGGCTAGAGAGGGGAGGGGGAGGTGCTGGGAGAAGGCTTGAAAGAAGGGGTGGGCATGAGAAATGTGGGGATGGAACAAGTCATGTGTGAGGGCACAGAGGGGCAGGAGGGGAAGGGGTGCAGAGAGTGGTGAGGGGGTGGGCATTGGGAAAAAGAGGGCAAAGGGGGCAGGGGCAGTAAGGGAAGGGGGAGGCACCAGGAGGGTGCAGGGCTAAGGGAGGGTGCAGGTGCCAGGGGATTCTGGGGTGAAGCAGAAGGGCAGACACCTGCAGGGGAGGGACCAGCCCCAGAGGAGAGAGGCAGGGCAGGTGTGTAGAAGGAGGTGTTGGCAGAGGGGATGAGGAGGGGTAGCTCACATGATCAGAGTGGGGCTACTGGAGGAGTGGGCACAGGGAGGAGAGAAGGACTGGTGGAGGGGGGCAGGTCGCAGGAGGGCTGAGGGCAGTGAGAAGGGCAGGAGTCAGGATAGCAGAGGAGGGTGAGGCACCAGGGGAGCTGATGGAGCAAGGGGAGAAGACATGGCAGCAGAGAGAAAAGGTAAAGGTTTATAAAATATTTATTAACTTGGGTGCCACAGTGGCCCGTCCAAACAAGCCCCATGAACTCAGTACTGGTGCACAACACAAAATCCATTCTGCTCATGGGAGGAAACTCTTAGGCTATGTCTACACTGGTGGCGGCTTCTTGTGCAAGAATATCTTGCGCAAGGGTTCTTGTGCAAGAAGTCTTGCGCAAGAACACTTCCACACTGCCATGTGTGAGCTGTGCTTTTGCGCAAGAGCAACCATGGCAGTGTGGACGCTTTCTTGAGCAAGAAAGCTCCAAT
Source organism: Pelochelys cantorii (assembly GCA_032595735.1). Classification (NCBI taxonomy): domain Eukaryota; kingdom Metazoa; phylum Chordata; order Testudines; family Trionychidae; genus Pelochelys; species Pelochelys cantorii. Next base: position 31,235,452 of record CM064340.1, read on the forward strand.
AGCCATTTTAGCCATAGGGGTTTCTTGTGCAAGAAATCCCTGCCGAACATCCACACTGCCCTTTTGCACAAGAGAGCTTACACCTGTTAGAAAAGAGCGTAGCTCTTGTGCAAGATGCCCTCTCTTACCACGCCGTACTGTAAATTTCCTTGCGCAAGAGCAAGTGAGCAGTGTGGCTGCTCTGTGGGTTCTTGCACAAGAACGGCTGTACTTGCGTAAGAAGCTGCGAGTGTAGACAAAGCTGTGAGCACCTGCAGGCCCTGGTGGACTGATTGCTGCCTTCTGCTGCTCCAGTCCCTACAGCCGCCCCAGCTATCGCTCCTCCTCCCATCCCTGCTCCCCCTCCTTCCCTCCTGCCCCACCCTCCATACCCACTCCCCCCTGGGAACGCCGAGGCCCCCGCACCTGCAGTGCTGTGAGATGGGAGGGCCAGCAAGACCCCCAACCCTGAGCTTCCCCTCCCCATTCCTCCCCTTGCCTCCCCCTTCCAGCTCCCTCCTCCCAGGTTTCCCCCATCCCCTCTCCTGTCCTCATTCCCCCTCTCCCCCCACCCCAGTTATGTTAAATAAAGAGAGTTTTTTTGTGGCAACAGGTTTTTTTATTGTATATCAGGAAGGGGGGTTAGGGAGGGGAAAGGGGAAGGAGGTGGGGGTGGAATGTAAGGCACAAGGCCCCAGTGGGGCATGCCAAGGGGACTTCAGTGCTCGTCCACCTGGAAGCTCTCCCGCAGGGCTTCCCGGATGTGGACAGCCCCCCGAAGGGTCTCCCAGATGGCAGCCGTGCGGGGCTATGCATACTGGCCAGCCATGCGGTCAGCCTCTGCCATCCAGCCTGGCAGGAAAGCCTCCCCCTTCCTCTCACATAAATTGTGGAGCACACAGCATGCTGCCACCACGTGCGGAATATTGTGCTGGGAGAGGTCGAGGTGGGTGAGGAGGCATCTAAATCAGGCTTTCAGTCGGCCGAAGGCCCCCTTGACCACAGTGCGGGCCCTGCTGAGCCTGGCATTGAAGGCCTGCCAGAAGGGGTTGAGGTGTCCCGTGTAGGGCTTCATCAGCCAGGGCTGTAGGGGGTAGGCCACATCCCCCAGCAGGCACAATGGCATGTCCACGTCCCCGAGCCTGATGTGGCAGTCGGGGAAGAAAGTCCCGGCGTGCAGCCTCTGGCACACGGAGGATTTGCGGTATACTCGCGCGTCGTGTGCCTTCCTGGACCAGCCCACATTGATGTCCGTGAACTGGCCCTGGTGGTCAGACACGGCCTGCAGGATCACGGAGAATCCTGTTGATGTAGAGGAAGGCCTGGTGGTCCAGGGCACGGATGGGGATGTGCATCCCATCGATTGCCCCCCCCCCCCGCAGTTGGGGAAGCCCAGGGCGCCAAACCTCTGGATGACCACGTCCAGGTCGGTGAGGCGGATGACTCTGCGGAGCAGCACCCTGTTGATGGCCTTGACCACCTGCAGAGAGAGACACAAAACCGAGGGTCACTGGGGTGCCCGGGTGGCTGAGAGTGTTCGTTCCCCACCACTGCCCCACGCCCCACTCCCAGAAGCAACCGCTGCTGCAATCCTGGCCACCGCGGGTGGCCTGTAGTGCAGCTGGGACAGACCGAACCCTCCCGGGGTGGGCACTTAAAACACCTCCTCCCTGTTTTCCCTGGGGCAGCCCATGTCCTCCTTGCAGCCACCCCTCCTGGCCCAGTGGCCGGTGAGTGCCATACCTGCATGAACACGGCTCCGACGGTGGATCTCCCCATGCCAAACTGGTTCCCCACGGATCAGTAGCTATCCAGCGTGGCGAGCTTCCAGAGGGCGATGGCCACCTGCTTGTGGAGGGGAATGGGGGGCCTCATGAGTGTGTCCCGTTGCCACAGAGCAGGGGCGAGCCACTCGCAGAGCTCAAGGAAGGTGTCCTTCTTCATCCTGAAGTTCTGGGTCCACTGTTGGTCTCCCCAGCGCTCCAGGACAATGTGGTCCCACCAGTTGCTGCTGGTGTCCAGACGCCAGATGTGGTGGGGCATGCTGACATCCGGGTGCTGCTCCTCCACGGCCCCCAGGAGGGGCAGGGGGAGGGCCAGGGGGGCTGGCCTGCAGCAGAAGGTGCCAGGCAGCCTCCAGCAATTGCTGCCAGGCTTGCAGGAAGATGTTCAACATGAGCACCAGAGTGCCCAGGGGCGGCTCTGGCTCCATGGTGCCGAGTGCTGTGGTGTCCCAAATGAGAGCGACCAAAGCAGGCAGAGAGGAAAACACTTTGCTGTCCCTCAGCGAGGTAGGCAAGCAAGCAGGAAAGCTGAGAACCGGCTGTCCAGGGGGGTCCCTTTAAGCACGAGCCTCAGATAGCCTCAGACAGCAGCCACACAAAGTATCTACTGACCTGATGCCCTGCTGGAACCGGTTTCAGCTGCCCTTAAATGTGATCCAGAGTCCAATCAGTGTGGATGTGCTATTTCGAAATAGCAAAACGCTATTTCGAATTAGTTTTTGTGTCTAGATGCGTTATTTTGCATTAGCCTATTTCAAAATAACTAATTCAAAATAAGTTAATTCGAAATAGCGCTGTAGTGTAGACATACCCTCTCTCTGCCATTTTTCACATTCTCTTCCTTAGAAAAATGCAAACTCAGTAATGGATGAATTAAATCACAAAGCTGCCATCTTCTGAAGTGGGCAGTTTATTTAAGCCTTTTCTGGTCAGAGAACTAGCACTCTCCCAGGCTCCCATGACTTACCATTTGCATTACAGCAACCTCTGTCCACACTGGTCACACCCTCTTCTATTCTATACAAAACACAACTGCCTGTTGCTCCTTCCTTCAGTGAAATCCCTCCCTTGTGCACCCCATCAACTTCTCACTTTGGGCATGTCTACCCAGCAGCGTTATTTCCAAATAACAGAGTGCGCATCTACACAGCAAGCCCGTTATTCCGAAGTACTCAAAGTACTTGTCTTACTTCTGTAATCCTCATTTCACGAGGCGTAAGGGAAGCCAAAGGAAGAGTATTCTCTCTTTAATTTTCTGCTGTGTAGACAGCACTAAAAATCAAGTTAAGCTACTTCAACTTCAGCTACGCAATTAATGTAGCTGAATTATCCTGTAGTGTAGATGTACCCTTTGTGTCTTTTTCTCTTCCGTGCTCTAAATAACTCAGCCCTATTCTGCTCCTTCACTTGGTCTTTTATCACACTGTCCTGACCCCTCTACTCTGTTACTGTTCCATACTTTCTTTGTCCTCTTCCTCTAGAATTGTCTCATTGTTCCTCCAAACGTCCCTCTGTGCATGGAACCTCTCTATGGAGGTACACAATGCCACTTGCATTCACTACCTACTATAGACAAATTCAGGACATGTCATCGCTAGATCTGGAAGGTGCAATTTCCATCTCAGGTAGTCATGTTGCTCTGGCTCTGTTCCAGCTAGTGTGCCGTGGCAGGGGCTAGCTGCTGGAGTATGTGCCTTGTTTCTTGGACAGGATCTAACTTTGTACTTAGAGAAATTCATGAGATCATACTTGAGGAAATTACATCTTCAGGCTCCAGTATAGACATAGTCGAAGACATATAGTCATTGTGTTTAAACAATGACTAGCCTTGCCAGTTAATTATCTACTGTCCATGCCCTTTCCTTCCCATCGGATGAACTGGGTTTTACCCTCCAAAGCTCACGATACTATATGTTTTTGTTATATTCTAAGGTGCCACAGAACTATTCGTTATTTTTAACCTTTCAGACAGTGTGTCAATCTAGGATGCTTTCATGTAGAAAAAGGATTTGTGGCCATCTCTGTTTTTCAAACCATGTATGGTTTCAGCTTAGGTGGAATACTATAGAAGTACATAGCTCAATTTCGGGTAAGAGGGGAAAATTTCAGTCAGCTATTTTTCTGAAGCTACAAAGAAAATGACACCAGTCAAGGATTATTATTGGTCAAAATAATTCCCTGGTATTTCAGCCTATCTGGGAAAGTGCTTGTGAATCTTTCGCCACAAAATACAAAGGTCTGCCCTCAGCTAGCACTCATCTGCAAACTTTACAGCTCCATGGGCTCTTCTGCTTGGCTGTGAAATCGGTGCTTATCTGCTACTGTGAAGACTGAGTTGGCTTTCCTAGTGATGTGATGTGATGTGAACTGGTGCATTTCTCACTTATTACATCTCTTAAATTCAGTTAGTGCCCCTTATACTATGGGATACCAATGCAATATCTGAAGTGAAGAGAGAAACTTTCTAACAGCCCTTTCTTGTTCATACCTCTTAACATTTTCTTACTGAGAGCACCTGTTCTGAATTTAAATTCTCTTCATAGCAAGTGTCACAAATCAGCAGTTGTTAGAATGCATTATGAAGAAATAAACATTTATCAAATTGCCTTTTGAGAAGGTGAATAATTTAGCTAGAACATTCCAACAACAACAAAACTATGCTGCTGACTGACAATTTATTTTATTCCTCTGAGATGCAAGGAGTCGTTGCATGCTGAGTGAATATTGATCAGCTATACACAGATAAATGAAATTTCATTTATAATTCTTGGGTTGCTCACTTGTCACCAATTAAAACTGAAGAGCATGGCCATGCACAAGAAATATTAATTAACACTCTGTGGTTGTTGATTGTATGCTGACCCAAAAGACTGTAAACTAACTCACCCGTTAAAAGCAAGTCTAGCCTCTTTTCAATGCAAAAGTGTTTCCCTGGCTCATGTCAGTCTCTTTTTGGCACAGTTCGGGGGTATCTCAACTTCTTGGCTTTGGACCAGGTGTATAAGCCATTCCCTCCTTTCTACCTCTCCCCTATTTAATGTCTCTGGTCAGTTTCTTTCTCTCTTGGGCTCTTTTTTGCCCCTGAGCCTTAGTTGAATATACCATCCCGTTCTGGTTATCTTAATTAAAGCCAACTTTTTTTTTGGTTCTTTGGATTAACAGTCTCAAAAATCACAGGAGTCTTATCTGGGAAAATTATCATTTTTAAATGATCTGGCTAACGTTCACTGGAAGAAGAAAGAATAAATGGAGGGATGGAAGCTAAGCAATAGGAATGATCTACAACAGCTGTCCTAGTGAAAGCTAGGATCTTTGTCTTCTTGCCTTTCCTTGAGATTTTGAGATTCTAGAAAAGACTTGTAAAACACAGGATAGAAAATAAACATAGTGCTGAGCCAGGATATTTGGGACCAGATTCCGTTCTCTGTTACTCTGGCATAAAACCAGAGTAATTCTGCCGAAAGCCATTTACGCCAGTGTAACAGAGATCAGAATCCGGACCTTGATTTGGAAACATGTCAGCATTTTGGAAACATTTTGGAAACATGGCAGCATTAAAAATCCTGACATTTACAGTAGCTTGGGGCTATGAAAATATTGACTCAGCAACAGAACTGTTTTTCATAGAGCAGGGATTGTTTACTGGTTTCTGGTCTGTTGCTTCAGGCTCTACAGCAGACTGCTAACAAGGAAGGAGCAAAGCCATTGGAAACCAAACATGCATTAGTATGGTACATTGCTGAAGGAGTCAAATGCATTGCTTAACACTTGCTAAGACTTGTTACGGCTTTCTGATGATATCTTCTGCCGCCAGATAACTTGTCAAGAAACTAATATTGCTGCCTAAGAGTTTGTACCATAAGTTGCACTAATACTGAGGAGGGAAAGGAGAACCCTGATTTATGCACTGTGATGTCCTGTTAAATGAACATTGATTAAGTGTAGAAGCCGCATGCACCCAATGGGAAAATATAATGACATTCAGAGCATTTAAACAATGAAAATATTGTTGGGCAGAATACCCAAGCATTTCACAGTGCTGTAATGTACATGGAAGCTGAGCTATATAAAACAAAAGTAGGACACTTAGGCTATGTCTACACTGCAGGCTTCTTGCGCAAAAACTGTTTTGCGCAAGAGTTCTTGTGCAAAAGGTCTTCCACAAGAGCGCATCCACACTGCCATGTGCTTTTGCACAAGAGCGTCCATGGCAGTGTGGATGCTCTCTTGCGCAAGAAAGCTCTGATGGCCATTTTAGCCATAAGGCTTTCTTGCGCAAGAAATTCATGTTACCTGTCTACACTGCCTTCTTGTGGAAGAGCTCTTGTGCAAGAGGGCTTAATCCTCGTGGGGAGAGGAATAACTCTTCCAGAAGAAGCCCTATTTTCTGATGCTGTACTGTAAATTTACTTGCACAAGAACGCGCGTGCAGTGTAGATGCTCTGCAAGTTTTTGCACAAGAACAGCTGTTCTTGCGCAAAAAGCCTGCAGTGTAGACGTAGCCTTAGGGTATGTCTAGACTGCATGCTTCTTTTGAAAGAAGTTTTTTTGAAAGAATCTTTCGAAAAAGCTTCTTTCAAAAGAGAACGTCTAGACTCCTTAAAGAGGATCGAAAAAGCGATCCTCTTTTTCAAGAAGAGAAGGTCCATATTGCCTGGATGCTCTGTCAAAAAAAGGGCACCCGGAACCACTTCTGGCAGGGCATGGGGGCAGCATTTACTTCCGGGTGCTGCTGCATGCCCTTTGCAGAGATGCATGCTTAAAGGGACCCCCCTGGACAGCCGTTCCTCTTCTGCTGAAGCTGGCTTGCCTACCTCTCAGAGGGACAGCAAAGCTTCTGCAGTGCTTGCTTTGCTTTGGTTGCCCTGCTTTCGGGGACACCACAGCAGTTTGTTTTTTGGTTGGTTTTTGTGCTTTTGAAACTGTTTTTTGCCATGGAGCTGGAGCTGCCCCTGGTCCCACATTGTAATTCTTGAAGTTCTGCTGCATCTGCATGCCACCATCATGATGCTCGTGCCACATCTGGACTCAGAACCCAGCCTTGAGCCCCTTGCTCGTGCTGCAGCACCAATGGCCTTGCCACCTAATTTCTTCCTGGAGAGGCAATTTGGAGGCTGGTGGGACCATCTCGTCATGGAGCGGTGGGACAGCCAGCATTGGATCCGAAACTTCCAAATGCAGAAGGCCGCATTCCAGGAGTTGTGTACCTGGCTTGCCCCCGCCCTGCAATGACAGGACACCCACCTGTGGCCCACCATCCCCCTGGAGAAGAGGGTTGCTATTGTCCTCTGGAAGCTGGCCACCCCGACAGCTACCGTTTGGTGGGACACCAGTTTGGTGTGGGGAGATCTACTGTTGGCGCCATCTTGATGGAGGTAAGTCACTCTAGGTGGACAGTCCCTGCAGGGTTGGAGGGCTGGAAAAGGGGGACTTGTCAGGAAAGGACAGAGGGAGTGGGTGATGAAGTGGGAGTTGGGGGGGGGCTCCTGGCCTCACCGTGCCCTGATGCTTCAGGGGCCGCGTGAGAAGGGGCTCCTGGGCTCTTGGCTGGGTGTAGTGGGGGGTGGGGGGGGGCACCTCCCAAGGACTCAGGCACCCCCTCTAACTTCCTATTCTGTGTGTTTCTATGTGTCTATTTCTGCAGGTAGTGAGAGCCAGCAACTCAGAGCTGCTGAACAGGATTGTCCGCCTCGGAGACCTGGACACCATCGTGGCCGGCTTTGCTGGGCTGGGATTCCTGAACTGTGGAGGAGCACTCGATGGGACTCACATCCCGATCCACGCACCGCCCCATTGAGCAGCCCCGTACACGAACAGAAAGGGCTACTTCTCTATGGTGCTGCAGGCCCTAGTCGACCACCAGGGAAAGTTTACAGACATTTGTGTTGGGTGGTCAGGCCAGGCACATGATGCCTGCATCTTCAGAAATTCCTACCTGTACTGTAGGCACAGGTTGCAGGCTGGAACATACTTCCCGCAACAGAACTTTGCGATTGGGGACGTGGAGATGCCAATGTGCACCGTGGCCAATGTGGCGTACGCAATATCCCTGTCATGGTGGCAGCTACAGTGGGTACCCAGGTGTAGGACAGGGGCCTGGAGCAGCTTGGCTCTCCCAGGGCCCCCACCCACCCACCACCTGCCCGTGGCAGCACTGTCTGCGGGAGCGATTGTTGTGTTGCACATGACACTTGGTGGTCTGTGTGGTGTCATGCATGTGCCCTTGTGTCCAGCCTGCTTCCTGCAGTTCCTGGCGTGGGGAAGAGAGCCCTCCTTGAGGTCAGACATGTGAAGGGCCCCCCCCAGGCTGTGAGCAGCTGCCCATGTGTGCCCTGGAACTGCATGTGCTTGCACATGCACGGAGAGCTGCAAGCTGTCCAGACAGAGCATGACATGTGAGGATTGGGCTGCATCTCCTGTGCTCCCACCTCCCCCATCCTGTGTGTGTGACAACCTCACCGCACTCACCTGATGTTTCCTCCCCAGGATCAGAAGATGCCTGGGAGGCCTCCTGGGTCTCGGGGACCGGCTCCAGGGTGAGGCTGACAACAGCCCTGTTGGGGCTCTCCTCCTTGTCCTGGAGCTGCTAGTCTTCGGGGTTGTCCTCATCCACCTCCTGGAAGTGCTGGACAGTTGTCTGCAACCCAGACTCGACGAGCACCCATGCAGAGAGGGGTTCCCCACCCCCCAGGATTCTGTCCAGCTCCTGATAGTAGGGGCAATACTGAGGCGCTTCCCCGGAGGTGGAGCTGCGCTCATGGGCCCTGGCATACCCCTGCCTAAGTTCTTTCACCTTGGCCTGCACTTGGTCCAAGGTTTGTGTTGGAACTGAAAGTTTTATTCTTTTTATACTGGTATTTTAGGTTTAGTAATATAGTCATGTAAGGTAATATATAATCATATTTAAGAATGTAGTAAGTCAAATCCTTTAGTTAAGTATATACCTCCTATATTTCCTTGTTCTAAAGTTTTAGTAAGTAAAGAGACAGGATCTCATATTGTGTCTATGTTAGTGAGATTAGAAATATTGAAGGCCTGGGCCTTCGATGTGAATTGTTTTGATTTTGCTTTTGCTTAATATAAAACAGTACTGTTTATTTTTGAAGGATTTTGTGAAAGACTGTTTGTGTGAATGAGATATGGTGTGAAGATCATCGCTAGAGCCAGATGGTCAAAAGAGAAGGGGGGCAATGCGGGTGAAGACAAACTGTAAAAGACAGACTGCAAAGACATATTGGCGTCAGAGGAACCACCAGTGCGTACCCATAATAAGGAGGGATTGGGGTATTGGCAGACTGACGAGCCTTGAAGCAAGCGAGCACCCCCAAAAGATGATTGATTACAGGATGAGCCTTGGAAAATGTTTTGGGAACACTGACATAAAAAAGATAACGTTCCGGTCACAGAATGACACAGCGGAATACATTGATTTCAACAGAGAAAAGGAGTATAAAAGCAGGGTGCTTTGCTATGGAACTTTGGGTTCGTCTTGCCAGCCACCAATTCCAGAGGAGCATCAGATCAATTGACTGACAAAGGCCCTGCTCCCCCCTATGTTCAATCTAGCTGGCCACTAGATTGATACAGAATCTGGTCTGGTAACTATGACATCGTCTGGTGGGGCTGTGTATGCGTAATGTTTTGTGTGTGTGTGATTGAAAAGCATATGCAACTGTTGTATTCTCAATAAACACGGTGTACTGCCTTTTCCCCTATAAAAGATCTCGTGTGCTTTGTTTAAGCATAACATTTGGGGGTGATGGCCTTTCTTTGCCAGCCTCTCGGCCATCTGGCCGTAAATGTCTGCATTCCGGCATTGGGAATGTAGAGCCTGCAGGGATTCCTCCTCTCCCCGAAGTTCCAGTAGTGTCAGGACCTCAGGCCCTGACCAGGCTGGAGCTCGCCTCTTTGTGCCCCTGGATGGGTCTTGGGATGGCTCCTTGGAAGGATCTTGGGGGTCTTGTGTTTGTGCCAGACTTCCTTGGCAGAAATGCAGGGAGAGCCGTGTGGTCAGTGGCTTGCTCTGGCTGGCTTCCTGCCACAATGGCTGCCCAGGGTGCCTGTGCCTTTAAGACAGGGCAACAGATAGGAACAATAGAGGTTTTTTTGTGCAGATGGAGTGTCCACCAGGGCTTTTTCCTGGAGGCCTCTTTTTTTAAAGCCCCCCTGCGTCCACACACGCCTTTTTTCAAAAGATCTCTTTCGAAAAAGGCATTCTTCCTCGTAAAATCAGGTTTACCGCTGTTGACAAAACCGCCGCATTCTTTTGATTTACTTTTGAAAGGATGCGGCAGCAGTCTAGACTCAGGTGAAGTTTTTTTGAAAAAAAGCAATTGTTTTTGAAAAAACTGCATAGTCTAGACACACCCTTACTGTTGTTTACCATGTGTGTGCATTGTTGCTACCTTCTCATTAGAAAGAGAATAGTGAAAAACCTGGAAAATGTGCCTTAACATTTTTTTTGAAATAGAGCTTGTTCAACAAACCCTGCCAGACTATGGAAATGCTGAAATATATCATCACAATAATTCCCTTCAGGGGTACTCTGAGCTCAAGTACTTTTGAGGTATCCAGTTGGGGTCCAGCCATTGAAATACAGTGAGTTTCCATCTGACATTGCTGTACAAAGGGGCACACTGAAGAAAGTGCAGATTGGAATCCTGTGGAGAAACAGCAACAAAGTGCCATCCAAGCAAAGCATGGGAGAGATCTGACAGGGAATTCAGAGGTCTCCATGTCTGTCAGAGCCATCAGAGGGAGAAGCTAACCAGGGAATGTGCATTGGCCCTTACGTGGGGAGTTTTCATCCCGCCCTGCCAGTGCGCTCCTCGCAGAGCGGGGGCAGGGCAAAGAGGCCCTGATTGGCCTGGGGGCAGGGGGAGCGTGCGAAGCCTCCTCCTGCCCTGCCAGGAGCATGTGGCACTTCTAAGCATTGTGTGCTCCTTGCAGGGTGGGGGCAGGACGAAGGAAACTTTGTGCACTCCCCCAACCCTGAGGCCCAGATTGGCCTGGGGGTAGGGGAGTGCGCAAAGCCTCCTCCTGCCCTGCCAGGAGCACGTGGTATTCCTAAGGGCCGTGCACTCCTGGCAGGGCGGGGGCAGGGTGGAGAAAATTTCACACACTCCCCTCGCCCCCAGGCCAATCAGGGACCGGGGGGGGGGGTGGGGGAACGTGCAAAGTCTCCTCCCGCCCTGCCAAGAGTCTGCAGTGCTTCTAACCACTGTGAGCTCCTGGCAGGGCAGAGGAGATTTCCTGCTCTTCCCATAGCCTCCAGGCCCTAATTGGCCTTGGGGCGAGGGAATGGCAGGGCCTCCACAAGCCAGATCAACCTGCTTGTCCAGCCGAATCCGGCCAGTTGAGGCCCTTTTGCCCACCCCTACAATAGAGGGTAGTATGGAGCTTCTAGAAGCAATAATCCTGCCTTGGGTTGCCTAGTGTGCAGGGGGAGACTTGACAAATTGCAACATCTTTTAGGAAGAGACATGCTGCTCTTTTGGTGACTGGCCCAGTGCAAAAGGAGACTGGTCACTGGTGCTGGTTCCTCCCTGCCCAGTTTTCAGTGCCATGGACCCTAAGTGAGCAATTCTTTGTGGCTGCCAAATGCAGTGGACTGTATTAATAAGAGGCAACTTGGCATACAAAGGAGCTGAAGTTTGAGCGCGTATTTGAGCCCTGCCCACCTATGTAAGAGACAGTCACAAACTGTCCCTTTTGGAGCAGACCTGTGAGTTCTCTTCTGGATAATTGACATCCCACACGAAGACGGATTACAAGCAATTAGAAACACTATCCCAGAGGATACTACTGCCAGTCTGGTAGCAGACCTGTGTAACTTTGTTCTCACCCACAATTATTTCCAATTTGGTGACAACTTATACCTCCAGATCAGCGGCACAGCCATGGGTACCCACATGGCCCCACAGTACGCTAACATCTTTATGGCTGACTTAGAACAACATTTCCTCAGATCCCGTCCCCTTTCACCCCTTCTCTACTTACGCTACATCGATGACATCTTTATGATCTGGACCCATGGCCAAGAAACACTGGATAGATTCCACAGAGACTTTAACAACCTACATCCCACCATCAATCTCAGCCTGGACCATTCTACACGAGAGATCCATTTCCTGGACACCACAGTACAAATCACCAATGGTAAATTAGACACCACTCTCTACAGAAAACCCACTGACTCCTACAGTTACCTACATGCCTCCAGCTCCCATTCAGAGCACACCATACGATCCATTGTCTATAGCCAAGCCCTTAGATACAATCGCATCTGCTCTAATCCCACTGACAGAGACCAGAAACTTCAAGATCTCTACCAAGCATTTATAAACCTCAATTACCCACCCAGAGAAATAAAAAAACAAATTGAAAGAGCCAGACGAATACCTAGAAACCATCTACTTCAAGACAGACCCAGGAAAACCAACAATAGAACACCACTTGTCATAACCTATAGCCCCCAACTTAAACTCGTCCAACGCATTATCAATAAACTACAACCTATACTGGAACAGGATACTACACTCCGAGAGGCTCTGGGAGACAGACCCATAGTCTCCTATAGACAACCACCTAACTTCAGGATGATTCTTACCAACAACCACAGGACACATCACACTAATACCAACTCTGGAACTTTCCCTTGCAACAAACCCCGGTGCCAGCTTTGTCCACATATTTACTCTGCTGACACCATTGTTGGACCTAACCATGCCAGTTACAAGAACAAGAACACATATTCCTGTTCATCCAGAAATATAATTTATGCCATCATGTGCCTAAAGTGTCTGTCTGCCATGTACATTGGACAAACGTCTCAGACACTTCGCCAAAGAATCAATGCACACAAAACAGACATAAGACTCTCTCACAGCGAGAAAGCTGTTGCCTGCCATTTCAGCCAGACTGGTCACTCCCTCAATACCCTTAAAACATGCAGACTTAACTCCAGACTTCAACGAGAAGCTTCAGAATTGTCATTCATGCTTAAATTTGACACTTTCTGTATGGGTTTAAACAAAGTCTCTAATTATCTCACCCATTACAAAGATAGCTTCCCCAATTATCACCCCTAATGTCATTACCTCACAGAAACTTCCCCTATTATCACCCCTATGTCATTACCTTACAGAAACTAACCTTCCCCCCTCAGCCCCACTCTGTTCTAAAATTTGATTTGTCAATTTCACATGCGTTCATTTTTTTGATTGTATCACTTTGGTATATATGGTTGTGCCGATTTTCTTCCACATATTGATCTGAGGAAGTGGGTCTGTCCCACGAAAGCTCATCGCCTAATAAACCATCTTGTTAGTCTTTAAAGAACTACATAGTTCTGTCTTTTGTTTCAGCTACACCAGACTAACACGGCTGCATCTCTATCACTATTCTACTCACATTTGTTTCCTTAAATCTTCAGACCTGAAGAAGCATTTGGAGGATTGAACCCCTTACTTTTAAATCTGCTAGTCTCATACAACTTAATACATTTCATTCAAGTCAGAGTTGCTTTAAAAAGAATATAGTACAAACCTCAAAAAAAGCATTTCTTCTCCTTAGTGGAGTTACTCTGGGTTTGCACTAGTGCAACTGAGATGAGAATATGTCTTCTCTATCTCTGTTGAAGCTCTAATTGGACACCCAACATCTGTAATTTGGCAGAACATTCTAGTTACTGTAGTTGCAATGGAAACTTGGCATCAGAAAAGGACATTCTTTTAGAAAGAATTGCATTTCCTCCAGAAGTGGGAAGAAAAATATACGGTGGATCTGAAATTTCTCAAGTGCCTCTTAAATCTTTTCTGCAATTACTGTAATACAGAATAGTAGATCCATTGCTTTTTTTTAAAAGCTTTTGAAGGTTGTAAGTAGCATCCATATTTTGTGGGTGGTGAGCAATCTATAATCATGACTTTCAAGGACTTTTATTTAAATGAGAGAGAAAAATATAATAAAGAGAATTATGAAGTAAAATAAAAGTTTACTTTGTTCTGGGGAGGTAGGAAAAATTCACAGGAACTATCAAGAAGGATAAAGTCAAAAATGGTTATGAGCGGTCATATGATGGCCCCAGCATGGTGATGTTAACATTGGTTTGTCATGCTGATGAACATGGCGGTGACTCACCTTGACTCCTCCATGAGTGGCCACACCTGCTTTTGCAAGATATTGGGCGTCTCCTGCATCCCAACCCCCCTTCCCTCCACCTCACAGCATAGATGCTGAGTGACTGAAGTCCAAGGAGCAAGCCTGCTCTAGTGATGTCCAGCAAATCTTCTTGGAAAGCAGGAAGCCTTACAGTAGGGCTACCCACCAAATGAAGTGGACAAGATTTTCCCACTGTGCATCTGAGCATAGTTTCTGTTCATTGTGCTCTTCCTTGCAGTCTATATTAGATTACCTGCTCCATCTTAGGAACCAAGGACTGTCTCTCTTTCTTCAGGTTGCCCTTTGAATCCATTTCCACCTTCCATCCACTGATCCAAGATCAGACAGTGTTCTTGCATGATATATCAGTCCTTTTCCCACCATCCCAAGCCCCATTTCCACAGTGGGACCTTAACTTGATTTTTTGCAGGCTTTGAACCCCTGGGCTCCTGCTAAATTTTTCTACTTGTTATGGAAGGTCACATTCCCTATGTTGGTAACATCAGCAAGGCAAGTATCAGAGCTTAAAGCCTTGTCATTGGAACTGCCATATATACTCTTCTACAAGGACAAAATCCAATTGTGACCTCCTCTGGCCATCCTGCAAGATGGTATTGTGAATCAGGACATCTTTCTCCTGGTGTTTTTACGCCAAATCACATGCCACTAATAAGGAAAGGAGACTCCATGTCCTTGACATCAGATGTGCTCTGGTGTTTTAAATGGATTATACCAGCCCTTCTGAAGATCAACACAGTTTTTCATTGCAATAGCGGATAGGATGAAGGACCTTCCAGTATCCTCACAGAGTATTTCTAAGTGGATCATCTCCTTCATCAGAACCTGCTATGAGCTGGCTCAGGTCTGTCCAGATTGTGAGGTCCCATTTGACCAGAACTCAGGTGTCGTTGGCAGCTTTTCTGGATATCTGCAGAGCTATGACATGGTTTTTAGTACACATGTTCACAGTGCATTACGCCATCATCAAGCAGGCTGGAGATAATGTTGGATTCGACAGAATTGAGTTGCAACCTACAGGTCCTTGAACTACTGTCTGCCTCCATTGATACTGCTTGGGAATCACCTAATACAGAATCACCTCAAAGAAGAAATGACAATTACCTTAATCCATTACTGGTGTTCTTTGAGATGCGTTACTCATGTGTGTTCCATGACCTGCACTCCTTCCCCACTGTCAGTTTCCAGCAAAATGGAATTGAGGGTGGGGGGAATGGATGGCTCCCCTTAAACTGAGGGATATCTGTGCCACTCAAGAGAGCACCAGAACTGGTCCCCTATGGGTTCTACTGAGGGGGAAATTTTCCAGTACCAGTACATGTGATGAGCACAAACACCTAATATTGAATGGAAATGAGCAACACATCTCAAAGAACACCAGTTACAGAAAAAAGATCATTGTCTTTCTCCAGCCTCGTTCTAAATTCAGAAATACTAACTAGAGTTGAGCTGAGATGAACATATAAGATGCATATGAGTCTTTTTCTAGCAGAACATTTTACATTTAGCTTGTTTTTGTCACTTTGGGTATGCCTACACAATGGCGCTATTTTGGGATAACGTCCGTCATTCTAAAATAGTATTCTGCTCATCTTAACGGCAAGACCGTTATTTTGAAATACATTCAAAATAACAGGCTTGTTATTCTGACATCCTGTAAACCTGAGTGCATGAGGATTAAGGGACTAGTCAGAATAGTTCTGTATTTTGAAATAAGCGCTATTTAGCGCTATTTAGACAGCTGAGTTCAAAATTTGGCGCTGTCTAGAAATAAGCTACACAATTTGCGTCCCTCAAATTGAGTAGTTTATTTTGAGCTATGCGCTACTGTGTAGATGTACCCTTAGTTACCTGCTTTTGCCTTCTGAATACAAAACCAATTTTTGTGTTTGTAAGTAGCCTTGATGGGTTGGAAAAAACAAAGGGTATGTCTACACTAGCTCGTTAGTTCGAGCTAGGTAGGGTAATGAGGGCAAGCGGAGTTGCAAATGAAGCCCGGGATATTTAAATCCCAGGCTTCATTTGCAACTCCGCTTACCCTCATTACCCTACCTAGCTCGAACTAACGAGCTAGTGTAGACATACCCAAAGTAATTGAAAATAAAGTTTTCCAAAGTTTAGACTTTAAAGAAAAATTTTATATCAGAGAGCACTTCATAGAATCATAGAACCATAGAGCTGGAAGAAACCTCAGAAAGTCATCAAGTCCAGCCCCCTGCTCTAGGCAGGACCAATCCCAACTAAATCAACCCAGCCAGGGCTTTGTCAAGCCGAGACTTAAACACCTCAAGGGACTGAGACTCCACTACTTCCCTAGGAAACCCATTCCAGTGCTTAACCACTCTCCTAGTGAAATAGTTTTTCCTAATATCCAACCTGCACCTCTCCCACCACAACTTGAGGCCATTGATCCTTGTTCTGCCATCTGTCACTTCTGAGGACTCTGCACTTGTCCTTGTTGAACCCCATCAGATTTCTTGTGGCCCAATCCTCCAATTTGTCTAAGTCACTCTGGACCCTATCTCTGCCCTCAAGCGTATCTACCTCTACCCCAGCTTAGTGTCATCTGCAAACTTGCTGAGGGTGCAATCCTTCCCCTCATCCAGGTCATTAATAAAGATATTGAACAAAACCGGTCCTAGAACCGAACCTTGGGGCACTCCGCAAGAAACCGACCACCATCCTGATACCGAGCCGTTGATCATTACCCGCTGGGCCCGTCCTTCTAGCCAGCTTTCTATCCATCTTACTGTCCATTTATCCAAACCACATTCCCTTAACTTGCTGGCAAGAACATTGTGGGAAACCGTATTAAAAGCCTTTCTAAAGTCAAGGTATATCACATCCACTGACTTTCCTGTGTCCACAGAGCCAGTTACCTCAACATAGAAGCTAATCAGATTGGTCAGGCATGACTTGCCCTTTGTGAATCCATGCTGACTATTCCTGATCACTTTCCTCTCTTCCAAGTGCCTCAAAATGGATTATTTAAGGATCCCTTCCATGATTTTTCCAGGAACCGAGGTAAGACCTATAGTTCCCTGGATTGTCCTTCTTCCCTTTTTTGAAGATGGGCACTACATTTGCCTTTTTCCAATCATCCGGGATCTCTCCCTATCTCCACGACTTTTCAAAGATAACGGCTAACGGCTCATCAATGACATTTGCCAACTCCCTCAGTACCCTTGGATTCATTAAGTCCGGACCCTTCACATCCTTTGTCAGTCGCAATTCCAACTGCGCTTTCACCTTCCTGATAACCCCCCTGCATTCTATAGCTATACATTTATACCCCTCCCTGGTCATTTGTCCAAGTTTCCACTTTTTGTAAGCTTCCTTTTTGTGCTTAAGTTCACCAAGGATTTTTCCTGTAAGCCAGTCCGGTCTCCTACCATGTTTTCCTCTCTTGCTATGCATCGGGATGGTTTCTTTCTGTGCCTTCAATAAGGCTTCTTTAAAATACTGCCAGCTCTCCTGGATTCCTTTCCCCTTCCTGTTAGCATCCCAAGGGAATCTACCCATCAGGTCTCTGAGGGAATCAAAATCTGCTTTTCTGAAGTCCAAGGTGTGTATTTTACTACTCTCTTTTCTTCCTTTGGTCAGGATCCTGAAATCTACCATCTCATGATCACTGCTTCCCAGGTTGTCACCCACCTCTACTTCCCCTATTAGTTCCTCCCTGTTTGTGAGCAGAAGGTCAAGCTGCGCACGGCCCCTGGTCAGATCCTTCAGCACTTGTACCAAGAAGTTATCCCCAACATTCTCCAAAAATTTCCTGGATTGCCTCTGATTAAAATCCCCCACGAGAACCAGGGCCTGCAATCTGGAAGCTTCTCTCAGTTTTCTGAAGAAAACCTCATCTACCTCATCCACCTGATTCAGTGGCCTGTAGTAGACACCAACCACAACATCACTGCTGTTGTTTGCACCTCTAAACTTAACCCATAGACTCTCAACAGGTTTTTCTCCCTCTATATACTGGAGTTCTGAGCAATCATAGTGCTCTCTTACATATAGTGCAACTCTTCCTCCTTTTCTCCCCTTCCTGTTCTTCCTGAACAGTCTATACCCTTCCATGACAGCGCTCCAGTCATGCGAGTCATCCCACCAAGTCTCTGTTATCCCCATTAAATCATATTTCTTGGACTGGGCCAGGGCCTCCAGTTCTTCCTGTTTGTTGCCCAGGCTTCTCGCATTAGTGTACAAAAACCACAGATAACCAGTTGATCGCCCTATCTTCTCCATTCGAATCAGGGGTCTTCCTTTGTTGCTCGTTTCTCTTTACATTTCTTCCTGGTATCCGACTTTCCCATTCCCCGCAGGGTTTTGGTCACCGTCCCCCAACGAACCTAGTTTAAAGCCCTCCTCACTAGGTTTGCAAGCCTGCCCGCGTAGATGCTCCTTCCTCTCATGGTTAGGTGGATCCCATCTCTTCTTAACAATCCTTGTGCCCGGAACAGAGTCCCATGGTCGAAGAAATCAAAGCCCTCTCTGCGACACCACCTGCGTAACCACACATGTACTTCCTCAATTCGACGATCCCTGCCCGGTCCTTTCCCTTCAACAGGGAGGATGGACAAGAACACCACTTGTGCTCCGAATTCTTTGATCCTTCTTCCCAGCACTACATAATCCGCAGTCACCCACTCAAGGTCATTCTTGGCCGTATCGTTAGTTCCCACATGGAGAAGCAGGAAGGGGTAGCGATCCGAAGGTTTGATCAGTTTTGTAAGCCTCTCAGTCACATCCTGAATTCGAGCTCCTGGTAAGCAGCAGACCTCTCGAGATTCCAGGTCCAGACGGCAGATGGATGGCTCAGTCCCTCTTAGGAGTCCCCTACCACCACCACCTGTCTTCTTCTTTTGGGGGTGCTGATCGTGAAACCCCCATCCCTAGGACTACGCATCCCATGCCTTCCAGTAGGTGGTGTTCCCTTCCGGTTTCT
The DNA here is from genome assembly GCA_032595735.1 of Pelochelys cantorii. Lineage (NCBI taxonomy): Eukaryota > Metazoa > Chordata > Testudines > Trionychidae > Pelochelys > Pelochelys cantorii. The sequence continues at coordinate 31,254,340 of CM064340.1, forward strand.
TCCTTGTGAGGTCCCTTTCAACGCATTCACCACTGCAGAACCTGTGGAGAGAGCCTGAAAGCGATTACTTACCTCTATAGCATTGGGGGATTCCTTTGCTGGTCTTTTTCCCTTTCTAGAAGTTACATGCTGCCAGTTCTCTTCCTGGTCCCATACTGCCCTCTCTGGCTTTTCTGCCTGCCATGCTTGCAGGATTAAACACTGCCTTCTATTGAGGAAGTCTTCCTCCTCTCTGATCGAGCATAGGGTCGATGCTTGGGCCTCCAGTCCTTTAATTTTTTCTTCCAAAATGGCAACCAACTTGCACTTACTGCAGGTGAAATCTGTTCTTTCTTCCGGGAGGAAGACAAACATGGCACACGCTGTGCAGATAACAACAGCAGACTTATTACCATCCATCCCTGCTGTCCTGGAGAAAGGATTTAAAAGAAAGGCAAGAGAACCTCGCGTCCTTCCCTCTCCCCTTCCAAACTCCCTCTCTAAACTCCCTGTTAGCACTCACCTGTTTGCAAGCTCCTTGGTCACTTGCTCGCTGCTTTATAAAGTCCTGGACTGCCTGAAGTCCCTCCCCCTACCAAGGCTCAGCCAATCAACAGAGGTTTCTACAATCCAAACTTTAATTATAAGCCAACAGTTTCCACCTTCCAGTCATAGCACACACTCCGTGAAGGGGAGGGGGAAAGGGGAGAAAAAAAAAGCCTCACTCACAAACACAAGCTCAGCACACAGCAGGAAAGCCCCAATCACAACACACACTGCAGACAGTCACTTCCCTCAAGAGTCCTGTATCTGCTTCTCCTTTACCTGGAGAACTCCCTCTCTAAACTCCCGGTTAGCACTCACCTGTTCGCAAACTCCTTCGTCACTTTAAAAAACCCTGGAGTGCCTGAAAGTCCCTCCACCTACCGAGGCTCAGCCAATCAACAGAGGCTCTTCAAAAAGCTACTCCTCTATTGTCTACCTGAGGTCACAAAGTAAGGGAGAGGCGGTGCAATTTCTGAATTTTTCAGAGAATATGGAAACAACACAGTATTTTTCAGTTCTGAGTAGGATCTTCAGTCAGCAACCTGAACACATTTAAAACAGTGCAATGCGAGTGCAGCCACAGTCTCCTACTTCATTTTGATTTCATCCCTGATTAAAAAATAAAGTTGATATCTAAGGTACTGATCCAAATCTCACTGCAGTGAATTGGAATCTTTGTATTGACATCAGAGGGCTTTGAATCATGCCTTATAAGCAAAAGAGCTATGAAAATAAATTAATTAATGGCTAATAAAGACACACATTTATATAATATCTTTAATTTGAGGGCTTCCAACTGTTTTCCAAACACTCGTTAATTCAGCCCTTAAAGCTTCTTTTTAGAGATACTTTATCTGCATTTTACAGCTGGAAAACTGAGACTGAGAGGAAGGATTCCTTAAATTCACTTAATGAGATTTGGACCGCCAGTTACATCAGAAATCCACCACAATATTCCATGTATTTTATTTATCCTAACAGATAAAATAGGAACCATAGAACTTGAATAGTAGGGGAATTTCAAGATAAATATGAGGCACCAGCATAATTTGACATAAGTGCTAGTGGTTGCACTGAAATTAACCACAAAGCTTTGTGAGCTTGGAACTAAAACAAGCCACTTGTGCATTTAATTTTGTTGTTGATGGAGATATCTCCATTAACAGTTAATGAAGGTTTAGATACTCACACTTTTATATTTATGAGATCAAAACTCAGATAGCTCCATTAATAATTTATCTTTGCAAAATTGTGGCTAATACAGTGCACAAGGAGAGACTTTCAAATCTGCATAAGGAATTTAGGAACTGACTTTTGACAGGCCGTGTGCTCCTTTACTCTTTAAGGCACTTCTGAATATCTCCTCCATAATGTACATTTTATGTGCAAAATCCTGGTTCTTCAGCAATCTTACAGAAGAGGAGAATACAGAAGTAGTTAAAGCTATCTTTGACTTTCCCTGCTCCCTGTGTTGTGCTAGGATGGTAGGAGCTCTGGTACTGGTGATATGTATTTGCACATTGTAGTGAGGCAGTTGCCTCACTCTGACCAGAAGGGGTTAAAAGCAGGCTGGAAGGGGCTTGTGCAGCGCCCTGGTCAATCAGACAGAGGCTTGTAGGGAGCCAATGAGAGGGTGGCTTGCTGGAGTGGTCCTGTCATAAGGAACTCAGCAGATCAGAGGACAGTTTGATCCTGACCAGGGAGGGTGCAGGACCGGCTCCCAGTGAAGGAGAAGCACTTTTGACATAGCAGTGCTGGGCAGGCTCAGGGAGTTAGAGAAGAGAGGCGCTGGACTAATACCTGCTGTCATTCCCCATTCTGGTACGATGAATGCAGAAGTGGGGGCCCACAAAAGCACTGCAAAACCTCACCTTCTACAGACTCTGGTACAAAAACTTCCCCTCAAAATCTTAATACCCAGATTTTGGGGAATCTGCTGCCACCACCCAAGTAATTCCAAGAAAACCAGGGAAGAGATCACTTGGGAAATCTCCCCCCTAAGGTAAAACTCTCCCTCTTCCCCAACCTCCATTTTGCTTGGAGTTGGGAAAAACAAAGGGAATTTACAGACAACAATGGACTATTCCCTTGTAACTAGGCACTGAGTCCTAAGGACACAACAATCAACCAATCCCGGTTAATTAGAAAAGAAAACAATCCTTTATTATCAAAACAAAACTACAGTTGCAAGCATAGTAAAGTGGCTAGAAAGACAGAGCCACCAATTGATAAAGATACTCAGGGAAACCCCCTGGGCTAAAACTTAGTTACAAAGAAAAAAAAAACACTTAACTAGCTCAGACATTATTTCTAAATCCCCAAACAAGTAAAACAGCAAATCTCGATGGACTATCTAAACTTTTCCCTACTTACACATTTTAAGAAGTCCGTCCTTGCAGAGAGAAGTATCTCCCATCTCCCTCAGTCTTGGAAGAAACTGCTCTGCCTCTCAAACACAGAAGAGAGAGATAACCCCTCTCTTCCAGTTTGAAATTCCTACCTGCATTGTTATTGGCTGACCACCCAATACCTGGCTAGGTAGAGGAGGCATTAGTTAACCCCTTAGTCACCAGGTGCTGGTCAGCACTCCTAGTTATGACACCTGCCAGGCTGTAGGCCTTGATACAGGGGTCAAGGAGGTGCAAGGAGTCACAGGGAAATGGTCCAGGGAGCAAGAGGCAATAGAGGGGAGAGAAGTAGGGCAGGACAAGGTTGGTGCCAGAGGGTCCCTGAGTCAGAACCCAGAGTATTGGGTGGACCTGGGTCCTGTCCTTCCCCCACATCTAGGCACACTGAAGAGTGACCTCTCTAGACTGAGGGACTGGTCTGGAGCTGCAGCTGGCCATGGAGCCAGGTGGGAGACTAAAGGATGCTGATACCCCTGGAAGGGACCAGAGATCGGTGTAGTGGGCACTGCCTGAAGATGATGCTGTGGTCTGGAGACCAATGCAGGTCAGAGCATGGAGACAGCACAGACAATGCAAGAGACACTGGTCAGAAGGGGGTGCTCTGCTAAGGACTGAACTAATTCCTAGAGTGACCAGAGTGATTTGACTTGTCAAGTTGGTTCAGTCATATAACATTCTATTAAAGGATATGACATAACTTAGTTATTAATGATGCAAGCCTAGGTGGTCCATTACATTATATGCTGTCCATAACATTTAAGATAAAAGAAAGGGAAACATATTCTTGAGACATGTATGAAAGTTGAGAAACTTATACACTGGTCTGTACAAGAAAGAATTACCGAAGATTCCTTGTTTTGATGCATGTGTTTGCTGCAGATAATTAAGTGACTCTTTAAAAACAGGCACCTCTCATGCTCCCATGTTAGGTGTCTGAATTTCTCATCAGCTACTTGGCAACACAGTGATGCTAATAGCTGCCAGGGCCATCTATTTCATTGCTTTCTTTCACAATGCGATTTTGTTTAGAAACAAAATAATTCTTGTGAGTACTAGCTGTCAAAGGCTATGTCTACACTGCACGCTTATTCTGAAATAACAGAATGTGCATTTACACGGCAAGCCCATTTTTTCAAAATAACAGGCTTCTCATTCTGACTTCTGTAACCCTAATTTCACGAGGAGTAAGGGAAGTCAGAGGAAGAGTGTTCTTCGTTTGACTTCCTGCTGTGTAGACAGTGCCAAAAGTTACGTCAAGGTACTACAAATTCAGCTATGCAATTAATGTAGCTGAAGTTGTGTATCTTAACTTAACTTTAGGCCACAGTGTAGATGTACCCAAAGTGACTACATAGACTTGTTGCTGAAGTGGAAGCTTAGTCCTACAATTTCAAACAATTTATGATAATTGTAGCCTATAGATGTTTTTTAAAATACCATATCAGCAATGAGCAAGGTGACTTGTAAATTATGTAGTGGAATATACACTAAGCCTAAATAATAAACAATGTAGGGTTCCTAGAATAAAGGGGTGCAACTCAAGTTAATGCTCCTTGATTCTGAGTTCAAATCGCCTTGGAGGGTGGAATGTCATGACGATATGTTTGCAAATTGGACTGTCTTCAGTTTCTCTTCTCTGTGGATTTGGGGTGATCAGATATTAAATATCACATATTTAACACACAGTCCAGAGCCTATTGAGGCCAAAGAAAAGACCCTTCATACTGAGTCCAATGGGCTATGTGGATCAGATGCTATGTAAAATAAATCAACTAATTATTATGAAGAGCAAGAAATTAATTCTGCTGAGCATACATGCAACTGAATACACAGACTGAAAATATGGCAATTCAGCTCCAGCTGCCTCAATAGGAACTCCACCTATTTAAACACTCCAAGGGTATGTCTACACTACAGCGTTAATTCGAGTTAACTTAATTCAAAATAGTTAATTCGAATTAAGCTAGTTCGAAATAACGCATCTATACACAAAACCTATTTAAAAACAGCGTTTTGCTATTTCAAAATAGCGCGTCCATGCTGAGTGGACCCTGAACCGAAGTTAAGGCTGGCCGGAGCCAGTGCCGGCAGGGCATCAGGTTAGGACTTAGTGTGTGGGGCCGCTGCCAGAGGCTAACTGAGCTCCGTGCTTAAAGGGACCCTACCCCCACCCTGGACAGACAGTTCTCAGGGTTCCCCTCTTGCTTGTCTACCTCGATGAGGGACAGCAAAGCAGTCCTGTCTTGGAGTGCCCTGAGTGCTCGCACTTGGGGCACCACAGCACTCAGCCACATGGAGCCAGAGCTGCCCTTGGGCACGCTGGTGCGTCTCGTGGGGTCGTTGCCATCAGCCCAGCTTCACTTGCTGCAGGCTGCCATCTGGGGGCTGTCAGAATCCAGGAGGCCCTGCAGGAGAGCGTCCACCCCTCAGAGCCCTCAGAGCCACCCTGATCCTCCCCACCTGGGGCTTGTGCCCCATTCTTACCTCACATCCTTCCACTTACCCCTCCCTTCCTGATGTCAAATAAAAGACATGTATGTTCAAAAAGAGAAACTGGGTTTATTGAACAAAACTGGGGGGGGGGATGAATCTCTGGGGAGACTGGGAAAAGGAGGTGGGAGAGGGGAAGAGAGAGGGTGGAAGAGGGGAGGGGGAAACCTGGGAGGAGGGAGCTGGAAGGGGGAAGCAAGGGGAAGAAGGGGGAGGGGAATCTCAGGGCCCAGGGTTGGGGGTCTCACTGGACCAACTTGATTTTCATGCAAACCTGCTCCTGGGTTTGCATGTGGCCTTTGGTGGCCAGGCTGGCTATCCTGCGATAGACGGCCGCATTCCTCCATCAAGTGCGGAGATCATGGCCATTGGGGGCATCCCTCCCAAACCTGAATAAGGTCCATGATCTTTACCCTGGACCAGGAAGGCACCCACCTTCTCCAGCCCCTGTCAGGCTCCTGGGAGCTGGCAGACTGCTCCTGGGGAGCGGTGGAGGGCTGGCTGCCAGTGGCTTACTGGCTCATGTTTTGGGACCACTAGGTCAGGGGCCCTGGTGTCTGCTGCTGGCTCTGGGCTGGCACGCTTGGAGCTGGCACAGGCACTGTGTCCAGGGTCTACCCCTTTAATGGCTCCGGGGCTGCGGGAGAGGAGAGTAAGTTTTCCTGGTTGTGCCCAGAGTGGCCACCAGGGCTCCCTGGGAAGGGCTGGAGGCCCCCTATTTTGAATTAAGTGTCTACACAGCACTTAATTCGAAATAGCTATTTTGAATTTGGCGTTACTCTTCTTAGAATGAGGTTTACCAAATTCGAATTAAGCGCTCTGCTATTTCGAATTAATTTCTAAATAGCGGTTTTCATGTATAGACACTATTAAAGTTAATTCGAAATAACGGCTGTTATTTCAAATTAACTTTGCAGTGTAGACATACCCCAACAGAATAAGAAATTACAGGACTTGCACCATCAGAACACATGTTCACAGACTGATCATGCACAGAGAATGATGCTGTGGATAATCACTTGTATGAGTAGTTGCCTTCTGCAACTAGGCTTGGCAAAAAAATAGATCATTAAAACTCACCAGGAATTTTTTATCAGTTATTTTGACAGAAAATGCTGTTTGAACAAAATTGGAATATTCCATGAGATAATTTTGCTGACATTTTTATAATTTCCACTAGGAAAATATAAAGAAAATATTTTGTTTTGGGTAAATTCAAACTGAATCAAATTGTTGCCCTGATCTGAAAGATTTAATTACAGAGTTAATTCAGCATTAAACAGCATCTGACTATGATACTGTGGTGCTACAAAGAGAATGAAATAGAAGAGGGCAGTTAACATGATCCATATCTTGTTATGCTGTTCCAGCCTCTTAAGAGTTCTAGTTTGAATAGAGGCCAGGATCCTTCACTAGACTCCATCTCTCACAATGCATTGCAACTTCCTTTATACTGTGATGAATCGTATATTGAGATGCACATGACTGTGATTTATCATGGAATATATAGTTCAGTCATGAAGTCAAGTCTGTATAGAGGAATGAGGGCTAGGGTTGCAATCTCTGAGGTGCAAAACACCAGGGGCTGTGTCTATACTGGCGCGATCTTGCACCAGAGCTATGCAAATGAGGCTCAGCGTGGAATATCACTGAGCCTCATTTGCATAACTAATGAGCCACCATTTTTGCGGAAGAGGCTCTTGTGCAAGACGGAGCTGTCTACATTGCCCCTTCTTGCGCAAAAATAACCCTCTTGCGCAAAGCTGTTATGCTGATTATTTTCAGGCATAACGGCTTTGTGCAAGAGGGTTTTTCTTGCGCAAGAAGGGGCAGTGTAGACAGCTCCGTCCTGTGCAAGAGCCTCTTCCGCAAAAATGGCAGCTCATTAGTTATGCAAATGAGGCTTGGCGATATTCCACGCTGAGCCTCATTTGCATAGCTCTGGCGCAAGATCGCGCCAGTATAGACACAGCCCAGGACTTCAGGATACTTCTGAACCCTGAAAGCTGGACAATGGGCAATGTGTACTGAGCACCTTTACAGGTTTCCTTGGACAGCTACCTTAAAAGAAGATGATCCTGGGAAAACCTGGACAGGTGGCTACCCTACTGAGGGCATGAGGCACTATGGCACCTTAGCCAAAGCAGTATAATGTTGAACAAAACAATTAGATTTCATTCAATATATCAAAAGGTTTCAGTTCAGGAGCATTGAAATGAAACATTTCAGGAAACAGCACTACCCAGTTTTGAGAGAGTGTTTCACCATTTGTGCTGTAACTGTCCTGTAATCATAAAATGCTCAGCTGCTGTTGCTCCCTGCCTGGCTGCTCCCAGCCAGCCTACAAGCATGCATTGAATGTCTGTGTGATAAACAGCCCAAATTCAGCAATTCTGTTCCAGCAGCCTGCTTGTTATACCACAGCCACACTCTGATCTCCACCAGCCTTTGTTACTGCTTGCTTCATCACCTCCCAGTTCCAAACAATCTGCCCCCAAATGTCCAGCCATCTCCTGGAATGTTTAGGGAAGTAATAAGACCAGTTTCTCCTTTTTTAAAGAAACACAACTGTTTGTTGCTTGAACCAGATTAAACAATCACTTCAGTTCAATCAGAACACCATGTTGGTTTAAAGTAAAAGTAAAACAATGCTATTAACAATAAGAGAATTTTAAATGAGTTCAAGAGTAAGGAATAAAGTAAAAAATGGTTACAAGTGATAAAAGTGAAAAATGCTTTCTGAAGTAAGATGAGGGTCTGAAACATAAGCCCAAGTATTACAGGCTGGGTATGAGGCCTGAGGCCTAGACAGCAATGGTCAAGACTTTGCTAATATAAAGGAAAGTGAAGCTGTGAGCAAGAGGCAGGCCCTGCTCACAGAAGTTGACGAGAACAGGGCTGATATTACAGAAACACTCATACCTAAGAGGTACTAGGTACAGACTGTAAGCACATTCCAGAGGGGCCATAACAGAACACCTTGTTAAGAAACATCTTGGTACCAACACACACCTCACAAATAACACACATACTGACTCAGGTGCAAGAGAGGGTCTAAATTGACAGCATGATGGATTGTGACTGAACACTCTCCCCTCCCCCCAGTTGTGTGAGGTGAGGTGCAGTAACTAGCTAACAGAGGGTGGCAACCTGATATATCATAGTCTCTAGAAAGTGTCGCCAGTCAGGCTGGGTCATCCCATGGGTTCCTGGCAAGATTCTTTACCACACTTTCTTCCAGTAAGAGGGGTGGATCTCCCATAAAGTCAAACATGCTCAGTTCCTTGGTCATCTTAAGTGAAAGATAACGGGGGAGGGGGGGGTCTTCACCTCCCTTTTATAGTCCACCGAACTTTTGAAATGGATCCTCCTCAAAGTCCACTGCCCCTGCTGTGAGGAAAGGTGGAATGAAGTCTTATAAAAAAGGTTCCATACTTGTTTCTAACCCACTAGTATTTTCTACAGGACAGATTAATTTGCACCTGCAGTATGTGATATGACAATGAATGGCCATTTGTTAGTCATTGCCAGTTGTTTATGATTGCACCTGGATAGAGTCATCAGCCTTTCCTTTGTCCAGAAAAAACTGTTTACCCATTCCCCAGCCTGTTTGGTTCAATTATATTTTAGTCTCATATCTTTTCACATGTGTACATCCTTTGGGCATTTACCATACACCATGCAGGAATACTGATGATCAGTGCGTTATTGGTTTTCAAATAATACCTTACATGACACCTATTAGATACAGGTTATGACATAAGTGAATTGGGATACACTGAACTCATCAGGCCAGCTGAAACTCACTATCTGATACCAGTCAGACCCTTGCCCTCTGGCATCGAGATGTTTTTAGATTGACAGAATATCAAAATATTTTTCTCTCAGCTCTGTATATAATATATTGTAGGAAAAATACCTCACGTTGGCAGTGACATTCATTAGAAGACCTGCTACCATCTATGATTCTGTGAACATTGCATTCATTTTGCTTAGCACAATCAATGGAAGGTTTTCACAAGAAACAACCTCTTTCAAAGAATCTATAAATAGATTTTAAAGTAAAGTCAATGATGACAAAGTGTAGGACCCATTAAAAAATAAGGTGAACCAGTTTCCATCTATCTTTAATTTTGCTCTAATAGTATTGTAAGAACTATGGGATTTGTGCAAAAAGTGTCTGTGATTCATTTTAGCAAATGTGCAATTGGATTCATTATAGATCGTGTTGCAAAAAATCTACATTGACACTGGGGATGTAAAAGTCCTGAAATGATGTTTTAAAATTTGTATCTGGTTAGGCAAATTTACATAGTTATACTAGACATTGGGCATTTCCTGACATGATTTTTTTATTACAGCTGCACATTGTTCTTATCTATGTCATTTGGCAAACCCTGCATAAATCCAACTGGTCTCTTTTCTGTATTTTCTCCTCTCTGAGCACCAAAATGTAATATATTTCCCTACTGTCTGAGTCCATATGCCTTCCAGGGAATAATGATCCTGGAATATTGTAAAGGCCCGTCTCCTAGTAAAAATGTCTAGAGGCAACTTGCCAGATGATGAGAAGGATGGCAGCCATTCTTGAAGTCAGAACATTATAGGAAATATGATGGCTTTCAGTTGTCTAAAATTTCTTGACCAGAGTGGATGTCATGTACACGAATGTGTGTGTGATTTTATTTGTGTACCTACATTTGGAGCTGCACCCACTCACCATCTGTTTTAGCATAGTGATGGACTAGTGTAACCATCCCACATGTGGGCAGGTTAACAGCACTTTGCTTTAGGCACACAGATACTGGGTTAGCTATGCAAACGTGGTGTTGTGTTTAACTGTATCCCTTAACATTAAATAGTTAGACATATGTTATGTGCTTACATCACGTAGTTTCTCTGTTGTTCAGTGAGAATAAAAGCCATATGGAGTCTTTGACACTGGGCTCCTACTTCAAACTCTGGTCCCAATGGGCACCTGCATTGCAAGTGCCACCCAGGCCATAATGTGACTTTTCAACCAACTGTCAGAACACACAAATTTAAATATGCAAATTCATTTTTGAACCCATTTATAAACAGTGAGCTGAGCTGCTCATGTTCTGAGCTTTCAGACTGCTGCACAGAGCTGTTTGCCTTTAACGAAATCTGACAGGAAATTTAGTCTTGGCTTGTAATTTGGATGCTCTGTTTTCCATCACCATAAATTTTGCATTCATTTGATAGGTTTGAGATCTTCCTTTATAAAGCTGTTTGACTGATGGAATCAAATATTTTTGAAGCTGCAGTGTGTTTATCTTCTGATTACAAGACAGAAGAAGGGGGAAAGCAAATAAAGGGAACTTTGAGTAGTCTAGATCAGGGAGTAGCTGTGATGGAGATCACACAGAAATATGTTTATTGAGCAATATTCATCACCAGTGTTTTAAAGATGATTAGCTTTTGCATGATTTACACTCAGAGAGCTCAGTAGTTTATTTAACCATCAGCATAAGTAAGTTTCTCAGCTTTAAAAGGAGACTTATTCAAAAGAATCTACAGTATTGACTTTTAATCAGTGGGTAATTACAGACAAGGAGCTTCTTGATAAGGGGATTAGCATCCTTTTCTTCTAAATATTAAACAGGGAATGATCCTTTAAACCAAGGCTCATTCACTGGTGCCATATGTTAAGTGTAGTTAGAATGCAGACTTATACTATAAAAGGGAAAAGAATCTCTACATCTTTGTGCTCGTTTGCTTTTTTTTTGTTTCTGGTATGCTATTCAATGCAATGTACTTCAGCCATATCTCGTATGTGAACCATAAGAAAAAGCCATGTGGCCAGCAGTGCCCATTAGCAGAGAAGTCAGTAGACTTTTGATCAGAAGGAATGGAGCTCACCAAGAAAAAAAATAAAGAAGAAATCATGCAAAATTATGTATCATGTAAAAATATTCCAGACAGAAAGGAGCATAAATCATTCCATGATTTTTAAAAAGGGCAATAAATATAACAATACAAATGAGTAATGACTCAGCTAGAATCAGCCAACTGCTCACTCTGATGTTGTTCATGCACACAAATGCAGTTCACTGTTTGAAGATATTCAAGATGGCAAGAGATTGTCAAGACTATTTTCGAACCATTACTAGTTCTAATGTGGATGATTTAATAATGATAAGATTAAAAACAAATTTCAGAGAGGTAGCCAAAAACAACAAAGAGTCCAGTGGCAATTTAAAAACTAACAAATTTATTAGGGTATTAAAGCATAAGCTTTCATGAGCTACAACTCACTTCCTCAGATGCTGAAGAAAGAAAGAAAGAAAGTGATGGGACTGTGACATCAGTGCTAATTAAATCAGAATGGATGTGGCTCATCTCCAACAGTGGAGAGAAGAATCTCAGGAGGGTAGCCATGTAGTCGTGTTAGCCATACAAACAAGTAGTCCTGTGGCACCTCAGGGCATGTCTACACTACACATTTATTTCAAAATAAGCTATTTTGAAATAATAACTCTTGAAATAACTATTTTGAAATTCTTCACCAAGAATTCTTGAAACTACGATACCCGCATGAGGAAGTGAGGAAACAGATTAACAGAGCCAGACATGTACCCAGAAGCCTCCTATACAAGACAAGCCCAAGAAAGAAACCAACAGAACACCACTGGCCATCACCAACAGTCTTCAGCTAAAACCTCTCCAACGCATCATCAGTGATCTACAACCCATCCTGGACAATGATCCCTCACTTTCACAGGCCTTGGGAGGCAGGCCAGTCCTCACTCACAGACAACACACCAACCTGAAGCAAATTCTCACCAGCAGCTATGCACCACATCACAGTAACTCTAACTCAGGAACCAATCCCTGCAACAAGCCTCAGTGCCAACTCTGCCCACATATCTACACCAGCGACACCATCACAGGACCTAACCAGATCAGCTACACCATCACTGGTTCATGCACCTGCACATCTACCAATATAATGTATGCCACCATGTGCCAGCAATGCCCCTCTGCTATATACATTGGCCAAACTGGAGAGACCCTACGTAAAAAAATAAATGGGCACAAATCAGATATTAGGAATGGCAATATACAAAAACCTGTAGGAGAACAATTCAATCTCCCTGGACACACAGTAGCAGATTTAAAGGTAGCCATCGTGCAGCAAAAAAGCTTCAAGACCAGACTCCAAAGAGAAACTGCTGAGCTACAGTTCATCTGCAAATTTGACACCATCAGTTCAGGATTAAACAAAGACTGTGAATGGCTAGCCAAGTACAAAAGCAGTTTCTCCTCTCTTGGTGTTCACACCTCCACATCAGCTGCTAGAAGTGGGACTCACCCTCCCTGACTGAATTAACCTCGTTATCTCTAGCCTGCATATTTATACCTGCCTCTGGAAATTTCCACTACATGCATCTCGTCAAAGTGGGTCTTTGCCCACGAAAGTTTATGCTCCAATACATCTGTTAGTCTATAAGGTGCCACAGGACTCCTTGTCACTTTTGCAGATCCAGACTAACACTGCTACCCCTCTGATATTTTGAAATAGTGCGTCCACACTATAAATCCATATCTAAATAGCACAGAATTATGTTAAAATAGTACGTCCACACTGATTGGAACCTGAATCTCATTTAAGGGCACCCAGAAGCACTCTGGGCAGAGCACCAGGGGTGCATCTATATTGCACCTTTATTTCTAAATAGTATATCTCGTAATTTGGCACTGTCTACAGAGCACCACATTTTGAAATAAATTGCTATTCCAAACTATCTCTTAATCCTCGTGGAACGAGGGGTACAGGGATGTCAGAATCATAGAATCATAGAGCTGGAAGAGACCTCAGGAGGTCACCAAGTCCAGCCCCCTGCTCAAGGCAGGGCCAATGTCGACTAAATCAACCCAGCCAGGGCTTTGTCAAGCTGAGACTTAAAAACCTCTAGGGGTGGAAATTCCACCACGTCCTTAGGTAACCCATTCCAGTACTTCACCATCCTCCTAGTGATATAGTTTTTCCTAATATCCAACCTAGACCTCTCCCACTGTAACTCAAGACCATTGCTCCTTGTTCTGCCATCCATCACGACTGTGAACAGCCTTTCTCTGTCTTCTTTGGAACCTCTCTTCAGGAAGTTGAAGGCTGCTATCAAATCCCCCCTCACTCTTCCCTTCTGCAGACTAAACAAACCCAAATCCCTCAGACTCTCCTCATAGGTCATGTGCTCCAGCCCCCTAATCATTTTTGTCACCCGCCGCTGGACCCTCTCCTGTGTGTCCACATCCTTTCTATACTGGGGGGCCCAGAACTGGACACAATACTCCAGATGTGGCCTCACCAAAGCTGAATAAAGGGGAATAATCAGGTCTCTGGATCTGCTGGCAATGCTCTTCCTTATGTACCCTAATATGCCATTAGCCCTCTTGGATACAAGGGCACACTGTTGACTTCTATCCAGCTACTCATCCACTGTAATCCCCAGGTCCTTTTCTACACAACTACTACTTAGCCATTTGGTCCCCAGCCTGTAACAATGGTTGGGATTCTTCCATCCCAAGTGCAGGACTCTACACTTGTCCTTGTTGAACCTCATCAGATTTCTTTTGGCCCAATCCTCTAATCTGTTCAGGTCACTCTGGACCCTATCTCTACCCTCCAGCATATCTACCTCTCCCCCTAGCTGAGTGTCATCTGCGAACTTGCTGAGGGTGCAATCCATCCCTTCATCCAGGTCATTAATAAAGATGTTGAACAAAACTGGTCCTAGAACAGATCCTTGGGACACTCTGCTAGAAACCGACCACTAACCAGACATCGAGCCGTTGATCACTATCCTTTGGGCCTGACAGTCTAGCGAGCTTTCTATCCATCTTACAGTCCATGTGTCCAATCCATATTCCCTTAACTTGCTGGCAAGAATATTGTGGGAGACTGTATCAAAAGCTTTGCTAAAGTCAAAGTTTATCACATCCACTGACTTTCCCATATCCACAGAACCAGTTACCTCCTCATAGAAGCTAAACAGATTGTTCAGGCATGACTTGCCCTTCGTGAATCCATGTTGACTATTCCATCACTTTCCCCTCTTCCAAGTGCTTCAAAATGGATTCCTTGAGGATCCCCTCCATGATTTTTCCGGGGACTGAGGTAAGGCTGACCAATCTGTAGTTCCCAGGATTGTCCTTCTTCCCTTTTTTAAAGATGGGCACTACATTTGCCTTTTTCCAATCATCCGGGATCTCTCCCGATCTCCACGAGTTTTCAAAGATAATGGCCAAAGGCTTCGCAATGATATTTGCCTACTCCCTCAGTACCCTCAGATGAATTAAATCCGGGCCCATGGATTTGTGTATGTTTAGCTTTTCTAAATAGTTCCTAACTTGTTCTTTCCCCACCAAGGGCTGTCCACCTCTTTCCCATACTGCATTGCCTAGTGCATTTGTCTGAGAGCTGACCTTGTCCGTGAAGACAGAGAAATAGCATGTCCGTTATTTTGAAAGATATTTCAAAATAATGGGCATGCTGTCAAGACACAGAATAGCTGTTTCAGGACACCAGAAGTATCTCAAAATAGCGCCGCAGTGTAGACATACCCCAGGACAGAAGTCACTTACTGGAGGTGCTGCCTGAGGCTATCTGAGACTTGTGCTTAAAGGGGGTCCAATCTACAGCAGTATCTCAGACTGCACCTTTGCCTACATCCTCGAGGGATAGCAAACTCTTCTCACACCATGTGCTCTGGTTGCCCTTGTGGACACCACAGCACTTCTGCCATGGAGCCTAAACCTGCTGCAAAGCACTAATCTAGAACATGCTCGTCCTTAGTAGTTTTCTCCCCCTTTTGAAATAATTGTCTCCAGTGTATTCCAAGAATTTGTTGGATAATCTGTGACCTGATGTATCATTTTTCCAACAGATGTCTGGGTAGTTGAAGTTCCCTGTGATCACCAAGTCCTGTGCTTTGGATAATTTTGTTAGTAGTTTTAATAATGTTGTTTCTTCTTGTAAGAAAGTCTTTTCCTCTCTTTTTTACAGCACTGAAGTATAGTCCTACAAGGCAAAAGAAGTGTTAATATATTTAGTTGGCAGGTACTACAGGGAATGTAATAGTCTGAGTTTTACACCATTATGTGTCCATAAAGCATGCTGTATAACTCCTAACAAGACTGCCATTCATTTTTTCAATAAATCCTGCACAGGAGTATTAGGGTCTGTGAACTGACAATTGATTTACTGCCTGGAAAATTATTCTTTATTGATTTATATTACATCGAGGCGACTGCAAATCTATAGTGGCCCTAATCAGAGAGAAAATGCTAACGTTAGTGACACTCTTATTTAGTCAGGCAATTACAAGTAGGGGAATTGGTACAGCTAGGTGACAACTACATATTATTTAGTTATGAATTTCAGTAATCCATTAATTATAATACATAAAAGTGAGCGAGATGAGGTTAATTAATTTTTTTGTAATATGAACACTATTCTTTGTGCAAGCAAGCAGTTTAAATGTCAACCTAGAGTTGTACTTTTAATGTAGCACAATGATCCAGGCATGATTGTAATGAAGATTCTTGGATTCTTTATCCCGCTGAATTTTTTATATATCTCTTAACAAATTGGGGAGGAGAAACAATCCAAGGATCACAGTATGTGTATGCACACACTTTTATGTATATAACATGTGTGTGTTAAATTATCAAATGTGACTACTGATTTGGTACCTGGATTTTTGAGCTCCCAGTATTAGATGCCTTTCCAAGACTTTCTTTCCATGGGAGAAGCCCACGGATGAGGCATCCACAACCATAGAGAGAAAAACTCATTTTAAAGAAATAAAACCTTGTTTTAGGGAATCATAGAACTGAAGAGACCTTGAGAGGTCAAGGCCAGTGCCCTGCCCTCACAGCAGCACCAAGTATAACTGCCAGTGGGTAGATTTGAACTTGGGATCTCTGAAGCTTAGTATAGGAGTCTCTACAGCTCCAGCTATAAAGCCAGCTGTTTCTCAGTCTATGCTGTAGAGGTCTCTTATTATGATTTGGTGGGGTCTAGGTGCCACTGTACAGGACAGTGACCCACACTAGGTGCATGGGTTACATACTTCCCCTAGGTGAGGAAGGGCATCTTGAGTTTCAGAAACGCAGTTGAGATCCTGGACAAACCCCCACTTGTAACCACCACCAGGCAGATTTGAACTTGAGATCTATGGAACTTAGCATAGGAGCTTCTACCCTTTGAGCTAAAAGCCAGCTGGCTTGCACCTCAGGCTGTAGAGGTCTCTTGTTCTTAGGTGTTACTGTAGTCTAAGTGCCCTGATGTCTATCTAACCTGTTCTTAAATATCTTAGGCTATGGCTACACTGTAGCTTTCTTCTGGAAAAGCTTATGCAAATGAAGCATGGCGTGGAATATCACCGTGCTTCATTTGCATAATTAATTAGCAGCCACTTCTGCGCAAGAGGCTGAAAAAATGAGGAAGAATGGCTCTTGTGCCACAGGGGGCTTTTGAACAAAAAGGAGCCGTCTACATAGCTTCTTTTTGCGCAAAAGCCTTTTGCACAAAAGTGGCTGCTAATTAATTATGCAAATGACACATGGCAATATTCCACACCATGCTTCATTTGCATAAGCTTTTCCAGAAAAAGGCTACAATGTAGCCGTAGCCTTAAAGAAGAAAGAAGAGTAATTCCTACCAGTGAAACTCACTTATCCTGGGTGTTTTATTAGACATGTCTTTTATTATGTGTAAATGAGCAATTGCTTTGTTTTGACACAAGGAAGTACTTTTCCCAATAATAGTAATAACCCACTTTTACAGATGGTGGACTGAGGATTAGGGAGATTAATTGAGCTGCCCATGGTCATACAACATGCTTGTGGCAAAAAGGGTGACCAGAGAGCAAATATGAAAAATCAGGGCAGTGAGTAGGTGCTTATGTGAGACAAAGTCCTGAATCATAGAACTGGAAGGAACCTCAAGAGGTTGTCAAGTCCAGTCTTCTGTACTCATGGCAGGACCAATTACCATCTAGATCAGGGGTCTCAAACTCCCAGCCTGTGGTTCATCCTTGGCCAGAGCAATTGCACAATCCAGCCCAGGAGTCCTGGCAGACCTGGAGGGGGGACCTGTCTGTTCCTCAAGCCTCACCCCTTCCTGCCATCTTCCTGCCCTCTGTGGCACCCTGTCGCCTGAGGACATGGCTTCAGGGATTACTGGTACAATACAAGAGCAGTGGTCAGGTCCCCACATCTTCCCATGGTGGCAGGAGTCATGGGGAAGTGGAGCAAGTGTGCCTGCCGAGCACATTCTGCTTCCCTGTGGCTCCTGTCACCTCCACAGAGGCTGCAGGGGACCTGACTGCTGCTGCTGCACCATAGCAAGCCCCTCCCTGGTGGTCCCCAAAGCTGTGTCCTCAGGGGTTGGGGTGCCATAAGGGGGAAAAGGTGGGGCAATGGCAGGAAGAGGCAGGGTTTGAGGAGTTGACAACTCACAGGGCCAGGGCCCAACAGGGTTGTGGATTCGCTTCAAGACAGAGTCGATTATAGATTGATAGTTGCTTTTAATAATCTCACTACGTCACTACTATTACAGGCTTAATACTGCCAGATGGTTAAACAGATACTGCAAAGTAATACAACAATCTACATAGGTAAAACAATGCATCAGTGCAAAGCAACAATCTACATAGGCAAAGCAATGAATCCCGTTCCGGTTACCTTGCACCCAGCCTCAGTGGACGTGGCTCCAGCTAGGGGGATTCAGGACACCCTTCGAGGTTTAGGTTCCTGGTGAAACTCAATGGACACGGGACTCCCTACACTAGTTATACTACAGTTTATCAGGTGTGCACGTACCTGGTTCCAGGGCCGGCTTTAGGCCAATTCGCCCGATTCCCCTGAATCGGGCCCCGAGCCTAAAAGGGCCCCGCACCCTAAAGCCAGAGGGCCCCATGCCCTAAACCCAGAAGTGTGCCGGGTGCGCTGCGGGAGGGGGAGTCGGCCCATGGGTTTGGCTGGAAGGCGGGACTCTGCCCTGTAGCTGGAGATTTAAAGGGGCTGTGAGTTGTTTCTTTGTGTGCTGGGTTGTTGGTTTTTTTTTTTTTTTTGCTCAACCAAAATTTGGTTCGAATCCTGCCTGGCTCAATGCCATTCTTATCACTCTTATAGGCTGAGACTGAGGTCAAACTTGTTTACCACTCAGTAGTTTCCCAGCTCAAGGCACGGGTTAGAGCTGATAAAGTCCAGCTGCTGTGTGGGCTTGCAGCATCCCACACTATGCTAAGCTGGGTATAGCAGGAATGGAAACTTCCACCCCAGGCCGGCTAAGCTGCAGGACCCACATACAATTTTTATGTGACAGAAGTAACAGCCATTCACCCCTCCCTGCCAAGCTCTCTGGGATTCCCAGATCAGATTCCACAATTGTTCCATCTGGGGATGGCCTGCGGGTGGGGAGTTTGAACCCTGATCTAGACCATTCCTCTCAGGTGTTTGTCTAACCTGCTCTTAAAAATCTCCAGTGACAGAGATTCTACAACTTCCTTATGTAATTTATTCCAGTGCTTTACCACCCTGATAGTTAGGAAATTTTAAGGAGAATAATTTTTCTCCTGCCTCCTTGTAATTACCCTTAAGGTACTTGAAAGCTGTTATCATGTCCCCTCTTTTATTCCTTTACAGAATAAACAAACCCATTTCTTTCGATCTTCATTCACAGGTCATATTTTATAGACCTTTAATCAGTTTGATTGCTCTTCTCTGGACCAATTCCAATTTATTCACATCTTTCCTGAAATGTGGTGCCCAGAACTGGACACAGTACTCCACTTGAGACCTAATCAGCTTGGAATAAAGCCGAAGAATTACTTTTTGCATCTTGCTTCAAACACTTCTGTTAATACATCCCAGTGTTTCTTCCTATTTATTTTGTGGTTTACTAAGAACCGTAGATCCCTTTCCACCATACTCCTGCTTAAAAAGTCTCCTCTTATTTTATAGGTGTCCAGCTGACTGTTCCTCCCTAAATGGAGTACAACCTATATGGGACTACACCTACCTTATAGTAGTCCCATATAGGTTGTATTTTCCTAGTTTATTAATGAGAGAGTCATGCAAGACTGTATCAAATGCTTTACTCAAGTCTAACTATTTCACATCAATCACATTCCTCTCATCCATAAGGCTTGTTACCCTATTAAAGACATCTATGCGATTGGTTTGACAAGATTTATATTTTACAAATCCAGGCTCACTATTACTTATCACTTTATTATCATGTAGATGTTCGCAGATGTATTCCTTAAGTATTTGCTCCATTATCTTTCCTGGTACAGAAGTTAAGATGACTGGTCTGTAGTTTCCTGGATTATCTTTATTTCCCTTTTGCAGATGGGCACTATATTTGCCCTTTTCCAGTCTTCTGGAATCTCTGCTGTCTTGCAAGACTTTTCAAAGATAATGGCTAATGACTCAGATATCTCCTCAGTCAGCTCGTTGGATAGTCCAGGATTCATTTCATCAGGCTCTAACTTGGAGAAGTAACCTTTAACTTGTTCTTCTCCTATTTTAAGTTCTGAAACTACCTCATTTTCACCATCATTCACTATATTAGGCATCCAATCGCCACCAACCTTCTTGTTGAAAGCCAAAACAAAGAAGTCTGGCATTTCCACATTCTTCATTAAGTAATGGTCCTAACCCTGTCCTCTTGATTCTAATATATTTGTAGAATGTTTTCTTGTGATCTTTTATGTCTCTAGCTAATTTGATTTTGTGCCTTGGCCTTTTTAATTTTGCCCCAACATACTTTTCTTATTTATATTCATCCTTTGTAATTTCATCTAATTTTTGGAGGACTTCCTTTTAATTTTTAGATCATTGAAGATCTCAAGGCTAAGCCGGAGTAATGTCTTGCCACATTTCCTATCTTTCCTCTGCAGTAGAATAGCGTACTCTTGCACCCTTCGTAATGTCTTTTTGAAAAACTACCAACTGTCTTCCATTATTTTTCCTCTTAAACTTGCTTCCCATGAGACCTTACATACCACCTCGTGAGTTTGCTAAAGTCTGCCTGCTTGAAATCCATTGTCTTTATTTTGCTTTTCTCCCTCCTACTATCCCTTCGGATCATGAACTCTAACATTTCATAAGTCTCAGAGGAATAACTGTGTTAGTCGATAAGGGTACATCCGCACTACAGAGAATGATTGAAGCTGCTTTTGTCAATCTTCCAGGGTTTAATTTAGCAGTTAAGACAGCTAATTGGAACTGAGAGAGGCACTCCGGTTGATGTCAGTAGTCCTGCTTCCATAAAGAGTAAGGGAGAGTGTTCTCCCATCGACTTCCTGCAGTGTAGATAGCACCAAACATCAAGGTAAGCTACTTCGACTTCAGCCACATAATTAACATAGGTGAAGTTGCGTATCTTAATACTATCTTGTCATACCTTAACTTTAAAAATGAGTAGTCCTATGGCAGCTTAGAGACTAACAAATATAAATAATATCATGAGCTTTCATGGACAAAATCCACTTCCTCAGATGAGCTTGAATGGAGAAAAAAGGGGGGCTATCAGAAAAAGAAGGGAGAGAAAAGAAAAAAAATGTACCTGTCAGTAGTAGTGCCAGTGCTAATGAGGCTAATTGAGTGGGCTGGAAGGGTCCCATACTTAGCTTTTGATATCTCAGAGGGGTAGCCATATTTGTCTGTAATTTTTTTAAAAAAATGAGTAGTCTTATTTTGCTCCTTTCACTCATGATACTATAAATAGTATAGTGGGACACACCACCTATTCAAAAGCTGTTTCCAATACATTTGTATGGCTCCTGCAGGCTTCCATTAAGCTTCTGACCAGCAAAGAAGGACTAGATAGATTTCTGGAGGCTGCTTTTCACTCCTTCATTGTCAGTCATATGGAGTGGTTCAGTATGATGAAGCAGGTTGAAGACAGCCAGGGCCAGTTGATCACGGTACATTGCAATATGTAATGCAGTTTCATGAGCTATGCTGTAAAATGCAATTCCCTGTTCAAGGCATATAGTTAGAACTACTTCAGATGCTCTTCAAATGTCCTGTAAAAAGGAGCAAGTTCATGAGAGTCTTCACAAATTTATTTAACTCTTGTTTTGCTCACCCATTCAGAGCTAAACTGGTTCAAGTTGCACTCCTTTTCCAGCTACAAAACTCACCCCATTTTCACTTACACCCAGTGTGGAACTTATAGCATTTTAAATTTCAAGTGAGTGTAGGCTATGTCTACACTACAGGATAAAGCTGAATTAAGCAATGCAACGTCAGCTACATTAATTGTGTGGCTGAAGTCGAAGTAGCTTAACTCAGCTTTTGGCACTGTTTACACTGTGAAAGCAGAGTTACCGGCATCGACCAGAGTGCCCCCTCTCAGTTCAAATTAGCTGTCTTAACTAGACCGCTAATTCAAATCCTGGAAAATTGACAGTGGCAGCTTTGATCTTCTTCTGTAGTGTAGACATACCCTTAGTGCTCAGCAAATCAGGCCTAGAATATTCTGGCACTTTTTGGTAGCTGTAACCTTAAAACGAATGTTGTGAAAAGCAAATTCCTGAGCTTCTTTCCTAAAAGAATCTGGGTAAAATCTTACTCTCATTGAAGTCAGTGAGGGTTTTACTGTTGACTTCAAAGGGACACCAGCAATTCACCCTTTCTATCTATCATGATTGACCATCCTTCCAATGACCAAGGCTCACAACTTTACAATCTCTCCTCTCTCTCCTCTCCCTCCTCTTCTCATCCTTTCTAAACAGCTATTGAGAAACAAGACAGATGTGAGGGGTGAGGGAATCCTGAGCCAGGTTTCTTCTGTATACTGCTATTATATAAGTTTTCAAGGCGGCAATAGTTGCAGACATACTCACAGACATACAGTTTAGCTGCCATGATACTAGATGATCTACAAAGAACATTCCCTCCCCCCGAAGTTTGATGGTCCACAATAATAGCTGATACTCAAAATCTCAATGAATAAAAAAGCTTTCACTTCCTTTTTGTAACACAGTATACCATTGTGTTCCATGTTTGTTTGTTTGTTTGTTTCATTCCATTGCTTTTTCCAAAAACGAGATACTGGGTTTTTAGAAAAAGAGAAAATGGAGGGGGGGAAGAGGGAAGAGAAGGTGGCTGTTGTTCTAGACAAGCAGTTTAATGAAAATACTACTGAAATGCTTTTTCCTCTATGAAAACTAGTAAATCAATTACAAAAGCAATTTCCTTACCCAGTGTGATTTTATTGTGTCTGACCAGGGCATTTGATAAGTATTAGTTCTTGCTGAGAGCAAAGAGTAAATGTTATTTCAAGCTTTGCTTTCATGTGTTTAGAAAAGGGAAGCAGCAGTTGAGCAGTTGGACACTCTTGCTTTTATGAGCATTTTCAGGAGGACATGGGTGTCCCAGTGCCGTAGTCACTGGACTGACTGCTTCATATTTATAGTAAAGCGAGAGAGGGAAGTTTTTCACTGTAAAGGGTGCCTTAGGCTCTGGGAATCTGCTACAAAATTTCATATGAAGTTTTCATTCAGTTTTGCTTTGAAATGTTGAGGGTTCCAAAACATTCTGTAGACCAGTTTCTACCTCTTACCTCAAAATAATATGTGATATATCCATGTTCTCTCAAGGAAATGTAGTGACATCCATCTTTTAACTTGGAAATTGATTAAAGCAACACAGAGGGAGACATGCACATTTATAATAGCATACTGTGTGCCAGGTCATACAAGGATGGAAATGGCATGACCGACTCTCTGGTCCTCAGCAGTTGTATGATAGAGGCAAGGTGTAGAACATCTGTCTTTTAATATAATGATGGAGAAACCTTAGAAGTCTGGCTGTTTGGAAGCATAGTTCAGGAATCCACCAGGCTGTAACTTCAGGCACTAGTCAATGAACACTGATCGCTTCCATGTGCCAGGAATATATCCTTTTGTAGCTGCCCATGCCATGTGCCAGGGACCAGGCAATAAAGATCATTAGCCTACCTGTGTGTCACACCATTACTCTATAGACCCATGTGCCTTTTAGTCCCTCCGCTCCCCCCTCCACTCATAAAAACCCTGCAACAGGCCCTCTTATGGGCCATGTCTACACTAGGAAACTATTTCCAAATGACTACATTTGACTTAATAACTCCTGATTTTACAAATTGAAATAGCATGTCCCCATTATGGGGAAGCCTTGAAATTAGTCCAAGGCAGGCTCCATTACTGTGCACATGCTACCTCAACTTTAGAACCCCAGGAAGAACTGAGGAGTAATTAGTTTGAATTACTCTGGGGAGTATTTATTTTGAAATAGCGGCACTGGAGTGTCCACACTAACGCTATTTGAAATAACTATTTTGAAATTAGCATTATTCCCCGAGAAAACTGGGAGTACAGATTTCGAAATAAGCAGCCCCTTATTTTGAAATAACGGGCTTGGTGGTGTGGGCGCTCCACTTATAAATTTGACCGAAGGGGAGTTATTTAAAAATAAAGCCCTAGTGAAGACCAGGGCTTAGTGACATTCATACACATGCACTAATGTTCTCTGCAAGGAATGACCTGTGGAGGGCCCTCCTCATCTCTGGATCTTTGCTAGATGAATGGCTATCACCTTGCAAACCTTCAGGATCTGCCAAGCAGAGCTACTGCTCTGAATTTCTATTCCAGATGGCAGTTTGGTAGGGAGTGATAAAAAGTTCCCAGCTAGTGCCACCATCTTTTCTAAGTAGCTCACAGTGACTATGCAAAATATCCTCTGAGACAGCCAATCAAAATTGCTCCCAGTTACCTTTCTGCCAATCACTTATTTCTGTGGCCAATCACAGTTGAACAAACCAGTTCAAATTCTAAAAAGCCATGAAAAAATTAGCTGCAAACATTTCTAACTCATTCTAATATTGAAAACATCTTCACACAGTGCTTTGGATGAAACCTTCACTCTGATTAAGTCAATAACAAAACTCCTTAAAGTGTGGCAGATGGAATACTTTCTAGTCAATCCTGTCCTAAAATTGAATTTGCATACATAAAAAGATAATGGAATTGCACCACAAGAAGTGCAACTTATTGGCAAAAAATTCATTGATCTTAATTTGTAAAAAGATATTTTCTTCCTTGCTGAGCTGAGATCAAGAGAGAAGGGTGTAGTGTGATTAGAGCAGTAGCCTGAGACACAGGAGACCTGGTTTGACTCCCTGCTCTGCCAAAAACTCCCTGTGGGTTGATCATGAAGGGCTAAATTTCAATGGGAATTTCTGTCTCTGATTTTGAAAATCCTGTTAGTTGCTTATCTGCATTAATGGTGCTTTTAGGTGGCCTGTAGTCTCTTTTTGCCTCAGTTCCCCATCTGTAAAATGGGATAACTCTACCTTGCCTGTTGAATATTAGTAGAGAGGTAGACATGTTAGTCTGATCTTGCTAAAATAAAAGGAAACACTATGTAGCACTTCAAAGACTAACAAGATGGTTTAATAGGCGATGAGCTTTTGTGGGCCAGACCCACTTCCTCAGATCATATTCTGAAAGAGAATTGGCATGACCATATATACCAAAGGAATACAAGGGAAAAAATGAACAAAGTCTCTTTGAAGTAAGATGCATGAAGTAAGGACGTTAAGACTATGTCCAGCTAGGTTGAAATGCAAACTGACAGGTTTTTCCTTGTGAAGATGTCTGATGTCTGATTTGTGGGCATTAATTCTTTGGCAAAGTGTATGAGAAGTCTGTGCAATATATATAGCAGAAGGACACTGTTGGCACATGATGGCATAAATTACATTTCTGGATGAACAGGAATATGTGTCCTTGATCGTATAACTGACATAGTTAGGTCCAGTGATGGTATCACCAGAGTAAATATGTGGACAAAGTTGGCAACGGGGTTTGTTGCAAGGGAAAGTTCCAGGGTTGGTATTTATATGGTATGTCCTGTGGTTGTTGGTAAGAATCCTCTCGAGGTTAGGTGGTTGTCTATAGGAGAGTATGGGTCTGTCCCCCCAGAGCCTCTTGGAGTGTAGTATCCTGTTCCAGTATAGGTTGTAGGTTATTGATAATGCATTGGAGGGGTTTAATTTGGGGGCTGTAGGTGATGACAAGTGGTGTTCTATTGTTGGTTTTCTTGGGCCTATTTTGAAGTAGATGGTTTCTGGGTATTTCAATTTGTTTTTTTATTTCCCCCGGTGAGTAATTGAAATTTACAAATGCTTGGTAGAGATCTTGAAGTTTCTGGTCTCTGTCAGTGGGATTAGAGCAGATGCGGTTGTACCTAAGGGCCTGACTATAGATGATGGATCGTATGGTGTGTCCTGGATGGAAGCTGGAGGCATGTAGGTAAGTGTAGCAGTCAGTGGGTTTTCTGTAGAGAGTGGTATTTAATTTTCCATTAGTGATTTGTACTGTGGTGTCCAGGAAATGGATCTCTCGTGTAGAATGGTCTAGGCTGAGATTGATGGTGGGGTGTAGGTTGGTAAAGTCTCTGTGGAATGGGTCCAGTGTTTCTTGGCCATGGGTCCAGATCATAAAGATGTCATCGATGTAGCGTAAGTAGAGAAGGGGTAAAAGGGGACGGGATCTGAGGAAACGTTGTTGTAAGTCAGTGTAGCCAGACATGAACCCCATCTTGTTTCCCCCCCCCAGAGAGCAAGAGAAAGGCAATCAGCCTTTGATGCCCTGGGAACGCAGGTGTGCTGCCTGTCCCTGACTCTAATAAACAGAAACCAGACAGTAAATGGGCTAGCTGACGACCCGGGGGCCTCCCGTCGCCCTGATGGCTAGTACCAGTAATTGACACGCCTGCACTGTCCCAGGAGAGGAATCTTCACCCATCACATACCAGAGGTGCCCATTGTCTGCATTTTCCCAAGTGTGAATTATGCTTTGCACCCTTCATGGGAAACTTGGCATTCAAAGCCATTTTCCCTAATTGGCCACTTGAGACCAGGAAGAAACCTACGTGACCCAAGGGGTATAAAGAGGGGTTTAGTAGCCCACCCCATTTGAGCTCCAATCATCTACACCTGCTGGCAGGTATAGGTTGTCTCCCGAGGTCTGTGGGACGCCCAACCTCACCCTACTTCTTTCTGAGGGATTGAGAGAAAGACGCTGGCCACGCCAAGTCTGGAATGCAGGGGTGAGAATATATACCTGCTAGGTGTCTATTTTGCATGCATTTAATAAGAGCTCAGAGAACCAAAAGGGTTTCATGGTACCTGTAAGTGACTTCTTAGTGTAATTTCTGTCCTGTCCTTTGTAGTGGCTGTGTTATCTGTAACACAGTAGTAGCATTTAACAGCTAAGTTTACCCTGTAACAATAAAATAGTAACTGTTTAAGCTGTGACCTGACTCCTTCAGTTGCTGTAACAGAACCAAGCACAATGTTAAAAAGAACTCCAGCCGGTCATAAGGGACAGATATAGGGAGAGCTTGAGCATTGGATCATGTCGCTTCCAGGGGACAGATCCGTTGGGGCATCTCTCAGCCTCCCCAGGCTGCCCGCTGCGAAGGGATCGTGTATCCTAGCAGTCAAAATCTGAGGTGTAATAAGCTCTCCCTGTAAACTCTGGGGCGTCTGTCGGCCTGTTGGCTGCCCGCCGCGAAAGGATCCCGATCCTAGCGGTAAAGACACGGACATTAAACTCCTCGGGGCGCCCGTCAGTCTCACCTAGACTGCCCACTGCGACGGGGCCTTGTGTCTCAGCAGTTGAAGACTCGGGTGTAACATACACACATGCACTGCCCTGACCACCGGCTGACAGTCAGCCACAAAGATATTAGCGTACTGTGGGGCCATGTGGGTACCCATGGCTGTGCCGCTGATTTGGAGGTATAAGTTGTCCCCAAATTGGAAATAACTTTGGGTGAGAACAACGTTACATAGGTCTGCTACCAGATTGGCTGTGGTATCCTCTGGGATAGTGTTTCTAATGGCTTGTAATCCATCTACATGTGGAATATTGGTGGAGAGAGCTTCTACATCCATGGTGGCAAGGATGGTATTATCAGGGAGGTTATCTATGTTTTGTAGTTTTCTCAGGAAGTCAGTGGTATATCGGAGATAGCTGGGAGTGTTGGTTACATAGGGTTTGAGGAGAGAGTCTACATAGCTAGATAATCCAGTAGTGAGTGTGCCAATACCTGAAATGATGGGACTTCTGGGGTGTCCAGGTTTATGGATTTTGGGAAGCAAATAGAACAATCCTGATCGGGTTTCGGAAGTTTCTGTTTGAATTTTGTCCCAAGTAGAGGTAGGAGTTCCTTAAGGAGACAGTGTAGTTTCTTTCGGTATTGTGAAGTGGGATCAGATGAGAGAGGTCTGTAAAATGTGGTGTTGGAGAGTTGTCTAGCTGCCTCCTGTTCATAGTCTGACTTATTCATAATGACCACAGCACCCCTTTGTCAGCTGGTTTGATTATAATGTCGGGGTTGTTTTTGAGACTCTGGATAGCATAGCCTTCAGCACGGCTGAGATTGTATTTCACTTGTTGTTGTTTGTGCATAATGTCAGTCTGTGCATTGTTGCGGAAGCATTGTATATAGAAATCCAGATTGTAATTATGACCGTCACGGGGAGTTCACATAGAATTTTTTTTTCTTTTGGTGTTGATAGGGGGGATCTAGTTGGTCAGATTGATGTTCATTGGTAGTTTGGAAGTATTCTCGTAGATGGAGGCGGTGAAAGAAAGTTTCAAGGTCACCACAAAATTGAATCCAGTTCGTGGGGGAGGTGGGGCAGAAAGAAAGAACCCGGGATAAGACAGACTCTTCTGATGGTTTGAGTTTGTAGCTAGAGCGGTTGACAATATTATCTGGTGGGCTGAGGTAGTTGCTGTTGTGGTATCCAGTGGTGTGGAGTAGTTTAGAAAGGTTATTGTCTTTTCTTTTTTGTAGGGAGTAGAAGTGTGTATAGTAGATTTCTTGTCTGGTGGAATAAAAGTCTTGTAAGGTGTTAAGTGGTGTGGATGTTTGTCTTGAGATGAGATTTTCAAGGTTAGAGATGTCATTCTTAATATTCTTCTGTTTCTTGTATAGGATACTAATAAGTAGTTCCTTAATTTCTTGGATATATATATATATATATAAGACAGTCTTAACGACCTTAGTACATACATCTTACTTCAAAGAGACTTTAACACCAGCTTACAGAGAGAAACTTCAGAATTTTCATTCATGCTTAAATTTGACACTTTACTAATGGGCCTTAACAAAGATGCTAATTACCTTACACATTATAAAGACAGCTTCCCCACTTATCACCCCTGATTAGCCATTCATTGACTTATAAATAGCTATTCCCTCCCTCCCTCTCCCTTACCCCACCTTCTGTTCTAAATCTGATTTGTCAGTTTAATATAATGTGTTCACTTTTCCCCTTGTTTTCCTTTGGTATATATGGTCATGCCAATTCTCTTTCAGAATATGATCTGAGGAAGTGTGTCTGGCCCATGAAAGCTCATCACCTAGTAAGCTCATCACCTAGTAAACCATCTTGTTAGTCTTTGAAGTGCTACATAGTTTTTCCTTTTGTTCTACCTTGCCTCAGAGGGAAAATTTATTCAAGATCGAAACTTTCAAGTACTGTGTTAATAGGGACCCGATAAGTATCTGAGGCAGAGAAGCATCCTTCTTTTGTAATATGTCTTCTTAGCATAATCCTCCAAGTCACTACTTTTGCTGAATCCAATAGGCTGGATCCACCCATAATGGTAATGTTTAATTTTACTAGCCTGTGGATTCCATGAAGCAATAGGTGGTAGTATTTTCTCTGAACTAAAAGAAGGCAAATAATGGATATGTCTAGTGATAACTAGCACTGAATTTCTATATTTATAGAAAAGTGTTGTCCTTTGCAGACTCTACTTGGTTCACCTCTAGATGCTACTTCAATATAAAAATTAATACTTGTTTGTATTAAACGTGTGTGATTCTCCTCCCATACCCAATAGGCTCTAACGCCTATGGAGAGTGGAATATGTGGGACCACTTCTTGTTCTCTTACACAGGGGGTCTGGATTTGGGTGTGCAAGGAGTGAGCCCCATCTTCTCAAAGCTCTAGCCAGTGCAGTTGAGCCAGAATGGAGCAGAGTGCCAGTAGCAGATTTCCTCCCTACTGGAGCAACGTCTCTGAGTACAGGTCCCTCAATGGTCGTCTGTCTGCCTTCCTTGAGCAGCAGAGCTGCACATTGCCCCTTCTTCAGGGCAGGCTGCAAATTCCCACTGTAGCTTGGACTCTGTGTGACTTTGAATTTTACTAGGACCGTGTTCTGCATATTTAAAATCAACTCCATTGCCCCTTTGACAAATCTGTTTCTCCCATGTCATACTCCCCCTTTGGTGACCACTCTTTCAAAGGAGCCCCACCACCTACCATCTCCAGTCATCCCAATCAGACACTGATATGAAATAAAGCCAATTACACAATAACAAGAGAGATGGATTTTTATCATGTGTCATCACTTCAGCACAACTTCAGAGCATACTTGAAATTAGGAGGTGGTTTGATATTGCTTTCTGGAAGCCCTTTCTGGGTGTGCTGGGTAAATGAAGCAATCAATCATGCATGGATCATAATGTATGTCAGGGGTGGGGAACCTAAGGCCCAGGGGCAGGATGCAGCCCTCATCTTGCTTGGATCTGCCCCCTGAGACTCAGGGTTCCACCCCCCAGCATTGGGGAGCCCGTGCTGGAACTCCAGCCCTCCTGCCATCCCACCACGGGGTGGAACATACCTAATCTACTAGCCTGGCCCCCTTAGGTTCTGGTGTGTGAGGGGAATGTGGGGAGTGTCTTTCTCCTTCTCAGTTGGGGCCCACTTTTTTTTTTATCTTCTCACTTGTGTGCAGCCCCTGACTGATTTTCCTGTGGGTTAGTGGCCCCCAACCCAAAAAAAGTTCTCCATCCCTGATTGTAAGTAGTTTCAGGTAATCAACAATATTGTTTTAGTCATTTGGGTACCCTCTGAGATTCATTTGTATTAGCCAAAAAAATCTAGAAATCTCTTTTTTTAAAACTCCAGATGAAAGCATTGATTTCATTATCTCAGATCACTTTCTCTAAACCTAAGTAGATGCTACATGTCATGTAGTCACAAAAGCTCCTTTTTACAACAATTAAAATTATTTTTCCTGTGACCTGCTGTTCAATTAAGATACTCTTTAGTAAATTTATTAGGTTATTAGAACACTAATTGTAGTACAAACATATCCACTTACTTTTGAAATGTTTATGCTTTAATTGGGTTGTTTAAACTAATTTTCATGTCCCTGTGCAGTTAGAAGTCATTGTTAATTGAACTTATTTACACATGCAAATAATAACACAGCACTCCATTGTGCCAGCTCAGATGGAAAAAGGAGATAAGGAACCAGTTAAATGAACTGAATTTGACATATGTCTACACTCATAAGACATTATAGTCAGAACTATGTCTTTGAGAGAAAGAGAATGCTGTAGTGACATGTCTTTATCCAGAAGAAATACCACCTTTTAACTCTGGCACCTCCATTAACTTTCAAGGGTGTTTCATGGGTTCAACATTAAAGTATCTGCTGTGTAGGGAATAACATAGCACCATAGAATGAAAATGTTGGAGCTGAACATGGGAAGTCCCGCCATTTCTGATATTTTAACAATCATGCTTGAGTGTTCATATTCCCAGCTGAATGATTTTATAATTATTACAGAGACACCAAATAATGACGCACTATATAGAGAAGTATGTAAAAAAATATCAAGGGAGAGAAGTAGTAAGACGAACTGGAAACTTATGGGGCCTTACTGAAAGCCTTTTGCTGTCAGTGGTATTCTATTCACTTCAAAGGGCATTGGATTAGATGAGAGGTGGGGACCTCAGGCTCAGGGGCCAGAGGAGGCCCCCGGCTTGACTGGATCTAGCCTCCCAGGCCTGGGGGTTCCCCCCCTGCACTGGTGCTTCAGCCCTCCCTCATCCGGCAGGGCTGGAGTGAAAAAAAAAATTCTAGTCTGGGCCCCTAAGGCTCTGGTGTGTGAGGGGAGTGTCTTTCTCGCTTCTCACTTGTGTGTGGCCCCTGACAGATTTTTCTGTGGGTCAGCAGCCCCCAACCAAAAAAAGGTTCCCCATCCCTGGATTTGATGCAGAGTAAAGTCATTTTTCAAAGCTTCAGTAAGAGAGTTTGCTATACTAAATATATCCCAATGTGATAGAATAAATCTTCAGTTTCAACATATGCTTCATGGCAGTAGTACATATGTAGATGGTCTATGCATAGGGACAGATGAAATTAACAGGCACAGCTTGAAAACAATCAAAAGGAAGTACTTCTTCACACAGTGCACAGTCAACAGGTGGAACTCATTGCCAGGAGATGTTGTGAAGCCAAAACTATAATGGGGTTCGAAAAGAACTAGATAAGTTTAAGGAGGATACATCCATCATTAGCTATTAGCCAAGATGGTCAGAGATGCAACACTATGCTGAGTGTCTCTGGACTGTGTTTACCATAAACTGGGAGGCTGTGTCTAGACTACATCCCTTTTCTCGAAAAAGGGATGTAAATTAGAAACTTTGAAATTGCAAATGAAGCCAGGATTTAAATTTCCTGTGCTTCATTTGCATAATGGTGGCTGTGTTTTTTTTCTAAACGGGGCTTTTCGATAGAAAAATGGCAGTTTAGATGGGGATCTTTTGAAAATAAAACCCTTTTTCGAAAGATACTGTAGTCCTCAAAAAATGAGTTTTACAGGATCTTTCAAAAAAAGGGTTTTATTTTCGAAAGATCCCCATCTAAACTGCCATTCTTCTATCAAAAAGCCCCGTTTTGAAAAAAACCCGCGGCCGCCATTATGCAAATGAAGTGTAGAAATTTAAATCCTGGCTTCATTTGCAATTTTGAAGGGTCTAATTTACATCCCTTTTTCGAGAAAAGGGATGTAGTCTACACACAGCCAGAGTGAATGAAAGGGAATGGATTGCTTGATGATTACCTGTTCAGTTGTGTTCCCCAGAAGCACCTGGCATTTGTCACTGTTGGAAGACAGGACGCTGGACTAGATGGAGCACTGGTCTGAATTGCATGTGGCATGGTGCTCCAGGAGCAATTTAAAGGGCAGTGGTAGTGGTGGCAGCTTTGGGCCCTTTTGTATCACCAGGCCATGGAGCAATTACCCCATTTTGCCCCCCCTCCCCCATTACCCGTCGGTGGGCCTGGAGCAGAGGCAGAGGTTTGGCTCTGTCCAGTGTTCCCTTTAAGCTGCCTTTTTCTGCCCTTTCACCCCTCAGTTCAGGCAACAGAATGAAGCCCCAAATGTTGCCCTACACATATAAGATGACATGAGTAACTATAATAGAAGAAAGATAATTGATGCCTGACGCATCTTTACTGAACTGTTTTCAGCTTTTCCCTCTTTTTATTTACACTCAGTGTATTTCAAAGCGGGGGAGGTTTAACCTAGCAGTTCTCCTCTGCATGGCTCTATCTTATTGCTCTTGGAAAGCATGTGTGCTGCTAACCCATACTATGGGTATGTCTAGACTGCATCTCTCTGTTGGCAGAAGAATGCAGATTAGGCAGGTCGACATTGCAAATGAGGCAGGGATTTAAATATCCCGTGCTTAATTTGCATAAAAATGGCCGCTGCATTTTGCTGACTCAGCACTTTGTCCACAAAAAACGGCAGTCTAGAGGGGGATCTGTCGAGAAAGAAAGCCTTTATTTCTTGACAGATCCCCCTCTAGACTGCCGCTTTTTGCTGACAAAGTGCTGAGTCAGCAAAATGAGGCGGCCATTTTTATGCAAATGTATACTGCGTTTTTTCAGCAAAAACCTCTTCCGCAAAAAGGAATGGAAGAGAATATGCAATTGAGAGCGTGAGAAATGCTAATGAGCACCTCATTTGTATTTCCTCTTCCGCTAAAATGATGCAATGTAGACAGAGCCCTAGTGCAGACCAGGGCCTAGCGGGGTGAAGAACTATTCCAACCTTTTATCTTTATATTCCTCATGCTTCGTGGGATGGAAGTCATGAGGTGAAATACCCACTGAATGGCTGATGGCTTTGCCTGAGATTATACCACTTCAGGTATCCTGTGAAAAACATTTCAGTTTTCAATGCTACACTCTTCTAATTTGACAAACACAAATACTGACCCATAAAGAACACATTTTGGTACACAGAACCTATAACAGAGACAATCAGAGGCATTCTGTTTAATTTCTTCTAAAAGCTCCAAGAACACTTTATTTTATGCTCCTAGTCTTTATTTATGTACATAGATTGTTTAAATGAGCTATAAGGCTATTGAAATAGGAACAGCAAGTGGTCACTAAAATCTTGACATTTTATGGACCTAAAAGGATACTATCTAATCTGCCTTTGATGTCTTGTGCATCAAATATCACTTACCGAACACTTTAGGATACTCGAAATGCAGCCTTGATGTACAATTTCATTATCAGAAAGGACTAGACAGAAATGCATACAGCAAATAAAAAGGTCTTTATGCCACACTATCTGTGATTCTGCTGCTGCATAAATGATTAAATTAATGATGCAATGACTACTTCCCTTGTGGTTATCACTATCTTCAATATAACAAGTGTTGAGATGCTGCTCAGTTATCAGCCGTGTAATAATTATTCAAATTTGCCTGGTTTACTTTCTGTTAGGAGCCCAAAATTTTTCCCAAGGTCAGTGAAATATTTGCTTTGGATGTTTAGTTTTGGGCAAAAACTGTCAAGAAGAGGGGATACTACAGAAAAATAAATGAGCATAGATCTCATAAATATAGTGGTTATTACTAGTACTTAGATTTAGCATTAGATCTTAGGAGTTACATGTTCTCGTGTGTTGCCTTCCATTTTACAATTTTATGGAGGAGATTATTGTGGTATATTAGCACTTCTGGTGCAGTTCTCAACTATATACTGGCTGATATCAGTTCTGCATCCAGGTTGAGCAGAGGAAAGCCATGGCATGACATTCATTAAACCACGTAGGAGATGTATATAACTTACAAATGTGCAGTAAGCTATATTCATTTTTTGGCAGATGGAGGTGTCTATGTGTTCCCACATACAACATTCACCCTCTACTGGGATTTTGTAATTATTCAGAAATCCAGCAATATGTTTCTGTAATGCTTATACAATATGGCTGCATTCTGATTTGATTCCTAAGCACTGTTGTAATAATAATAATAAGATGCTATGTTTCTTAACATCATAAATAAGAAGTCACAATTAAATTCTTAAAAATCATTCTGTACTCAGAATAAGTGCTACAAGTTTGGGGAGGATATACTGTATTGCTCATATATAGCAAAGGAGATGAATCCCATCTTTTCTTGCTAAATAGAACTCAGCCTTAATCATGGAGTCAGACCTGGAGCCTCCATAAGATATGTAAAACACCTCATATGTGTAAGTGATTTCTGTGGATTAAATTCTGGACCCATGAAGGTCATTAAAACTGGATGAAAAAAAACCCACATTTTTATGAAAGTTTTTAAAGTGTTCCTGACTTTCTGGAATTTCAGCATTTTAGTGAAAACAATAAAAAAACCCACCAGCCATAGAACCAGTATACATATATATATATATATATATATATATATATATATATATAATAGATATAAACTAATAGATATGAAATTGAAATTAAAAAATGTAGACCACTATGGAAGATTAGATATCTTACGCCATATGGTAAGTTAATTTGTTGTGTACTCTGGCCATTTCACCTACCTTCTTCCCACTACTTCATCTCTCCAAAACTTATTTTAATTCCATCCCTGACAAACAAATTTAAATATCTGTAACTATTTTTAAATCTTAACCTACCATAGAAATAATGCTGCCTTTTTCCTGCAAATGTGGACTTTGTTCCTGAGGACATCTGCCTGAGTCCCAGGGTGGGTATGAGTCAGACCTTGAACTGTAATAGTTTCCAAGATACAAAATTTTCTGTAATGTAGTATACTGTAGACCTGCAAGGCTAAAACTGAGTGAAACACTTAAAACAGGAAGCTCTCAGCTTCCCATTGGGATTCAGTTCTCACTTCTAGCCATGATCAAAGATTTTGGGCATTACATTTAAAATTTTAGGGCTTAAATTATTTTTGGCCATTTTTAACGATTTTATGGTTCCTACTAAGCCCTATATAATTGGATTCAAAGTAACAAATTGTCTAGGTTTTACAGGTATAGTGATATGAAAAAACGGCCTAATAAAATGTTTTAAAACTCTTCAGAACATTGCTAGAATAGGAATTTTCTAACATGAGATTTGACTTACAAAGACTCCAAATCCTAGAATCTCCTGTTGAATTTAACTGGAATTCTGGATGCTGAGAACTTATGAAAAGTTGCCCACATGGATATAAGAAAGCCTAAGAAAAGGTTTACTAATGTTCAATTTGGAATATTCTGCATAACTCAATGAGGGTATGTCTACACTACCACCCTAGTTCGAACTAGGGTGGCTAATGTAGGCATTCGAAGTTGCAAATGAAGTCCGGGATTTAAATATCCCGGGCTTCATATGCATCTTGCCGGGCGGGCGCCATTTTTAAATCCCCTTAGGTCGAACTCCGTGCCCGCGGCTACACGCGGCACGGAGTAGGTAGTTCGAATTAGGATCTCTAATTTGAACTATCGGTACACCTCGTGGAATTAGAGATCCTAAAAATGGCGCCCGCCCGGCAAGATGCAAATGAAGCCCGGGATATTTAAATCCCGGGCTTCATTTGCAACTTCGAATGCCTACATTAGCCACCCTCGTTTGAACTAGGGTGGTAGTGTAGACATACCCTGATGTTTTTGCCACTTATGCAGAATGTCCCTTTCCATAACTCATACTGATAAACTGAAAAAACAACAAATAGTCTGGTAGCACTTTAAAGACTAACAAAACATGTAGATGGGATCATGTTTTGTTAGTCTTTAAAGTGCTACCAGACTATTTGTTGTTTTTTAAGTTTATCCTGTACAGACTAACGCAGCTACCCCTCTGAAGCTTTCATACTGATAAAACCATAGCATAGTATCATGAGTGTGTATGCATGTGTACCTTTGATTTCCAGCATACCCTGCATTTCATGAATAAAATGACAACTCCATTTGTTTTTCCTTATGTCAGATTCAAACCTGGATTCTCTATTTCTTGTTCACCCATATATTTCACTTGGAATCTTGGGTGCATAAAGAATGAAGCATTCCATCTTTTATGTTGTGCTTACTGAAAGAGGTACTACAGTTGTTGCCATTAAAAAAAAGTCACCATTTGTCAGTAGTTACTATCTGGCTGGCATAGTTATTTCCCTTTCTTTCTACAGAGGAGCTATGGTATCGTAGGCCTTGTCTACACTACACAGTGGATCAATGCTGCAGCGATCGATCCACCATCCATTGATTTATCGTGGCTGCAGTAGATAAATCGATCTCTGAGATTGCTCCTGTTGAGACGAATAGCCAGC
This sequence comes from Pelochelys cantorii, assembly GCA_032595735.1. Taxonomy (NCBI): domain Eukaryota; kingdom Metazoa; phylum Chordata; order Testudines; family Trionychidae; genus Pelochelys; species Pelochelys cantorii. Next base: position 31,291,219 of record CM064340.1, read on the forward strand.
ACTGACTCCCGCCAATCTTACTGCATACAGGATGCTGCCATGGGTATGTGTGAGTACACTATTGCAGAGCTGAAAAAGATCAGTGATGCAGGTAAATGTAGACAAGGCCTTAGGGGATGTGTGATGGGGTATACAAAGAGCACGCTGGGCTCAAATGAGTTAAAAGGCAGTGCTCCAGTTGGAGCTCAGGTGGGGCTCAGAAGAGCTCAGAAACCCAGCCAAAGGTGTTGGACAGGCTGTAGACTTCTCTGGGAAGTCTGGCAGAAGGGTGAGCCTAAGAGGGAACCACAGAGCAGTGAGGGCCCACCATCCCCATTAAGAACCACATGACCCTGCTCATTTGGACTTTTTAAAAAACTATTGACTGTTTGGGTTATATGGGCCATGCTCCACACTCAAGAACCACATAAGTGGGATGTAGCCCAGGGTAGTACACTTGGACACTTTGCAGGGAGGACCCACCAGTGTTGTTTTCTACTTGTTGCTAGACTGGGACCCAGTGGAGAGGCTGGACCTGTTCTCTTTTAAGGCAAAGTCCCAGAGGTGGGTGGAGGCCAAAAGACTCCAGGCATAAACCAGGCATCTCTACTGTTCTGACAGAGAAACAAGTAACTGGAGGTCAGTTTGTGCTGACTGTGAGCTAGCCTGGCCCTCCGAACACCCTGTGTCAGTATATATTCGCAGCAGTATTAGTCTGAGGTATAAATAACTGGAGTGTTGCACCTAGCCTGACTCCTGTCCATGCCAAAAAAAATCTCTCACTTTGAGTTAAATGTGTTTTAAACTTGAGCTATCTGATCCATGAGGCAAGAGTGTCAAAGCTTGAGTGCTGCTCAAGCTGGTAATGCAATGAGGATCTAGTTCCTCTCTGTGCTGATGGGACACTCAGTGTGTGCTGCCTGAGGGTTGTTTTGCTGTGTAGCTGCTCTCACTTGAACTAGATTAACTCGAGGAATTATTGCAAGTGTGGACAAGTCTAACTAACATCCAGGGAAAACAAGCCCTTGGATCTTCCTGTATGGCGAGTGTTTGCAAATGATGAGTGTTTATGGGAATTACCATAGTGGAGCAGGCCAGTGGTCTGTTTAATCAAGTGTTCTGTCTCCAGCAGTAGCCAGGATTAGCTATTTCAGAGGAAGATGCAAGGAATCCTTTAGTAAGCAAAGTTATTTTTCCTAATCTCCGTTAATCAGAGCAGGGATAAGGAACCATTTCTGGGCCAGGGGCCACAGATCTACAGAAAAATCAGTTGGGGTCCAAGGGAGAAGAAACGCACCCCCCCAAACCATGAGAAGCACACACAAAAGAAGGGGCTTGAGGGTTTGTCCCACCATCACATGGCACCCAGCATTCCACCTGCTCTGGCCACACGAGGCAGAGAAGGCGCTTGGGGGCTTATCCCACTGCTGCCTGGCCACCTAACATTCCACCCACTTTGGCTGCCCCTGGCAGGGAAAGGACTCAGGGGCTTGCCCCAGTGCCACCCCGGAATTCCACTCCGCTTGGGCCGCTGCAGAAGGCTTGGAGGCTTGCCCTGCTGCAGCTGTCCTAGGCAGGGAAGGGGCTTGAGGGCTTGCCCTGATGCTGCCCAGCCACCTGCCATTACTCCCCATGCCTGCCACCTGACCTGGACATGCCTCCTCACCTGCATGCAGAGTGAGGGCCAAAAGCAGAGACCAGCTGGGCACTGCAGGAAGTATCGCTACATGGCTGCTGGATGCCAAAGGACAGATTAAATTGTGCCATGGTCCAGATCCAGCCTGCAGGCATTAATCAGCTGAAGAATTAGAGGTTAACTTCTGACCTATTTTAAGAATATAGCACTGAACTATAATAATGTATGAATAGTGTTATTGGAGTAGTTACTATCTGTCTGTGTAGGTAAATTCACTGTATGCTTTAGTGGTTTATTTAAGACCAGGAAACAAGTGGAAGGTAATACAAAGGATCCAGATAAAACACTTCCTAGTAAAGACATCAGCAGGTTAAGGACCAATACCTGAACTGCTTGCTGTGAATCCGAGGCGCCAGCCAATGTTACCTCACTATTTTGCCAAGACTGACATCCTACAAATAAAAGGAATATCAACAGTTTAAAAAACCAAACAAACCAACCAAACGTCTCTCTAGAAAGGTGGTGGTGGAGTGGGAAGGGATTGCTATCAGGAGCAGACTGACTCAGACATAACTCCTGCTTGGGATTCTGCAGCAGCTAAGACTTTAGCTTGCAGGGCAATGGTAAACCAAGATATACCATATACCTATACACTCTTTGTTGGGGTAAAAACCCTCCTTTCTGCTTATGCTTTGCTGTTCCTACTGTTCAGATTAAATAACATATTTTTCAAAAGGTGTTCGTTCATTGTGTTAACCACGGGTCATACCTCTCAAAGGAAAGACCTGCAGGTGTTAAAAATCAGTCAGTCCTGCTGAGTACTCATGTAAGAAACGTAATTTGCTGTCACCTAGTGATCTGGTCTACACATGTGAGACTCTCTGGATATTCTCATTTACTATATAAATGACCAGTTTTCTTTTGATAATTATTAAGCTTTGGTTTCAATGATATCTTGTGGCAGTGAGTTTCACAGGCTAATTTCGCATTGTGCAAAAAAAAAAAAAGAAGTATGGTTTTGCTGAGGGCTAATTTCATATTTATCATTTCAACAAATAAAGAGCTAAGTAAATTTGTCCTTTTCCCAGATCTCAGACCTATGAATACTGAAGAGAAACCATGTCTCGCTGTTTTAATTAATCTTTCATAGGGGAAAGTGCCAAAATAAGAGCAAATGTTTTAATTACAAGAAGCAATTTTCTTAGGTAAGACAATTGCTATGTTTTCTAAATGAATTTAATATGCTGCACAGTCTAGCAGAGTTTTTAATGAATGCTAAGTTTGAAAACACCACATGCAGTAGCAGTAGTGGTATTTGCATATTTGCTCAGGATAATTGATAGAATTGTTTAATTAAATATTGTAAGAGGCAATAGTCTAATTCACTGCGCAGAAAAAGTGAAACTGTGAGATTGGATAATTTATCTGGTTGAACCTTTTGTATATTTAAGCAATAAGTCCCAACAGGCAATGCATTTCTGGGCAATTTTAGCTCAGCTTGGGTGGTAATGTAAAATTTCATGAGATGGAAGACTGACTAGTTTTAACTAAGTCTCAGTCAAAAGCCTGGATTCAAACAAATCCAATCTTTGTTGACATTAATACAAAGTTTGTGGCTCATGCCTCTGTCTGACTGTAAACACTTCAAAAGTGGAACCTGCAACTGTGTAGCATCTGGGCACTTCAGATGTGTTTGATCCTGTGTCCACTGACACCAACAGCAAAACTTCTAATGATTCCAGCTGCAAGGCCAGAATTTGTGAATGAATTTATATACTTAGGACTCTACCCTGATCCCATGGAAGTCAGTGATAAGATTCCCACTGATTCCATTTCTAGACAGAATCTCCAGCCTTCAGTGGGCATGTCTCTGTGAGTGATATTAGTGTAAACAAATAGGAAATATTAAGTTGGGTCCATTCTTGCAACCCCGTTTAGTCAAATGTAGTTACTTTAATGCCAAAGACTCAAATTCTACATTGCTCAGTTAAGCAGAATTCCCATGAATTTCATTGGGAGTTTTGTCTGTTTGAATAAGGCAGAATGTTTCCTAGAGAAGAAATTGACAAACTTTTTCATAGTATGGATCATGCCTTACCAGAGAGATTTTGTTGGATCAACTTACCTTCCACTTATACCTTGGTAGACCACTCCTTTATGCAACTCCATAACAGCCCTGTAATAACTCCAGAAATCACTTTCATGGAAAAGCAAATCAGAAAAAACACAGTGAATTTTACCTTCTTTTAATGAGTTTAGCAGGTGAAAAGAAGGGGATGCAGAAACACATGATCCACCAGCTCTCATTGATCCACTGATTAACTGTGATCCACAGGCCAAAGTTTAAGCGTTGGTGGCAAAAAGCATTAATGGCAGAAATATGGTTATTTAGATGCTGTCCCCATTGAATTCAATGAGAAAACTCCCATTGGCATCAATGTTTACACTTAACAGTTTAGTATTTCTCTGGTTTCCTGATTTTGGGAGTTTATTTTGATAAAATTATTAGTATAATATTTTGTAGACTGGATTTCTGCCCATAGTTTTTCAAATTGAATGGGGGGGGGGACTGGGTTGTTTGGTGTGTAGTAAAATAAATAACTTTTTATAGATATCAGTTTCATTTAAAGAGTGGATTTATACCAAGTAGGAAAATCAATACAAAACTAGTGAGACCAGGTATGTTCACCTTTCTAAACATTATGAAATACAACAGTGAAATAGTGAGGGCCTGGCTCTTGAAAACCAGTGTCTTGAAGAATGTTACTAATACTCCTTCACAAATATGGTTTCTGTTATTTGGACCCCTCACTCCACTTATCATGAATGTGAAAGGGAGAGAGCCTTCTAGTCCTCAGGACAATGGCTGGTTAGGGAGCTAGTGAGCAGTCCCATCCCTCCTGCCTGCATCTGGGGAATGGGTATATCATTTGCTGCAGGGACTGAGAAAAGATGAGAGTCTGAGCTCTGGGCAGGGAGACAAGCACAGGCAGCAGCCTCAGCATGTGACCACTATGAGTTGTTGCCAGTGGTCACCAACCTGTCGATTATGATTGACTGATTGATCCTGGGGAGTTTCCCAGTCCATCACAGTTGGCCAACTCCCTACCTGCTCTGGCCACATGCCACTGGCTCATTCCCAGAATCAGGCAGGGAAGGCAGGAGTCTTGGTGTACTGTGCTGCCTGCAATTACCACACCCTGCAACGTCCATTGGCCAGGAATGGGGAATTGTAGCCAATGGGAGTTGAGGGGAGGTTGCCATCAGAGAGAGGAAGTGCGCAGAGCCACTACCTCCTACTGCCAGGGCCACAGAGGCACATTGGCCCCTTCCAAGGGTGCTGTGGGGCTGGAGCAGGCAGGAAGCCTGCCTCAGCCTCATTGCACTGCCAACCGGGAGCTTCCCACAGTAAGTGGCAGCAGACATGTCAGCCCCAGCTCCCTACTATAGCCAATACCCTATACTACCTCCTAACCCTAGCCCTGAGTCCCCTCCCAGAGACATATTCCCTCCTGCACCCTGCTCCTCCTCCTCAACCCAGTGCCCCATCCCTGCCCCTCCCGCACTCCCGCTCAGAGCCAGCACTCCACACCCCTTCCTGCACTCAGAACTTTGCCCCAGCCTAAAGCCCCCTCCTGTACCCAAACTCTGTCCCAAGTTTCGATATATTACTCTCCCTGCACCCCAACCCCATGTCAGGATCAGGCTGGTGCCCTCTTCTAGTATGTCTAGACTGCACCCTTCTGCTGGCAGAGGGATGCAGATTAGGCAGCTTGAAATTGCTAATAAAGTGGGGATTTAAATATCCCACACTTCATTAGCATAAAAATGGATGCCACTTTTTTTCAGCACGGAGCTTTGTCGGAGAAAAGCAGCAGTCTAGAGTCTGATCTTTCACTAAATAAAGCCTTTTCCGATAGATCCTGTATACCTCGTTTTACATAGACATACCCATAGATTCCAAACCCCTCGGCCCCACTCCAGAGACGGAACCCCCTCCCGAACTCCAACCTCTGCACCAGCCGAGTAACACATCACAGCACTCGGCCATCAGCTTGGCTGCACTTGCCGCAGGCTGCCATCCGGGGGGGTCAGTCAGGGGGCTGTCAGGATCCAGGAGGCCCTGCAGGAGAGCTTCCACCCCAAGGAGCCCGCAGAGCCACCCCAGTCCTCCCCATCGGGGGCTCGTGCCCCATTCCTCCCTCACCTCCTTCCACTTACCCCTCCCTAGCCCCCCTTCCTGATGTAAAAAATAAACGACACGTGTGTTCTAAAATAGAAACTCTCTTTATTTAACAAAACTGGGGGTGGGGGAGATTAATCTCTGGGGAGACTGGGAAAAGGAGGTGGGAGAGGGGAAGAGACAGGGTGGGAGAGGGGAGGGGGAAACCTGGGAGGAGGGAGCTGGAAGGGGGAAGCCAGGGGAAGAAGGAGGAGGGGAAGTATAAAACTATGGTACGCCATATCTTCAGTACTGTGTACTATGTGGTCTCCTCACCTCAAAAAAGATGTTTTGGCCTTGGAAAGGGTTCAGAAAAGGGCAACTAAAATGATGAGGGGTTTGGAACAGGTCCCATATGAAAAGAGGCTAAAGAGACTGGGACTTTTCAGCTTAGAAAAGAGGAGACTGAGGGGGGATATGATAGAGGTCTATAAAATCATGACTGGTGTGGAGAGGGTGCATAAAGAAAAGTTCTTTATTAGTTCCCATAATAGAAGGACTAGAGGACACCAAATGAAATTAATGGGTAGCAGGTTTAAAACTAATAAGCAAAAGTTCTTCTTCACACAGCACATAGTCAACCTGTGGAACTCCTTGCCACAGGAGGCTGTGAAGGCGAGAACTATAACAGAGTTTAAAGAGAAGTTAGATAAATTTATGGAGGTTGGGTCTATGGAGTGCTATTAGCCAGGGGGTAGGAACGGTGTCCCTGGCCTCTGTTTGTGGAAGGCTGGAGATGGATGGCATGAGACAAATCGCTTGGTCATTGTCTTCAGTCCATCCCGGGGTACCTGGTGTTGGCCGCTGTTGGTAGACAGGCTGCTGGGCTAGATGGACCTTTGGTCTGACCCAGTATGGCCGTTCTTACGTTCTTATGTTCTAAGCTCAGGGCTCAGGGTCGGGGGTCTCAGGTCCATGAGGAGTAACGGTAGTTCGAATTAGAGATCCTAATTTGAACTACCTACTCCGTGTAGCCGCGGGCACGGAGTTCGACCTAAGGGGATTTAAAAATGGCACCCACCCGGCAAGATGCAAATGAAGCCCGGGATATTTAAATCCCGGGCTTCATTTGCAACTTCGAATGCCTACGTTAGCCACCCTAGTTCGAACTAGGGTGGTAGTGTAGACATACCCATAAAGAATACCAAAGAACAGTTCTGTCAGTTTGCATAAGCATTTCACTGCTAGATGCAGTGTCTTACTTTAATTTCATTTTTGTTTTCGTTTTATTTGTCAAAGATTATGCTACATTCAGAATAGCTTCATTAATTGGCAGTCTTAATATTACCTTAGATAAGATGTCAGGCTTTAAACTCCTTTCATGATCAATTTTAAATGCAAGTTAGTTTCTTCTCCTTTAGTTTCAAAGGACACAGTAATCATTATTATTTCATGTGCTTTTATTCTCCTTTGGTCTTTTCACTGCTGAGACTTAATCGGTTCACTTACTTCTTTCTAGGTCTGCGGTGGGAAAAGTAGCTATCTGTCTGTTCATTGGTATTCCAGAGACATACATGTACATATTGCAGTTGGGGGGAGGCGGGGAAAGGAGGGAAATAGTGTCTTCCTGGCTAAACAGTGCCTGCTGGTGGCAGTATGTGTTACCAATTTGGCATAGCTTGTTTGTTTCTAGGTGGAGTTTAAAGTTCTTCGTGATGGCCTCTTAATGCCTAGGAGTGAGTTTACACAGCAAAGTTATTTCAGAATAATGACAGTTATTCCAAAATAACTATGCAAGCTTCTACATAGCAATTCTGTTATTTCAAAATAATTTTGAAATAACGGATGGCTTATTCCGACTTCTGTAACCCTCATTCTACAAAGCTATTCCAAAATAGCTATTTCAAAATAAGGCATGTGTAGATGCTCCACTGCTATTTCGAAAGAGCCCCTCACCAGGGCCATTCTAAGTTATAACTCCAGGGGCTCTAAATCGAGATAGCACATCTACATTAGGGAAGCCTGCCCCAGACTAATTTTGAGTCTTCCCTGCAGTGTAGGCATTCTATTTCTAATTAAGTTATTTCAGAATAACTATTCCAAAATAGCTTATTCCGAAATAACTGTGCAGTGCAGACGTAGACTAAGAGGCCTAAGGAATTTAGATGCTTAACACATGGAAATTCAAGGGAAATTGGGCAAACTAAATCCCATATGCTGCTGTGAAAATTTTAGTTTAAATTGCTAGGGACCTGCTCCTTCCCATGTCATGTTGGGTTGGAGGGAAATCCTTCGTGAGCTTAAGCATAAAAAGGAAGCTTACAAGAAGTGGAAACTTGGACAGATGACTAGGGGGGAGTATAAATATATTGCTCGAGAATGCAGGGGTGTTATCAGGAAGGCAAAAGAGCAATTGGAACTGCAGCTAGCAACGGATGCAAAGGGTACAAAGAAAGGTTTCTACAGGCATGTTAGCAATAAGAGGGTAATCAGAGATGGCGTGGGGCCCTTACTGGATGAGGGAGGTAACGTAGTGACAGATGATATAGGAAAAGTTGAAGTACTCAATGCTTTCTTCTGTCTTCACAGAGAAGGTCAGCTCCCAGACTACTGCACTAGGAAATGCAGTAGGGGAAGGAGGTGGGCAACCCTTGGTGGAGAAAGAGCTATTTAGAAAAGCTACACATACACAAATCCATGGGTCCAGATTTAATGCACCTGAAGATACTGAGGGAGTTGGCAAATGTCATTGCAGAGCCTTTGGCCATTATCTTTGAAAACTCATGGAGATTGGGAGACATCCCAGATGATTGGAAAAAGGCAAATGTAGTGCCCATCTTTAAAAAAGGGAAGAAGGACAATCCAGGGAACTACAGACCAGTCAGCCTTACCTCCGTCCCTGGAAAAATCAAGGACGGCATCTTCCAGGAATCCATTTTGAAGCATTTGGAAGAGGGGAAAATGATTAGGAATAGTCAACATGAATTCACCAAAGGCAAGTCATGCCTGACCAACCTGATTAGCTTCTATGATGAGGTAACTGGCTCTGTGGATATGGGAAAGTTGGTGGATGTCATATACCTTGACTTTAGCAAAGCTTTTGATATGGTCTCCCACAATATTCTTGCCACCAAGTTAAGGAAGTATGGATTGGATAAATGGACTATAAGATGGATAGAAAGCTGGCTAGACTGTTGGGCCGAATGGGTAGTGATTAACAGCTCGATGTCAGGTTGGCAGTCAGTTTCTAATGGAGTGCCCCAAGGATTGGTTCTAGGGCCAGTTTTGTTCAACATCTTTATTAATGATCTGGATGAGGGGATGGATTGCACTCTCAGCAAGTTTGCAGATGACACTAAGGTAGGGGGAGAAGTAGATACGTTGGAGGGCAGGGATAGAGTCCAAAGTGACCTAGAGAAATTAGAGTATTGGGCCAAAAGAAATCTGATGAGGTTCAACAAGGAGAAGTGTAGAGTCCTGCACCTGGGAAGGAAGAATCCCTTTGTTACAGGCTGGGAACTGACTGGCTAACTAGAAGTTCTGCAGAAAAGGACCTGGGGATTACAGTGGATGAAAAGCTGGATTATGAGTCAAAAGTGTGCCCTTGTAGCCAAGGAGGAGCATGGAATATTCGGATGCGTTAGAAGGAGCATTGCCAGCAGATCTAGAAAAGTGATTATTCTCCTTTATTCGGCTCTGGTGTGGCCACATTTGGAGTATTGCATCGAATTCTGGGCCCCCCACTATAGAAAGGATGTGGACACATTGGAGAAGATCCAGCGGAGGGTAACCAAAATGATTAGAGGGCTGGAGCACATGACCTATGAGGAGAAGCTGAGGGATTTGGACTTATTTAGTCCGCAGAAGAGAAGAGTGAGGGGGGATTTGATAGCAGTCTTCAATTTCCTGAAGGGAGGTTCCAAAGAGGATGGAGAGAGGCTGTTCTTAGTAGTGACGGATAGCAGAACAAGGAGCAATGGTCTCAAGTTACAGTGGGGGATGTCTAGGTTGGATATCAGGACAAACTATTTCACTAGGAGAGTGGTGAAGCACTGGAATGGGTTACCTAGGAAGGTGGTGGAATCTCCATCCCTAGAGGTTTTTAAGTCTCAACTTGACAAAGCCCTGTCTGGGATGGTTTAGTTGGGATAGGTCCTGCTTTAGGCAGGGGGCTGGACTTGATGACCTTCTGAGGTCTCTTCCAGCCCTATGATTCTATGTGGCTACCTTTTCAATGATAAGGGTTACGTGAACTAGATCCCCAGGATTGTAAAAAGAAGGAAGCAGCTGGTGCAACACTACTTCTCCACTTTCCTTTTTATTTTATGGAATGTTCTAACTTCAGTATCCAAAATAGCTTAATTCGTTGTCATAATAGGTTTGGTGCAAACCACGTAAGTGTGAGTGGACAGTGTGAGAAAACTGGGACATCTGATGATGGGGAAATGCAAGGATGTAGGAATGGGTTTCACGTGTATTGCTCTCATGACTGGTTATCAAATGATGCATGGTAGGGTGGGAGGAAAATGTTGTTCCTCAGGTCAGTTTTTATTTTCTATCTTTTATGTTCTTAAATGTACATTACGTGGGCTCAGACATATGGATAGGAAATCTTTAGTCTGGAGATTTTGCAAGACTGAAATATAAGAATTACATGTTTATGTATTTGTCTTATGCTATGTTTCATGCTACTATTCAATGCTTTTAAATCATAGCAAGTCTGGTAGGGTGATACTGGTAGAAAGAGAGACATTTGAAGAATTTTTCCCACTCAGAGATCCCCAGCAAAAAAAGGATCCTCTAACATTGTCCTCTGAAAAAAATTGCTATCCAGTGAGGAGAACTGTTCTAGGCATGTATATGTAGGGCTCAAGAGTAACTATTCATTCTTCTGCTCTTACTACCCATTCTAATTTGGCTCCTTCTGAGACATTTCTCAGTGGTTCCTCTTCAAGATGGTATTGATCCATTTGCAGGATTGAGAAGCAATATTTTCAAATAACCACAGTTCCAGGTAAATCCCCTTTATTATTTCTAGACCATCTAAGTATGCATAAGGCTTTACAGAATACTTTGGAGACAAATGGACTGAATCCAGTCTCGGCTACACGAGTCTATATTAGGAGAAACTCCACTGAAGTCAATGGAGTAAATGAGATTAGAATAAGGACTGAAGTTCATACCTTGAAAATCTGACAATCTATCTCTGAAATATGACACAACAACATCATGTGCTGACAAGAGCAGATATTGTTGAGGAGGAGATAAATGCTGGCATGAGGTTAACATTGGAAAGTTTCAACATTGTATATTAAGCCCTCCAGAACTTTTCAGTTTATCTCTGATTTCTTGCTGAAAAAACTATACAGACTATTATGTGAAGACAATTATGTTAAAGTGAACTGGGAATTTATCATACTACATCAGATTTTGTGTGAGACTGTAGCTACTGAACAATTCCAAAATGGAAATTCTTTTTGGATAAAATGCTTTTTGGAGATGCTACTATTTAAGATTTACCAACTCTTTAGTAACAGGCATAAGATTTTATATTTGAAAGAAGAAAATGGGTGATACAAACATTTTTTTCTAGAGAGATAAATTACCCAATCTGATGTATCCATCAGGCTATGAACATAAATTTTCTTCGAGACTGAATGGCTTTTTATTAATAACTCCATCTTGTGAATGTTTTCATAGCACATATATAGCTTGGAAAAGGAATAAAATACATGCAATCTTTGAATGATTTGACAACTCCCTGGCATTATAAAGATTGTATTATTAAATTCCATCCCCAAGAAGAGTTACTTCACATACCAATGGTTTCTTAATAGCCCATAGTGAGAGAGGCTTTCCTAGCTTTCTGGCAGAGCATCTCTGATTAGGACATGGAAATTTTACTTTTTTGACAGTAAATAAGTATAGCACCCAAATACATGTAGGTTATTTATCCAGTAAATTATTGCTTTGGAGTTCAATTCCATTTGATGCTTTTTGATTTATAATCATTGTAACCCGCAATAGCGTGAACACATGAAGAATACAAAACACAGCTGAGTTTGATTTAAGTATTCTAGGCTGAATGAAACATTCTTGCAGTAGTCTGGGGTGAGGGGGAGGGAAGAGAGACAAATAAAATCCTGGATTAATATGCATCACTTTGATATGTCCTAACACTGTAACACACTCCTCCAGCTAGAATAAACCACTGTTGCCTTTCAAGAGAGCTATATTTAAGTAAGCTTTCCCACTCTTAATCCAGAAGCACAAATCTGGAGCACTGTGGAGAACGGTAATGAATTTTTATCAGTGATTCTCACACTTTAGTAACCTGAGGACCCCCATTTCAATGTAATTTTTTTTGCAGACTCCCTAGGCCCCCCATCATGCAGCTCTAGCTCCTGCCCCACTCCTGCCTTTTCTGTCACTTTGTGACCCCTCCCCCAAGCACACACTGTCCCTCCCCCACTCAGTGCCATGGAATAGTTGTTCCCTAGCATGCAGGAGGCACTGGTGGCCCGGATATGATTCTGTCCCCTCTCCCATGCATACTCCTTGTCCTACCTTCCAGTGCCTCCTGGATGCCACAGAACAGCTGTTCCCTGATGTACAAAGAAGGAGGAGGGAAGAGGAGGTGATGAGTTGATCAGCAGGGCCGGCAGACCCTCTGGAGTACTCTGATCCTCTGACTGCAGTTTGAGAAACACTAATCTAGAGGAAGCATCTCCCTGCATGTGAGCCAGTGAGTTTCTGGGGTAGTGCTTCACTCCTGAACACTACTGAACTCAGAATTTGTCAGAAGAATTAGGTGAAGTCATGCCACAATCTTTGCAAAGGTTGGAGCCAAGCACAACTCACGTTATTTATATGTACTAGATATGCTGTTTCGCCCACACTAAGAAGTAAGCTCCAACCACTACCATCCTATACACACAGGGGCAGGCTCCATTCACCTTATCTTCTTTTCTTTTCCCTTTAGCAAACTGCTGCAGTACTCAGTGGTTCCTTGGTCCCTATGCAGGGAGCCTCTTGCCACCTTAAATAGCTGCAGCGTCTGCTGCTCTGGAGTAGTCTCAGAGAGGATCAGGACACAGAAGTGGGCCCCAGGCCTGGCAGGAGTCCCAGCAGCTATATGAGTGGAAAGCTGGTACAAACCTGATACCCTATATCAGTGGTCCCCAATGCAATGCCTGCGGGCATGATGGCACCCGCTGGGGCATTTATGTACGCCCGCCGAATGATCTGGGCCAGCCCCGCCCCCGGGTGCGCGACGCATGGGCGGCCCCTGCCCCGGGCGCATGGCACATATGCGGTGCCAGCCCCGGGCGCGTGGCAGCCCCAAAAGATTGGGGACCACTGCCCTATATCCTTTGCTGTGATGAGCAGCCTAAACTCAAAGGCAACAAAAGAAAATTAGTTTTCAGAGTTAGTAGCTCTTTCCTGTCCATTCCCCAGTCTATAATTGGCTGCAGTGGGAGGTTTAACTTACATTCTTTCGGGAAGGGACATTCTTCTGAGGAGGGACCATCCTTTTATTCTGTATGTATACCTCATACAAAGACCTCCAGGTTTATGAATGTGGCTCCTAGACACTACTTTCGTAGAGATAAGTAACAAAGGTCTGGCTGTCCCCCTTACCTTCTTGCGTCACTTAACTCATTAGACTTCCTGTCACAAAGTAAAAGCACCTTTACAAAAAAAAAAAAAAGTTAGTGCAAATGTTCCAGTGAATGGATAACCTGAGTTAAGTCCATTGTGATTAGAGTCCAAATGCTGTAGTTCTTTGGAGATCAGTTGCATACATGCTAAATTTGGGCAATTCTATTAGAAACTGGGCTAGTATTAATTCTGTAGCTATTCCCACCGAATTATACAACATGGGCATTTCTTCAGTGTGTTTATTCAAATGCCAAACATTGGTTAAGTGCTGCCCTTTCTCTGAGGAGTTAGGATCCTGTCTTGATGTTGGTGGCCTGTCAAAGGCAGGCTTGCTAGATTTGTATTATAATGGCTACTATCACTCACTCCCTACTCATAGAGATGTTTCAGAGAGATAACACAAACCCAAACACAGAAAGAAATGGGATTTATCTGTGCTGCCAATAACGTATGTATTCTTGGAATACAGAAATCTCTGCAACTGATATGAGTTGATCACAACTCCAAATGAAATGACTGGGAATTATGTACATCTGTATATGGGAGAACAGGGGGAGCAGACTGGGATGAAAGAATTAACTATGCTAAGAAACACCTTTTTCTTTCCCAGCAGGTATTCTTCTGGCAATGGGGAAATACAGGATTAGGATTTGAAATTAACATTTCCTTACTAGAAAAAGCATGAAGAGTCATTGGAGTTGTTAGGATATAGATATTCAGGCCTGCTTGTAATGGCCTATAAAAGAGCAAAGCCAAACGCAGTAAGAAAGGTGCATGCCAAACATTCCAAACCAGAAATTGAAACTTAGATTGATCGCTTTCTATATGGAGAGGAACCACTCCCCATACCTCTGTTGTTTATCTGTATGATTCTGTCGAGTTACATTTGAGTAGAATGTTTAGTTAAAGTATAGCTGAAAATATTGCTATATATAATAGGGACAAACAGGAAGTGAGTGGAAAAACCAAGGGAAAAACAAGAGGGATAACACAAGGAAGAAAAGGAAAGGAAACTGGACTTATGTGTGCTGGAAGCTAACACTAATAAACATTGAACTGTTTGCCTCTCTGGACTTCAGGTACTGCTGTTCTCTGTTCACAACCACCGAGTGGAAGGGTGAAGGGATAAGCCCTGTAACAGGAATCAAAGATCTAGCATTGGAACTTCTCTAGCACAGTGGTCATCTCATTTCAATAAGTTAAATATGAAGCTAAGCTGGAAAGTTAATCTTCCCATAACTTATCCCTACCATATCTTGCTTGTTTCAGACAAAGTTTGCAAGTTGCAAAACATACACCTGTTACAAATTAGAGCTAAACTCAAGGCAAATTGAAAATAAAAAATTACATCCTACATTCATACGTAAGTATAAAACTCTCTTGAAAGTTGAGACTTAATATGTAGTAGTGTTACTTTTCAGCCATGTTGAATCGCCTCCATTTGTTATTTTATAGTGCATAGCAGCTATGTTTGAAAGAACATCTTGGGGACTCTGATAAATTGTAAGGACAACTCCTGTTAAAGGCTAAAGGAAGAGATGCAATTAGCCTCCTAATTCAAACCTGATGACTGAAGTCACATTATCCTTTGATTTAGAACAGTGCTGAAAAGACATCTTAATGCATAGCTGCGTCCACTGGTGAACAATTAGATCTGTCAGTTTAAGTGGTCAATTGAAGAGTGAGGTTAAGCTGCACTTTTTAGCTGTTCTGTGACCTTGCAGTTGGAAATCTTCCTTTGGAATTACAATCATGGACATTGACTCAGTAGCTGAAGTGGCAGAATCTAATTAAAACTGAAATACCCATGACTACACTCTTTTCCTATACATCACAAACAAGTGACTTGAGAAAGGGCTGATATTGGATGGATTAGTATGAGAAACTATTGGTAATGGAGGCAATCTGTCAGCGAGCAAGAAGATCAGACAATTAGGGCAGCCAGTGTCTCGGGAAGGGGGGAGAGGAGGTGGGAAATGAGTCCATCTAAAGAGACAAATGAAGATGCTTTTGCCATCTCTTTAAATGAGCCTTCATCTTCCCACTGGCTGCTAGAGAAACAGATGAAACTCAGACAGGGCCAAATTCTGCCTTAAGATGAGCACAGGCAACTTCCACTGATTTCATCCTATGGCAGCACTGTACATAAAGTCTCACGATTGAATAATCACATGGTGCATAAGCCTCATTATCTGTTGATTCCAGGGCCAGTTATGCAAGGTAACAAGCAGTGAGGTGCTGAGTAGAGAATTTTTCAGTGAAATGGTTTTACATGTTGAAACTAAATTTTTTACAGGAATCTATGGATCTTTCATCAAGGAAGATTTATCAGGCCCAGGGTGTAATATCAGGAGACAGAGGAGGGAATGAGATCCCAACTATCCTGCAATAGTGAGTAAGTAGCGTAGGAAGCTTAGGTTCAAGTCCCTGCTCCGCTTGGTTCATACCGCTTGATTCATACGTGAGTCTCCCACTTTGCAAGGGGGTCATTGGCCACCAGGATATTGGCTATGCTGGGGCAGGGCTTTTTTAGTCTCTGTAGATGGAGCTGTTCCATTTTGCATAAATTCTTAAAGAAATAGTCTTTGGGCCACAGAAAAAGAGAGCGAGAGGTCCTTTTTCCAAGTGAAGAGAATGGTCCAGTAGGAATTTGCCATATCCCAAGTGCAAGCACCCCAACCACTGGGCAATTGTCAGTTAATTGGGACTCTCTCTAGCACTCTCTCTCTCTCTAATATGCATGTGCTTGTTTGTCCACAAAAAAGACCTTCAAATGCTCTCATTTCAACCTTATGTGGAAAGGGAAGGATTTTTAGTCTCAAAAAATTTTCTAGGACAGGAAAAATGTTTCCTGCTCAGTTCTAGTGTCCTCTGCTGTCACTAATTTTAATCAGGCTACTAATACATTTTAAATTAAGCACATGTGTGAATGCTTTGTTGGAGCAAGGCCACAAATATCAAAAAGCAGACACTACTCTACAAACAGCTTTACCCATTTTAAATGAACCCATTCTGTATATTTTGGGGCAAACGATTTTCTCATTAATTGTATCCTTAGAGAGGCTATGTCTATACTGCATTGTTTTTATGCAAAAACAGCTGTTTTTGCACAAAAACCCGTGGAGCATTCACACCTCAAATGCACTTTTGCACAAGCAAATCAAGAGTAAAACGACAGAACAGGGCTTTTTCCGGAGTAGGTAAACCTTCTTTTACGAGGCATAACTCCTTTTTGTGCTACAGGTATTGCGCAAAAAGGCAAGTGTGGACGCTCCAGAGGAAAAAGTACAGGTGCTCTGATGGCCATTTTGTGAATGGCCATCAGAGCTTTCTTGCGCAAGAGCATCCATGCAGTGTGGACGTTCACTTACACAAAAGCACATCACTTTTGAGATGTGCTTTGAGGTGTGGATGTGCTCTTGCACAAGAAGTTTTTGCGCAAAAACTCTTGCTCAAAAGGCTTCTTGTGCAAGAAGCCTGTATTGTAGATGTAGCCTGAGTGAATAAAGAGAATTAATTCAAGCCACTTTCCTTGTGTTTCTTTGTAAAGACCTTTAAAGATAATACTTTAAAAGTTTTGAAGAATTACCTACCATGGTTTTTTTTTCTTTCTGTAACTGATGTCACTTACAAAGGAATTACAATTATGTTTTACCATGAGTATGATGTGCCTATGCTATCTGTGAAGCAGCCTTGAAAGGAACTGAGACAGAGTCACACTTATTGTTATAGAGCAGCAACAACAGTGTCCTAATATTGAGATAGGTAGGAAGAGATCAACTCTGCCTTTCAGCTCTGATTGTCCCCTCACACTCAGGGTATGTCTACACTACCACCCTAGTTCGAACTAGGGTGGCTAATGTAGGCATTTGAAGTTGCAAATGAAGCCCGGGATTTAAATATCCCGGGCTTCATTTGCATCTTCCCGGGCGCTGCCATTTTTAAAAGTCCCCTAGTCCGAACTCCGTGCCCGCGGCTACACGCGGCACGGAGTAGGTAGGTCGAATTAGGTTCTCTAATTCGAACTACCGTTACTCCTCATGGAACGAGGTGTACCGGTAGTTCGAATTAGAGAACCTAATTCGAACTACCTACTCCGTGCCGCGTGTAGCCGCGGGCACGGAGTTCGGACTAGGGGACTTTTAAAAATGGCGGTGCCCGGGAAGATGCAAATGAAGCCCGGGATATTTAAATCCCGGGCTTCATTTGCAACTTCGAATGCCTACATTAGCCACCCTAGTTCGAACTAGGGTGGTAGTGTAGACATACCCTCACTGTTACAGAACTGGTATAATGCCTGCGGAATACTTTTGTGGTACACCTGGGCTACGTCTACCCTGTGGAGCTATTTTTGGGATATCAGAGGTATCCCAAAATAGCTATTCTGTGTCTTTTGAGTGTGCTCATTATTTTGAAATATAACAGGCTCGCTACTCTGACATCCCTGTAAACCTCATTCCATGAGGGGTAAGTGACGTTTCAGAATAGCGATTTATTTTGAAATAAGTGCTGTGTAGACAGTGCCACATTTCAAAATAAGTGACACAATATGCATAGCTCAAATTGCATAGCTTATTTTGAGCTACAGGTGCAGTGTAGATGCACCCATGGTGTCCTAGAAGACCAGGGATCCTGTTGTGAATGAGATTTTTAAAAGGCAAATCATGATGACTCTCCTTGGATAGTAAAAATCTCATGCCATTCTTTTTGAAACATGGGGTTTATCGCAGTTATTCATGGTCAACATTTTTTTCCCCCCAGTAGTGTGCCCCCTGGCACCTGTTTCTTCACAAGTCCTTTGTATCATCTGCACAGTGCTTTGGGATCCATTAGAACAGTGGTGGGAACCTTTTTTGCGTCAGGACCACTGACCCACAGAAAAATCAGTCAGGGGATGCATACAAGTGAGAAGCAAACAAACAAACAAACCCCAAACCCCACCCCACACCAGCATGGGCTCCCCAATGCTGGGAGAAGCCCCGAGCCTCAGGGCCCGGATCCAGGCAAGCCGGGGGCTGCATCTGGCCTCCGGGCCTTATGTTTCCCACTCCTTCATTTAGAATGAATGAAATGCATACAGAAATTATATTTGCTGTTATCCCTATTGAAGTTTTCCTAGTAATGCCATCCTCCTAATAAATACCAGTCACTTTCTGGCAGGCCAGTGCATGTACTCATGGAGAGCTTCTTATAATTTTAAATAGCCACAATTCTGCATAAAACAAATGAATTAAATAAACTGGAGACTACTAGTGTGAAATTCTACTGTAAGGTATATGCAGTGTAAATGTACTGATTTTTATGGGGTCTCATGGGAGGCAAGTCAAGACACCTAGAATATTTATGAATCTTAATTTCTACCCTATGCTATTCAGCAATGAGTCAAAATATTCAAGCCTTATTTTGATAGTTCCTGATGTTTTCTGCTGTAGTCATTGGCTTGTCGAATATCATTACTTCACTTTTTCTAATGACAGTTAAATATCTAGTAGAGATGGGCCTAATGACCTGGAAGTAATTGGAAGAATCTGAAAACAAAGATACCTGCCAGATCACAAACAGACCTGATATTTTATTCACATAAGCTTAGAGCTACTGCAATAAATCTGGATCAGCTACTGTACTCATTAAATGAATAGATAATTAAAGCTTGAGAGAGCATGGATATTCCACCTGGGAAGATGGCATGCTTTATAAAGAGAGACAGGGAGCAAGAGTGCGAGACTACAGAGAGCTTAATTAAAACAATTCATTGTTAACTTAAAAAAAAACCCCACACCCATCCAACAAACTGCTGCTCTCTTTACCTGAGATCTGGCGGAAACTTATTTAGAGTAATCGGATGCTATACAGATGATCTGAATCTTTGGTTCCACCCTGTATATTAATTATTTTAGTGTCTTGGGACTAATTTGACCGGTCACTCTCAATATTGTCCATGCATGCTTTATTATGGCTTTAAGACGCTTTTGTGTTAACACCTGGTTGAAACACAGATCTGGCAAATTTTAACTTGAGAGTATGAAATTCATAATCCTATAATTTGGAGGATTAGATCCATTAAGGTGTGTCTACACAGCAAAGTTATTTTGGAATAATGGCCGTTTTTTGGATAAATGGATGGTAAGATGGATAGAAAGCTGGCTAGAAGGCCGGGCCCAGCGGGTAGTGATCAACGGCTCAATGTCAGGATGGTGGTTGGTTTCTAGCAGAGTGCCCCAAGGTTCGGTTCTAGGACCGGTTTTGTTCAATATCTTTATTAATGACCTGGATGAGGGGATGGATTGCACCCTCAGAAAGTTTGCAGATGACAGTAAGCTAGGGGGAGAGGTAGATACGCTTGAGGGCAAAGATAGAGTCCAGAGTGACTTAGACAAATTGGAGGATTGGGCCACAAGAAATCTGATGAGGTTCAACAAGGACAAGTGCAGAGTCCTGCACTTGGGATGGAAGAATCCCAAGCATTGTTATAGGCTGGGGACCAACCAGCTAAGTAGTAGTTCTGCAGAAAAGGACCTGGGGGTTACAGTGGATGAGAAGCTGGATATGAGTCAACAGTGTGTCCTTGTAGCCAAGAAGGCTAATGGCATATTAGGTTGCATTAAAAGGAGCATTGCCAGCAGATCCAGAGATGTCATTATTCCCCTTTATTCGGCTCTGGTGAGGCCACATCTGGAGTATTGTGTCCAGTTCTGGGGCCCCCACTACAAAAAGGATGTGGACGCATTGGAGAGGGTCCAGCGGAGGGCAACCAAAATGATTAGGGGGCTGGAACATATGACCTACGAGGAGAGGCTGAGGGAGTTGGGTCTGTTTAGTCTGCAGAAGCAAAGAGTGAGGGGGGATTTGGTTGCAGCCTTCAACTTCCTGAAGGGAGGTTCCAAAGAGGATGGAGAAAGGCTGTTCTCAGTAGTGACGGATGGCAGAACAAGGAGCAATGGTCTTCAGTTGTGGTGGGAGAGGTCCGGGTTGGATATTAGGAAAAACTATTTCACTAGGAGAGTGGTGAAACACTGGAATGGGTTACCTAGGGAAGTAGTGGAGTCTCCATCCCTAGAGGTGTTTAAGTCTTGGCTTGACAAAGCCCTGACTGGGTTGATCTAGTTGGAATTGGTCCTGCCTAGAGCAGGGGGCTGGACTTTATGACTGCCTGAGGTCTCTTTCAGCTCTATGGTTCTATGATTCTGGAATAACTATGTGAGCAACTACACAGCAATAGTGTTATTTCAAAATAATTTTGAAATAATGGGAGGTTTATTCCGACTTCTGTAAACTTAATTCTATGAAGAATAATGCCTGGAATAACTATTTCAGAATAGGGGCTGTGTAGAAACTCCACTGCTGTTATTTCGAAATAGCCCCTCACTTGGGCCGTTCTAAGTTATTCCTCCCCAGTGACTTGTGGGGCTCTAAATCAAAATACCACATCCACATTAGGGAAGCCTGCTTGGACTAATAACTATTCCAGAATAGCTTATTCTGAAATAAATGGGCAGTGTAGACGTAGCCTTAGTATCCCAAGATGTTTTCCTTATTTGCCCCTTTCCTACTGAAGACACTCAGGGACCCAACCCTTCATTTAGGAGAAGCAGGAGATTCCTAAAGTAGCGAGGAAGAAGAAAATAGAGGTTTGTACCAATCTTTTTTTTTTTCATGCAAACCTACTAGATAATGTTCAGGAAGTTGATCTGGGCCTAGAAGCGGGTAGAAAACCACTGCAGTGTATAGAATGAAAGGATCAAATAGTCATGGTGAACCATCCTCCACTAAACAGGAGGATTGTCCTATTTTACATTAGATGAAATTTCTGAACAGTCGAGGATAATCCCAAATAGGGCACAGATTGAAGAACAGGGAATTCTATCCAGGGAAGTAATGACTCTGAAAAAGACATTAGGGTTGTGGTGGCTAATAAGCTAAATATGAACTTTCAGCGTGATGCTGTGACAAAAAAAGTGAATGGAATGACAAAGAACCAGTAGTGAGATTATTATATCTTTGTATTTGGCACTGGAATGATTATTGCTATAATACTGTACCCACATTCTAGAAGGATGTTGGTAAATTGGAGAGAGTTCAGAGAAGAACCATGAAAATGATTAAACGATTAATCATGCCTCATAGTGATAGTTTCAAAAGGGTTCATTCTACTCGGTTTAACAAAAAGACTATTAAGGGGTGACTTGATAGCAGTCTGTAGGTATTTGTATGGGTTTGTAAGAGTTCTCACTCAGTCCTGAGCCCCTGCCCAGTGCTCGGGCCTGTACTTCTGAGCCTGGTGGCCCCTTTAAGACCAGGGGCCTGAGGGCAGGCCAGCAAACAAACCGCTCTCAAAGTCAAATGGTGGCCTTGGCACTGGTTTGGGGTGGGACAGGCAACCAAACAGTTCCCAAAGTCCAAATGGCGGCCCAGGCCCTGGTTCAGGGCAGGGCAGGCAAACAAACAGTTTTCACAGCACAAGTGGGAAGGGGGAGACTGCCACCCTATATGGGAATAGCAGGGGGGAGGCAGGCCCTCTCTACTCCACCATGTCCCAGCCCAGAGCCCTAGCAGTGGCAGCCTTGGCGTCCACTGGGGTCAGCGGGGGATCCACACTGAAGCCTGCTGACACACCTTAAAGGGTGATCAAGTCCACCTGACCATCCCCCGCTTCTCCATGGCCACTTCTGGACTCCCCCTCAGTTTGTACCTGGCTCCCAGGCACTGGTGGGTTCACAGGGTCTGTATAGTCCAAGTTTAGGCATAGGGAGAAAAGGGTTTCCTCCTCAAGGCCTGGGCCAGGTGTCCTGGGCCAGTCGTCCGCCTTGGCCAGCTCCTCAGTGTCTTCAGGGTAGGCCTCTGCTCCCTCCGACAGCTGGCCCCCTACTGAGCTTTTGGGGTCAGCTTTTATACTTCCTGCCCTTCCCCTAGGCCTCTGTGGACTTAAAGGAGCAGGCTCCATCTCAGCCCACCCAGGCTCAGCGAGGGGTTCTTTCTTCTCGAGGTCAGTGAGCAGCCAACCCTACTCACTACAGGGGTACAAGTATTTAATAACAGCACTTCAGTCAGGCAGAGAGGTTTAACACAATTCAATGGCTGGGAATTGAAGCTAGTCAAAATCAGACTAGAAGGCTGCGTCTAGACTGGCAGGATTTTCTGCAAATGCTTTTAACGGAAAAGTTTTCTGTTAAAAGCATTTGCGGAAAAGAGCATCTAGATTGGCATGGATGCTTTTCCGCAAAAGCACTTTTTGCGGAAAAGCGTCCCTGGCCAATCTAGACGCGCTTTTGCGCAAGAAAGCCCCTATCGCCATTTTAGCCATCGGGGCTTTTTTGCGCAAAACAATACCACATTGTCTACACTGGCCCTTTTGCACAAAAGTTTTGTGCAAAAAGGACTTTTGCCCGAACAGGAGCAGCATAATATTTCCGCAAGAACACTGACGATCATACATGAGATCATCAGTGTTCTTGCGGAAATTCAAGCGGCCCGTGTAGACAGCTGGCAAGTTTTTCCGGAAAAGCGGCTGATTTTCCAGAAAAACTGGCCAGTCTAGACACAGCCGAAATGTTTAACAGCGAGAGTAATTAACCATTAGAATAATTTACCAAGATGGTATATTTTTCTAAAATATACGTTTTAGGAATTGTTTTGAGGAAGTTCTATGGTCTGTGTTACATAGGAGATCAGGCTAGTTGATCAGCATTAATCATTTTATGCTTTTGGTAGGAAGAATAGTGTACATTCATAAGTGGCTTCAAAGTTACTCCATGAACTCTAAGTACCATAACAGAACAGATTATATGAGCAAGAGTTACTAGGTCATATAATTATAGATAGTTTTATAAGTTCTGTTTAGCTGATTCTATAGACAATAGCTCATGGTCAAAAAACTTGGAGTAGGAGGAAATATGTGATTTTTTTCCTGTCAACTATTCCCTTTTTGTAAAGAATCAATCAATCAATCAATCTCTATAGCTGGTTGAAAAAATGGGAGAATAGGTGCAGGGTAAGAGAGTAGGGAACTACAAACAAAAAGTTGACTTCCTCCTTCTCTTGTTTTTACTGAAATTGTAATTATGTTGTTAAAATTTATAAAGTATACTATTATGACCTAAATTTTTACTCTAATTAAGTCTTTAATAAAAGGGTAATGTTAGTTGTGGTCCAAATCTTTTTAGAAACTGTCCTAGTGAAGTCTGTTCTTCCTGTCTTTATTATCTGTGATGGAATGGTTTCTTAGATGCAGAGCTGCTGTTTGTAAGTTATACCCATGTGTGAGCTAAAAGTCTTATAGTGTCAAAAGATTACAGGAGCTGAACTTTATTTAACCATTACTATATGGTTTGCTGCAACGTCTTGCAAAATATAGCTGCAAAGAAAATTTAAGATAGAAAGGATTAAGAGCCCACCAGGCCCATGCGTCACATTTTAGACAGGAGTTCTTACTGACTTAGTAAGTTTATTAGGCTTACATCTGCTGTGTCACCTCTCAGATGTATTCCTCCTACCTGCCTTATAGGTTGTAATCTGAATTTAGCCCAGAATGTTCTAACTGCGGACAATTTCAATGATAGGTACCAACTCTCATGTATTAAAGCGCCAAAAAGGGAGTCATTCTCTAAAGCTTACTCTGTTTAAGGGCAAAGGCATAAAGAAGTAGGAAATCAATCATGCCTTTCACTGGATCAATAGATAGTATAATGTGGCTTAGTGTGTTTTAAAAAAAGGATCAGCAATCCCAAACACTGTCAGCTTGTAGTATATCATTGTGGCATTCAGCTCAGGTGTAAAGATGCTGATTTAAGTTCTATTTCATTAGGTAAGTAATGCCAGGAATTATGGAATGGGATTTTGGTTTTTGTTCATATGGATGTATGATTTAACAGTGGTTTTCTATCTATAATCTTTTTAAATAGGAGATATAAATCTTTTTAAAAAAATTAGAAGTCCAATTGAACAGCCTGCCTGAAAAGTTTGAGAAAAACAAAATAGCAAACATTTTTAATGTGCTTTTCAGTTTATTTTGTCCATTTTGCATGAGCTGAAAGAGGCTGCGTTGGACTTGAAAAATAAAACTTTCTGTTTATCCAAAAAGCAGATAAAGTGCAAATCTCCCTCATATGACCATGCTGGAGAAAGAACAAGTTAAGAACTATTTAGAAATGCTGGTCATACACAAATCCATGGGTCTGGATCTAATGCATCCGAGGGTGCTGAGGGAATTGGCTGATGTGACTGTAGAGCCATTAAGCCATTAAATTTGAAAACATGGTGATCGGGGGAGGTCCTAGATAATTGGAAAAAGGTAAATGTGGTGCCCATCTATAAAAAAGGGGAGAAGGACAATCCAGGAAACTGCAGACCAGTCAGCCTCACCTCAGTCCCAAGAAAAATCATGGAGGGCATCCTCAGGGAATCCATTTTGGAGCACTTGGAAGAGAGGAAAGTGATCAGGAATAGTCCACATGGATTCACTATAGGCAAGTCATATCTGACCAACCTGACTGCCTTCTATGATGAGATAACTGGCTCTGTGGACACGGGGAAGTTGGTGGATGTGATATACCTTGATTTTAGCTTTTGATATGGTCTCCCACGTAATCCTTGCCAGCAAGTTAAGGAAGTATGGATGGGATAAATAAACAGTAAGGTGGATAGAAAGCTGGCTAGATTTTCAGGCTCAGCGGGTAGTGATCAACGGCTCAATGTCTTGTTGGTGGATGGTTTCAAGTGAGGTGTCCCAAGAATTGGTTCTAGGGCTGGTATTGTTCAACATCTTTATTAATGACCTGGATGAGGAGATGGATTGCACCCTCTGCAAGTTTGCAGGTGACACGAAGGGGGGGGAGGTAGATACTTTGGAAGGTAGGGTTACGGTCCAGAGCAACCTAGACAAATTGGAGGATTGGGCCAAAGGAAATCTCATGAGGTTCAAGAAGGACAGTCTGTACTTGGGACAGAAGAATCCCAGGCACTGTTACAGGCTGAGGACCAACTGGCTAAGCAGCAATTGAGCAGAGAAAGAACCTGGAGATTACAGTAGATGAGAAGCTGGATATAAGTCAACAGTGTGCCCTTGTCGCCAAGAAGGTGAATGACATACTAGGGTGCATTAGGAGGAGCATTGCCAACAGATCTAGAGAAGTGATTATTCCCCTTTCTTCAGCACTGATGAGGCCACATCTGGAGTATTGCATCTAGTTCTGGGCCCTCCATTACATAAAGGATGTGGACACATTGGAGAAAGTCCAGGGGAGGGCAACAAAAATGATTGGGGGGCTGGAGCACATGACTTATGAGGAGAGACTGAAGGATTTGGGCTTGTTTACTCTACAGAAGAGAGGAGTGAGTGGGAATTTGAGAGCAGCCTTTAATTATCTTCAGGGAGGTTCCAAAGAGGATGAAGAGAGGCTGTTCTCAGTAGTGACAAA
The DNA here is from genome assembly GCA_032595735.1 of Pelochelys cantorii. NCBI lineage: Eukaryota > Metazoa > Chordata > Testudines > Trionychidae > Pelochelys > Pelochelys cantorii. The sequence continues at coordinate 31,317,071 of CM064340.1, forward strand.
TGGCAGAATGAGGAGAAATGGTCTCAGTGCAGTGGGGTAGGTCTTAGTTTGGATATTAGGAAAAAATATTTCATGTGGAGGGTGGTGAAGCACTGGAATGGTTTTTCTGTCCTGACTTGACAAAGCACTGGCTGGGGTGATTTAGTTAGGCTTGCTCCTGCTTTGGGCAGGGGGATTGGACTTGATGACCTCCTGAGGTCTCTTCCAACCCTATGAATCTATGATTCTGTGACCATGCTAATGTGCTTCTGGCAGGGATTTCTCTTACACGTATGTCTCAATAGCGAGTCTATTCATTGTTTGTTTCGACCACAGAGCCTACGCCTGTAGGTGTTACCCATCACTGTGGCCTGGATTCTCTGTTTTGCGTTGATATGCCTGCTCAATTAACAAAATCAGAACAGTTTCATCTACGCTGGAATATTCTTGTTAAAGTGCCTCAATGCTTGATATGTCCTGAGGAAGGATGCACATTTCAGTATAGTGAAATAAACATCATTATTTTCTAAGCCCAATTCTCAAGTCTGGTAATCCTTTGTGTTGGGCTGGTGTCATAAAGGAGCTGTAAAGCTGGTACAATCCAGGTGTCCAATTGTGTACTACTCTCCTCACTGTAAAGCTTAATGAGGTGTGCTTGGGACAGAGGGATGTGGCTGAAGCACTGCTGCATTTTGTCAGTGGCCATTTGTTATAACTGTACTTTAGGAGCCATTGCAGTTGGATGTAACTTAGAGGAGGGTGTTCAGTAAGCCCTAAATTAGATATGTTATAAAAACTGCATATAGCCTATTTTTTCCAACCCTCACGCCCTCAGCCACAGTTGACTCCTACCCCAATCATCCTGTGTAATCTCAGCTAGCTCCCTTAAATAAAATAATCCAACCATCTGAAGTGTTTAGCATTGCCTCCCACAGTTTTATAGCAATACGCGGACTCTCAAGATATAAAGAAACGTTTATCCAAGAGAAACTACCTTCTTTGGCTTATCTTTTACCTCCATTAGATTTCACAATATAGCACAAGTAGTCAAAGGCTACATTTATGTGACATACCACTTTTGATGGCATATAGGGTAATAGTAGCTACACACTACTCAGTGAAAGGCTCCGGCAGTGGGGAGGCAGCTAGGAAAGATTCAGTATCCTTTCCCTACTGCCTCCCCCGATCAGAGCCTTTGCCCCTCGCTGAAGTCTTTTTCTACGGTGTGGAAGGGCTACATGGCTAAAAATGGCAGTGCATTAGACAGGAATTCATTGCTTGTAGCTAGCCATGAAAGTACTTGGGCTACATGGCTAAAAATGGCAGTGCATTAGACAGGAATTCATTGCTTGTAGCTAGCCATGAAAGTACTTGGGTGCATACCTATGCCTTACTATCATGTTGCCACTTAAACCCAAGCTGGGGAGCGGCTACTCAAATATATACTGTACTTACTGCAAAAAAGAAGCATGTAATATAGACATAACCAAATAATGTCAAAATGTGGTAAATCAGAGAAGCACAAGTGAAGAGAATTTGGGATAAATGTAACTATCTTAGGAGAAACCTAGACAGGATATAGCTCCATGACACTTGATCTTATCCTAAAGGGCTAGCTTTTGGCAGAATGTCATTTTTACACAACTGAATTGCAGTCTCACGACTACATGAATTATTATTTTGTACCTCATTGTCAAAGATTTGGCAATTCCCTGCAATATTCTGGATAATCTTTATTGAAATTAGTTTAAGTATTTTAGGAGTTCATTGCATTCTTAATACTGTGTTTATGTATGGAATAGTTTATAATGTCTTGAAAAAGGAGACCTGCTAATATAAATTCTGAGAAATGTGAACTTCAAAGAACTCTCTGAAAGAGAGGCTGGATAAAGTTAAGCAGGATTTCTAGAAAATGCTTGGGATGAGGGAAATATGAATTGCCAACCTCTGCGTCTGCCCTTTTGAAGTGGTTCCTTATCAAGAAACCCATTGTCAGTCTGATTATCTATTGTATTTGGAAAAGTTACAGAAAGGGCAACAGAAATGATTATGGGTAGTGAACATCTTCCATATGAGGAGAGACTAACAAGATCGGGACTTTTCAGTTTGGAAAAAAAATGACTAAAGGGTAGGAAGATGTGTTAGATATCTAGAAAAATCATGAATCATGTGAAAAAATAGAATAAGGAAATGTTATTCATAACATAACACAAGAAGCTGACCCAATTAAATTTATAGGCAGGAAATTTAAGACAAATGAAGTATATTATTTGTTCACCGTCAGCCTGTGGAACTCTTTGCTGGCAGATGGTGGAAAGGCCCAAACCATAGCATGGTTCCATTAAAAACAAAATAAGTTCAAGGAGGAGAGGTCCATCAATGGCTACTAACCAGAATGGGCAGGGACGGTGTCCCTAGCCTCTCTTTGCCAGAAGCTGAGAATGGGCGATAGGGGATGGATGATGATTGCCTTTTCTGTTTATTCCTTCTGAAGCACCTGGCAGTGGCCAACATTGCTGGGAGACAGGATACAGGACTAGAAGGACCATTGGTCTGACCCAGTATGGCCACACTGATGTTCTTATATAAATCTGAAATGTATGTGCCCCCTTGCTGTAACCTACCAGCCCCTACTGCCCTTGCAGAGCTGAGATAGAGTCCAGGAGACCTGACAAAATCCGTCTCTCTCCACAGAACTAGTAAGAAAGTGAGAATAGACATTACAATTTTCAGGCTAACCAGTGTCCTGAAGTGGCTTGCCACAAGATGTCAGAATATGTTAGTCTCAGAGGGTGGCCACGTTAATCTGTAACTGGAAAAACTTAAAAACAACTAAGGGTTCTGCTGCACCGTACAGACTAACAAAAAATGCATACAATCTACATTTTGGTTAGTCTCTAAGTTGCTGCAGGACCATTCATTGTTTTTTAAGAATATTTTAGTGTTAGAGCTGAGCGGGTCTAATATTTCTTTAATTTTCTTTTTTTATATAGGAACTAGCATTACCCGTCCTGTTGTACACGTGGCCTCCTCCCTCCTCACTATTCCAGGGGATGAGGAGGCTTAGGCCATGCAGCTACCTCCCTCCCCATTGCTCCCGGGGGCAAAAGGGTAGTGTTGGGGACCTGCTTCCTCTTCCCTCCCTGCTGGTCCAGGGATACTGGGGTGCACACTTTTTCCCTCCCCATGGTGGTGGTGGTGGTGGGAGCGTGTGCATGTGGCCTCCTCCCTCCCCACAGCTCCTGAGGGTGGTGGGGTGTTGGGTGTTTGGGGCCCTACATCTTCTTCCCTCCCCGCTGCTCCGGGGATACTGGGGTGCCTGTGCTCTTCCCCTCTGTGTGGTGGGGGGTGACGCATGTGCGCTCAGCATGCTCCTCCTCCTCCTCCCCTCCCTGGTGTGGGGATGGAGCCTCAGCAGAAGGGGCGGGGCTATAGGTGGGATTGGGGCCCTGCCTCCCCCTAGAAACTTCTTAAGTCTTCTCACCTTCTCTGTGACAGATGGCATGTTGGACACCTCTCTTTTTATAATAGTATAGATTAGATAGAGTGCTCCTGTCAGCTAACTGCTAAGCTGTCTGCCAAAAAAGTAGTTTTCCATTGCCTTAGCAGCCCCTGTATAGAGTTGATGTGTGTGGGGGAGGAGGACGGATGGGGTTGGTTTCTCCTCCCTCTTCCCCGTTGATGCTTGGCTTGTACTGAACATTCTCAGTCACATTGCTTGAAGCCTCTGTCCTCAGTACACTCCCCCCCATGCTCTCACTCTCTTCCCTTCCCATCACGACATGCACAGGTTGCCCCCCTCACCAGATTATGAAATGGCACCCCTTCCCTCTCCCTTTTTCTCTCTCTTTCTCAAATGTTGTTTGAATGAACCCTGGATTGCGGGTCAGAGAGAGCTGGGACCAATCTGTTGCTAATACTTGGGAGTGTGAAACTGGCTTTGATTCCTCACTAATCAGTCCTAACAAGCAGGATTTCCCCTATTCCTCTTGGGAAAGCAGACTGCTTTCAAAGCTCTTGTTTTGGAGTAAAATAAAGCCTAAAGTAAACCAAACCAAAAATCATGTTACTGTTAGAAAAGAATCCCTCACAAGAAGAGAAAATGAATTTAAGATCTTGAAAGTAAAACACATTTATCATTTCAGTAAATGCTTCTATGGAACCCATCATATATAGCTTCAAAATTTGCTAGCACTCATAGCAACAGAGTTCAGTAGGAGCAGGAATGAATACTGAGTAAAGTCATTTGAACTGAAACGTGATTTTGAGAAGCATATCTTTCTTTGATGATGGATTGTATAGACAATAATACTATTCTACTGCAGTGCCTGTGAGTGGAGAATCTCAAAAGGTATGTCTACACTACAGTTATTTTGAAATAAGTCCCCTTATTTCAAAATAACAAGGTGAGCATCCACACAGCAAGCCTATTATTTTGAAAGTATTTCGAAGTAATGGGCTTGTTATTTTGAAATAATAGCTCCCGCACTTACAAGGAATAATGCCTCTTTTGAAATTGCTATTTCGAAATACGGTTAGGCTACATCTAGATTACATTCCTCTGTTGGCAGAGGGATGTAAATGAAGCACTTCGGAAGTGCAAATGAAGCCGGGATTTAGATATCCCGTGCTTCATTTGCATAATCATGTAATGGTGCTCTTTTGAAAAAGCGCTCTTTCGAAATTGAAACTGCAGTCTAGACACGGTTCTTTCGAAAATGGGGCACTTTTTAAAAAATGAGGTTTACAGGATCTTTCGAAAAAATGCCTCCTTTTCAAAAGAACTGAGTCTAGACTGCGGTTTCAATTTCGAAATAGTGCTTTTTTGAAAGAGCGCTATTATGTGATTATGCAAATGAAGCGTGGGATATTTAAATCCCGGCTTCATTTGCACTTTCAAAGTGCTTCATTTACATCACTCTGCCAACAGAGGGATGTAGTCTAGACGTAGCCTTAGTGTGGATGCTCAGCTGATGTTATTTCAAAATAACTACTCCCCACAGTCATTCAAAGTAATTACTCCCCAGTGCTTCCTGGGGCTCTAAGTCAAGGTAGTGCATCCACATTAAGGGAGCCTGACTTGGACTAATTTTGAGGCTTCCCTGTAATGTGAACATTCTATTTCAAAATAGTCATTCTGGGAGTTATTATATTGAAATAGCCTGGTAATGTAGACACAGCCAAAGTTCTTAAGAAAAACACAGAGCTAGAGTATTTCCCAAAAAGTCATGCAAGAGGGCCAGGAAAACACCTAATAAATTTGTCAATGAATCATGCTAACAAATTGGAAGAGCTTTGGACATTGTAGGATGCTGTTATCCAGCTCTACAGGTTCTAGAGATCTATCTCAGGCCTTATCTCAACTTACTGGAGAAATGCTGAGATTGTCCCCATCAACCGCTGTACTCCTGTCGACCTTCCGCTGTGGAGCCACTCCAGAAAATCAATGCAAGGTACGTCAACTCCAGCTATGCACTTCGCATAGCTGGAGTTGCAGATCTTACATCAATTTTCTCCACCAGTGTAGACCTGGCTGCAGATATGTACATGGCCCTGTTGACCTTGCTATCTTTCACATATTTATCTGTTGCATAAAAAAGCCTCCGCCTGAGCTTACTTGATTTATATACATGGATTTTCTGAAACTACACCAAACTGTAAGGTCTAAGGTTTTAAACTGCAACTCATTGTGATCTTTGTCAAACTTTGTAATCTTTGTAACTCTCAGCCACCTTGCTTGTAACTTTCCCTAATCTGCATTCTCCCCTGGGTGAATGGAGAGAGAGTGTGAGTGTGAGAGTGTGTTTGAAGAAGACTGGGAACAATGGAGCACATTTCAATGAGTCATCACAGTCTGGGCATGCTCCCTGCTGGATAAAGGAAGTCTGGGCATGCTCCCTGATGACGAGGTGAATGAGTCACAGGAGCCGTTCAGACACTATATAAAGAGAGGGTGCACATGTGAGACTCTCTTTTTTTCCTTCCCCTGCTCCTGAGAAGCTCCTCTCCAGTGTCTCTCCTCCTGACCAGCTTCCCCAGCCATGATGAGCAGACAGACCCTCCAGGATCCACATGCCTTGGCTCCTTCTGCAACCCATATGTCAGTGTAAGTGTGTGAGTGCCTGAGGGCAGGAATGAATGGGTGTGAATGAGTGAATGAATGGAGGGGTGTGTTCTTGCTTGCTTGTCTGAGTGTGTGTGTGAGAGAGAGAGTTCTATCTTCTTTAGTTTAAACCTTTGGTGGCTGCTTTCTCCTCTTTAGTTTTACCTAGTGGAAATAAACCCATACTAGTGTAACCCTGGGTGGTCTCCAGTGAGAATATTTTTGGGGTAACATTATCCACATTTGTACTCCTAATGCTATCTTCAGTTTACATGTCTACACAGTGCACCAGACAGGGCTAAGTTCTAGTGCATCATGGTATATTGCTCACTAATTGTCTCATGTGGACTAGAAGTTTCTTACTCCATGTTAATTTGGTATTGTTTGAAACAGGACTGCATAAATGTGCACTAGAGAAACTTTGAATGTGTGCCAGTAAGGTTCACAGGTGTCAATTAATGTGTGGCACCTCCAGGAGCACTAGACCTACCCCCTTAAACAAAGCCACCATGTAGATAACCCTTAAATAACTAGGAGGCTACAAAGGAAATCTGTGGTGGAACAGGGAAGTGGACCCAGGTTTCCTAAAATAGCACTTAACCACTGGAGAAAGGCTAGGCACCTCTTGATAACAAAGGTGGCTATGTGGAAGCCTGCCCACTCTGTGCTGCCTCTCTGCCCTTTCTGCTTATCTTCCTAGAGCCATGGTGCCAAAAGCTGAAGATGAAACAACACAAGAGCTAAAGTTTCTTCGAACAATATTACTCCTGAGGGGAAATTCTCTCAGTGGGGAGCTATTTACTCCAGCAGTCTAGTGTCTGGTAGAGTAACATTCCTGCAGTGAACCTGTAGAAGAGCTTTGGAAAGAGAAAGTGTGAGGAAAAACACCTGTCTTTATGTTAACTTTATACCATGGGAGAAAATGACAAACACATCCACCATTTGTTCAAACACTTTTATACACAATGCTATCTGTTGAACCTTTCTGAAAATTGAATTCTGTTCTTCTAGCCTCAGACCCTAATTGCAAATGTGAGGAATGCAGAGGTTACCTGTTGAATCTGTGGAAAATGCAGCCTGTGTTTCTGTTAAAAAAAAAAAAGAAAAAAATTCAACTGCTGCAGCTCTTGTTCGTATGAATTATTTAAAAGATGGAAAAATGCATTTCAGCCATGCTATTTTCCAACTGCGGAGAAGAGCATTGCTTACACAGGGCCAGATTTTTCCACCCTTGCTCACAGCATCATGTCTTACTCAGCATGAACAAAGATTGCAGATTCTGACCCTAAGTTTTTTCTGCTTAAGTACTCACCTGTGTTAAACGAGTTTGATCATAGTAGGGGACATTCTGCATTTCATCCACTTTCATAAGCAACTGGGAATCTTTTCAGGGGTGTTACTATTTAGATTTGACATTCACTATGTTGCTGTACTGTTACACATCCTCTTTTGTCTCTTTGTGTTGTAACCTGCACTCTGTAGCTCAGTTAGACTTTTGCAGATACTTTACACTTTTACAATAAGACTAGGGGGCTGCTCCCCTGCTCCCTATGCTTGCCAAGCCCCCTCTAGCCAGAGACTCTGTTAATCTTGCACTGAGCCCAGCTGTACTCTCCATGGCCCCAAGTCACTTACACTCAGGACCTCTCAGAGAATGAGAGAGCCCTGAACCACTTTGGGTATGTCTACACAGCAGTGTTATTTCAGAATAACGTCCGTTACCCCAGAATAACTATGCGGGTGTCTACACAGCTAACAAGTTATTTTGAAATAATTTTGAAATAACGGGTGGTTTATTTCAGCATTTTAAACATCATTCCACAAAGAATAATGCCTCTTCTAAAATAGCTATTTCGGAATAGCAGTAGTGTGGATTCTCCATTGCTATTTTGAAATAGCTCCTCCCCCAGGCCATTCAAAGTAATTACTCCCCAGTGCTTCCTGGGGCTCTAAATTGAGGTAGCGTATCCACATTAGGGAAGCCTACACTGGATTAATTTACAAGCTTCTATGTAGTGTAAACATGCTATTTTGAAATAAGCTATTTTGGAGTATTTCTTCTGAAATAGTTTATTATGAAATAATTGCACAGTGTAGACATAGCCTTTGAATTTAGAGGCCCCAGCCCAGCCCCTGGCCCCTGATGTATTTAACTTCCCATCCACAGGGTCATACTAAAACCCCCCAAAATATGAAAATGAACACTTAAGACATTTATTTATTGACAATTAAGTCATTATACCAATAGTATGTATATTTAAAATTTCCACTTCAAACTAAACTCTTCATTTTAGGAATGCACTTACAATCATAGAATCATAGGGCTGGAAGAGACCTCAGAAGCTCATCGAATCCAATCCCCCGCCCAAAGTAGGACCAATCCCAACTAAATCATCCCACCCAGGGTTTTGTCAAGCCGAGACTTAAAAACCTCGAGGGATGGAGATTCCACCACCTCCCTAGGTAACCCATTCCAGTACTTCACGCTCCTAGTGAAATAGTTTTTCCTAATATACAACCTAGACCTCCCCCACTGTAACTTGAGACCACTGCTCCTTGTTCTGCCATCCGTCATTGAGAACAGCCTCTCTCCTTCCTCCTTGGAAGACTGCTATCAACTCTTCTCTTCTGTGGACTAAATAAGCCCAAATCCCTCAGCCTGTCCTCATAGGTCATGTGCCTCAGCCCCTTAATGATTTTGGTCACCCTCCACTGGACCCTCTCCAATGCGTCCACATCCTTTCTGTAGCAGGGGGCCCAGAACTGGATGCAATACTCCAGATGTGGCCTCACCAGTGCCGAATAATGGGGAATAATCACTTCTTTAGATCTGCTGGCAATGCTTCTCCTAATTCAACCTAATATTGAATTTGCCTTCTTAGCTACAGGGGCACACTGTTGACTCATATCCAGCTTCTCATCCCAGGTCGTTTTCTGCTGAACTGCTACTTCGGCAGTTGGTCCCCAGCCTGTAACAATGCTTGGGGTTCTTCCATCCCAAGTGCAGGACTCTGCATTTGTCCTTGTTGAACCTCTTCAGATTTCTTTTGGCCCAATCCTCTAATCTGTCTAGGTCACTCTGGATCCTATCCCTGCCCTCCAATGTATCTGCCTCTCCTCCTAGCTTAGTGTCATCCGCAAACTTGCTTAGGGTGCAATCCATCCCTTCATCCAGGTCATTAATAAAGATGATGAACAAAACTAGCCCTAGAACCAATCCTTGGGGCACACCGCTAGAAACTGACTGCCAACCTGACATCGAGCCTTTGATTACTATCCGTTGGGCTTGACAATCTAGCCAGCTTTCTATCCACCTTACAGTCCATTTATCCAATTCATACTTCCTTAACTTGGTGGCAATAATATTGTGGGAGACCGTATCAAAAGCTTTGCTAAAATCAAGAGATATCACATCCACTGACTTCCTCATGTCGACAGAGCCACTTACCCTACCACAGAAGCTAATCAGATTGGTCAGGCATGACTTTCCCTTGGCAAATCCATGTTGACTATTCCTGATCACTTTCCCCTCTTCCAGGTGCTTCAAAATGGATTCCTTGAGGATCCCCACAATGATTTTTCTGGGGACTGAGGTAAGGCTGACTGGTCTGTAATTCCCTGGATTGTCCTTCCCTTTTTTAAAGATGGGCACTACATTTGCCTTTTTCCATTCATCAGGGATCTCTTCCGATCTCCATGAGTTTTCAAAGATAATGGCCAAAGTCTCTGCAATGACATTTGCCAACTTGCTTAGTGCCCTCGGATGCATTAAATCTGGACTCATGGATTTGTGTATGTTTAGCTTTTCTAAATCATTCTTAACCTGTTCTTTCTCCCCCGAGGGCTGCTCACTTCCTTCCAATACTGTGTTGCCTAGTGCAGTAGTCTGGGAGCTGACCTTCTCTGAAAAGACAGAGGCAAAAAAAGCATTGAGTACTTCAGCTTTTCCCACATCATCTGTTACTAGTTTACCTCCCTCATGCAATAAGGACCCCACGCCCTCTCTGATCACCCTCTTATTGCTAACATGCCTGTAGAAACTTCTTGTTACCCTTCGCATCTGTTGCTAGCTGCAATTCCAATTGCTCTTTCGCTTTTCTGATTACTCCCCTGCATTTTCGAGCAATATATTTATACTCCTCCCTAGTCATCTATCCAAGTTTCCACTTCTTATAAGTTTCCTTTTTGTGTTTAAGCTCACCAGGGATTTCTCCGGTAAGCCAATCTGGTTGCCTAACATATTTGCTTTTCTTGCTGCGCATCGGGATGGTATCTTCCTGTGCCTTTAATAGTGCTTCTTTAAAATACTGTCAGCTGTCCTGGACTCCTTTCCCCTTCATGTTAGCATCCCCGGGGGATCTCCCCCATCAGTACTCTGAGGGAGTCAAAGTCTGCTTTTCTGAAATCCAGGGTGTGTATTTTGCTACTCTCCTTTCTTCCTTTGGTCAGGATCCTGAAATCTACCATCTCATGATCACTACTTCCCAGATTGCCACCCACATCTACTTCCCCTACTAGTTCCTCCCTGTTTGTGACCAGCAGGTCAAGCTGCACATGGCCCCTGATCGATTCCTTCAGCACTTGTACCAGGAAGTTATCCCCAACATTCTCTAAAAACCTCCTGGATTGTCCGTGTACTGCTGTATTGGTCTCCCAACAGATGTCTAGGTGATTAAAGTCCCCCCTGAGAACCAGCGCCTGTGATCTGCAAGCTTCTCTCAGTTGTCCAAAGAAAGCCTCGTCTACCTCATCCACCTGCTCCAGCAGTCTATAGCAGACATCCACCACAACATCACCCCTGTTGCTTCCACCTCTAAACTTAACCCATAGACTCTCAACAGTCTTTTCTCCCTCTAAGTACTGGAGCTCCGAGCAATCATACTGCTCTCTTATATACAATACAATTCCTCCTCCTTTTCTCCCCTGCCTGTTCTTCCTGAACAGTTTATACCCTTCCATGACAGTACTCCAGTCATGCGAGTCATCCCACCAAGTCTCCATTATTCCAATCAAATCATAGTTCTTTGACTGGGCCAGGGCTTCTAATTCTTCCTGTTTGTTTCCCAGGCTTCTTGCATTTGTGTACAAACACCTTAGATAACCAGCTTATCGCCCTACCTTCTCCATCTGAATCAGGGATCTAGAGTGTTCAGATAGAGAGCTGTATCCAGTGGTGTGGTGTGGTGGGAGAAGAGGAGGTGGGAGAGGAGGGCCATTTGGCTCAGGACTCAGGAGACAAAGCGGTTTCAAATTTTTAAATTTTTCTACCAAGTCATTGCGATTTATTATACACTGTGCAGGTATAACAGACACAACAGAAGAAGCTATATATACCTGCAAAAATGATTTAAATCACTGTGGGACCTTGGGTCTTTGCAGATTTTTCAGTTACATCTGAATTTTTATCTGCATGACTAGAGACTGGAGTAGCTGTTGTGATTAGTGATTCTATTTTGTGAAACATTGTTTACAGTCTTTGCATTAGAGCATGGGTTCCCAAACTGGGGGCATGCAGCCTTCAGTCACCAGCCATTCTCCTTCCCCCCACCCTTCCCACTCCTGCCCCATGCACCAATAAAATAGTTTGTGTGCACAATTTGGAGCCTCTGTTGGCACCTAGCATGGGGGTATTGAGAAGTGACCTGTCAGGAAGAGCTATGCTCTGTGGGCTTGTGGGCCACACATGTAAACAAAAACCAAATACAATCAGTAAAATCGGGCCCAACTCCAAATGAATCCCCTTTGTTCTGGGTGCTCTTGGGCACCCAGATCACTAGCGAGGGGAAGAAACTGGGTTACATGCAAGCAGCCAAGAAGGGAGAGAATTCCCAGCTCTCCATGCCCATTTACTGCCTGTCTTTGAGGGCAGCAGTGCTCTAGATGTGCCCGTCCAGCTGGCAAGTGAGCTCCCATCGTGGGGCTGGGACATGCTCCATGCCAACAGAGCACAATGGAGAGTGAATAGGGACTGCTAACAGGGAGTTTGGAGAGGGAGTTCTCCTGGTGAAGGAGGAAGCTAATACAGGACCCTTGAGGGACGTGGCTGTCTGTAGTGTGTATTTGGGGTTTTCTTGCTGTTTGCTGAGCTTGTGTTTGGCTGTTTGGGTTTTTTTCCCTTCCCTCTCACTCCCCATGGAGTGTGTGCTGTGTCTGGCAGGTGGAAGCTGTGAGCTTCTAATCAGGATTTGAAATCTAGATGCCTCTGCTCATTGCTTGAGCCTTAATCAGGGGGAGGGGCTATCAGGAAGTCTTTATAAAGGAGTCAGTCGGTGACCACGGAGCTTGCGAACAGGGAGTTTGGAGAGAGAGTTGGGAACGGATACACTCACCATTCTTTAAAATCTTTTTGCTACACTCCTGCCCTTCAAGGAGGCATTGAATAACATCTGAGGAATCTCTCAGAAGGAATGCAGGTATGGATAGTGATAGGTCTGCTCTTGTTATCTGCACAGCTTGTGCCATGTTTGTCTTCCTCCCGGAAGAAAAGAGATTTCATCTGCACTAAGTGCAAGTTGGTCACCAGTTTGGAAGAAAAAATTAGTCATTAGACCATACTGACAACGACACTTCCAGTTCTGATGATGACAACTTTGTACCCACAAATGACATTTCAATACCACTGCCTCAAAATGAGGTTATTAATCAGGACATGGAAATGCCAACAGTAGCAATAGATGCAAAATCTTCACTCAATTTAGAGACTGTGCAGGCAGAAAATGAGGACCTTGGATATGCTGAGCAGCAAGATCAAGAACCTATGATTAGTACAGAACACAGTGTAACAACAGTGGCATCAGAACCTGATATTGGACTTCTTGATAAGAACAATGTTGCTCAAATGCAGTCATTTCTCAAAGTTAGTTGTTTTCAGATTCCAAATAATGTACCGAAAGATGCTGAAAATCATGTTTTCACACTCTTCTGCTGACAAATCTCCTCCAAATGGAGAGATCTACACAAGAGACTGGCTCTGCTGAAACATGGAAAAGCAGGCTCTGTCCTGTGTACCCTGTTTCATTCTTAAAATTAATAGATCAAATGCATCAGCTCTGTCTGATCCATCTGGTTTGAGCATCAGTAAAGTTTGGAGGAAGTTGAAAGACGGAATGCCTGCACATGAAACTTCAATATTGCATAAAGATAACTATGTTACATGGAAATCAGCCTTCCTTTTGTGGGATTGGCGGAGGAGAGCTGCAAGGTCAGTGTGTTTACATCGGTGTGTTGGAAATATTCCTTTAGGTGGAGATGGTGAAAATAGGCCTCCAGATCTCCACAGAACTGAATCATATTCATGGGGGTAGTGGGGCAGAAGGAAAGCCCTCAAGATAGGACAGATTCTTCTGTGGGGCTAAGAGTGTGGATGGATAGGTTGACAATGTTGTTAGGTGAGTTGAAAATACCAGGAATGAGATATCCTGAGGCGTGTAGTTTAAATACTTTATTGTCCTTTTTCTTCTGAAGGGAGATGAAGTGACCCTTATAGGTGGCTTGTTGAGTTTTAGTAAAGTCTGGTGAAGAGGAAGTGTGTGTGGAAGCTTGGTTTTTTATGAGAGTTTCTAATATTGAGAGTCCCTCCTTGATTTTCTTCTGTTTGTTGTATAGTATGCTGATAAGGTGGTTCCTGAATTTCTTTGCGAGAGTGTGGCATAATCTCTGGCTGTAGTCTGTGGGGTATATAGATTGAAGTGAGTTTTTCACTCTCAGTCCATTAGGTATGATGTTCATCTGTTTGCACTCAGAGAGGAAAATGATGTCTGTTTGGATTTGTGCGTGTTTCTTTGTGTAGGTGATGGATTTCTACTCTATATGGCTAAACACAGTGCTTTGCATGTTCAAAAGCTTCAGAGGGGTTGCCGAGTTAGTCTGTAATTGGAAACATTTTAAAAACAATTAATAGTCTAGCAGCACCTTAAAGACTAACAAAACATGTAGATGGTATCATGAGCTTTCATGGGTACAACACACTTCTTCAGATGAATGGATTATTAAAAGTCCAGATCCTCCAAAAAATAGGGTGTGGGGCGGGGGGAGGAAGGGAGAGGAAAAAAACAGTGAATTAGAGCGTTCAAGTTACAAGAAGTTGATAGAGAATGTGCGAATTGTTCTTAAGTACCAATTGTTTGGTTGGTTAAGTCATTGGGATGTGGACGGTAGTCTGCTAGCCAGGTAATGCCTTTATTTATACCTTTTTGATGGCTCCGAACCTTGTAAATGAAGTTATGTTCCAATGCTTCCCTGTGTATTTGGCTTCTGGAATTGTCCTGAAACAACATGGTGACTTTGAGATCCATTAATGAGTGCCTGGGCAGGTTAAAGTGTTCTCCAACAGGTTTCTCTGTGTTGCCTTTTTGGATATCTGATTTGTGTCCATTAATTCTTTTCCTTAGTTTGGCCAATATACATGGCAGAGGGGCATTGCTGGTATTTGATGGCATAGATCACATTAGTGGATGTACAGTTAAATGAGCCTTTGATGTAGTGGCTGATGTGGTTGGGTCCAGTGATGAAATTGCTTGTGGACATGTGTGGACAGAGTTGGCATCGGGGCTGATTGCTGGGGTGGGTTCCTTAATAGTGAGGTTGCACGTAAATTGTGCTGCTCACAAACAGGGAGGAACTAGCAGGGGAAGTAGAGGTGGGTGACAACCTGGGAAGCAGTGATCATGAGATGGTAGATTTCAGGATCCTGACCAAAGGAAGAAAGGAGAGTAGCAAGATACACACCCTGGATTTCAGAAAAGCAGACTTTGACTCCCTCAGAGAACTGATGGGCAGGATTCCCTGGGATGCTTACATGAAAGGGAAAGGAATCCAGGAGAGCTGGCAATATTTCAAAGCAGCTTTATTAAAGGCACAGGAAGATACCATCCCGATGCGCAGCAAGAAAAGCAAATATGTTAGGCAACCAGATTGGCTTACTGGGGACATCCTTGGTGAGCTTAAACACAAAAAGGA
The DNA here is from genome assembly GCA_032595735.1 of Pelochelys cantorii. NCBI lineage: Eukaryota > Metazoa > Chordata > Testudines > Trionychidae > Pelochelys > Pelochelys cantorii. Next base: position 31,332,111 of record CM064340.1, read on the forward strand.
AGCTTACAAGAAATGGAAACTTGGACGGATGACTAGGCAGGAGTATAAATATATTGCTCGAGAATGCAGGGGAGTTATCAGGAAGGCGAAGTGCAATTGGAATTGCAGCTAGCAAGGGATATGAAGGATAACAAGAAAGGTTTCTACAGGCATGTTAGCAATAAGAGTGTCATCAGAGAGGGTGTGGGGCCCTTATTGGATGAGGGAGGTAACCTAGTAACAGATGATGTGGGAAAAGCTGAAGTACTCAGTGCTTTCTTTGCCGCTGTCTTCACAGACAAGGTCAGCTCCCAGACAAATGCACTAGGCAACGCAGTATGGGAAGGAGGTGGACAGCCCTTGTTGGGGAAGGAACAAGTTAGGAACTATTTAGAAAAGCTAAACATACACAAATCCATGGCCCAGATTTAATGCATCCAAGGGTACAGAGGGAGTTGGCAAATGTCATTGCGGAGACTTTGGCCATTGTCTTTGAAAACTCATGGAGATCGGGAGAGATCCCGGATGATTGGAAAAAGGCAAATGTAGTGCCCATCTTTAAAAAAGGGAAGAAGGATAATCCAGGGAATTACAGACCAGTCAGCCTTACCTCTGTCCCCAGAAAAATCTTGGAGGGGATCCTCAAGGAATCCATTTTGAAGCACTTTGGAAGAGGGGAAAGTGATCAGGAATAGTAAACATGGATTCACCAAGGGCAAGTTGTGCCTGACCAATTTGATTAGCTTCTATGATGAGGTAACTGGCTCTGCGTATATGGGAAAGTCAGTGGATGTGATATACCTTGACATTAGCAAAGCTTTTGATGCAGTCTCCCACAATATTCTTGCCAGCAAGTTAAGGGAATATGGATTGGAAACATGGACTGTAAGATGAATAGAAAGCTTGCTCGACTGTCAGTGATCAACTGCTCAATGTCAGGTTGGTGGTCGGTTTCTAGCGGAATGCCCCAAGGATCTGGTCTAGGACTGGTTTTGCTCAACATCTTTATTAATGACCTGGATGAAGGGATGGATTGAACCCTCAGAAAGTTTGCAGATGACACTAAGCTGGGGGGAGAGGTAGATATGCTGGAGGGCAGGGATAGGGTCCAGAGTGACCTGGACAGATTAGAGGATTGGGCCACAAGAAATCTGATGAGGTTCAACAAGGACAAGTGTTGAGTCCTGCACTTGGGACGGAAGAATCCCAAGCACTGTTGCAAACTGGGGACCGAATGGCTAAGTAGCAGTTCTGTGGAAAAGGACCTGGGGGTTACAGTAGATGAGAAGCTGGATATGAGTCAACAGTGTGCCCTTGTAGCCAAGAGGGCTAATGACATATTAGGGTGCATTAGAAGGAACATTGCCAGCAGATCTAGAGAAGTGATAATTCCCCTTTATTCGGCTTTGGTGAAGCCACATCTGGAGTATTGTGTCCAGTTCTGGGCCCCCCACTATAGAAAGTATATGGACGCATTGGGGAGAGTCCAGTGGAGGGCAACCAAAATGATTAGGGGGCTGGAGTGCATGAGCTATGAGGAGAGACTGAGCGATTTGGGTTTGTTTAGTCTGCAGAAGAGAAGAATGAGGGTGGATTTGATAGCAGCCTTCAACTTCCTGAAGGGAGATTCCAAAGTCAACAGAGTAGTGACGGATGGCAGAACAAGGAGCAATGGTCTCAAGTTACAGTGGGAAAGGTCTAGGTTGGATGTTAGGAAAACTATTTCACTAGGAGGGTGGTAAAGCACTGGAATGGGTTACCTAGGGAGGTGGTGGAATCTCTGTCCCTCAAGGTTTTTAAGTCTTGGCTTGACAAAGCCCTGGCTGGGTTGACTTAGCTGGGATTGGTCCTGCCTTGGGCAGAGGGCTGGACCTTGATGACCTCCTGAGGTCTCTTCCAGCTCTATGATTCTATGTCATGCAACCATGGGGGAGCCCCCAGCTTTATGCACTCATGCCCTACTGAGAACCAGATTTGGATCATGCAAGAAGAGAGCTTGGTGGGGTAATCTGAGCTGCTAGTCCTTATCCTGGAGCTCAGTGGCCCACAGCCCATCCCTCTCCTTCCATCTCTACCCTCACCTCCATCCTCCATTCCTACACCCACCATCCTCCCTAACCCCTCCTCTTCCCCACCCCACACTGCCCATTCCCCTCCTTCCATTCCTACCTCAACCCTTACCCCCTCCTCTACATCCATACTGCCTATCCCTACCTCCACCTCCTTCCTCCATTCCTACACCCCCATCCTTCCCTAACCCCTCCCCCCACATGCTCAAACTGCCCATCCCACTGCCTCCATTTTTATATGCCCCTCACCCCTTCCACTCCCCCCTTATCACCACCCATTCACACATAACCTTATCCCCCTTCCTCCCTCCCTACACACATCCTGCCCTCTCCCACAAATTTGTCAAGCTGTGCACCCTTCTCCCCCAGAAGCACCACTAGGCTGGGCTGCACAACTCTGGCCACTGCAGCAGAAGCCCCAGCCTGCCCCCAGCCCAGCCTTTCTGAACAGTCCTGTGGCAAGCCCAGGCAGCCTAGAGCGCAGAGCGGCCACTCAGGAGAGCTGGGGAAGCAGCTGGGTTGCAGCATAACTGCGCCATCCCCAAAGGGCTGGGTGCATGGTGTGGCCAAGAGCTGCCCAGCTCATGTCAGGCCCAGGAGAGCACGCCTGAGTCAGGGGCCTATCCCCTGTTCACCAGCACATGCTGGAGTCACTCGCTCGGGGGTAAATCTGCAGTGTGTTCCCCAAGCACTATGGCTGGACCCTGGCCATGCAGAGCAAAGGCTCACAGCAGGCACATGAGCCAGGTAGGCTGGGAGAGGGGCCCAGAAGCAGGTGGACACTACTGCAGGAGGCATGTGGGAATTGAGCCACTACTCCCCCCATTTCATGGAGCAGTTACCTGGGAAGGAACCACTGGGGAGAGGGGAGGCTGCATGGCTGAGAGCGGAGGTGGGCAGCAGGATGCAGGGTGATGTGATTATTTCACTCTGTTGTACTGCAGGACATTTTTTTATATAGAGAGAGATGTAAAATTGTCAAGCCCCGTCTTCAAGCATGTGGCCCTAAGTCAATTTTACAGGTATTTAGGCATTTAACTCCCGTTAATATTACTAGGTGCCTAATATCTTGAGAAATCTGACCTTTAGATGCTTATGATACTATGATTCATTGACTATAGGCTTGTCTACACACAAAAGTTAACTAGTATAGTTAAAGAGTTACAACCCCCATAGGGCATATCTACACTAGGAAATAATTTTGAAATAAGTAACCTTCCTGGATCTCTGTGAGTGGCTTGCCACTACCATCATGTGACAGGACACCCGACTGCAACCTGCCATCCCCATGCCCTGTGCTGCTATGGAGGGTTGTCATTCTGAGCAACATCAACATTGTGGATGGCTATGCTGCCATGGGCTTCCCCAACTGCGGGGAGGAAGGGCGCGCCATAGGCGACATTCACAACCCATCCTGGCCCCCGACCACCAGGTCTCAGACAACATAAACAAGCATGGGAAGGTGTCAGCCAGGCCAGGAGCCTGAGAGCAGGAGGCAGAACGGGGCAGCTCGGCTTCCTTTTGTGTCTCACACATGCTGGGTCCAGCAGTGGTGGCATCCCACCGAGAGAGAACTCCTATCCCTGCCTGGTGGGAGAGAGGGGGCATTGGAAGAGGTGTGTGTGAATGGCAGCTACCGCTTGCTGGAGAGAGTGCTAGTAGGGTCTCTTCCTTTGCCTCCCCTTGGCAGGTTCCCATGTAGGGGATCAGTCTCTGCATTGCTGCACTTGACCGGTAGCTGATGCTGCCAACTGCAGGCATTACCCTGTGCTGTGTGCAGCACTGTTTGTGTGGTTCCATGACCCCAGGCTCCTTAGCGGTGGCTTGTTGTGGGAAGGTGTCCCACTACGGAGGCTGGAGTAAGACAGGCCTCTGCAAGGACCTTATGAGAAGGAGTGAGAGGTTCTTATGTGAGAGTATCATGGGGCTAAGTGCTCTGGACTGGTGCTCTATGTGCACCAACGTGCACAGGCTGTTGTGCAACACCCCCCAGGCTGAGTAGGCTGAGCAAGCAGCATGCAGCCCCTTGCAGCCTGTTGTCTGCCCCCGCATGTGTATAAGAAAAATTATAGAACTCACCTGACATGTCTTCTCCAGGTTCGTCTGATACCTGGGAAACATCCTGGGAGGGAGGAACTGGCCCCAGGGTGAGAAACAACTTTTGGCTTGCCTGGCCTGCTTCTCCAGTTCGTCGCCTGGCTGGGCTGCTTCTCCTCCTCCTCCTCATGGAAGCTGATGCCGGGCATGTCCTGGCCGGACGATGGGGTGGGGGAGGCATCGAGGTGCTCACATGCCAGAGCAGCCATACATGCAGCTGCGAGAGGCATTGGAAGACCAATTATTTCGAATTAGCAACACCAGATCATCCACACAATGCTATTTCGAAATAACAATTTCAAAATAAGTGTTATTCTCCAAGGAATGGAAGAGTAAAGATTTTGAAATAACTAGCCCATTATTTCTAAATAACGGGCTTAGTAGTGTGTACGCTCCGCTTGTTATTTCAAAGTAAGTGGGATTATTCCAATATAACTCCCTAGTGTAAACCAAGGTTTAGTGTGGCTACACTTACATTAGTGTATGAATATTTTATACCAATGTAGTAATTCCTATACAGGAATGTAAATATGCTCTGCTGATATAAGCATTTTATTCTGCTACAACTGTATCCAAACTAAGGTTTGTACTGTTATAGCCTCCTTAACTGGTGATACTGGTAAAATGTCTACATGTAGATGGGATTCAAAGCTCCTAAATAACTTTTGAAAATAGGACTTTGTCCATGATGTCACTTGGGTGTGTTTGAGAATTTAATCCTAGCTCTTTATGAATAAACTTTACCAGTAGCACTTGCAAATATTTTCTCATAATATTGTAGTTTGAATCTGTTTGTGCAAATGGTACATTATTTGGCCATAATGGGTTTCCCAGCTTCTGAACTCTGTCTTCCATGTTAGATGTGAAGGATTAGGCTCTTGTGAGATCAGGAGCCAGTGAAGTAATTGCCTCCCTTATCCTGTTTTGATTACAATACTTTCCACAATCACTAAACATTTCATGTTTATCTCAATAATTTGCATCACCATGTTTCACAGTTACAACAAAGATTATGTACTATCTCCATTAGACAACAATGCTTATGTGATGGGAGAAACTTTTAAATGAGTCTATGAAGACTGTGCAGGCTGGCAGGCTTTTCCAAAGAAATCTTGGGGTTTTCAACATGTTTAGAAGAACTAAATGCCATAAGTCACCTTTAAAAATTACTTTGCTCACTCTGAGAAATTTTATCTTTTCACAATGGGTTTGAGTGAAAGTTGCCTTCAGCTGAAGTGCCCAGATTTTGAAGGATTATTGAAGCATCTTAATTTTTATTGCCACTATACTTCCTCGTCTCCCAGATCTAATCACTATTGTTTAAGCTCTACCCCAGCTATTATGTGTCTGGAGTTGACATGAGAGCTGAGGAAAGGAGAGCAGACTGTCAAAACCAACTGTCAGTGTAGAGAGGGTGTGTGTGAAATTGAAGTAATAACTGGCATATCCACAGCATCTGTTCAAAGATTTTTGAGAATTTGGCTAGTCGGCAACCTCCCAGCCCCAGCTGAGTGGCAATATTTAAAATCAGTCAGTTTCCTTTGTCTTTCATCTGTACACATGATATAGTGTCAGGTGCTAGGACACTGGAGAAAAAAGCTTTAAAATTATGGGGGAAGATTTAAAGCTGACAGCTCAGCCGAAGAATGATTGGTAATGATGATAGTTACTGTATAATAGAGGGCAGACATGGTTGAGAGAATACTTAGGTCCTTGTAGTCACAGGGTTCTATGAAGACAACATTGACCCTAAAGTGTGATACATTTGCATGTAGAGAAGTAAATGAGATGGGTAGATAAGGTGCATACTAATAAGAACAGTCATATGTCATTGTTAATTAACCACTGCTTAAAACTTGAGATGACAGGACAAACTGAATATATGGCCTTTATAACAGATATCCAGAAAATCTAGAATATGTAGAATGGAGCAGGGTCATAGGTAATGAATGTCAAGCCCACCTCTGGCTCATGTTGATGTAAGTCATAACTCTGTGCCCAAGGCTAAGCCACTCTGGAGCCTCTTGCCATCCCTCAGGTTTCTATCAATCAGAGGCAGTTTAAGGAAGGAGCAGTAGCAGAGAACCATCACTCAGCATCATTTGCTCACCTCTGAACTTTGAGTTTAGGGGACTATATTTATAACTTTTCATTTGTTGTATTGCCAGTTATGTGTTTCTCCTCTTTATCTCCTACCTGTTCCCCCTAAGCTGCCCTCACTCTTCCAAACACTGTGGTTTTGCCATGGGTCTCTTCTTCTTTCCCATTCAGCATATCTCCTGAACTGTTTCCCTCTGTTTTGATCAACTCTCCTTTCATTCTCTAACACATCCTTTCCTTTCTCCCCACTTCAGCAACAGTGGATAGCACTCCCCACCCCCGCCACACACACTACAACAGATGAGACAGATATAACTGATATAAAAATAAAAATGCCTAACATTTTCCTTCACTGCCCCCAAAAGCACTAACAAAGTCTGCACTTAACATTAGCATGCTCATGCTCTCACTGCTTGGATGTTGCAGACTTTCCTCTGGCCTTTTGTCTTTGTAATCTGAACTATAAGATCTTTAAAAAACAAAAACTGGTGTGGTAGCACTTTATAGACTAACAAAACATGTAGATGGTATCATGAGCTTTCGTGGGCACAGCCCACTTCTTCAGATGACTGGAGATAAGATAAAATCTTTGGGAGTAAACATCTGGTAATGGCTTGTTCAGACCCTTGGTAGTTATTCTTATGTCTTGTTGCACTAAATTGTTTTTTTTTCTAGAATGTCCCACACAGTTTAGTTTCCGTACTGGTGACAGCAATAGTGGAATCTTAGGGTGCATCTACACAGAGACACTAGCTCAAAATAAGCTGTGCAATTTGAGCTACATAAATTGTGTGGTTTATTTTGAGCTTTTTTCGTCTACATAGCACCAAATTTTGAAATAGATCACTATTCTGACAAGTCCCTTAATCCTTGAGGAACAAAGTTTACTTGGACGTTAGAATAGCAAGCCCATTATTTCAATTGCATTTTGAAATAACAGGCATGCTGTTAAGATATGGAAAACTCTATTTCGAGATACCGGACGTATCCCGAAATAGCACCGCCGTCTCGACATACCCTTACTGTAGACAAAGTCTTTTTGTCAGCTACACCATCCAGACGTGATGTGAATAGTGTTAGAAGAAAATATAGTGAAAATACTGATAGCCATCTGGTAGGCTGTCTGTGCTAATGCCCCAACTATTATTCTCACCACAGTGCAGAATCAGTGGTTAGTTAGTATGCTAGGGAATTTTAGGAGATAAAGGCCAATGTTGACAAAGCCAGAGAATGTCACCTACTGAATATCCAATACTGCATCCCATAGCATCTGGAGTTTGGCTTTACAGGACTCCCATCTAAGACCAAATGGGCTGATGTTCTGAGATTATACTCCAAATTTGTAGCATATACACACTTGGTGTAGCTCACTCTTTATCTTTGATACTATAATGCAGGAATTAGCAATAACACAAAAAGGGGTCAAATGCTCTTGCATTTTAAATCTCTTTTTAAAGTTTCAGAACAGTGGTCAGATTTTCCTTTGAAACCAGCATGTATTGAGCTTCAAAAGAAATGAAAGAACACATTGTTTTCACTGTATGCATGTGTGTTCATGCATGTGCACACACATTCTCTGTTTCAAATAATTTGTCAAGGTTTTTTTGGAAAACAAACTTTCTGCTTGTCAAAATGACTGCTTCATGCCTCACAGCTATTCCTGGGTATCTGGAAAGAATCTAGCTGGAATTAATCTGACTCCACTGACATCTTGCTGACAGACATATCAAAAGGGCTGGAAAGGATGTCATAATCTTTGGTTATGTAAATCTCTGAATCGAGATTGCTCTGAGGCAAACTGCAGAGTAGATGATAATGCAGCCCTCCTCTAGTATATCAACAATCGTTCTGACAGATGAATCTGAATGCTAATATTTCAAGAATAACATTTTGGGGGAAAAGAAGGCATTGTGTGCTATATAGAAACTTATCAGCAAAATACATCTTAATATCACTAAAACAGTTATTTTTTTCCTATTCACTTTAACAATTTGTTAAAGGAAAGGAAATTTGTCCTGCTAGACTCCTTCTTCTGCCTACCCCCTCCCCAGAAAGCATGTAGCAATGAAATGCAAAGATTAAACAACTTCCAGAGGAGTAACTATGTTAGTCTGTTTCAGCAAAAACAATGAGTCCGGTGGCACCTTAAAGACGAATACATTTTATTTGGGCATAAGCTTTTGTGGGTGGAACTCACTTCATGAGTGCACTCATTCCACTGTAGGATGTTTCATGTTCTTTAGTAGCAAGCCTCAGGCTGACGATGGAGGAAAATGATAATCATCTGCCCCTACCTTTGGCCTGCAGGGTTATACACATGCTATGGGGACGTCAGAGTTAAAGGCTACAAAGTTGAATCATCCTCTGAGATTCTTCAGAAGCATGGAGGGTAGCCATGGAAGAATACTGCCTGAGCAAACAGTTGAGGAAGTAGTGAAAGGTGGCTAACTGTATAGGGAACTCATGGAAAGAAGTTTTACAGCAGAGCTCCTCTACATGGAGCCTGTTTGTCACTTTCAGTCAGCTTGATTGTCTTGTGCAAAAGGAAAAGGGTGGCTATGGCTTTTTCTAACCCTGAACTCTTTTGCTTGGCTGGCACTAAGATGCAGAAAGGGCATTCCTGGAAGTTGGAGGAAGGAACTATGATTGTGCCCCTCTGAGGAAATCCTCAAACAAAAATGATCAAATCTACATGGTTTCTGTATGTGTTCCAGCCATGTACATAAGTGCAAAGTCTTGGCACAAAGAGCCTCCTAATGGCTATCTTTTAAATAGATCAAAATGGGGAACAGTATCATTCTACTCCATCAAATAAAGGAAAAAAATAGACAGAAATTTAGAAGGGGGGAAAAGAGGTGAAGAGTAAATGAATTTGCATGCAGGGCTTAAAACCTGCCATGTGACAGGTTTTCCGAGAACAAAAGTTCCACATCAAAGATACTGCAAAGGTCTTCATTCACCCTTCTTGTGCTTCATCCAAGAGATGAAAAAAGCTTTCTTGTAAAACATATTTTGATTTAAGTCGGGTCCAGAGTATGAACACAGGTATAATTTACAAGGTCACTGATTTCTGCCAATTTTAGGGTACGTCTACACTACAGCATTAATTCGAGTTAACTTAATTCGAAATAGTTAATTCAAATTAAGCTAATTCAATTTAACGCATCTACACACAAAACCTATTTCGAAATAGCATTTTGCTATTTCGAAATAGCGCGTCCACTCTGAGTGGACCCTGAACCGAAGTTAAAGCTGGCCGGAACCAGTGCTGGCAGGGCATCAGGTTAGGACTTAGTGTGTGGGGCTGCTGCCTGAGGCTAACTGAGCTCCGTGCTTAAAGGGACCCTACCCCCACCCCGGACAGACAGTTCTCAGGGTTCCCCACTTGCTTGTCTACCTCGATAAGAGACAGCAAAGCAGTCCTGTATTGGAGTGCCCTGAGTGCCCACACTCGGCACATCACAGCACTCGGACACATGGAGCCAGAGCTGCCCCTGGGCACGCTGGTGCATCTCGTGGGGTCGTTGCCATCAGCCCGGTTGCACTTGCTGCAGGCTGCCATCCGGGGGTTTCATCGGGGGCTGTCAGGATCCAGGAGGCCCTGCAGGAGAGCTTCCACCCCGAGGAGCCCTCAGAGCCACCCCGGTCCTCCCCACCAGGGGCTCATGCCCCATTCCTCCCTCACATCCTTCCACTTACCCCTCCCTAGCCCCCCTTCCTGATGTCAAACAAAAGACAGGTATGTTCAAAAATAGAAACTGGGTCTATTGAACAAAACTGGGGGGGATGAACCTTTGGGGAGACTGGGAAAAGGAGGTGGGAGAGGGGAAGAGAGAGGGTGGGAGAGGTGAGAGGGAAACCTGAGAGGAGGGAGCTGGAAGGGGGAAGCAAGGGGAAGAAGGGGGAAGGGAAGCTCAGGGCCCAGGGTTGGGGGTCTCGCCAGACCAACTTGATTTTCATGCAAACCTGCTCCTGGGTTCTCATGTGGCCTTTGGTGGCCAGGCTGGCAGCTATCCTGCCATAGAGGGCCGCATTCCTCCATCTAGTGCGGAGATCATGGACGTTGGGGGCATCCCCCCCAAACCTGAATAAGGTCCATGATCTCCACCCTGGACCGGGAAGGCGCCCGCCTTCTCCAGCCCCTGTCAGGCTCCTGGGAGCTGGTAGACTGTTCCTGGGGAGCGGTGGAGGGCTGGCTGCCAGTGGCTTGCTGGCTCATATTTTGGGGCTTCTGGGTCGGGGCCCCGGTGTCCACTGCTGGCTCTGGGCTGGCAGGCTTGGAGCTGGCACAGGCACTGTGTCCAGGGTTTACCCCTTTAATGGCTCCGGGGCTGGGGGAGAGGAGAGTAAGTTTTCCTGGTTGTGCCCAAAGTGGCCACCAGGGCTCCCTGGGAAGGGCTGGAGGCCCCCTATTTTGAATTAAGTGTCTACACAGCACTTAATTCGAAATAGCTATTTTGAATTTGGCCTTACTCCTCGTACAATGAGGTTTACCAAATTCGAATTAAGCGCTCCGCTATTTCGAATTAATTTTGAAATAGCGGTTTGCATGTATAGACTCTATTAAAGTTAATTTGAAATAACGACTGTTATTTCAAATTAATTGTGCAGTGTAGACATACCCTTAGTGAATAATGAAACTCCAATGGTTCAAATTTTTGGATCAGAGAAGTATCCAAAATCTAGAGATTTAAAATCCATAGTAATTTGAGATATTTTGAAACTCTTTGGTCTGCAAAATTGAAGAGCTCACAAAAGCAGACTTTCTTAGGTGATTTCTGTGATTTCTACATCAGGGCTGTGAAATAAGACTTCTCATAGGACTTCTTATAGGACTTTCTGATGTGGTTTGACAAGGTGGACTCACCTCCCCATGGTGCCTCCCCCTAGATCTCCTGGGAATTAGCTCCCTCTCTTCTGGTCACTTCACTTCTGGGCCTGTGTCTTTCCGTGGACCACAGTGTCCCCTTTCCGGCACTGCCCGTTGGCTATCCTATTACCTCTCTCCCCCGCTCCAGGGAAGTATCACTCCCCTCAGTAGACCACAGCAGGCATCAGTCTAGCTTCTTGTTCCAGGAGCTAACTGCAGTCTCACTTAGCCACTCTCATCCTTAACAAGTATGGGGAGAAAGGGTGGGAACTCAGACCTGTCTAGTACTCTGGGCCCCAACCCAGGGTCTCTCTAGCGGTAGCCTCCCTCTGCCTTTCTCCACCTTTATTCTCCTTCCTGCTTCCCTGGGCCACTTCCCCATTGTAACTGCTAGCATCTTTTCTGCCCTTATCTCAGGGGCCTGGTACAGCAGTCCCCTAACTGCCCAGAATTGCACTCTTTATGGTGCTGATGGTTCCTTTCCTTACTAGGACCAATTCATTCTCCTTGAGCTCCCTTGAGGGAACAGATCCCCATCTCTCAGCTCCTTTTATACATGGTTTGCTCAGCCCTGATTGGCTATTCTTCAACCTGTCTTCCTATTGGCTGTTTGTGGTACAGCCTCCCCTTGCAGGGAGCCAGTACGGTGTAGGTGCCCCAGCACACCTGGCATAAACCAAGAATCAAGGTGATGGGCCGAAATTAAAACAGTCAATAATATTGACCTCTTTTGACTTCGCTAAGAGATGTAGGCCCAATCTAGCTAGCAGATTTTACTCAGATCACTACTCTTAACCAGTATCAATTTCCAAGAAAGTTTTGTTCAAGCACCCAGTTGAGGATCAGTGCAAAGTTTCAGGTGCTCAATAACTGGCCACTGGTCTATTCCCTGGGTACTGAAGAAGAATGCTGTGCACGGATGTACGGTACTGCCTTAATCTGAGGGTATCAGTGTGATTTATCAGAATTAATACTCATTGCTTCCTGTCAGGTAAGGGGCTAAGTCTTGTTATATGTGCTTTATAGATGGGAAAGTGGCAGTACAGAGAGGTTGAGAGCAAACACAAAAGGCAGCACCCAGCCCTATTAGTTGAGTTAGACCCAGCACAGGGCAGATGCTGAGGAGGAATTAGGGGAAGAAATACTTCTCCGGTATGAACAGCACAAATGCTACCGCAGCTCATGATATCTCTTGAGGCATCCACAACCATGAGACACCTTGCTATTACCTGTCTCCAGCAAGAGGAGTTTTGCAAGTACCAGCTGGGAGTACTAGCTCCTTAACACAACCAGCTTGTCAGGCACTTTGCTCTGGGCTACACCAGCTGCGTTTTTGTCATGCAGGTTGAACAGCAGATGTCCCTTCAAAGTCCTTTCAAAATGTGGCAGATAGCCCCAGATTGCTGGATACCCACAGAAATGTCAGATCCTCTGTTCCCAAAGGAAGAAAATAGTCCAGTTCATCGATGTTACCTTGCTACCCCTTTTGGAGTTCAATACAAAGCAAAAGGAAATTTAATTAAGGAAAAAATAGAGATTCAAATAAAAAAGAGATGGGAACAAATTGATACACACAAAACAACAATATGAAATGCTTTCCAGAGACAAAACTTAAGGCATTCCCAGTCTCCTACAAGATAGCTTACCCTAAGTTTTTTCTCCAGCTTTTTTAACCAGTTTGGCCAAAATTCCTCCTTGGATCCACGGCCACCCTATCCCTACAGACTGAAAGAATGTCCTGTCTTTTGCACCCCAGATATACCCAAACAGACTGTTGACATTCACCTCAAAATATGGTCTGCCCTGCCACTGTTTACTGCTTTCTGGTATTTTCCTTCTGAAGTCTTCACTGGTTCTTTATTAGCTTTTGACACAGAATGCTAATAGACTCCTATTCAATGCCATACAATGTACAGTGATCCACCCTGGAGACCAGAGATCCCATTCCCCATCTGAAGGACTGTGTCTTAAGAAAATGTTTCCTTTGAGTGCCTGCTTTTCACTATAAATGTGTAGGGCAGAACCTTCAGCATATGTACATAACGCCTCATGTATTTTCTATACATACATCTCTCAGTGGTCACAATGTCAAGTGTGACAGTGTTTCATTGTGACAGTTTTTTGGTGAACTCAGGAAATTCCTCTTCTCTGTCTAATCCTGTGCCCTCTTTTGGGGAGAACCCAGAGGTTCTTGGGTCATGTAGCTAAATGGTTGGATCATCATCCATAGCTCATTATGCTCATTATGTAGCCCAGTCTATGGACAAAATCCTTTGGCCCTTCCCCCAAACATGGCCCTTTTTGTGCAGAAATCCTCTGCGTAACACAGTTCTATACTACCCATAGGGAGTGCAAGCTCTGTGCAAGCACCCACTCATTTCTAACCACTCCCTTATGTTGTCTTTCCATTACACTGCCACGGGACTCTCTGCTACTGAGGCAGCAGGGGCAGAATTAGCCTTTTGATTGAATGCCAAGAGTCATTTATAGTGCCCCGAATAGAGCCCAGGAGCTCTATCTCCCAGGCCCCCAATCAAAGTATAAGGCCACAGTGAGTGACAAAGCATTGGAACAAGCCATTTGCAATGGTAGTTTCCTGCCTGTGTCACTAATGCCCATTTTTAACATCCTTGCTGGTTACAAAACTTATTTTTACCCAGATGGTGCAGCAAAGTAAATTTGTTTTACATTGGGGATATAAGGGGTGGTGAAGGCATTACTGTTCCCTTATCTTGAATCTAGAATCTGCTGAAATGCATAATTTTTATCAAGAGTGTTGTTATTTTTTATTTTAACTTCCCGGGTTTTTTTTTTGTTTTTTTTGCAGTGTGTATGACCTCAGATATATTGAGGGGCAAAAGAAGTTAAACTGTTTATAGTTTAACCTTTTATTTTTGCCACTGATTCTTTTTTATTCATTGATGGAAGCAACACCATTAAGGACCAGCTGAACAAACCTAGATAAATGATGGGTATTTTCAAATGAGTGAAAATAAGTACATACCTGCTTGAGAGAAAAGTCACCTTGGATGCCATCTGTTGTTCTCAAAGGGATGCTTGTTTTTCATTCCTTGCAGCACTGCATTCTGAGCCTCCGAAAATTCTTTAAAATCATGTCAATAATGATGCTTTGTTGTGAATCTATAAAGCAGTACAGAAGACACTGCCTTTCTGGACCTCTTCCATTCATCTGAGGAACAACTAGTGAACTCAGTCACCCTGTAAAGAAACAAGGAGGATGTTTTAATGGAGATGGTTGATTTCTTTTCTAATTTTTAAATGCAACATTCTTTGGAAGTAGCCAAATGGGTTGTGGGGTATTTGGCAAAAGACAAATTTCTCTTCTAATTATGCCTTTCATTAACAATTTTTCTCCCTTTGTGTTTTGCTTGCAGATTTAATTTTGATACCCACAAGCGATGGGAGGGTTCACAGGAGGTGCCTGATGACTGATGTGAAAAGCAGGACTATAAGGATCTGAGGTTTTTTCAGTTTAAGCCCCATCGGAAGAGGGAGTAGGGGGAGATTTCCCACAGAGGGGCCTAGATCTTACACCATCTGATGTTATTTTCAAATGTCAGTGTACATCTCGCCTCTGTGATGTTGGCTCAAGAAGCTGAGCACACAGCATCACAATGCCATTGGAACAAATCCACTGGATTACCAAAGATTGGACTGACAATAAAACGGCACACACAACTCTATTCCATGACAACCATAAGAGTGAGTGTCAGGACACTGGTGTAATAGTGTTGTGAAGGAATTTTGTAACATTATGCCTGTCAGTAAAGGCATTACTCAATAGATTAACAGTATGATCACATTTACTCCATGGGCAGCTGTTAAATGTACAAACAGTGCTTTTTTCCTGTTCCTTTAGCTGAAGGAGTACACAGAGGTGCTGACACAGCACTCTTGGTTAATTAGGAGCTGGACTGCAGAAAGATGAGAGTACACTGGGCCTTTAAATCCCCTGGACCAAATCTGCTCCCCTCCTCTG
Source organism: Pelochelys cantorii (assembly GCA_032595735.1). NCBI lineage: Eukaryota > Metazoa > Chordata > Testudines > Trionychidae > Pelochelys > Pelochelys cantorii. Next base: position 31,347,226 of record CM064340.1, read on the forward strand.
TGCAAACAGACCTTTTTAAATCAGTTGTGCTACTTGACTGAGTAAGAAAATCAAGATTTGTCCCACTGTTTGGGCAATGTATTGGCGTGATTTAGAATTTAAACCAGTCTTTTTGCAGCTATATGTTCATTATTAATTGCTCCTGTGGATAGCTATTTCTGTCACAGTGATGTCTTGGTACCTTATATATTCTCTTGTGGCTGTGCCTCTATTGTGGATGTGGCTAACTGTGGTCATAAATCTTTTAATTAAAGCTTCTATGCATCTAATGGCCCCTACAAACCAAGGCTCTGATTCTGCAGTTGATAGCATCCAGGGAGATTGTAGTGGGTGCAGCAGTCTGACCACAGAATATCAACCGCAAGAAGGGAAATGTCCGAGTAAAAGGATATTTGTGGAGCAATCATTAGTAGTAGGCACAAAAATGAGAGTGCAACACTGCACCCATATCAAAAAAAGGAAGGCAGTGCTGAAGTCCTGGACCTACCTGCATAACCAACAGCACATGCTGATAGAAATTAGCCACAGAATTTAAAACTTTGCCCTCCCCATCACAAGCATATTGGGAAGGATGTTCTGGGGACACAGGTTGCATAATTGTAATAAGGGGCACCTGCCGCTGAACACAAAGCAGGAGATCTGCATATATCCATCATGGAACACAGCTTTGTGGGTGCTCACCATTCAAAACTTTGAGAGAGAGGAGCAGACATAAATCTGGCAATTTAGTGTCAGCCATTTGCCAGCCATTCTTACTTGTAAAGTGGGAATGCTGTGGCTGTGTAGGGCTTCTCCAGAGCTGAGTTGACAACAGTGGCTAAAGAGTGGTTCTAGTGCCACTCAGGGTATGTCTATACAGCCCACAGCAGCTAGCCTTCCACCAGCATGAGTTGACAGACTTGGGCTAGTAGGGCTGGCACTAGGACTCTAAAAACAGTTGTATAGACAGTGCTTTGAAGTTGCAGCTAGGGTGAAAAACTCATTAGCATTGTAAATGAGGAGATGAAACTGACCAAAGCCAAGCTTTGTGCAGGAAAGCAGAGAGAAAGCAGACTTTAAACTCACAGTCAAAGGCATTTTTTAACGTTAATCTTCAGTCAGTGTTGATTTTGCCACATACTAAATAAAGTTGTACATACCACGCTCTTATTCTCATTAACTGTAAGAAAGGTCATTATAGGTAACACGTTGCAGCATATGTCAGATCAGAGAACAAAGTGGCCCATCAGATGAATTAGGATTTGATATCTGTGAGATATGTCTCATTAAATTATTTTGTTTCAAATCCAGATTGCAATCAGAAACTGACCTTTACAATAAGAGAAATAGCCTCGCTGACATTCTCATCATAGGGCTAAAAAGAAATCCAGTCTCAGACCACAGCATTGTACAATTTATCTGTGTAATTGCTATTATACAAGTCAATAAATCAATCAACCCTCATTAAAAAAAAAAGAACAAAACCCCAACACAAGAGCAAAAGACTTGATCAGATGAAACTCTGGATCCTGATGGATGGTAACAACATTTAGTAATTAACAATGAATAATATTTCATTTCTATAGCTTCCTTTAAGCAGAAAAATCCCAGAATGGTTTATGCCTTGATTCTGTTCCCATAAATCAGTGGGAGCTTTGCCTGATTCCAAGACTATGGGCCAGATTCTTAATTGTGCACCAGTGAAAAGAGGCTAGATTCTAGCTGTAAATGGACGAAGGGGAATTCTGCTGGGTAAGGGAAATTTCTCTCTGGCATTATTTTTTCAAGAGACAACTCCAACACCAACTTACCTCACTCTTGCTTGACGTTTGGGACATACTGATGCATTGTGGGGATGTGAAGTGACTTTATGATAGTATAAAAAAACCAAGGAGTAGTCCTGTGGCACCTTAGCCCTGGTCTACACTATGGAGTTATTTCAAAATAACTACCCTGATTTAAACAACAAGTGGAGCATCCCCACTACCAAGCTTCTTACTTTTTGAAATAACAGGCTGGTTATTTCAAAATAATAACTCCTGCTTTCCACGAGGAATAACACTTATTTCAAAATAACCATTTTGAAATAGCAGTAGTGTGGATGCTCCATTGCTGCTATTTTGAAATAACTACTCCCCAGAGTCATTCGAAGTAATTATTCCCCAGTGCTTCCTGGGGTTCTAAGTTGAGGTAGCACATCCACGTTAAGGGTACATCTACACTGCAGAGGAAGATTGAAGCTGCCGTTGTCAATTTTCCAGGGTTTGAATTAGTAGTCTAGTTAAGACAGCTAATTTGAACTGAGAAGGGCACTCCAGTCAATGTCAGTAACCCTGCTTTCATGAGGAGTAAGGGTAGTCAAAGGAAGAATTGATCCATTTTTCACCAAAATTGATCCATTTTTTGTCCAGAAATTCAAAATTGGAAATGTTTTGACCAGCTGTATATAGATGAGCTTGCAAGGCCCCTGAGTTATCAATTGCTGGCAGTATGGGGCATTCTGCTGCTGTCTAGCAAACAGTTAAATATGGTGGAATTTCTTTCCTTTTCTAATGATGTGGGAAACTGCATCAAAAGTTACAAAGTGAAGCACTCAAAAATAAGGTATTTTCTTTCATGATGCCATGCATCTTTTCCGTGGGAGAAGCATAGCTGTGTAGTGAATTGATTTAGGGTCCAGAGCACCATGGAACTTTATGATATTTTGTGAACAGGGATAGGGTCCACTTTATCTTTTTTTGTCAGTCGGAGCCTGGTCCACAACTTACTGAAGTTAATGAGACTTCTACCACTGACTTCAACTGACTTTGGGTCAGGCTTGCACTGAAGAACTGCTTTGGTGTGTAGTGAATGGGACAGGAATCCACTAGAAGAATTCACTTGCCACTGAGGCGCTGCATTGTCTTTCGTCTCCTGGTTCTGCCACAGATTTGCTGTATGTCCTTAGGCAAATCACTTCATTTCTCTGTAGCTCATCTATTAATCAATAAAATAGGGAAAACTGTATCCTGACCTCCCAGTAGAGCTTGTTGAATCTCAGAATTTAAAGTGGAACCATATGTGAATACTAAATGGAATGAAAATGAGACAATTCTAATTTCCTACAGAAAAGAAACTCTGAAGAAAGATTTTAATGTGTCATTTCAATTTTTCTGAAAGAAAACAGAGCAGCCACTGCCTGAACTCCTGAAGACACCTCATGCTGTCCCAATAGTGAGGCCGGAGAGCCTGATGAAGTCGGGAGTAGTCTGGGGTGTGTCAGCTCTAGAAAGAAAGAAAAAAACGTGTCTGCATGCTGAGTGGGATTTAGCTCTCTGCAGGAATGAGATATGGAGCCTATAACAGAATCAATTCACCGTCACAGCACCTCCTGCTGATCACATTGGAAATTAACTCGTGGAGTGTGCTGCCTTCTGCCCAAAGTCTCGCTCATCATTGCTCTGCTCTCTCCTCTGATTTTGGATCAGTGTCGCTCCCTGGACTACAGTTTCCTCTTCAGGATCCTGCCCTGTGGCAGTGCCCACCACTCAGTTCTTGCCTCTTTCCAGAGGTATCACCAGTCCTCAGTCCTTACACCCTCGGGGCAAGCCATGGTCTGGCAGGGTACGGTGCAAGGGGTTGAGCGGGAGAAAGAGTCCCATCCATTACTGTGGGTCCTTGTCTTGCCTTCCTTCAATCCCCTTAACTGCTCACGCTCCCTGGGCCACTTCCCCCAACCTTTGTACCTTTCTCAGCCCTTGTATCAAGGCCTCCAGCCTAGGAGGTATGAGACTGGGGCTTCTTTCCAGCTCCTGAGCTGCCCAGCATTTCTTTGTCCAAGGTGCTTCTCCCTGGGAACCAGTCTTTCCCCTTTGCTGGTCAGGACCCACCTGCCCTCTGCTCTGCTGAGAAGCTCCTTATAACAGGGCTGCCTCATCAAGCCACCCTTTGCTTAGCTCCCTATAAGCCTCTCTCTCATTGGAGAGGTTTTGTACACACTTCCTCTGGCCTGCTCTTAACCTCTTTCTTGCCACATTTGTTAGCCACTCCACTGCAGGGCCACTCACTGGGCACTGAGGCTGAATGACATATTTCATAATTGAAATGTCTAAAGGGTACCTAGTTTATGCTGAAATAGAGGATTATAGTCTCTAGAGCTGTTTGTTAATTTCATAAGCAATCCATTTACTTTCCAGTGTTGTATGCATGATATGATTGTCCCATGGATCATGTTGATAGTGTGACTATTTTTGATAGTGTTTTAGGATGGTAATGCAAATTGTTGTTTTCTAGATTTTGAGTCTAAGGAGAATGGGAAGATATATATTCTCCTTCCTATATGTACAATTTCTCAGGCACAAATTAAAAAAACAATATTTCTGGAAAGAGACTCTCCATTACTACTTCTCAAAGGCTATTTCTACATTACCAGGTTATTTTTAAATAGTAACTCCTGAATTAACTATTTCAAAATAAGTGTATTCCTCTTCACAAGCAGGAGTTATTATTTTGAAATAACAGGTTTGGTAGTGTGGACACTCCCCTTGTTATTTTGAAATAGCGAAAGTTATTTCAAAATAACTCCCCAGCGTAGACATGCCCACACAGCAAACAACTGAACTCTCTGGGGGTATGTCTACACTACAAAGTTAATTCGAACTAACAGCCGTTAGTTAGAATTAACTTTCATTGCGTCTATACATACAAACCGCTAGTTCGAACTTAATTCGAACTAGCGGAGCGCTTAATTCGAACTAGGTAAACCTCATTCTATGAGGACTAACGTCTAGCTCGAATTAAGTAGTTCGAATTACGGGCTGTGTAGCCACTTAATTCGAACTAGTTGGAGGCTAGCCCTTCCCAGCTTGCCCTGGTGGCCACTCTGGGCCAAACCAGGGAAACTTTTCTGCCCCCCTCCCGGCCCTGGAGCCCTTAAAGGGGCACGGTCTGGCTACAGTGCTCATGCCAGTTGCAAGCCTGCCAGCACCCAGCCAGCAGACCCTGCACCTGGCACGGCATGAGCCAGCCACCCGCTCCCACCCAGCCCTCCGCCTTTTCCCAGGACCAGGCTGGCAGCTCCCAGGAGCCTGCCCGGGGCCGCAAGAGGCGGGCGCCCGACTGGTCTAGTGCGGAGATCGTGGACCTCATCGAGGTTTGGGGGGAGGCCTCCAACGTCCACGACCTCCACACTAGGCACAGGAATGCAGCCATCTAGGGCAGGATAGCTGCCAGCCTGGCCACCAAAGGCCACATGCGAACCCAGGAGCAGGTTTGCATGAAAATCAAGTTGGTCCAGTGAGACACCCTGACCCTGAGCCCTGAGCTTAGAACATAAGAATGGCCATACTGGGTCAGACCAAAGGTCCATCTAGCCCAGTATCATGTCTGCCGACAGTGGCCAACACTAGGTACCCCGGAGGGGATGGACCGAAGACAATGACCAAGCGATTTGTCCCGTGCCATCCATCTCCAGCCTTCCACAAACAGAGGCCAGGGACACCGTTCCTACTCCCTGGCTAATAGCACTCCATGGACCCAACCTCCATGAATTTATCTAATTTCTCTTTAAACTCTGTTATAGTTCTAGCCTTCACAGCCTCCTGTGGCAAGGAGTTCCACAGGTTGACTATGTGCTGTGTGAAGAAGAACTTTTGCTTATTAGTTTTAAACCTGTTGCCCATTAATTTCATTTGGTGTCCTCTAGTCCTTCTATTATGGGAACTAATGAAGAACTTTTCTTTATTCACCCTCTCCACACCAGTCATGCTTTTATAGACCTCTATCATATCCCCCCTCAGTCTCCTCTTTTCTAAGCTGAAAAGTCCCAGTCTCTTTAGCCTCTCTTCATATGGGACCTGTTCCAAACCCCTCATCATTGTAGTTGCCCTTTTCTGAACCCTTTCCAAGGCCAAAATAACTTCTTTGAGGTGAGGAGACCACATCTGTACACAGTACTGAAGATATGGCGTACCATGGCGTACCATAGTTTTATACTTCCCCTCCTCCTTCTTCCCCTGGCTTCCCCCTTCCAGCTCCCTCCTCCCAGGTTTCCACCTCCCCTCTCCCACCCTCTCTCTTCCCAGTTTTGTTAAATAAAGAGAGTTTCTATTTTTGAACATGTGTCCTTTATTTTTTACATCAGGAAGGGGGGCTAGGGAAGGATAAGTGGAAGGAGGTGAGGGAGGAATAGGGCACGAGCCCCTGATGGGGAGGACTGGGGTGGCTCTGCGGGCTCCTCAGGGTGGAAGCTGTCCTGCAGGGCCTCCTGGATCCTGACAGCCCCCCGATTGACACCCCCTGATTGCAGCCTGCGGCAAGTGCAGCCGGGCTGATGGCTGAGTGCTGTGATGTGCCGAGTGTGGGCACTCAGGGCACTCCAAGACAGGACTGCTTTGCTGTCCCTCATCGAGGAAGACAGGCAAGCGGGAAACCCTGAGAACTGTCTGTCCGGGGTGGGGGTCGGGTCCCTTTAAGCGCAGCCCTCGGCTAGCCTGAGGCAACAGCTCCATGCTCTAAGTCCTAACTTGATGCACTGCTGGCACTGGTTCCGGCCAGCCTTAACTTCGGTTCAGGGTCCACTCAATGTGGACATGCTAGTTTGAATTAGCAAAACGCTAATTCGAATTAGTTTTTAGGTCTAGATGCACTAATTCGAATTAGCTTAGTTCGAATTAACTAATTTGAACTAAGTTAGTTCGAATTAGTGCTGTAGTGTAGACATACCCTGGGATATTAGTCATATTGGTAAACTAGAAATTTGATTTCTTTAGTTGACAAACTGAGCACATGATCTCTAATGGTTTAATTAACTAGGATTTAGAACATAAGAATGGCCATACTGAATCAGTCCAAAGGTCCATCCAGCCCAGTATCCTGTCTTCTGACAGTGGCCAATGCCAAATGCCCCAGAGGGAGGGAACAGAACAGGGAATCAAGTAATCAAACAAACAGCTCAACACATGTATTTACAAACAAACAAACAGACAGACAGAAGCTCAGCATGCAGTATCTTTCAGGCAACCAACAAGTAACACCCAAACACACACTCTAAAGACAACCACCTACCCCAAGGGTCTCATAATCGCTCCTCCTTCACCTGGAGAGCTACCTCACGAAACTCCGTTAGCTGCCCCTGGTCACTTACTAGCAGGCCTTATCATGCCCTTGAATGCAGCCACTGAGTTGCCATGCTTAGGATGGAGATTCTCCAATGAGGATCAGATATAGAGCACTGCAGCATATTCATGAGAAAGAGAAGAAAAGACATATATTGCACAAAAGCAATTGTTGGCCTGTTGTACTACAAGAAAAAGGGAAATATCAAATTGTATATTTTAGATGTTTAAATAATGTATTCCTAGATTTTTGCTGGAATTATGAGTGTAGGCTATAACTAAAATGTTCAAATCTTTTTCAACTGTTGAATTAAACTGTGTTTGATATATTATTATTGACCACAATATTTCAAATTTTAACTTTATATATACATTATCAAGTTAATATTTATCTGGTAAAATCCCCAACTATTTTCTTTCCTCTGATATTTTAATACTTGAGTTCTTCAAAACAGATTGTTAAAAATATAATTTACTTTTAAATACACTTACTGTTTGTTTGCTTTTAGACCATGAAAATAGAGTTGTCAGTTTTAATTTTGCTTCTAGTCAATTACTGATTAGATCAGGGCTACCCAATACTTGGCTCACGGGCCGCATGTGGCCCATGGCCCGTTTGTTTGCGGCCTGCGGGTGGGAGCCAAAACAAAAAAGAGTCAATATAATGGTTTTCTGTTGATATGTGTTTTAGCGGTTAAATTCCTGGACTGTCATTGCTCATTAAAAGTGCTGTCATATGGGTGGAAAGTAGGTAACTATTGCATTTTATTAATATCAGCAGAACTGACTTAAATTGGGCCTATGCGTTGTGCAGTCTTGCCTTAATTTTGTATTCATGCCCGTCAGTGTGAAAGAAGCTATTTGCATGTACTTGCATATATATTTGCATGTATAAGCAACCACACTTAAGTTGCGGCCCTTGGCTTGTGTAGTGAGTATCATTGTGGCCCCCGGGGTTTCCAAAGTTGAGTAGCCCTGGATTAGATGCACAACAATGCAACTGCAATGATTGGGTTGCTAATGCTGTAGAAAAATGTGTATATGGTAAAAATTCCACTGGATTTTTTAAAATTAATTTCTTGGAAATATATCTATTGGATTTAGGCTTTATAAGGGATTATTCTTCCCACATCTATATTTTAGGCCACATTTACCCTGAGTGTGTCAATTTAGAAATAGCTGTTCAAAAATATGTGCATGAATCTGTGTGTACACAGTGATATTTGCCCAGTTTGTGTGTCAAATACCATGATTGTGTGTGCAAAGAAAGCACGTTTGGCCAACTAAATACTAGTTGGCCATGATGATATGCAAATAATACCAAATTTACAAACAAATCTTGTGCACACAAACTGAAATGCATCAAATTTTTGTTGAATATTATTGAAAGCATGATCTTGTAGCTCTCAATATTAAGTCAGCTTTAGGGTTGATTCTATAAATGCACAATCACAAATAAAGTTCCTGATTCCCATTTGCAATAAGACCCCTTGAGTCAGTTCTGGCATTTTAAGATGGTATTAAAGTGGGTGTAAATAAAATTGTAAGTTTAACTCAAAAATACTTCTGACTTCCAGAGTGATGTAAAAGGACCTTAACATAAATGAGACTCAGACACTATGTCAGCGAGACTACTAATATAATAACATTATGGACTAGTGTATATATTTGCATGATCAATCTTGTTTTTCCTCCTTGGTGAACAGACTTATAACTGGATTGTTCTTATTGCTTTTCTTGGATTTATACCTGCAAGTAGCATCCACATTGACAATGATTGCTGAAGGTGGATGGATGAGACTGCTCATAAATAGCTTTCACCAACACAAGTGCTGGTTTTGAGCTCTCTATTCAACAAATTCAGAATCAAAGGTATGTTTCTGGGAAATACATGAGTGTCAGCTGTTGAACAGTGTTTTCCGAGGTAGTGTGCAATATCACTATATGCTTAAACTCATTCTGTAATGTTTTTCATATCCACATAAGAAAATTTATGTTGATTTAGTGGTATATACTAATACAGATGGGGTGGGGGGTATGTCAACACTATTCTGTCCTTTCTTAAAGAAAAAATATTTGGAGTGAAGATTATAAACAGCCCATCAGAAAAGCTGTACTCTATGTCAGCCAGTGAATTGTATCACTGCAGGGATGTATTTCAGAATTACAAGATCAGGAGAGATGAGAATTGCCAACAGTATAGAATCATAGAATCCTAGGGCTGGAAGAGACCTCAGGAGGTCATCGAGTCCAGCCCCCTGCCCAAAGCATGACCAACCCCAACTAAATCATCCCAGCCAGGACTTTGTCAAGACAGAACTTAAAAACCTCTAGGGATGGAGATTCCACCACCTCCCTAGGTAACCCATTCCAGTACTTCACCATCCTCCTAGTGAAATAGTTTTTCCTAATATCCAACCTAGACCTCCCCCACTGTAACTTAAGACCATTGCTCCTTGTTCTGCTGTCACTACTGAGAACAGCCTCTTTCCATCCTCTTTGCAACCTCCCTTCAGGAAGTTAAAGTCTGCTATCAAATCCCCCCTCACTCTTCTCTTCTGCATACTAAATAAGCCCAAATACCTCAGCATCTCCTTATAGGTCACATGCTCCAGCCCCCTAATCATATTGGTCACCCTTTGCTGGACTCTCTCCAGTGCAACCACATCCTTTCTATAGTGGGGGGGGCCTAGAGCTGGACACAGCACTCCAGATGTGGCCTCACCAGTGCCAAATAAAGGGGAAAAATAGCTTCTCTAGATTTGCTGGCCATGTTCCTCCTAATGCACCCTAATATGCCATTAGCCTTCTTGGCTACAAGGGCACACTGTTGACTCATATCCAGCTTCACATCCACTGTTATCTCCAGCTCCTTTTCTGCCAAACTGATGCTTAGCCACTCTGTCCCCAGCCTCTAACAGTGCTTGGGGTTCTTCCATCGCAAGTGCAGGACTCTGCACTTGTCCTTATTGAACCTCATCAGATTTCTTTTGGCCCAATCCTCCAATTTGTCTCGGTCACCCTGGACCCTATCCCTGTCCTTCAGAATATCTACCTTTCCCCCAGCATAGTGTCATCCGCAAACTTGCAGAGGGTACAATCCATACTCTCATCCAGGTCATTAATAAAGATGTTGAGCAAAACCAGCCCTAGAACTGATCCTTGGGGCAGTCTGCTTGAAACCGACCACCAACCTGGCATCGAGCCATTGATCACTACCTGGTGGGCCCGACAAGCTGGCCAGTTTTCTAGCTACCTTACAGTCCATTTATCCAGTCCATACTTTCTTAGCTTGCTGGCAAGAATACTGTGGGAGACTGTATCAAAAGCTTTTCTAAAGTCAAGGTATATCACATCCACTGACTTCCCCATGTCGACAGAGCCAGTTATCTCATCATAGAAACTAATCAGGTTGGTTAGGCATGACTTGCCCTTGGTGAATCCATGTTGACTATTCCTGATCACTTTCCCCTCTTCTAAGTGGCTTTAAATGGATTTGTTGAGGATCCCCTCCATGCCAACCGTATACTTCAAAAATAAGGAACACATGTCATATATCCCTAGTCTTGACTTGAGGTTCCTTTCTCTTCAGTCTTGGAGTTCTCCGGTTCTGTGTGCTGCATGCCAAATAGAGGAGTAGCCAGGCCAGATTTGAGAGGTAGTGCAACCACATATACCAGATCAAGCTGTCAGAACAGTGGCACTTTGCAAAGTGAAGTTCTGTAGCACTGTTCCTTTCTGCATTTCAGGTGCCAGAGTGAGGCTCTGGACCTCTCTGTGCCTGGCAGCACTGAAATAATGGGGGGAAAAAATCTTGTATTGGACAGGCAATGTTTTATTTAATTTTATTTATAATACAGAACAGTTGGCTACTAGACAATATGGTTTTGCTCTGAAAAGTTATGGTCCAAGGACTGATTCTCACAGAAATTATCCTCCCTTTTGAAAATTAGCTTATTCTGACTTTTAGAAGTTCCCAGGACAGCCTCTTTGACTATCTAAAGAAAAAGAATAAGGTCCACTGTTTTGATACTTTTCAATCAATTATGAAAATAAATGAATCATCTGTGTCTTTATAACTTCCCATTCTGCCCTCTGAAGCTAGTCAAATGATAATTTTTCCTTCAGAGCCCCCACATCTCACTGTCACTTATTCTCCTTTCATTGTTGCTGCTTTGTTTTTCTCTGAGCTATCTGATTTGATCTAATCTGTTCTGTCTTCTTATATTGAAATTAACAAGCCATATACCCTGAGGCACAGGCCATATCTACAACAGTGAAGCACAAATGAACTTGAACATGAGGTCAATCAACTGCACAAAATACATCACACAGTTATTCCAAGCCTCATGCTGTGTCTATAATTGCCCCTTGTTCTGTCATTAGAGCTCCCCTACAAGTCATTATTTTGAGTCAAGCGGAGCTCCAGGGAGCATTCAGCCTGATGGTTAGTATAGAGTAGAATAGATAATATGAATATCTCCCAGCACAGAAATACAAGGAGCAGGTATTTAGATTAGAACTCATAGAGTTTGCAGCTGTTCAGTCCCTTTATGAATCTAAAGTGAAACAATCATCACAAAACTCTCAGTATATGTTCTTCTTCAAGTATTCCAAGTGACTCCATAGATGTGATGACATTCCAAAGTAAGGGTATGTCTACACTACAGCGTTAATTATGTTAACTTAATTCGAAATAGTTAATTTGAATTAAGCTAATTAGAATTAACGCATCTACACACAAAATCTATTTCTAAATAGCGTGACCACACTAAGTGGACCCTGAACCGAAGTTAAGGCTGGCTGGAACCAGTGCTGGCAGGGCATCAGGTTAGGACTCAGTGTGTGGGGCTGCTGCCTGAGGCTAACTGAGCTCCGTGCTTAAAGGGACCCTACCCCCACCCCGGAGAGACAGTTCTCAGGATTCCCTGCTTGCTTGTCTACCTCAATGAGGGACAGCAAAGCAGTCCTGTCTTGGAGTGCTCTGAGTTCCCACACTTGGGACACCACAGCACTCGGCCACATGGAGCCAGAGCTGCCCCTGGGCACGCCGATGCATCTCGTGGGGTCGTTGCCATCAACCCGGCTTCACTTGCTGCAGGCTGCCATCCAGGCAGTCCATCAGGGGGCTGTCAGGATCCAGGAGGCCCTGCAGGAGAGCATCCACCCCTCAGAGCCCTCAGAGCCACCCTGGTCCTCGTGCCCCATTCCTCCCTCACGTCCTTCCACTGATGTCAAATAAAATACACTTTTTTTCAAAAATAGAAACTTTGTTTATTTAACAAAATGGCGGGGGGGGGGGGGTGAACCTCTGGGGATACTGGGGAAAGGAGGCAGGAGACGGGAGGAGAGAGGGTGGGAGAGGGGAGGGGGAAAACTGGGAGGAGGGAGCTGAAAGAGGGAAGCAAGGGGAAGAAGGGGGAGGGGAAGCTCAGCGCTCAGGGGTGGGGGTCTTGTTGGGCCACATGTCTCCCAGCATGGCGGGTGCAGGGGCCTCGGCGTCCCCTGGGAGATAGGAGGAGGGTGTGGAGGTTGACATGGTGGGTGTGGAGATTGAGGAGGAGGGTGAGGAGGTTGAGGAGGGAGAGGTGATGGGGGGGCAGGAGTGGGAAGAGGAACAGTAGCTGGGGGGGCAGCAGGTGCTGGGGCGGCATGGGGCAGCATGCTCTGCAGCTGGGCCTGCAGGTGTGAGCACATGGTATGGTCTTGGGCAAGCTGCTCTTGGCGGAGCTGCTGGTCCTCCTGCACCCAGCCCTGGATGGTGCAGTGCAGGGCTCGCAGGGCCCCCAGGTGCTGCTGTCGGTACCCCTGCCGTGTTGCGGTGGTCCTGTGGAGCCCTCGGGTGTGGGAGCATGTCCCAGGTGGGGTGGTGCACCCTGCACGTGCAGCTGGTGCGGCTGTGGGGAAAGAAGGGAAGTGGTCAGTTCTCCCTGGGGACGCAGTGGATGATGCCCACCACCCACTGCGAGGTAAGGACCACCGTGCCCTGCACCGTCAGAACCGACGTGCTTGCACAGAGGCCATGGTCGGGATGTCTGGCTCTCCCTGGGAGTGGGAGCTGCCCCAAGACTGCACCCATGCCCCTGTGCCGTGTATAGTGCGGCCGGGGCGGGGGGGAGATGTCCCCTGCTTCTGTGTAGAGGGGGCTTGTGAAGGGAGCACGTCCTGCTGGGTCCTGCCCCAGGGTCGGGAGCGTGTCAGGTCTCTTCACACACGCATGTGGCTATCGGGCCACGGCCCCTGTGTGGCACGCAGCTGGAGCCACCTGCCCAAGGGTGGCACGGCATGTGCCTGCACATGCACAGGTGGCTGCATGATCCGTGGGAGGCATGGCCCACGCTCATGGTCCCTGGTCTCCCTCCCTGCCCCACCCGGGTAGGGGACAGTGTGCACTTACCTGGTGTGGCCTCCCCGACGACCCTGCTGACTCCGGTGCTGGGACAGATGGGGGACCTGCTGGCATGGCACTCTCCGTGCTGGCCCCTCTGCCACACCTGGGTCAGGGCCCTCTGGTCCCAGCTCACTGCCCCCCAGGGTGGTGCGGACCATCCCACCCCCCAGGATGTGGTCGAGGGCAGGGAAGTAGGGGCAGGTGTCAGCCCCTGCTGCGGCGCTGCCCCTGGTGGTCCTGGCTAACCCCTGCAGCAGCTCTTTAATTTTCAGACACACCTGCTCCTGGGTGCACCTGTGGCCTTTCTGGGACATGGTAGCCGCTATGCGGCCATAGACGGCCACGTTCCTCCACCTGGTGCAGAGATCATGGACACTGGGGGCCTCCCCCCAAGCCTCTATGAGGTCCATGATCTCCACACCAGTCCAGGTGGGCGCATGCTGTCTATTGCCCCTGGCTGGCGCCTGGGTGCTGGGGGACTGGGCGGGGGAAGGCTGGCTGGCACTGGCTGCCTGGCTCTTTATGGAGCCATTGGGTCAGGGGCAGAGACTGCTGGCAGGCCTGGATCTGGGACGTGCAGTCTGGCCAGAGTCTACCCCTTTAAGGGCTCCGGGGCTGGGGGAGAGGAGAGGAGTTTTCCTGGTTGTGCCCAGAGTGGCCACCAGGGCTCCCTGGGGAGGGCTGGAGGCCTCCTATTTCGAATTAAGTGTCTACACAGCACTTAATTCGAAATAGCTATTTTGAATTTGGCGTTACTCCTTGTACAATGAGGTTTACCAAATTCGAATTAAGCACTCCACTATTTCGAATTAAATTTGAAATAGCGGTTTGCATGTATAGACACTATTGAAGTTAATTCAAAATAACGACTGTTATTTCGAATTAACTTTGCAGTGTAGACATACCCTATGTGAGCAAAACTGGACAACATATGCTCTATTAGCGTATGAAAACCTGCTTTCAAGATACATTTTAGGGTGCGAAACACAGACATTAGGCAGCATGAGAGTTTGGGTTTAAAAGTTGATTTATAACAGTGTTGCATAGAACTTTTATTTTTAAGCAAGCTGAGCATTCATGAAAGGTGCCTGTTAATATCAAAGCCATCTTTTTATCCACAGAAAATGTAGCATGAGAAGCAGTGGTTCAAGCTTCCTTTCTCTGCCAGGGTGTCTATAACAGATTCTAAGGGGGGTGTATTCATACAAATGAGAGGCGACTTCTGCCTCCATGTCTATTTAATCCTTGTTCTCTCAGAAGCAAATGGTAGTAAGGCTACCAGTTTTGATCCTGGTTGTAGATGTGCACTGGGTGAAAGAGAGAATTTCACAGGGACTACCAAATAGGACAGTATAAGATTTAGACCCCCCCAAAAAAGTTAAAGTCCCACTTTCAAAAGCAACATAGACACATAAGAGCCTGCCACAGAGAAAATCAATAAGATTTAGGCTAAATTATCTGAAACTGAGATGCAGTCTTCTAAGTCATTAGCATAAAGCGGCTACACGCGACACGGACTAGGTAGTTCGAATTAAAGATCCACGAGGAGTAACGGTAGTTCGAATTAGGATCTTTAATTCGAACTACCTAGTCCGTGCTGCGTGTAGCTGCGGGCACGGAGTTCGGACTAAGGGGGATTTAAAAATGGCGGCACCCGGGAACATGCAAATGAAGCCCGGGATATTTAAATCCCGGGCTTCATTTGCAACTCCGGTTGCCCTCATTTGCCTACCTAGCTTGAACTAACGAGCTAGTGTAGACATACCCTCAGGTATTTTTGAAAATTTTACTCAAAGCCTAGAAGTTCTCCCTTTATCTTTGTGAATAATGCCACAGATCATTAATTTCAACTGGTGCTGTGTCACATTCAGGTCTGATCTGAAAATGTTCAACATGCCTCGTGAAATTTCAGTCTAAAAATAACAGGAAAAGTTTGCTGGTGAAGTGGAGCTTCGTAGTCATAGTGCCATCATATTCATAACAAATGGGTCAATAACGATGACAAAGCAAACTGTATAAACAAATTATGAAAGTATTTGATATGATCTGTAAGCTTATTCCTCCATGTAACAAGTACAATTTTTCATTTTTCAAAAACAAGCTAACTAAATCCCAATGGAAAAACAAAACAAAAATGAAACAAAATGCTACTTGAATTGCTTCTCTTTCAGTGAATTCTCAAAGGTATGTTTCAGATTATGGGATGGGAAAAAAAGGATTGTCCTTTGTGAAGACCAAAGGTTTTGCATTGTCGAAGAAATAAACATGTCCAGTTCAGAATTAGAATAGGAATGTGTTTAGAAGGTATAAGACATGGAGAGGAGGAAATTCCTGCCAAGATCATGATTGCCCAGGAGGGACTTCCTATACTCATTGAGCTAATTGGAGATATCCAGGAAAGTAAAAAAAGATGGGGATGGTTTTTAAAAGGGACAAAGACACACAGGCTACGTCTAGACTGCATCCCTCTGTCGACAGAGGGATGCAAATCAAGCACATCGAAATTGCTAATGGAAGCAAGGATTTAAATATCCCGTGTTTCATTAGCATAAACATGGCCATCGCTTTTTTTCAAAATGGAGTTTTTTCGAAAAAAAACCCAGCAGTCTAGATGAGGATCTGTCGAAAATAAACCCTTTTTCGACAGATCCTGTAAACCCCATTTTTTGAGGAATACAGGATCTGTCGAAAAAGGGTTTATTTTCGACAGATCCGCATCTAGACTGCCGTTTTTTTTTTAACTCTGTTTTGAAAAAAAGCGGCAGCCATGTTTATGCTAATGAAACACGGGATATTTAAATTCCTGCTTCATTAGCAATTTTGATGTGCTTTATTTGCATCCCTCTGTCAACAGAGAGGTGTAGTCTAGACACACCTATAGATGGGTAGGAGCTCAGGAACTCTGTTCAAATTTAGCCTGCCCCTTTAAGTCTCAGTTGCTCAAGTAATTATTGTCACTATGTTGCACAATCATACATAAAACACAGCAGGTTGAGGAACACTTAAAATTTTCTCCCTACAGAGGTCACCATCAAAAACTCAGTAGATCTCAACTGTTATTGTATCCTCTTAATAGTGACAATAATATATGTTCAGAAGTCATGATTCAGGCTCCCAAAATATAATGTTTGGCTTAAAATCCTAAGATTTTTAGATAATTTTTATATCTTCATTTGCCTTCTAGTTTCTGAATTTTTACTGTTTACATTTTCCACCTGTTATCTGTAACTAAAGCTGACAATCTCACAATATTTCTTGACCCATGGAATTGAGGCTGAAAAAAAAAAAAGAAACCCAAGCCAGATATCATGAGCCTTGTAATAAAATCACGAATGTTGGCTACACAGTGCAGTAATACTAGAGCTACCATATTTTGCTTATAAAATAACTCTGAGCTTTTAGATACGTTGGTGGGGTAACTGTGGATAAATATTGCCTTTTAATAACATCCACGTATGCAAATGTTATTCTGTTTTTTTAAAAAGTTCTTTCCATCCCCAGTGTGAGAATAATCATAACTGCTCTTGCTAATATAAGTAAATCTTTCATGAACCCTTCTTTATATATCTCAAACTAACAAACAACTGAACCATCTTTTCTAGAACAGTGAGAAATACCATAATCAAATACAAAATTATCCACTCCTGTATGCATGGAAATGTAGTGTGAGATCTGCATACGAAAGTCCTTCAGATCGGGTCCAAACTTATACCCTATTTCATAGTCTACATCTAGACTTCAGCCTTTTTGTGCAAGAAGCTTTTATCGGAAGAGATCTTCCGCAAAAACTTCTTGCGCGTCTACACACAAAAGCACATCGAAAAAACAATGTGATTTTTCAAAAGACAGTGTCCAGACTGATTGGATGCTCTCTCGCATAAAAGGCCTCCCAGAACCAGTTCAGGCAGGGCTTTAGGTCACCAGTTGCTTCCAAGTGCTGGTGCTGGAGCCCTGCAGAGACACGCGCTTAAAGGGACCCCCCCCTGGACAGCCGTTTCTCTGTTTCTGCTGCATGCTTGCGGACATCTTTGAGGCACAGCAAAGCTTCAGTAGTGCCTGTTGTGGTTGCCCTATTCCTTTTTGGGATGCCACAGCATTTTTCCTTCTTGGTGTGTGCCATGGAGCCGGAGATGCCCCTGGGCAACATTTGCTGCCAGCTGCCTTCCTATTCATGGAGGACCTGGACCCCAAGCTCCTTCTGAGGACCCTCTCTGTGGCTGTGGTTGCTCCACTCTGGCTCCCACACCCCACTGTTAAGAGGCATTTTTGGAGGCTGGAGACCAATTTGGACTGGTGGGACTGTCTGGTCCTGGAGCAGTGGGATGACCAGCAGTGGGTGCAGAACTTCAGAATGCATAAGGCCACCTTCCTGGAGCTCTGTGCCTGGCTCGCATCCACCCTCCAGAGACATGACACCCACCTGTGGTCCACCAGGCCCCTGGAAAAACAGGTTGCAATCACCCTGTGGTAGCTCGCCACCCCAGACAGTTACCGGTCGGTGGGCAACCAGTCTGGGATAGGAAAGTCCACCTTCGGGGTCCTCCGTATGGAGCTAAGGAGCTCTCAGGCTGCAGTCTCTGCTGGGGGGGGGGAAGGGGAGAGAATGTTGGATAAGGGGGACCCTCGGAAGAGGGGGGTGGGGACAGTAGGGGGTGGAGTGGGGGTCGGGGAAAAGCCTTGGCCCTGGGGGGCTTGTACAATCCCACCTTCACACAGCCCTGCTAGTGGGGGGGGGGGAGGAGTGAGCTCATAGGAGGTGGCTCCTAGGGGTTGGAGAAAGCAGAGGAGTGGAGGGGGATGGGCCCCTCCCAAAGGCTCAGTGACCCCCTCTCTCATTCTCTGTTTTGTGTGTTTGTTTGTCTGCTTCTGCAGGTTATGAGGGCCATCAACTCCCTGCTGCTGCGGAAAGTCATCCGTCTGAAAGATCTTGACACAACCATGGCTGGATTTGATGCCCTGGGGTTCCCCAACTGCAGGGGAGCCATTGATGGGATGCACATCCTGATCAGAGCATGGGACCATCAAGCGGCCCAGTACATTAATCGGAAGTGCTACTTTTCCGTTGTCCTGCAGGCCCTGGTGGACCACTGGGGACAATTTAATGACATTTTTGTGGGGTGGTCGGGCAGGACACACGATGCCCAAGGGTTCAGAAACTCTAGTCTATGCACCAAGCTGGAGGCGGGCACCTTTTTCCCCCACTGGGACTTTGCGGCGGGCAACGTGAACATGCCAGTGTGCATAGGTGGGGAGGCACCATACCCACTAATGCCCTGGCTGATGAAGCTGTATACCGGCCACCTTGACCCCAGCAGGGAACAGTACAATGCCCATCTCAATAGAGTGTGCCTTCAGGTTGAGTGTGCCTTCAGCCGCCTCCAGGCACGCGTCCGGTGCCTCCTCACCCGCCTGGACGTCAGGGACCACAACATCCCCGAGGTGGCAGTGGCATGCTGTGTGTTCCATAGTCCTCCTCTCCATCAGGCCGGGGTGTGCATCTGGGAGGCCCTGAGGGAGAGGTTCTCTCAAGCACCCCAGTAACTCTCTATATGGGCCTCTGCCTTGCTGCTCTATCCCTTTCCCACCACAACTCCTCCCCTTGCCCGTTCCCTTACCTCCCCATAAACACACTTGTGTGATTTTAAAACAAAAGCAGTCTTTTTTTTTATCTAACATGAAGAGAAGGTGGGCAGGGGGAGGGGGCAATTCTGAACTGGGAGGGGGAAACCAGGACTGGGATGGGGAATCAGGACTGGGAGGAGAAGTGGGGTGGCTCGATGTGCCACCTCGAGCGCGGGGACCTTGTTGGGGTTGTGTGAGTCTGGGGGCCACAAAGGGGTGGGCAAGAGAGGGGGCTAGAGCGGGGTCAGCATTGGCAGGGGGGCAGGAGGAGGGGCCATAGGCATCACCTGGGGAGGGGGCATAGCCATTGCTAAGGGAGGTAGCAGAGGCATGGCATGAGGAGGGATTAGAGGCATAGCAGGATGGGCTGATGGATGGCAATGGCCATAGGAGGGGGGGCAGAAGGGTGGAAGCCAGGAGCAGCGGCATCAGGTGGGTGTTCCGCCATGCAGGACATGATGTCACACAAAGTGTCACAACATACCATCATTTGGCCCCGGCACGCTTCCGCCACTCCAGGTCTGCATTGACCCTGGGTGCCAGGGTGTCGTGGCACATTAGGTCCTCCTGCACCTTGGCTTGTCTGCAGGGCCCCCAGACCCTGGCAGGTGGTGGTTAT
The DNA here is from genome assembly GCA_032595735.1 of Pelochelys cantorii. NCBI lineage: Eukaryota > Metazoa > Chordata > Testudines > Trionychidae > Pelochelys > Pelochelys cantorii. Next base: position 31,366,931 of record CM064340.1, read on the forward strand.
GGTGTGGTTAGCCCTCTGTCCCAGCTGGTCTGACTGTGGAGAACACACAAGAGCGAGAGGCCATCAGTCATCCCTGCAGACACTGTCCTTAAGGCCATGCCCTCCTCTGTGAATGGCGACCACAACATTCCACGGCCCAGAGGAGGGGGATGTCCCAGGTGCAAGGCCATGTGTGGCCTGCACAGCAGGCCCTGTCTTACAGGGGCCCCGACGTGCCCAGAGGACCATGCTGCCCACTCTCCTCCCCCCCCCACACACCATGGACAAGCAGGCAAGGGAATTGTCCTGCCAAAGTGGGATCCCCTCATGGGTGACAGAGGAGCCAGGAGCAGCCTAGCCCTCCCTGGTGTCTGCACACACAGCTGCGGCTCACTGTGCTGTCTGTGGGTGCGGCACTCCTTGGTCTGTGTGGGGTCATGCCTGCCGGGGTGGCTAGCCTGCTTGTGGCTAGCCTGCTTCCAGCTGGGTGTGCCTCCCCCTCACCTCCCAGGCAGGATGTGTGTGGCCTCCCCTGAGCCTGGCAGCAGGATCCCGGGAGTGTTCAGGGTCTGCCTGCTGTGTCCACATGCCGCACCCTCCCACTGCACGTGGTTGCACATGCATGGACCATAGCATGATGTGCAACCCGAGCGACACTCACCCCCCGCCCCCTGTGCACCTGCCTGCCCTGCCTCGTGTGTGTGACAAGTCACCTGAAGATCCCTCCCAGGCATCCGAGGAGGCCTGGGAGATGTCCTGGATGGTGGTGACCAGCTCGAGGGAGTGGGTCACGGTTCCTGTCTCTTGCTCCTCCTCCTCCGGTGCAGCCAGCTGGCCCTGGCCCTCCTGCTCCTCCTCCAAGGCAACCTCCGGCCAGATGATTATGGGGGTTTCGACCCCGGAGTCGACCAGGATGGATGGGGAAGATGTCTCCCCAAATCCCAGGATGTGGTGCAGCTCTTGATAGTAGGGGCAAGTGTGGGATCCTGCCCCTGAGCACGAGCAGCATTCGGTGGTCCTCACATACCACTGGTGAAGCTCCTTAACCTTGCTCGGGACCTGCTCCATGGTCCAGGCTGGGTGTCCTCGCTCTGCCAGGGAGGCGGTCATCTGAGAGTAACTCTCAGCATTGCACTGCTTGGCCCAGGGATCTTGGAGTGACTCCTCCTCACCCCACAATTCGAGGGCCTCGATCTCCGGCCCAGACCACGTTGGGGCACGCCTTTTTGTTCCCCTGGGCGGGTACTGGGACCCCTGGTGCTGCTCCCTGGAAGGGCCAGAGGGGTCTTGGGGGGCTTCTGGCTCCGCAATGGGTGGCAATTCCAGTGGCAGAGAAAGCCACGTGGTCAGGGTACTGTTCTCTGCACAGCTTCCTGCCACAAGGCTTGTCCAGGGTGCCTGCAGCTTTAAGAGGGGCCAGCAGACAGGAACTACAGAGTTCTGATTACCTTGGACGGAGTGGCCACCAGGGCACCTGTTTTTTTTCTGGAGGCCTTTTCTTGTGCAAAAATCCCTCTTCCCCATCCACACATGCCTTTTTGCAAAAGAACTCTTTGTAGAATGAGGAATACCAATTGCACAAAAAGCCCTCTGTTCTTTCAATTTACTTGTGGAAAAACACCCTTGTGGTGTGGATGCTCTGCGAGTTTTGTCAGAAAAATGGTTGTTTTTCCGACAAAACTCTGTAGTGTAGACATAGCCATAGTTCCAGTCCCACCCCAATTCATGTTTTTCTTTACATTTTTAACAATGCATTTCCTTGCAAATTCCTCATAATTTTTACATAACCACAATCAAAACACTATTTTTTTGCATTTTTGAGTCTTTCATCTAAAGATCTCAAATGGGCTTGCTGACTAGAACCATAAGTATGATTACATCTCCACTGTGTGGCTATTTCAGGATACCGAAATAGCTACCCTGCATCTTAACAAGATGCCTGCTATTTTGAAATATTTTTCAAAATATTGGGCGTGCTATTTCAGCATCCTGGTAATCCTCATTCCACAAGCGTTAAGTGATGTCTCAAAATAGCACTGTGTAGATGTGCCAAATTTCAAAATAGCCTATTCTGAAATTCAATTAAAGTAAAATATGCAATTTGCGTAACATAATTTCCATATCTTATTTTGAGTTTAGGGTGCTGTGTAGATGCACCCTATGACTTTAGATGGATAGCTGGAAAAACTGATAAATTGCTCTAAGAATAGGTCTATGGATGCATCTACACAGCAGGGCTTAATTCGAAATAAGTTACACAAATTGAGCTACATCAATTGTGTAGCTTATTTCAATATAGCTTATTTAGAAATTGGGAGTGTCTACACAGCACTTATTTCAAAATAGAGCACTCTTCCTCCGACTTCTCTTACTCCTCATACAAAGAGGGTTACAGAAGTCGGAGCAAGAAGCTTGACAGTATTTCAACATTATTTCAAAATACCTACCTGCTGTATAGACTTGGACTAAGTTATTTCAAAATAACACTAGTTATTTTGAAATAATGTTGCTGTGTAGACGTACCCTGTACTGCACTGTTTAAACTTTTTGTTTGGACTCTTTGATTCTTGAACATCCATGCTGCATTGTAAACCTGTGTTTACAGTTGTTGGATCTGGGTGCTCCAGCTATGTTAATGCCATACTGCACTAAGCAGGTCTTCAGACTCACATCTGTGGCTTGAGCTGTGTCCATACTACAAAATGACAGGGTTTGGTCCTGAGTCTCAACAAGACTCAGGCTCTGGCACACTCCTCTAACAGGGTCTGAGGACTTGGACCCTGATTGCTTGCTGACGCAAGACAGACTGATTAATATGTGGATGGAAGGAGGTCATGGCTCAAACCTGAGTCAGAACCTGGGCTTAAAACACAAACTGTTCTCCTTTCCCAGTTAATTTCAAAGCCCCAAATCTACAGACTTGGGCTTTCACTACAGTGCTAAAAATAGCTGTGTAGATGTAACCACCCTGGTGGTGGAGCCCAAGCCTGAATGTCCAAGACAGGAGAAAGGGATGAGTTTCAGAGCCTGTGATCTAGCCTGAACCCAATATCTACACAGCTATTTTTAGACTTCTAGTGCAAGCCTAAATCTGTAGACCCAATCTCTGAGTCTCGTTGCCTTTTTTTTCTGAGTAGGTAAATGCTTAGTGTCTTGGCCAAAGTCGAAATTTTGTTGAAATTTTTCATTGAAATTTTGAATTTACAAAATTCTTTTATGGCTTCATCTTGTTCATCACTTTATCCATTTGTAATCTGTAATCCCTGAACCTTCCAAACATCTACCAGGAAACAAATGAGTTATTTTCTCCTTTTAGATCTACTATATACTTAAGTCTGTTTGGTTAAGAACATCTCCTAAATGATAAGAGCCACCAAATTTGGTATACAGCTTCCTCTTATCATAACTGAAAGCAACATGTTTGATTGTGTCAGGAAAATGGGATGTGCCTGCAATGGGATTGCTTCTCCTTAGACCAAAGAGAAGAGACAGAATCGCCACCTCCAGAACAGTCCTCAAAACTGACATAACTGAGCAAATGTTGAAAGAGACTGAACCAAGATAAGCCAGAAAAATAGGCTGAACCTGGAATAAAATTGCTTAATAAACCTTACAGAAAAGAGATAAAATTGAGAAATTTACAGTAGTACTCTGTTTTGACACAGGTAAATCAACGCTTAAACTAGAAGACAATTTTATTGGAAATCAATTTAACTATAGCCCTTTTTTGTTAAAACATAGTGAATGATAAGAGTTTATATGGATGAAGAAAATAAATACACGTGGTGGAATTCCCATTTTATATTAAGAAATCCAAAATAAAAAAAACAATGAACATAACATGCATTTTTGAAAAATATAATAATTTAAATAAAGCATGTACATTTTCCTTTTATTAAAAAAAGCATTGATTTAAAGACCCATGCAATGCTGGGTTAATCTGCTAGTCTGTCTATATATTTTAGTAATCTGCACCCATCTGTCTGTGACTCTGTTTGTTCAAGAACTCTTCCTAAATTGTAAGAGCTGGGGTCATCAAATTTGGTATGCAGCTTCTTCTTATCCTAAATTAAATAAAGGTCAGGGTTTGGTTGTGCCAAGAAAATGAGAAGCACTGGGAATGGAACTGTTTTTCATAACATGGAAAGGGCGGGGCCACCAAGGCTACGTCTACACGGCGATCTTTTTCTGCTTTTTTTTTTTTCGGAAGAGGCTTTTCCAACATTTGGTTTGTCTACACGGGGCCAAATGTGGAAAAAATTTCCTCTTTTGGAAGCTCCCTTATTCCCCATAAAATGAGGAATACAGGGCTTCCAAAAGAACACGCCCACTTTTTTGGAAACTGTTCTGAAAAAGCAGATATATTCCCTGGATGTGGCAGAGTTTTTCCAGGATACCTCTTGTATCCCAGAAAAACTCTGTGGAGTAGACATCACCTGAGAAGAGGAATACAATACTGAGAGTGGCCACAGGAGGCACTGAGTTCACAAGCGAGTTATATACAGAGTGGCAATTGGGGGTTGTCGCACCACCAAGAAAGTGATCAGCAGGGCTGGGTCTCTGTCATCTTCTCTGCCATCAGACTGGCTAAGTAGCTCCTCTGCCCTGAACCCTTTTCCCCATGGCCATTGGCTTCAGTGCCAGGGAGGCTCGGAGGAGACAGAAGGTCCCTTGTAGCTGGGGGCATTGCGGGGAGAGAGATGCCCGCACTGGTTGTGGAGGAAGAGAAGTTCCTGATGGATGGGACACCCCACCCTGAGCCCTTTCCCCCCCAACCTCTCACTCTTGCACCCCCCACACTCTCTCAGCTTCCTGCACTGCCCTCCATATCCTCAAGGCTCTGCCCTGACTCCTGTACCCCCTCCTCCCACCACCAGCCCCCTGTCCTGAAGGACCCAGGCAACGCCAGACAAGTCTTTTAGTTAATACATATTTCAGACATCAGACTTCATTAACATAATAAAATGCAATGAATGACCTCTGAAATATTTATTTTCCTCTTATCTCTGAGCTTTAATAATGGAACATACCCTATTTAAAGGGTACTCCTTACCTAAAACTTGGTTCATTAATGGACCTTAATGTTTATGGTGTGATGCCTTAAAATGCAGAGCTTTTGACCTATACCCAGTTGTGTTAGGGAAAGAATTAAGTTTCCCTCTTTATTTCCTCTTATATTCTCTCTTTTTTAGCAAGTACTATAAATATCTCAATCCATTCATTATGACAGGGTTCCTCCTTAACGTTGGTGGATCCAGTGCTTTCAGGCAGATTACTTGCCTCAGAGGCTCACAGTAACCCTCAGACACTGGCCTGCTGTTTGGTGAGCTACTCTTATCATTGGCTAGCATGAGGAAAAGAGGGGAAACCAAACTTCATAGTCTTTGTGTCCCCCTCCCAGTGGTACAGGGTAGGACAAACCCTTATACCGAAACCAGTCTCTTTCTAGTACTGAAATGGGGAGCTGATGGTGGGGGGAAAACGGGCTCATCCTCTACTCTGGGTTCCAGTACAGGGACAATGTTGATGATAACAGCTGCATGACAGCTATGAATCTCTGGGCCACTTCCTCACATCCCTTCCAGACACCTTCCTTCCTGGAGATTCTTCCTCCTGTTACCTGCTTGCACTTTCTTCTTCCAGACTCTCCACCACAGTTTCTCTCACCAGCTTATTCCTCACACATTGAGCAAACAGAAGGGAAGCCCTTTTAAACCAGTCTCAACTTCAAGCCCCCCAGGTTTTCTGATTAGTTTGGCTCCCTTGAATCTAGAAGCCTCCATAATGGTTCCAGGTGTTTTAGTTGGCCTGATTACTTTGACTGATTCTAGCAGGTTCCTTCTGGTTCTGAATCAGCCCTTGTTAGTCTACCCTAGGAACAGAGACCTAATTTAATCTGGGGCTAATATATTTCCTCTTCACTATTCTCCTGTTCCCTGCCTCCATCTCCTTTATGAGAGCTTGACGGGGTTGGTGCTCTGTGAGCCAGAGATGTGTCCTGTCAGCCTACGCCATGATCCAGGGGCAGATGGAGGTGGTGCCGATGGAGGTCTGGTGCCACTGGAGGCCTGGTGTGGTGGAGGCCTGCTAAGCCATTTACTCGGTGACTTCCTCCTCCCAGGTCAACTGGGTCAACAGCTCTGGTCCACTTGTTGGGGCTGAGTGGCAAGAGAGCTTACTCCTACCCGCACTTCAGGTCATCCAGTGGAGTGTGGGTCCGATGCTCTATCTTGGTGTCTTTCTTTCTGTCATGTATCCCTCCCCACTAGGGAACTGGCAAGGTTTATCAGGGTGTCTGAGCAGTGGCAGAAGTGTCCAGGACTACTACAGTGATTCTCCCTGTGAGGGAGGGCACTGGTGCTTAGCCAGCTGCTTCTGTCCAGGCATCTTTACATCCTGGTCCCAACCTTGGGTTTCCTGGTCAACATCCAGAAATTCATGTTGGGGTTCTTCTGGCCAGGACTGCTCTGGGTCTTTGCATGGGTTCTTCATCTTCCCCTGGAGGAGGAAGGGCAGGGCCTGATGTGTTTGCGTATGCATGTCCATGTTTTTTACCGCCGGACCCTGCAGAGACTCCTATATGATGCAGGTGGTCCGGTGTAGAGCACGTTGGTGCATGCTTTCCTCTGCCACTTCCAAGGGCTCTGATTTGACCAGCAGCTCCTTTATCTCCATCAGAGAGTTCTTCCATGAGACCTCTCTGATCTGTGAGCCTTCTACCAGGGCCTCCTCCAGATGTGGAAGCTGCTTTTAGTGACCAGGTCTTTAGGAGCCACTGTGGGAGCAGCCTTCCTGGTGGAGTCCCTGCTACATAATCCACATCTCTGTGCAGGTGGCAGAGTCCTTGCACTGCAGCCAGTCCCCTTTTGAACTGTGATGAGATGTCTTTTGTATATATTTGTTTTTCACACTCTTCATTTCCCCACCCTCCTGTCCTGCCCAGATACCAAATGGTGGGACCTTTTGACACCAATAGCTCTGGTGGACCAGTTTGTATTCCACTTTGTTCCTGCAGCCTGCCAGGGACATCAGCTGGAGGATTCTCCATGGTGCTGTGAGCATGGATGTGTACTTGGCACAGTTCACCCCTGTTCTTGACATTTGCCCCTTCTGTGGAGGGAGACCCTGGCTCATATCTACCTTGAGTGTGCCAGGTTACAGCCCTTCTTTTGGCTCCTCCAGATCTTCTTGTTGAGGTTCTGGCTGCACTTCTCCCCTCATCTATTTATTTACACTTACCCCATCCATCTCACAAAGTCATGAGACCTTCTCCTGGCTATGACCAACATGGCCATTTATAAAACCTGGGAGCTAAAGTTGTCTGAGACAGTGACTTGTGACTGTGGGACCATTTTTTGTTCCTCTATCTGTTCACATATCCAGGCAAAGTTCTTTTGGGCAGAGTCTGCTGACTCCCTCAATGCTTTCAAGGAGCAGTGGGCACAATCTGGGGCTCTCTGCTCAGTATCCCCCTCCAGTTCCCTTGGTTTGTCCCTTTAACCTTCACACCTGTTCATTTTTCTTTTTATTTGTCCCCCATAATTATTTTGATTTGGATTCCACGGTCAGTGGATCCTTCTCATAGGCTGGACATCCTTTAGATGTCCTCCCAGTCTCCAAGAGGACTACTGCTCTGTAGCCCTCTGTCACAACATGTTGTAATATTTGAAATGAATCACCGTTTTGCATGATTTTAACATCCTAGATATTCAGTAATTTGAATAGCCAGAAATTACACTACATTTCATAGCCACTATATAATGAATAATCAGAGCTGATGTGGAATAGCTAGCCAATCAACATGTAGTGTACTGAAAAGATTTGTATAATACAGCATACCATTATAATTCATAGGTCGAATGCATAGGAGATGGTGCCAAGATGAAACGGACTCTGCATTTGTCTAGTCATGTTTCAGATATGGCTAGGAGAATGGAAAGCTAGTATTAACATAAACTTCAGACATGATTTGTATGGATCAGAGGGGTAGTGACAATGTAAAGTAAAAAGCTCAAGCTGCTAAATTTGGAGCTGGATCTACTTTCAAATGCCCCAGAATATGAAAATCTTCAGAGGCAGTGGCTTGGTTCAGACAATAATAGAGATTTGCAAAATTTGTTTCCATGGTTTTGTGACCTCTAAGCTGGACTATTGCAGCTCACTACTCCTATACACTGAGGTTAAGAATGCTTGTGTTAATGCAAAATGCAGCCAATGGTCTCCTTGGCACCATCAGCTGCTGAATGCTCATCAACCTAGTATGCCATTTGCAACACTAGCTCACTCTGACCCTCAGATTACTGGGTCAGATTGAAAGTTTCAGTCTTAAACTTCATGGGCCAGCATAACTTGCAGAACACATACGGCTTCATAACCTCTTCAGGAATTGCAAAGCTGTCATCCGCAATAGTAAAGCTTATAACAGCAAGAGGTTAAAGTTTTGGGACTCTTTCTCTGAAGGGGGAAGAGTGATCACAAACCCCACAGAATTCACAGTGAAGTGTAAATCTCACTTCTCTCCTGTGGCTTTCCATGAGATACAAGTAAAAGCAGCCAGGAAGAGGAGGAGGAAAAAGAAGGGAAGTCCAGAAGGTAAGGAAAGAGAGAAGGCATAGTGATAGAGGAGAGAGAGATGAACAATTATGTAAAACAGTACAGAGGAAAATTAGAGCACTGACCTATTGTAACTTTGGTTATAGCATCTTGGGAAGTGATGGGCTCTCTTACTAGATACTGAGCACTGTTGTAAGTAGATAAAAATGGTGATTCTGTTAGGCGTGGGGTTATGGTAGTCACAATTACAAGAAATTGGGTTCCTTGGAAGACATTTCTGTCAGACCATCTTGGATTCTTGTTTTGTCTGGCTTGCTCTGCAGATAAAACTGCATATTTCTATATGTAAGTGAATCTTCTCTAGGTGAAGTTATTCAGAAAAAAGGAGAGAGACTGAACTGTGCACATGTCAAGAACTAAGAATCCCCTGCATTTTCTTTGAAGCTTTTGTGTACATGATGAGCTAGAATAACCTCCCTGAACTGAATTATCCTTCCCTACATGGTTCAGTGAATATCATTATATTTCAGCACAGCTTGAGTGATTTTTAATGCCAAAAACATCAGCAAGAAATACAAATGTTACAAAAATATTGAAACAATACCATAAAAAAGCCCAGGATCATAAATACTTTACTTTGCAAGGTCTCAAAGGTCAGCATAGCTATAGTGTGGAAAATTAAAATGCTCTCCATGTGAATATCTTTGGAAAAATGTAGTGGTTTACTCTAAAAATGCAAAAATCCATACCCTCAATGTATTTGAGGCTGATTAACAAGAAGAACTATTTTCCTGGTAGTTGGAACTAATAAATTTATTCATCTGTGATTGTTCCGAATGTTCTCCTGTATGGAATTAAATACAATTCAATTAAAGATGAATTACAGTGTATGGAAAAACAGCAACAACTGTCTTATGAGTGATGTACTTGTCCATACAAAGAAACCTGGAGAGCACCCAAAAGTTAGAGGTTTTGTCAGAATAAATTCAATCATGTTTAGAAGAGAGAAGAAAGATTTGTGATAAGATGTAATGCTGGATGGATGTCTCTCTGCAACCATCTGTTTTATCTACATTCAGCCATTATGCAGAAAACAAGAACCTGTGTAACCAGGACAAAGGGGAAGGAGAAGAAAGAAACTCTGATATCCATCATAGAATCCAAAGGTGGATTTCAGCAATTACCCTCAGCTATCTCCTTGTAACTAGAACTAGCCTTTGCCCTGTAATTTTGAACAGCCTTGCCACTAATGGTGCAAGAGCCTTCTCCTTTGTAGCTTCTGTTGTCTTGGGGTACGTTTACACTGCACAATTATCCTGGAATAATGGCTATTATTCTGGAAAAACAAATACTAGTGTCCACACAGCAAGGGTGTGTCTAGACTACAGGGATTTTTCGAAAAAAAGTGGCCTTTTTTCGAAAAATCTTTACCTCCATCTAGACTGCTGCTGCATTCTTTCAAAAGTAAATCGAAAGAACACGGCAGTTTTTTTGACCCAAAAAACCTCGTTTTACGAGGAATAACGCCTTTTTTCGAAAGTGCTCTTTCAAAAAAAGGCACTATGTAATGCAAACTGTGCTTTTTCAAAAGAGAGCATCCAGACTGCCTGGGTGCTCTCTTTCAAAAAAGTGGCTTGCTTCTTCAAAAGTACTGGTTGTAGTCTAGATGCTCTTTTTCTAAAGATACTTTCGAAAAAGCCTCTTTCGAAAGAGGCTTGCAGTCTAGACGTAGCCCAACTGAGTTATTTCAAAAGAAAATCGAAATAACGGAGGGCTTTTCCCAACATTGGTAAACCTCATCCCACAAGGAATAATGCCTCTTCCAAAAAAGCTCTTTAGGAAGAGGGTGTGTGTGGACACTCCGCTGCTGCCATGTTGAAATAGCTCCTCACCAGGACCATTCTACATTATTCCTCTCCAGTGCCTCCTGGGCCTCTAAATTTAGATAGCACATCCACATTAGGGGAACCTGCCTCGGACTAATTTGGAGGTTTTCCTGTAGTGTGAACGCTCTATTTTGAAATAAGCTATTCCGGAAGATATCTTCTGGAATAGCTTTTTCTGAAATAAGCTTTCAGTGTAGACATATTGGCCACCTTTCTCAGTTATTTTGCCTGATTACTATGTGAAATGATATCTCATCTGAAAACATCTCTCACTTACTATAGCTCATAACATTTCTCTCTTTGTGTTGTTATTTTCCAGTAGCTGATGGTAGTCCTCTCCTGTCAGTGCAGGCACCTGAGTCAACCTCACTAAGCTCTGACTTTTGAATATGGAAATGTTATTTAGCTTTCTTATTTTAATCTAAGGGAACAGTCTGTGATAAATACAAGGAGGCTCTTTTTAAAATCATTGATCCCTTATTCGTGTCTATGTAATTGTTCAGCTTCCCAGCAATTCTCCTTATTTGTTTTCAAAACATGGATCAAATGGAACAAAGTGATATTGGACACTCCAGTTTACAGAAGCAATTACTCTAATTTGTGTACATTTTTACCTCTAACACATATGTATATCAGTAATTGGACAGATGATGTCCAATAAAAAGATTTGATGACCTTTTGGTGACCTCTGGTGGAACAGTTGACAATTGCATTTTTATTCCTCTCCTTCCCCCATTTTTAACTGTCAGTCACATGCCACTGTGCCAAATGTCAAGGTTCTTCTTTGAGTGCTGGTCCTTAAGAATATTTCACTCATGAGTGCTCATGTGCGCCATGCACTCAATTACAGTGTCTGTTGGCTTGCACATGCTCGATAGCTCACTATATGCCCCAGACCAGGACATAAGAGGCATTGAAGGCCAACACTTCTTCATTTTCTTCTTACCACATCATAGCCTGAGTTGGAATCCTTGTGTCCACAGATTTCTTTAGCTTTTATGATTATTACCCTAACAATACATTTATAAATAGTTTATAGTTCATATTAGTAGAGTTAATGTTTTTATATAGGTAGGATTTTTTCCTCTTACTAGGGATTCCCTCCCTGTATCTTGGGATTATGGCCAGGGTACTAACATTCAAGATCTGTGCTTCCTGCTCTCGCTCCTTTCCAGTGAGTAACAAGCACCCACTTTGTCTTTACTGTTTTGGAGAGGTTCATATTCCTGCAAAATGCAGCATCTGTTCCTCTTTTTTTGCCACAAACTTGTGGAGCTTGTGAGCTTAGATTAGGAAAATGCCTTATGGAAAAGGCTATGAGGCCACAATCTGTTCAGTGAGAAAACGCCTTTAGGCGTTGAAAGACTTGAAGTTGACTCTGCACTCCCCGGGGATTTACACTCTGTCCCTGAGAAGAAAGCAGCAGAGAGAGTCATAGACCAAGGCTGGCCCCTCCACAGATGTTGTACAATGAACACCTAGCCAAGAACTTACATAAACAGAAGAGGATTCAGAGACCTCAATTTTCAGCCATTTCTACGCCACAAACTTTGCCTATTCCTAGCCTCCTGTGAAGGACTACTTTTGATGTCAAGATCTGTCTGGCCACTTCTACCTTCATTATTTTTCACCCATACTTGGGATTTCATGACATCCGTTAGGTTCTTAGAAATTATTCATCAAGGTTTCTCCATAGAATAGATTGGAGTGGACTCTTTCTCTCTCCCTTCACACACATTCCTTTCCCAGTCTCCTTCAGAGACCACTCTCTGAAAGATACTCTTCTCTAGGAAGCAGTCATCCTTCTCCTGCAAAGGGCAACAGAGTGAGTGCTATCTCAGAATCAAGGAAGAAGATTCTATAATATGGTCTCCACGTCAGCAAATATAAGGGTTTCAATGGGGTCAGGTGAGGGGAGGGCCTACAGGAACTGAATAAACATATTTATTGTCCCAGTACATCACAGTGTGGATGTGTTAGTGCTATTAGTGCATGGTCTAGAATCCCTGGGTAGCTGCACTGCTGCATAGTGCATTAGTCTCATGTTAGAAATGCAGATTACACTTCTCCAGCCCATCTGCCCTTCATCTTCCTCTCACCAAATTTCTGAGGCTTTATTCAGATAAAGTGAATTTCACCTGAATTGCTCACTTCTTAAGTATTTTGGCCACTCCCACAAATCCAGGAGATTTAGGAGCATTATAAAAATGAGCAGCAACCAGAGTAACTATAGTTTTGTCACTTCTGAAAATTGCCACAATGCTTATTTATCTGCATTTGAAAGCACAGGGTCATCACACTTTCCTATTAGATGGACACATTTGGTTTAAAAACAGAGTGTTAGGTTAAAGCAGTATGCAGAAAAGAAGTTTTATTTCCCTTTCTATTCACTGAAAAATATGAGGAAAGTTCAAAGTGAATAGTAACTAACATAAAAGGGAATAGGAAATGAAAGAAACCTTCATTGCCTGAGAAATGTTCATTGCAAATATTAGGAAACTCCCCTGTCCTTTAAACGCATTTCTGTAGACAAGCAGCTTATGTTGTGAAATGAAACGGAGTCCAACTTTTTAAACAGTTCCTATTATTTGGTGCAATTTTTCTGTTGGCAGGAATAACATTTACTGCCAGGGGAAAGTATAAAATAGTCAGATCCTATTCCAGACTATGCCAACAACTGCATATACTCAGGCTATGTCTACACTGGCGGGTTCTTGTGCAAGAATGGCTGTTCTTGCACAAGAACCCGCAGAGCGTCCACACTGCCCGCCCGCTCTTGTGCAAGAAGATTTATAGTACGGCATTGGAAGACAGAGCTTCTTGCGCAAGAGCTATGCTCTTTTCTAACAAGTGTAAGCCCTCTTGCGCAAGAGCTCTCGCACAAGAGGGCAGTGTGGACGTGCGGCAGGGGTTTCTTGAACAAGAAAGCCCTATGGCTAAAATGGCCATCAGCTTCTTGCACAAGAGAGCATCCTCACTGCCATGGATGCTCTTGCGCAAAAGCACATGGCAGTGTGGATGTGTTCTTGCGCAAGAACCCTTGCACAAGATTTTCTTGCGCAAGAACCCGCCAGTGTAGACATGGCCTCAGAGTCCTCTTGGCCATGGCCTATCTTTCTCCATGTGGGAAGAAAACACAAATGCTTTAGTCTAAAACACATTGCTCAAAAGCTATTGAATGTTATGAACCAGAATCCAGGGCAGCTAATGTACCATTCTGTCTCCCTTTACTCAGAGAAAAATTGCTTCTCTCATCTGGAAAATAGAGCACTTATCAAAATGCCAAGACCAATATTCAGGTATTAATAACTAACTCTTAAGTGAGCTAACTTTTGTTTTATATGGGCTCATTGTATATAAAAAGGTTTGATGCCCACTGACTGTATGATGAAATTAGAATACTGGCTTCCACATGTTTCTTTTATACTATGTGAAATTCATTATCATCCTTTTAGTTCATGGAGAGATACAAGCAGCTGCTTTGCACTTTAACCTCCTTGACCATGGTAAGTAAATCACGAGGAAAATATTACATGGTTGGAAAATCTCATTGGAAATTATATGTATAATTAAATTATAGTGCCATGATGTTTGGGAAAATAAAAGCACTAAGTAGACAATGTCAACTTTAGTTTTGTTTGGTGGCTCAGAACATAATGTATGCTCAAAGGGGTGACAATCATTGAGTGATGGTCATTACTAATTTAATAAGCAGCCCTCAAAGCCTTTGCAGATCTGGTTTTACATGTGTAATAAGCAGCGTGCATGAAATACTTAGTGCTGTTCTCTTTGAAACCTAGAGGATAGTTATTAAAATTTTATGGTGCAAATTAAAATTTAAGATTAAAATACAAGATCAAAAGAATCATTTTTTTCAGTGCTATTAGGAATAAGCCTGTTGGAATAGAGCAGCTCAATGTCTTAATGTCATGTCCTTCTCCTCCAGAGAGCTAGATTAGAACTAATCATAGCTGACTGGAGAAACATATCTCTCTGTATTTTCTGTAAAGAGAAGAACAAGCTTCTATTACTTTTTAATGGATTATGCCATTGTACAATCTTAGAGCTGTGAATGAAACTCTGCAATCTGTGTGACATCTTTTGAAGAAGCACAGTTTGATTTGGGAGCAGAAAAAAATACAAGGTGGTGGTACTGTTAAAATAATGGAGCAATCTACATTATGAAGATTGCTAGAAGAATTGCATTATGTCTGAAATAAAGAGGAGGGGCAATTCTGTTGTAGTGCTCATTTCAGTAAGGCAGTAGGCCATTAATATGTGTCTCAGTGTCAAGTTCAGTAGCTTTGCTACCTGTAAGATACCTTTATTATAGATTGCAGAATTATTGGTTCAATAGAATAGCCTTACAGGAAAAGGCCCTCCTATTTGTTAACTCCAAATGTTAAACAATTTCCAGTTTGAATTTTTTTTTTATTGATATTTTAATAATGGTACATTTTCTTTTATTTATATTAATATTGTATCTAATTGTTACTAAGAACAGGTATGTTCTAAAGCCAATATCAGTGTTATACCATAGATCAATAGGCTAGGGATGAATTACCAGCCTATTGATCTTTTTTTTAGTCTTTAACAACAAGCTGATCATGGGATTGATCTAAAGCCCATAAAAGTCAATGATATGATTTACACTGAAGTCAATGGGCTTTGGAGCAGTTGAAGTCTATGGGAGCTGCATACCCAAAACTGGAAATCTGTTTTTTCCCCCTCAGCTTGGATCCTGTATCTGTAATAAGTTGAGAACCCTTTCAATAAGCAAATTGGACCCAAAGCTAGGTTTAGGTCACAATTTTTCCATCACTGTAAAAACTACCACCAAATATGCTGCAGGGCAAAATTTCATTCATTTTTCACATTTTGTAGTGATATACCCCAAAATTCACAAACATTGAACATTAGAAAAACTAAACTTCACAAAGTTGCACCATCTAGAGAATATTTGTTCATCCATTTGGGTAAATGTTAAAGAGCCAACACTTGCTTGTTTCATTTTTAATGCAAAACATTTGAATACCTCCAGTTTACATCTGTTCCTCTAAGGCTGGAACATAATATGTTCAGTTCTATTATGATGTTTTTAAAGGATAGGGAAATTGCTGGATTAGCATCAAGTAAATGAAAACAATATGCACAAAGACTGATCTAACAGAATTAAGCCTTTCTAACAGTCTATATAAATCATTCAAATTATAAAGCAGGAGGAAATGATTTAAGCTCTTGCTCTTTTAGTGAAGAGCTTATCAAGAGCCGGCTGACCAGTGTGAGTTGCAGTACCGAATTAATTGAGCAGATTTGGTATAATCCAGGTCTGTATTTTTTTGAGAAATTCAGAATAAAAGACATTATCAGGGTTTCACTGGCAAATTCCCTGTACTGACAAACATTTGTTATAACAGTAAAAGAAACAAACTGTATGAAACCATAGGCTACAAAATTCATTAAGATAGTTTACAAACGAGACCTAGAGACTGTTCTTATCATACAAACCAACACATGACTATCTGCAGTTATCAGTTTTTCAGACATGTGCATCACTGAAGCTAGATTGATGAAGTAGCAGACCAGACTGAAGAGAGAAAATTTCTATTTTATAATAGAAAAGCAGAGGGAGGGAGGGAGATCAAGTGAGAGAAAGGGAGCTGGGAGAACAAATAGGAAAGAAAAAATGTTATTTTATCTCTAAAGCATGAGAATATAGAGGAAAGCTGGTATTGACAACAGGATTAAGATGGCTTCCAGGATAAACAGCCAAGAATCAGTACCTAAAATAGATCATATGGGTTCAATTTTGCTGTCAAGGATAAGGGTGCAATTCCCATTAAAATTTGTGAGAGCTATTGATGTGTACAGGAGGACAGAAATGGACTCTATGGAAGAAATGTGTCCAAAGAGAATGGCACAGAAAGCCTTCTACAGTATTTAGGAACTCTGCACAGGACGGCAGGAAGACTGATCGAACTATGGTGCCTGCTCTACTTGGTATTGTCATATAAAGGGGTGCAGCAATGTCTAGTGCACAATCATGCAAATTGGGTGGGTTCCATAGAAAAGAACCATTGGATCTTCACGTAGACTCCTCTGAGACCCATCTCTAGGGAGTATACAGGGGAAACAGAAGTTATTCTTCCATAGTTTAAAAAATAACCACATAAGATCTGCACTGCAGATTTGAAGCCTGCCTGTAAATTGTGAAGAAAATTCCATTCTACCCAATCCTGACTGAGTTCCTGATAGCAGAGCCCAATTACTCAGACTTTATGCAGCAATTAGTGAATTTCATCTTGTAGGTTTATATTTAATCTTCCTTTATAATTGTGCTAATAGCCTTTAGCTGGGTGGCAAAGGTGAAAAAGGCCAACATTTCTCCATTCACAATGCTACCTATGGTCAGAAGTCACAGCCCATTCTTTTGTACTTGATGGTTCTATCAAAATATCACCAACCATCATGCTGGACCCTATCCTGAACATAGGTCGGTATGTCCCTGTTATCTGTTATCTACAAGGAGTGGATATGTCTCATTAGCTTTCAGTTCAACTTAGGCTCCTAACTGCCCAAGTCACTTTTGAAAAGGGAGATTTAACAGTCTATGTCATGAGCAATGTAGCATTGCAACTCTGAAAGGAGCAATATCAAAATACCTTCAAAAATCTGTCACCTATCTCTAAAATGTCAACAAGAAGTTGTAATGATTTCTTTGAGTTCTTCAACTACTACAGAAATGTACTTGTAACGTTTCAGAAAATTAAAGTTCTATATGATCAGTTGGCTTAAATCAGTGTAGTTCTATTGTGATCAATGAAATATGGCTCCATTGCTTAACCGCAATTCTGTTGAACTGTTTACCCCAGTTGAAGATGTAGCTGGGAGAACATATGTACACTGTTCCAGAGTTTGAACTAAGGGTGTGAAAATAGCATTGTACACCAATGTGCTTTGCTATAACTCACCTATGTCAATGCTCTGGGCACAAACTGAAAATTTCCAATTTGACATTAATGTAGTCTTCTTTAGTCTGGGATTTTTACTTGCACCTGCATCCATGTAGGGGAATAGCACTTTGGTGTGAGCTGCCATTCACATCCTGTAATCCAAATAGTGGGGCATGTGGGCATGCCCGGAGGCTCCTCCTTTGGAATAAGAGTTGTGAACTTGGTAATGATTAGTAAATGTTATGCCTGACAAATTTAAGCCTCTTTTCAACTAGGAAACTGAATGCAAGGTTTATTGTGGAGCTGTTAGCAATGTCATCACAATGGGTATGTCTAGACTGCAGGATTTTTCTGAAAAGAGTGGCCTTTTTTCGAAAAAAACTTCCCCTGCATCTAGACTGCTACCTCATTCTTTTGAAAGTAAATCGAAAGAACATGGCAGTTTTTTTGACCACAGAAAACCTCGTTTTATGAGGAATAACGCCTTTTTTCTAAAGTGCTCTTTCAAAAAAAGGAGCTATGTAATGCAAACTGTGCTTTTTCGAAAGAGAGCATCCAGACTGCCTGGGTGCTCTCTTTCGAAAAAGCAGCTTGCTTCTTCAAAAGTACTGGTTGTAGTCTAGATTCTCTTTTTTGAAAGAGGCTTTTTCTAAAGTATCTGTCAAAAAAGCCTCTTTCGAAAGAGGCTTGCAGTCTAGACATAGCCAATGACTGGTTAAGAACAGGTTAAAAACTATTTAGAAAACCTGGACATACACGAATCCATGGAGCTGGATCAAATGCATCGGAGGGTGCTGAGGGAGCTGACTGATGTGATTGCAGAGCTATTGGCCATTATCTTTCAAAACTTGTGGGGGAGGTCCTAGATGATTGGAAAAAGGCAAATGTAGTGCCCATCTTTTAAAAAAGGGAAGGAAAACCAGGGGAACTACAGACCAGTGCCTCACCTCAGTCCTCAGAAAAATCATGGAGGGGATCCTCAGTGAATCTATTCTGAAGCACTTGGAAGAGAGGAAAATGATCAGGAATGGATTCACCAATGGTAAATCATGCCTGACCAACCTGAGTGAACTTAACAAATAGGAGGATTGGGCCAAAAAAAAAATCTAATGAGGTTCAACAAGGACAAGTGTAGAGTCCTGCACTTGGGATAGAAGAATCCCAAGCATTGTTACAGGCTGGGAACTGACTGGCTAAGCAGCAGTTCTGCAGAAAAGGATCTGGGGATTACAGTGGATGAGAAGCTGGATATGAGTCAACAGTGTGCCCTTGTAGCCAAGAAGACTAACATAGTGGGATACATTAGTAGGAGCACTGCCA
Organism: Pelochelys cantorii; assembly: GCA_032595735.1. Taxonomy (NCBI): domain Eukaryota; kingdom Metazoa; phylum Chordata; order Testudines; family Trionychidae; genus Pelochelys; species Pelochelys cantorii. The sequence continues at coordinate 31,385,622 of CM064340.1, forward strand.
GCAGATCTAGGAAAGTGATTATTTCTCTGTGTTCGGCACTAGTGAGGCCACATCTTGTGCATTGTATCTAATTGTGGAGCCCCCATTACAGAAAAGATGTAGGCACATTGGAGAGGACAAAACATGATTAGGGGGCTAGAGCACATGACTAAGGGATTTTGATTTATTTAGGGTATGTCTACACTTGCATCCTAGTTCAAACTAGGGATGCAAATGCAGGCATTCGAAATTGCTAATGAAGCGCGGGATTTAAATATCCCGTGCTTCATTAGCATGATCTCGCCGGCACGCTAGTTTGAATCACAGCTGATTCGAACCAGAAAGTGCGCGCTGGGACGCATTGGTTCGAACCAAGGGGTTTGGTTCAAACTAACGTGTCCCGGTGCGCACTTCCTGGTTCAAATCAGCTGTGATTCAAACTAGCGCGCCGGCGAGATCATGCTAATGAAGAGCGGGATATTTAAATCCCCGCTTCATTAGCAATTTTGAATGCCTGCATTTGCATCCCTAGTTTGAACTAGGGTGCAAGTGTAGACATACCCTATGTCTACAGAAGAGAAGAGTGAGGGGGGATTTGATAGCAGCCATTAACTACCTGAGTGGGGGTTCCAAAGAGGATGGAAAGAGGCTGTTCTCAGTAGTGACGGATGAGAGAATGAGGAATAATGGTTTCAAGCTGCAGTGAGGGAGGTCTAAGTTGGATATTAGGAAAAACTATTTCCCTAGTGCTAAGTCTACACTACAAGGTTTTTGCGCAAAACCAGCCGTTTTTGCACAAAACCCCATGGAGTGTCCACACCACAATTGACAGAAGAGAGGGGTTTTTGCAGTACAGGTATTCCTCTCCCCAGCTCTTGTGCAAAAAGGCAAGTGTGGATGCTCTGGAGAGGTTTTTGCACAAAAACTGGCCTCCCAGGAAAAACACAGGTGGCCACTTGGACACTCCGTAGCAGGCAATCATAACTCTCTTGTTCCTGTCTGCTGGCCCCTCTTAAAGGTGCAGGCACCCTGCACAGCCATTCTGGCAGGAAGCTTGACCACAGCCAGCTGCCTTGTCGCATGGCTCTCTGTCGGCACAAATAGCTGAGGAAGAAGGTGCCCGCGACCCCCCTGGCCCTGCCAGGGAGCAGCCATAGGGCTCCCAGGACCCCTCCCCCCTCTGGGGCAGCAAGCGCCACCGCGCACCATTGTGGTCGAGTGCAGAAATCAGGACCCTCTTGGAATTGAGGGGCGAGGAGGAGTCGCTGCAAGAACCCAGGGCAAAATGCAGGAATGTCAACATCTACTCCCGCCCCACAATTCCCATGTCCCTGACCCTAACCCTAACCCTGCTCAGACCATGGAACAGGTCCGGGGAAAGGTGAAGAAGCTCCGTCAGGGATATGTGAGGGTGACAGAGTGGAGGGGGCGCTCAGGGGCAGGACCGCACACCTGCCCCTACTACAAGGAGCTCCACCACATCCTTGGGAGGGGGGAACCCTCTTCCCCCTCCATCGTGGTGGACTCCGGGCTGGAGCAGCCCATACTCCAGCACCCGGAGCCAGTCCCCATGCTGGAGGAGATGGAGGGGCAGGACCAGCTCCCGACAGAGGAGGAGGATGACGACCAGGACAGTGGGACCATCACCCTGTCCCTAGAGCCAGTCCCTGACAATCTGGTCATCTCCCAGGCCTCTGAGGAGGCTTGTGAGGGATCCTCAGGTACATTGGCGCACATACACACACACACACAGGGTGGGGGAGGTGGCCGCACAGGGGACGGGGGGCACACTGTCATGTGGGCTGCTAGGCCAGCACATGCTGCTGCAGTCTGGGCACGTGCAACCACGTGCAGCAGGAGGGTGCGGCACACAGCCACAGCAGCCAGCCCCTCAACATGACCGGGAGCCTGCTGCCAGCCTCATGCCTGGCCACACAAGTCTTGCCCCCAGGCTAGCAGTAAGGGCACAGGCACCACCCCCCATACACCCTGGAGCACTGCACACTGTACATGGGCATGCCTGCACATGAGAGGAAGCAGCTATGCACACACACACCACAGCGAGCCGCATCTGTGTGTGCACCCCCCAGGGAGGGACAGGCAGCACACGGCTCCTCTGCATCAGGGGATCCCACTCTGGCTACACACTTCCCTTGCCTGCCTGGCCACGGTGTGTGTGTGTGGGGGGGGGGAGGCTGGGGGGTGAGGGAGGTGGGCAGCACAGTCCTCTGGCCACCTCGGGGCCCCTGTGACACAGGGTGTGCTGTGCAGGCCACACATGGCCTTGCACCTGGGACATCCCCCTCCTGCGGGCCATGGACTGGTGCGGTCGCCGCTCACACAAGAGGACATGGCCTCAGGGAATGTGTGTTCAGGGTGGACTGACTGCCCCTCTCTCTTGTGTCTTCTCCACAGCCAGACCAGCCGAGACAGAGGGCCATGCCATGCCACTGCAGCCACCACAGCCTCCAGCCAGAGTCTGGGGGAGCCTCAGATGAACCAGGCCTGGGGAGGAGCTGAAGCGTCAGCATGTTGGGGTGATGCGCGACATCCACTCCACCCTGGCGCGCCAGCTGAATTCCAACCTCGAGTGGCAGCTACAGGCATGGAGTGATCTAATGGTGCGCTGTGACACCATGTGCAGCATCCTGTCCCGCATGGGGGAACAGGTGCCTGCTGCTACTGCTCCTGCCTTCCACCCTCCTGCCCCCCCTCCTATACCCATGGCTCACCCATCTGCCCACCCTGCCATGCCTCTCCTCCCTCCCCATGCCATGCCTCTGCTCCCTCCCTTCCCCATGGCCATGTCTCCTCCCCCAGTCATGCCTATGGCCCCTCCTACAGCCCCTCCTCCTGCCCTTCCTGCTGACCCTGGCCCCACTCCAGCCACCCCTCCTGCCCACCCCACTGGGGCCCCCAGACCCACCCAACCCCGACGACGTCCCCGCACCTCAGGGTGCTCAGCAAGCTGCCCCAACACTCCTCCCAATCAGGATCCCCCCTCCCAGTTCACTGGTCCCCGCTCCCAGTTTACTGGTTCCCCCTCCCAGTTCAGACTGCCCCCTCCCAGTTCAGACAGCCCCTCCTCCCCCTTCCCACCCTCATTTATGTTTAATAAAAAAAAGACTAATTTTGTTTAAAAACCAAGCAGGTGTGTTTATTGGAAAGTTGGGATAGGGGCAAGCAAAGGGGCTGAGAGGGGGAAGGGAGAGAGAAGGAAGGGTGAAGGAAGAAAGACCTGTTGTGGAGGCCCTGGGGAGATTTACAGTGGTTCCTGCAAGAACTTCTCCCTCAGGGCCTCCTGTATGGGCACCCCCACTACAAAAAGGATGTGGACGCATTGGAGAGGGTCCAGCGGAGGGCAACCAAAATGATTAGGGGGCTGGAGCATATGACCTATGAGGAGAGGCTGAGGGAGTTGGGTCTGTTTAGTCTGCAGAAGCAAAGAGTGAGGGGGGATTTGATAGCAGCCTTCAACTTCCTGAAGGGAGCTTCCAAAGAGGCTGGAGAAAGGCTGTTCACAGTAGTGACGGATGGAAGAACAAGGAGCAATGGTCTTAAGTTGTGGTGGGAGAGGTCCAGGTTGGATATTAGGAAAAACTATTTCACTAGGAGAGTGGTGAAACACTGGAATGGGTTACCTAGGGAAGTAGTGGAGTCTCCATCCCTAGAGGTGTTTAAGTCTTGGCTTGACAAAGCCCTGACTGGGTTGATCTAGTTGGGATTGGTTCTGCCTAGAGCAGGGGGCTGGACTTGATGACCTCCTGAGGTCTCTTTCAGCTCTATAGTTCTATGATTCTATGATTCTAATGGGCCTGGCAGGTCGCAGCTGTCCAGGGCTGCTCAAAGCCCCAGCCCTCGCAGGTGGCCTCTGCCACCCACCCTGAGAGGAAGGCCTCCCCCTTGCGTTCCACCAAGTTGTGGAGCACACAGCAGGCCGCCACCACCTCGGGGATATTCTGATCCCCGACGTGCAGGCGAGTGAGGAGGCAGCAGAACCATCCCTTCAGATGCCCGAAGGTGCACTCCACCTAGAGGTGGGCTCTGTTGAGGCGGGCATTGAAAATGTCCTTTGTGTGATCCAACTGGCTGGTGTGGGGGCACATTAGCCAGGGCATGAGTGGGTATGACGCATCCCCCACTATGCACACTGCCATAGTCTGGTTGCCCACTGGAAACTCCTGGCGGGGAAAAAAGGTGCCCGCCTCCAGCTGGGCAGACAGGCTGGAGTTCCTAAAGACTTGGGCATCGTGAGCCCTGCCTGACCAACCCACGTAAATATTTGTGAAGTGGCCCTAGTAGTCCACCAGGGCCTGCACGACTATGGAGAAGTAGCCCTTTCTGTTGACAAACTGGGCTGCTCGATGTTCTGGGGCCCGGATGGGGATGTGTGTGCCGTCGATTGCTCCCGTGCAGTTGGGGAACCCCAGGACAGCAAAGCCGCCCATGGTGGCTTCCAGGTCCTGGAGCCGGATGACTCTGTGCAGCAGCAGAGAGTTGACAGCCCGGACGACCTGCAGAAGGAGAGACTGGAACACACAAAACAGAGAAATGAGAGAGGGGTTGTGTGCTCCCAGTGAGATTTCACTAGGAGAGTGGTGAAACACTGGAATGGGTTACCTAGGGAAGTAGTGGCCGCTTCCCCTCCTGATCCCCCCACCCAGCTGGAGCTCCCCCCTGTGAGCCCGTGCCCACCCCTCCCCCCCAACCAGGCCAGTGTGAGGGCAAGAAAGCACCAGTCCCTGGGGCCAGGCCTTTCCCCCCACCCCCAGTCCACCACATACAGTGCCCAGCCCCCCTGTCCTGAGGGTCCCCCTTATGCGACTCTCTCTCTCCTCCCGTGCAGAAGCTGCATCCCATGATCTCCTTACCTGCATGAGGATGGCCCTGGCGGTGGACCTCCCTACCCCAAACTGGTGTGCCATTGAGTGGTAGCTGTCTGGGGTGGCCAGCTTCCAGATGGTGACCAGCTTTTTGAGTGGGATGGTGGGCCGCAGCTGGGTGTTGGGTTATTGAAGGACGGGTGCAAGCCAGGCACAGAGTTCCTGGAAGGTGGCCTTCCACATGCGGAAGTTCTGCACCCAATGCTGATCATCCCAGTGCTCCATAACCAGCTGGTCCCACCAGTCTAAGCTGGTCTCCAGCCTCCAGAATCTTCTGGCTATGATGGGCTGGGGCAGCCAGAGTGGAGCACCCACAGCCAGACAGAGGCTGATGAGGAAGATCTCGGGGTCCACATCCATCTGGAAGAGAACCCCTGCTTGAAGCAGGCACTGCAGGGAGTGCATCATGGCCCTGGGGGTCTGTCGCATGCCCAGGGGCAGCTCTGGCTCCATAGCACAGGGCAGAGTAGTGGAAAGCTGTGTCATCCCCAAAAAGCAAAGGGCAAATACAGCAGGCACTGCTGAAGCTTTGCTTTGCCAAAGGGGCTCGCAAGCAGGCAGCAGAAACAGAGAAGCGGCTGTCCGGGGGGTCGCTTTAAGCGCGCGTCTCTGGAGAGCTCCGGCAACAGCACTCGAGAGCAACTGATGACCTTTAGCCCAGCTAGAACCGGTTCTGAGTGGCTTTATATGCAGGAGAGCATTCAATAGTGTGGACGCTCTCTTGCGCAACAGCGCATTGCAAAAGCGATGCACTTTGAGGTGTGGACGCGTTTTTGCGGAAGAAGATTTTGTGCAAAAACTTTTGTGCAAAAGGCTTCTTCCGCAAAAAACCTGCAGTGTAGATGAAGCCTAGGAGGAAGGTGGTGGAATCTCCATCCCAAGAGGTTTTTAAGTCCAGGCTGGCATGATTTAGTTCAGATTGATCCTGCTTGGGCAGGGGTTTGGACTCAATGACTTTCTGAAGTCTTTTCCAACCCTATGATTCTATGACTGAATGCTCTGTACTTTAAAAAAAATGAAAAAAAGGACAAGATATATTTATAAATAGAAGAAATTTCTAAGTTGTCTATTGACTTCCATGGAGTTTATATGAGGAAAGCTAGTAAGTGTACAGTTTAAATAGACAAGACAAAGATTTTTGAAGCATCAGATGTGTTTAATTAATGAACAAATAAATAGAAATGGATTGATTGAGCTGTCATGAAGCACTGCATAATGCAATATGTGACTGTATAAATCCATAAATGGATCAATTCATGTCCTGTTAAACTAGCCCCAGTATCCACCATCCAGCTTACAAAGTAGGATGGCAGTTACACAAGCAGATTGAATCAGGAAAGTCTCTGATTATGACCAGCCCTGCAAACATTGTGTCCTGGTATCCATTAATAAAGATAGAACTATTTGGCAGTAAAATCTCTTTACAACTCACATGGACCTTTGATACTGTTTACATGATTTGACATTTCTATACTTACAATGACTTTAACATCTGATTGCATTTTTAACATCTCCCTTATTGATACCTGATCTTTGTACACTCTAGCTCGCATGGGCATTGTTTGGGGTGCACAACATGAGCTGAAGACTCATTTTGTGCAATTCAGGGTTAGGACAAGATGATTTTGGGTACCCAAAAAGGTCAGTAATTATCAGAGGGTGGGTGTTTAGCACTTTCTGAAAATCGGGCCCCATTTAAGATGTTTTGTATTTGGCATCCAAAAAATTGAGGTGTAAATCACATGCTTGCTTTGGAGCATTTAGTGTTCTAAATAAGGGAAGAAATAGTGAGGAGGACATACAAATCTTGTTTTTGTTTTAGGGGAATCTTTTTGCATTCAGACTTGCCAGAACTGGGATGTGCATGTGTGGGACTCTACTGGAGGGTTACAATCATCCAGCAATTGGGTATGATGAGCTAGCAATGCTCATGAACAGTTTGAAGGTACTTGGGGGCAAGCAGCCTGGAAAGTTACACCCACCGTCACTTTCTGAGAATACAGACAAATGGAATTGGGAAGGGCAAGGAGTTTAGAAACAAGAATCAGCCAGAGTAGAAAACACACTGGGTACAATACAGGGATGAGATAGAACTGCTATAAAGATTGTTCCAAGGATTTTGCCAGTTTGTTGAATTAGATTGCAGGCTCCCTCCCACATCCTCACTGAAGAAGAGGAAGATTACTAGAATTTGCTGCAAGCTGTGGAGGATGCAAAGATTCAAAAGGAGTTTGACAGAGAGTCGGGCTGCCATATACTTTCAAGACTTATGGAGCTGGTGTGTCCTACAGAGACTTTGGACACCATTCTGTAGAGACTGGGAAGAACAAATTTTCTGAGAGAAGAGGTCTAGATGATTCCATGAATGTGCATATGCATAATCATGTTTTGCATTTGAACTTGTGGTAGTAACAAGTTTGAAAAGTTTGTGAAACCCCCCCAAAAGCATTGTCTTTAAAATAATTACATATTGCTTCAAGGATTATACATAAACTGTAATGGATTCATATAAATAGCTAGAGAAATTTAGTACATATTTTTCTTTAAAGAAATTTCTTTGTCACTCTTTTTTTCTGAGACTATGTCTAGACTACAATGATCTATCACAGGGTTTCCAAACCTATGGGTCAGGACCCAAATATGGGTCGCCATTACATTTCAAAAGGTGTATCCCCAGGTGACTCTTAAGGAGCCATTCACACATTTTTTGAATTGTGCTGTGTCACCAAGTCTTCCTGAATTGTCAGAATGGGTCCCCATCTGGAAAAAGTTGGGAACCACTGATCTATCGGAAAAAGATATGCAAAATGCGTGCTGCAATTTGCATACCTTTTTCTGATATTTTTTTCAGAATACGCTTTTCTGAAATTTGGCCCATCTACACTGGGCCAAATTTCAGAAAATCCTCCTCTTTCGGATGAGCCCTTCTTCCTCATGAAAGGAGGAGACAGGGCTTCCGAAAGAGCACAGCTGCTCTTCTGCAAAAAAAAGCGGAAGAGCAGATGCATTCCCTGGATGCGGCGGAGTTTTTCTGGGATACCGGAGGTTTCCCAGAAAAAACCCATAGTCTAGATGTAGTCTCAGAGACTTAATTCTGTATAATGATGTCCTGAAAAGATTAAGTTCCTATCTGTATAAGGTATAAAGAAGGATACAGAAATACTGTACCTGACACCACCATGCCTTCTCCAAACCTGTTAGTGAGGCACCCAAAGCCATTATTATTTCTGAAAATCTTGGCCAGAAAAGAAAAGCTTCAGCAAATAATGTAAAGTCACAGCACTTTCTGCTGAAAATTATGCGGCAGCAGGCTTCTTGCTGGCTCTTATGGGGCATATCTACACAGCATTTCAGAGTGAGCAGGCGCAAGCTTTTTAGTATGGGTCAACAAACTTGGACTACATGGGCTTGTGCTCTAAAAATTGCTGTACAGCCAGTGCTTCGAGGTTGCAGCTTGAGTTTGAGGTCAGGATCTGAAGCCCAGATCATGCACAGGCTTTTTAATTAAACAAACTTATCACATAAGCCTACCTCTTTAGTAAAACAAACTTTTACTTTTTAGCTAAGCTAATCCAGTACTTTGATTGAAATGAAGTGATTGCTAACAGCCATCAAGATAACAAGGTTTTGTTTCTGTGCCATGAAAGGAACAGCAAATAGTGTTCTGCAAACATACAGTTGATAGGTGCTGTGCATCAGAGAGACACATCTCTGAGAAGTTGGAGTTGACTGATTGAGGCTGGAAGGACACTAGGCTATAGGTCTACAAGCAGTGTTATTTCAGAATAACTGATGTTATTTCAAAATAACTGTCCATGTCTACACAGCAAGCAGTTATTTCAACAAAATGTCAAAATAATATCAAGATAGAGGACTTCTTACTCTGACTCCTGTAACCCTCATTTTATGAGGAGTAAGGGAAGTCAAAGAAAGAGTGCTCTGACTCAGACTTCCTGCTGTGTAGACAGCGCCAAAAGCCAAAATAAGCTATTTCAACTTAAGCTATGTAATTGACGTAGCTCAAGTTGTATAGCTTATTTTGGCTTTAGCCCTGCTGTATAGACATGCCCTTAGGGCAGTGGTTCCTAAACTTTTTGGCATCTCACCCCCTTTTTGATTTTTGAGAAACGCTTATCCCCCCCCCCCCCAAATAGCAGCCAAGAAGAAAAAGGAACTGACCGGGGCAGCAAAACTTGATTGGGGAGGGGGGGCTGGGACGCCTCACGCTCCCCCCGGAATTTCTTCATGCCCCCCCAGTGGGGCACGCCCCCCAGTCTGGGAACCCATGCCTTAGGGGTTTGCTGGCAAAGCAGCCATGTTGGTGTGTTTTGGAATGGCCACACAGAATGGTCCCATTTACTGAGTCTGAGGGTATGTCTATACTACCACCCTAGTTCGAACTAGGGTGGCTAATGTAGGCATTCGAAGTTGCAAATGAAGCCCGGGATTTAAATATTCTGGGCTTCATTTGCATCTTCCCGGGCGCTGCCATTTTTAAAAGTCCCCTAGTCCGAACTCCGTGCCTGCGGCTACACGCAGCACGGAGTAGGTAGTTCGAATTAGGTTCTCTAATTCGAACTACTGTTACTTCTCGTGGAACGAGGTGTACCGGTAGTTCGAATTAGAGAACCTAATTCGAACTACCTACTCCGTGCCGTGTGTAGCCGCAGGCACGGAGTTCGGACTAGGGGACTTTTAAAAATGGCGGCGCCCGGGAAGATGCAAATGAAGCCCGGGATATTTAAATCCCGGGCTTCATTTGCAACTTCGAATGCCTACATTAGCCACCCTAGTTCGAACTAGGGTGGTAGTGTAGACATACCCTGAGAGGGTTAGCACAATGATTTTCATCCCCAGGTTCTCAAGCAGCTTATCTCAAACATAGATATAGTAGATCCAATAAATTTTAATTCTACAAAAGTGAAATCATTTGTCAACTAGTAGGCATCTTTCACTGAATGTTTCTATTATTTCAATTTGATAATAAATCTTTGCCTTGAAAAGTACATTCCTTTTCACTTATACTTCAGGCATGCATGTGCATGTTTTAAAAGATAATTACATATTATGGTTAATGTTGCCTGTATCATATATTAGGATTATCACATATGGCCCTGGAAAAAAGCTGATTTAATTGTTTTATTAGGGTAGAACAGGTCCTTGTAGAGTCTTAACAGTATATAAGTGAAACATAAGTCCGCCAGGCAATCATTTGATAGGTGGCTTAAATACTATATTAATACAGTGAGTCGTAAGTATTCAAAATAAAGTACAAGTCCTTAAATTACAGATCAAGGACAATTTTAGACACAAAAAATATAGTGAAATATTAATCGTGTTCATAAAAGTGTCCAAGTAAATTAGAAAAAAAATCATTTTTCTCATTTGGATTTAGGGCTGTGTGTGATCAACTTTATAGAACAACTAGTGAGTGGGTTTTTTTCAGCTTTTCTTCCTTTATTTGGGATGTAATAGTGTAGTCGATAAACTGATTAACCAATAAGCAAAAGCTTATAGGTTAATGCTATGACTACACGCATTTTCCCCCCACACCCTTGCCAGCAGCCCAGCTTAGCCCTGGCTAGCACTGGAGTCGGGACCTACCTCTACTGTGGCTCTGCATTTAATGTGTATTAGGAGCCAAGCAGGCAGCCTAGCTCAGTTCCAGTATCAGAGGCAGAAGTGTGGGGCAATAGGCAGCCAGTCCGTGAGGGGAGCTGGTTTTTAAACTGGCTCTCCTCACGGATCAGCTCCCACCTAGCACCCCATGCTGCTGCCTCTGATACAGAGGCAGCAGCATGGAATGGCAGGGGCTCCTTAGTAGCAGGCCAGCTCCTCACTGGCTGCTGGGCCTACCCCCGGGGGCTATAGACTAGTAGAGTAACTGATAAGAATTCATTAGGTTACTCGACTATTCAATTAACTGATATTTAACATCCCTATCCTGTATAATGCTAAAATCTTGGTTTCTGTTATATTGTCATGGTAATTTATGTTCTTATTGTAATAAAATCAAAGTGGTCTGTCTAATAAGGAAGCCAATTTTTTTAGATTTTGAAAAGCAGATAGGATATCTTATTTTATAAATCATTCTGTGGGATCTCATGTTGGAATGTTAAAAAACAAGAAATTGTAATACATTGAGATTACTTTAGTTGTGGTGAAAAACGGAAACATTCATGTGGAAATTAATGTAATTATCACTGTAGATCTTGTAAAATAAACAAAAATTACGTACGCAACTGTGGGATTATTGACTTAAAGTTTATGTCATAGTATCAGAGTCATGTAATGCATACAATTTATTTAATTAACAAATAGCTTGTTAAATCCAGTTTAAATTTATTTTTAAAATTCCCTCATGATTTTGAGATGAGTAAGATTCAGATCTTAGTTATACAAGTGTAAATCACTCATTTTTCTCCTCTTTTACATCTGTGATTATCATCCCATGTTATAGTCTGCCATTAAAAATACTGCTAATAACCCTTTCACCCTTAAAGATTATATCATCTGTGAATCTCAAAGAATTATAAAAAGATAAATAAATGGTGCTTCAGCACAACTTGTTTTGCAGTAGTGCCCCCATTTTATAGATTAGGATGTTAAGTGCAAACATCTTTTTAAGGCCAGCCTAGAGGCTGCATGGAATGGACCACTACAGAATGGCTAGCCCAGAGTGCTGTAAAAAACAGTGTAGACTGCTGGGAGGGAGTGGGGACAGTTTCTGTGCAGCTTCCTGGTAGGGCTTAGAATGGTGCTTTACACTGAACATCCTCACCTATAAAATCAGGATTCTGCAGTTAAACAAGTTTCTGATGATGCTGTATGGTTTCCATCCAGCACATTGCACAGTACCATACCATTGGCCAGTGTCAGAGAATTGGATTTCCTCACCTCAGGGACCCTTATCATACATATCCCATGTGAAGACCAATTGTTTAGGGTCATAGTCACACCTTACAATTTTGTATGTGGTGCTAAGGGTATGTGGCCCTTTCTTTTTTATTAGATCCAGCCAACATTTTTCTGTTGACTTAGCCACTGTCACTCAAGGAGATGGATTACCTGCCTTGAATGGGAAAAATAGCCCTCTTTCATTGATGTAAGAAGCATCTACACTATGGACTTAACAGTATAGCTTGTGTGCTGTAGCACCTAAAGTGTAGATGAGCCCTTACTTTCTAGAAATAAAAATCACTTGAGGGCCTGGATACCCAAAGATCGCTGCTTGAAACATATTACCGAGTCTAAAAATACTTGCAAAACATTGTAACATAACAAAGAACCAAATTTTCTTTGACAGTCTTGAGATTTTTTCAATGACTGCACAAAAGCGTTAAATAGGAATGGCCTAGGGACAGGCATTGAATCAATATGCACCAAGTTTGTGAAATCAATTTCTTGCTCTTCACATACATGAAAATTGATGCAGCCAGTGCTGTGTAACTCCTATTAATTGCCCAGAGTGACACAAAATTTATCAATTACTTATTGATTTCTTTGAAGCCAGAGGGGGAGAAATGGCAATGGCTGCAAGGTTAACTCTGTAGTACAGAAGCACCCTGACTGAATGGATGTGTAAATATAAGCCGAGCAGACTGTGGAAAGCTGCAGAATTTGTCTGTCTGTATGTCTGTCCCAGCACAAATACTCACTATTAAAATCTTTACAAGTTTGTTTTTGCAAGTAAATGAAATAATTGTTTTATTATTCCCTGAGCACAGAGTGAGAATACACAGGGAAAACTAAGAAAATTGCAGTAATGCTAATCACTCACAAAAGTATTCGTGAAGAATTTAATGGTGACTGTATATAGATATGACATTTTGGCCCCTTGAATAAGAAATATGCCGAGCAATAAAAAGCAAATATGACTGGTTATTTGGGGGTCTCAGTTTCTAGATGCCCACCAAGAGCTACAGTGATAATTACGTTAACTCCCGCATGAAAATGGAAACATTTAGCTTTTTAAGTCCTGGCTTGACAAAGCCCTGGCTGGGATGATTTAGCTGGGGTTGGTCCTGCTTTGGCAGGGGGTTGGACTTGACCTCTTGAGGTCTCTTCCAGCCCTATGATTCCATGATTCTAAGAACCTCATGAACACACTTTAATATCCATGTGTTCTTTCCTCTTCCTCCTTCACAAACTCCTGCTCCTGCACATTGCTTTTACTTTACAGCCTCTGCACTCTTCTCATTACCTGTAAAATCCCAAGAGAATCATTGCACTGGATATTGTCATCAGTAGCAAGAGTTAGGATAAGAAAGGAAAATGCCAGATTACCATTGCTATAGTTCATTCCTAATACAGTACTTCAGATATGGATGTATATAGATGAATATAGAGAGACCATTTACACTTAGATAAAGAAAAAAAGAAAAGATATCTGAGCCTTCTCAAAGAAGGATGGTCTTGTGATGAGAGCACTGGACTGTTATTCAGGCAAACCTAAGCTCAGTTCCCAGTTTTGCCACAGCTTTTTTGAGAGATCTTGTGTAATGCCCTGATTAAGTTATGCACATATTTAATTTCAACTACAATAGAACTTAACCACATGCTTAAAATTATGCATGCGCATCATTGTTTTGCTGAATAGCGATTTAAGAAAGTGCATAAGATGGAATATATTATTTTGTGCGATGCTGAATCAAGTTCTCTATCTCTCTGCCTCACCTTCCTCTCTGTAAAACAGGAGTCATGATATTTTCATTTTTCCTCACTTTTGTCCATTGCCTGATTACTATGTCTACTCCCTTGTCCATTCCCACACTGAGTAGTTCTTTCGTTTCCACAAGTAGTCAGTGGGATTACTTATGGCATAAAACAATATTTTTCATGAATAAGGGTCCTTCAATCTGTCCCTTAGCATTCTTTGCAAGAGTCACCACTAGGGATGTAACAGTGTAGTCGATTAACCAATAAACAAAAGCTTATAGGTTAATGCAATAAATTACACGCATTCCTGCTCCCTGGCCAGTAAATTTTAGCAGACTGGCCAACAGTCTGGCTCAGTCCTGGCTTGTGATGGGTCCGGGACCTACCCCTGCTGCGGATCTGCATTTAAAGTATATTAGAGGCTAGGCAGGCAGGCAGCCCAGCTCAGTTCTGGTTCACGCTGGGTCTGGAAGCTCAGACTCCACCCCAGACAGGGGCTGCTGCCACCCCGTGCTCCTACCTCTGTAGCAGAGGTAGCAGCATGGGGCAACAGACAGCTGGTCCAAAAGGGGAGCTGGTTTTTAAAGGGGAGCTGGCTCCCCTCACAGACCAGCTCTCACCTGGCAGAGAGGCAGCAGCGCCAAGTAGCAGGGGGCTCCTTGGGAGAGGGCCTGGAGCACACAGGTACGATAGAATAGTCAAGTAACTGATAAGAATTCATGAGGTTACTCGACTATTCAATTAACATCCCTAGTCACCACTAGCTTGTTAGAAGCATAGTGGTTCAAATCTAATGGTTTTGAATTCTGGTAGAAGTTCTGCCCCTGCACATAATCCTATTGATTCATCTGACAATTTTAGCTTTGAGAACTGAGAGAGCTTATTAAAATATTAAGACAGGAAAAAAGTTTTATTTATATATATACCAAGGCACATAAAGAAGATGTTCTGGAATATTAGTGAAGATTTACATAAATGTGACACAATGAAAAAAAGAAAGAGTTGCAAAAAACAGAGAGAGAAGAAAGGCTGTTGTAGGGCTAATAAAATTTCCACTAAAAGACATACCTGACATTTCAAAGTGAAAGCACAGACTTGTTTTTTGCATCTTTAACAAATTACAAATTAACAGAGCTTATTTTGCAATAATAAATAATTTGAAATTCTAATGTATTCTACAGCATTTTTCTCATAAGAGACATTTCTGTTTTCTTTTGCTGAATACAGTTAAAAACATCATTCACAGACCTTCTGAGTCTAGCTGATCTTCCCTTTATCTCTAACTCCGTTCTAACACCTCTTTGAGGTACTAAATCTATTCACTATCCTTGATATGCATGCAAAGAAAGTTCATGAGACCCTCACATTTTGACTAGTGTTTATGTTACTTTCTAGACTACCGGCCAGATTACAAAAACTGGTTGAAAATAATCCTCTGGTAACATATTAGAGCTAGCCCTTCTGTGTAACAGTCAGGCCATCAATACGCAATCAAAGGGGATAATGTATTCAAAGGGAAAATAAACAGATATTTGTAGGTAATGTTCACCTATGATGAAAGAAATATATAATGCATGTGGAAACCACTGATTAAATTAGGACTTACAGCAGAGGTTAAAGACTTAAATTTAAGTCGCTTGAGAGAATACTTTAATTAAAAGGCTTAAATATAGAAAATAGTATAATCAATAACAGATGTATAGGCAAAATAGGAGCGTCACCTCCAAAGCATTGTAAAATAAAAAGAAAATTTAAGTTTGATGAAAAAGGGCTTAATATATTGTTTGAGTAGGAGAAAGGAAAGAGCTAGAACCAAGAAGTGTCACAATGAGCTATTAGTCTTAAGGGCTGAATAGAGAGAGTTGAATATGAAAGCTCCTTCAACTTGCGGAGTGCTTCTTCTGTTCCAAAGAGGCAGATTTTTAAAGAGATATATAGATATATTTGGGGATACACAGTTATGTAAGCTCCCCTCTATCGTCTAGAAAACACTTTCAAGGATAGGACATTTTGGAGTAAATCTCATTCTACATTATGTGCTAGCAAATGGTTAATCAGAAGGCAAGTGATACAATGGGCAGTTTGTCAACATTATGTTCCAGTGCTCACAGTGGGCTAAATATTGAGTTTGCCTCAAATAGTTAAGCGAAAGGGCAGGAAGGTGTCATGTTCAGGTTAGGTAGACATAGCTGCATTAGCCCTGCTCAAGCTAGTGTAACCTTAGGTGGGCTATACGTCACTGCCCTAAAATCCCACTCCCATTTAAAACAGCTGGAGACCCAGAGTTCAGTCTGTAAGGAATTAAGGATTGCCCAGTGTCAGCCTCCGTACGCTCAAGTTCCAAAAGAAACTAAAGAAATGAATTTAAGTAAATACACTTTATAAAATATTATGAAGAAATAAATAGGAATATAATTCTTCCAGCACAAACACAGCTATTTTATCACCCACAGATATTGTCCACAGTTACAGTAAACATAAGAGAAAACTAAAAGGAAAATGTGAACAGTTCAGTTCACACAGACACAATAAGAAGAGACTGAGAGATCCCAAAAGCTTAGATTTAGTTCACCTAAATCTCAGTTTGTGCCTCTGATCATCAAATCTGCACCATATGCTGAGTCTGAACCATCTCTACACTTGCTTGTAGGGATCCTAAGGTGGAGTCCAGGCAGCCTCTTCCTCTGCTGTGGATCACTGCTAGACAGCCAGCTCATTGAGGCTATGTCTACACTGTAGGTATTTGTCAGCAGAGAGTATGCTAATGAAGCACACGTTAGCATTTGTTGCGCTGTCGTTTGCATATTCTCTGCCAATGCTTTTTGGCAAGAGGTTTTTGCGCAAAACCAAGCAGTGTAGACGGGCCCGTTTTGCACAAAAAAACCCTTTTGTGCAAGATCCTGTATATCTCCTTTTTTGAGGCATAAGGGATCTTGCATAAAAGGGGATTTTTGTGCAAAACGGACCCATCTGCGCTGCTTGTTTTTGCACCACCAACCTGCTGCAGAGTCAGGGACAACAGTCTGTGCTCAGCCTCTCCCAGCTCACACAGGGCATAAGGCCCTTAGAAAAACATCTTGACAGCCTGCTGGTTTATGGAGTCTGACCCCAAATTATCCCACCCAAGTCCAGAAGCTTCTGGGTGTGGAGGCTAAATCTGTCCAGAAATCGTAACACTCAACTCACTCCTACCTCCCCCCACAGGGGTCTCTTAAAGAGATAGCTCCCTATTAGGTGCATGGGTTACACTAGCATGCTAATAATATCAGTGTGGCTGGGGCAGCAGGGACAGCAGTTGGACTAGACACCCAAATATGCACCCAAAGAGTTATGAGGGATTGTACCCAGGTGGCTGGCTTTAGCCATTCCACCATAGATACACGGCTATTTTAACACTCTAGCTCTGCTCCAACTGGCATGTGTTTGTCTACTCAAGCCAGGAATTACACCTCCCAGTTGCAATGTAGGCATATTCAGTGTTTCCCCTTCCCCATGTGCCAGCCTCCATCTGCTGTCTTTCATCTTATACTTAGATTGTAAGCTCTTTGAATCTTTTTGTTCTGTATTTACACACTGCCTAGCACAATCGGGCCCTGCTCCATGACATAAGGTACCTAATTAATAATAACGTGCCTTCCCACCAGTAGCCAAAACAAAAACATGATGTTGTCTAGTACAATTGTGAACAAAACTGCAGGAGCACATTTACCAGTCACTGAAAAATGTGCCAGTTGATTAGCTTACTAGAATTAAGGCCTGCTCAACACTACACATTTAGGTTAAACTTAGCTGCATTAGGTCAATTTTTTAAACACTGAGTCCACACCACCAACCTTGTTCCCCTGATTTTATGAGCTGTTAAAATTTATTTAAGTATTCCTGCTTTTTGCAAGGAATAATGGTAAATTGGATCTTGCATTGTCAATTTTAGGGTTGTAAAGATGCAGCACTGTGAAAGTCTGCATTCTGGGATTCCAGGAAGTGTCCCACAGTGCCCCAATGTGATCACTCTGACCAGCACTTTTAACTCTGCTGTTCTCCATTTGCACAGGAAAAGCCTGGGAAAAATTTAATTTAATTTCCTGTTTGGCCAGCATGGCGAGCAGAACAGGCAACCCACCACAGAAGCACACTTGACCATGGTTGCAAATAAGCTCCAGCATGAAGCATGCAGAAGATCCTGGACATGATAGTAGTGTGGGGAGAGGAGTCAGTTCAGGCAGAACAAAGAAGCAGCAAAAGGAATTCTGATATCTATGCCAAGGTTGCACAGGGCATGGTGGAAAAATCATACACCAGAGATGCCCAGCAGTGCAGCATGAAAATAAAGGAGCTCAGGCAGGCATATCAGAAGACAAAGGCAAATGGATGGTCTGGGTCATTGTCACAAACATGCTGCTTCTATGAGTAGCTGCATGTGATTCCGGTGGGCTGGGTGTCCCACAGGAATCCGTGGATACCTCCAAAGAGATTCTTCAGGCAACCTCAGGCAACAGCAGGGAGAGGAAGAGTCAGAGAAGGAGAATGGTCATCAGGCAAGCCAAGCATCTGATCTCACACACAGCCAGGACCATTTTTTAAACTTTGGAGCCAATCCCCTCCTCCCAGGACGTATTGCTGCTGGATGCTGATGGTGGGGAGGGCATTTTGGGTGAGTTCACATTGTTTTAATCATGCTACAAATGGGTTAAATCAATTTGACGTGATCTGTGGCAGCCACTTTGCTTATACAGCGGGGGCTACCCAGAACAGTTCATTAACATATCTGAAGAGGGAGTGGGATTCCTCTCTGCACAGCACCATGAAGCTTTTATACAGGAACTCTTTTGTGCTTTTCACAAAGTTTCTGGGGAGGCTTGCCTTACTCTGTTTTTAATTGTTTCCTTCTAGCTGATTTTGTTTACTATCCCATAACTTGGGGTATGTCTACACTGAAAAGTTAATTCGAAATAACAGCCCTTATTTCGAATTAACTTCAATAGCATCTATACATGCAAACTGCTATTTCGCATTTAATTCGAATTTAATTCGAAATAGCGGCGCGCTTATTTCGAATTTGGTAAAACCTCATTCTACGAGGAGTAATGCCAAATTCAAAATAGCTAATTCGAAATAAGTGCTGTGTAGACACTTAATTCGAATTAGCTGGCCTCCAGCCCTTCCCAGTTTCCCCTGGTGGTCACTCTGGGCACAACCAGGAAAACTCCTCTCCTCTCCCCCAGACCCAGGGCCCTTAAAGGGGTAGAGTCTGGCCACTGGGCACGTGTCAGAGCCAGGCCTGCCAGCAGCCGCAGCCCCTCACCCAGTGGCCGCACAATGGCAGCCAGTGGCAGCCAGCCGTCCCGCGCCCAGTCCCCCAGCACCCAGGGGCCAGCCAGGGGCCGTAGATGGCGTGCACCCTCGTGGACTAGTGTGGAGATCGTGGACCTCCTTGAGGTTTGGGGGGAGGCCCCCAATGTCCATGATCTCTGCACTAGGTGGAGGAACGCGGCCGTCTACGGCCGCATAGCGGCCACCATCGCCAGAAAGGGCCACAGGCGCATGCAGGAGCAGGTGCACCTCAAAGTGAAGGAGCTGTGGCAGGCTTATGCCAGGGCCACCAGGGGCGATGCCGCTGCAGGGGCTGACACTTGCCCCTACTTCCTTGCCCTCGACTGCATCCTGGGGGGCGGGACGGCCCGCGCCACCCCAGGGGGCAGCGAGCTGTGACTGGAGGGCCCTGACCTGGGTGTGGCAGAAGGGACATCGCCAAGGGTGCCACGCCGGCAGGACCCCCCAGCTGTCCCAGCACCGGAGCCAGCAGGGTCATCCGGGGAGGCCACACCAGGTAAGTGCCAGCACCGTCCCCTACCTGGGGGAGGGGGGGGGAGAGGGAGACCAGGGACCGCGCTCATGGCCCTTGCCTATTACACATCAAGCATCAACCTGTGCACGTGCGAGCACGTGCCATGCCACCCTTGGGCAGGTGGCTCCAGCTGTGTGACACCCTGGGGCCATGGCCTGATAGGCACACGCATGTGTGAAGAGACCTGACACGCTCCTGACGCTGGGGCGGGACACAGCAGGACGCCCTCCCTTCACACGCCCCCTCTACACAGAGACAGGGGACATCTCCCTCCACCTCAGCCGCACTATTCACAGCACAGGGGCATGGGTGCGGTCTCGGGGCACCTCCCACTCCCAGGGACAGCTGGACATTACAAACATGACCTCTGGGCAAGCACAACGACTCTGACGGTACAGGGCACGGTCATCCTCACCTCGCAGAGGGGGGGCCGGGCTTCACCCACTGTGTCCCCAGGGAGAAGTGACCCTTCTCTTCTTTCTCCACAGCCACACCACCTGCATGTGCAGGGCGCACCACCCCGCCCGGGACATGCTCCCGCACCCGAGGGCTCCGCAAGACCACCGCAACACTGCAGGGGTACCACGAGCAGCACCTGGCGGCCCTGCGAGACCAGACTTGCATCATGGAGCAGCAGGCTCAGGAAGAACGGGAGTTCCGGCGGGAGCTGCTTACCCAGGGTCATGCCACCTGTGCCCATCTGCAGACCCTGGTGCAGAGTGTGCTGCCTCGTGCCGCTCCCACACCTGCTGCCTCCCCAGCTCCCGCTCCTTCTCCCACTCCTTCTTCCCTTCCCGCCTCTCCCTCCTCAACCTCCACACCCTCCTCCTCAATCTCCACACCCCCTACCTCAACCTCCACACCCTCCTCCCCATCCCCCTGGGGACACTGAGGCCCCCGCACCTGCCTTGCTGGGAGACATGTGGCCCGGCGAGACCCTCACACCTGAGCCCTGAGCTTCCCCTCCCCCTTCTTTCCCTTGCATCCCCCTTCCAGCTCCCTCCTCCCAGTTTTCCCCCTCCCCTCTCCCACCCTCTCTCCTGCCCTCTCCTGCCTCCTTTCCCCAGTCTCCCCAGAGGTTCATCCCCTCCCAGTTGTGTTAAATAAACATAGTTTTTATTTTTGAAAATACGTGTATTTTATTTGACATCAGGAAGGGGGGCTAGGGAGGAGTAAGTGGAAGGACGTGAGGGAGGAATGAGGCACAAGCCCCCAGTGGGGCAGACCACGGAGACTGTTAGTGCTCCTCGGGGTGGATGCTCTCCCGCAGGGCCCCCTGGATACTGACAGCCCCCTGATGGACCTCCCGGATGGCAGCCTGCAGAAAGTGCAGCCAGGCTGATAGCAGCACGTCCACAAGATGCACCAGAGTGCCCAGGGGCCGCTCTGTCTCCATGTTGCAGAGTGGTATGGTGTCCCGAGTGAGGGCAACCAGAGCACTCCGAGACACAAATGCTTTGCTGTCCCTCATCGAGGTAGACAAGCAAGCAGAAGCACCTGAGAACTGACTGTCCGGGGTGGGGGGGGGGTAGGGTCCCTTTAAGCATGGACCTCAGATAGCCGCAGGCAGCAGCTCCACACAGGAGGTCCTGACCTGGTGCTCTGCCAGCACTGGTTCCGGCCAACCTTAACTCTGGTTCAGAGTCCACTCATTGTGGACACGCTATTTCAAAATAGCAAAATGCTATTTCAAAATGCATTTTCTGTGTAGATGCGTTAATTCGAATTAGCTTATTTCGAATTAACTATTTTGAATTAAGTTAACTCGAATTAACGCTGTAGTGTAGACATACCCTTTTAGAGTTGGGAAGAGGATGTCATTCTCCTTGAAGCCAGCTTGACCACTGCACCAATTTGTGGCTGGGTTCTGAGGGATGTCTAAGCAAATCAGTCTGAGTTCTTAGCAGAGCTTCAACTTGAGAATGTTCATTTTTATGAGTCTGATGGCTCATAAGTGATGAGGAGTCCTGTGGCACCTTATAGACTAACCGAAATGTTGGAGCATAAGCTTTTGTGGGCAAAGACCCACTTCGTCAGATGCATGTAGTGGAAATTTCCAGAGGCAGGTATAAATATGCAGGCCAGAATCAGGCTAGAGATGACGAGGTGGATCCAATCAGAGAGGATGAGGCCCACTTCTAGTAGCTGATCTGGAGGTGTGAATACCAAGAGAGGAGAAGCTGCTTTTGTAGTTAGCTAGCCATTCACAGTCTTTGTTTAATCCTGAGTTGATTGTGTCAAACTTGAACTGTCAGGAACAGTATCCCTGATGATGCCACAGCACAACTGGTGGCTGAGCTCTGCGACTTTATCCTCACACACAACTATTTCAGATTTGGTGACAATATATACCTCCAGACCAGTGGCACTGCTATGGGCACCCGCATGGCCCCACAATACGCCAACATTTTTATGGCTGACCTGGAACAACGCTTCCTCAGCTCTCGTCCACTTACGCCCTTTCTCTACCTATGCTACATCGATGACGTCTTCATCATCTGGACCCATGGGAAGGAGACTCTGGAAGAATTTCACCATGATTTCAACAGCTTCCACCCCACCATCAACCTCAGCATGGACCAGTCTACACAGGAGGTCCATTTCCTGGACATCAAGGTGCAAATAAGTGACGGTCACATAAACACCACCCTATACCAAAAGCCTACCGACCGCTATACTTACCTGCATGCCTCCAGCTTCCATCCCGGACACGCCACATGATCCATTGTTTATAGCCAAGCACCGAGGTACAACTGCATATGCTCCAACCCCTCAGACAGAGACCTACACCTACAAGATCTTCAACAAGCATTCTGTAAACTACGATACCCACATGAGGAAGTGAGGAGACAGATTAACAGAGCCAGATGTGTACCCAGAAGCCTCCTGCTACAGGACAAGCCCAAGAAAGAAACCAACAGAACACCACTGGTCATCACCTACAGTCCTCAGCTAAAACCTCTCCAACATATCATTAGTGATCTACAACCCATCCTGGACAATGATCCCTCACTTTTACAGGCCTTGGGAGGCAGGCCAGTCCTCACCCACAGACAACCCGCCAACCTGAAGCATACTCTCACCAGCAACTATACACCGCACCATAATAACTCTAACTCAGGAACCAATCCATGCAACAAACCTCAGTGCCAACTCTGCCCACATATATACACCAGCAACACCATCACAGGACCTAACCAGATCAGCCATACCGTCACTGGTTCATTCTCCTGCACATCTACTAACGTAATATACGCCATCATGTGCGAACAATGCCCCTCTGCTATATACATTGGCCAAACTAGACAGTCCCTACGTAAAAGAATAAATGGACATAAATCAGACATTAGGAATGGCAATATACAAAAACGTGTAGGGGAACACTTCAATCTCCCTGGACACACTGTTGCAGATCTAAAGGTAGCCATCCTGCAGCAAAAAAACTTCAGGACCAGACTTCAAAGAGAAACTGCTGAGCTACAGTTCATCTTCAAGTTTGACACAATCAACTCAGGATTAAACAAAGACTGTGAATGGCTAGCTAACTACAAAAGCAGCTTCTCCTCTCTTGGTATTCACACCTCCAGATCAGCTACTAGAAGTGGGCCTCATCCTCCCTGATTGGATCCACCTCATCATCTCTAGCCTGATTCTGGCCTGCATATTTATACCTGCCTCTGGAAATTTCCACTACATGCATCTGAAAGCTTTTGCCCATGAAAGCTTATGCTCCAACACTTCGGTTAGTCTATAAGGTGCCACAGGACTCCTTGCCACTTCTGCAGATTCAGACTAACACAGCTACCCCTCTGATACTTGATGGCTCATAAAGGCTCAACCAGTCGAAGAAGGCAAGACTTTTAATTTATTTAAAATTACCTGATACCACTGATAGTTGCCATATTTTGAAATATTATACTCCTCTCCTGGTGTATCTTCCATGTTCAGTTTCTAATACTTTCTAATCTGTAGAAAGATACAATTATATTTTTGTCTTAAAGAAATCTTGAGTGCGATTCATGTGAGAGAAGTACTTTCGTACAACAGTTTTCTCTAAAATTCTGCTCCAGGACTTTAGTTCTCCTGACTTTTCTGCTATATAACAATAATTTGTCCACTCAGTAAAATCCCAGAATCTATAAATATTAAATCCCACATGCTATGTAGAAGGGGTGGGTAATAATTTTAGGGGGTGGCACTTCACTAATTTTTGAAGTGGTTCTGGGGCCTCCCCGGAAGGGGCAGAGCATCAGGTGGAAGGGGCAGAGCCAAGACACTTCCTTGCTTCCCTGCCCACAGACCCTGATTGGCCTGGGGGTGAGGGAGGATGTAAAGTCTTTTCCCCCACCCTCCTTTCCTCTGCCCTGGCGGCGGGAGGAGACTTTGCATGCTCCCTCCTCCTCCTCCAAGTCAATCAGGGCCTGGGGAAGGGAGGAGCATGGGAAGTCTCTCCCTCCCTGCCCCTGCCTTGCAAGGGGCGCATGGCATTTAGAGTGGACCATCAGCTGGTTGTTTATTCTAAGCACTGCGTGCCCCTTACAGGACGGGAGGAGACTTCCCATGCTCCCCCCATCCCCAGGTCAATCAGGGCCTGGGGGAAGGGGGAGCATGCAAAGTCTCTCGCTCTCTGCCCCTGATCCACACGGTGTGCACGGCGCTTAGAGTGGACTGGTCCACTCTAAGTGCGGTGAGTCCTTGGCAGAGCAGAGGCAGGGAGTGAGAGACTTCACGCGCTCCCCCTGCTTCCGGGCCCTGATTGGCCTGGGGGTGGGGGATCGGCAGGTTTGCCCACCCCTTTTTCCACCCCTACTTTGTAGCATTCTTATTCCTCTTTTCTACTTGCTATATTCAGAGTATTAGATTGAACAGAACTGTCTACTGCCGTAATTTATGTTCTCTTTACATTTCTTCATAGACTTGTTCCCTCTTCTCTCCAGCATGGGCATACTCACAGGGTGAGACATCTGGCCTATATTTACCAATTATGTATCCTGACCTTAAAAAAAATGGAGGAGCGATTTATTTTGTATTTCTGGCCTGAGAGCTGGTAGGAGAAGGTAACTGGCCACGATGTGTCACTTTTGTCTATGGTGAGACAGGGCAGCATTAAATAATCTCAGCCAGTGCACATGACTCAGAGAGAAAGATTCAAGATTCAGTTCTTTCTAGGTCCTTGCATGGAAGGAAACCTTAAGAGCGCCAGAAAATCGAACTGGCAGGGAGTGTAACATAGCCAGTGTTGCAGATATGTGGGGTTTTTTTCCATTTGGTGCCAGATAGAGTCCTAGGTGGACAGCTGTGCTCTCCTGATTGTATGTGTGTGTGTGTGTGTGTGTGTGTGTAGGGACATGAGCAAAATTGGTTATATGACATTCTAACTGGAATTAAAGACAGAACATCTGGATCTGTATCAACAAGACAGATGTGAGGAAACATGCTGGCAGTGTTTCTAAGCAAGCAGGAGGTAGATTTCACGACAGCAAAAGTGTCATTCAAATGTAAAAGGAGAATCTTACTGTACTTTGGTGTCTGGATCCAGGAGTGACACCTATGAAGATGAGCCACTGATGGACAGATATTGATATACATGAAATTCTTTTTATTTTGCTTGAATTGTATCCTTAGAAGTTTCTATACATCTATTCCTTCGACAAAAATATCACTGTGCAGGTAAAAAAAAAATAGAGACTATATTTTTGTATATAATATTTTAATGTTCCCTCTTTCCTATGTCCTGTGTAACACTGCAGTTATATGTAGCCTTCCAATATTATACACACTGCTGCAGCTGAAAGTCTTTTAAACATGTTAACATATGATATTTGAAAGATATTTTCTTAAGATTTGCTCACTGGGTCAGGTTTTCAATCTCTGTTATTGGAGACAGCTCGTATGTACAGCTCATATGTACAGCTTTACATAGCATACACATATTTCTCAGACATTGAGTATGAAGACAATCTCATGTACATAATCCCCTCAAACAAAGTAATTTCGGCCAGTACTGAGATCCTTTTAATATGGATCTGCTTTTACTGTTGCCAACAGACTTTGAGATCTCTTCAGTTTGCAATTTTGTCTGCAATTTTTCAGTTGTCAGTTGGCTTTTGGGCGAGATGTTCTTAAAGTCTGAAGTCTGAATTTTGCTTGAAAAGCCTGATAGAAATGCATATGTAGCTTCATGAAAGCTGCTTTTTGTCTAACTGATCTATTTATTATTATATTCTTGTATTACTGTAGACCCTAGGAGGCCTAGACTTAGTCTACGTCTATACTGCAGAGTTTTTGCCTAAAAACGGCCATTTTTGCACAAAAACTTGCAGAGCAGCCACACTACCAGCGTGTTTTTGCGCAAGAAAAAGTACACTAGATAGTCAGAAGACGGGACTTTTTATGCAAGAGTTATTCCTCTTTCTGTGAGGAATAAGCCTTTTGCGCAAGAGCTCTTGCACAAAAAGGCATGTTTGGATGGGCAGGAGGGGGGTTTTGCACAAGAATTGGCCTCCCAGGAAAAGCACACATGCTCTGGTGGACACTCCATACAACTCATCACAGCTTTATAGTTCCTGTCTGCTGGCCCCTCCTTAAAGGTGCAGGCCCCCTGGACAAGCCTCGTGGCAGGAAGCTGACCACAGAGAGCAGCACCGCACCACACAGCTCTCCCTGCCACAGCCAGGATGAGGCATGTCTGCCCCTGAGGCCCCCCGCTACCCCCTGGCCCTCATCAGGAGCAGCCCCAGGGGTCACAGGACCCACCCAGGGGCATCAAGAGGCATGCACTCTCCTGGTCTGGTCCAGAGGTCGAGGCCCTTCTGGAGCTGTGGGGACAGGAGGAGGACTTGCAGGATCCCCGGGCTCGGAGGAGAAATGCTGAGATCTTTGGCCGGATGGTGCAGGCCTTGGCTGAGCATGGACACCAGAAAGTGCTGTGAGCCGCCCCGTGTGTGCGGACTCCAGGGAGCCCCAGGCTGCTCCCGGCTCCTCTGCTGCCCCTGAGGGAATCCACTGTGGCCAGACACTTCCCTGAGCTGTTTGTCTGTGGGCTGGGGGGGGATGGGGAAGCGACCAGCCCAGTCCACTACGCCTCTGACTATTGGTTGGTGCTCACGGAGGAGGGTGTGGCCTCAGGGACAGTGTCTGCAGGGATGACTGACTGCCTCTCCCTCTTGTATGTTCTCCACAGCCAGACCAGCTGGGAGTGAAGGGCCAGACAGTCCACCGCTGCCACCTGCCAGAGCTTAGGGATCACAAAAGCACGCCAGGGCCTGGGATCAGATCATGCAGCTTCATGTCACTGCCATAGGGAGGATGGAGCAGACTCTGGCCCACAAGGTCCGCTCCGACCTTGACTGTTGGCAACATGCCTGGGGACAGTACCTGGAGCTGTGTGACCTCATGTGAATATCATGGCCAGCATGGCAGCACACATGGCTCATGCTGGTCCTCCTGGCTCCCACCCTCCTGCCCCCCTGCCATCCCCATGCCCCCTCCTCCTGCCCCCCCCCACCAAACCTGCCCCTGCTCCTGCCCCCCATCCTGGCCACCTCACTGTGCTGCCCGCACTCACCCGTCCACAACCCCGACAAGGGTCCTGCACCTGAGGTGGCACAGGCAGCCACCCCCTCAGTCATGAGTCTCCCTCACAGTTTACAGCCTCCTCCTCCTTCCAATTTACAGCCCCCTTATCCTCCCAGTTTACAGCCCCCTTCCCCCGCCCACCTTTTGTTGATGGTCAATAAATACAGTTTATTTTTGATTGCAATACAAAGAGGTTTATTTATTGGGAAGGCAGGGAAGGGGGGAAGGAGGGGTTGTGGTGGGGAAGGGATGTGGCTGCAAGGCAAGGGCCCCTTGATAGGAGGCCCTGGGGACAGTTACTGGGGTGCTTGTGAGAACCTCTCCCTCAGGGCCTCCCAGATGTGCACCCCAGCCTGCTGGGCCTGCCAGATGGCAGCTGTCTGGGGCTGCTCAAATGCACAGCCCTTGTAGCCAACATCTGCCCCCCACCCTGGGAGGAAGGCCTCTCCCTTCCTCTCCACAATGTTGTGGAGGACTGTAAGCTGGTCAGCTCTGGAAGGGGCACCTCCCCTTCGGGGTCAGTGGGTGGCCACTTGGAACTACTCCAGAGAAGGAGGAGAAAGAGCAGGGTGCAGATGCTGCTCTCTTCCTCCTTTCCCCCTGTTCCTGCTGCCTGCACCAGCCGGAGCTCTCCCTGCCCTACCCAGCCACCACCTGCCTGCTGAGGCCTCATCTGCTGGACATGCTCCTTCTGGACAATGCTCCTGCTCCTGCTCCTGCTCCTGCTCACCACCACCAGCTGCTGCTTCTGCCTGAGGGGGGGCCTGCCTGCTGCTGTACCACCTGCACCCTGCCGAGGAGGAAAAGAAGACCACCACCATTTGGACTGTGGAGGGGGTTTGTTTATTGGACTGAGTTTTTTCTCCTGCTCCTGGGGTGGTGGTGGACTGAGTTAAGAGAGGGACTGGGGGAGAGGAGCAGAGCCCTCCCCCCAGTCCAGCTGCCCCCCATACCACCAGCCCCACAACCCCCTCCACCAACTCCCTTGTACCACTTGGACTTGCCCCTCGGCGGGACTAGCTACCCCCCCTTTTACCATTTGGGATGTTCCGCTGCAGCAGTGGACAAGAACTGAGCCCCCACAAGCGTCCGTGGGCGTGCTCCCTCCCCACCCCTTTAGACTTGGGCCCCCTCCCTCAGCGACATTTGGCTGGGGCTCCCCCCTCACCTTTGCTCTCCCCACTCCACCTCAGCAGCTTGCCTCCTTCCCCACTGCCTGCCCCACCCTGCTAGCCCAGTTTGCTTTCCCTCTCTCCCTAAGGTGTACTTTAGCCACCTCAGCACTCATGTGGCTGGAGTGGTCACCCTGTTCTCCAAGGTGCTGGGGACTGCTGAGGTTGTCCCAGGCCGCCTGCTGCATGTCCAGGCCCGTGTGGAGGGGCTGACGCTAAATCTGGTGAATGTTTATGCCCCAAACGCAGGTCCGGACCTGGTCACCTTTTACCGGCAGGTGGCCACCTTCCTCGGCACCCTGGATCCTCACGAATGCTTCATCCTGGGCGGGGATTTCAATACCACCCTTGAGGACCGGGACCATGCAGGCCTCGAGAATTGCCAGGACACAGCAGGCGTCCTCAGGGAGATCGTAGACCATCACTCCCTGGTGGACTTCTGTCAAGACCATCACCCGGACAACACCACCACCTACACCTATGTCCTGGTGGGGGACGATTGGTCGAGCCACTCCCGGTTGGACCGCATTTATTTATCATGGTTCCATCTGGCGCGAGCCCACTCCTCCAGCATTTGGCCAGCCCCGTTCACGGACCACCAGTTAGTGGCCTTGAAAGCCTCTCTGAGTTCGGAGAGGCTGGGGCTGGCCTATTGGCATTTTAATAATAGCTTGCTGGAGGACGTGGGCTTCGTGGCTTCCTCCTGGGAGTTCTGGCTGGCTTGGCGGGGGGCAGTGACGTGCCTTTCCCTCGGCACGGCGATGGTGGGATGTGGGGAAGGTGCATGCCCGGCTCTTCTGCTGCGACTACTCCTGGGGTGCCAGCTGGCAGAGAGATGCGGCGATAGAGCAGTTGGAACGCGAGGCTTTGAAGCTTGTGGGGTGCCTGGCATCCGACGCCAAGGATCCACCCCTCCGCGAGGCATACCAGGAGAAGCAGGAGGAACTCCGGGCCCTCGAGGACCACCAGGCCCGGGGTGCCTTCATTCGATCCCGCATCCAGCTCCTCCGGGAGATGGATCACGGCTCTCGCTTCTTCTATGCCCTGGAGAAAAAGGGGGGGCTAAAAAGCACATCGCCTGTCTTTTGGCAGAGGATGGCACCCCCCTCACGGATCCAGAGGAGATGCGTGGAAGGGCCGGGGCCTTCTATGCCAGTTTGTTCTCCCCAGATCTGACTGATGCCAGCGCCTGCAGGGTGCTCTGGACCGAGCTCCCGACGGTCAGCGCGGGCAACTGGGACCGGCTAGAGATGCCTCTCACTCTGGCCGAGTTCTCGGAAGCCCTCTGTCTCATGCCCACCAACAAAACCACGGGCATGGACAGGCTGACCGTGGAGTTCTATCACATCTTCTGGGACGTCCTCGGCCCAGACCTCATCACCGTCTGGGCCGAGTCCTTGGAGAGTGGGGTCCTCCCTCTGTCGTGCAGGCGAGCCCTGCTGGCCTTATTGCCGAAGAAGGGGGACTTCCGCAACCTTTGGTATTGGCGTCCTGTCTCGCTCCTCAGCATGGACTATAAAGTTGTCACAAAGGCCACCCCGACCAGACCTACACTGTCCCGGGCCATAGCATCTTCGATAATCTGTATCAGGTCTGGGAATCTCTTGGAGCTTGGGTGTAGGGATGGTCTGTCATTCGCCCTCCTGTCCCTAGACTAGGAGAAGGCATTTGACAGGGTGGACCACGGGTATCTCCTGGGCACTCTGCAGGCCTTTGGCTTCGGGCCCCATTTTGTGGGTTTTCTCCGGGTGCTGTATGCCATCGCGGAGTGTTTGGTCAGGCTCAACTGGACCCTGACTGAGCCGGTCAGATTCGGGCAGGGAATACATCAGGGGTGTCCGCTGTCAGGCCAGCTGTACGCTCTGGCGATTGAGCCCTTCCTCTGTCTCCTCCATAGTAGGTTGATGGGGTTGGTACTCCAAAAGCCAGAGCTGCAGCTGGTACTGTTGGCGTACGCCGATGACATGCTCCTCGTGGTCCAGGACCCGGGCGACCTGAAGTGGGTGGAGGCCTTCCAACCTTCTACTCGGTGGCCTCCTCCGCCTGGGTCAACTGGGTCAAGAGCTCTGGCCTGGTGGTTGGGGACGGGTGGCGGGCAGGCTCCCTCCCACCCACGCTTCAGGTCATCAGGTGGGGCGCAGGTCCGCTGCTCTATCTGGGTGTTTATTTATCCACCACGCATCCCTCTTCGCAGGAGAACTGGCAAGGTTTAGAGGCCAGGGTGGGTGAGTGGCTGCGGAGATGGACAGGACTGCTCCGGTGTCTCTCCCTCTGCGGGAGGGTGCTGGTGTTAAATCAGCTGGTCCTGTCCAAGCTCTGGCACTGGCTCAACAACCTGAGCCCGGCCCTGGAGGTCCTGGCCAAGCTCCAGAGGACAGCTCTGGAGTTTTTTTGGCCAGGACTGCACTGGGTCTCTACAGGGGTTCTGTCTCTGCCCCTGGAGGAGGGGGGCCAGGGCCTGATCTGCATGCGCAGTCAGGTCCAGACCTTCCACCTCCAGGCCCTGCAGAGACTCCTCTTTAGTGCAGGTAGTCCAGCATGGAGAACTTTGGGATGTGCCTTCCTCCACCACCTCCGAGGGCTCTGATATGACCAGCAGCTCTTTTTTATTCACCCAAGGGGACTTCCGCGAGACCTTCCAGAGCTGCCAGAATTCTACCAGGAACTCCTCCACACCTGGAAGCTGTTTGCAGCAACCAGGTCCGTTGTGGCCACTGAGGGAGCAGCCAATCCAGCCTTTTGTGTGCAGGTGGCGGAGTCTCCCTTGGTGCACCGGAGGCTGATCCTGGCAAAAACCACCAAGGTCAGAAACCTCCTGGACTATGACAGGGGGGACTGGGTAGATCCCTGACCACTCGCTCAGTGCATGGGGCTCTCCACCCCTCGAATCCCCCCTGCACTTACTCCAGGAGGTGAAGGCAGCTTTGCCGCGGCCCGCTCTCAATTTCCTGCAGAGAGCCCTGTGAGAGGGTACGCCCCACCCCTCCCTTCCCTCAAAAAACCTCCGTCCCTTGTTATTGAGCCCCGTTTCACGGGTCCCCCCCGGCCTCCCCATCCTTGGACCCCCCCATCTGGCTGCAAAATCTGCAGCCAGTCTGCTTTCGAACCACGCCTAGAGAATATCTGTACACGTTCGTGCTCCATACGATTCACTTCCTCACCCTCATGTCCCGCCTCGATACCAAGTGGCAGGACTATCTAAGACCCATAGAGGGTGGGGAACCCCAATGGGCCAGCATGTATTCCATCCTAGTTCCACAGCCCATCGGGGACATTAGTTAGTAGCTCCTTCACGGAGCCATGAGCATGGGCGTGTACCTGGCGCTTTTCACCCCCCTCCCAGAAGCCTGCCCCTTTTGTGGTGTGAGGGAAAACCTGGGGCACGCGTATCTGGAATGCACCATATTGCAGCCCCTATTCCAGCTCCTTCAGAACCTCTTACTGAGGTTCCATCTGCACTTCTCCCCACACCTTTTTATTTATGCACACCCTATCCGTGGCCCCACAAAGTCACGAGACCTCCTCGTCAACCTCCTCCTGGCCCTGGCTAAAGCCGCCATATATAATGCCAGGAGGAGGATACTGGACGAGGGGATTCTCTGCGACTGTGGGGCCTACTTCCGTTCCTCCCTTATGTCACGTATCCGGGCAGAGTTCCTCTGGGCAGCATCCAGTGGCTCCATCAACAGCTTTGAGGAGCAGTGGTACTGTCCGGGGTTCTCTGCTCGGTGTCCCCGTCCGGTTCCCTCATTTTGAACCTGTGACCTGCACTCCCTGCCCCTTTAGTCATTATTTGTCCCCCATGACCAGTTGAGTCTGGGTCTAGTTGTCCCTCCCATGGTCTCAAATAGGAACCCACTACAAGGACACAACATGCTGCGACCACCTTGGGGATTTTGTGCTCCCCCATGTCAAGGCATGGTGAGCAGGCAACAGAAATGCGCCTTGACATATCTGAAGGCACACTCCACCTGGTTCCTGGCATTAAATTGTTCCCTGATGGGGTCCAGGTGTCCAGTGTAGGACCTCATGAGCTATGCCATGAGGGGGTAGGTCTCATCCCCCATGATGCACAGTGGCATCTGCACATCCCCAACCACAAATTCCTGGTGGGGGAAGAATATGCCCACCTCCAGCCTGCGGAACAGGCTAGAGTTTCAAAAGATGTGGCCATCATGTGTCCTTCCCAACCACCCCACAAAATGTCCATGAAGTGTTCACGGTGGTCAACCAGGGCCTGCAGCACCATTGAAAAGTAACCCTTGCGATTGACGAAGTGGGCTGCTCGATGGTCCGGTGCTCAGATGGGGATGTGGGTCCCATCAATGGCTCCCCCATGGTTGGGGAACCCCAGGGCAGTGAATCTGTCTATGGTCGAGTCCAGGTCTTACAGACGGATGAACCTCTTCAGCAGGATGGAGTTGATGGCCCATATCACCTGCAGACAGACACAGAGAAACACAGAAAACACACAGAGAATGAGAGAGATGGGGTCCATGAGCCCTTGGGTGGTGCTCGCCCCCCTCCAATGGGATCTCCCCCCCGCATAAGGTTGCCCCCCCTGGCAGCATGGCTGTGTGAGGACGGGATGGCACAACCCCCCGGGGGACAGGGCTTCCCCTCACCCCCACTGCACAACCCCCAAGCCAGGACTCTCCTCCCCTCCCATGAAGGGACTGCAGCCCCAGTGTGCCTTACTGGCATGAGGAGGACCCTGACAGTGGACTTGCGCATGCCGAACAGGTTGCCCACTGACTGGTAGCTGTCCAGGGTGGTGAGCTTCTAGAGGGCGATGGTGACCCTCTTCTCCACAGGGATGGTGGGCCGCAGGTGGGTGTCTCTTCTCCGGAGGGCAGAGGCAAGCCAGGCACACAGCTCCAGGAACGTCTTCTTCCTCATGCCGAAATGATGGAGCCACAGCTGGTTGTCCCGCTGCTCCATCACTAGCCAGTCCCACCAGTTGGAACTGGTGTCCAGCCTCCAGAACCGCCTCTTCACAGTGGGCTGCAGTTTCCACAGCATAGCCACCGCATCCAGGGAGAGGGACTTCACATTGAGCTCAGAGTCGACCTCCTGCAGAAGTAGCATGGCACCGTGCAGCAACTGCTGCACAAACTACAGCATGGCCGTGTGGGGCCAGGACATGCCCAGGGGCATCTCTGGCTCCATGACACAAAATGGAAAAGCTGTGGTATCCAAAGAAGCACAGGGAAACCACAGCAGGCACTGCTACAGCTTTGCTTTCTCTCCAAGAGGTCCACAATAAAGCAGCAGCAGCAGCAGAGAAACGGCTGTCCAGGAAGGTCCCTTTAAGCACATGTCTCTGCAGGGCTCCGGCACCAGCCCTTGGAAACAACTGGTGACCTTCTGCCCTGCCTGAAGTGGTTCCAGGTGGCCTTTTTTTTTGTGAGAGAGCATTCATGCAGTGTGTACTCACTCTTGCGCAAGAACTTTTTGCAGAAGATCTCTTACATGAAAATGTTCTTGAGCAAGAAGCCTGCAGTGTAGATGTAGACCTAGTGTGCCCATTACTAGTATCTAGGAGCAATATTTTGTAATATGAATTCCAGCTTCTATCAGAAATAACTTACTGTTGCTACCATCTTGTTGAGATCCAACACTGAATATCAAAACAACCTGCAGTTTTGATGATAAGTATGTTAGATTGGCAACAATAGTGCTTCTTGCTGGAGAAGATCAGAAATGAAATCTGATGGGGCCCTGTGATACTGTTATGTTCCAGCCTACTTGTTGGATTAGCATAAATAGACAAAATCCATGGAATAAGATCCAGTCACAAGCTCAGCAACCAATTTTAGTGGGAAAAGATACAGAATCAGCTCCCCTCCTGCTGCTGGTGTTCCTGTGAGAAAACAGTTTCCCTCCCTCTCCGAAGCAGGAAACAAGTCCATACCAAATGTCCTCTCAGAATTTCTTCCTGGGCCATGTATTATTTGCAATATTTGGTATTTTTCTTAAAGCCCCAATTCCTAGAGTCATGTTACATGAGAATCTGTGCTTTGAAAACATAAACTCTAAAGGGGCAAAAAGACAAAGGTAAATGAAAAGAACCCCAAATAACTACCTACTGAATTATTTTAAAACTCCTGGTTTTTGCGCTCATAATTTTGGGGGCCTGACACAGGACTTCTAAATTCTTGGAGTTGGTGGTACGGAGAGCCAGTAGTTCCTTCATCTACGAGAGAAGCCACACCTACAGGAGCTGTGTGCTGAGAAACATTCAGTGAACCAGGACATTAACTCCATTATAATACTTCATATGAAGAAGATTAAAAAACATAAATGATTTAATGAGCTGGATTCTCTTTTGTTTGTTTATACCAGTTTTACTCCATTGGGCTCAATGGAGTTTCCCTGGATTTACACTGAAGTAAGTAAAAGAAGTATCACGTCTTCCTACTGTATCAATAAACTGTGAACTTAGTTTATTAAGAAAATAAAAATAGAAAAAGAAGCAAATCGGGATTATTAAAGCAAAGATCTGTCTCAGTTTATCCACCTATGAGTATATTAATACTTCACTTTTGAAAAGTCCTGTTGAATTTAACAAAGAATCGTCACTGTACTTTTGCTTTTTGTAGATCTTCGTACAGAATTCAACAGAAAAATGTTTCCATGCTATGTTTTATTGAATTTTTCCATCCAGCTCACTTTATGAGGTGATACTTAATGCTTGTAAAATGCATGGAGATCTTGTGTGAGGATCTGTGGGCCTTCAACACCACTGTCCAACAGCTCTGGTGAAGCAGGGAATAGAAGGCAATGAATGAGCCGTAGGGGTTCAAGCACCATTGAGTGCCCTGCCCACGGATGGCATGACTTCTGGACCTACTGCATTCCATAATTGGCCCAGGCTCACTATTGAAGGCAGGGCCATCCCTACCCAGCTGCATAGAACACCATGAAATTTGGGACACTGTGTGCTGCCTATGGGCTCCAGCTGCCCCGCATACCCATCCCCCCACAGGTTCAATGCTGGGGCTCCAGCAGCCCCTTGGCAGCCCCCCATCCACTGGCCATCCCCTCAAGCTCAGTGCTCAGCCCCCGCTCACTAAATTGCACTCATGGGGCTGAACGACTCAGGCAGAGCAGAGGCAGCTGTGCTGCGGGTGGCTGGAGACAAGCAGTGCTGTGCCCTTAAAAGTGCTGCTTCTCTCCAGTCAGCTGTACAACCACCTGCTGCTCCTCCAGTCTGTGCCTCCCTCCTGGCCCTACTTCTGCATTGCCAGCTCTCCCAAACTGGATGGGCTGGACACCAGTGTACCAATGGTGTCTGGTCCATCTGGCTCGGCAGAGTTGGCAACCACTCTCTCCACAGCTTCAGGATTCCTCCCCCCTGCTGGTGGCTGCTGGTGTGGGGGGCTGCATATGGCACCATTCTAATTAATAGTCTGCAAGTATGTTCACTGCAAACCCCAGTTATGAAGTGTTATTAATACAGTGATTTAAATTGAAAATTCAGTTGTAATTCCATACATAGATTTTCAATTTTGTGTATGATCCCCCTCCATATTATTTCTGGAGTATTCTTTTCGGAGGACTGCAGCCACTTTTGTACTAGAGGAAAACTGGTTCTATTTTGATAAACATGATGTTGTTTCTGCAACTAGTTAATTTTTGTCCATTAATGGTAAATTTGACTGAGATTTTTAAAGCCTTTTAGGGGATTTAGACACCATTTTCCCATTGACTGAAATACTGGAAATGCTGCCATAATAAAGCTGGAGAAAAAAATTTCTCTCTAGCCAAGGAGGGCAAGATGAGAGGTGATGGATTCAAACTATGGCACAGGAGATTTAGATTAAAGATCAGGAAAAACTTCCTAACTGTAAGAATAGAGGGACAATGGCAACTTCTTGACTAAAGAAGTTGTGCAAGTTCCTTAACCGAAGGTTTTAAAAAAGAGACTAGAAAGCCATCTGTCTTTGATGGCTTAGACACAACAGAACCTATGGCAGAAGTTGAGATTAGACTGTGGTACTTTTCATTGTTACAGTTACACGATTACATGATTTTGAGGGGAACTGTAAGTCTAAACTCCCTAAACAGCTTTGAAGATTTCACTTTTTTTTAATCTGTGAAGTGCAAACAGACACACATTAAGATATGCAGGGGGATTAACAAACACAGAAAATATAAGGTGCAGATTCCATGATTATGTTGTGCATGGGCATAGTTTGTTATGCATGGAGAGGAATAGAAGGCTGGAAGCAGTTAGCTTAGTTAAGCCTGGTCTACACTAGAGTTTAGGTT
The DNA here is from genome assembly GCA_032595735.1 of Pelochelys cantorii. Classification (NCBI taxonomy): domain Eukaryota; kingdom Metazoa; phylum Chordata; order Testudines; family Trionychidae; genus Pelochelys; species Pelochelys cantorii. The sequence goes on from CM064340.1 coordinate 31,422,011, forward strand.
GAATTTAGATGCATAAAATTGATTTTCTAAACAATGAGTCCATACTACCAAGCTCATTCCATCGACTTTAAGGGCCACTAAAATTATTTCAGTACACCTGCTTTTCATGAGAAGTAATGGTAAATTCAGCCTTGCATGGTTAACTTTATGCTAGTGTAAATGCAGCATTGTGAAAGTCAACATTCTCAGCCTCCAAGACTCAAGAGCTATCCCACAGTGGCCAAGACTTGTGACTCTACTGATCTCCAGGTGAACAGGAAAGCCCCGGGAAACTCTGAATTTCATTTCCTGTGTAGACAGTGTGGGGAGCACACCTCAGAGCAGGCAGCACACCTAGCCATGAGTTCACATTCTGTGAGCTCCAGGAGCTCCAGTTTCCATGGCCATAGATGGGCACCAGCCTGGAGTGTACAGGAGATCTCAGACCTCATCAGTGTGTGGAAAGAGCTCGCAGAGCTCCGAACCAGCAAATGAAATGTAGATATTTATGGGAAGATCACTAAGTCCATAGTGGAGAAAGGATACACCAGGGATGCCAGGAGCATCGCCCCAAACATGCTGTTTCTACAAGTAGCTTCATTCAATCCGGGAGAGAGGAAGGACCTGACCAGCTTCCCAAGCCAGAAATTGGAATCCTTCTAAGACACTCAGGGCAGCAGCATGGGGGACAGCATGGTGGAAACGGAGGAATAAGTGGGATAGGAGAAGGAGTATGGTCAGCTGACGATTGCAGCAACTGATATGACTGATAGCCAAGAACCTTTTATAACCTTGGAGACAATCCCCTCCCAAAGTCGGGCACTGATCCCAAGAGAGGGCTTCCAGTGAGTTTACATTTTTTATCCAAGTGACTTAGGGCAATCCAGAGTGATATGTGTGGCATGCTCTGTGGAGTAGCTGCCCACAGTGCATCACTCTCAAAGTCAATGGCAGTCTCTACATTGAATTCTTGCACACAGCAGGGACATGGCCCTTCAACGTTACAAAACTGGGTGGTAAGAAGTTAACCTTAATAAATTCAACCTTACTTTGTAGTGTAGATATGACCTTAGTGTTTGAGCTTGCATTTATTCAAGGTGTAGGACATTTCTTATTTTAACCCAAAACCTTTATCTTTGTTCTTATTTTTCTTTTTAATCCCTGGATGTATTTATTGAAGCTTTCCTCTACTTTGCTCATGAGACTTCTCATGTATTTCTGCCCTTTTTTCCCTCAGTAAATTTTTTATGCTGTTCTATAATCCTGTCTCCTCTTGCATTGCAGAGTAGCTGGCCAGATGCATAGGTGGGGAATAAACTGCCTCACTAACAAGTGTGAATTCACTTCCAATTTATTCTCTGATCTGCTCCTGTGCAATGCAGCTGCAGACTGTCCCTCACTCAGTGTGTACAGTTGCCCTGTGAAGTCAATGGAGTGACACAGAGGCCCAGTCCTGCTTTGGAATCCACTAGTGTGCAACCTTGCACTTGTGTGAAATCTGGGACCTCCAAGACCCGAAGAATCTTCTCCAGTAGGTTGAGATGAGGGCTTCTAAAATGAGTCAGAGCTTCAATAGTCAGTCAAATTTTAATTTTAAAGGCTTTTTATTTCCCTATGTACTAGAAATACTATGATAGTAAATATTTATTAGTATCTCTCAGACACAATCTACTTGTTTGTCTTATTACTCTATCCAATATTTCCTTTCAACGGAATAAAATCTTTTAGTCCTTGTTAGACCTCACTGCATTTGAGGAAAGTTTTGGGAGCTGTGAATGTGACAGACTGAACTCTTTAGTTCTGAGTCAGGTGAAATGTTTGAAATGTATGAACAATGTCAGCAGGCTTTGGCCTCAATTTTTAGAGCTATACCAGTATTCAAGGACATGTTCAAAACATCGTGGAGCCACCCATGTTCAAAGCACTGCCATCTTCTCGACTATGTCATAGTTTGTGCTCAAGATCGCAGTAACATACTTTTCATAAGAGCAATGACAAGTGCTGATGACTGCTGGACTGATCAATGCCTCAATTGATCCACAATGAAAATTAAGATCATCCCCAAATGAAGGCTGCAAAAGAAGCAGGTCAGGCAGAGGCTGAAGGTTCAAGATCTGAAGGAACCCATAAAGAGTGACCACTTCCCAGCAGTCTAAAAAGAAAAATTTCCATCAGAGTTTCTGGAAGAAATTGAGGAACATTGGAGCCAGCTGAAAGCAGCAATCATCAATAGCTGTGCGGAAACCATAGGCGACCACACCAGAAAACATCAGGACTGGTTTGATGAGAATGATGTTGAAATCAAGCAACTCATCAATGAGAAGAGAATGGCATTTTATGCTTGGCAGAATATTAAAATTGCAATACAAAGAGAGAAGCCCATGCTAAGGCGAGGCGGGAAGTCCACTGTAAAACCAGAAAACTGAAGAACAAATGGTAGACTGAGAAGGCGCAAGAACTCCAGCATTTTGTGGACACCAATAATACACATGGTTTCTTTAGCGCCATTAAGGCTGTTTATGGGCCAGATGTCATAGCATGAACCCCCTTCACCCTAAGGATGGAACCACACTTTTGAAGGACAACAAAGACATTAATTTTTGCTGGAAAGAACATTTTGAAGATCTTCTTAATCATATCTCCATGGTTGCAGATGGAGTTCTTGAGCAAATCCCCCAAGAACCTTCTAGGGATGAGCTCAGAGACCCTCCCAGTTTGCATGAGTTATACAGTGCTGTCAAGCAGATGGAGAACAACAAGTCATAAGGTCCAGATGCAATCCCTGCTGAAATCTTTAAAGATGGTGGACCAGAGTTATAATTTGGCAGTTCAGCCTGCTTATCCTTAAAATCTGGATAAAGGAGGAGATACCCAGTGAGATGAGAGATGACTTGATTGTTACCCTCTTTAAAAAGGGGGATAAACGAGACAAGGGAAATTATTGTGGTATCTCTCTCTCCTGGCTATTGCAGACTAAGTTCTGGCACGTGCTTTGCAACCTGTCTTCTGCCCCTGTCAGAAGAAATTTTACTAGAGTCACAGAGTGGCTTTGGACCATGTCATGGAACTGTGAAAATGATCTTCATTGCATAGCAGCTGCAAAAAAAGTGTCGGGAATAAAATCGACCACTGTACATGGATTTTATTGATCTAAGTAAAGCATTTGACTCAGTGAATTTCCATGCCCTTTGGACTGTAGTTTTGAAGATTGGATATCCTGATAAATGCATCAGTGTCCTAAGGTTGCTTCATGACAACATGAAAGCCACTGTTCTGAGCAGCACTGGCTCACATAGTGAACCTTTCAAAGTACAAACAAGAGTTAAACAGGGCAGTAACATCATCCCAACCATGTCACAGTCTTTATTGCCATCATTTTCTACCTAATTGCTGGAAAGGTTCCAGCTGGGGTTGAAATCACCTGTAACAGTATTTCTGAAAGTGTTCCGTGAAATCACTTTCAGAAACACATTAACTGTCTTCCCTGGTTTGTTTATTTACTGGTGCGGCAGCCATGGAGCTTCATGGATTCTGTTGGCTCTGTTTCCTCCTTTGCAGTGATTTCGCGGAACACTTTCAGAAACACTGATCTATAGAATGGATGGAAAGCTGTTCAGGCTTAGCAGACTGAAAGCTAAGTGTAAGATTTCCACCACATCTATCCTGGAACTTCAGCATGCTGATGACAATGCAGTTTTTGCCCATTCAGAGAAAGATCTTCAAACTATCTTGAACATGTTTGCTGATGCTTATGCATACCTTCGTCTCACCTTTAACATGAAGAAGACCCAAGTGCTTCATCAGCCTTCTCCAAATGAGGTACCATATGCCTAATCTATTAAAATAAATGGAGAGGCATTGAAAAATGTTAATCATTTTCTCTATCTTGGAAGTTATTTTTCATCTAAGGCAGATACTGATGGAGAAATCCAAGATCGTCTGAGCTGTGGCAGTGCAGCCTTTGTTCATCTATGGCACAAGGTTTGTGAAGATCACGACATTCAAACAGACACCATACTTCTTGTCTATCAAGCTGTCATTCTCCCAATACTATTGTACGGGTCTGAAATTTGAACAACCTGCAGACATAACTTGAAGGCCCATGAGAGGTATCACCAATACTGCCTCCACAAGATCTTGAAGATCAAATGGGAAGACAGATTCACTAACATTAGTGTTCTGAAAGAGGTAAAGACCACCTGTATTGAGGAAATGATCTTTCATCAGCAACTTCACTGGACTGGTCATGTTGTTCGGATGTCAGGCCATCGCCTCCCAAAACAGGTCCTGTTTTCTCAGCTGAAAGAAGGATACCATAACACGGGAGGACAACAGAACTGTTATAAAGGATGCTAAAGGATAACTTAAAGAAGTACAACATTGACATTGACACCTGAGAGTCATTCACCCATGATAGCTCAAAAATGGAGAGAAGTCCTATGCAATGGCCCCCTGCATTTTGAATTTGCCTGCCAACAGCCTAAGGAGAAGAAGCACAGGAGGAAGGGGAGACTAGTTTCTAGTCATAGTCAACAGCCGCCTGCTGTACCTGGAAATATCCGTTCTCATTGTAATAGAACTTGTGGTTCAAGGATCGAACTCATCAGCCACCTGAGGGCCTGTAACTCCCATGGAAGATGATTATACTCGGCACTGAGTGATCACCCATCATCATCACCACTATTCAAAACTAAACAAAAGCACACTTATTGTGCTACTAATGTTTTTGCTTATTTTGTATGAACATTCATATGAAGGTTAAATCTCTCTAAACTGGGACTCTGGTCCAGAAACATCCATGATCCAGTAGAGTCCCGGTGAAGGGCTCACAGCTGAGAGCTCAGCCAGGCTGGCTGCTAGGAGCCTGGTGGTACAATGGACTCCAGCAGGACTGGTAGCCCAGTGCAGCAGTGGACTCTGGCAGGGCCAGGAGTCTGGCGGGGCCGGTGGCACTGGCAGCAAGGGGGAACCAGACAGGAAGCTAGCAGCAGTGGGGCCAGCAGCCCACTGTGGCTGCAAGCCCAGCTGGGCCGGTGGCAGGGGGGAACAAGCAGGGAGGCTGGTGGCCAGGCTAAAAGTGGAGCCAGGCAGAGGGCCCCAAACTAACTTCCTTTGGTTCAGAAAACTCCCTTGTTCAGGACTGGTCTGGTCCCCTGGGTGCCGGACCAGGGAGGTCCAACCTGTATTTTCACAGGTATATTTATATACATATGTATATACATGACCTTTTCTCTTTCATTACCTATATACTAATGTATGTCTGTTCCCAGAATCTGAAAACTATATTTAGTACTGAACTGTAAAAGAAGAGGTCTGCATTTTTTTTTATCTTGTACTTTGCTCAAACAACATCAAAGCCAAAGGCAGACAAACAGGAAAAAAGTAAGCCAATTAAACATAAAATAAAAGGATAAAAAATATTCAATACTGCCATTCAGAGAATGTTAAAAAGTATTAAAAAATATAGGCAGAAGTGGCCTATGTGAATGAGAACGTGATGCCTATGTGAAGGAGAGGGATAAAACACAATTTTGATGAAAACACAGAGAAATAAAATAGAATGATAACTGATGTTCCCTCTTTTGTGACTGTACAAAGACTTCTGCATATAGACATAGCCACTGATTATAATTAGTTGAAGATTTTGTTTCCATCTTTTAAATGCAAATTAATGGTTTCTATGACAAAAAAGTCCTTGACACCTCTTGAAGAAGGATTCAAGTAAAATGAATAATCAGTTGAGATGAGCAGCCAAAAGATGGAACCTTCTTTCCAGTAAAGCAGACGAGCACTGTTGAAAGATAACACTAATTTCAAAAGACCCAATTCATTATGAATAGGTAAAAAATCTAATTTTCTAGTGAAATATAATGCTTGAGTGCACATGGTTGGAGTCTGGATTTTGCAATGCTTGCTGCTCACTTCTCAATTATGGAGGATTTCATATTAATTAGTAAGTACTGTACAAAGATCTAAATTCTTTTAACATTGGAACTAATTCTGTAATCATGCATTTCAAATACTACCATGTACTTAAAATGGACAAAAATCTTAGATTTAATTGTTTTTCTGTGAAGATCATTATCTTCATGCACAAGTCTAATTCATGTCTGATTCTCATTTCTGTGGAGAATTTACAAAACTTATTTTATAACTTTGCCCTCCTCCCCCTTCCAACTGGAGCAAATTAGTGGTGTGGTCTATCTTTGTTTTTCTTGCTCATTTTTCTGAAATTCTTTCCCCCTTTTTGTTTCACAGATGTTTTGGGCATTGATAACTTAATTGCTAGTAATTCTCATTGATTTCAGTGGAGTATAAGTGAAAACAGAATTCCACTGCATGTGTTCTGAGTTTCAGGTTGAAATGTTTAACTCAGTTAATTTCAAGGGCTTAATCCTGCAAAGTACTGAGCATCACTGACTTCCATGACAGGTGAGGGTAGATGTTTTGAAGATGTGTTCAACAATTTACAGGAATATTGCCCCAAATCTCATTAATTTGTCCTTTTCTGAGAGATTTTCAGTATTTCTGGGATTATGGACAGGCTAAAAATGCCACAAGAACATCATTCCTATTAGATATTGTTGCCTCTAGTCATGGCAAAGCCAAGACACATGCAAATGCCATAAAAGAGAATTCAAAACATTCAGGTACATTCTTAACTTGTTTGATCTCTAGTTTCAGTCTTGGAAAGAAGACAATAGTTTTATTTGAAAATGGTAATTATGCTGTTTGAAAAGGCTTTTCCTTTGCCAAATCCTGTACTTTTCTGTGATTGTTCTGCGTACTCAATGGCATAAGGTTTGTCAAAACACTCTGTCCCCTGGACTCTCCCCCATCCCCCAACAGAGGGCAATCAAGGAGACACTCTTAATCTGGGGAATCAAGACATATTGCTTTTGACAATGGTTTTGAATGTGACTATTCAGCTGGTACATTGAAAGCTGAACTGCAATTCTCAAGAGCCATAAAACACTGTGTGCTAATATCATAGTTCAGTGAACCACTGCAGCTGTTACATATTTATATTTTTTTAAAATACTACATTATGTAACAGATCAGCCTTTCTCTCTGTTAGAACGTTTTGGGAAATAAGTATTGTTTCAATTCATGGTATTCAGAGTGTCACTGCCAAGGGATACTCCAGTATTGAACACCGTGCCTTTTTACTGTCTACAAACATATGGTAGGCAACTAGTCTGTGGCTGGAAAATACAATGGTTTACATGCACTACTAGACTTAAACTAGTGCCCAAGAGAATGAAGTACAATAGGCCCCAGACAGAATTCTACTGTGTGCTGATGTCTGTGTATTCCACCTTTGAAAGTCTGTCACACTGGTGACGGAGGGATCAACTACCTCTGTTATTTTCAAGTCAGATTGTCGTTCTCTACAATACTTTCAGCACAGCAAATGCCAGTTCTGTAGTGCAAACACTCCATTATATATAAAGGAAAGAGGTTGGGGTGAGACTCTGTGCTGCAGCTCTTACTGAACTCAGAACCCAAGCTACGGGCAGTGGAGGGTTCTGAAGTACTCTGCTGATCTTGGGTTCCTCTGAGTTTTAGTTAAACCCCAGCAGGCCTGTAAGTTTTGGCAGCCTCCCATGGGCTGCTTACAGGCTGCAGTATGGCCCAGAAGTTCCACAGTGGGTTTGCCCTGCAACCAGCATACTCCTCCAACTCTGAACCTTCCCAGTATGCCTTCTGTGCCTGGGCTTGTGAGGCCAGTCTTATGTCTGTCTTGCACCATGTCTGGGCCAGATAAATCCTTTCCTTTTGGGATATTGGGGGTTTTAGGGCTTTTTTTTAAAGGATGCAGCTTTTTTACCTGGAAGAGGAATGAGGCTGCCATCCTAGTTGTGTTCTCACACAGACCAGTGTCATGAGTTTGGGCAGGGCATGCAAGTTGAGATACCGTGTAGTTTGTTTTGGTTTGTACCAAATAACTGCTTGCATTTAATTTGTTTCATGCACATGCATAATAGTCACCTCACCAGCAAATATACAGTATTATGTAAATGGTGTTGGCCAAACTAACATACAGATGTATTGGCTATCCCTGTAAAGCAGTGCATTATATTATACAGTACCTGATTATGTTGGCTACTCCCTTGCTTAAAGTTAGGCACAGATATAAGTACTTTGATGAATTGCAGCTAAAGTCCCTTGCTGGGACCTTGGCCTTAGATGGTTGGAGACAGCCCCTAGAACCAGTCGGGGTAAAGTTGCTGGTTCTAAGGTACACCAATTCCTTCTATAACTTTTATATATCAAAAAAGAAATGACTCCTGAGAGCAGCAATGGCAGCCAAAATAATTATACTGATGAACTAGGAAAACAAAACTCTGTCATGCAGTGATTTATGGACTGCTGCTTTTCTAGGATATTATAAAATTTGAGAAAAATTTCTTTATTAATACTAATCAGAATTTTCATGGCAGCTCTTTCTGTAGATGTATTGTGTGTAGGTAGCTTCTGGGATGATCTGACCTCTGCATGTCTGTCATGTTTGTTCTTTTGGCCTATTTGTGTCTGAAGTTGGGGTGAACATTGAATTCTGATGCCTATTTTTTTCTAACTTGCCTGCCTTTATTATCTTCTCTGCTATGGGGTTTTTTTTGCTATAAATTAGGCATTATATAATTATATGTAGTTTTATTTATATAATCTGATCGCTGAATACCCCATTTTCCACACTATGAAAGACACATTTTCATTTTCATGTTAAAAGAATCCAGTGAAAGGAAAGTAAAAGGAAACTGAATTCAGATGTCTCTGTGGATGTGGCCCTTGCTTTATTCATATCAGACTAAAAGTTGTAAAGAATTCAGAGTCATGTTATCTCATGTCTTGAATAAATTGTGAACTCTGAAACAGAGGCTGTCTTGAGTAGACTTTTATGTGTGTCTAGCGCACTGGGACTCTGATCTGTGTTCAGAGTGTTCAGGAGTAGTAATAATGATCAGAATAATAATTAATAATTAGACCATTTTCTTCATATGTTAGCATCTTTTTACAAGTCCCATAGAGAACTCTTGGCCAGATGTCACAAGCAATGAGATGAGGCATTGTGGGAATAATTTTCAAACTGACATCTGAAGAACCTGGGAACATTAGGGCATGATGATGATGATGATATACCCATTTGCAAGAACAAGGTGGAAGTTGTGGAACATATAGGTACATGTGGCTATCCCACAGAAACAAGTCATACACCTGGTTCCTGCAAAACCGATTCATTTTACATGGGGATGTGTCATCAGTCACTCTCTGGCAGGGCAAGCCCTTTGCAGAGTATCGCATTGGTGGAATTGTTTCAGCACAAACAAAACAAGGCACTTGATCCAAGGAGATGAAAAACAGCTAATGGTACAAAATTTTGTCTGATTCTTTTTTAACATGTAGTGTTCTGTCATAAGAGGGAAAAAAATATTTATTTTAGGGTTACTTTTTGCTAGAATCCTTGCATTGTTCCCAGACCAGGCAAAATTCCTAATGACTTCAAGCAAAGTTTTGCCTGGGAGATTCAGTCCTTTGTCTATGCCCTGATACTATGTGTCTATCATCAGGGTCGCCTGAAAAACTATTGATGAGTGTATTGGGGCATGTTTTGATAGGAGCTGAGATATTTGTTAGTCAAGGGGAGAGGGTGGCAAACCTTGATTTGTTTTTATGACCCAGATCAGTTTCACTGGGTTTTTGTTGAGATTAATTAGGAGTGATGGTGCCACCATGAAATTGAAATTCAGGATGCATCTAGACTGCAGGGTTTTTTCAGAAAAACAGCTGTTTTTCTGAAAAAAACTTCACTTACATCCACACTGCTATTGCATTCTTTTGAAAGAAAATCAAAAGAATGCAAGGGTTTTTCCAACATTGGTAACCCTCATTCTATGAGGAAAAATGCTTTTTCCAAGAGAGCTCATTCAGAAAAAGGCATGTGTGGACACAAAAGAGGGAGTTTTTTCGAAAGAAAAGGAAAGTGGAAAAAGCACAGCTGCCACTCTGTCCATAGTAATCACAGCTTACATGCAAGATAGTGTGGACACTATCTTTCAAAAAAGCAGATCGCTTTTTCTGCGCTTTGGCAGTGTGGACACTCTCTTTTGGGAGAAAATTTTTTGGAAGATCTCTTCCAGAAAAGCTTCTTCGAAAGAAGCCTGCAGTCTAGACATACCCTCAGAGTGAGCTTCCCATGTTGGCAATTTGTGAGATTTAAATCCAGCATGTTGCAAATAGAAATGTATGAGCTTTGCACAAGTTTGAGTTTTCAAAGAAAATTTTAAACTGAAGTCCCTGAACCAGAATATAACGCTGCTCGTTGTATGTTTACTTTTCCAAATTTTGAATTAGAGGCTAACTGGGCATGCTAATTTATTTATTGGCATAAGGCTGTAAATATGAGTCATATGATTTGTTGTTCTTGTTTCATTATATCATGGTGTTAAAAAAAACCCAAACAGGGCTGTTTTTTGTAAAGTCTTGACTCCTTTTATCATTCTAGCTAACTGTGAATTCTAAAGATTTTAATCTTTTTTTTTTTACAATTTAGGAATAGGCAGGTGCACTTGGAAAAAGAGAACACTTTGCCAATGTGTGTGAGATGAACATGAACAACAATAAGTTAGCTCATCCATATAATGATACACCAATCTGTGTTTAGATATGAAAAAACTCTAATGTTGGAAAGGTCTCAGATTGGTAAACTGATGACGAATCCTGAAAATGTATGATCCAATATTTGCATTTCACCTCCACACCTAGCACAGAATGATTTTGGAATTCAATAAAATCCACAGCAAATTTGTAGTATCTCAAACTTGACTATAAAGGAGGCTTTTTATGTTCAATTTCATGATCACTCAATAGGTAAGTAGAACATATTTGATTTAGTTGTGCCACTTTTAAATTGTCTTACCTGACAAATTTAGTACAGAATGCATAATTAGATCATGCTACTGTATTTATGATAATGAATGCTGCATTTGCAATACTTGAAGTCTCACGTTAGACAGGTATTTAATTTTTTATAGCTGTTTATGACAGGTAACATTTTTTATCTTGCACATAAATCTGTCCAGGAGTTCTATTTCTGCTCCCAGCTCATATATAGTATATTATAAGTTGACTTTTAACTTGAGGATTTGAGCAAGTATTTTATTTTACAAACACATGAGCTGATTTTTTTAAAATTATTTGTCTCTAATTACAGTTTAGTTATCATGCAATTTCATTTACAGTAGAACACAAGCCCATGGGTGTACAAAGTTATGGGATTTTTCCAAACATGTTTTCAAGAAACTAAAGATTTTTGAAGTACAAAGAAAAACTGTAATATTTTAATGGAGTAAAAATGAGAACATTTGGAACAAATGAGTTTGACTTGGGTCTGTTTCTTTGAAATACCTTAGGTGTATTGTTTTCTAGTTTAATTTCAGTAGGTAATAAAGAAGCAAAGAGCCTCTGAGCATGAATATATGTATAGAGAGAATATAAGGGTCTAAGCTTGAAATGTTCAGAACACTTTCAAAAAGAGACTGTATCTCTCATTCAAATGAGAGGCAGTTTGCACCTCCTATCATTGGGCCTCTTGGTCATGACTCGTGGGATGAGGGTTACCGGGGAGGTAGACAAATGCCTTTGATGTCGACCGCAGAGCGTCCAGACTACAGCGCAGTGCCGACAAACAGCTGATCGGCACAGCATGGCAGCCATTTTAATTTAAATGAAGTGGCGATTATTTAAATCGCCACTTCATTTTCCTATGTCTACAAAGGTAATCTACATGGCTTCATCGATGGAGTTATGTAGTGTAGACAAACCCAGAGAGAGAAGCCAATCATTATGTATCTCTCTTGCTAGGAAGAGCTTAACATGGTCCCTTTGGATTCAGCAATATAGCTCCTTGTTCAGTCAAAGGTGGATGATTCAGAACAGAGGACAGTGATCCTACCTTACAAGAGTTGAGTGTTCTGACTCCATAGAGCTCCCATGCTTTTTACAGGTTGGATTGGGGACCAGAGCAGTTCCAAACCAGGGAGGTTGCTGGACTAGGGGAGGTCAAGGTTGGCCTCCTGGCTTCCAGGATCTCCTTCTGACCACTGGGCTCCCACTGGCCACTGACCCCTTCCTCCCCCAATGCTGAGCTCCACACCCAGCCACTGGGCTCCCTGCCACCATAGCTCTCTGGTCCAGGAACAGCTGTGGTCCTGCTGTCACAATTTTTCCCCCTGAACACTCCAATCCCAGAGCACTAATGCGGTCCCCAAGGATGCCAGACCACAGAGTCCTGGACTAGAGAGGTTCATCCTGTAGGCTCATGATCAAGAGCTTGATCCAAAGTCCAATATGCCAATGGAAGACTCCGATTGTCTTAAGACTGGCTTTTGATCAGGCCTTGAGGGAGAAAGGAAAGGGCTGACCTAGTAGCTGCAAATTTTAATAAAGAAAAGGCACACAAGTTTACCATTGGTAGCTTGAAGAATATGCATGCAGGTACGTGAAAGAGTGGGTTATCTAAAAATAAGTTTGAGAAGGGGGAGATTATATTTACTATAAAGCAATAGGGAAAAAGTATGTGTCTGTGAATCAGATACTAAACCTGTTCTATTATCTGTGGAACAAATAGCTGGAGAAGCACTGGGACTTCCTTTCCTTGCAATTTGCCATCCAAGCTGTAAATGGAAAAGCCTCCCAAACCCATGAAGTAGTGACACAAAAGTGATATTACCTTTATAGACTAACTCTTCTTCATCAGGTTTCATTTAATCAAATTAAAGCTTTATTAACATGACTTTAAAAACAACAACAAAGGGCAAAACCCAATTAGCATGATTCTTTGGAACCTTCTGCACAGATACTGTATTCTCCAAGACCACATACTGTCAGAATTTACTGCACTCAGTCTGAAACATGAATATTTTATTCTAAATACTTTGGTTAAAATCTGTATCTCACGGTATGGTAGAATTTAATGAACATGTTTTTCCCAATAATTTTATGTCTTTTAGTGCTTTAGTGAAAAGTTGGTGGCACTCAATTCTCAGATGTGTCAAGTAAATGTATTGTGCTGATTATTTAAATTGTACTTTTTGAATCACTAGTGCCATATCTTTGCAGTTAATTAACAACTCTGATATCTTGGTGATTTCATAAAACAGTTCTCCTCGATTGTTTCTGAATTTTATAACTCTTCCAGTTACCATTTTTTCTAAGTTGCTAAGAAATTATAAAGATTTCAGAGGCAAACAATAGTGCAGAATGGTGACAGCAGATAGAAAATAAGTGGTGGAGGGGAGATGTAAAGGGAACAGCTTCATACATAACTCAGGCACTATCTCAGGGAAAAATTTGCCTTTAAAATATTTAGATGCTGAGGTAGGGGTTACCATTTCAGCCTAGTGCATAAGACACAAGAAGTCCTTTTCATTTATGATATGTAATTTGGAGGACACTCTGCCTGATACACTGAGAATTCAAAGTTATAGCTGGCAAAACCTCTCTGAGGAAGTAGTTGTCCCTTGCAATTCTTTTAAACTTTAGCTTTAACCTCAGCTATAACTATGAATTCTTATTGTATCACCGTAACCTCCATAGGTGTTCTCCATAGTCCCCGTCAGCAATGAAAAGACTTAAGAACGAGGGTAATTTTACTGAGATGATCAGTCCCATTTAAATCACGAGTGCTACTCATATAAATAAGGATGCTGCCATGCTTGAATCTTTGCAGAATAGGTCCTTCCATTTGTGAGACTAAATTAGGGTTGGTCAAACTGCTTTGATTAAATAAGAATTGCCCTGAATATTCCTCCAAGTTTTGCCACATCCATATAGAGCCTTCATTAGAGGTGAATGATGGTGTCTCACAAGAGACTGGTGAAATTCTGGCCAAACTGAAGTTAATAGTGAAACTCCCATTGACTGTGAGGCATTGTCTTGGGCGGCAGAGTGCCATTTGTCAAAACTCAGGGTGAGTATATAGATTGTGCTGCATAGCCTGCCCATCCTGAGCAGCATGACAAGAGCACCTTCCCATACCCTCCTGGGAAGGTTAGTGAAGTTGGCAGCAGTTAGATTGGGAGTGGATGCAACTCTGACACAATGTGACCCAGCACGAGTCACAGTTCAGTCTCTCCCTTCCAAAGCATTCACCACTGCAGAGCCTGTGGAGAGAGCTTGAAAATGATTACTTACCTCTATAGCATTGGGGAGGTTCCTGTGCTGGCCTTTTTCCCCTTCTAGAGGTTACATGCTGCCAGTTCTCTTCCTGGTCCCGTACTACCCTCTCTGGCTCTTCCGCCTGCCATGCTTGCAGGATTAAATGCTGCCTTCTATCGAGGAAGTCTTCATCCTCTCTGATGGAGCGTAGAGTTGACACTTGGGCCTCCAGTCCTCTAATTTTTTCTTCCAAAATGGTGACCAGCTTGCACTTAGTGCAGATGAAATCCGTTCTTTCTTCTGGGAGGAAGACAAACATGGCACACACTGTGCAGGTAACAACAGCAGACCTATTACCATCTATCCCTGCTGTCCTGGAGAAAGGATTTAAAAGAAAGGCAAGAGAACCTCGCCCCCTTCCCTCTCCCCTTCCAAACTCCCTCTCTAAACTCCCTGTTAGCACTCACCTGTTTGCAAGCTCCTTGGTTGCTTGCTCACTGCTTTATAAAGACCTGGACTGCCTGAAAGTCCCTCCCCCTACCAAGGCTCAGCCAATCAGCAGAGGCTTCTAGAATTCAAACTTTAATTAGAAGCCAACAGTTTCCACCTGCCAGTCACAGCACACACTCCATGAAGGAGAGGGGGAGGGGAAAGGGGAAGTGAAAAAAAAAGCCTCACTCACAAACACAGGGGAAAAAACAAAAACAAAAAAACCACATACACACATCAACCCTCACTCACAAACACAAGCTCAGCACACAGCAAGAAAGCCCCAAACACAACACACACTTCCCTCAAGAGTCCTGTATCTGTTTCTCCTTTACCTGGAGAACTCTCTCTCTAAACTCCCTGTTAGCACTCACCTGTACCTGTTGGGCTCGACAGTCTAGCCAGCTTTCTTTCCATCTTACAGTCCATTTATCCAATCCATATTCCCTTAACTTGCTGGCAAGAATATTGTGGGAGACCATATCAAAAGCTTTTCTAAAGTTAAGGTATATCACATCCACTGACTTTCCCATATCCACAGAACCAGTTACTTCATCATAGAAGCTAATCAGATTGGTCAGGCATGACTTGCCCTTTGTGAATCCATGCTGACTATTCCTGATCACTTTCCCCTCTCCCAAGTGCTTCAAAATGGATTCCTTGAGAATCCCCTCCATGATTTTTCTAGGGACTGAGGTAAGGCTGACTGTTCTGTAGTTCCCTGGAGATTTCCTAGTTATTTATTGTTATTGTCTGTTTATATGTAAGCCAATTTTCTGGTATGTTCATATCTGGTACGTTCTATCTGTCCCAGATAGAGATGCAGGCTGTGGTGGCTGGGTGAAAACCAAAAGTTTTTACAAGTTTGGAGCAAGCATTTTGAGTCTGGTCTGTCTCTAGTTCAGGGTTAAGTACCCAAGGTACTTACTTATCCATACATCTTCAATCAGCAAAAATAAGGTTGGAAATCCTGCAAGCGTGTGCTCACTTATGAAGTATTGTACTTGAAATGATCACTGCCTGTCTTAGCTGGAAAAGAAAAATATAAGAGTATACATGCAAGATTAAAACATATTCTGTCACTTTTTAAAAATCCAGGTCCCCTTGACACAAAACAGATTTGGAAACAAAAACTTGTAGGTCCAGATTCTTTGTACTGGTACTCCATTGCCTTCAGTGGAGTTCAACCAAATTATTTGCTGGTGAAACTCTATTCATTTTAAATCACTTCAGTATATTTCCATGAGCAAGGAATCTGCCCCTCAGTACATATTTGGTTTATGTAGTAGATAATATATAGGGTCAGTTTTTATTTTATCTTACCTGGTTGGACGATCCCCAATGCTGATCTTATTAAAGAGTGCAATCACAACTACATATATTGTTTTCTGTTCAATAATTTATTTTACTTCCATGCTTCTAATCTTAGTTTTATGGTTGTGTAGCATTTTTTTTAACTTTATGCATATGTTTAACCAAGAAAACAGGAACAGTCTCATCTTAGGTTTTTCTTCACAGGCTCTTGTATAGTTCAATTACAAATGTAGAAACTTGACACTGATTAAAAAATTGTAATAGCCAATGTTTGCTCTAGTGTCTTTTATTATTATTTTTCTGTTTTACTTTTAAACCATCCTTTTGAACAGCTGGAGGCACAACTGACAAGAATTCAATTATCTCATTTAACTAGAGGCCAGCGGTTGAATTGCTTGAAGTGTTATTTAGTAGCATTACAGTCACTAAACCTTAAAGATTTCAGGATGAAATACGAATGATCCTACATACACTCTATCTTAGATCTCTAGCTACAGCATTCTTCTTACAGCTTTCCTACTTATTCCCACAGTATTGGGTGAGGAAAAAGGAAAGAAAGATACAAATAAAGTAGAATAAGAGCATCTATCCCAAGTCAACTCTTCTCCACCAAGGAAAGTCAAAGAATAGAATATTCACATGCCTTAATCCTTGTGCATGTGTTGGTGTTGGCCCAGGAATCAACCCGAGTTTGGGGCAAAGGTGTCTGTATGATGTGGACTGTCAGGTGCCACTTTGCCTGCCAAGTATAAGTTAAAGCAATCTTAGCTTGCTTTGACTTACTTTGCTGGGAAGTTATCTGTGGTTCAGTATCAAGCTGGGAGGATATATGTAGCAGAGTCCGGCATGGGCAAGTCATGGATCTGTATATTATTTAATATTTTCATTAATTATTTGAATAACTGTGTGGAGAAGGTGCCTATAAAATTTATAGATAATAATAAAATGGGGAGGGGTTGCAAACACTTGGGAGGACAGGATTAGAATTAAAAATGATCTTGACAAATTCAAGAATTGCTCTGTATTAAAAAAATGATAAAATTTGACAAAGATATATCCAAAGAATTTCACCTAGGAATGAAAAATTAAATACACAACTACCAAATGAGAAATAACTGGCTAGCTGGTAGTATCACTGAAAAGATCTGTCGGTTATAGTGAAGCTGAAAATGAGTCAAGATATGATGCAGTTGCAAAAATGGCTAATATTTTGGAGTCAGTTAACAGGGCTATTGTATGTAAGACATGGGAAGTAATTTTCCCACTTTACCCAGCATGGGTGAGGGTTAGGGTTAGGGTGTCCCACATTTTAGGAAAGATGTGTACAAATCTGAGAGAGTCCAGAAGAGAGCAACAAATGTGATAAAAGTTATAGAAAACCTGACCTACAAGGAAAGCTTAAAAAATTGACTATGTTTAGTGAAAAGATGACTGAAATAGAACCTGGTAACAGTTATCAAGTATATAAAAGTCAGCTATAAAAAGGATGCTGATAAATTATTCTCCATATATAGTTAATGTAGAACAAGAAGGAAAGGGCTTAATGTGCAGCAAGAGAGTTTTTGGTTAGATATTAGGAAGAGCTCACTAACTATAAGGATAGTTAAGTGCTAATTATGCTCAGTCACCAGTCAAAGCTCTTGACCTAGTGCTGCAGAACTAATCAGTTTGCATGAATGAAAAATGAATAAAGTATATTGAATAGAGCTGTGTTCTTTTGTGATTTTTGTAGTCTTTGAAAAGATACTTTAAATTCCTACACTCAGATTGAGGGGAAGGGTTGGGAGTCAAGAGTGGAGCTAAAACACTGACATTCTATCAGACTAGCTCCCACTGTCTAATCAAAGGATTACTCTATTGAAGTAACACTGCACTGCTAAATACTGTACCATTTTTCACCCAGTTTGCATTGGGCCGATATGGAACCTGAGTTCAAAGTTTTTAAATAGCATTTAATGCTTGGTCTTTATTTGAACATCCCACTAGTAAAAAATAAAAAGTCAATTCCAGATAACACAAAGCATATTGTACCCTATGACATTCCAGTAAGATAGCCTAGAAAGCCAGCAGTGCTGATAAAAAGTTAAGCTGTCTCCTTACTTAAAAGAGATGAACTGCCTGTATAAATCTCCAGACTTGAAGGGACACAGGGAGATGAGTTCTCCAGAGTCTCTGATTAAATACAATAAATTAGTGGAACTATACTACGGAGCTTTAATCTTGCCAGCTAGGAAAAGTTTAGGACTTTTGTGAGACTATGAAATGTAAATGAATTGCAGCTCTGGCAACCTTGAATCTTAGTAAAAATATGTATGGTAGAGGAAAGCTCCAAGAAAAAACAGATTGAGTTATGCGATTCACATTCATATTAGAGGCAAGATAACCTGCAGGAATTTCCTGGTATTGATAAAGAAGAATAAAGGTCCCAGTCAGAGCAGGTAGGGATACCAGATGTGTGTATATGTCTCGTTAATGTCTGCAGTGCCTGTGTACGTGGAGAGAAGTGAGCAGCTTTGGTACCCCCAGAACCTTGGTTGGCTAGTCCTTCTCCTTTGGAGAAAAATTCCACTCCAGAGTGGGAACTCAGCCTTGTCTGAGGGAGGACAGGGGTTTGGTTGTAAGCAACCTGTCTGCCTCTGGGTCAGTCAGATAGTACAAGGGCAGTGTTGGAAGGAGGCTTATGGAATAGACTGGAACCAGAACTTAGGCTTTGGCTGAGGAAGCAGTCCAAATGCATAGTCAGTCTAGCAGAAAGGTCCAAATCCCACGGAAGGAACCGTGGCAAGAAGCATGGCAGTAACCACTCCAAACTCACACAACACTCAAGCATTGGTGACCCCAGCAACAGGAAAGAGGTACTCTGTTTTGGGCCTACGGGCTGAAGTCTGGAGGGAATTTTGGACTATTGATTGATTCAGTTAGGGTTATTAATTCCAATATTTAAGTGTTGGGGACTCCACACATTGGTCTGTTGCTAAGGCTTTGCATTTGGCTTTTGCATTTAATGGCTCCCTTTAAAGATTGTGATTTTCTTCCTGACAAGTGAGTGGTCAATAAAGTCATAGGGAAAAATTTTCAAAAGAGCCTGACTTAAAAGCTTAACCCTCAAGTGCCTTGGACTTAGTTTCAGACTTAGGCACTTTTGTCTCTTGGTAAATCTTTGTGCACATGATTTATTTCTGTGCAGTCTCCTGTCTTTTCAAAAGCTGCGGATGGAGAGAGATCTGGGCCTAATGGGAAGAAAGTGGGGTCTTTCTATCCCAAGATTTTTGCATTGGAAACTGGTAATGGCTCAGCACACCAGGGTGGCTGCCTTAGGTGTATATATAGCCACAATCTCACTATACTTCATATATACCACACTACAGGACTGATGCTCAAGAATGTCTTGACATGGGGAGATAGGAGATATAATGTGTTTGCTGGAAATATATGTGTATGTACCATTGCTCTTCACTGGAAGGAATCCATCCTAGTGTAATATTTTGACTGTTTTGCCTTCTAATATTTGAGTGTCTGAAGACAGAATACAGGCTTGTGTTTAGTACCACCTGCTCTGTTTCTACCACCACCAATTAATGGCCATTCTCCTTCAGTTCATGTTGTAAAGACCTGTGATATGACACTGGGAATCAGTTCATATGACTTCACTCTCACAGGGTGAGAGAAAAGTGCTCGAAGTTGCACCACTAGAAATCAATTAATAACACGAACACTCTATTTTTAATATAAATATGCAACTATTTGGAGAAATCTGGAGAAACATTCTGGTGCTATCTCCTCAAATACCAATATATCCATAAGAACAGCAGCAGCTGCAGTACTGTAGTACTATAGCCCTGTACTGCATTACTATAGCCCTGTTCATTTTCAGCAAAGGACACTTAGCTGTTCCTACTCCTAGTCTTTTGTGTTGGTCTGTTGGCTAATTTCATTTTTTTTCATTTTCATTTCATTTGGTTTTTAATTGGAACATGTCCTCAACTTTATGTGGCATACAGGCTGGGAATGCTTGTGAATGAGCAAAGGAGCAGACAGCAATGAGAAGCTGTCTCAATCTGAGAACCCCTTACAGGGAGGTTAAGTTTTCTATGGAATCACTGTAGGCACCCAACAGAGACAATTAGAAAACATGTGTGTGAAAATTCCCTTTAGTAGAGCACTGGAGATTAGCTAATTAGAGGTACAGTCCACAGCGATAATGAGGTGCCACCTTTACCTCCCTAGATGGGACAAGCAGAAGAACAGAAAGAGCCTGACTGCTAATGGAGGCATAAAATCTATAAAATGACTTACATTCTTTTGAGAAAAACTTAAAAAACAACTAATAGTCTTGCAGCACCTTAGAGACTAATGAAACATGTAGATGGTATTATGAACTTCCGTGGGACCAACCAAGTGGGCTGGTCCCACGGAAGCTCATGATACCATCTACATGTTTCATTAGTCTCTAAGGTGCTGCAAGACTATTCGTTGTTTTTTAAGTTTTTCCAGTTACAGACTAACTTGGCTACGCCTCTGATTCTTTTGAGAGTCACTCCTCTGCATACTGGTTCTTCTAGGGTAGGTGGTTCTTCTGGTTGTCGTGCCTGTACTGCTTCCTTTCTCATAGCTCACAATTCCATCGTCTGGCAGGATTGCATTCCCATTACAAGTTGAGCTAAAGAGGAAGGCAGAGCTTCTCACCCTATAATTCTGTAAAGTTTTCCAATGACCTACAGGATTTTTCCATGCATTTCCTGGCAACTTCCTCCAAACAGATGCTTGGTGAGCTTAAAAACTTGTCTTGTCCCACTGTTGATTTATATCATATTCATCTTGGATTTCACATGGCTCTCTACTGAATATGCATGCTGTAAATGAAAAGAGAACCAACTTTTCATTGCCAGTGATAAACATCTAGGCCAAAGCTTAGAAACGTAGGTGCCCAAAGTTAGCTTCAAAACTAAAAGTAGTCCCCTAAGAGAGGTGATTTTCAGAGTTGCTGACCTGTCACTAGCACCACTGCTCATGCTCAATGCATTTGAAATCAGGCACATTACTTACATTGTAAGCTCTTGATGACTGGAACTACTTTTTGTGTTGTCTCTCTGTGCCTAACACAACTGGGACTTGTAGGTGCAACCCCATAACAAATAATAATTAATAATTAGAACAATGACCATATTGTAGGTTCCTAAATACAGAGTCAGGAACCTAACTTTGAGCACCCGGATTTGAAAAGACTGGCCCTAGGTCCTAAATCTATAGCACCATAGAAAGTAAGAGATTTCAAAGTGAGTAGCAGCTACAGAATTGTGTCCCCCAAAAGTAACAAGAGAGATCAGGAGTAAAAATGGCTTTGGTTGATATTTCTTACCAATCTATGCCCGCCAGCACAACATTCCTATCCGGATAGACAGAGCAAAGACACTGCTTATAAATCTAGATTGGCTCTCAGCCAGGAAAAGTTATCACTGAGTTCAAAGATCTTGGCTTCTCAGGAAATAAAAAAAACTTGTTCTCATACATTTCTAGCTGCATAGTTTACATTAAATTAAAATATGTGTTTCATCCATTTAGTAGACTACATCATAAAAGCAGTATACTGCTGCACTAACTCTTTGCTATGCATTTCAATGACAGGTTTGTGACTAGACCAGAATTTTAACTGCACATCAAATGTTTTTTAATTCATTACAGATATTCTATTTATTCTTTTTTAAGTTGGGGTAAATAGTGTATAAGCTTTTAATAATTTCTATTAAAGGAGGTTAAAGCAAAGAAAATATTGAAATTATATGTTTTCAGATTGGTAAGCATCATCATTTTGCCAAAACATGATTCAAATAACTGTCTAAATATTTGGAACATCTTCAAATAAAAATCCGGCCAACCTACTTTTGACATTTAAATTAATTTGAACAGAAGAAGTGACGCACAGTTCAAAAGAAGGCATTAAACCATAAAGTACTATGTTGTTCTCTATTTGGAATTATAATTTAGCATTCAGACAGACTTTTGAATGTTGGTGCATTTTGCTAGCTACTTAGCTAGTCAGTCTGAGCCATCAAAACAAAGTTACAATACGAACTATGCAAAGCCATTTTCACTAATGGTGAAATCAGTGAAACAAAATAAGTACAAGAACAAAATATGCAAGTAGCAATTTTTTTCATTTAGTGTCTTTCCCAATAGAAATACAGTGTTTGCAAGTGGAAGTGCATCATTTGTTCATGGATAGACTCAAAGATTGAAAGTTGTTAGAGTCACACAGTTTGCTCTAGTGTAAAGTGCGATGTTATCCCTTTAAGAATCTTAAGTATAAAGGAGACTAAGGGCATGTCTACACAGAAAAGTTATTTCAGAATAATGGTTGTTATTCCGAAATAACTGTGTGTCTACACAGCAATTCCTTTATTTTGAAATAATTTTGAAATAACAGACGGTTTATTCTGACTTCTGTAAACCTCATTCTACGAAGAATAACGCCTATTCCGAAATAGCTATGGGGTTGTGTAGATGTTCTATTTCTGCTATTTTGAAGTAGCCCCTCACCAGGGCCATTCTAAGTTATTCCTTCCCAGAGCCTCCTGGGGTTCTAAATTGAAATAGCACATCCACATTAGGGAAGCCTGCCTGGGACTAATTTTGAGGCTTCCCTGCAGTGTAGATGTGCTATTTCGAAATAAGCTATTTTGCGATAACTATTCCGGAATAGCTTATTCTGAAATAACTGTGCTGTGTATACATAGCCTAACTTTCTGGTGTCGTTATTTCCCTGCATGTGGAACAAACATAGGTTGTAAAGATTCCATGGTCAAACACCAGACTATACAGTGTTTCTCAAACTTTTGGTGATTCCTTTCACACAGCAAGCCTTTGAGTGCAACCCCCTTTATAAAATAAAGCTGCTTTTTAAATATTTAACACTATTATTGATGCTGGAAGTGAAGCAGGGTTTTGGGGTGGAGGCTGACAGCTCGCAACCCCCTCACATAATAATCTTGCAATCCTTTGATGGATCATGATCCCTGCAGTTAAAGACCTCCTGCTTTACAATTACCAAAGGGAAGAGCACTCAAAATTTTCTGCTTTAAAACCAGAGTTACCAGGGAGCTGAAAGCTTCTGCAGACCCCTAGGCAAGGAGAGGTGGAGTCCTGACTCCATGCCCCAAAGGAGCAGGGCCTCAGGCAGAAGGAGTGGGGCCAGAGGCAGCCAGTCCTTAGCAGCACCCAGACAACAGTGCGCTCTCCTCCTCCCCTCCCCACCCGAGAGTCCCAAAGCGTGCAGTGCAGCACTCTGGTGGTGATTTAAAGGGCCCAGGTCTCCGTCTGCTGCAGTAGGTGTAGTGGTCACTGCTGGTGCAGAAGCAGTGGCGGTGGCAGGGAGCCCTGAGTTCTTTGGAACCGCCGGGCCCTGGGGCAATTGACTCCTGTGCTCTCCCTTCCCCATTGGCAGAACTGAGAGTTATCTTCCATAAAGCCAAAGGCAAATCTGCCAACCATACAGTTAATGTATGATATGAGATGGATGAAGCAGGAGGGAGATGACTAGAGCAGAAATAATAAAGATTTCATGACAAATCAGATTGTTATGACACAAAGAATATTTTAAATCCTTGTTGCAGCTATGAAGGAGGCAAAGGAATGTTCTTTTGTCTTGATTATGCACTGTGGAATTCTTCCAGGTGGTGGTAGCCCAGTTAATCTGGGCTGTTCAAATTCAATTATGGCTTCAAGATAATCTTTCTGGTAGGAATTTACAACTCACTCATTTACTCCTAGAATGGCTTATCTGCTTCTGTAGAGACAGAACAACACAAGGGGACAAATGCTGTGTCTTTTCTGACTGAGCCACAGCTGATATTATACAAATTCATGTGACCAGATCTAATGCATCCTAGGATGCTGAAGGAGTTGGCTGATATGACTCCAGAGACATGCCTGACTAACCTGACTGCCTTCTATGAAGAGGCAGCGGGTGCACGACGCATGCACGGCTCCGTCCCCGGGCGCACGGCGCATGCGCAGCCCCACCTCCCAGTGTGCTGCGCACCTTACAGCTGCAATCGGGAGCACGGCGCCTGATGGCAGCTCTAAGGGGCGCTGCGCGGCCCCAGCCCCGAGTGCGCAGCACCTGATGGCAGCTCTAAGGGGTGCTGTGCAGCCAAGCGCGTGGCGCCCCTTACAGCTGCCATCAGGCACCCCCCCATAGGTTGGCGCCCCAGGCAGCTGCCCGGCTAGCCCCCCCTTAATCCGGCCCTGGGTCCGTTCTGGGGCCAGATTTGTTCAACATCTTTATTAATGACCTGGATTAGGGGATGGATTGCACACTCAGCAAGGTCATAGATAACACTAAGCTAGGGGGAGAGGTAGATACACTGAAGGGGCAGGTATAGGGTCCAGAGTGACCTGAATAAATTGGAGGACTGCACCAAAAGAAATCTGATGAGATTCAACGGAAGAATCTTAAGTACTACTATAGGCTGGGGACCGACTGGCTAAACAGCAGTTCTGCAGAAAAAGATCTAGGGATTACAGTGGATGAGAAGCTGGATATGAGTCAACAGTGTGCCCTTGTAGCCAAGAAAGCTAACAGAATATTGGAGTGCATTAGCAGGAGCATTGCCAGCAGATCTAGGGAAGTGATTATTCCTCTTTATTTGGAATTGGTGAGGCCACATCTGGAGTATTATGTGGAATTCTGGGGTCCCCATTACAGAAAGGATGTGAACACTTTGGAGAAAGTCCAGTGAAGGTCAACAGAAATTATTAGGGGACTGGAGCACATGACTTATGAGGAGAGGTTGAGGGGGTTAGCCTTACTTAGTTTACAGAAGAGAAGAGTGAGGGGGGATTTGATGGCAGCCTTTAGCTATCTTAAGGAGGGGAGAGGCTGTTCTCAGACACAAAGAGGATGGAGAGAGGCTCTTTGCAGTGGTGACAGATGACAGAACAAGGAGCAATGATCTCAAGTTACAGTGGGGGAGGTCTAAATTGGGTATTAGGAAGAACTGTTTCACTAGGAGGGTGGTGAAGCACTGGAATGAGTTAGCCAAGGAGGTGGTGGAGTCTCCGTCGCTAAAGGTTTTTAAGTCCTGGCTTGACAAAGCCCTGACTGGTATGATTTAGTTGGCATTAATCCTGCTTTTCGCAGGGGTTTGGACTCAATGAACTCCAGAGAGCTCTTCCAACCCTATGGTTCTATGATTCTATAATTCTATTTTTGCATATCTTGGGGGCTGATCATATCTTAAAGATAGTTGGATCCAGGAAGCTACACTCAGCAGAGATTATGACATGGGAGAAGCAAAAGTGGCTTTCAACCACCTTTACACTTTCTTGGTCCAGGGAGGGTCCTTCGTTTAACCCGGGATTCTGCCAGCCAAGCTGACCTCTTTCCCTGGCCATGCACCCTATGTCAGGATCCAGAGCTACAGCTACACTGTAGCCTTCTTCCAAAAAAGCTTATGCAAATGAAGCGTGGCATGGAATACCACTGCACTTAATTTGCATAATTAATTAGCAGCCGCTTTTGTGCAAGAGGCTTTTGCTCAAAAAGGAGCTGGGTAAATGGCTCCTTCTTGTGCAAAAACCCCCTCTTGCGCAAAAGCCGTTCTTCCTCAATTTTCAGGAAGAATGGCTCTTGTGCAAGAGGGGGTTTTTGCGCAAAAAAGGAGCCATTTACACAGCTCCTTTTTGCACAAAAGCCTCTTAGAATAATAGAATCATAGAACCATAGAGCTGGAAGAGACCTTAGAAGGCCATCAAGTCCAGCCCTCTGCCCAAGGCACGACCAATCCCAATTAAATCAACCCAGCCAGGGTTTTGTCAAGCCAAGACGTAAAAACCTCTAGGGATGGAGACTCCACTACTTCCCTAGGTAACACATTCCAGTGCTTCACCACCCTCCTAGTGAAATAGTTTTTCCTAATATCCAACCTAGACCTCTCCCACCACAACTTGAGACCATTGTTCCTTGTTCTGCCATTCATCACTACTGTGAACAGGCTTTCTCTGTCCTCTTTGGAACCTCCCTTCAGGAAGTTGAAGGCTGCTATCAAATCCCCCCTCACTCTTCTCTTCTGAAGACTAAATAGACCCAACTCCCTCAGCCTCTCCTCGTAGGTCATATGCTCCAGCCCCCTAATCATTTTGGTTGTCCTCCGCTGGACCCTCTCCAATGCATCCACATCCTTCCTGTAATTGGGGGCCCAGAACTGGACACAACACTCCAGATGTGGCCCCACCAGAGCTGAGTAAAGAGGAATAATCACATCTCTGGATTGACTGACAATGCTTCTCTTAATGCAACCTAATATGCCATTAGCCTTCTTGGCTACATGGACATACTGTTGACTCATGTCCAGCTTCTCATCCACTGTAATCCCCAGGTCCTTTTCTACAAAACTGCTACTTAGCCAGTCGGTCCTCAGCCTGTAACAATGCTTGGGATTCTTCCGTCCCAAGTCGAGGACTCTACACTTCTCCTTCTTGAACCTCATGAGATTTCTTGTGGCCCAATCCTCCAATTTGTCTAAGTCACTCTATCCCTGCCCTCCAGTGTAGCTACCTCTCCCCCTAGCTTAGTGTCATCTGCAAACTTGCTGAGGGTGCAATCCATCCCCTCATCCAGTTTATTAATAAAGATGTTGAACAAAACCGGTCCCAGAATCGAACCTTGGGGCACTCTGCTAGAAACCGACCGCCATCTTGACATCAAGCCATTGATCACTACCCGCTGGGCCCGACCTTCCAGCCAGCTTTCTATCCATCTTACCGTCCATTTTTCCAATCCACATTCTCTTAACTTGCTGGCAAGAATATTGTGGTACCGTATCAAAAGCCTTGCTAAAGTCAAGGTATATCACATCCACTGACTTTCCCATATCCACAGAGCTAGTTACCTTATCATAGAAGCTAATCAGATTGGTCAGGCATGACTTGCCCTTCAAGAATCCATGCTGACTATTCTTGATCACCTTCCCCTCTTCCAAGTGCTTCAAAACGGATTCCTTGAGGATCCCCCCCATGATTTTTCCAGGGACTGAGGTAAGACTGACTGGCCTATAGTTCCCTGGATAGTCCTTCTTCCCTTTCTTAAAGATGGGCACTACATTTGCCTTTTTCCAGTCATCCAGTATCTCTCCTGATCTCCACAACTTTTCAAAGATAAAGGCCAAAGGCTTCTCAATGAGATTTGCCAACTCTCTCAGCACCCTTGGATGTATTTTTGCGCAAAAACTCTTGTGCAAAAGGCTTCTTGCGCAAGAAGCCTGTAGTGTAGACGCAGCCCTTCTGTTTAGCTATGCTTACACTCATACATTTCCTCTACCTCACCTCTTTTTTTGTATATACCAGAGGAGTGCCCAGAGTTCTAGCACAACATCTATTGTGATAAATCTGACAAGACAAAAATTGGAGAGGATTTTTTTCATTATATTTCTGGTTAGCAAATGCAAAAATTCTGACTTATGGGGGACTCGCATTTCAGAACAAGGCCATCTAACTCTGTAACTCTGAGCCACCCCATGCTGGAGAAGTGATATGAAGCTAACTATATATTAAAGAATACAAAATAAAACCTGCTGTCATCAAACCCCAAAAGCCTATTATTCACCTCCACCATTTGTAGGCATTTTGACTTTAGACTTCATGCCATGAAAAGCTCATATTTATTTAGCTTACTTTGAAGCTTGAGTGGGCTTCAATTTGGAAGATGTAAATTTTGGTTCCTTTTAAGCCGAAATAATTATTCTATTTTTAACACTTGTTGTAACCTTTCCACTCCTTTTGCATACCAAGTGTTGAAATATACATACTCAGTGATGTTTCCAGTGGAATGTAGTTACCGCATAGCAAATTCAAGAGAGCTGGGCCCATGATTACAATTGCTTCACTTACACATTCTCTCCATTTGTAAATGAGATGTGAAAAAAATTCCTCCAGGTTCCCAAAGAAACTCACTTGTTCGTAAGCAATGGAATGAATGTGTGCTTATGTCTGTGTTTTAAAGTAGTTTCCAGTATATTGGAAACGTATTTCTAGAGCTAGTATTATTTAGAGAATTTTAATCAAAGAATCATAGAGCTGGAAGAGACCTCAGGAGGTCATTAAGTCCAGCCCTCTGCCCAAGGCAGGACCAATCCCAACTAAATCAACCCAGCCAGGGCTTTGTCAAGCCGAGACTTAAAAACCTCTAAGGGTGGAGATTCCACCACCTCCCTAGGTAACCCATTTCAGTGCTTCACCACCCTCCTAGTGAAATAGTTTTTCCGAATATCCAACCTAGACCTCTCCCACTGTAACTTGAGACCATTGCTCCTTGTTCTGCCATCCATCACTACTGTGAACAGTTGAAGGCTGCTATCAAATCCCCCCCTCACTCTTCTCTTCTGAAGACTAAACAAACCAATTCTCTCAAGCCTCTCCTCATAGGTCATGCGCTTCAGAACCCTCATAATTTTTTTCACCCTCTACTGGACCCTCTTCAATGCATCCGCATCCTTTCTATAGTGGGAGGCCCAGAACTGGACACAATAATCCAGATGTGGCCTCACCAGAGCCAAATAAAGGGGAATAATCACATCTCTGGATCTGCAGGCAATGCTCCTTCTAATGAACGCTAACATGCCATTAGCCCTCTTGGCTACAAGGGCACACTGTTGACTCATATCCAGCTTCTCATCCACTGGAATCCCCAGGTCCTTTTCTGCAGAACTGCTACTTAGCCAGTCGGTCCCCAGCCTGTAACAATACTTGGGATTCTTCTGACTCAAGTGCAGGACTCTACACTTCTCCTTCTTGAACCTCATGAGATTTCTTGTGGCCCAATCCTCTAATCTGTCCAGGTAACTCTGCACTGTGTCCCTACCCTCCAGGGTATCTACCTCTCCCCCTAGCTTTATGTAATCTGCAAACTTGCTGAGGGTGCAATCCATCCCCTCATCCAGGTCATTAATAAAGATGTTGAACAAAACCGGTCCGAGAACAGATCCTTGAGGCACTCTGCTAGAAACTGACTGCCAACCTGACATTGAGTTGTTGATCACTACCTGTTGGGCCCGACAGTCTAGCAAGCTTTCTATCCATTTTACAGCCCATTTATCCAATCCATATTCCCTTAATTTACTGGCAAGAATATTGTGGGAGACTATATCAAAAGCTTTGCTAATGTCAAGGTATTTCACACCCACTGACTTCCCCATATCCACAGAGCCAGTTACCTCATCATAGAAGCTAATCAAATTGGTCAGGCATGACTTGCCCTTCATGAATCCATGCTGACTATTCCTGATCACCTTCCCCTCTTCCAAGTGCTTCAAAATGGATTCCTTGAGGATCCCCTCCGTGATTTTTCCAGGGATTGAGGTAAGACTGACTCGTCTGTAGTTCCCTGGATCATTCTTCTTCCCTTTTTTAAAGATGGGCACTACATTTTCCTTTTTCCAGTCATCCAGGATCTCTCCCGATCTCCACGAGTTTTCAAAGATAATGGCCAAAGGCTCTGCTATGACATTTGCCAACTCGCTTTGTACCCTCGGATGCATTAAATCTGGACCCATGGATTTGTGTATGTCTAGCTTTTCTAAATATTTCTTAACATTTTCTTTCTCCACCGAGGGCTGCCCACCTCCTTCCAATACTGTGTTGCCTAGTGCATTTGTCTGGGAGCTGACCTTGTCCATGAAGACAGAAGCAAAGAAAGCATTGAGTACTTCAGCTTTTCCCACATCTGTCAATAGGTAACCTCTCTCATCTCATGATCACTGCTTCCCAGGTTGTTACCCACCTCTACTTCCTCTACTAGTTCCTCCCTGTTTGTGAGTAGCAGGTCAAGCTGTGCATGGCCCCTGGTTGGTTCCTTCAGCACTTGTACCAAGAAGTTATCCCCAACATTCTCCAAAAACTTCCTGGATTGTCTGTGTACTGCTGTATTGGTCTCCCAACAGATGTCAGAGTGTTAAAGTCCCCCATGAGAATTAGGACCTGTGATCTGGAAGCTTCTCTCAGTTGTCTGAAGAAAGCCTCGTCTACCTCATCCACCTGATCCGGCAGTCTATAGCAGACACCAACCACAACATCACTGCTGTTGTTTGCACCTCTAAACTTAACCCATATACTCTCAACAGTCTTTTCTCCCTCTAAATACTGGAGCTCCGAGCAATCATACTACTGTCTTAGGGTATGTCTACACTAGCTCATTAGTTCGAGCTAGGTAGGGTAATGAGGGCAAGCGGAGTTGCAAATGAAGCCCGGGATTTAAATATCCCAGGCTTTATTTGCATGTTCCTGGGCGCCGCCATTTTTAAATCCCCCTTAGTCCGAACTCCGTGCCCGCGGCTACACGCAGCACGGACTAGGTAGTTCAAACTAAAGATCCTAATTCAAACTACCGGTACTCCTCATTCCACAAGGAGTAACGGTAGTTCGAATTAGGATCTTTAGTTCGAACTATCTAGTCCGTGCCGCGTGTAGCCGCGGGCACGGAGTTCGGACTAAGGGGGATTTAAAAATGGTGGCGCCCGGGAACATGCAAATGAAGCCCGAGATATTTAAATCCCGGGCTTCATTTGCAACTCCGGTTGCCCTCATTTGCCTACTTAGCTTGAACTAACGAGCTAGCGTAGACATACCCTTACATACAATGCAACTCCTCCTCCTTTTCTCCCCCGTCTGTTCTTCCTGAACAGTTTATACCCTTCCATGATAGTGCTCCAGTCATGCGAGTCATCCTACCAAGTCTCTGTTATTCCAATCAAATCATAGTTCTTTGACTGGGCCAGGGCTCCTAATTCTTCCTGTTTTTTTCCCAGGCTTCTCGCTTTGGTGTACAAATACCTTAGATAACTAGTTGATCGCCCACCTTCTCCATCTGAATTACCTCAGAGCTTTGGCACCGTCCCCCAACGAACCTAGTTTAAAGCCCTCCTCACTAGGTTTGCAAGCCTGCCCACAAAGATGTTCTTTCCTCTCTTGGTTAGGTGGATCCCATCTCTTCCTAACAATCCCCGTGCCCGGAACAGAGTCCCATGGTCGAAGAAATCAAAGCCCTCTCTCCGACATCACCTGCACAACCAGAGGTTTACTTCCTCAATTCGATGATCTCTACCCGGACCTTTTCCTTCAACAGGGAGCATGGATGAGAACACCACTTGCACTTCAAATTCCTTGATCCTTCTTCTCAGCGCTACATAATCTGCTGTGACCCACTCAAGATCATTCTTGGCCGTATCGTTAGTTCCTACATGGAGAAGCAGAAAGGGGTAGTGATCCGAAGATTTAATCACTTTTGGAAGACTCTCGGTCACATCCTGAATGTGAGCTCTTGGTAAACAGCACACTTCTTGAGATTGCAAGTCTGGATGGCAGATGGATGACATAGTCCCTGTTAGGAGGGAGTCCCCAACCACCACCACTCAACTTCTTTTTTGGGGGTGGTGGTCGTGGATCCCCCATCCATAGGACTACACATCCCATGCCTTCCGTTAGATGGTGTTCCCTTCTGATTTCTTCCCTGAGAGGTCCCTACCAAAGCATTGTCCACCACAGTGCCTGTGGAGCCTGAAAATGGTTACTTTCCTTTACAGGAATGGGGGATACCTGAGTTGGCCTTCTTCTTCTAGAGGTTACATGCTGCCAGTTCTCTTCCTTATCCTGCACTGCCCTCACTGGCTTTTCAGCTTGCTGTGCCTGCAGGATTAAACGCTGCTTTCTATTGAGGGAGGCTTCATCCTCTCTGATGGAACGTAGGGTCAATACTTGGGCCTCTAGTCCTCTAATTTTTTCTTCAAAAATGGTGACCAGCTTGCAGATGAAATCCCTCCTTTCTTCCTAGAGGAAGACAAACATGGCACATGCTGTGCAGGTAACAACAGCAGGCCTATCATTAGCCATATCTGCCTTCCTTCTGAGAGATTCCTCAGATGTTATTAAATGCCTCCTTGAAGGGGAGGAGTGTAGCAAAAGGATTTTAAAGAATGGTGAGTGTATCTCACCCCCTTCCCACTCCCCTTCCCAATTCCCTCTTCAAACTCCCTGTTAGCAGCCCCTGTTTGGAAGCTCTAGATATACAATAAATAAGGTGTGTAGAGGTAGCTAAAGTTCAATTCACATCACTCTTCTTAAACATGGCAAAGGTGCCTCCTTGAATTTAGGGTGATGCTCTCTGGGAAATGAACCTTTTCGGTTTTGGATGTCAGTATTGCTCTGCTCAACTTCTGCTTCTTAGTGGCCATGTCTATACTGAGAGATAAGGTCAAACTTATTAAGGTTAGTTTTTTAGCACCCAATTTTGTACAGTTAAGGGACATGTCCCTACTGAGAACAAGAATTCAAAGTAGCGTGTCCCCAGTACAGTGGCTACTGTTGACATTGAGAGCAATGCACTATGGAGAGTTATCCCACAGGGTCTGTGCCCCTTTGCATTCTAGGTTATGCTCACAGTGCATATTGGGACCAAAACTGTGCAGCAGGTGGCTCTGGGTACATGTAGTTAGCAGCTCATAATGCGCTTGTTTCCTCCCTCTCTACTGTCCGCCCCTCTCCCCCTGCTTCAGGCCAATGACAAACAATCCTTCTGCACCCTTTTTTCTCTTGTTGGTTGTCTGCACAGACACCATAACAGCATGAGCATGGAACCCATCATGGATCCCATTGTGCATCAAAGCATTATGATGATTACATTAACTTTGGTGCACCTAATGCTGTTGTGTGTCCCAAGTGTATCTAGGGTCCGCCAGAATGAGGAAGAACCTCAGGAGTGATGAACATACTCTTCTGTGAAGCACTTGAGCGAAGTGCAAATGCTGCTGGCATTCAGTCCTCTGGAAATAATGGAATGACAGTTCTGGTGCCATCAGACAAGCACAGACTCATGGAACCTCATTGGATAGGGTCCAGAGCGACCTAGGCAAATC
Organism: Pelochelys cantorii; assembly: GCA_032595735.1. Taxonomy (NCBI): domain Eukaryota; kingdom Metazoa; phylum Chordata; order Testudines; family Trionychidae; genus Pelochelys; species Pelochelys cantorii. The sequence goes on from CM064340.1 coordinate 31,454,854, forward strand.
GGAGGATTGGGTGAAAAGAAATCTGATGAGGTTCAACAAGGACAAGTGCAGAGTCCTGGAAGAATCCCAAGCATTATTACAGGCTGGAGACTGACTGGCTAAGTAGCAGTTCATCAGAAAAGGACCTGGGGATTACAGTGGATGAGAAGCTGAATATGAGTCAACAGTGTGCCCTTGTAGCCAAGAAAGCTAATGGCATATGATTCTATGATTGTTATGCAGGTGTGGGATGATCAGCAGTGGCTACATAACTTTTGTATGCATAAAGCCATTTTCATGGAAGTTTGCAAATTGTTTTCCCCCTCCCTTAAGTGCAAGAATACCAGAATGAGACCCACTCTGATAGTGGAGAATCATAGAATGATAGAGTTGGAGGAGCCCTCAGGAGGTCATTGAGTCCAACCCCCTGCCTAAAGCAGGACCAGCCCCAACTAAATCATCCCAGCCAGCTCTTTGTCAAGCCAGGACTTAAAAACCTCTAGGGATGGAGATTCCACCACCTCCATAGGTAACCCATTCCAGTGCTTCACCACCCTCCTAGTGAAATAGTTCTTTCTAATACCCAACTTAGACCTCTCCCACTGTAACTTGAGACCATTGTTCCTCATTCTATCATCTGTCACTACTGAGAACAGCTTCTTTCCATCCTCTATGGAACACCCCTTCAGGTATCAAATCCCCCCTCATTGTTCACTTTTATAGACTAAACAAGCCCAAATCCCTCACCCTCTCCTTGTAAGTCAAGTATTCCAGCCCCTTAATCGTTTTGGTTGCCCTCTGCTGAACTTTCTCCAGTGCGTCCACATCCTTTCTGTAATGGGGGGCCCAGAATGGGATGCCATATCCCAGATAGAAGTGAGTGGTAATTGCCCTGTGGAAGCTTGCAACCCCAGACAGCTATCAATCAATTGGAAATCAATTCAGACTGGGGAAATCTATAGTGGGGGCTGTTGTGATCCAACTATCAAGACAATCAATACCCTTGTGCCACGGAGGGTAGTGACTCTGGGAAATGAGGAGGACACGGTGGAGGGCTGTGCTTTGCTGGGATGGGTATCCTAACTGCAGTGGGGCAATAGACAAAAGCCACAACTCCATCTTGGCACCTGACTATCTTGTAAAGGAGTTCATAAACTGTGAGGGGTACTTGTCAATGGTGATGCACGTGCTGCTGGATCACAAGGGCCATTTCACCGACAGCAACATAGGATGATCGGGAAAGGTTCACAACATATGCATCTTTAGGCCTCTTCAGAAAGCTGCAAGCTATAACTTTTTCCCAGACTGGAAAATTACAATTGGAGACAGTGACATATCAATAGTGATCCTTGGAGACCCAGCCTATCCTTTGCTCCTGTGGCTCATGAAACTGTACACAGGCAGCCTGGACCGCAGTAAGGAGCAGTTCAATTACAGGCTGAGCAAGTGCAGAATGGTGGCTGAATGGACTTTTGAGCATTTAAAGGGAAGGTTCCACAGTCTCCTAACTAGGTTAGAGCTCAGTGAATACAACATTCCCTCTGTGGTGGCAGCCTGCTGTGAGCTTCATAATATTTGTGGTTTACTTCAGAGGCAGCAAGTAATAGCCTCCTCTGCTTCATCCACATTGCCGTGCAAGTTATCAGTCTGCTCTGAATCACACAGAGTGATAGGGTGCAGATGCTGACTGAAACCTGGGCTTTGTGCTGCAATGACACCAGGCCACTTACGGCGGACTTGGTATGGAAAGGTGTCCTGCTGTGAAGGATGGATTAAGGCAGGCCTCTCCAGAACCTTGTGAGAAATGATTCAAGAGTTTCTCTATGAGAGCTATATGGAGATATGCAGGGAGGCCCGACACATTAAAAAGCTGTTCCAGGTATTCCCCCCCTCCCCTTTGTGTAGGCACATTAGCCACCACAGATCACACCCGATTGCCCTAATGCATTTTTAGCAAGATAAAAAATTTGAACTCACTAGAAGTGCCCTCCCTAGAATCAGCGCCCGAGTGTGAGATGTCCTGAGAGGATAGGATTACCTCCAAGGTTATAAAAAGTTCGTGGCTCTCAATGACCTCATATGCCCCGCTTGCCTGCTAACCATTCTCCGCCTTCTTTTCCTCATCCACACTCTCCTTCTCGCTGCTGTCTGAGGTTGCCTGAAGAGTATCTTGGAAGGAATCAATGGACTGGCTTGGGAAGCTACTTGAGTCCCCCCCAGGATCACATGTAGTTGCTCCTAAAAGTGGCATGTTTGTGACGATGATCCAGACTATCCATTTGCCTCAGCTCCTTTTTCATGCAGCGCCTGCTGGGCATCCCTTTCTTCTTCATGCTCTTTGTGATCTTGGCATAGATATCTGCATTTCCTTTGCTGGTTCGTAGTTCTGCAAGAACAGATTCCTCCCCCTACACACACAGCAGTGAGGGCCAGAATCTCCTGTATGCTCCATGCTGGCGCTCATTTGCAACTCTGGGCATTCATGGTCAGGTGTGCTGCTCAGGTGTGCTGCCTGCTCTAAGATCTGCTCATCACACAGGCACTGAAATTCACATTTTCCCGGGACGTTTCCAGTGCACCTAGAAAGCAGCAGAGTTGAAAGTGGTGACTAGAGCAGTCACAGCAGGGCACTGTGGGACACCTCCCAAAGGTCAAGAACATTGACTTTCACAGCACTGCTTCTGCACTAATGAAATGTCAACTATGCAAGATCAAATTTATCAGTTATTCCTCATGAAAGCAGGAGTGCAGAAATCAACTTTAATGGCCCTTAAAGTCAATGGAATTGGCTCGGTGGTGTGGATTCATTGTTTAGAAAATTGATCTAATGCAGCTGAGTTAGACCTAAACTCCTAATGTAGACCAGGCCTAAGTGTACATGCAGTGTGACTCAAGTGGAATGTGACCAGGATTTATCACTGAATTTGGTCCACTGGTTGGATCCTTGGCTTCCCTGGTCCAGGTTGATATGGATGGGGAGTAAACCATGTCCCCTATATCCTACTGAAAGAACATTTTTCTAGTGAAAATAGTGTTCCTGAAAGAAGGCAAAAGAGAAACAGGTAGTTGCAGTTTTTATATGAGAAGTTTCAGAGAGGTAGCTGTGTTAGCCTGTTTCAGTAAAAACCAGGCACATTAAAGACTAACAAATTTATTAGGGCATTAGCTTTAATGAGTTGCAGCTGATTTCATCAGATGCATGAAGTGAAAGAATCAGAAGGCAGAGATGTATACATAAAATGGGAGTTTTACACAGTGTTAATGAGTCTAATTCAATCAGGGTGTATTTGGCCCCCTTTCAACAGTGATAAGAAGGCTGAGAATACCTAAAGGGGAAAAGTACTGTAATGAGAGTCATTCCCAGTCGCTATGCAGGCCCATTCTGATGGTATCAAATTCACATATGTATTCTAGCTCAGAGCAGTTTCACATTACAATCTATTTCTGAAGGAGTTTTGTTTTTGTTTTTTTGTTTTTTGCGGGGTTTTGGGTTTTTTTTGTTTGTTTGGGTTTTTTTTCATAAGAGTGTCAACTTTCAAGTCTGTATATGTACAGGAAGTTAAAGTGCTCTTTTACTAGTTTTTGTATGTTACTGTTCTTGATGTCTGATTTGTGTCCATTTGTGTTCAGTGCTGTGTGAAAAAGGAGCTGAAGCAGTTGTACCAGAAGACAAAGCAGGCAAATGAACTGTCTGGATCATCACCACAAAGATGCCACTTCTATGAGCAGCTGTATGCAATCCTGTGGGGGACCCGATCACCTTCCCAAGCTAGTCCATGGATTCCTCCCAAGACACACCAGACAGTCTGTTTTGTCCAATGTACATGACAGATGGGCAGTGCTAGCACACGATGGCATATATCACATTAGCAGATGTGCAGGTGAATGACGGTATGGCTCATGTGGTTAGGCTCGATGATAATGTCACTAGGATAGATATGTGGACAGAACTGGCAAATGGGTTTATTGCAGGGATTGGTTCCTGGGTTAATATTTCTGGTGTGTAGTGTGCAATTGGTGGTGAGTATTGATTTCAGGCTGGCAGGCTGTCTCTTAGGGTATGTCTACACTACAGCACTAATTCGAACTAACTTAATTCGAATTAGCTAATTTAAATTAATCCTAATTCGAATTAGTGCATCTAGACCTAAAAACTAATTCGAATTAGCGTTTTGCTAATTCGAAATAGCATGTCCACATTGAGTGGACCCTGAACCGAAGTTAAGGCTGGTCGGAACCAGTGCCGGCAGGGCATCAGGTTAGGATTTAGAGTGTGGAGCTGCTGCCTCAGGCTAGCCGAGGGCTGTACTTAAAGGGACCCGACCCCCACCCCAGACAGACAGTTCTCAGGGTTCCCCGCTTGCTTGTCTATCTCGATGAGGGACAGCAAAGCAGTCCTGTCTTGGAGTGCCCTGAGTGCCCACACTCGGCACATCACAGCACTCAGCCATCAGCCCGGCTACACTTGCCGCAGGCTGCCATCTGGGGGGGGGTGTCAATCAGGGGGCTGTCAGGATCCAGGAGGCCCTGCAGGAGAGCTTCCACCCCGAGGAGCCCACAGAGCCACCCCAGTCCTCCCCATCGGGGGCTCGTGCCCCATTCCTCCCTCACCTCCTTCCACTTACCCCTCCCCAGCCCCCCTTCCTGATGTAAAAAATAAAGGACATGTGTGTTCAAAAATAGAAACTCTCTTTATTTAACAAAACTGGGGGTGGGGTGATTAACCTCTGGGGAGACTGGGAAAAGGAGGTGGGAGAGGGGAAGAGAGAGGGTGGGAGAGGTGAGGGAGAAACCTGGGAGGAGGGAGCTGGAAGGGGGGAAGCCAGGGGAAGAAGGAGGTGGGGAAGTCTAAAACTATGGTATGCAATATCTTTAGTACTGTGTACAGATGTGGTCTCCTCACCTCAAAAAAGATATTTTGGCCTTGGAAAGGGTTCAGAAAAGGGCAACTACAATGATGAGGGGTTTGGAACTGGTCCCATATGAAGAGAAGCTAAAGAGACTGGGACTTTTCAGCTTAGAAAAGAGGAGACTGAGGGGGGATATGATAGAGGCCTATAAAAGCATGAGTGGTGTGGAGAGGGTGAATAAAGAAAAGTTCTTCATTAGTTCCCATAAAAGAAGAACTGGAGGATACCAGATGAAATGAATGGACAGCAGGTTTAAAACTAATAAGCGAAAGTTCTTCTTCACACAGCACATAGTCAACCTGTGGAACTCCTTGCCACAGGAGGTGGTGAAGGCTAGAACTATAACAGAGTTTAAAGAGAAGTTAGATAAATTCATGGAGGTTGGGTCCATGGAGTGCTATTAGCCAGAGGGTAGGAATGTTGTCCCTGGCCTCTGTTTGTGGAAGGCTGGAGATGGATGGCACGAGACAAATGGCTTGGTCATTGTCTTCGGTCCGTCCCCTCTGGGGTACCTGGTGTTGGCCGCTGTCGGCAGACAGGCTACTGGGCTAGATGGACCTTTGGTCTGACCCAGTATGGCCGTTCTTATGTTCTTATGCTCTAAGCTCAGGGCTCAGGGTCGGGGGTCTCACTGGACCAACTTGATTTTCATGCAAACCTGCTCCTGGGTTCGCATGTGGCCTTTGGTGGCCAGGCTGGCAGCTATCCTGCCCTAGACGGCCGCATTCCTGTGCCTAGTGCGGAGTTCGTGGACGTTGGAGGCCTTCCCCCAAACCTCGATGAGGTCCACGATCTCCGCACTAGACCAGGTGGGCGCCCGCCTCTTGAGACCCCAGGCAGGCTCCTGGGAGCCGCCAGCCTGGTCCTGGGAAGAGGCAGAGGGCTGGGTGGCAGCGGGTGGCTGGCTCATTCCGTGCCAGGTGCAGGGTGCTGGCATGCTTGCAACTGGCACAAGCACTGTAGCTAGACCGTGCCCCTTTAAGGGCTCCGGGGCCAGGAGGGGGGCAGAAAAGTTTCCCTGGTTTGGCCCAGAGTGGCCACCAGGGCAAGCTGGGAAGGGCTAGCCTCCAACTAGTTCGAATTAAGTGGCTACACAGCCCTTAATTCGAACTACTTAATTCGAACTAGGCATTAGTCCTCGTAGAATGAGGTTTACCTAGTTTGAATTAAGCGCTCCGCTAGTTCAAATTAAGTTCGAACTAGCGGTTTGTATGTATAGACGCTATGAAAGTTAATTCGAACTAACGGCTGTTAGTTCGAATTAACTTTGTAGTGTAGACATAACCTAAGTGAGGCCTAGCCTCCTTCCCCAGGTCTCTGAGACCAAGGGATCACCATCTAGGATAGGTTGTAGCTCCTTAATCATGTGTTGGAGAGGTTTAGCTGGAAGCTGTAGGTAATGGCCAGTGGCATTCTGTTGCTTTCATTGCTGGGTCTGTCCTGTAGTAGGTGATTTCTGAGTACCCACCTGGCTCTGTTAATCTGTTTCTTCACTTCCCCAGGTAGGTATTGTAGTTTTAAGAATGTTTGGTAGAGATCCTGTTGGTGTTTGGTATTTTTGTTTGGTTGTTTAAGTTGATCAAGAAAAAATGGGCTAGATTCATTCCTCATGTATTGAATCCAATGGCTTAAACAGAATGGGGAACTTTCACTGTACCAGCCAGGGGCAGGGGAGTGGCCCAGGCCATGAAGAAGGAGACCCCTGCATATTCCTTCAGTAGAAGAGAGGGAGGGACCTGTGCTCCATCTCCATTCCCCATTCCTTGAGTCTTTCACTGTATGATCCTGGCCCGATTCTGCTTAGTTTATGAAATATGAATATGACAGAAATGGATGATTCACAGGTGGCATGGCTACGGACACAGATTGAAATATGGGAATGGAGATTGGAGAAAGCATAGGGAGAGCTCCGCTTCCTCCTGGACTGGGACAGTGAGAGTTCCCTTTCCTGTCAGTCTACTTTATGGTGTTGGGCACTGATCCCTTCTGCCTATCGTGGCATCCCTAAGAGCTATTGGGTTTACCCTTTTTCCAAATGAGTTTGATGTTTGTTCATCTGGGCTCATTAGCTTTCCTTTCAGCCTAGCTAAATGCTGTGTGCTGTGATTTTTGTAGTGTACTCTGATGCTTTGCAATCTGATCAAAGCATGTATAACAACAATATGAGTCACGGGCATGTTAAGAATAAAGTATGTGATCAAAGATTGTCTCCTTTTTTTAGGTCATGTGTGTGTGGATTTACACTCCAAAACTTAGTGCTTTAGGGTATGTCTACACTAGCTCGTTAGTTCGAGCTAGGTAGGCAAATGAGGGCAACCGGAGTTGCAAATGAAGCCCGGGATTTAAATATCTCGGGCTTCATTTGCATGTTCCCGGGCACCGCCATATTTAAATCCCCTTAGTCCGAACTCCGTGCCTGCGGCTACACGCGGCACGGACTAGGTAGTTCGAACTAAAGATCCTAATTCGAACTACCGGTACTCCTCATTCCACAAGGAGTAACGGTAGTTCGAATTAGGATCTTTAGTTCAAACTACCTAGTCCGTGCCGTGTGTAGCCGCGGGCACGGAGTTCGGACTAAGGGGGATTTAAAAATGGTGGCGCCCGGGAACATGCAAATGAAGCCCGGGATATTTAAATCCCGGGCTTCATTTGCAACTCCGGTTGCCCTCATTTGCCTACTTAGCTCGAACTAACGAGCTAGTGTGGACATACCCTTAGAGAACTCTGTACTCTTAATATGGTTGGCTACATTTTCCTTATACCTCTCACTCATGTAACTTCATTGGAATCAGTTTAATTTCCTAGTATATCTGAAAGGAGAACTTAGCCTATTATCACACTATGTCTTATTTGAAAAACTAATTCAAATTTGTTTGAAGCATTGTGTTAGTAAGGAAATGTGTATGGGAAAGTGTCTAGTAGATCATTGTTAGGCCTGGTTTTATTTAACACCATAATAAACTGGAAGAGCAGGTAAACAGCATATTGAATAAATATACAGATGATATTAAATGTTGGTAGAGCTGTGAATATGTGTGAGGTCAGATAATAACACAAAGAAAAGTAAAGAGGTTAGAAATATGACAGGAAATAAAAAAGGAGTCTGAAAGCATGCAGGCAAATATATATGAGAAGCAGACATTTAATGGGAAGGAAGACAGCAATACTTTAAAGGAACTGGGAGGAGAGTTGATAGCAAATTAAGTATGAATTTAAAATGCAGAATGGAGGAAAAAAACTAATGGGTTTCTGGGAATTATACATAGAGTCATCAGGTCATAAATCAGGAAAATTAATGTATTTTCTATAGCAATGAAAAGACCACCTCCACAGTGTTTCCTTAGCATTGCCAACTCTTGCAATTTTTACTGCTAGTCTGACAATAGTCGGGGTTATTTCCTTAAAGGCACAGCTCCTGGAATCAAATGATCACATAGGAATCTCAATTTTCATTAAAAATGAAGCTTCTAGCTCCTATAATTGCATAGAAAAGATTGAAAATCTGAATCCTAAAGACTCAAAATCGAGAGGCTAATGAAAAGACCCCCAAAGTTGTTATTTTTATAATACTTCATATGTTTTAAGTTATTCTTATGATTTTTTGGATCCTGACTTGTGAATTTTGAACATGTATGGTTGGCAATACTTCAGTTCTGGTCATCTGAACAACTGAAAGCAGTTGCCAAATTACAGGCAGGTTAGAGAAGATCAAGAAAAATAACTAGGAAAATAGAAATGTGAATTTAAGAAAAAAGAATTAAACAAGAGCAGTTAACCCAAATGATGATTGAGGGGGAATATAGGAACTATTTACCAGAATTTAAAAGGAATAGACTTCAGAAAGGATGAATTGACTAAGAGTAATGGGATGACATTAAGCAATAATTAATTTAGATGTAATAACAAGAAAAAGTCTTTATCAATGGGGAATGGTGAGTGGCATGAACTCCCCAATGATTCATTTAAAACTCAGCTGTGGAGAGCATTCTATGGGAAGTAATCTGGCATAGCCATGGAGATAGATGAGAAGATGTTCCTTCCATTCCTAATTTTCAACTATGATGCTCTGAAGTTTTTGAGGTTCACAAATCACAAAGTATCTTTTGTTTTTATTGCCACACTTACATTTCCCCTCCCCCAAACAATAGAACAAATCTTAAAATTAAATATTATTGCTGAGGGCTATAATGATAGATCAGAGGCCAGTAATCCAGTGCCAACATGAGGTTATATGTGAGACCAATTCATTGAAATATTGATTAAGGAATATCCTTTAAAAACAGATGTATTAGGAAGATAGAAAAGAGGAAGCAAAGCAGTCATAGTAAGCTTACAAATTCAAGTGGGTTTGCAAAACTCTTTAAAAATGACATAATTATTTGGGAGAAAAGTGGCAATTCAAAAAGAGTCTGGTAAAGAGCCCAGATAATTGAAAACTGGCATCTTGAGTCAACAGTGCAGCCCTAGTGAGTGTTATTATCAATATGTAGTCTCAACAAAAGAAGGAAATAGAACTCTTGCCTTCTTTTATAATAAGAGAAGGTGGAGCTGAGGTTGAAGATGAATTCTTATCCTTTATGCTTTTGTACAATTGTGGCTTTCATTGGTCTTGGTGTTTGGCAATATTTTTATGTGTGTGTGAGTGTCTGCAGAAGAATGAAGGAAAGTGTTTAACAGCTGGAGGCTTGCCTTAAAAACATGAAGTCACCTGCTATGATGGGGCTAATTCAGCTGCCAGGAAAGTACTATTGAGTATTCCTTAAGAGACACACAGAATTGAAGATTGGAAAGAATAATGATGCTCCAGATTTTGTAAGAATAAGGAGGAGTCTGTGTACTTCCCTAATCATACGTTAATGACAATCACCAGCTGAAACATCACAGGAACACAAAGTATTGTGTCAGTAGAGAGGTGGGTCAGGAAGATGAGGGTTTCCCTTAAGAACTGGACCTGAAAGCTTGTATATTCAGTTTTCCCATGGATGTAGAGCTGTGTTATTTATTATACAAATATTAGTTCCCAACAGAAATGAAACTGGATAATAATCTCTGGGCAACAAGTATTTGTATATGTGACACATTTAGGTCTATTTTTAGTTACGTGGTTTTATGTTTACTTATTACTTTTCTGTCTAACCAAGTTTGGACAAGCAGTTGCCTATATCAGTGGTTCTCAAACTTTTTGGCCTGTGGATGATCTGGCTCAATGCAAACCTTTCTGTGGACCACCAGTGGCTAATGGAAACTTGCTGTTAACTACATAATTACTCCCGAGCCATTTTGCTAGTGTTGCAGGAAGGGAGAACAGTTTAATTTAAACAGAAAGAAAAGAAATATCAAATTAGTAAACAGACCATGTTAGTTTATTAAACTTCATTTTAAATAAAGTAAAATATTAATTTATGTCCAACACAAAAAGTTTATATGTTTTCTTTATTTATGGCAAGGGTGAGGAACCTTTTTTGGGCTGGGGCCATTGACCCACAAAAATCAGTTAGGGACCACACAAGTAAGAAGCAAAAAAACTGAGACCGCTGAACCAGGTAGGCCCAGGGGGAGCAGGAAAGTGGCCCAGGGACAGCTGATCCCGGGGTGGCTGAAGAAATGGAAGTCAGCTGGGCAGTGCACTGTGGCTTGGACCCCCGCTGACTCCCTGACCTGGATGGCGTGTTACAGCTTGGAGTCCTGCCAATCCAGTGGCTGCGGCATCACCACTATTAGGGCCCTGGGCCAGGAAGCGGTGGAGTGGGTGGGCCCACGTCTCTCCTGCTCCCTACCCTTGGGTGGCAGTCTCCTCTCCTTGTCTGTTGCTCCACAGCTGCCAGCATCTCGCCGGACCCCCGCCTGAGCAAGGGGACCCCACTGGGCCAGGACTTTTGTATGGCATGTGTGCCTTGCTGCCATGCCCTGAGCAAGGGCTTGGCTTTTGGACTATACTGTTTAACTGTTTATTTACTGCCTCACCCTGACCCAGGGCCTAGGCTCACGAACTGCTGTGCAGCCCACCAGACTGTTTAACTGTTTATTTACTGCCTTGTCCTGAAGTAAGGGTGGGCTGCTAGAGTTGATCTCAGGCCAGCAGTCCAGCCACTGAGGTCGCAAACTCTGGGGGTTTGTAGTGCATCAGCATGGCCTCCCACTGACTCAAACTACTACACCCCCCCCCAAATTGAGATCAGAACCCATATGTCAAATGTCTCAAAAATTGGAGGGTTTCAGCTTAGAGTTTTGGTGTAGCCAAATAGGAGCCATTTACAACATTCAGATTTGCATTATCTTGAGCCTATGCACAATATCCTGAATTTACCAAGGGAGAGCAAATGCAATTCAAGAACATGGCCTACAGCCCACACAAGTTAATGGGAGGCTTTCAGTTCCAGTTGGATTGGGCTCATAAAGGTTTTAAGGGAGGGCGATAGAATTAAATTAAATTCTAGGGGGAGTTGCACAGTTGAAGGGAGTAGATATAAAAGTGTTGTATCTGTAAAATCAGATTAAGATTGATCTGCATATTATTAAAGCATCATGTCAATGCAAGTATCAGTGAGGGAGTAGAAAATGCTATTAAACTACAATGACTTTTCTGTTGCTTTTCCTGCTCTGCCTATCATAGGTATTTAGACCAGGCTAAGGGCTAGATGCTATTTAATAAACATTGGGGCAATACTATTTCATGGCCAAATGGAGACACATCCCAGTCATCAGCTGACTGACGATGCATTTGTGTCATAGGGTGTAAAACTCTTTGGGTACGTCTACACTTGCTCCCTAGTTCGAGCTAGGGATGCAAATGTAGGTGACCGAAATTGCTAATGAAGCGGGGATTTAAATATCTCGTGCTTCATTAGCATGATCTCACCGGCACGTTACTCTGCTCAACAGCTGATTCGAACCAGGAAGTGCATGCTGGGACATGTTTGTTCGAACCAAACCCCTTGGTTCGAACTATCGCGTCCCGGCGCGCACTTCCTGGTTCAAATCAGCTGTTGAGCAGAGTAACGCGCCGGCGAGATCATGCTAATGAAGCACGGGATATTTAAATCCCCACTTCATTAGCAATTTCGGTCGCCTACATTTGCATCCCTAGCTCGAACTAGGGAGCAAGTGTAGATGTACCCTTTGGGATAATCTGATTTTATTTACTGCTAAGTCTTTGTCCCATTGTTTTTACCTTCAGATGAAGAGACCACTACTTGGTTAGTGAAAAACAGCATCGTCTGGCTCAGCCAGTAAAGAATATGTCTAATATTATAGATGTCAGAAGGTATTGAGTTACACACATATATTAAAATCTACTGGCCTGGTTTGGCCAGAACTGAATATTCCGTACCAATTCTTCTCAGTGCTCAGCATGGATCTCTGTGGCTGTGTGGCATTCAAAGATGATGCTGATGCATACAATAAATAAATTGCTGGCTGTTGTGTCAGAAATTGCAGTAATTCCTGATGAAAATTTGCTAGGTCTATTTTATCTCAAAGCAATACAACGAAGAGAATCTCCAGTCTGAAACTTTAACATGAATAATCCATTCCCATTGATACTAAAATGAATTTTCTCCTTCTACATCCTTTAAAATCCAAATAACAGCATGCAAATTGAAATATGCACCTGGGTCAGAATGCTGTCAGATACAACTCTCACTCTTGAGGACTATTTGTAAGCATAGAGAAACATCTAGAAAGTCGTAATAAATTGCTGTAGTACGCTGTTCTGGCAGCCGTTAATAAATCAATATGAAGAGGAGTTCTGAAGGGCAAAATGTTGCTGTCAGTGGGTGTCTGATTTAATTTTGCTCAAAATTAATATTTGGGATATGATAAGCGAGCTGGCAGGAGCAGATTTCACGATTAATACTGTAAAGTCAAAAAGGCTTTGATGGCATCTCTATAGTAGCTTCAGTGATCTTAAAGTCCCTGACGCTCGAGTTCCCAATCATATAGTAATACTACTTTTGTTTGTTTATTACAATAATAAATGAAATCTTAAAATAAATGTTAAAAATGTGAGTTCAAATACTGCTCTTGTAACACTTGTACAAGTATGTTTTTGATCTTAATGGAGTTAATTTAGATTTACCTGGGTGTAACTGAAACCAGAATTTGAGTCTTGGTTTATGAACATAGCAGCTCTATGTAGAGCAAGTAGGCCCAGATCTGCTATAGAAATTAGGAGCCTAAGTACCTTTGTGGATCTGGACCCTAGTGACTTACTTGTTGGATGCCTAATCTACACTCATCCCAGGATAAATCAGGTGTCTATGGAGTGAAGTGAGAGCAAAATCAGACCCTATATTTAGTCATTAAATAATGTTTAAAAATGATTTGTGCAAGATGTCTAGTTAAAGTAGAACTTGGAATGCACAAGAATCATGTTGTTTTTACTTAGCCCTTGTACTTAATAGGGGAGACATTTCTTCCGTGGATCTTGGAGGACTTTGAAAACTAGTTTGTGGACAACACCATCATCCTATCTGTCACTTAGGTCCATAGTCTATGTGTCATCTTACAAGTGAACCTCTCTCATCCAGCTATGTTTAAATCTTGCTGATTCTTTTTGCACAACATCAGTAAGGTAGAGCTTTTCTTATCCATTCATACAGCTAAAACTCTCATCCAGGTTTTAAGTATCTTGCATCTTAGTTATTACATCATTCTCTCTGGCCCTGAGAAATGCAATCCAGCTTCACTCATATCCATTCAAAATGCCCCTTCGAAGAGCATTTTCCTAGCCCATCACACTGACCATATCTTGTCTTTTTGTATCTCTCTGCTGCCTCCCACTTCTCTATCACTTCAAACATAAACTGCTTGTTTTCACTTTCAAGTCCTGTTATCATGGCCAATCCCGTACAGCTCTCATCTCTCACTTGCTATTGCTGCTTATCTTCAATCATAGTGCCAGCCTCCACTGCCCACTTCCTACATTTTCCAGCAAACACCTTTGTTTTTTCACCCATGCTGTCCCACACACTTGGAACGAGCTTTCTGTCAACCCCGAAAAAGCCATTTTATTTAACCATCTTCAGTCCCTCTTCAAAACTCTTCTTTGCTATGATGCCTACACAACAAACTTGACCATAGTTGGGCAGCTGGTGTGGTGAGACCATCATACTGACCAATTGTGTATCATTGTTTACTTGTACTACCCTATCAGTTTGTGTTTCTATCTGCTGTCTCTAGTCTTAGATTGTAAACTCCTAAGGGTAGAGACCATCTCTAAGGATATGTCGACGCCACAGGACAAAGTCGAATTCAGATACACAACTTCAGCTATGTTAATTGCATAGCTGAGGTCGAAGTAGCTTAACTTGGCTTTTGGCACTGCCTACACTGCCAGAAATCGAAGGAAGAAAACTGTTCCTTCAACTTCCCTTGCTTTTTGTGAAAGCAGGGTTATTGGCATCGACCAGAGTGCCCCCCTCAGTTCAAATTAGCTGTCTTAACTAAACCGCTAATTCTAACCCTGGAAGATCAACAGTGGCAACTTGGATCTTCCTCTGTAGTATAGACATACCCTATGCTATTTATGCAGCACCTAACACAACAGAGTTCTGCTCCATGAGTAGGACTTCTAGGTCTCACAGTATTACAAATGATAAATAATAGTAGTAAAGACTTACTACTATTATTAATAGTGCCTTGTTAAAATCATACCTTGGCACTCAGTCACACTCCTTTGACATATCTGAGTGTTCTGAATGCAGATATGGCGGATATGGTTAATTATTGTTATCAGTGGCACCTGACACCAAATGGAAATCAGACTTTGTCAAGTGTCTTCCACTTATATGATGCAAAAGCGGGTAGGGACATGCACATAGTTCTCAATGGTCAACAAATAAAACATGATTTACACCTGATCTTTAGGCATCTTGTCGGATAGAACTCTCACTTATGACCATTTTAAAAGACAATGACTAAAGTCAAAATTCACAACAACCTGCTTGGAAAACTAGCTATAAGTCTACTTATCAGCCATCATTATCAGTTCTTGGCAATATTGCTCCGGCAAATGTTCATAGAGAGGAAAGTGTAGCAAAGCGTGTGACCAAATTGTGTGATATGCTACATCCAAAATTAAAGACTTATTCTTCATTTACCTTCATGTTACCTATTGTGGATAAATTTACCAGGTGAAGAATTTATGGTGGAGGACATGTGATGAGCTTCATGGTCTGCAGAGAAAGTGACAAGTAATTAGCTTGTAACAGACCTCACTCAACATCAGCCTCCGTTTGATTTACTGCAAAGGCAATGAAGCCTTTTGAACCAGTTTTGTACCGGATATGGAATTTGTGCTACAGTGGAACTTTGGTGGTATTTTAGAGATAATCAACTATGTCAGTGTGGGCATACGCATACCACAAAATACATTGTTGAGGATTGCAAAATGACTGAACTTCCTGGAGGTCTTCATGCCTTGAACATCAAGAGGAGCAGAACAAGCTGAGTCCATTCGTCCTTCCCAATGCCTGTGCAAGCCCTGTACCCCTCTCACTGCAATTCCTTCTGTCCCTCTTTATCCTTTGATTAACTGGTTCATTTTCTGGCCCAGCCTGATTATCCAAGTACCTCAATCAGCTTTCTCCCAGGGAACTAATTAGTGTCCAAGAGATCAGAGTGCAGGTTCTCCTGTTCGCTGCCTACACTCTGTTACAAGCAGTGATGTAAATGGTTGCTTAGGCTGATCTGAATACAGGAGTAAAGCAGTTACATTTATTTGGCACACCTATAGAATTCTGAGCTGTTCAGCTAGACAACATTAAAGAAATGTGGAAAAAAATAAATCAATGGATCGTGGAGATGTGTGATATGTGTACACATGAATATTGAAAAAAGGGAGAGAGAGTGAATTTATATACACACATTTCTGCAATCCACATGAAAATGCATGCAGATGTGTAAAACATAAAAAAACCTGATTAACTTCAGCAATATAAATTAACATCTTTATGTTTATTCATTTTTAAATTTAGAATATTCATAAGAAGCCCTGGAAACTAGCCATCTTGATAGCTGTAATTCCAAGAGGTTAGGCTGCTTCTGATTAATGACCTAGGAATGTTCGATGTATAGATTGCACTACATATACTTGATCTGCATTCTGCAAGTTTTAGGTAAATGGTGGATGAGCAAAATGATTTTGCAAACACTTTGCTATTAAAATGTTATACTACTTTTGTCATGAAATGAACCACTCTGATGGATGTGATATATTTTCACTCCCCTAACTCATGTCCATTAAAATTAATATTATTAATTTTAGCGGGACTAGTATGGACTGGGGGATGACATCTGCAGAAGCAACCTCATGCAAGGAAGAGTGGGGTAAAGGCAATGTCCTACCTCTGCCATGACCCCTGACAGAGAGGACTATGAACTGGACTTTTTCAAAAGGGGATGGGGTGGGGTGGAAGGGATTGTTATTCCACTTCCTTTATGTTCCCAGAGCTTTAGGCAAGAACTTCTGATGGTGTAAATTAACAAAACTCCATTGGCTTCAATGGGAATTAAGCTGACTTACACTAGCTAAGAATTTGGCCAGTTGTGTCTTCCTCAGATCTAAGTATCCCCAAGCTGCCTCTAGGGTGATGAACTTTATTTCCATTCCTGACAGCCAGTTGCCAAAGAACCACAGTCTGGCCCTGAAACCACAAAGCCATCAGCAGTTTAGAGCCTTCAGAATCACAGCCAAACAGAATACTTCCACTGTTCATCTTGCTTCATAAAGCCATTAAGTAAGAACAATATAATACAAGCAGCTGCTTTGTTGAGCATCCAATCTCCAGCTGCCAGTCAAGGAAAATCCATCATTAATTTCTGAGAGGCTTCTTTCTTCTATCTCTGAGTGAGTGAAAAGGTGAAAATGAAAAATAAATTCTTTTACATAACTGGACTATTTTGATTATAAAACTAACCATAATTTTCTCCATGTTGCCACAGGAACGGGCTGACTCATTCCATGAAATTAATGCAATCTTTTAATTTGAGACTGTTCGATGCAGGAATTTCAGAAGCCGCACTTTGATGTCTTTCTGTTGCCAAGGAAAAGCCTTTAATTAGGTCACCTAAACTTCATTTTCTTTCACACTGTTCACTTTTACAATTCTCTTTTTCTTCCACTTCCTTTGATGTTTCAAAATATATGCCAGTGATATTTAAGTTTATTTATTATGCATTGGCATTAAACTTTTGCTATTAACATTTATTCATACCCTTGAAAATTGATTAGTTAATTAAGTGCAGAAGGCCTCTTATGGAAAGCTATTCATTCATGTTTCATTTAGTATTCGACATGCACACAGTACAATACATACATATTTTTTAGCAATAACAGCTGTTACTTATATGGAATGGATTTTACAACCTCCAATGTAGTGGCATTTTAAATTTAACTTTTCTTTTGTACTATTACGGCCATCTGTAAATTAAAATAAATGTTGATGAATTCAGTAAAAGGGACCAGCTTCCCAGAGCCAAAGCTGCAAATTACCATTTAGAAGCTTCATACTAAATCTGGGGCAATGTTGTAATGATCATTAGTGACAACAAACTGAGTGAATACCATTGCACTGTCTTTACCACACTTTTTTATTCAGTGTCTGAGAGCACAGAAGTAGGGTTTTCTTTACATCCATGTTTGACAGAAGCTAATATTCACTTGAGTACATTTGTTCACATGCACTCAAGTGAATATTATGTCCATATGTGAGCTGGAAATAATCCAATAAAGGAGCAGAACAATGCCAAGTGACCAGTCATATGATGAAGTAACTGACTCTGTGGATATGAGGAAGCCGGTGGATATGATATACCTTGACTTCAGAAAAGCTTTTGATATGGTGTCCCATAGTATTCTTGTCAGTAAGTTAAAAAAGTATGGATTGAATAAATGGACTATAAGGTGAATATAAAGCTGGCTAGATCATCGGGCTCAATGGGTAGTGATCAATGGCTCGATGTCTTATTGGCAGTCGATATAAAGCAGAGTGCCCCAAAGGTCACTTCTGTTCTACATCTTGATTAATGATCTGGCTGTAGGGATGGCTTGTCCCCTCAGCATGTTCGCAGATGGCACTAAGATAGGGGGAGAAGTAAATTCGCTGAGAGTGACCTAGACAAATTGGAGGATTGGGCCAAAAGAAATCTGATGAGGTTCAACAAGGACAAGTCCAGAATCCTGCACTTGGGACGGAAGAATCCCAAGCATTGTTACAGGCTAGGGACCGACTGATTAAGCAGCAGTTTGGCAGAAAAGGACCTGGGGATTACTGTGGATTTGATATTGGATATGAGTCAACAGTGTGCCATTGTAGCTAAGAAGGCTAACAGAATATTAGGGTGCATTAATAGGAGCATTGCCAGCAGATATAGAGAAGTGAATATGTTCCTTTATTCGGCACTGGTGAGGCCACAGTTGGAGTATTGTTTCCAGTTCTGCCCCCCACTCCATTATAGAAAAGAAGGGGAAGCATGGAGAAAGTTCAGTGGAGGACAACCAAAATTATTAGGGGGCTGGAGTACATGACTTATGAGGAGAGGCTGAGGGACTCAATCAAGATCCTAAGGTATCTTCCAACCATATGATTCTATGATGCTATATAGTTCTAACAATGACATTCAGCCTATATGGAAGGACAGCCTAAGGTCTGTACACCGATTCAGATTCATTTAAATGCTCAAAGTAGAGCTTAAGGGTGCAAAATGCTCAAATTCACCCACAGTGAATATGGAATGAGTACTTGCAATTAGGTCTTTGTGAGCCACCCAGGATCTGAAATGTATTTGCGTAAGGTATTAGCCAAGCAGTTGCATTTTGCACCCAATTCAAACCATGCTGAATTCAATGGGATATTTCCATTGACTGCTGTGGACTTCAGATCAGACCCTTTGTAGGCAGATTTATAAAAAGCACTTTCTTGTCCTGGCAATCCATGAACAAAAGAAAGAAAAAACTTCATCAGATAGATTGCTCATGGCGAACACTATGAGCGCATGAGTGCTGGAGTTAGAGGTGTTGGGCATACTGCTGCACTTCCTGGCTTGACAAGATTTTCATTATATATAGGCTTTATCATTTGGTTCAATGGCTCTTAATACCCTCGCTATAAACATTGTTCAAGCGCCCCTGTGTAAGCCCTTTTACTAAGGACCAAAGTTTTCAGTTTTCCAGCTATTGGTTCAGACCTGGATGTGTCTCTCTGTGTCTGGCTAGGCCTAGACTGAGGCGTTTTTGTGGAAAAAGCTACGCAAAATGCGCTCCCCATTTTGCATAGGTTTCTTCGCTGGGGGAGGGGGGAGGAGAGGCTTTTCTGCCATTTGGCCCCATCTAGACAGGGCCAAATGGCAGAAAAGCCTTCTCTTTCAGCAGAGCCCTTATGTATCATGAAAGGAAGTATACAGGGCTCCCCGAAAGAGAGTGTTTGCTCTTCCGTGAAGAAAAGTGAAAGAGCAAATGCGTTCCTTGGACACGGTGGGGTTTTTGCGGAATACCTCCAGTATCCCGCAAAAACCCCATAGTCTAGACATAGCCGCTAAGTGCAAGCTGTATCAATGTGACTTTGCTGTAATTTGCCACCCAAACCAACATTTTCAGGCCTGTCTTTTTTGTATTTGTCCTAGTTCCTAAGGCTACGACTAGACTGCAAGCCTCTTTCGAAAAAGAGCGTTTAGACTACAACCAGTACTTTCGAAAAAGCAAGCCATTTTTTGGAAAGAGAGCACCCAGGCAATCTGGATGCTCTCTTTCGAAAAAGCACAGTTTGCATTACATAGTGCCTTTTTTCGAAAGAGCGCTTTCGAAAAAAGGCATTCCTCTTCATAAAACGAGGTTTTCCGTGGTCTAAAAACCTTTCGATTTACTTTCTAAAGAACACGGCAGCAGTCTAGATGCAGGGGAAGTTTTTTCGAAAAAAGGCCACTTTTTTCAAAAAAAACCTGTAGTTTAGACACACCCTAAAAGAGAATGTGCCCCATTAAATACATAAAAATCCCATTTTATTTAAAATCAGAACCACAAAATAAACTATTTCCTTTTCTTTTATGATTAGGGACGCTTGCTTTATCACTCCAATGTTATGTTGCATGATTTTTTGTATTGTGATACTCTAATTGGAATGTGATGGTTCTTTGTCCTGCAGTTTGATTTACCAATGAATATCTTAAAAAAAGAGACCTGTGCTTTTTTTATTTGCACTATGCTCAATTTGCACCATTGAATCATTCAGAAAAGATGTTTTCATATTCCTGTTTCTTCAGTGCCTCTTCCAGAGTGGGAATGTTCCCTACAGAATATTCCCATTTCCTCGGTCGGTTTGAATAGTCCAGATGGACAAAAAGCTAGTGGCATTCCACATCTTGTACTCTTGTGGAATAAGAGTTAATGTGTATGGCAAACAAAAAGGATTGAAGAATTGTGTGTCTGTTGGAGTTCCAGCTACAGTAAGAGGGGTGAATGCAGAACGTGTGATCAGCAACAAAACACTGAGGATGGTACTTCTATAGGAAATGTTTTTTTTTAGTTTATGAAAACTACAGTGACATAGATAAAGGAGGAGGAAGGAGAGTCCAATTTAAGACAAAAATATATTTTTATCTCAATAGAGTTAATGAGCCAGTGTAGGTGTACTTTTGTTGACTATACCTTGATGGTTGATTCATAATTTGGTGAATTCTAAAAAGGGTGCTCTCCTCTTTCATTTCCTCAGGACTCCTAGGCTATGTCTAGACTACAGGCTTCTTGCACAAGAAGCTTCTTGCAGAAGAGATCTTCCGCAAAAAACTTATTGAGCAAGAGCGCATCCACATTGCAAAAGCGCATTGAAAAAGCGATGTGCTTTTGCGCAAGAGAGCGTCCAGACTCTCTCGAAAGAAAGCCCTGATAGCTATTCACAGAATGGCCACCAGGGCACCTGTGCTTTTTTCTATAGAGGTTTTTTGCGCAAAAAGAGGAAGTTCCCTGTCCCCACACACCTTTTTGCGCAAGAGCTCTTGTGCAAAAACCCCCCCGTTCTGTTGATTTACTTGCACAAAAACGCGCTTGAGGTGCGGACGCTTCACGAGTTTTTGCGAAAAAATGGGAGTTTTTGCACAAAAACTCTGCCATCTAGACCTAGCCCTAGGGATAAGAGTAACCTGTGGCAGGAATGTCTTACTGGTACCCAGTTTGAAAGAGAGACTGGTTTCATCATGCTTATTCATGCATTTTGATTATCTTAATGCTGGATTTTGCATTTTAAATGTTACTCTGATTTTAGTCATACTGTAAGTTGAGAAAAATCCAAAATCCATTCAATGTACTGATGGTGTCATGGTGGAGGACAAGACTACACACTAAATAACCAACTGGAAGAATTGTTATTTCATACTTACTTCACTTGCTACTGATAAGCTTAAGTACTTGGTATCTCATCACTAATAAATCACTGACAGCAAAGCATCAGTGCATCCGCACAACATAATAGTTCTTTCATCTTTCATGGAGCTTCTATCATCTAATTGACACCTTTGGTCTGCAGTTTTTAGAAAACATGTTGCTCTTAATAAATGTTAATTGAGCATTATCCTGTCATTGATCTACAAGTGTAAACCAAGAGTAAAGCTGGCATGCGGCGTGGCATTTTAAACCCACATTTTGTGGCAAGGCAAGATTTTTGCAGCTGAGTTATACTGTACATGGCAGGAAATTGGGGAATATGGGAGGAATGTTAACTGACTACAAAATAGGGTGATAACTTAGGCTATGTCTACACTAGCTCGTTAGTTCGAGCTAGGTAAGCAAATGAGGGCAACCGGAGTTGCAAATGAAGCCCGGGATTTAAATTTCCTCATTCCCCAGGAATGAGGAGTAACAGTAGTTCGAATTAGGATCTTTAGTTTGAACTACCTAGTCCGTGCCGCGTGTAGCCACGGGCATGGAGTTCGGACTAAGGGGGATTTAAAAATAGCGGTGCCCAGGAACATGCAAATGAAGCCCGGGATATTTAAATCCCGGGCTTCATTTGCAACTCCGGTTGCCCTCATTTGCCTACCTAGCTCGAACTAACGAGCTAGTGTAGACATACCCTTACATAGCTGGTAGGTCTGAGATACAGTGCAAGGCAATTGGAGAGGCTTTCAGGAGGAGGTGGCTACTGGTTTGGCCTTGAGGTTTAGCGTACGCTGGAAAAGTTTTGTTGGTATAGTTACACCAGCAAAGTCTCCTGGTGCAAACATAGCCTCTACTGGCAAAAATATCCTTTTGGCATTAAAGAATATACCTACTCCCCAAACAAAATAGATAAGCTATATGAGTACTGCAGAAGAGACTCTGTGGCTTATAGTGGAGCACAAATTAAATATGAATCAACAATGTAATTCTGTTGCAATAAAACAAAAGTGAATATAATTTTGGAAGGATTAGCAGGAATGTTGTAAGCAAGACACAAGAAAAAATCTTCCACCCTACACAGCACGTAAAAGGCCTAAGCTGAAGGATTGTGACCAGTTCTGGGCCTCACCTTTCCAGAAAGATGTGGACAAGTTGGACAATGTCCAGAAGAGAGCAATAATGGACCAGGAAAGACTACCTATGAGGAAAGATTGGAAATAACTCTTTCCTGAGGGGAAGAGAAAACTGAGGGTAGAAGACCCTTCAGGTATGTAAAAAGGTTGTTATAAAAAGGAGGGTAATTCACTGTTTTCCTTAACCACTAAGGATCAGACAGGGAGTCATCATCTTAGATGATGGCAAGTGGCTCCATTCCTAGAGGAATTGGGCAAGCGGAAGAGCAAAGAAAGAATAATGTTTTAAATCACATTTAAGTTGCTCTTTGTCTGGGGCAGACAGCAAGCTTACTTGCCATGGTGTAAATTAGAGAAGGCTTCTGAACTGATCCATCTCTTCCTGTCTCTCTCTTATCCTTATTTGGTCATTTATATTGCAGACAATGAAGGTGAAGTGTAATATATAAGGAAATAAGCTGTCTGAAGCTATTAAAATATCCTACTTTTCACGAAGATTCATTCCACTTAACCACAAAAGAAAGACTTTTAATTAGACTTTTAAATCCCATTAGGAAAAACAAATACCAATACTTAACTGCTCATATATGACATGATGGAAAATTGCTAACATAATTAGATTTTTAGTAGTGTTAATGACTCTTGTATCTTATTAATAAAAATTAAAGCTAATATAATGCTATATGATGAAAAATTGCTACTGCCTGGTCTCCTATGGTTAAATCTAATAGCACTCATGCCTATTTCTACAGTAAAAGATTTCACTGTTAATTTTGTCAGTTCAAGAAATCACATAGCACTATAGTATTTTTTAACATCCCACCCATATGGACATTTGACTGGAACCTTTCCAACTGATTTAAGTTAGCAGGCAGGTTTCAGAGCACAGCAGCTAGTTTGGTTCCTTGGAGTACTTATTTTACAACAGAAATCAAGATTCCAGTAAAACTCAAGCCATGCTACAAAATTCTAATGAAGTATACTGGAATTTCTGTCAGGTCACTCTGGATGATGTAACAAGTGGACACATCTGGATTTAGGAGGGTCCACTAGTTACGATGCATTTTGGGTAAGCAGCCAACATTTTTGGAGCGTATCAAAATCATACTGGAACGCTGAAGGTAGCTTTAAATATTATTGAGAAAATGTGCATGGAAACTACCTTGATTATAATTTTTAAAAAGCAATAAGCTGTAGCTCAAATGCCTTCACTCAAGGCCCTGAGAGGTACATAAGCAAACTATCTTTGTCATTGATTTCAGTGGGATTTGGATCAGGCCTTTTGTACTTTATCAAACATGAATATTCATACCACACTGATTAAATTCCCAAATTCCTGTCCTTGCAGGTACCATGCTCTATACAAAACCTGGAAAGGATTTTTAAGCAACATATCTCTTCAGGTTGTTCCTGTATTGTAGTCAATAACCTGGAATGGAGATGAATATCTCGATAACACTCTGTAACACACATGTTTCCCCTGAAAGGAAATACAGGACACACTAAGTAGTCCAATGGTTAATATACACAGGGTCCACAGTCAGTCTTTATGTGCCATTATCCACCAAAATATACATGCATTAGTTTGTTTTGTAAAATGACAGTCCAATGCTGCCTCAGGGATAGTCAGGAACTGTTTTTTGATTTGTGGGTGGGGTGGGTTGGAGTTGTTTGGTTGGTTGGGTTTTGTTACTCAGGTTGCTTTCCAATCTAGCATCTCTCTTGTTCTAGCACCAGTCATCACTTCTACTGTTTTGGAAATTACATACTGGTCCTTAAGCTGCATTTCATTCTGGCATTCAATAATAATGAACAACATGCAAAGATCTGTAGTCAAATGGTAAAAATTCCTGCATTGTGTACAAATAAACTCCTCAGATATTTATCGTGAAAGAGATCAAGATTAACATTACAGTAGGGAATGCTAGGGAAAAGCTAACTGGTGGTAAGCAGACTCCTTTCTTTTGTTTTATTTTTAACACTATCCATTCATCTATCTCTCAGCATAAAGTTGAAGAAGAAGTGAGACTATTTCAACATGACAGTTTTCTAATATGCATGTACCTGTTTTCCTGCTTCTCCACCTGACTCCCAGGAAACAGTGGACATCTGAGCATTCTAAAGCTTTGTGTAAATATAAGTTATGCTGCTTCAGTTTTATTGGTACAGTTAAAGTGGTATGATGATGCCTCTAGAATTGAAGCAATTGTAATAAATCTCTGTCCCAGGTTCGTTGACTTTGTCAGAAGTTTTGGGACATTTTATCTGCATAAACATGAGCCAGGATTTCTTCCCTCTTCCCTGCTCAATTCCAGTCAGGATTAGTATGCAAAATCCCATGGTGTTTCAGTCCTGGGGAATAGCCACATATTTTGAGCTTCATGAGGCAGTCACTCCAGATTATACAAGAAGGGCAATGATTTGAGGCCTTTGAGTGGTTCTGTAATGCAAATAAACCCACTGTACAGCTTCCTGTGTAGCCACCCTATGTCAGGGGAGGCAGCTCTTCTGCCATTGTAATTAAACCATTCCACAATAAGCAGCAGTATCTATGTCAGTGGGAAAGCCACTGTGCTGATGCCTACACCAAAGCTTTTGTCCGTGAAATGTATGTCAATCAGAGGTGTGAAGAAAACACCCCACTGACAAAAGTGCTAGTGCAGACAAAGCGAAGGTCTCCCCATCTGTGGAGTAAGTGGGCAGAGAGCTGGGTAGCGAGTACAGTGTTGTCTCCACCTTCCTCCACAATACGCCAGGCTGAGCCTGTGTGGGGATGCTGTACGCTGCTGTGAGCCTAGGCCCAGGGCAAGTCGGGAAAGGGTGACAATTGTGTATCATGCTTCTCAAGGCTACTGCCTAGGGTAGGCAGTTTACACATCGATCCATTCTCAGACTGGAGCCTAGAATCACATCCTTGCCCATAAAAATCTTATTCTGATGTGTTACTTGTGACTTTTCTTTGATGACACTTCTTTCAGTAAGATTTCCTTGGCTTCATAAGCTACCTATTTTATTTTCTGGTAAAGCACTGGAGACAAACACAGAGTAATCATTAGTCAAGCAGGCAGATCCGTCTAGAGTAAATTCTTTTACATAACACATACAGCGAAGCAAAGCAAAAGCTGTCAAAATAGCCAGTTAATTGAGGCTATTTTGGAGAGGACATGAATGATTCTAAGGGTGAAGGGATAAACTAGTAGCATCTGAGAAATCAGAAATGATGTGCTACCTGATGTATTTCCACCTCCTCATATCCTCTTGTGATGTGACACCACTAGACTACAGCATGCAATATAATCTACTCTATTGCATCAGGAATTGGAAAAATAAACATATGCTATCAGTTCACATAGTGAGTCCTTATCAGTTCTTACAGTGTTTGTCAGCAGGTTAGGAGAGTCAATGTCCACAGTCCATCACTCAACTTATCTCTGTTGATAACACCAATTAACATATTATTAGCTCATTATAAGTGAGATAACTTACTAGTAGTTTTCCCTCTGCCTGAGAGCACTGTATGTTAAGGTAGAGGTAGACATGCAAACAAAACACAGACTGGTTAAAGGCTCAAAAGGAAGGTTTACACACAGTGGCCAAAATTCAGATGAAATGGTTTAACTCCCTGGGGCAAGTTCTGGACCCCCACTCCTCCTTTATACTGTCCCTTTAAGGAATTCCCCCTGTTCAGGGGCAATATAGGCAGGGAATGCCATCCTGTGTCTGTTTAGCCAATAAAATAACAGGAAACACATCATGTGACTTACATGACTATGACAGATAGATGTCCTCTGTCTTTCATATCTGATAGGGAGCACAATAAAGTTATGTGAGAACTATAGGAAAATGCAGAGACATTGTTCTCAAGGCAGACCAGAAACTGGAGTTAGGTTGACACCTTCAGTCAGGAAAGTTAGTGTGAAATCAGAAATTAGATGATGTATCTTTATGTGCCCTTCAGAAAATTGGAGAGATTGCGTGCCAAGATTTATTATTGTAATTTACTTATTTTCCATTTCTTTATCATGAGACCTTCTGAAAAATATTAAGATTATCTGCTTTCTCTGGACCAGATTTTACCCCTTTATTCACAGGGAGTAGCATCTCTGCAAGTGGTCACATTGAAGAAAATGGGACTTTTCTGCATAAGTAAGTCTGGTAGATTCAGGCCCTTTATTTTTAGTTTGTCTTATACAATGAAAAACCACTGAGAAAAAAAAACATTTAATTCATGTGAAAACCTGTTGGTGACAGCAAAGTTACATTTAAGCAGCATGCACTCACACACATGCAGTGACATGCTGAATCCAGCCTTGAACATTCACATGGAAGGATGGACACAGTTTAACAGATTTTCATTAAATTGCCTAATTACACTGATACCAAAAACACCTGGTTTCTTCTATTTATACAGTAATAGTCTGACCCAATACCATATCAGAAGTAAAAGAATGGCTGAGAAGAAATTACAGCTGCCTGGGGAAAACCAACAAACTGTATTTCTTTAAAACAGGAGCAAAAATTCCCATGGATTAAAGAAGCAGGTAAATCCCTATATTTCATGCTAAATTTTCCCTTGTCAAATGCACCAGTTTGTGAATAAAATGCCATATCAATACATAAGAGGAGTCAGGAAAGGTATGGGCATAGAATGTCATTTAATACTTCCAGTTAGAACAACCTAATTTGTTCCTTTAAATTCACCGAATTAAATGGGTGGTTCTGGTTTCCCTCTGCTCCCTGCCTTACTGGAAATTTGACATACCGCTAAAACATCAGAGATGGCATCATCTAGAATGGAAGGATTCAAATTAGCCTGACTCTGTCTAGGCAAGATCTGGTAGAAAAGGTCTAACTGCAAGTTGTTTCTGATCATTTGATGAAAATCAAACAAACAGTCTTATTCCTGATCTGTGCTCCATGCACTTTTATGCTAAATCAGGGGTGAGCAACCCATTCTGGGCAAAGAGCCAAGATATCAGTGGATCCAGCACGAAGAGCTGGGGCAAAGTTGTCAAGCAAAAGCAAAAAAAAAAAAAAAGGGGACTGCCTCTTTTGCCCCTTTAAAAGGAGCCCCCAGTCACGTTTGGTTTAGAGGCTTTTTGGCCACATTAGAGTCCCGCCGGCCGACGCCATCTTTAATTCTCCATCTTTAATGGCCACGCCAGACGATTCCCCTGCCCAGGTCAGTACAGGGAGCCGGGAGGAGAGGGCCATTTTTGGGAGTGTGTGGGTGGCTTTACAAGCCATAGGGGGGCTTTGCGAGCCGCACTCTTGGGGGGAAGAGCCGCATGTTGCTCGCGAGCCGCGGGTTGGCCACGGCTGTGCTACATATTAGTGAACCAGGCAGGAAGAGCCTTTTGGGGAATGATCCAGGCTAATAAGAGATTATGTGGAGAATTAGAAGTGGACATAACTGTATTGGAATAACAAACTGGGTCATCACTATTGCAGCACACTCTTTCCATGTTAACCACAAACTCACATTTTAGTCATATTGAAGAGGTAAAAGCTTGGACCCCCACTAACGTTGATTGGAATTTTGCCACTGACTTCACTGGTGAAAGGATTTCACTCGGGCTATGATTACACAAGGAAGGTTTGGCAATGAAAGTGCTGTCAGCATGCAAAAGTCGCCAAAAGTGAAAATCGCTCAAACCATTTTTTCTGCTTCCCGTTGTTTATATTTCATGGTCACATTGCTACCGCTCTGTTGACAGGTAGAGCAAAGCAGTGTGGGTAAGCATCCCACTGTGCAGCATTGTGGGAAGGTAGAGCTGCTCTGTGAGCTCTCAGTGCTGAGGAATGTCAAAGCAGTGCAATAGTCTCTCCAGTCCTCCCCCTGCAGCAGCAGCCTGCCTGCCACTCTATTCCTAGTGCAGGGCAGAATAGGAGCATGCCAAAGATTTGCTCTTTGTTCCCTAAAGAGAGCAGCTCACTCCACTGTCAGATATTTGCTGGAGTTTTGAAAGGGGGGGCACAGACATCAGGGTAAGCATTGTGGGATACTGGCGGAAGCCAGTTCTCTTGACAAAATAAACAACAGTGTCCAGACTGGCTCTTTGTCAACAATAAAGGGACGAGAAAAGAAAAAAGTCTCTTGCAAGGTTGGAAGATTTTTGACACTGAAACTGGGTGTTTTTACCCACAAATGTCTCATTGAAGTATAAATGATCTAACTGTTTTGTCACCAAAAGGCAGGTTTTGATAATGCAACATGCCAGTGTAGATAAGGACTCAAGAACAGATGTAGATGGGAATTTTTGATGCAGTGCTTCTTTATTAGAAAATGCTGATTCAATGAAACTGAAATTTGAAATTGATTTTGACTTGTTTCCTGTGATGGGATGGGAATGTTTTTCAAAAACTTGAACATTTTCACAAAAGGGATGGAAAAACTGTTTCCTACCTTCCTCTGCTGCAGATCCTCTTGGAGACATTGAACCACATTGTAGACTGAATTTTGAACAAACCAGAAGTCTTTTTTGTGTGAGGTTGGGAAGACATTCACGTGAATGTGGGAAAGTTTATGTTATCATTTCTTCAGGTTGTGCACAACTGCCCAAATTTCTGCCTGATTATTTCACTAGGGAAAGTTTGCTGTCTATACTGAATGTGCTTTTCCAAATAGAAAATTGATATGAGTCATTTAAGATTTTTTATTTAGCAGAATGCTATTTTACTGTCAATTTTGGCTTTTTATTTGAAGTTGTACAAAAATCTAGATCCCACAACATGAAACTTTTGCAGGCAGGGTTAGGAATTTCAGGGAATTTAATGACCACTTTTGTCAAATTTTTCCCAATTTTTCCCAGACTGAAAATTTTTGTGGAAATTTTGAGCAGAAGTGATTATATTTGTGCATAAAAGAAATTTTAAAACGTATTTTTTCACTCTTTGGTAAAACAGTGCACTCGACTGAACTAGACTGATGAACTAGACTGAGATACCAGGTCTTTATATATTCTGATGTTTATGAGCTGCCCTGTGCATAGTAGTACAGGTTGTACCTCTCTAAACCGGGACTCTCATGTCCTGCAACATCCGTGGTCCAGCAATATCCATGATACTGGATATTGCTGGACCACAGAGCCCAGGCAAGGGGTGAGGCTGGGAGTGTGGCAGGGGGCTGGCAATTTGGCAGAAGCCCTGGGGCGGGGGGGGGGGAGGCAGGAGCATGGGTGGCACAGCAGGGAGTTCCAGCCCCAACAGCCAAGCTGCTCCAGCCCTGGGGGCAGAAGGGCCGGTGGCTGCCATGGAGTTCTGGCCCCAGTGGCAGCAGGACTGGCAGCAGCTGAGGAGCTCCGGCCCTGGCAGCCATGGAGCTCTGCCCCTAGTGCTGGTGGGGCTGGCAGCAGCCAGGGATTTCCAGCTCTGTGGAGCCCCAGCCAGGCCAGCGGCAGGGAGGGAGGGGCTGGTTCCAGAGCACAGTGTCAGGGAGCTGGAACCAACCCAGGGGCAGCGGGGCCAGGAGCAGGCCAGAAGCAGATAACAGTTGGGTTGGGCTGGGAGGCCAATGACAGGGGATCTCCCGTGGACTGGCAAGTCCCCTCATTTGGGACCAGTCAGATCCCAAGGGTGCCAGACCAGGGAGGTCCAGCCTGGAGTGTTATGATGGTTGCTATCTCAGGAAACAAACATAACCAATTTGCTGCCGCTTTGCTGCAGGGGTAGAAATTTTGAATTTTGGAAACCTTTGATTGATGTGTTTTATTCATCCTTCATTTGCCTGATTTTGTTTAGACTGTAAACTCTTGAGGAAAGTGACCTATCTTACATGACTAAATTAAATGCCTGACTACTAGTCTAGAAAGTAAAGCTGATCAGAGAATGGTAAACATTAAAAAACCATATTTTTAAAATTGTCATTGAAGATATGTGTTTAATTACAAAAATTTTGGGTGTTTTCAAGGTTAATTTTTGCTGCAAATTCAGATAAATCAAACTTTTTTTTTCAGCAAAGGCTGTTTCTTGATGCTTACATTTTCAAAGGATTAATTTTAACCAGCTCTATTAAATCATTCAAATTAAATGATAATAAAACAAATAACTATTATAGAAGATTCACTGAGTAGTTGTTCTGATGTTTTCTATTATCTCAGTTTTGTGTTCTTGCAGAATGGAATTACATGTCTTAGCTGCTTTTCATTTGTGATGTGCAAGGGCATTGTCTGAAAAGTTACCATTTGGAATCTGCTGCCTGCGTTAGCTATTCTAGCACTTTTTAAAGCACCCCATGGGAAAAGGTTAATTACCAAATTTGTGAAGAACTTTCTATGTAGCAAGCTTTTCTTTTTATTTGGATTTCTTGAGAGTGCCAAGGGTGACTTTTTCTATGTTTGTTTAAGGACCTTTCAAAAAGGCTCAAAGTCACTTTCTGTCTCATTATTTACACTTGAAGAATAGTGATAGAGATGCAGCCGTGTTAGTCTGGTGTAGCTGAAACAAAAGACAGAACTATGTAGCACTTTAAAGACTAACAAGATGGTTTATAGGTGATGAGCTTTCGTGGGCCAGACCCACTTCCTCAGATCAATATGTGGAAGAAAATTTACACTTGAGATAGGCTTATAGTTCCCCCGCCTCCCCCGCACACACACAGTTTGAGGCAGATTTTACTGTCAGTGCAGTGTTTGTAATTACAATGGAAATTAGGTTGTCATGATGGGGTGTGGCAGAGTGCAGTGAGACTAAGGGCATGTTTGCACAGAAGTGTTATTTCGGAATAACTGACATAATTCTGAAATAACATAGTGTGCATCTATACAGCTAGCCATAATTCTGAAATAATGTGGAGATGGAGGACTTCTTACTCCAACTCCTGTAACCCTCATTTCATGAGGTTGAGGGAAGTCAAAGGAAGAGTGTTCTTCCTTTGATTTCCTGCTGTGTAGACAGCGCCAAAAACCGAATTAAGCTATTTTGACTTAAGCTATGCAATTGACATAGCTGAAGTTCTATAGCTTAATTCAACTTTAGCCCTGCTGTGTAGATGTACCTTAAGAGTCTGTGTACGTGTATGGTACCTGCACAATTGCAATTGATCTGGTAAGGATGCGCTTTGCAAATGGGAGAGAGCTCTGCCATTGGCATAATAAAGCCGCTTCTGCAAGTGGCACTGACATTCCTCATGTTGATGTAATTAATATTGCTCAGGGGATGGTTTATTTATACCCCTGAGTGAAATAAGTTCTGCCAACATAAGCTGTAGTGTGTACATAGCCTTATAGCAGGGGAAGGGATGTAAGCAGATCTGTTCGATGAAAATTTGTCTTGGGTGCTCAAAAGTACCATGTTTTACTAAGACATCTGCTGTTAGCTCATATAGATGAGGCATATATATGATTCTGAGCTTTCTCAGAATGAGGCTGACTGATGGAAGGAACTGTAGGCATTAAACAGAGGTGAACATAGATGGCTGACTAGAATTTGTATTACTGGCAATTCCAGCTGCCCATCCTTCATGCTGTGATGCTACATCTCACATCCTTGTGTGATATGACATTAGGGGTACGTCTACACTAGCCCCCGAGTTTGAACTAGGGAGGCTAATGAGGGCGACCGAAATTGCAAATGAAGTGCGGGATTTAAATATCCCGCACTTCATTAGCATGTTCCCGACTGGTCGCCATTTTGGAAATTGACTAGCCCGGAATAACTGCCCACATCCACATGCGGCAGAGAAGCGTGATTCTGAGATAAACCCCTTAGTTCGAATTAACAGTTAAACCTCATTAACTGTTAATTTGAACTAAGGGGTTTATCTTGGAATCGCGCTTCTCTGCCACATGTAGATGTGGGCAGTTGTTCCGGGCTAGTCAATTTCCAAAATGGCGACCAGCCGGGAACTTGCTAATGAAGCGGGATATTTAAATCCCGTGCTTCATTTGCAATTTCGGTCGCCTTCATTAGCCTCCCTAGTTCGAAGTAGGGGGCTAGTGTAGACGTACCCTAGACTATACAACAGAATGTAATATAATCTAATCTGTTGCATTAGGAATAGGAACAATAAATATTTGTTGTCCATCAGTTCAGACAGTGAGTCCTTATCAGCTCTTACAGTGTTTGTCAGAGGGTTAGAAGGGTAAGTGTCCATCGTTTGCCACTTCAACATATCTCTTCTTATAATACCAACTAGCATATTGCTAGCCCTTTAGTAGCTTTCCTTCTTCCTGAGAGCACTGTATGTTAAGCTAGAGGTAGACATGCAAACAAAACACAGATTGGTTAAAGGTACAAAAGGAAGGTTTATACAGAGTGACCAAAATACAGATGAAATGTTTTAACTCCCTGGGGTAAATTCTCTCCCCTCCATAGCTCTTTTATAACAGCTCTTTAAGGAATTCCCCCTGCTGTGGGGGAATGTAGAGCAAAGAATGCCACCCATCAGAATTGTACCCATGTATTCAATAAGGGGTCAGGAAATACACCATGAGACTTACATGACTGTGGCAGAAAGCTGTCCTCCGTCAGTCTTTCATATGTGATAAGGAGCACAATAAAGTTATTGGGAACCATAAGAAAATGAAGACCGCATCTTTCTTAAGGCAGACCACAAACTGGGGTTAGGTTGACACTTTCAGTCAGAACAGTTAGCTTGAAAGCATGCCTTAGTTATGAATTAATTCCATACCGTCTTGGGGTGGGGGAAGGTGGTCCATTATGTAATACGGTCCAAGAGAAACCATTGTCTATGTCCACCTTCAGAAGAATGCTTTAAATTGTTAAGGTTTTTCCAGGAAAAAGCATCAATGACAACAGGCTATCCAAATAGCAAGTACAGCCCTCAATGGATAGGAAAATGTGCAACAGACATGACTTTGGAGGTAGTTATACTCTGGTCTAACGACGTGTATGAGTCAGGTGATAACTTGTGCGTGAGTTGAAAATAGTATATAAAAGAATGTGAGAATGTACTTGAGGAACCCCAGGAATCAGGACATGACTCAGGGAATATGGCATTAGCCTGGGACTTCAAGAGATCCTGTTCCTGTTTCTGCAGTTGACCTGCTGTGCAATCTTAGCAAATGTCTCATTTTTCTCAGTCGTAAACTGACAACGAAATTTGTCTTGATTTGCAAAACATTTGGAGGCCTACAGATGCAGAGGTTATAATGGAGGGTGCATCTCTAACATGTTGCCCTGCCTGTAGATCAGGTTTGAAAAGAAGCTAAGGAAAAGATGGACATACTTCTGAAGTGTAAGACATTTCTTGTCTGCATACTTGGGTTAGCTTTTTCAGAGTTTCAGTGCAAAGATTTTATATAGACTCTTGCATCTGTTGTTCTAATATATTTTTTTCTTCTTTGTCTTTAATAAATCTCATTGTACTGTAACACAGATAGTATAGATTATTTGGAAATTTCACATTGAGAGATCCAGGAAGGTGAAACAGCTTTTGAAAACCTGGCCCTCTTCATCTATTCTCTAAAGCAATCAAGATTTTTTTTTAAACTGCCTCTGTACTGAACCAGCATCCATCAGATAAAACGTCTGAATCCCCATCAGTTACACAGCATAAAATAAATAAAGTAATTGCATTAGAAAGTTGTCACAGGAAAATGAATGTGTCTGCATCTCAAAAACATGAGTGTAGCAGTGGGAAATTGTCCTGTAAAATTCTATTTCTTCAGCGTTATCATTTGAACACATATTAGGCAGTGTGCTCTTTAAAGCTTTATTATAGGCATTTTAAAGCATTAGCAAATTTTCTTAAGTAAAACTTGGCATGTTATTTGCATGGGGCATTTTGGATATGTATTGTGGCTATTCCCTTCCATCCCCCTCTCCCTCCTTTATCAAAGGGTTAGAAATGGACAGAGCACTTAATGGGATTTGTAGTCCTCATTAAATGAATGTGATGCTGGATTTAGCTTGCCTTAGGGGTAAAAGCTTCTTATTCTTTTCATTCCTCTGCAGTTGTTCAGATGGAACACATGAGAGAAGAAACTGCCACATTGACAGAATCTGAGTCCAATAGGAGCAAGTGTTTTTAGTGGCTAGTGCAGGGCCGGGAGTTAGAATTAATTTGCTGCTTGGCACAGCAAGGCAGCTGAGGAACAAGTGGGTGAAAGTGGCTCTTAGTCATCCCTGTGTTTCCTGATCAAGGGCTGCAGCATGCACCAGATTCCCTATGCAATTTAGAACAGTTTAAAGGCTGCTCTAATAGGTACTGGCTTACCAGTGAATTTCATCAGAATGCAGTGTGCTCCAGTACTACTTTCTCCAGTATCTGGGATGCCTGCTCCCATCCCCTATGCACAGGGGCCCTCTGTAACAGCTTTACAATGACTAAGAACTCCCTCACACTGGAGGCATCTCCAGATGCCCATTTAGTGGATGTTTAAGATCTGTTTGCCTCACTTTAAGCTAGTCATGGAGTCTGAACCTAGTTCTGCCACTGACTAACTGTGTGACCTTCAGGAAATCACTTAATTTCTCTATAGCTCAGTTCATCCATCAGTAAAATGTGTGTAGTGGTGTATTTAGCTTTATGACTTTAATGATTTTTCTGTGCACTGCGCCTTAAATCCTAGTGCAACAGGCAACCATTTCATGTTCTGTTCAATGCAGACTGGTACAGAAAGCAAAATCACATGCTCTGCTTTCCCATGGAGAATAAATAGGATCTTTTTGGTTGGCTTATTCTCTTCATGTAAAATGAAAGCTCTTCCCGTTTAAAAGCTTAGTTCATGTTTATGGAGAAACAAAACTGAAATTAAAATAATGAACTAAGCACATTTTATAGAATCAGAGAGAATATAAAAGTCAGTTCTGATGTGGAAACAATGATTATTTCACACAATATTCCATGATAAAATCTCTGATGTTTTCATGATGGACAGTAAACTCAGCTACATTATTTCTCCTTTGTCTGAACCAGAATGCACCTCAGCCCACACAGAATCGGTTCTAGCTTATAATCAGTTCTGGTTTAATTTTTGAAAATTAAAGTTAACCTCCTCTACTTTCTGCTTATTTTCTTGTAGTGTTTCAAAATAATTCCCATAGTTCACATCAGTGTATTCTGTCATTTCTTGCTCCCTTGACTCCTTTTATTTGTTCCTTCAGAAATTCTCATAATTAGCAATATCACATTTTAATCTAGTAAAATGCCATCCCCTTTGCCTTGAAATGCTTAAAAAACCTCACTGAGACAGAGGAAATAAGCAAGTTTTTTAAACCATTGTTTAAATTAATCTTTCTTTTCTTACTCTGGTTAGGCTTACCTTAGTTTTTCTTCATTTTCATATTTTGCAATGATAATTAGGAAAACTCTCAGAGGTTTTCATTCCCCCTGGTTGTTATTGGCTTTTATCTTTCATCTTCTCCTTTTTCTCTCTCTTCCCTTATCTTCCCCTTTTGTGTACATCTCTCCACATTGGTTTTCTCTATTTTACTCTCTTCTTGCTCTCTGTGTCACTGCTGCCTCCATCTCTATTGCCCTCTATTTTCAGCCTTATTCTTTTCCCTCCCATACCTTCTGTCTCCTCCTCTCACTCCTACCCACCAATATACTAATTTCCTGTTTCTCCCTCTCCACCGCCGTTTTGGTTGTCAGCCCCTCTGCCAAATATTGTCAGGCAGTCCTCAGCCAGTCTGATTTCTTTAACTCTCCCCTCCTGTGCAGTTCAGGAGGAGCATGTGCAATGATGTTCTTTTGGCCGCATTGAATTTATCCTCCTGCCTACAGGGGCATAAACTAGGAGGCTGCGTCTAGACTGGCATGATTTTCCAGAAATGCTTTTAACGGAAAAGTTTTCCGTTAAAAGCATTTTCGGAACAGAGCATCTAGATTGGCACGGACGCTTTTCCGCAAAAGCACTTTTTGCAGAAAAGCATCCCTGGCCAATCTAGACGCGCTTTTGCGCAAGAAAGCCCCGATCGCCATTTTAGCTATCGGGGCTTTTTTGCGCAAAACAATACCACATTGTCTACACTGGACCTCTTGCACAAAAGCATTTGCGCAAGAGGGCTTTTGCCCGAACGGGAGCAGCATAGTATTTGCGCAAGAACATTGACGTTCATACATGAGATCGTCAGTGTTCTTGCAGAAATTCAAGCGGCCAGTCTAGACAGCTGGCAAGTTTTTCCAGAAAAGCGGCTGATTTTCCGGAAAAACTGGCCAATGTAGATGCAGCTGGAGTGTTTTCCTCTTCCCCAACAGCCAGCAATACTTAGGGAACACCCTGGCCCTCTCTTTTACCATAGGCAAGGAGGAGGGCGTGGTGAGAGTGGCTACAGCAATTCCTAACCATTTGAGGATTCCCCTTACAGGAGAAGCCCTCAGATGGGCCAATAAGGCTACGTCTACACTGCAAGCGTCTTTCAGCATAAGCTATTCAGGAAGATATCACTACAGGGAAGCCTTAAAATTAGTGCCAGGCAGGCTCCCCTAACGTAGATGTACTGTCTCAATTTTGAGAGTTCAACTGTGCTTAGTTCATTATTTTAATTTCAGTTTTGTTTCTCCAGGAGGCACAGGGGAGGAATAACTTTAGAATGGCCCTGGTAAGGAGCAATTTCATCCACACACCCCCTCTTCTGAAAAAGCTTTTTTAGAAAAGGCATTATTCCTTGTAGAATGAGATTTACCAACGTCAGAAAAAGTCCTCCATTATTTCGATTTTCTTTTGAAATAATGCAATTGCTGTGTGGACGCTAGTAATGTTTCTCCAGAATAGTGGCCATTATTCTGGAAAAACGGTGCAGTGTAGATGCACCCTAAGCTAGCTCTACCAGTAGGAAGAGGCAAGAAGAAGTGAGTTGGTCCTGGGGCAGAGCATTGCATGACTAAGGCACTCCTAGCTTCAGTAGGAATTGCAGCTGTCTAAGGTCTTTACCACTACAGTTTCTAATCCCCTAAAGGCAGATTTTGGCCCTGTAAGCCTAGGATCATTGATTTCCTTTCCCCTCTAACTGTCTCCTTTGATTCAAAGAAAAAAAGAGAAATATGTCATTCTAACTGTTGCAGCACATATCACAGCTCAATACAATATCAATAGACCAGATAGGTCTACATCAAATACTGCCTTTGAATACCCCTAACACTGCTTTTAATACCTTTTCTTCTTTTTTGTTCTACTGATATGGGGGAGTATAAAATATGTGGGTTGTTTTAAAAAAAACAACACTTATTTAGGGGCATTTAATGTTGATTCACAGCACCACAATTGGTATCTGATATTAATATCAGGGTCCTGGAGGCATGCATTAAAGCTGCATTAAGTAAATCATTTCTTTAGATGCCATTACTCTCAGATTTCCAATGTGGAGGCAAGATATTAATTAAGATAAGTTCTTGGGAATCATATGTGAGCCTTGATTTCCATGAACAGAAACTCAGGCACTGTTGGTGATGAGCTGAGCTTGGAGGTCTTTTGCTCTGCTGGTGCCTCGGCTTTGCTTTGTGCCTAGATGCAGAACAGCAGAGCTTTGTTTCACTCCAGATGCTGGAGAAAAGAAGCTCAGTATTATGCTGCAATTCGTAATGGCTGGAATATTTTTAAAATGTTAAGCAACTTTCCCTGTGGTGGCCCTTAACCCATCATCATGGAATTGGTAAACGATTGCAAGGATGTCAAAGAGTTGCCCAGAACTCTTTCCATCCTCATTAAAACAAGCTCTTACAGCCCAGGTATTACAGTTGGGTGATAAAATCCTCAAATTAGGGACATTTCATTAAAGGCTAGTCTACACTGATATGCTATTTTGGGATACCGGAGTATCCCAAAATAGTTATCCCATGTCTTCACAGCAAGTCTGTTATTTCGGGCTCATGTATCCCTGTAAACCTCATTCCAAGAGGAGTAAGGGACATTTCAGAATTGTGGGTTATTTCAAAATAAGATTGAAATAAGATATACAATTTGCAAAGCTCAAATTGCATATCTTATTTCGAACTATGGTGCAGTGCAGATGTAGCCTAAAAACTAGTGGGGAAATTTGTTAAGGATCTTTTTAGCATATTTTCACATTCACACCAACAGCATTGGAAATAATTTAATCATTGCCTGATTATAAGAATGTTAGAAATAATGGAATCATTGCCTTATCAAATATGGGCTAATTTGGAGGCTTATTATTTATTTGGCAAGCTCTAAGTATCAAATCAATTTAGGCTTGATATTTGAGGACAGGAAATTCAAGATGAAAGTTCAAATGAAGATTAAGAAGTAAGATTAAATCTATTTATTTCCAAGAGCTGTGCAATTTGGCCTGCAAGAGTCATCACTCCCATGGTTATTAAGTGCAAAGGGGCAGGCATATATGCCAACAGAAGAAAAGGAAATACACAGCAAAAAGCTACAGTATAATTGAGGGATCTAGATTTGGAGAAAAGATAACTATGAGTTGTGATCATTGACTGAGTGCTGTTCTAAGTTGCCAGTTGTTATTGCAACTTTTTCTTGGTAAAAACTCTGCCTGCATTTACAGTATGTTTCAAATTTCCATATAAATGCCAGTTTTCACATTCCTGTATGTGGCAAAAATGCCTCCTCTTTGGCTAGATTGCAAGTTAAATTTTTACCTTTTTAGAGAAACAGTTCAAGCAAAGTCCTTTCTTTTTTTCTGGATTTATGGGGAAATGAACTAACCCCGGTCAAACAACTAAGGGTGGGGTTTTCAAAGAAGTCAAAGGGAACTGGACACCCAACTCTCCTTTAATTCCAAAGGCATCTGAGTACTTAACTTCTATCAGCTCCTTTAAAAGCACCAGTCTCTATGTGTGCCTGTGACAGGGCATTTGCCCTGCACTGCCCCTTTAAGGGGCTGAGAGTGAAGAACAGAGTGAAGCCCAGCTGAGGCAGCTTGGCTAATGAGGGCCCAGCTGGGGATATATAAAGAGGACTCCTGGAGGGCGGTGGGACAGACTTGCCTGTTGCTCTGGCAGGAGAGCAATAGGGACCTGACTGCCAGGGAATTGAGAGGCTTCCTGGAGAGAGAGCAGGGCTGGGGAGGCTTTGGCCAAGAAAGCCCCGGCTACCAGGCCTGAAGCTTACTAGGGGCTGTGAGAGGCAGCCACGGTAGGCTGGGGAGGCTCTGGCCAAGGAAGCCCCAGGCTGTAAGGTCTGAAGCCTCTGGGGCTGCGAGAGGCAGCCTGGTAGGCAGAGGTAGCAGGTCCACACTCTTTGCCTGGGGTGAGTGGCCGGTACAGACTGTAGTCTGCCCAGGAGGCAGAGGCTAGAGGAAGACTGGCACTGGGTCACTGAGGCAAGGGGGAAGTTAAGGGAACTGGGTGTTCCCAGGGAGAAGGAACTGGGGGTCCTGGGGAGTAGGGAGGACCCTGGAGTGTACAAGCAAGATAAATAACTCCCCCCCTGGAAGGGGGTGCAGAGACCGGAGTGGGCACTGCTGGAGGGCAGTGTCCTGAAGAGGATGCTGTGCAGATGGGAGAACATGGGGAGACACCAGCTGGAGGAAGGCGCTCACCAAAACTGTCAGCTAATTCTCCAAGTCATCCAGCTGAAGGCGCCACGTTGTTGAGTCGACCCACTGAGGTGCCTGAACAGATCAATGGCAAACAAGCTATCCCAGATGAAGTTTCCCAGGTGGCTAAATCTTGCAGGTTCTAATCTCCAGATCATTTCTGTAAAAAGTAGAGATTAAAACCAACCAAACAAATAAAGATTAAAGGATGGAGTTGTAAGCAAATGAAAAATTGACTGTGTGTATATTCAGTACAAAAGTTCCAATAAAGTTTAAGCTATGCTTAGCATGAATCACTAAAGAAGGGATAGGCCTCAAGTCTGGGAAGACAGGATTAGAGAAGTAACTAGATCATCAGGCTGAAAATTGAGTGTTTGTGATAAAATAAGCGAAAGGGTCAGGAGGCTAAAGAGTGACTGAGCTAGATAAGATAAGAGGGGAAACACCCATTGAAACCATTTACTAAGAACAAGATAATAATGGAGAAGAGGATCTGGGAGGATAAAGATGAGGTAAAGAGTGAAGTCAAACATGGACAGCATGCAGTACATGGATTGTTTCCTGCTAAGTAACTAAGCCAATCCCAAAAGAAGTATCTGTAATATAATGTGTAAATGTACATAAAGATGGGGGGGTTCTGTATAATTTTGAATGTGTAGTATGCCCTGTGCTTGAGCCTCATCATCTCATTTGTGGATTGATTGTATGCCAATAAAGAAACCTCAGTGCTGAGATTCCAGTTGAACTGAGTTCTTGGGAATCAAGTGGACATGTCTCAGATGCTACCATGTGGATACATTCTCAGAAGACATCTCAGCACATGATACTATAGATCCTCAGGTGGTGAAATCAGCATACCACATTGGTGTTGATGGAATTCTCCCAGGCTACATCTACATTACGAGCCTCTTCTGCAAGAGGAAATGTAAATGGGGTGCTCATTTGCGTATGCCACACTCTCATTTGCATTTCCTCCTCGGATCCCTTTTGTGCAAGAGGTTTTTGCACAAAAAAGCTCTGTGCAGACGGATCCTTTTGGCGAAAAACCTCCCTTTTGCGCAAGAGCCGTTCTTCCTCATTTTTTGAAATAAAAATGTGTGTATAAACTCCGATAGAACATTTGTGAGATTCAGGTTTGGTTGTTATTGCTGTTGTGGCTTTTACCAGCTCTGTTGATTTGGTAGCATATTAACTTACTTGACTCTTAGGCCTAGTCTATACTAGGAACTAACTGCATTAGACCTATTTTGTAAATAGTGAGTCCACACCATCAGAACCATTCTGTTGACTTAAAGAGTCATTACATTCGATTTCAGTACTCCTGTTTTTCATGAGGCATAACGGTAAATTTGGCCATGCATGGTTGGTTTTAGGGTTGTGCTGATGCAGGGCCGTGAAAGTCAATATTCTAGGGGAAGTGTCCCGCAGTGCCTCAGTTTGGCCAGCGTGGAGAGTAGACCTTACAGTAGGTAGTACACCTGAGCAGCTTTAATGCCATAGGTCACAAACAACCTCCAACATGAAGCATGCAGGAGATCCTGGACCTCACTGGTGTGTTGGGGGAGGAATCAGTTCAGGCAGAACTATGAGACAGCAAAAGAAATACTGATATCTATGCTAAGATTGCACGGGGCATGGTGGAGAAAGGGTATTCCAAGGACACGCGGCAGTGCTGTGTGAAAATAAAGGAGTCCAGGCAGGGATACCAGAAGACAAAGACTGCAAATGGATGGTCTGCATCAGTGCCACAAACATGCTGCATCTATGAGCAGCTACATAGGATTCTAGGGGGTATCTAGCCAGTTTCCCAAGCCAGTCCATGGATTCTTCCCAAGACTCTCCCCTGGCAGCCTCAGAGGACAGTGTGAATGAGGAAGAGGAGGAGGAGGAGGAGAATGGTCAGCAAGTGAGTGGAGCATCTGATCTCACCAATGGGCAGGAAATTTCATAACTTTGGAGCCAATCCCCTCCTCCTTTCATAACAATCTTTCACTGCCAGACCCTGATGGTGAGGAGAGCACTTCTGGTGAATTCACCTTTTTAATCCTGCTACATGTGAATTAAGGCAATTGGGTGTGCTCTGTGGTGACCACCCTGCCTACACAGCCCTGGCTCCCTGAAATGGTTGTTAAGGTGTCTGGAGACAGAGTGGGAATCCTCTCTGCACATCTCCATAAAGCTCTCAAAGAGGAACTCTTTCTTCCTTCTCACAAGGTTTCCGGGGAGGCTGCCTTATTCCATCCTCCACTGAAGGACACCTTCCCACTCCAGGCCAGCAGTAAATGTTCTGGCATCGTTGCAGCACAAGGCAGTGCAGCATAAGGCCCTGGTTTCTGGACACATTCAGTCAGCATCTGTTCCCTATCACTCTGTATGATCCGGAGAAGACTGATATCTTGCATGGCAATTTGGATGAAGCAGGGGGAGTACGTAACTACTCATCCCCAACAAAGCATTGTTTGAGCAGCCGCCCTGCCAACACACCCAGACTCCTTTTCCCCCTCCTTTCTGCAGGCTCTTTGGTGTCAGCATGAGCTCCTACCCTTCCACTGTGCCCACATCCCCTTCCCTTCCTGCCCACAGGCTGCTGTAGGAAGGAAAAGTTGCATTCTCCAAACAAATGGGGGGTGCTGAACACATGGTCACCATGTAAGTCCCTGCTCTGCCCCCTGTCACTGTGGCCCCTTTTGCAAATGCAGATGCTTGTCTTGGGGTAGGGGGTGCTATTTGCAAGCTCTATGTCACACATGCTGTCAAGGCTGTTCCCCACTCTGGCACGACAAATGCAGAAGTGGCAGCCCGCAAAAACACCCCAAAACTTGGTCTCTACAGGCTTTGGTACAAAAACTTCCCCCCCAAA
Organism: Pelochelys cantorii; assembly: GCA_032595735.1. Taxonomy (NCBI): domain Eukaryota; kingdom Metazoa; phylum Chordata; order Testudines; family Trionychidae; genus Pelochelys; species Pelochelys cantorii. The sequence goes on from CM064340.1 coordinate 31,497,535, forward strand.
TCCTAATACCCAGACTTTGGGAAATAAAAAACACTGCCACCACCCAAGTATTCCAAGAAAACCAGGGAAGAGATCACTTGTGAAACTTCCTCCCTAAAACCTCAGGGGTTCCTCAAGCTCTTTTTCCCAAAGCGCTTTAAAGGGAAAATACAAGTTGCAGTTTGTGGTAGGTGCCCCTTAGTCAGAGGCATGCAGATACCCACAGATAGATTTTCCGGGACACAGAAATGAACCAATACCAATTAATTAGAAAAAGGAAAACTAATTTTTGTTATCGAAACAATACTACTGTCGCAAGCATAATCAAGGTGGCTAGATAGTAAGGGCCACCAATTTATATACTCATGGGGATCACCCCATGGGCTCAAATCTTAGTTACAAAAGAGAGGAATACCCCACTTGTAAAATCACAGACATCATTTCCACATTCCCAAACCAGGAAACAAAACCTAACGGGTTAACTAACATTGCCCTACTTACATATATAAAAAGTCCATTCTTGGGAGAGAATGGGCCTTCCCATCTCCCTGTTACATAGAAGAAACTGCTCTGACTCAGACAAAAGAGGGAAAAGTTAAAAATTCCTTTGTCCCAGTTTGAAATCCCTACCTGCATTGTTATTCGCTGATCAAATACCTGGCTAGGTTAACTGCTTAGCCACCAGGCTGCTAGTCAGCCCTAGAAGCATGGAATCATAGAACCATAGAGCTGAAAGAGACCTCAGGAGGTCATCAAGTCCAGCCCCTGCTCAAGGCAGGACCAATCCCAACCAGATCAACCCAGTCAGGGCTTTGTCAAGCCGAGACTTAAACACCTCTAGGGATGGAGACTCCACTACTTCCCTAGGTAACCCATTCCAGTGTTTTACCACTCTCCTACAGAAATACTTTTTCCTAATATCCAACCTGGACCTTTCCCACCACAACTTAAGACCATTGCTCCTTGTTCTGCCATCCGTCACTACTGAGAACAGCCTTTCTCCATCCTCTTTGGAACCTCCCTTCAGGAAGTTGAAGGCTGCTATCAAATCCCCCCTCACTCTTTGCTTCTGCAGACTAAACAGACCCAACTCCCTCAGCCTCTCCTCATAGGTCATATGCTCCAGCCCCCTAATCATTTTGGTTGCCCTCCGCTGGACCCTCTCCTATGCGTCCACATCCTTTTTGGAGTGGGGGGCCCAGAACTGGACACAATACTCCAGATGTGGCCTCACCAGAGCCGAATAAAGGGGAATAATCACATCTCTGGATCTGCTGGCAATGCTCCTCTTAATGCAACCTAATATGCCATTAGCCTTCTTGGCTACAAGGGCACACTGTTGACTCATATCCAGCTTCTCATCCACTGTAACCCCCAGGTCCTTTTTTGCAGAACTACTACTTAGCTGGTTGGTCCCCAGCCTATAACAATGCTTGGGATTCTTCTGTCCCAAGTGCAGGACTCTACACTTCTCCTTCTTGAACCTCATGAGATTTCTTGTGGCCCAATCCTCCAATTTGTCTCAGTCATTCTGGACTCTATTCCTGCCCTCCAGCGTATCTACCTCTCCCCCTAGCTTAGTGTCATCTGCAAACTTGCTGAGGGTGCAATCCATCCCCTCATCCAGGTCATTAATAAAGATATTAATCAAAACCGGTCATAGAACTGAACCTTGGGGCACTCCGCTAGAAACCGACCGCCATCCTGACATCGAGCCATTGATTACTACCTGCTGGGCCCAGACTTCTAGCCATCTTTCTATCCATCTCACTGTCCATTTATCCAATCCACATTCCCTTAACTTGCTGGCAAGAATATTGTGGGAGACGGTATCAAAAGCCTTGCTAAAGTCAAGGTATATCACATCCACTGACTTTCCCATGTCCACAGAGCCAGTTACCTCATCATAGAAGCTAATCAGATTGGTCAGGCACGACTTGCCCTTTGTGAATCTATGCTGACTATTCCTAATCACTTTCCTCTCCTCCAAGTGCCTCAAAATGGATTCCTTAAGGATTCCTTCCATGATTTTTCCAGGAACCGAGGTAAGACTGACCGGCTTATAGTTCCCTGGATCGTCCTTCTTGCCTTTTTTGAAGATGGGCACTACATTTGCCTTTTTCCAATCATCCGGGATCTCTCCCGATCTCCACGACTTTTCAAAGATAATGGCCAAAGGCTCCTCAATGACATTTGCCAACTCCCTCAGTACCCTCGGATGCATTAAGTCCAGACCCATGGATTTGTGTACGTTTAGCTTTTCTAAATAGTTCCTAACCTGTTCTTTACCCACTAAGGGCTGTCCATCTTCATCCCATCTTGCGTCACTTAGCGCATTAGTCCGGGAGCCCACCTTGTCCGTGAATACAGAGGCAAAGAAAGCATTGAGTACTTCAGCTTTCCCCACATCATCTGTCATTAGGTTACCTCCTTCATGCAGTAGGGGCTGCACTCCCTCTCTGATCACCTTCTTCTTGTTAACATGCCTGTAGAAACCTTTCTTGTTGTCCTTCACATCCTTAGCCAGTCGCAATTCCATTTGCGCTTTCACCTTCCTGATAACCCCCAGGCATTCTCGAGCTATACATTTAAACCCCTCCCTGGTCATTTGTCCAAGTTTCCACTTTTTGTAAGCTTCCTTTTTGTGCTTAAGTTCACCAAGGATTTTTCCTGTAAGCCAATCCAGTCTCCTACCATGTTTGCCTCTCTTGCTATGCATCGGGATGGTTTCTTTCTGTGCCTTCAATAAGGCTTCTTTAAAATACTGCCAGCTGTCCTGGACTCCTTTCCCCTTCATGTTAGCATCCCAGGGGATTCTGCCCATCAGGTCTCTGAGGGAGTCAAAATCTCCTTTTCTGAAGTCCAAGGTGTGTATTTTACTACTCTCTTTTCTTCCTTTGGTCAGGATCCTGAAATCTACCATCTCATGATCACTGCTTCCCAGGTTGTCACCCACCTCTACTTCCCCTATGAGTTCCTCCCTGTTTGTGAGCAGAAAGTCAAGCAGCGCACGGCCCCTGGTCGGATCCTTCAGCACTTGTACCAAGAAGTTATCCCCAACATTCTCCAAAAAGTTCCTGGATTGCCATGTGTACTCATGGTTATGGCACATGCTTTCAAAGTGGAAGCAAAAGAGCAAGCCCTGACCTGTCCCTTATCATGCCTTCCAACAAATCAAGTCCAGCTGCTCCCCCAAGATCTGTGTGGTATAACTGCTGCATAGTAGGCACTTAAACGCATAACTGTTGCATTGTACATAACACACCTCTATTTTCTTGGACAGGCCTTCCTTTATGTTAAGATATTAAGTTCTATGCTCCGCAATGTGTCTCCTATGAAGACTGACTTTTTATTTTCATTACAGAAAATGCAACAGAATTCCTGCTGCACACTCCTTACTCTTGCACCCGGTCCGGCTCCTCCAGTTGCTCACTATCAGTAATCTGAAGGTGAAAATGTAGTAGAGATGACATGTTCAATGAACAAATGCAATGCACCTGCTTGGATAGGGCACAGTTAAGTAAGTGGAGGACAATGATGCTTCAGGAGATGGAAGCAGAGCATGATGACAGAAAAGTGAGCAGGAAATGCAAAGTGAAGACACAGGAGAGCATCTGGACGGTGAAGCAGAAGATGCATGTGGTAGACTTACAGGAAAGCCAGGTGCACACAGGCGCCCCTTCTGGTGCATGCTGACCTACCTTCCCTCCTCACCAAGTTCCAGGGCCTCCTCTCCCAGCCACCCTAGAACACGAGGGGGAAGTCAAGGGCAGGATCACATTCAACCCCCAGAGATATAGCCCAGAACAAAAGGCTGCCAATCTAACACTGGTGAGATTGCTGAACAGGGGGACTGTAATACTCTGCTTTCCCTTCCCCCTCCAAAGCTCCTGCCCTGCACCCCTTTTTTGTCCCTGCTTCCTTGTGTTCTCTAAATAAAAATGCATGATTTCTCAACAACAGTATCTTTATTGCTTGTGTTGCATTGGGGGGGGGGGTAAATGGGGGGAATTACAGGGTTACAGGCAAGCACTTTTAATGCTGGGGTCACCTTGTTAAGAGAAACATGCATGACTGTCATGCCCCTATCCAGTCATTCAGAAAGCTGTTTTTCAAAACCTTCTTGATTTCCAGTGCACCTTGTGTCTGGCTGCTTGTAATAAGTAGCTAGGTGCTGTACCTCATCCCCCCACACTGGCATAACCCTCCTCCCCCCCTCTCCCCCCCGGGTTCTCTTGTTGATAGTAGATGACACAGAGGATAAAGGGAAGCTTTTTAAGAAATGATGTTACACATAAACAATCTATAAACTGAATGTCTGAAACTTTGATACAGAGTTTCCAGAGAAGGGAGGAAGTGTCCTTCTTTATAGTGTGAATGGGAATGTTGCTTTCACTGAGGCAACCTAGGCAATAAATTGTGAAACCTTCTCTTTAAATGTCAAAATCACATTTTACCACCATTCTGCACTTGCTCAGCCTGTAGCTGAACTGTCCCTTACTGCGGTTCAGGCTGCCTCTGTGTGGCTTCATGAGCCATGGGAGCAGGGGATAGGCTGTGTCTCCAAAGATGACTATTGGCATTTCCATCTCTCCAATTCTAATTTTCTGGTCTGGGAAAAAACTTGTGTTCATCTTTCTGAAGAAACTGGAGTTCCTAAAGATGAGCGCATCTTGTACCTTTCCCACCTTGCATCCCACGTTGATGCCTGAGAAACGGTCCTTGCGATGCACCAGCACTTGCAACACCATCAAGAAGTATCCTTTGTGGTTTATGTACTCCTTGGCAAGGTGGTCAGATGCCAAGATAGGGATGTGCACTCCATCTAACCCCCACGGTTAGGGAACCCCATCTTGGTAAAGCCATCCACTGTGTTCTTCACATTTCCCAGAGTTACTATGTTCTAAGGCACAAGGGTATTGATTGCACTGCCTACTTGGATCACAACAGCTCCCAGATTTACCCACTTGGAATTGATTCCCAACTAACTGGTATGTGTCTGGCATTGCACACGTCCATGCGGTTATTGTCACTTCTCCATTGTTAGACTGGGTCTCCGGGCATTCCTGTGTTTCAGGGTGGGGGAAAGCAATTCACAAACTTCCATGAAAGTGATCTTACACATGTGAAATTTTTGCAGCCACTGCTGATTGTCCCATAGCTTCATAACTGTGGTCCCATCAGTCAGTGCTTGTTTGATGGCAACACAACCAGCATTCCACTGTGTCAAGAGGATCGAATGCCACCAGTCTGCAAGAACATTCTCCTTCCTGCAATCGCTCATCTCAGCTGCTTCACACAAGTGTCTGTTCAGGCCTCCTCTGATTCTTCTTCAGTCTGGTGAGCCCTGGGGAGGCTCTGGACATACTACAGTATAAGGTGCAAGATGTTTGTTATGATTGCTTTAGTACTCTGCTGCTGAACAGGTTCTGTGCTTACCCTGCTATGGTGTCTGCATAGATAACCAGGTTAAAAAGTGTGCAAAAAGATTGTTTGCCATTGCTTTCAATCAGGGGGTGGAGATAAGGAGATGAGCACATTATGGGACACAGATGATATGTACCTAGAACCACTCACTGCACTGTTTTAATCCCACCAGGCACTGCGAGCATAACCTAGAATTCAATGACACATCAGGAATTGTGGGATAGCTACCCACAGTGCATTACTGTCAAAGTCAACAGTAGCCACCCTATGGGGGTGAACTATATCAAACTCTTATGCACCATGGGGACATGCACCTTTGACTTTACAAAATTGGGTGCTAAAAAATCAACCTTAATACATTCAACTTAATCTCTTAGGGTATGTCCACACTTGCTTCCTAGTCCGAACTAGGGATGCAAATGTAGCATACCGAAGTTGCTAATGAAGCGCGGGATTTAAATATCCCGCTCTTGATTTGCATATTCATGTCCGGTCACCATTTTAAAAATCCACTAGTCCAAATTAGCTCGCCATGTGTAGACGCGGTATTCTGAAAGAAACCCCTTCCCTCGGATTAACTGTTACTCATTGCACGAGGAGCAACAGTTAATCTGAGGGAAGGGGTTTCTTTCGGAATACCACGTCTATACTCAGTGAGTTAATTCGGACTAGTGGATTTTTAAAATGGCGACCAGACGCGAATATGCTAATCAAGCATGGGATATTTAAATCCCGCGCTTCATTAGCAACTTCGGTATGCTACATTTGCATCCCTAGTTCGGACTAGGGAGCAAGTGTAGACATACCCATAGTGTAGACAAGGCCCTAGTTTACATCCATGGAAATGGCAGTAGTTAATCTATTCCTTTTTTTTTTTTTGCCTCCTCCTTTGCTGATGTTCCCCTACATTCCACCCATCATCTCCTACTGAGCAATCTCAATATGCACAGTCTTCTTAGGACATCATCAGATGAGCTGAGGCTCAGACAAGACATATTTTTTCATAATGGCCTCTGACGTACCCCTGTGCAATATGTAACAACTTGCATGGTTACAGAGCCACAGGGTATTTGAGTTGCTTCTACTGGCTGTGTAGCTGCAGAAACTTCTTTGCTTCTCCCTCTCCAAAATGTTGGGACATCACTTTCTCTCTCCCCAAACCACCCAGTTTTCTCCCTGACCTTAAAACATTCCCAGTACTCTCCCTGCAGCTTTCTCTGTTGCCTCTCTTGTCGTACTGGAGTTCTAGGAGGCAGTGTACAGCTGGAATTATTTGGGGATGGGATGGAATGAGTCCCCTGCATCTTTTATGCTTACTAAATTAATCCTATTTAATGCATATTGTCAGACAACATTACTATAATTTGTTTACACACCTTGAGGGATTTATTTTGCATTAGTTTAACCTTGTAGAAAATGTGAAGTGTATTTTTGCCACTACCTAGAATCAGGTTTCCTCAAGTGTTCATTAGTTAGTGATTGATTCATCTTCTAGTGGCTAATCTGAGGTGTGGATATAAAACTTGTAACCACCAATGATAAGGAGTTTAGAAGTGAAGGTAAGTGTTCCTTTTCTGTCATTAGACAAAACTAGTTAGCAGATAATAGGGTGTCCACTATATACAATCAGGGACAATATTTTTTCAGTTTGTTTTTTCCTCCTAAATTGGAAGAAATAAATAACACACGGTTCTTTTTATGTGAAAAATAAAGCCTGCCCCTTTTAGAAATAAAGTATGGTATTTGTACTGTGGTAGCCCCTTAAAGTGTCAAACCTGGGATGCTACATTTGAATGTTTTGCAAAACTAAGCATGCTCCATTTTCATTGTAAAACTCAGCAGCAATCATGTGTGTCAGTAGTCAGTTGCCCATACCCTCCTGACACACATGTCCATTTGAGCTAAGACTGTGTGTGCAAAGGTCAAATTTGTTTTCACATTTTTAATGGAAATGTTTCATTCGTATCCATTTCCCATAGAATTAAATTGGCCAGAATTTTTTGGTTTTGTTTCGTTTTCTGAGATAAAACTAAATTCTCCCGCTCTTCAGAACTCATTTGCTTGCATTTTGGGTGCCCAGTTTAACATCCATATGATATATATGTAAATGATGAATAAGTGTATTTCTGACTTCCATAATGGCACATTCACAATTAAAGTGAAGCAGCTAGCTTGAAAGACGAAGTTTGGACAGTTACTTTTAAGACTTCTCTTCTCTTCCCAGTAAGTGGCCCCACTTCTGGAATGCAGACCTTCTCTGGTGACACTGTCAAAGACAGTTATACTGGAGACGTAGGATACATCTACACAGCAACATTATTTTGAAATAATGTCAAAATACTGTCAAGCTAGAGGATTTCTTACTTCGACTCCTGTAACCCTCATTGTACGAGGAGGAAGGGAAGTCAGAGGAAGAGTTCTCTATTTCGAAATAAGCTGTTTTGAAATAAGCTACGGAATTGATGTAGCTCAATTTGCATAGCTTATTTTGAGTTAAGCCCTGCCATGTAGAAGCACCCATAGACTACTGTTTGATATCTTCCTGCAGAAGCTAGTAGACTTGAGAGCTTCCTGTGGAGACCTACTGCCTGTTATCTCCTGCAGACACCAATAAGTAGAAACAAAGCAGAAACATGTTTCATGCATGGGAAAAGTCCCAAATTTGGACATAGGGAATAGAGTTGCCTACACTAGTTTGGGTATACTAGTAGGGGATGGGTTAAAAATTGTAGTAAGGAGGTTGAACACCAATGGAGAGAAGAGGCCTCTTAATTCATCAGCTTTACAGGAGGGCTGGAGGTATGGAGTGACAGAGCTGTCAAATTGCAGGCTGCTTCTCATGCTGAAGATAGGAGTACCTGATAACAGTGAGGACAGTTGTGACCAAGGTTCTCCTTTAGTGCATCCATAAATTATCAGGCCTCCAGGCCTTCAATGCCGAAGAGGGTTACATTAACAGGCTACTTTCTCCACAGCTCTCTTCCCCCCTCCCCCAAATGGGTCTTCTCACATTCTTAAAATTAGGCACTTGCTTAATTACCTTGGAATTCCTGGAACTTCTTAGAGCCACCCTGATTTTGATGTAACAACTCCGATGTGTACAGTACACCACTCTTCTGGTTTGTGCTGGACGTGCATTGGGAACATGCCGTTCAGCTTCAAACACTCTAGTTTCCAAAATAATAGCAAAAAGGGGAAGGGAATTAAGACACAGGAATATTTAAAAATCTGTTGATTTGAATCAGTCAATAACCAAATAGTTATCATCAGTGGGTACAGTTTGTTATTATTGGGTAGGTGGTGTTTTGGTGACTCATTGATAATACATATTGTTGGGGAGAGGATTATGTTTTATAAATATGCTTAATTATTTTTACAATAGCTAATATAGAAATTATTACATAGTTTCATAAATATTAAGTAACTGAAGTTGAGGAAGAATTAAAAGATCTATGAAAACATATGCCTTATTAAATGATGTCTAATGGATATTTTAAATAAAGATAGTTGGATATCTTTGCATTAATATTTAATGTGCATAAACAAAACAAGGAAAGAACATGTTTTCATTTATATAAGGGAGAATAACTGAGGATGAAATAAAGTAAAGGGAAGTGAATGGAACTCCTGTTGACTGAAATATTTAAAAGATGTTTGAAGAAAAGTAAATATCAACAGCAAATCACCCTGCACTGGCAGGCAGATGGACTGATGGACTTTTCCGTTGCAACACCTGTAGTTTGGCTTGACATTTTTCTGACTTTAATTTTATTATTTGTGTTTTATAGGTGGTACAAGTCTTTAGAAGGTGCATTTTTAATAAATATTAATGATAAAGATGAGCAAACATTTGGAATCTTATACTTCTGCATAGTAAGCAAACATAGAAATGGTAGTGAGTTCAATAAAATGTTTATAGATATGGTTATAGCTGGTATAGTATCTGACTGAGTCCTGACAGCTTTTGACTGCCTATTCGTCTGTTTTTGATATGATCACCAAAAACTATTTGACATCCTGCTTTTAAAGGCACATCTCACGTTGATGTTCTGAAGATGGGGGAGTTATGTGTATGAGGAAGGAGGAAATCAGGATCAGGCATAGGAGATGAGTTCTTAGCATCGATGATTAGAGCTCTGAGTGGATACAAAATTTTTGTGTGAATCCACATCTGCAAAAATGATCTACAATATCCACATGTGGATCTACAGATGTGGATACCCACAGATATAAAGTAAATATCCACAAATTTGCAGGGTTCTAGATAAAAAAATTTGTATCCACATACATATCTGCAAAAATGATCTGTGGATATTGGTATTCACATCCATGGATGCAGATACCCGTGAATATAAATAAGATATCTGCAGATTTGCAGGGTTTTATTGTTGATAGTATATGACACAGAGGATAAAGAGAAGCTTTTTAAGCAATGATGTTACCCATAAACAACCTATAAACTGATTTTCTGAAACTTTGATACAGAGTTTCCAGAGAAGGGAGGAGGTGTCCTTCTTTACAGTGTGAAGGACATATCCCCTCACAGTTTTATTATGGGGGTGTTTTGCACCCAGATGGAGGAAGCTATGTTCCTTCATTACCTTAGTAGTAAATCTAATATTTAAACAAGAATTTCTGATATTGTTTTCAATTCCTAGCTCTGTCACATCATGTCCAAGTGACTGGGTCACTCCAACAATGGCATGTAAACAGTAAGGGTGTGTCTGGACTACTGAGTTTTTTTGAAAGAATTGGCCTTTTTAAAAAAAAAACTTCACCTGCATCTAGACTGCCGTCGCATTCTTTCGAAATTAAATTGAAAGAATGCAGTGTTTTTTTCAAAATCAGTAAACCTACTTTTACCAGGAAGAATGCCTTTTTTGGAAAGACTTCTTCCAAAAAAAAGGCGTTCTTGACCACAAACAGGGCTTTTTTGAAAAAAAGTGTCCTGATTACCTGGTTGCTCTCTTTTGAAAAAGTGGCTCACTTTTTCGAAACCCTTGTGGCTGTCTAGAAGATCTCTTTCGAAAGAGGCTTGTAGTCTAGATGTACCCTAAAAGATGGGTTTACAATGTGTTCTTGGTAACTATGGGTTTCACCCAAACCTAGAAAATTGGTTAGAGGACAATGAAGAAACATTTAAAACTACACCTGGGTGGTGATTGTCAAACTTTGTAGTAATCTGCTCAACCATTGGATTTATTACTATGAGGCCTGAAGCAAATTGCCAGTAGATAGGGTGCGTCTAGACTGCACCATCACTCGAAATAAGATAAGCATATTACATATCTTATTTCAATACTATTTCAAAATAGCTTATTTCATAATTTGGCACTCTCTATACAGTGCCAAATTTTGAAATAATCTGCTGGTTTACAGGGATGTCAGAATAGCGAGCCCATTATATTTCAAAATAACAGGCTTGCTATGAAGATGTGGAATAGCTATTTCGGGATATATCTGCATACTGAAATAGCACTGCAGTGTAGACATAGCCATAATGGCCAAGTGGCTGTCTGGCACTTCTGACAAGCATCTCTTTCATGTTCTAATTATAACTTATCATTAAAAAATAAGCAACTCAGAGACATCTAGCTATGTTCAAAGACGTCTAGCTTTTCCTGCTGTTTCCTCCACTGCTATTGTCCAATTTTCATATAATGGGTTACATCCATTGTTGCATTTTGTTTCAGTTTAGGCCTCCAATTCACACTAACTCTGTATGGAGTCCAGTGCAAGACTGGAGCCTGAGGTTTTAAGAAACTGTCTTATTATTCTATGTACAGCATCCAACACAATGGTCCCTGCTGGTCCCAACAGAGTCTACAGCATAGCTTCATTCCACAACTCCTGGAATATTTTCAGGATTTTAAATCATCACATTGCTCTTGAACATTAATATTTTGTCAAGCTGTTTTTCATCCCTTTTCAATAGAATTTAACCTGGCTCAACTTCCAGATGTGCTAGGGCTAGAAGAAAGGCTTTTCAAATGAGAATATATTGTACTTAGTGAGACAAATTAAAATTTCACATTGGACTGTTTGTACGGCAGCAGGAGAGACATTTAAAGTACTTTTGTTACTTCATTTCCTTATTATGCTTCATTGGATACCAGTTCGTTTTTGCTTCATCTTTGGGATTATTTTAAATTCCTCTTCGTTCTCTCCTTTTTTGTTTCGTTCTGTTTACCAGCTGAACATGTTTCTTTGTAAATAGTACGTTCTTGCACTCATGTCAATGGCTCTTGAATTTTCAAAGGGCCTATTAGAAGTTGCTTTCAGCTGAAGAGGTCACAACAATATCACAGATGCACAGATTGCTACCCGATTAATACAATTATCAATGCTCAGAAATTATGAGTTGAGTGTTTGCATTTGAATGCAGCTTTTATTTTAATGCACTCTTTCAAAAGCAAATTTTAAGGAAGTACGTTTGAATGGAAAATGTTCTCAAGAAATGAGTTATATCTTTTGTGCAGATCAAAGCAGCAAGAAACATTTAACAATTTTTTTTGTCTTTAATGAATTCTAATGGCTTTTTGTTTCTCTAAACATAATAACTCTACACAAGTCTATTATTTGTTTTTAATGCTGCAGAAGCCAGCGTTATATTACTTAGTGTTCTTAAGACTCTTAAAACGAAGATTTTGTTTATGTTGCATGCACACACAATTACGTTTGACAATTTGGACATAAATTTGAATTGGCTGCCTTATCAGCATTTTCACCAATAAAAACATTAAGCATGTCTATTAAAAATGTTTCTTCCATAATTTGTTTTTCACTGGTTTCTGGCTCTGCCACAAAAGCATGCTGTCTCTCTTTGGGGTTCACACAGGGCTGGACTACCCAATAGGCAGACTAAACACGTGCTTAGGGCACCAGCAAAGCAGGGGCACCAAAAAAAAAAAAGAGATTTTACGGTATAGTATTGTTTTTATTTTGAATTACATATGGGGGGGCACCATAATTTTTTCAATGTTTAGGGCCTCTAAAGATCTTAATCTTAATCAAGTAAAGTCCTTGACGCATTATGCCTAGGCTACAAAAATGGTTTAACTGAACCAAAAACATGAAGGATTTTTTTAGATGTACATTGAGTCTGTTTAAGTAAGGATTTATTTAAGACTTCAGTTTCATAAACAATTAGCAGTGCTTAATGTCAGATCGAGAAGAGGCATAATGGAATATATCAATCTTATCTCATTGCATATAGAGTACATATTAGATCATATACAAGACTGTCAGGGGGGAGAGTATGTGTATACATTCATAGCATTACACAGGAAAATGTGGAATATTTGGCTATAGAAATATAAAATGATCCTGAGGACAGAAGTATAAAACTTGAGTGATTTCTGAGTTGGATTTTCTTCACTGCAAAAGAACTTTAAAAATCAAGGTTTTTTATCTAAGCTTTCATGAAATATGTACATGATCATATCTCAACTCATTTATTTTCATCCAGGGTATTTATTTAGATGCAAGATTCACTGTGGTAACAGAAAATGTGCAAAGGGTAAGCAGCAGATTCTACTGTAAATGTTACTGAGCTACTTTGGCCTGCAATGGTATTGATTTAATTTTTCTCATTTAGCTGATAGCATGACTCAGCTTAAAGAGACATATTTAAAATCATTAGTCTTTGACAAGTGAAGTGAATTGAGATAAAAATAATAGAAAGACAAGTAAAAAGAAGACATCTCTTCCCTCATGGGAATAATACGAATCTGAGACTTGTTTTCATCCTCATCATGGAAGTATTTTAAAATAGTGTGATACCTATTAAAAATGAGGACTCAGGGAAACACTTTAGTTTACATACCTCTTCTCAGAGGTTACATCCTACTCAACCTACTCAGGCAAATAATCCTTCTTCACAAAAGAAGTCCCCCTAAAGTCCTTTGTGTCAGCAACTAATTATAAAAGCAATAATACAAACTGGGCCCAAAGTGCTTTTCATGGTCCCTGATCAGGCTATACCTTCTGAGACAGTCTTCTAGTCCCTTGAGCACCCCCTTTCGAGTCACAGGCTAATGCCTTCACTTCTCTTCAAAACAAGGTTTTGGATCCAGATGTTCTTTGACTGGGCTGATGGTTTACGCTCCCCACTGGTATTAATCATGACTACTTCAGCAGGTTTAGTAGCCCTGTAGGTGTTTGCATTAGAAAACTGTTATTAAGAATTTTGCTTATCCATCCAAAGCATAGAAATAAAATGTAACAAATTTATACAATCAAAACAGTTCAAATGTTGAATACTGCTTGTAAATGAGCCATACAGAAAAACGTGACTGCAGAAACTACTTGTCAAATAATTTTGAATGGCTATGTGTGAAAATTTGAATGTATTTATGGATAAGTAATAGAAATATTCAAGACATTAATTGGATAAATTATTTACTATGAATCATTTGACCAGCTTTACTATCAAATTGGAACTGCAGTGACTTTCATGTAGACCTGTGAATGTCTAGAAATTATTAAAATGGAAGTGACTGAGTTAAGGCTGGCCTCAGTAAGAACCATTCTGCTTTCTAGATACTAGTCAGCAATTTTGATTGTGAAAGACTCTGCCTTCAGTCTATCATCCAGAGGTAAAAGATGTGGAGAACAGGCTTCAGGCACAAAGTCAGTGGTAGGCCACCTGTGGCCCAAGAACTGCATGCAGTCATTGGGGTTGTGCATGCAGCCCATGAGATATTTGATTACCATTGCCCATGAGCAATGTTGCCAGATTCTGTTAGTTTCCTTCCATGTAGTTCTTTTCCTACTAGTATTACTAAAGTGACATGCACCTAAAGCAAGGCCACATGAGGTGACATGTGTGCTGATTGAAAATAACATTGACTATGAGCGTTGTGTGCTTCCCCTGCATCCAATCAAAGTACTGCTATGGTTCAATCAGCACACCCCCATGAATTCTAGGTACGTAGGAAGAGTTAGCAAAACTATCCTATCTCAAGAGACTGTCTTGGTTAGGACAATCTTGCAACCCATCGAGATGATGGAGGGCCACTCATTAGCCTAGGTTGCCAATCGCTGCACTAAATGGTCCTTCTCTAGAGTCATTTCTGGTCTCTACATATCCTCAGTGCTCTTGCTTCTTTTAATTGTTGCTGCAGTAGCAACAATTAGATGGTTTGGGAGGACACTACATCACATATCTCCTCGGACTTCTTGAAACCTAGTGAAAAATGAATCTTCAAAGATTCTGCACAATAAAAATTTAGTGGGATTAAGTTTTCCTTTACCTGTTCCTATGGGGTTCTGCCTAACATGCCAATTTATTTCTAATTCATGATGTCCACTAAGTGTGTTTATTTCAATCTATGAGCAAGCAGTATTCTCCCAGATTTTAGTACATAAAAAAGTGGTAATAAAATGGATCAATGAATCAAGCTTGAAGATCATATGTTTACTTCCTCTATGTGCTATTTCAAATGGACTCCTTAATGTGTTTAGATATGATACAAACCATCTCAATAACAGATTAAACATCTGTTTTTCCACTAACTGTTAATCCTAGTTTAAAAATACACCCACATATGATCCTCATGAAACTTTGCACTTTTAGCCAATGTGCAATAATTTCCAAAGAATAGCTTAAAAGTATAGAAGGACAGAATGTCATTTGCTGACTTTCTATTTTTAATAAACAGAAAATTTCCAACAATCATTCAAACACTGATGAAATTTCAGTTGCCAGTCGGCTCTACTGGCTAAGTCAGTGGAATAAAAACATAGAGCAAATTGAATTTAATATATTTATGTAGACATTTGGTCTGAAAATGGAAGGAAGGAGGAGGTTTGTATTTAGAACTACATCATTGTCTTATTTATTTTTAGAAAAAAAATGCAGTCTCCCAATTCATTGAAAAGTGAAAGTGAATCATGCAGATGGAATTTCAAAGAGATTCTTGCCAGTTGCCTGGAACTGCACTAAGTATTGTGCCCTTGGCTCTCAGTAGTAATGACATTGGACAAAAGAGAAAACAAATGACAAATGAGAGCAAGAGAAGGAAAAAATGAATATGATAGAAAAGTTGACCATGATTTCCCTAACTTCTTCATTACTGCCTAATGCATATAAATCAAAATGAACATTGGGCCTGATTTGAAATTTTTCAAAGACAATCCAAAAATCCCCTTGATTTCTGTGTTGTCGCACATACCGCATAATATACCTCCCCTCTGAATTCCTGACATTCCAAAGTTCTGTATTATGATTCCACAGTCTGCAGTGCAGGACAGCAGTAAAGACAATATTATAGGGTAGACTTTTGCTCCCTCTAAGTGCTTGTCTAAAAACAAGTTAATGGGTGGCAAGCAGGTGTGTAAACCTAAGGTTGGTAATGCTTCATACAGTCTATATGGACCCTGCTGTCATCTATACTACATTTCAGTGTACAGTAAGGAACTTTATGTGCATAGCAGCAAGGTTCACATGGACAGTAACGGGGCATGCAGCAGGTTTACACTGCAACTTGTCATGCACTAATTTGCTGTCTACATAAACCATTAGAAGTGTTCCCTCATATCACCTTAAGGAAAACACGTCTGTGGATAGAGAAGATATCACATGTATAATAGGTGCTCATATGCAGTCTTTAGAGAGGAATAGCCATTTTGGGGAGCTTATCTTTTGCTTATTTGGGTTAAAAATCAGGAGAAATAACATGAATAGAAATGAAGGGCTCCTGGGGATTCAGAGGCCTCAAGCACTGGTGTCATCTTGGCCTCTCCTGTGGCATACAATAATTTAGTCTCCAGAGGACAGGAGTGCTGTAGGGATTGTCTCATGCATTAACTAGCCTGTGTGCACAAAGGAGCATAAACTGGCAGATAAACTGAAAAAATACAATTAGGGAGGCCAAAAAAAGAATTTTAAGACTCAAAAAGTAATAGCAATGTTTTTAAATGCATCAGAAGCAGGAAGCCTGCTAAACAACCAGTGGGGCCACTGGACGATCAAAATGCTAAAAGAGCACTCAAGAGGATAAGGCCATTGCAGAGAAACTAAATGAAGACTTTGCATTGGTCTCCATGGCAGAGGACCTGAGGGAGATTCCCAAACCTGAGCCATTCACTTTTGGTAACAAATCTGAGGAACTTTCACAGACCTAAGTGTTATTAGGGGAGGTTTTGGAACAAACTGATTATCTAAATCAGGTGTCTCAAACTCCTGGCCCATGGGCCTTCCCCAGCCAGAGTGATTGTGCAATGTGCCCCGAGAGTCCTGGCAGGCATTGAGGGAGAGGGGGAGTGGCTGTCCTTTTTCATTCCCCAACCCCCCCCCCATGTCATCACTTCACTCTCTTCCCCTCTCCCCCTCCTCACAGCACCCCAACTCCAAGGATGCAGCATCAGGGATTACTGGAGGGGGGGAGGGGGGCATGGCAGCAGCGGTCAGGCTCCCCCACACTCCCTGCACCAGTGACAGAGTGCCATTGGGGAGAGACCGTGGCGCGATGGTGGGAAGGAGCAGGGTTTGGGAAATGGTAACTGATAGCCTCCTGGCCTGCAGACCAGATTGAGCAATTGCTCTGGCCAGGGATGGCCCATGGGCTGGGGGTTTGAGATCCCTGATCAAAATGGCAATAAGCCACCAGAACCAGAGAATATTCAATCAGGGATTCTGTTGTAACTCAAATATGAAATTGCAGAACTACTAACTGTAGTTTGTAACCTATCCTTTAAATCAACTTCTGTATCAAATGACAGGGGGCTAGCTACTGTGATGCCAAATTTTAAAGAAGGACGATAGAGGTAATCCCAGCAATTATAGGCTCGTAAGCCTGACTTCAGTACCAGGAAAATTGGTTGAAACTATAGTAAAGAATGAAATTGTCAAAACATATAGCTGAACATAATTTATTGGGGAAGAGGCAATATGTTGTTTATAAAGGGAAATTATGCCACATCAGTCTACTAGAAATCTTTGAGGGGGATCTAGTAAATATAATGTACTTAGATTTTCAAAGAGACTTTGATGAAGTTCTTCACCAAGATTTTTAAGCAAAGTAAGTTATCATGGGATAGGAGGGAAGGCCCTCTCATGGACAGATGACTGGTTAAAAGATAGGAAACAAAGGATAGGAATAAATGGTCAGTTTTCAGAATGGAGAGAAGTAAAAAGTGGTGTCCTCTAGGGGTCTATACTAGAGTTAGTCCTATGCAACATATTCATAAATGATCTGTTAGCTGGCAAAATTTGTAAATGATATAAAACCACTCAAGATAGCTAAGTCCCAAGCAAATTGCAAAGAGCTACAAAAGAATTCTCAAAACTGGGTGACTGGACAATGATATATCAGATGATATTCAAGGTTGATAAATGCAAAGTAATGTACTTTGGAAAACATAACCTCAACTATAAATATAAAATGATGGGATCTAAATTTGCTGTTGCAACTCAAGAAAGAGATCTTGGACTCGCAGTGGAATTCAAAACCAAACAGAATGCTGAAAATAGTTAAGAAAGGGATAGAAAATAAGACAAAGCATATCTTATTTCCTGTATCTATATACATGGTATGCCCAGATCTTGAATATATGTGCTGATGTGATCATCCCATCTCAAGTATGGGAAAAAGTTCAGAAAAGGACAATAAAAATGATTAGGGTTATGGAATGGCTGCCATATGAGGAGAGATTAGTAATACTCAGACTTTTCAGCTTGGAAAAGAAACAACTAAGTGTTTCTTAGTTGACCAGTGTAGAGCAAGCAAATGAGAAAGTGTTATTTACTCCTTTTCACAATACAAGCACTAGGGGTCACCAAGTGAAAAGTCATCAAATGAAATTAATAGGTAGCAGGTTTAAAACAAACAAAAGGAAGTTTTTTTTCATTCATCATCATGCGGCCAACCTGTGAAACTCCTTGACAGAGGATCTTTTAAGGCCATGATTATAACAGGATTCAAAAAAGAGCAAGATAAATTCATTGAGGCAAGTCAATCAATGGCTAGTGGCTAAGATGAACATGAATGGTGTTAGTCTCTGTTTGCTAGAAAATGGGAATGAGCAACAAGAGATGGATCACTTGATGATTACCTCTGGGACACCTGGCATTGGCCACAGTCAGAAAATAGGATATGGGATAGTGAACCCTTGGTCTGACCCAGTATAGCTGTTCTTATGTTCTTATGTTCTTATGTGTGTATCCTTCCATATCACATTAGTGCATATTGATGTAATCTGTTTGAAATGGGACTACTTTAAGATGATTTTACAGACATTACACGCCTTTCTTACCTCTATATGATACATTCCTAATGTCAGAAGAACATGGAGACAACCTAACTAACCGTAGCTACCTAGCGCACAATTCATATTTGGCAAACCTGAACAGAACACACATCTTGTTTCTAACAAATACTAAGTGTAGAGGTCACAACAGTTTCACTACTAGCAGTTTTCTGCAATAATTTTTATATCAATACAAAGCATTCTTGGAGTACAGTTCAAATAGTTATATAGTTTATATTCCTTAGTCAATCCCAAAATGCTTTGTATTTAGGCTAACAGTGATTATTAATGCACTATGTAGACAAGCCTTTCGTTTAACTAAAGTAATTGGTCTGAACATCGGGACATCTGTTGTCATTTATTGGCCTATGGTATACAAGAAGTGCCACTAAATGATCTAATGGTCTTAAACTATGAAACCTATTAAATATTTTACTTACAGAAACAAAATGTTAGGAGTTTTGTATTGAAGGATTAGGGCTTAAAGGGAGGTATTTGTTTAAAAATGGACAGTTCTGTACTGAGTTTGATAATTTATCGAAGAAGCTAACTCATATATTAAACTTGAACAAAGTGACTTTCTTGAACAGTTGCATCTTCAGTGTATATATGATCATGGCATTACATTCAGCGTTTACATCCAGGCCCCGGGTCAGACAGGCCCACTGGAACTTCAGTAACAGTGACAATGGGCTGGCCTATGAGGTGCAATCAGCATGGCTGCTGAGGGAACCAACATTCAGAAGTGCCATACCATCACATTTGGGGCTCTATTTTTTGCTTGTCCCTTTTGGGTAACGATGGTGGGCACCTGTGAAAACATTTTCTGTCATGGGTGACAAAACACCGAGGACTGGTCCTGGAGGTGGCAGAAATTCAAGTTTCAGTGATTGATACTCTGCGACTTGGCTTTTTATTTGCAATTTGGCTGATGGTCAGTATTGACATGATGGTGGGATATTGTTTAAGGCAGCAACACATGTAAGAAAGGGTGTGTCTACACTAGCCCCCTAGTTCGAACTAGGGGGCTAGTGTAGACATACCCAAAGAGATTAAGCAGATTAGTACACAATTTTCTTGAATTTCACAGGTGCTAAGAATCTAGGTTCTGGATTGGAGCCATATTGTATGTGTTCACTTCTTATAATTCTGGGGAGTGTGTTATTTTTAGAGAGGAACAGTAGTAGCCAACGACAATTTTTCCCCTCCTGAGCATACAGAAATAAGGAAAAGTGTAAAAAAACATGTTGTTATTCACTGTTTATGAAAGGGCTAGTCATGAAGGCTCCCCTCTTGTCAACTAGACACAGCATTCCAGACAGGAGAATTTATCTCACTACTTATAGGTTTGTTACATTTTGGAATCTCCATTTCTCTTCTCTGCAGTACAAAGATGCACATCTGTCTTTTCAGGGAAGTGGTTCTTTGGAAGTGAATTAAAACAAATTAAGGCCACTTTAATTCTGAATGAGAGAGTCCACACAAAGGTTTAACTAATCCACTTTAAATTCACACCTCTAATTAATTTAAATTATTTTCCTTAAGTGTGTCCCTGCAGACAAGCCTTCAGATAATGAGGATTTCAAATAATAATAAATAATCTGAATTGGTAAAATCCATGCCACTATTAGATCAAAGAACAGAACAAGTTTACAGTAAACTGGAATCCTGTTAAATAAGGTTTTACTGCACTTGTTCATATCAAGTCAGGCCTATTCTGCAACAGCTGGCAGGAGAAAAGGAACAGAGCTGTGAAACGATTAACTTACACCCTTTTGCAAGTATTTATGAAATTGACCAATAGTGAAATTACACCATTTCCAACAACACAAGCAGCTGTTAGTGGATTTTCTATATGCACAGCAAAATCAGTAATCTGCATGCAGATTTGGCCTTCACATAAACATCTCATTGTTTTTTAGTGGAAAAGCAGATTTTCAAAACAAAATTAATTTTTCTTCATGAAAATGATTTTTGAAAGTATTAGCTTTTAATATTCAAGCTAAATGCACTAGCAAAGATCTGGTTCACCTAAAATATGAGAGAGAGAAGGAGAGAGAGAGAGTCTTGACGAGGGTGAGTTTTGACCTCCTTAATGACACATTTGAGTTTTCCTAAGTATTTACTATGGAGATGTCCAGATACTTTGGTTATTACAGGTACATTGGAAATAGATAGCATGCACTCTTCCTAAGGTGGTGGTAACTTTTTTTTCATGAAAGGAACAGATTATGAGCAGGAAGCAACCAGACAGCTCACCAATACCAGATTCTGCAAGCCTCTCTTCTGTGATCCCACTAAAGAATACCAAAAAAACCTGAAACAACTGCTCATGAAGCTCCCTGATGCTGCTCAGGACCAAATTTACACTAACATCCCCCCCGCCCATCCCCGACCAGGAGTTTTCTATCTGCTACCCAAGATACACAGACCTGGAAATCCCAGACAACCCATCATCTCAAGCATTGGTATACTTACAACAGGCTATATTGACTCTCTCCTCAGACCCTATGCTACCATAGGGTAGCTACCTCCGCAACACGACCAGCTTCCTGAGGAAACTACAAAACATCAGTAATCTACCTGAAAATACCATCCTGGCCACCATGGACACAAAAGCTCTTTACACCAACATTCCACATGAAGATGGATTACAGGAACACCATCCCCGATAACAGCACTGCACACCTGGTTACAGAGCTCTGCGCCTTTGTCCTCATCCACAACGACTTCCGATTTGGAGACAATTTGTGTAGTTGGGGCTCTTGTACATTTCAAAGCGGAAGTGCCACATGAAGCCTGGGACCAGTGGGGGACTTAGAGAGACCCCCTCTGGCCCCAGGCTCCACACAGCATTTCAATCTTTGAAATGTACAAGAGTCCCCGCTAGGGCTCTTGTACATTTCAAAGCGGAAACACCGCATGGAGCCTGGGGCCAGTGGAAGAGTCCCTTGCTGGCCCCAGTCTTCACACGGCATTTCAATCTTTGAAATGCACAAGAACGCTTGCTGGGACTCTTGTATATTTCAAA
Source organism: Pelochelys cantorii (assembly GCA_032595735.1). Classification (NCBI taxonomy): domain Eukaryota; kingdom Metazoa; phylum Chordata; order Testudines; family Trionychidae; genus Pelochelys; species Pelochelys cantorii. The sequence goes on from CM064340.1 coordinate 31,519,223, forward strand.
GGTGGGATGCCGCGTGGCACTTCTGTCTTTGAAATGTAGCAACAGCCCAGTGGGCTCTTGCCATATTTCAGAGCAGAAGCGTCCTTATCGACTAATCGAATAGTCGGTGGAAATTCCATCGACTGTTCGATTAGTTGATCTAATATTAACATCCCTATTACCAGCTACATTTTTTGTTAGTCTCTAAGGTGCTGCAAGACTATTCATTGGTTTTTAAGTTTTCCAGTTGCAGAATAACATGGCTACTTCTCTGAAGCTTATTATATAGATAATTGATATTCCTTACTGGACAATATAGAAAAGAAATAAATTATTAAACACCCACACTGACCATTTTTCCAGCATCCAAATTCCCAGCTAATTAGCTCTTCTTACTGTGCATATATTATGGCTTAGATTTTGGAAGCTGCCAATGGGATTTGGATACTTAATATCCAGTAACAGTAATTGGACTTGAGTGTCCACATTTGATAGGGGGCTTTAAAAAGCTCAGTTTATATGTTTACTCTGTTATGGATATAAACTCACATACATTTCATATAATCACACTGTCATTTGATTTATTCATAAATATGCTCCCAAAAATAGTCAAAAGAGCTGATGAAATACATTTACAACATTTTCAGTACAGTGCAAACTTACGTATTTTTCACTCAGAGATAATTTTCCTCCTGAATCTGTAATGTGTACATTTCCAATATATGGGAGATTGAAAGTCAAATTCAAAATACAGCTTGCTCAGCTGCTTGCTGTGAAATGATTACTTAAAACATTTCTTGATATATGCATATTGCAGGTTGCATATGTGTACTTGTGTCTGTGTGGGCTTGTACAAGTATCTGTGAACGCATATATGTGGGTGCAGAGTAGGGGTTGTATTTGATTTCTCTCATTTACTGTCTTTCCATAACCTATACTATTTTTAACCTTTGAAGTTAGTGAACATGGCGGTACCATTTATTAGAATGTGAATTACATATTTAACACAGAAGAAGGGAGATGTAGAAAGAATTGAGCTAAAGGAGGAAAGGTGAATGTTTAGGGTAGATGTTTTGGTTCCCCAGAATTACACAGAGATGTGCTTTCCCTTTAACATTTTTTCCACATTATAATCCATTGAAAAGATAAGGATTAGGGTAAATCATATACACTTTTAAAAATGCCTACATATTAAGGGAATTTACACTGTCAAAAACAGGAAATAAGCATTATGAAAATACTTTAAGACATAGTACTTCCTAAAGTGCCAGGTTTTATATAGTATCCATCCCTTAAGGGCCTCCAGAAAAAAAATCCCCATTCCTCTGACAAGCTTGTGTTCGTTAACTTCCCTATGGCACTTTTTGTTGGTCCCAGAACCCTGGACAAATTCCAAATCAGGTAATTATATTCTGTTCTCAAATTCCAGCCCCGTGCAATTTTGTTTGGATGTGATATTCATGATCACATTACCATTGCTTCCCCAGACTGCAGTGTACAGCCTTACACAGCACTCGCTCAGCCATGGCTCATTCCTCTTTACAAATGCAGCCGTTAATTTTGGACAGGGCGGGGTGGGGCAGATGAAAGGAGGTATTGAGTGTGAGATATTTTGCTATTGGATTAGCCAGAGATTCTTAGCTCATCTGTATTCAGGACACTTCGGAGCAGGGGATCTTCAGATGTGCTTCTGCATATATATATAAGAAATGGACTTTATTTGGCACTGGTTTGACTTTATTTGACTTTATTGGGCACTGGTCAGGCCTTACAGGCAGGGAAGCACCAGGTCCTTACGCTTCAGCTTTGTATGGAGTGAGCCCTCCCTAAACCTGGAAGGCCCCCCACTCACCGCTCTCTGTCTCCATCCTCCTTGAATACTTTCCTTCCACTACTGCCTGGCACTGTGGGACTAGGCTGCTGATCCTAGGGAGAGCTACACTGAGCAGGGTTCCTGGCCTTATAGAGATGCAGCTTAATCCTTAGGGCTGGGGGCAATCCTCCTGGGCTGGTGGAATAATGGAGATCCAGGAGGGGAAGAGCAGAGCAGAGGAAAATTAGAAAAAATTTGACCTTCTTTCTTAATAAATAATCCCAAGAAGAAATACATAACCTAGGGTACGTCTACACTAGCTCGTTAGCTCGAGCTAGGTAGGGTAATGAGGGCAAGCGGAGCTGCAAATGAAGCCCGGGATTTAAATATCCCGGGCTTCATTTGCATGTTCCTGGGCACCGCCATTTTTAAATCCCCCTTAGTCCAAACTCCGTGCGCTCGGCTACTTGCGGCACAGACTAGGTAATTCGAACTAAAGATCCTAATTCGAACTACCGTTACTCCTCGTGGCAACTCTGCTTGCCCTCATTACCCTACCTAGCTCAAACTAATGAGCTAGTGTAGACGTACCCCTAGTGAGGTATTGCATTGAAGTCAGAAGGTCTAAACAGTGTGGCACCCATTTCTTATATAAGGCATGCATTTTTCCTGCTTAATTTGCCCAATTGTGGGCATTATTTTCTACAATGTATTATTTATTATTAATATTGCCATAGTAACTGAAAATCCTAGTCAGGATGAGAAGCCTTTCTGTACAAATGCAAAGTAATACAACTACCCCTGTCCCAAAGGACTTACCCCCCACATTGACTAGACAAGGGTAAAGGTAAGGGTAGAATGTAAAGGCAAGTGATCAGGGAGCAAAAAGGATAGGGTGAATGAGGATAGGCAAAAAGGAAGGATTATCCAGTGGTTAGAGCACTTGCCTGAAAAGTGATTGATGTAGGTTCAATTCCCCTACTTTGCCACAGACTCCATGTCACCTTCTCCATGGGTAGGAATGGTGTTCCTAGCGTCCGTTTGTCAGAGGCTGGAAATGGATGACAGGAGAGGGGTCAGTTGATGATTACCTGTTCTGTTCACTCCCTCTGGGGCATCTGGCATTGGGCACTGTCAGCAGACAGGATACTGGGCTAGGTGGACCTTTGGTCTGACCCAGTATGGCCGTTCTTTTGTTCCGACAGTCACTTAGGCCTAGATTTTCAAAGATATTTAAGCATTACTCAACTTGGCATTAGGAGATCAAGCTAGCTATGACAGTTAGGCTGTAATTAAATTGAGTCCCACTCTAGACATGGCTAGGTTGATGGAAGAATTCTTGGAGAGATGGATTAACTACATCAGTGGAAACCCTTTCCATAGATTTGGGAAGCGGCTTTATCTTCATTGTGGGAAGCTGTACTGCTACAGCTGTGCTGCTGGTAGCTGACATGGGTCTTCTCTCCTAGTGTAGATGTACCATAAATCTCATTTCTGAAAATCGTCACCTGAGTGATTTAGGCCTTTAAAAAATCTGGTCCTTAGTCTCTGTGTGCCTTCCAGGGGTGCCAATGGGGGAGATGATAGGGCCAGTTGTCCCAGGGCCTGGCTATTTTAAAAGGTCCAGGGTTCCAGCCCTCCATCACTGCTATTGTGGCAGCAGCAGTATCCAGAGCCCCAGGCCCTTTAAATCACTGCCAGAACCCCATGTAGCATGTTCCATGCAGCACTGAGGCGATGTTGGGGGAGGTGCAGCATGGTCCAGGCGGCACTGAGGGCTGGCTGCTCCTAGCCCTGCCCGTTGAGTCATAGGCCCTGCCCAAAGATGAACCTCCCATTCCCCATTGCCCTGAGCTCGGGGTCACCAGCCCTGGTGTCTCAATTCCATTCTATATAATGCAGATTATAGCACTTCCGTACCTGACAGGGATGCTGTGAGAATAAATGCGAAGGATGTGAAGCACTTATATATTACTGTAATGGGAGTCATATAATTACTGAAGACAGCTGAAGGGGTGTAGTGGTAACAAAGGGATGAAATGAAGAGGGACCAAAAACTTGTGACAACCCAGCAAATGAAAATTTATCCAGAGTTTAGGTACTGGGCAAAAAAATCCCTGCTTCTACTTCAGTGGGTCTCTGCAATGGTTCAAGTTCTGCCCATGCAGAGCCAGCTGCAAGATTAGGACCAATGATTCTTATTTATTGTTGTGAAAATAGCATGTAAGAGAAGATAATTTATTATTGCTATCTTTAGCTAGTTGAGAATTTTGAAGGGAAAATATTTCATGTATTTCTCAAAAAAATATTCCATGAAGATCCAAAATAATGTAACACATCCAAACACAACTCTTTTGTATGCAAGCCTGGCTGTTATTCTTAATTAGGTGTTTACAATCCAGTTAATGTTTGTGTTGGAAGCCGTTTGTGGTGTCTTTGAGTGTCATGCCAGAACTTGTAGAAATGTTTGTAGCTTTAATGCTTTAATACTGAAATGATAAATGAACTATGACTAGAAATCTAAATTATGCATAAAAACAAAACCTTCTTCAGGGAGCTGTCTCCGTACAGCATGGCCTTACTCAGAAAATGGGATAACCAAACCCCAAAATACGTTAACCTTTTTACTTATCAAGGGTCTCAATTTTGGTTTTGTTGTTATTGTTGCTGATTGAATTCACTTTTCCAAACTTCAAATGTAATTTGCTAGAACAACAAAGTGACAGTGAATTCGTTTTAACAAGTCCTCACCATCTGCCGGAACAGTAGTGAATCAGCAATATATTACCATGTTGTCAACTAGTTTAGTTAGACTTATTTAGAAATTTGAGCATGGCTGAAATAAATATTCAGTTCAGTTAGCAACCTGGTAAAGTTCTTTCAATAATTTGTAATATATCCAAAACGTTAAGTGTGGTTGAGTTTTCACACTGAGGTCACATTAATTGAAATCTCTATCATGGTGATAAAGGCATAAAGATTAGGTGAATGTGTTTCAGCAGCATTTCAGTAACACAAAAGATTGGCAAAACTTTCAACTCCTTCGTTGTTTTTCACAAATGCATCGAGGAAACCTGTAAATTATGAAAAACATGCTCACAACATGTTCCAAGTGGTATATCTCCTATCCACATTAATATCAGGGAGAGGTATTGTTCGATGTATTTGGGGATGTGTCATGTGAAAAAGCACAATGCTACTGTCTCTACTGCTTCACTCATTAACAATACAGTAGTGATATTGGGGAAGAGCCCTTTGTGGACTATGAAGAGAAGAAGAGCAATGAAATAAATAACACTAGCACTCAGGAAGCATGGGACAACAGGCTAGATAATAGGAAAGGATAATCAGAACCTACATGTTATGAGTGGTGGTCTATAAAGTGATGCCAATAAAAGACCAGATTCTGATTTTATTAAGTCTGATCTAACACCAGAGTAATTCCAGATTTAGAATGGTAAATGAGATCAGAATCTGTCCCCCCAAACTCTCACAAATCTTTGATCTTGTCCAAAGCCGTGAGTCCTTCTCATTTTAGGAAGTTTTGTTAATGTAAACTAAGACTGAAAATTGCCTACAGCTATTGAGAAGCACCAAAATTAACACATCCTGACCTCTGCAACATATAATTCTAAAATCCATAGGCCTTTTACTTTGTGCACGAAAGGAGTTTCACATACACAAAATCTACTTCACTCATGTTGTACAGAAGCTCATTGCCAGCTCTCCAAACAGTAAGATAGCCTTTGCATTTAAGATCAGCATCTCTTTCAAGCTTTTCTGTTAAAATGAAAACAACCCTAAGCAAGATGCTATGGATCAATAGCTTGACAAACTGGCAATAGAGACAAGAGTTTACGGCTCATCAGAACTCTAAAATGGCTTGCTTTAGGGATCTGACCAGCATAGAGATGTATTTCAGAGTCCAAATATTAAAGAAGGCAACATGTTGGAGCCAGGTAAATACTGTCACAAAATTTCTGTGAATGTTCATCTTTTTAAAATTAATTTACCTTGATCCTATCTGAGCAACTTTTGTGTTTGCTTTATACAAATGTTAGTGTGATCATGTACAGACAGAAATATGATTACAACAGGAACAATCATCCAGTCAGTAGAAAGAAAGAAATTAACATGGTCAATCCAATGTCAGGTCTGTTATGTAAGTGACACAGCTCAAATTTCAGCTTTCAAATTTCAACTAAAACCCCCTACAGAGTTAATAAAATTCACCCCAAAAAAATGGTCAAAGTTTTCATTTGTGACCAGTAGCTTAGAATGGAAAACGAGAATCTTCATCTTTCATCACATCCATTCAAGACACTAAAAAGGCTAGAAGGAAGGACACTTTTGTCCAGTATAAAAACTAATTGAATAGTATTTTATACGTGTATATCTGTGGTTGGTAAGTACCATGCTTCTACAATGGGTGTCTTTCCATTAACCCCAATAAGTTTGGGACCTGTCCTTTAAATTGTCCCAATTCCCAATGAGTTCAAGAGAAGACAATCTCATCACTGACGGCAAAATTCAGCCCTAACTGTGGTGTTTGCCATTGTAAAGTCTGCATTTGACAACAGTTACCAAAAAGTAGAATGGGATTGACACCATTTCCCCCTATATAGAGCTTAGACCACAACTGTGCTCAATGTTTAATAATGTTAACTACTGACTTTGCACCATACCAGTGTGTGTGCAGTGTGTGCAGTGGGCCAAATGATGTTTTCTCCTTTGGGCAGTCCACTTAGTATGGGATAAAATCTAATGATAAAATGCACAGAAAGCTTTTATAAAATAGACATCTTGTTTTTATCAAGCTTGTGGAGATGAAAAAGTATCATTCGTGAAAATGCTGGAACTCTTTACACTGAACCAAGGCAGAAAGTATATGCTAGGATTTACTTTTCTAATTAGGAAAGCATGACTAATATGGACAATTAAGATAATAAAATACTTTTACAAGATAATTAGTCTGTTCTTTCTGATCCAGTCTGCTCCAGCCCCATCTTGATAATGTTATTTACCTCAGATTTAAGAGTATGTTACGATATAATTGGAGCCATTTGCTATGACTGTCTGCTAGGATGAGAGATCAGGCAATTTGCATCTCATATATCTAGAAATTAAAAATGAAGGACTGACCACTTGACACCACGGAAGTTCTTGAAATAAAGCCCGCTGAGCTAAATTTGTTGTGGCTGCTAAATGATTCCACTCACCAGTTTGAATGCATGATGAAATTTCTATTAGAACATGCCACTGTAATAGCTGCCAGCATAGTGAAAGCAGTAGAGAATGAATGCAAATGCAGGTATTGTGTTAACCCTTCATTTTGCACACTAGAAACTTAAAGGGACCTTTTGAATGAGAGAAACTTTATTTTAATAGATAATGGTAGTATGTTCTGCACTGTGAAAACAGCTACTCTGTTTTCCATGAATTAATTGAGTTGGCCTCTGTGTCTTCTTCAGTTTCACTTCTCTGAAAATTATCAGAACTGTGCCCTGTGTTCTAGATGTAACTTTGCTATTCTTCTATATTCAGCTAAAATAATTGCCATCCACCAAACAATTCTGTGTATATATATAAACAACAAAACAAATTAATGGTGAAATAGCAATCATATAATACTTTAACGAATCACAGGAAAGGAAAAATAGTTCTTTTTCACTATCTCATAAGGCTGATTGATAGAAATATCTTACCATCTAACTACAGATAGGCAAAGCTTTGTGAGCCTTGTTAAAAAATAATCTTATTTAGCATCTAACCCTAACCTTCCAGGTCCATTTTGTATGTTCCTCATTTCTTACTGAGATTAATTTTAACTTAATGCATACCCATAGGCACTCACATTTGAAAATTCTGGACTGTGTGATTTCTGCAGAACTACTTGAATTGGTCTGTGTAGCCATGTTTAATATTCATAGGAGCAATCCATAATTAACCCTTCAAAAATGGTATTCAACAGACCTCTTTCTGGGAAAAGAGGTGACCTGTCTTTGTATTATCCAAACTCTCTCTGTCTCGTTATTCATTTTCTCAGAAGGAAACTCCATGCACATATATACTAGCCTGCCCTCTTCATCCCCAAGATCTTTTGTAAAGTATTCATTTTCTCTGCTTTCATATTATGTTGATTAAGTGAGCATCTTAAATCCTCAGTGTGTCTAATGCATGAAAGGCATGGGATTCAATCTTTTAATCATAAATGCTTAAAGGCAAAATCCTATTCTGTGTACTCCAGACAGGTTATCAAATTTACTTTCTTAAATATTTTCTATTTTAGAATCTGAATTCCCAAGGAGAGTTATCATAGGCATGAGAGCTGGCTGAGAGTGGCTCTTACACAGTCATGTATGAATAAATTAATTCCCTAGATATAGCACATCGTTTCCTTCCACATATGACTTATACTTTTAACAAAGAGGAGAGCATGAATTTGTTGCTGAATCAATCTCAGGAAGCTGCTCTAATATAACACAACACAGTCCATTCAGGTCAGATCCTTTGAAAGGTCCATGACACCAACCTACATCAGAATTGCATCCTTCTCTGCATTAAACAAGGTATCTTGCAGCTCATAATCAACAATCAGTGTGAATCTCAAAGAAGGAGGAGAAAGTGGCACTTATTTCCTTTATGAATACCTGTAAGTTATCTGCAAGAGTTCATTTGTATTTATAAAAGGGCTTTTTTCAGGTGAAATACTTAAACTTTATCAGGCTAAAATGTGTTTTTCAGATGATGATAGGCTCCTAATAATCTAAACTTAATAATCTAAGCTATTTCTATGCTAACAAGTGTCAGGAAAAGAAAGGGGGAATGAATTAGCTTTTCTACCCCTTCTACTAAAGCTGATTTTGACTTACATGGTGAGGGAAAGAGGGTATTTGAATGTGACCAAAAATCTGGTGATAGAGGGATAATGTTGGAAGCAAGAATGGTTCCTTGAAAGAGTAAAGGAAAAGAAGAATGGGACTTTACAATATCATCAAAAAGGTGATTTGGGAAGAATGAAGGAAGAGGCAGGGATGAACAATTCAGGAAAGTTATCTGGGAGGCTTGTCCAAAGCTTACTGAAATGCATGCAAGTTTTCTTGCTGGTATCTGTGACATTGGATCAGGCACACTCAATAGTTGTCAGATTTCATATGAGAACTGAAGCCTGGAAGTAACAGAACAATAGACCTGGAGAAAAAAAATATTCTACTCTACAGGGAAAGTGCATTGTTCAGCTTCCAAGGCCAAGTATATCATCAAGGGATCCAACCCTTAAAAAAAGCAGCAGCCAAAGAACTGTGACTTCAACACCATCTTCATTTTCAAGATGTATTATTTTTTCTTGTGGCAGAAGAGGTGAATAAATCTATTTAATCATAAAGAAAAGTAAAAGAACAACCCTTTCTGTAACCATAGCACAGAAAGTCACTTGCCAAAGAGTTCTTTAAGGGGGTCAACAAACATGTGGACAACGGGGATCCAGTGGATGTAGTGTACTTAGATTTCCAGAAAGCCTTTGACAAGATCCCTCACCAAAGGCTCTTAAGTAAAGTTGTCATGAGATAAGAGGGAAGGTCCTTTCATGGACTGAAAGCTGGTTAAAAGACAGGAAACAAAGGGTAGGAATAAATAGTCAGTTTTCAGAGTGGAGAGAGGTAACTAGTGGGCTCCCCCAAGGGTCTGTCCTGGGACCAATCCTATTCAATTTATTTATAAATGATCTAGAGAAGGGGGTAAACAGTGAGATGGCAAAATTTGCAGATGATACCAAACTGCTCAAGATAGTTAAGACCAAAGCTGACTGTGAAGTGCTTCAAAAAGATCTCACAAAACTACGTGATTGGGCAACAAAATGGCAAATGAAATTTAATGTGGCTAAATGTAAAGTAATGCACATTGGAAAAAATAACCCCAACTATACATACAATATGATGAGGGCTAATTTAGCTACAACTAATCAGGAAAGAGATCTTGGAGACATTATGCATAGTTCTCTGAAAACATCCACTCAGTGTGCAGCAGCAATCAAAAAGGCAAGTAGAATGTTAGGAATCATTAAAAAAGAGATAGTGAATAAGACAGAAAAGATCTTATTGCCTCTATATAAAACCATGGTACGCCCACATCGTGAATACTGCGTACAGATATGGTCGCCTCATCTCAAAAAAGATATCTTGGCATTGGAAAACATTCAGAAAAGGGCAACAAAATTATTAGGGATCTGGAACGAGTCCCATATGAAGAGAGATTAAAAAGACTTAGACTTTTCATATAAGAAAAGAGGAGACTAAGGAGGGCGGGGAGATATGATAGAGATCTATAAAATCATTACTGGTGTGGAAAAAGTGAATAAGGAAAAGTTATTTACTTATTCCCACAATATAAGAACTAGTGGTCACCAAATAAAATTAATAGGCAGCAGGCTTAAAATAAACAAAAGGAAGTTTTTCTTCAGTCAGTGCACAGTCAACCTGTGGAACACCATGCCAGAGGATGAGGTGAAGGCTAGAACTTTAACAGGGTTCAAAAGGGTGCTAGATAGATTCATGGAAGTTAGGTCCATCAATGACTATTAGCCAGGATGGGTAGGAATGGTGTCCCTAGCCTCTGTTTGTCTAGAAATGGGTGACAGGGGAGGGATCACATGGGGATTACCCGTTGTGTTGCCTCCCTTTGGAGCATCTGGTATTGGCCATTGTTGGCAGACAGGATACTGAGCTGGATGGACTGTTGGTATGACCCAATATGGCCGTTCTTATGTTCTTAAAGAAAGGCAGACTATTTCCAAGCAGGAGTAGAAAAGATTCTATAACATCTCTCAAAACATCAGAAACTGGTATTCAAGTCGTGATTTTGAGCTTAGTTCCCTTAAAGGACAATAAAAGGAGGAGAAAAGACAAAAGTCTCTTGCAGGGGTAGAAGTTTTTTGTTGCCAAAACTGGGTGTTTTTCCCAACAAAAGTCTCATTGCAGTATAAATGCTCTCACTGTTTTGCCACCAATATATAGTTTTTGGTTTCAAATCCTGCCAGTGTAGACAAGCCCTCAGTATATAATACTTTTCTAAGCGTTTTGTTACACAGGAAAAATGAGATTTTCAGTCTGGGATTGGGCAGCTGGAGGTTGATGTTATGTTGAAGGTGGCAAGTAATGGTACGTTGTAATTATCCAATCAGCACACTTTGAAATTATTAAATGAGAAGCACCATAAATCATGCATTCACATTAATATAGTTTTTATTCCTATTTATTATTCTGAGATTTGCGGAGCCATCCGCTGAAAAATGCTGATGCTTTCATGCTTATGTCTCTCCACCCCAGCTCAGGATAGATAATAGGCTTTCTACACATTAGAGATGGCTTTTTATTCATGTCAAAGTTAATCTTACTGTAGCTAAAAATGATTACCCACCATGAAGCCTCCCCATTGCCAGTTGGGAGCCAGTGCTCATCTGGCAAATTCTTACTTTTTTCTCCTCTTCTTTTTATTGATCTCTGGAGTCCTTTTTCTAATCCTGAAAAGTACCATGCACATTTCATTAACATTTTCCTTAATACAATTGTTATCCTGTGCCTAGTATTTGTGATTTTTCCATTCTAACAAAGTGCAGGCAGGATATCTATCTATCAGACTCTGAGAGCCCTTTTGCTGTATCTCACAACTGATATCTTCATGTGGGTGTAAGTTACGCAGTGACTTAAGTTCCATGTGACTTAAAGGGTAGAAGAGGGGCCTGAAGACTGAATTCTGTGGCTCAGGAAAGGAAATTTCTCCCCAAGAAGAGGATTAAGGGCCAAATACTGTTGCCACTGAAATTAATAGCCAGGAATTGCCCTTGGCTTTTTTTGGAAATGCAGTACTTCTGATGGCTATTTGAATCTACAGGCATAAACTACATATACAAATACTTTAAACAATTCTCATACTGCTATATCTCTCAATGTCTGTACGGGCCCAACACTTTGGGTGCATCTAGACTGGCAAGATTTTGCACAAAAGCGGCCGCTTTTGTGCAAAAACTTGCCGCCTGTCTACACTGGCTGCGAGAATTTGCGCAAGAACGCTGATGTTCTAATGTACGAAATCAGTGCTTCTTGCGCAAATACTCTGACGCTCCTGCTCAGGAATAAGCCCTCTTGCGCAAGTGTTCTTGTGCAAGAGGGCCAGTGTAGACAGGCAGCTAAGACATTTTGCTTAGCAAAAGCAGGCTAAATGGAAAAAAGCCCTAGTGGCTGTTTGGATGCGCCGTAGCTGCAAGCCAGCTCCTGACTTCCTGGTAACCCGAGACCCCTTAAAGACAGACGCAGCCTGCAGAGGCCACGAGGCAGAAGCCCTTCTGCGACCTCTGCTGAGAGCTCTGCCACGTGGCCCCTGCCGTCCCCAACAGCCACCCAGAGCACGATGGCAGCTCCAGGGGGGAACAGCTACCCGCACTGCCAGCGCAGAAGGCCCCTAGGGGCGGAAAATGGAGGGCCCCATCCTGGTCCCCGGGGGACCTCTGGGAGGAAGAGGAGGCCCTGTACGACACCCACTCCCGTCGCCACAATGTGGTCATTTTCAACCGCATAGCCCAGGCGCTCGCCCAGCAGGGCCATCCAGCCCAGACCCTCGAGCAAGTCCGGGCTAAAGTAAAGCATTGCACCTGGGCTATGTGCGGGCCAGAGAGGGCCAGGGGGCAGGAGACGACTCCTGCCCCCACTACCAGCGGCTCCATTGCATCCTGGGCCAGCCAGCACCCCAGGGACCGTCCGTCCCCGTGGACACCAGTGTGCGCCCCCCCGTCACCAGGACCAGTGAGGCAGGGGAAGAAGGAGACACCACCAGCGGGTCGGAGGATGAGGCCAGCACCATCACCCTCCAGGCCCCCTCTGGCAGCCCCAATGGCTCCCATGCGTCCTCGGAGGCGGGGGAAGGATCCACCGGTGAGTGTTGCACTTTGCACTCACAAGGGCGGGGGGGGGGGGAGCCAGGCACCTGGAGGGGGCAGGGGGAGAGCACGTCACTCAGGCCACGTGAGCTGCACGCTGTGTAGCATTAGGCAGTATGCAGCACGTGCAACAACATGCAGCCTGGTGACCGAGCGGCATGTGGCCGCAGCAGGCAGCTCCAGGGTATGCCTGGGACCATGCTGCTTACACAGATCCAGCGGGACCAGGGTGGAAGGGTGGATGCCGGCTGGAACCAGCCAGGGCCCCAGGGGCTCAGGCCAGAGCCCACACCTCTGCAAGGTGCAGCACACAGAACAGCACACTGTCCCATGCCTGGCTGTGAGGCACAGCCAGCTGCTCCTGGGAAAACCGCAGCGTCACAGCCTGTGAGCGTGGCCCCCACTGAGCCCCTCACCTGCTCCCGGTGCCTTGGCTGGCCCCCCCGAGGGAAGTCCCCACTGCAGCCACACATGTCCCTGGGCTACCGTGCGTGAGGGCTAGCGGGAGGGGGAGAGGGGAAGCCCTCGGGATGGCCCTAGGGCCGCCTGAGTTTTTCTGCAAGGAGGGGACACTCCCCAGTCACTCTCCTGGTTCCGTCCAGGAGACATCCCACGTGATGGGGATCTGAGAGCCCAGACCACGTCTGCCAGATGTGCTCCCAGGCACTGTGTGGGGATGCATCTTGCTCCCTGTCAAACACCACTGATGAGCCCAAAGACTCACAGCCTTCACTGGCAGGGAGTTCCACAGGTTAACACAACACAAGCACCCTCCCACCCTCCAAGAGGCCAGGACACAGACCGGTGGTTACAATACATGGAGGAGGACCCTACTCCAGGGGCGGTCCTGTATGCAAACATACAACACGGGGGGGAGGGGGGTAACCGAGTGGGCCCAAGCCACACTACTGTGGTATCACCTGGGCTCAGGGTGGAGGGCATGGGTGTGGGGACAGTGGCCGGGCTGCCTGACTGACCCATGCTTTCTTCTCTTCCCTGCAGCGAGACCAAGAACAAGCCGGGGACCCTCCAGCCCTGCGGCAGCGGCAGCAGCAGCACCCCCAGCCACCCAACCACCAAGGCGGCACGTCCGGTACCGGGACCAGCTCCTTCGGCACCATGTGCAGGCCGTCCAATGCATCGAGGCAGCCATCACGCAGCGTGTGGAGGCGGACCTGCAGTGGTGCCAGGAGGCCTGGGGCTCCTTCCAGGCCCAGTGCATGTGCATGGCGGATGCCATATCAATGCTCACCGCGCACATTGGCCATGCCATTCACTATGGCATGGCCTTGCCCCATGCACCTGCCATCCCTCCCCTAGTACTGCTCCTGCCCCCTCATAGAATCATAGAGCTGGAAGAGACCTCAGAAGGTCATCAAGTCCAGCCCCCTGCTCTAGGCAGGACCAATCCCAACTAAATCAACCCAGCCAGGGCTTGGTCAAGCCGAGACTTAAACACCTCTAGGGATGGAGACTCCACTACTTCCCTAGGTAACCCATTCCAGTGTTTCACCACTCTCCTACAGAAATACTTTTTCCTAATATCCAACCTGGACCTCTCCCACCACAACTTGAGACCATTGCTCCTTGTTCTGCCATCTGTCACTACAGAGAACAGCCTCTCTCCATCCTCTTTGGAACCTCCCTTCCGGAAGTTGAAGGCTGCTATCAAATCCCCCCTCACTCTTCGCTTCTGCAGACTAAAAAGACCCAACTCCCTCAGCCTCTCCTCATAGGTCGTATGCTCCAGCCCCCTAATCATTTTGGTTGCCCTCCGCTGGACCCTCTCCAATGCGTCCACATCCTTTTTGTAGGGGGGGCCCAGAACTGGACACAATACACCAGATGTGGCCTCACCAGAGCCGAATAAAGGGGAATAATGACATCTTTGGATCTGCTGGCATTGCTCCTCTTAATGCAACCTAATATGCCATTAGCCTTCTTGGCTACAAGGGCACACTATTGACTCATATCCAGCTTCTCATCCACTGTAACCCCCAGCTCCTTTTCTGCAGAACTACTACTTAACTTGTTGGTCCCCAGCTTGCAACTATGCCTGTAACAAGGTAGATGAAAAAAAAATCAGCCAAAGGCACTAAAAGGCACAAGGCAGTGGTGTCCAAAAAGGCAGAGGCCAACCACAAAAACTGCTACGGCTGTCAGTCCCTGCAAGAGGTCCTATAGCACACAGCAGGAGAGAAACGGCTGTCCAGGGAGACCCGTTTAAGCACGTGTCTCAAAGGAGCTCCAGCCCCCGCCCCTGGAAAGGGCTGGTGCCCTTTTGTCTTCTTCAAAATGGTTCCGGGCTTCTGCTTTTGCGCAAAAGCGTCCTGCCAATGTAGACGCGCTTTTGCGTAAAAGTGCATCGTTCTAACGATGACTCCGGGACCAATCTAGACCCTCTTTTGCGCAAATACTTTTAACGGAAAAACTTTTCCGTTAAAAGTATTTGTGCAATATCATGCCAGTCTAGACGCAGCCTTTGTGAAAACATGGTAGGGCCCTCAAAATAAATAAATAAATAATAATCTGACCAAAATAGCAGTTAAATCGGAAAATCCAGTTAATTTTATGGCATAAACACGCCAATGTTGATGGCAAATTGCCACTTTACTGAAGTGTTTGTTGGCAGATAAGCAATTATGCAACCTAAACACTTTTAGTTCACTACTAGAAGATTTACACAGCATTGCTTGGGTCCTTAACTCAAACAATTTTTTTCTTCCATTGTTCTGAGTTGGGGTTGGAGAGGAGGGGTTCAGGATGCAGGCTGTCCCAGGGAGAGAGGACAGCCCCAGCCCTCTCTCACTGTAGCAGCTTAGGACCAGGTAAGAAGCGCCTGTCTATGGCTCCTACAGCTCCAGCAGGCACAGCTGGTGTGAGGGGTGCACGGTCCCCGATAGGGAGACAGACAGACACCCAGACAAACAGACACACAATCAAACAAACTCTGAATTTTATAGTAGATAGCTGTCCCTTTCCGCACCCCTGACCTCTGCTGGCCCAATGGGGTTATAGCTATATTGGTCCCCAACTCTGGTCCCTGTGGTCATTCTGCGGTATAATTCCCTCCTGCCAGACCCCTCTATTTCCTTTTCATGAAGAAACAATCAAATTCCACACACATCCCATTATCCTGGCACAACCAAACCCTGACCTGGCTTTACGTTATGATTAGAGGAATTTGAATACCAAATTTTGTGGTCCTAACTCTTACAATTTAGGAGGAGTTCTTGAACAAATGACAGACAGATGCACATATCTAAAAGATATAGTAAGATAATGTGCCTAATACCAAGGCAGAACTGTCATGGATCATTGTGAACAGTGAAGATACTCCAGCATTGAGTAGAGAATAGATACCACATATTTTCATTTATTATTTACCAAAGATTGTTTTGCAAATATTGCTTGCAAATCATTGCCAAATGGGAACATCTGATAGCTACCAGCACCTGATGTTTCAGAGTAGTTCCAAGGACCTCTATAGTGGTCCACACAAATATAGTCTTTGTGGCCTGGCCTCACATTCTTTGCTTTCACAAACCTCCCTCAAAGTTAAAGGGAGATTGAGAGTGTTGGGTAAAAGTTTTACATTTGATGCATACAAAGCAGCAGCAGTAACCTATTAAAAAGGCCCTGGGTTGGTGACAGTACAGAGATTGAGTGAAGCGGCTTTCTCTTGCGCAGCTATGCAAGACACACCATACACAAATCCCTGGGAAGTATATGAATTGCAGTGCCGCTGAACAGAGGGTGGGGAAATAACCCTTGCTCTATTTCCGCACCAACCCATTCAGTGGGTTTGGCACATCAGCAGCAGTAATCTATCTATACACCAAAAAGCTTTCTGTACAATTCTCTCAGTGCTCCATATAGCCCCCTGCAGAGGGCTCTTACTTAAATGCCACCTTCCAGCCTTTGTGTCTGGTTTCTAATGCAACATTTTGTGATATTATGAATTATCATGCAAATCATAATGGATCATTTTAATTATGTTAGATTAAGTCAAGAAAATTTTTCCTCCTGGAGGAAAATATCCTTGCAGAAGTGTACATTATTTATAGGGAACAAAAACTTTCAGAATAGTCTGCTCATTCATCCTCAAAGTATATAGCAGTAGCACATTTGTCAACGGATGTTGCTTAAAATGTCGTATGTTCCTGATATTCGTTGGAGGAACAGTAGATGGGTATAACCTTTTCAGAATTATCTGCTTTCAACCCAGCCTGCCAAAGTGACTTCAGAGTCTAAATCCCATTTCTAAAAGTGACTTAAGGTGTGTCTACTCTACTGTCAGGGTTGTGACTGCAGCACCTGTAGCCGTAAACAAGTTGGCTTTGATCAAGCCAGCTGGAGTAACACTCGCAATGAAGTCACGGCAGCACCAATGGTAGGGCATGTCCCCAAGCAGTGAGCCCATGCTGTCTTCACTGCTATTGTCATTTGAGCTAGCAAGAGCAAATCTAGCATGGGTATTTCTGTCACACCTGCAGTCGCTCCTCCGATTTCAATGTACACATACATAAGCCATAGGCTATGTCTACACTGCCTTGCATTTCAGACTATGTGGATATGAATAGCAACATGCATCAAAGTGGGGATCTGTTACTCCTTCCGGGGGATGCTGTAGGCAGAAACTAAAAGGTTCGTAGTTCCCTTTAACGCAGTCCTCTTTGGTGTCCACTTGGGGAAGTTGCTTCATAGCACTTGGTGTAGATTGCTATTCATACCTCAATAGTCTGACTTGTGTGGCAGTGTAGTTAGGCCCTCTGTCCCACTGAAAGTCAGTAAGCTTTTTTGAATTTTTTTCCTGAGATCTTCTGATCTTCTCTCTCTCTCTCTCTGGGATACCAGAGGTATCCCAGAAAAGCAATGCCGCATCCAAGGAACACGTCCACTTTTCTGAAAAATTTTTTAGAAAAGCCAAATATTAGAAAAGCCCCTTTTGACAGAAAGGCGGAAAAAATATGCAAATTGCGGTTTGCAATTTGCTTATCTTTTTCCAACTTACCTTTGTAGTCTAGATGTAGCCTCAGTCTCAATTGGTGATGGCATTCAATGTATTCTTGCACAATATTATTTCTATAATAGATTTATCCTAAATCCTCTCTCAGCTACTCCAGAAATGTTTTCTATAATAATAGAAAATAAATAGTAAAGCACTGGTGAGTGAAGAATATAGACTTATTCACAAAACACAGGCATATATTATGCATGGTTTAATACATAAAACACAAGATTTGATAGAGGTGATGTACACAGTAAGGCACAATGCCCACAAAGACATGCATTGTGAAAACAAACTGCCATAGATCATATAGCTCAAACTCTGATGGGTTACCGCAGGGATGCTGTATGATTGTTACTACTCTCAAGAATTAAACTACTCAAATATATTTCTCACTAGGATCAGAACTTTTTAAAGGAACTATCTTTCTTTACTTCCATTTCAGAGATGATACATATACAGTGCAGTCAGATGAAAAATTTCTTAGCCCCATGGATACACTGTAGGATCTTGTGAAGTTTCTCAGGGTTTTTTTGCAACTGCAGACACTTACCAGAATGGCTGCAGTGATGATAGCTACAACTGTTAGCTGACAGCACAAAGCGTATAGTACATGTTAATAAATTAAATAATTCTCAAGCAGAAGCAAATGAGAAAAATGCAGAAGAAACATAAACACTTGAAGCAGCTCATTCCATAATCTTACAGAAAGGTTTGGTCAGGGTATAAGAATACTACAACATTATTTCTTATATAAGAGAAGCGGCTGAACTGTGCAGCATGACATTTATGTTCACAGTGGTAGGTGTTTTTCTTCCACATTATGGTAAAGTCAAGCCAAACTAAAGAAATTGAAAAAAAGTCTAATCTAAAATCATGGCAGTCACCGAGAGGTATATAAGGAGAACACCCCAAAACAGTCCGAATAAATCCCCTTACATATTCTCAGCAAGTGGTCTTATTACTGATTTAGGAGGAGGATTAGAAAAGTTCAGCAATTTTACTGCAGTGATGCAGCAACAGGAGTGTAATTAATTAACTGTATTTGGTGATCTTGAGAGGCAGCTAAATATCTTGTCTCGTATTCACAAATAATAGCTTGGCTTTTTTTTTTAGTGGAGATAACTTGTAAATGTCTAGATTTTGGGTACTAATATTGCAATTTTTTCCCCTTGCTTTCACTGATCTGCTTTTATGGGATACAGAGCACTGCTATGGATGTTGTTTGTAGACCAAGTGGAGATTAAATTTATAGCAGCACTCTTGGCTGCCCTTGTTGAATTGGCCTCCAGGACCTCCAAAATTGAGGAAGTGCACACTAACCCCCTAGCAGACTGAGACACAGAGGTTTTTCCTTTCTCTTCTCAATAAATGCTTTGGAACTTAAAAGTCAATAGCTAGACAACTACCAGAAAAGCACAAAGGATTTTATTATTAATATTTCAGGAAGACACTTCTTCCAGAACCCCACTACAATGGCAGCCTCTGCTTTGGTGTGGGATTTGAACCATTTGATATTACCATTCAGGGACAAGAAGCCTCTTCTGGATCAATTTTGTTGAAACAAGCTACTGGGGGAAGGAAGAGTATACAATTTTGCATTTAACCAGTGTCTACATATGGATGATGTGAGTGCATGATCTGATCAACCATAATGACTTACTAGATGACCAGGGTGATGTATGAGTCGTTATTGATTTATTCACCATTTACTTTGGAGTTACTCTGCATCCACTCCAATTACAGTTAAACCTTTTTTAATCTTGTTTTTTCTCAGCTGGAGAACCTTTATTAACTTACACAAAACTTTTATCCAGTCCAAACTTGTTAAAAATCATAGCATAAATGGTATTTTCCTGAGCATTAAGCTTAGAGATTAATGTGTCAGAAAATCAATAATGTACTTGGCATGCAGCCTCATCATTAATTGATTTACATGTCATTTGTCTCCATAGAAAATGCAATCATAGCTTAAATACAATACAGTATTTTGTTAATAGGATACAAATATCATCACTGAGTATAAAGGTCATACCCAATCTCACACTTGTTGCTGCCACTATTTGAACAGATTATTAACAAGCAAAGGCTCCAGTCCTGCTTTTTTCTGACTGAAGTTAATGGGAGCTTTGCTGCTGACTTATAGAATCAGGCATAAACCTCAGCTATGATCTTCTCTTTTGACCTGGCTGCTTTGTGCTGCTCCTGGTGTACAGTCACCACAGCTCCCATGCCACTTCCCCTCCTCAGGTCCCAATGTAAGGGGCATACCTGAGAAAAGGGGATATAGCTGGCTATACTACTGAGGGCTATGAGTAGGGCAAAGGAGAAAGAAAATCTGCCCACCTGAGAATTTACCTTCATGTGAGGGAGCTCTGAGGTGGTGGAGTTATTGTTGTCCATTTCTGCACCAGTTCCCATAATCCCCAATGGGGAGCGGGCGTGGTGAAAGTGTGCTGCTCAGTGGAAGAATAGGTATGTGGGTAGGGGCAAGTGAAGAAGAGTGATAGGATTTTGAGATAATAAAAGGGAGACTAAGTATATTCATAGGGGACATCTACACTGCATGCTTATTTTGGAATAAGCTATTCCGGAAGATATCTTCTAGAATAGTTTATTTTGAAATAATGCATCTATACACAAAAAGTGCATCGAAATAGCAATTTACTATTTCAAAATAGAGCATCCACACTGATCGGATGCTATCTCGCATTTAAGGTCACTCAGAACCAGTTCAGGAAGGGCACAGGTGAACAGGTGAGTGCTAACAGGGAGTTTAGAGAGGGAGTTCTCCAGGTAAAGGAGAAGCAGATACAGGACTCTTGAGGGAAGTGAGTGTTGTGTTTGGGGCTTTCTTGCTGTGTGATGAGCTTGTGTTGTGAGTGAGGATTGGTGTGTTTTTTTTGTTTGATTGTTTGTTTTTTCCCTGTTTGGGAGTGAGGCTTTTTTTTTTTCACTTACCCTTTCCCCTCCCCCTCTCCTTCATGGAGTGTGTGCTGTGAGTGGCAGGTGGAAACTATTGGCTTCTAATTAAAGTTTGAATTCTAGAAGCCTCTGCTGATTGGCTGAGCCTTGGTAGGGGGAGAGACTTTCAGGCAGTCCAGGGCTTTATAAGGCAGTGAGCAAGCGACCAAGGAGCTTGCAAACAGGTGAGTGCTAACAGGGAGTTTAGAGAGGGAGTTTGGAAGGGGAGAGGGAAGGGCGTGAGGTTCTCTTGCCTTTTTTTAAATCCGTTTTCCAGGACAGCAGGGATGGATGGTGATAGGTCTGCTGTTGTTACCTGCACAGCGTGTGCCATGTTTGTCTTCCTCCTGGAAGAAAGAACGGATTTCATCTGCATGAGGTGCAAGCTGGTCAACATTTTGGAAGAAAAAATTAGAGGACTGGAGGCCCAAGTGTCGACCCTACGCTCCATCAGAGAGGATGAAGACTTCCTCGATAGAAGGCAGCGTTTAATCCTACAAGCATGGCAGGTGGAAAAGCCAGAGAGGGCAGTACAGGACCAGGAAGAGAACTGGCAGCATGTAACTTCTAGAAGGGGAAAAAGGCCAGCACGGGAATCCCCCATTCCTACAGAGGTAAGTAATCGCTTTTAGGCTCTCTCCACAGGCTCTGCAGTGGTGAATGCTTTGGAAGGGACCTCACAAGGAAGAAACCGCAAGGGAACACCATCTACTGGAAGGCATGGGATGCGTAGTCCTAGGAATAGGGGTTCCATGACCACCACCCCCAAAAGAAGACGACGGGTGGTGGTGGTCGGGGACTCCCTCCTAAGAGGGACTGAGCCATCCATCTGCCGTCCGGACCTGGAATCTCGAGAGGTGTGCTGCTTACTGGGAGCTCGAATTCAGGATGTGACTGAGAGGCTTACCAAGCTGATCAAACCTTCGGATCGCTACCCCTTCCTGTTTCTCCCCGTGGGAACTAATGATACGGCCAAGAATGACCTTGAACGAGTTACTGCGGATTATGTAGCGCTGGGAAGAAGGACCCAAGAATTCGGAGTGCAAGTGGTGTTCTCGTCCATCCTCCCTGTTGAAGGGAAAGGACTGGGCAGGGATCATCGAATTGAGGACGTAAATGCGTGGTTGCGCAGGTGGTGTCACAGAGAGGGCTTTGGTTTCTTCAACCATGGGACTCTGTTCCGGGCAAAAGAATTGTTAGGAAGATATGGGATCCACTTAACGAAGAGAGGAAGGAGCACCTTCGCGGGCAGGCTTGCAAACCTAGTGAGGAGGGCTTTAAACTAGGTTCGTTGGGGGTCAGTGACCAACACCCTGAGGGGAGTGGGAAAGTCGGATATTGGGAAGGAATGCAAAGAGGAATTCGAATGGAGAAGATGGGGCGATCAACTGGTTATCTGAAGTGTTCGTACACTAATGCGAGAAGCCTGGGCAACAAACAGGAAGAACTGGAGGCCCTGGCCCAGTCCAAGAAATATGATTTAATTGGGATAACAGAGACTTGGTGGGATGACTCGCATGACTGGAGCACTGTCATGGAAGGGTATAGACAATTCAGGAAGAATAAGCAGGGGAGAAAAGGAGGAAGAGTTGCACTATACGTAAGAGAGCACTATGATTGCTCTGAACTCCAGTATATAGAGGGAGAAAAACCTGTTGAGAGTCTATTGGTTAAGTTTAGAGGTTCAAACAACAGCAGTGATGTTGTGGTTGGTGTCTACTACAGGTCACCGAATCAGGTGGATGAGGTAGATGAGGCTTTCTTTGGACAACTGAGAGAAGCTTCCAGATCGCAGGCCCTGGTTCTTGTAGGGGACTTTAATCATCCTGACATCTGTTGGGAAACCAATATGGCAGTACACAGGCAATCCAGGAAGTTTTTGGAGAATGCTGGGGTACAAGTGCTTCTTGGTACAAGTGCTGAAGGATCCGACCAGGGGCCGTGCGCAGCTTGACCTTCTGCTCACAAACAGGGAGGAACTCATAGGGGAAGTAGAGGTGGGTGACAACCTGGGAAGCAGTGATCATGAGATGGTAGATTTCAGGATCTTGACTAAAGGAAGAAAAGTGAGTAGTAAAATACACACCTTGGAATGCAGAAAAGCAGATTTTGACTCCCTCAGAGACCTGATGGGCAGAATCCCCTGGGATGCTTACATGAAGGGGAAAGGAGTCCAGGACAGCTGGCAGTATTTTAAAGAAGCCTTATTGAAGGCACAGAAAGAAACCATCCCGATGCATAGCAAGAGAGGCAAACATGGTAGGAGACTGGATTGGCTTACAGGGGAAATCCTTGGTGAACTTAAGCACAAAAAGGAAGCTTACAAAAAGTGGACACTTGGACAAATGACCAGGGAGGGGTTTAAATGTGTAGCTTGAGAATGCCGGGGGGTTATCAGAAGGCGCAAATGGAATTGCGACTGGCTAAGGATGTGAAGGATAACAAGAAAGGTTTCTACAGGCATGTTAACAAGAAGAAGGTGATCAGAGAGGGTGTGCGGCCCCTACTGGATGAAGGAGGTAACCTAGTGACAGATGATGGGGGGAAAGCTGAAGTACTCAATGCTTTCTTTGCCTCTGTATTCACGGACAAGGTGGGCTCCCGGACTAATGCGCTAAGTGACACAAGATGGGATGAAGATGGACAGCCCTTGGTGGGTGAAGAACAAGTTAGGAACTATTTAGAAAAGCTAAACGTACACAAATCCATGGGTCCGGACTTAATGCATCTGAGGGTACTGAGGGAGTTGGCAAATGTCATTGAGGAGCCTTTGGCCGTTATCTTTGAAAAGTCGTGGAGATCGGGAGAGATCCCGGATGATTGGAAAAAGGCAAATGTAGTGTCCATCTTCAAAAAAAAGCAAGAAGGACGATCCAGGGAACTATAGGCCGGTCAGTCTTACCTCGGTTCCTGAAAAATCATGGAAGGAATCCTTAAGGAATCCATTTTGAGGCACTTGGAGGAGAGGAAAGTGATAAGGAATAGTCAGCATGGATTCACAAAGGGCAAGTCATGCCTGACCAATCTGATTAGCTTCTATGATGAGGTAACTGGCTCTGTGGACATGGGAAAGTCAGTGGATGTGATATACCTTGACTTTAGCAAGACTTTTGATACGGTCTTCCCCAATATTCTTGCCAGCAAGTTAAGGGAATGTGGATTGGATAAATGGACGGTAAGATGGATAGAAAGCTGGCTAGAAGGCCGGGCCCAGAGGGTAGCGATCAATGGCTAGGTGTCAGGATGGCTGTTGGTTTCTAGCAGCGTGCCCCAAGGTTTGGTTCTAGGACCGGTTTTGTTCAATATCTTTATTAATGACCTGGATGAGGGGATGGATTGCACCCTCAGCAAGTTTGCAGATGACACTAAGCTAGGGGGAGAGGTAGATACGCTGGAGTGTAGGGATAGAGTCCAGAATGACTTAGACAAATTGGAGGATTGGGCCACAAGAAATCTGATGAGGTTCGACAAGGACAAGTGCAGAGTCCTGCACTTGGGACGGAAGAATCCCAAGCATTGTTTCAGGCTGGGGACCAACCAGCTAAGTAGTAGTTCTGCAGAAAAGGACCTGGGGATTACAGTGGATGAGAAGCTGGATATGAGTCAACAGTGTGTCCTTGTAGCCAAGAAGGCTAATGGCATATTAGGTTGCATTAAGAGGAGCATTGCCAGCAGATCCAGAGATGTCATTATTCCCCTTTATTCGGCTCTGGTGAGGCCACATCTGGAGTATTGTGTCCAGTTCTGGGCCCCCCACTACAAAAAGGATGTGGACGCATAGGAGAGGGTCCAGCGGAGGGCAACCAAAATGATTAGGGGGCTGGAGCATATGACCTATGAGGAGAGGCTGAGGGAGTTGGGTCTGTTTAGTCTGCAGAAGCAAAGAGTGAGGGGGGATTTGATAGCAGCCTTCAACTTCCTGAAGGGAGGTTCCAAAGAGGATGGAGAAAGGCTGTTCTCAGTAGTGACAGATGGCAGAACAAGGAGCAATGGTCTTAAGTTGCGGTGGGAGAGGTTCAGGTTGGATATTAGGAAAAAGTATTTCTGTAGGAGAGTGGTGAAGCACTGGAATTGGTTACCTAGGGAAGTAGTGGAGTCTCCATCCCTAGAGGTGTTTAAGTCTCGGCTTGACAAAGCCCTGACTGGGTTGATCTAGTTGGGATTGGTCCTGCCTAGAGCAGGGGGCTGGTCTTAATGACCTCCTCAGGTCTCTTTCAACTCTATAGTTCTATGATTCTATGACTAGGTCAGCAGTGACTTCCTGTAGCTGCTGCCTGAGGCTGAGATGTGTGCTTAAAGGAATCCCCCCTGTACAGCCGTTTCTCAGATTATTCTCCTGCTTGTCTACCTCTCTGAGGGAAAGCAAAACATTTCCATGTCATGCTTTGGTTGCCCTGTTTTTGGACACCACAGCACTCCCTGCAATGGAGCTTTAGCAATGGCCCCTGACTGTTATGCTGCAGTTTCTGCAGGCTGCTCTCCAGGACCTGAAGGAACATGACCCCGAGCTCCTTGAGGAGACCCTCAACATGACAGATGCACCCCACTGTGGAACGCCGCTTCTGGGGGCTGGACACCAGTTCCAACTGGTGGGACCAGCTCGTCATGGAGCGGTGGGACCAGCAGTGGCACCAGAACTTCTGTATGAGGAAGGAGATGTTCCTGGATCTGTGTGCCTGGCTTGTCCTTGCCCTCACATGACGGGACATGCACATGAGACCTGCCATCTCCCTGGAGAAGCAGGTTGCCAATCTAGAAGCTCACCAGCCTGACAGTTACCAATCCATTGGGAACCAGTTCGGCATGTGGAAGTCGACCATCAGGGCCCTCGTCATGCAGGCATGGTTCTCTCAGGCTGCAGTCCCAGAGAAGGGAAAGCAGTAGAAAGGGGATCCCTAGAGAAATGCAGGGGTTTGGAGATGAAGGGGGTGGGAGGAAGCCCCTGTCCCTGGGCGGTTTTCCGGTCCTACCCTCACACAGCCCTGCTGGTGGAGGCTATATAGGGGGCAGTTCCTGGGGTGTTTGGAGGAGGAACGGGAGGGGAGGGCTTGGGGTCCTCCTAAGGTCTCTGGCACCCCTTTGATTCTCTGTTTTGTTTGTTTGTTTGTTTGTCTCCTTCTGCAGGTGGTGAGGGCCATTAACACCATCCTGCTGTGCAGAGTTATCTACCTTGGTGACATGGACCCAATCATTGCTGGCTTTGCCACCATGGGTTTCCCCAACTGCGGGGAGGGGGGACTATTGATAGCATCCACATCCCTATCCAGGTAGTACACTGACCACTGGGCAGTGTAGTACATCAATAGGAAGGGTTGATGGCCCTGCAGGACCTGGTCAACCACTGTGGCCAGTTTACTGACATCTCAGTAAGCTGGTCGGGGAAGGCACACAACATCTGTGTCTTCCGTAACTCCAGACTCTACCACAAGCTGGAGGCCAGCACTTTCTTCCCTGAGCATAGCATCAGGGTTGGGAATGTGCATCATGTGGCCTCGGTGATCTCAGGGGTGACTATGGGGATAATCAGGAGGAGGGGACTGGAGCAGGGTCAGGCATGGAAGGGAGGAAAGGGTCAGTCATGGGATGGGCGGCAGGGGCTGGCATGGAAGGGAGGGCAGGACTGGGAACTGGGGCAAGAGCAGGAGTAGGAGCTGGCTCTGGGTGGGTGAGGAGAGATCTACATGTCTCTCCGCCACTGCGTGTCCTTCCTCTTTAACAATGAAAGAGAGATATGCACAGTGGTTGCTCCTGTCAGGGAACAATTATTTACTGGCCCTGATAGTAAAAAATAAGGTTTTATTAAGTACAAAAAATAGGTGTTAAGTGGTTGCAAGTGAAAACAGACAGATCAAAGTAAGTTAAAACACTTAGCTAGTTCTAATGCACTAAGAAACTTTTACATGCAAATAGTTACCCTAAACAGCTGTTCTTATTTCAGGTACAAGTTTCGAGTCAGAGCTAGTTTTTTACTCTGACTTGGAGCTCCAGCCCTTTAGGGCTCTTTGTATCCTCTTAGGGCATGCCAGGAGGTTTGAAAAGCCATCTGAAGACAAAGGGATTCCCATTGCTTAAATTGGCTTTTCCCCAGGAGGGGAATCTTTTGTTTTCCATCCTCCCTTTCCCCTGGAAAAACACCAGGTTCAAAATGGATTCCAGTTCCAGGTGGTATGGTCACATATATTTCTAGACCAGCCATCCTTTGGGCTCCCAGGACTAATACAGCTGTTTATAGGTCATTG
Source organism: Pelochelys cantorii (assembly GCA_032595735.1). Lineage (NCBI taxonomy): Eukaryota > Metazoa > Chordata > Testudines > Trionychidae > Pelochelys > Pelochelys cantorii. The sequence goes on from CM064340.1 coordinate 31,546,159, forward strand.
AGCTGATCTCTGTATTATTAATTTCTGGGGCACGAAAAATGGCTTTCATTAGCACATTTAAAAATATAAACAGATTCATATTTCATATTTCTAACTTCACCTACAAGAATGATGTGTGCACAAAAATAGGATACACAGATCCATCAGACTGTAACATTAAAATTAATAGGTTACATGTTTATATAAAGCACATTTAAGTTATGCATATTCATATTCATAAGTCAATTTTTATAAAGCATGGAGGGTCATCAGAGTTTTCTTTAATTTTTGGAGCCAATATATTAAAAAATGTCTTTATAATGTGTTTCTAAAAGTAAAAGAAAAAATTTATCACAATGAATTAAAAAAAGGTTAGAAGCCAGTCCTTCGGAGGATTCTGAAGGCCAGTTCTACATGAACTGTAAGTAAAATGTAATCACTGTTCACATGAGAATCATATGAACTTCATATGATTAGAGTTCTCCAAAATGATTTTTCCTAAGTAATGTTAATTAATATTTTTACTGACAACTGCTCACCAAACCATGAGCTAGTACTCTAGATTTTCTGGCCAAACTTCGTCAGATGAAAAATTCAGATTTGTTCACACCAAATAGTGTGTGAATTTGTGTCATTTTTGTTGAATTGTTTTAATTAGAATAAAAACACAGAAAACATTAAAAAATGTATCACTTGGACATTTTCAGAATGAAACATTTTGATTCAAATAATATTTTGTTTCACTAATTCAAATTTTATTTTAGAAGTTTCAAATGAGATATTCCATTTCAGGTTGAAGAAACATGGTTTTTGATTCATTTTGATTGTTTCTGACTTCTTGGCTCATTAAAAAAAAAAACATATCATATGAAAGTGAAACTCTAGTTGGTCCAAACACACAAAGTTGAGCTAATTTAAAATTCTAATGTGGAAATGAATTTGAATTTACAAATAGTTCAATTATAACATTTTGCTCTAAGCTTTTGATATGGTCTCCCACAGTATTCTTGCCAGCAATTTAAAGATGTTTGGAGTGGATGAATGCCTGTAAGGTAAATAGAAAGCTAGCTAGATCATCGGGCTAAACGGGTAGTGATCAATGGCTCCATGTCTGGTTGATAGTCATTATCAAGTGTAGTGCTCCAAGGGTCGGTTCTGGGTCTGGTTTCACTCAACATCTTTATTAATGACCTAGGTGAGGGTTATTAATAAATAGATGATTGCACCCTCAGCAAGTTTGTGGATGAGACTAAGCTACGGGAAGAGGTAGATACGCTGGAACAAAGGTGGGGAACCTAAGGCCTAGGGGCCGGATGTGGCCTCAGCTTCCCTGGATACGGCTCCCGAGGTTCTGCTCCCCCAACACTGGGGAAATTGTGCTGGCACGTTAGCCCCCTGCTGCCCCTCTGTGTATCTGCAGCACACAAAATATACTAGCCTGGGCTCCCCTAGTCTCTAGTGCATGAAGGGAATGTGGGAAGTGTCTTTCTGCTTCTCGGTTAGGGGCCATGTCAGAGAGGTTTTTTGTTTGGTTGGGTTTTTTGTTTGTTTGTTTTTTACCTGTGTGCAGCCCTCAACTGATTATTCTGTGGGTCAGTGGTTCCTGATCCAAAAAATGTTCTCCACTGGAGGATAGGGCTAGGGTCCTAGAGGAATTGGAGGATTTGGCCAAAAGAAATCTGATGAAGTTCAACAAGGACAAGTGCAGAGTCATGCACTAGGGACAGAAAAATCCAAAGCACTGCTATAGGCTGGGGACCGACTGTCTGAACAGCAATTTGGTAGAAAAGTACCTGGGGATTGTAGTGGATGAGAAGCTGGATATGAGTCAACAGTGTGCCCTTGTAGCCAAGAAGGGGGGCACTAGTAGGAGCATTGCCAGCAGATTGAGGGAAGTGATTGTTTCCCTTTAATCGTCACTGCTCAGGCCACATCTGGAGTATTGCATCCAATTCTGGGTCCCCCATTACAGAAAGGATGTGGATGTATTCGAGAAAGTCCAACAGAGGGCAACAAAAATGATTAGGGGACTGGAGCACATGAATTATGAGAAGAGGCTAAGGGATTTGGGCTAATTTAGTATATAGTAAAGAAGAGTTAGGGGGGACTTGATAGCAGCCTTCAATTACCTGAAGGGGGGTTTCAAAGAGGATGGACAGAGGCTGTTCTCAGTGGTGACAGATGGCAGAATGAGGAGCAATGGTCTCAAGTTTCTGTGGGGAAGGTCTAGGTTGGATATTAGAAAAAAACTATTTCACTAAAAGGGTGGAGAAGCACTAGAATGAGTTATCTTGGGAGGTGGTGGAATCTCCCTAATGGTTATAATGTCCCAGCTTGACAAAGCCCTGTCTGGGATGATTTAGTTGGGACTGGTCCTGCTTTTAGTCTGGGGTTGGACCCAATGACCTCCTGAGGTCTCTTCCCACTCTATGATTCTATCTGGATAGGCACTAACTTAAGGAAACGGAATAGTTATTCCGAAATAGCTTATTTTGAAATATCATGTCTACACTGTAGGGAAACCTCAAAATTAGTTTGAGGCAAGCTTCCCTAATGTAGACGTACTATCTCGATTTAGAGCCCCAGGAGGCACTGGGGCAGAATTATTTAGAATGGCCCTGTGTCAACCGATGGCCGGGGTAGTGTGTGTGTGTGGTCTGTGAGCACTATTAAACACCCGAGTCTTCAACTGCTAGGACAGGGTCCCTTCACAGCAGGCAGCCTAGGGGAGGCTGACGGGTGCCCCAAAGTCTGCAGGGAGAGCTTATTATACCCGAGTCTTTGACTGCTAGGATGCAAGGTCCCTTCGCAGCGGGCAGCCAAGGGAGGCTGACAGGTGCCCCAAAGGTCTGCCCCGTGGAGGCGGCAGAGCCCAAACGCCCAGCTCTCACTGCATCTACCCCTTTGACCGGCTAGAGTTCTTTTAATTGTGTCTGGTTCTGTTACAGCAACAGGAGGAGTCAGGTTAAAGCTTAAACAGTTAAAGAGACTTATAAAGCATGTGGTTACAGTGGCTATTGTTCTATTTCCTAACTGCTAGCAAATACAGATCTTAAAATGGTTACAAAGGAAAAGGAAGATAGAAAAATAATGGTACCAAATGACAGCTTAATCTTTAAAGAGCTCTATTCTATGCATGCACTGAGACAAAGGACACATACAGGTACAATTTTTACCCCCTTCTGCATCTCTCGATTCCAGCGTGTCAGGCCAGGACCGGTCACTCAGTTCCCCGGGAAAGATGAATATGAGGCTGGACATCCCCATGTGGACCTCGGGAGGCAATTACCTAACCCGACCAGCAGGTAGGTGGTAGATTGATGCTCAGAGTGAGTGTGCTGCTCGACCTATCTTTATACCCGTGGGGTCATGTATTCTCTTTCTTATCTATGGTGCCAAATGGTGCTGGTTCGTCTTTGTGACACCAGTTCTTACAAGGGAGTTGTGAACTTAATTTACACTTGTAAGAGAGATAACTAAATTGGGAGTACTGGACATTCTTTGCTCAGCGGGATATTCCACTCCCCAGGATGGCTGTGTGAGCGTATCAATATAGGTGCCAGCCAAGGGCAGTTCTCGCAGCCTCTTGCAGGTCAACAATTGGCGTATCTCTGTTTACAGCCATCCAGGGTCACAGCAGCCAGCATATCCGGGCCTCTGTCAAGGCTTCAAAGACTATGCTGATTTTATTGCTCTCTGTGCCCTGTGTGCTCCGAGGCACCTAAAAGGGGCAAGCAAAATGGATGTTGCGGGGGGGGTTCCTGTCTGGCTACACCCTGGTGAAGGGCTATTTCGAAATAGCAGCAGTGGAGTGTCTACACACGCCTTATTTTGAAATGGCTATTTCAAAATAGGAGCTATTCCTTGTAGAATGAGGTTTACAGATTTCAGAATAAGTCCTCTGTTATTTCGAAATTATTTCGAAATAACGGAATGGCTGTGTAGACACTCATATTGTTGTTTTGAAATAACACTAGTTATCTCAAAATAACAGTGCAGTGTAGACCACCCTGAAATGTACGCTGTTGATTATCATTTTAGGTTTGGTGTGAAACTTTGTGGCAAAAGTGAAGGTGATATAGGGCAAGTTATACTAGTCCTTTGTGTCACTGATTGGCTGAGCATCCCTCCACATAATCAAGAAAGATGGATGTGTTTCTAATGGACAGGTCTCTCCCACACTTTTTAATAAAAAAGTTTTATAAGATATCCCAAATAACATTGATAAAACTTTATAGACATCAATACATGGAAAACTTCAGACATTGAGATAGAGATTTTTGTTTCAGTTTTTGTCTTTGAAAAATTTCCATATTTAATTCATACTTTATAGGTTATTCCAAGGTTCTTAGAGAACATCTTATGAGTGAAAGATATATTATTAATAATTATTTATTTGCTTTAGACTTCTGTTTTTAATGGGAATTTTCAGATAGAGATGAATGACAACTGTGAAGTGTATTTTTTAGTCATTAACAAAAAAACTTATTATTTATGAAAACAAATTGTTACAAGTGAGGTAAACACATGCATCATAGTTCTATCTTTTGTGGTAATAAGTATGTGATTGACAGCCTATTTTTCTGAAATTCACCGTTAATTATCAAGCAATTAATAACACAATTTTCATTTAATAGAAATGCAAAATTTCAAAGAAAAATACCGCATGAAAACTATTGCTTGCTATTTGATACCATTTCTCATAACAGCAGCCTGAACTATGTGAAAGTAAATTAGATCAAATATCACCTTCTAAATTGTACTGTTTGCACAGATAAATGATCTACAATTTTGATTTCTCTTTTGGGTCAGTTTTACATATATTATCTCCTTGATTGTCCTTAGGTGGTGGATTATTTTAAAAAGAAACATTTATGTAAATTAGCAGGCCCATAAATGACTGTGTAGTCCAAATTAGTCTACACTAAATACCATTTTATGAAATAATTTGATCAGAAAGTGAATGCATTTACATATATAATCTTACACTAAACACCATTATTTGGCATAAATTGATTGGAAAGAGAATGTATTTACATATAATCTTTAACAAATGAATTGAAACCAGTTCATTTTAACCCTGTGAACTCTCTGGAGAAGTGTACTGAATCTTAGTAATATGCACATTATGAGCAAGAATCAATACATTTATCTTACATATCTTGAGTCCCCCAACCTTTGAGTCAAGAGACATTTCACAATAGTTTTCTAGGATTGACAAATTCATGGCAAAAATCATGAGACAGGAAGAAAAAAACCCCCACCAAGACTTTTGCTAAAGTCGTGAGATTTAAAACGATAACAGTATTGGGGTAGCTTATGATATTCACAAATTTAACCCTAGAGGCATTTGTATTTATTTTAGTTTAAAATCCAGCAGCATGTTTTCACTCCCATGACCAATGCTAATCAACACCACCCTGTCACAAAATGCCACACATTGTCAGAAAATTACTATCTTCATTCATCACTGCCCCATGCTCAAAGCCAGGCTGGTCAGATTTGCTGATCTATTTCAAAGAAAGAATGGGGGGACTTTAAAAGAAGGGTGACACAGCTCAAGTGCTTGTGCTGCTGATTCTAACAGAGCAGTATTACAGAGAGTGAAAAAGCAGTTCCAAGCCTATTTGAGCTGTACACATTTAAAAAACAAATTCTTTAAACTCCACCAGGAAATCAATGGGTAGTTCGTGTAGCTCCTTAATCACTGGTGTACTGTGCTCATGGCAAGGAAGCCTCCTTTGCAGATATAGTGCTGTACCCTGTTTGGTTTCTATTTCCAAATGAATTCCATGTGCATAGTAATGTAACTCTGAAGTGAGAAAACCAGAATTCTCAAAGATGAATGGATTTTCCTCTTTGTGTCCTTTCAACTCTGGGTTATCACTGGAGTATGGAGGAGTTAGAGTTGAGAATTGTGAAACTTGAAAAAAGCCTTTCATGGCAGTAATGATGCTGGGTTGCATAAAATCAGCTCTTGTGGGACCTGTTGATAGCAAAGTTCAGGAAGCACTGGTTAGACCCAATTTGATACACTTCTAAGGAATTTATATCTATTCAATGGTGGGCTATTGGAAATGCACTTTGAACTGTTTTAGAATTTGTAGTTTTTCTTGTTTTTACTGTTTCTATACTTATTTTTATTAAAATGCTTTAAAAGTCTCACTCTTTCCCTCACTCACTCTCTCTCTCACTTTCTGATTATGTACTGCTGCCTGTACCATGGTATCCGAACAACTTTCACATAACTGCTATAGCAATAGCCAAGTCACTACTGGACTTTGTTAGATCTCTGGGACATCTCCATTTTTTGGGAGGTAGGCTATTTATTTCATTTTATTGTATTATTTTTTTACAATTTTTTGTAGGGATTTAAAGGTAAAATGAGGAATTATTGTCATTCTTAAGTGGCAAAGGTTTCAAAAAACTGTTTGTATATTTAGAAAATATATTTATGTATTATTATTCTCCCAAACAATTCACATATTCTTTAAGATTTAAAACAAAAATAAATAATTACTTAGATCCTCAGTTAATGGGGGTTGGACCTGTGGAAACTTTAACTTCGCCTTAAGCAATGGGAAACATTACTGATTTCATGTTTAATTCCAAATTCAAGACAGATTGAATGAATGGTTCATTATCAGTGGTTAGAATAGATCAAAATAGGAGGAGATCATGAATTTTGGTATGCATCTGTCGCATCCTGATCGCCTGTGTTTGTGTGATATTACATCGTCTGAAATAGAGGGGGTACAACACGGAAAAAGAGGAGAAATAAAGAAACGTATTTTAAGGAATTCATGTTCCCAATTAGGTCTTTAAGTAGCTGAGAAAAAATTATGAATCATAGAACCATAGAGCTGGAAGAGACCTCAGGAGGTCACCAGGTCCAGCCCCCTGCACATGGCAGGACCAATCCTAATTAAATCAACCCAGCCAGGCCTTTGTCAAGCAAAGACTTAAAAACCTCTAGGGATGGAGACTCCACTACTTCCCTAGGTAACCAATTCCAGTGCTTCACCACCTTCCTAGTGAAATAGCTTTCCTAATATCCAACCTGGACCTCTCCCACTGCAACTTGATACCATTGTTCCTTGTTCTGCCATCCATCACTGCTGAGAACAGCCTCTCTCCATCCTCTTTGGAACCTCCCTTCAGAAAGTTGAAGGCTGCTATCAAATCCCCCCTCACTCTTCTCTTCTGCAGACTAAATAACCTGAAATCCCTCAGCCTCTCCTTGTAGATCATATGCTCCAGCCCCCTAATCATTTTGGTAGCCCTCCGCTGGACCCTCTCCAACGCATTCACATCCTTCCTGTAATTGGGGGCCCAGAACTGGACACATGAATCTGTTTGTGTGTGTGATTTTGTGTATTGGGAATTGGTGAGGGTATTTGGAGCGAAGAAAGGGCTTCCCAACATCCAAACATCTCTTTATTCTCTACCTACTGTTGGATTTTGTCATGATTCAGGCTTGTAACGATATGTATGTAACCCTTCTGCCAAGTAGAACCAGTAGCAGCCAGGGCCGGGTTCGATATCTAGAGGTTCCTCTCCATCCATCATAGAACTGCCTCGAGCCCCGACCCAGTTATCTGGGAAATTCAGACAACACCCCTGGGCTCTTCTGGGGCTACGTCGAGACTGCACACCTTTTTCGACAGAGGCTTTGTCGACAGTATCTGTCGACAAAGCCTCTGTCGAAAAAGAGCATCTAAATTACATTATGCGGATCAAAAAATCGATCCGCTTTTTCGAAAAAGAGTGTCCAGACTGCCCAACACTCTGTCGACAAAAGAAAGCACCCGGAAGTGCTTCTGGCAGGGCATGGGGCAGCCTTTATTTCCAGATGCTGCTGCCTGACCTTTGCAGAGACACATGCTTAAAGGTATTGCCCTGGACAGCTGTTGCTCTGCTCCTGCTTCTGGCTTGCCAACCTCCTAGAGGGAAAGCAAAGCTGCTGCAGTGCTTGCTCTGGTTGCCCTTCTTCCTCGGACACCACAGCAGTTTATTTTCTGGTTTTTTTTTCTGCTTTTCACTGTTTTTGGCCATGGAGCCTGAGCTGCCCCATGGCAGGCGATGGCCCCACACTGCCATACTGCAGCTTCTGCTGCATCTGCATGACTCTGTCATGAATCTCCTGCCCCATATGGACCCGGACTGCACTGAGGAGACCCTCCTCTGGGATGCAGGAGCTCTGTCCTTGCCCCCAAACTTTTTTGAGGACAGGCAGATTTGGAGGCACGAGACGAGTTCGGACTGGTGGGACCAGCTCGTCATGCAGCTCTGGAACGACGACCACTGGCTCCGCAACTTCCGGATGCAGAAGGCCACATTCCTGGAGCTGTGTGCCTGGCTCACCCCTGCTCTGGAACACCAGGACACCCACCTGCGGCCCGCCATCCCCCTGCAGAAGCAGGTCGCAATCGCCCTGTGAAAGCTGGCCACTCCCGACAGCTACCGCTCCGTGGGACACCAGTTTGGTGTGGGGAGGTCTATCGTCAGGGCCGTCTTGATGGTGGTAAGTCACTGTTGGGGGACAGGCCCTGCTGAGTCGGGGCGGGGGTTAAGAAAGGGGGACTGCCAGGCAAGGGCAAGAGGGAGTGGGGGATGGAGTCGCACTCGGAGGCCACTCCTCGACCACCCCTGCACTGATGCGGGGGAGGAGGGCATCCTGACAAGGGGAGGGATGGGTTGGGGGGGGAGGGTTCTCCTCCCAAGTGCTTAGGTAACCTGTCTAACTCCCTGGTTTCTGTCTGTCTATTTGTCTCATGCTGCAGGTGGTGAGGGCTGTCAATGCGGAGCTGCTGAAGAGGCACATCCTTGCTGGGTCTGCTGCCCTTGGCTTCCTGAACTGTGGAGGAGCCCTCGATGGGACACACATCGCAATCTGCGCACCACCCCATCGAGCAGCCCAGTTCATAAACAGGAACGGTTACTATTCCATGGTGCTGCAGGCCCTGGTTGACCACCGGGGACACTTTCCGGACATTTGTGTTGGGTGGTCGGGGTGGGAACATGATGCCCGCATATTCAGGAACTCCTACTTGTACCGCAGGTTGCAGGCAGGAACGTTTTTTCCCCCAGCGGCACTTGGGGACCTGCAGATGCTGGTGTGCATAGATGCTGTGGCTCATGAAGCCCCACACCGACCACCTGGATACAAGCAAGGAGCTTTTCAACATGCATCTTAGCCAGGCTCGCATCCAGGTAGAATGCGCATTCGGCCAGCTAAAAGGGAGGTTCCGTTGCCTCCTCAGATGCCTGGAGATGGGCAAACACAACATCCCGGAGGTGGTGGCCACATGTTGCACCCTCCATAACCTGGTGGAGAGGAAAGGGGAGACCTTCCTGCTGGGGTGGGGGACAGGTGCTGATGGCAAGGAGAGGCCATTTCAGCAGCCCCGGACAGCTGCCATCTGCCAGGCTCACCAGGCTGGTGTCCAAATCCGAGAAACCCTGAGGGAGAATTCTCAGAAGGAGCCCACTGACTTTCCCCAGGGCCTCCCCCATGGGGGGTTTGGCTTGGCCCACCCCCTACCTGTCCCTCTACTACCCTCACCCTCTTCCCATAAAGAATACATACACACCCAGTTTTCTTTGTACACACACATTAGTTTTTTATTAGAAACACTATCAGTAAAGAAAATGTGCTAACTGTTTAAAAAAAATGCTCTGTGTACTGTTCAAATGTGTAAACGTAAATCTTTCACTCAAAAATAAAGATTTTGTTATATAACTGAAATGACCTTTAACTGGAGTGGTAGGGGACTGAATACCTGGAGGGGGGAGGGGGGCTCATGTAGGCCACTGCTTCCCTGATCGCAGGGTCCTGCCACCTTCCTGTGTCCTGGCATCGCCACGGCCTTGGGATCGGGTGGAGCAAGACTTAGTCCTGGCCTGGGCAGGAGGGGGGGCAGCTGTTGGGCCTGTGAGGGCCTCGGGAACAGAAGGGGCTGGGGGGGAAAGGTGGGCTGGAGGGGCTGAGGGGGTTAGGGGGCTGGAGGGGAAGGGGGTGCTGGAGGAGCAGGGGGAGCAGGGGCTTGGCATGCAGGAGGAGCAGTTCCCATGGCAGGGGCAGGCAAAGTGAAAGGCTCCCTCATTGTGGCACAGATGTCAGTGTGCTGCTGGACCAGCTCGTCCAGCAGCCTGGTGCACCACTCGGCCTCTGCCTGTGTCCTCTGCTGGAGAGTCTTGTTGATGTCCTGCAGGGCCACAAAATGCTCCCTCAGCAGGTCTGTGTACACACGCCAGTGCCTGCGGGTGCCATAGGTCCGGGATGGTGGTGGGGCAGATGTGGTGCTCCCCTATTGGGTAGAGGGTCCAGCTGTGGAGGAAAAGAGGAGAAGACAATCACTGTCTGTGTGCACTCCTGCTGTCCCCGAGGGCATGCCGTGGCTGTCAGGGGCTCTCCTTTGGACAGGAGACTCAGGGGTGTTACACATGACACCACGTGTGAGTTGGGCAGCAGCCTGAAAGACTCACAGGGGCCCCACGGTGGCAGTGGAGCTAGCTGGCCCCCAGACTGCCAACCCTCCCGTGTGTGGTGACCCCCTCAAAGCACTCACCTGATGTTCCCTCCCCGATGTCCATGGACACCTGGGAGGCCTCTGGGATCTGGGTCCCTGCTGCCTCCTCTTCCTCCTCCTCCTCCTGGTCCAGCTCTCCCGCCTCTCCTGCCTGGTCTTCCTCCCTCAGGAGGGTTCGGTCCATCATGTGGTGGGGTAACCCAGACTCCACCACATGCAGTGGAGTCTGGGCTTCCCCACCGCCCAGGATCTTCTCCAACTCTTCATAGTAAGGGCAGGTCTCAGGGGCTGCCCCGGAGCGGGAGCTCTGGTCCTGGGCCCTGACATATCCCTGCTTCAGCTCCTTTACCTTGGCCCTGACTTGTGCGATGGTGCAAGGGAGATGTGCTTTTGTGCAAGAGGGTCCATGGCAAGCTCTGATGGCCATTTTAGCCATAGGGGTTTCTTGCACAAAAAAATGATGTTGCCTGTCTACACTGCCTTCTTGTGGAAGAGCTCTTGCACAAGAGGGCTTATTCCTTGTGGGGAGAGGAATAACTCTGCCGGAAGAAGCCCTGTTTTCCAACGCTGTACTGTAAATTTACTTGTGCAAGAAAGCACGTGCAGTGTAGACACCCAGCAAGTTTTTACGGAAGAACTGTTCTTGCACAAAAAGCCTGCAGTGTAGACGTAGCCCTAGTGATTTCAGCTCTCAGTGATTTCAGCTCTTGGTCCAAAGCACAGTCCAGCCACAAGAAATTCCAGCACTCACTGGAGTACATTTACATACAAAACAGATTCCACATGGAGCCTTTCTTTAGCTCTATCATTGAAACAGTGGGGAAAAACAGGTTGAACCAGTCTTATAGCTCATGCCTGGAAGTCATGCAGCCTGCTGGCCCCTTCCCCAACTTAATCTATAGGGCTCTGAAAGAGAAGCCTCTGTCCATCTAAGTGTATTTACACTGTCAGGGTCTCTCCTTTTAACTGAGTTTAAAACAGTCTGACTTTTCTGCATTGTGCATTCCCACAATAACGGCAAGCATTGATAGTCATATCTTACAATTCCTGCATTTACTGTTAATGCAGTTTGTGACCCCCCCACTACAGCCAAATTGATTACAATGGGCAAAACACCTTCTAACAGTTGAATATGAAGCAGGCCTAAGCAACCTGCATGAAGTGCATTTACATAACCACACTCAGGATTTCTTTCCCATTCCAGCTTGAACTATGTTTACATAACTGTTGAAGCAGGTCTAGGCAAAATGAATGAATATAGCCACAACCAGGATTCTTTTCCCATTCCACCTGGTTGTAATGGAAGCATTAATTCAGACCCTCCTTACATGTATATGCTTGTGAAGCAGGAGGATGAAGATCAGGAGAGGTGGTTAGGAATCAAGCTCCATAAAGGTTTGGATTCAGCAAGATACTTAAGCACATGTGTAACTTTAAGCATGTGTGTCTTCCTACTAAAATAAAACAATACTTGCATCACAGTGTCAGTTCTGTAAACCTACCATTTTTAAAATGAGTCTCCACACACTCTTCCATTTTCTCATAACTCATACTTCATTACAACAAAAAGCAATGGCAGATTTAAAAAAAAAAAGAGAGTTCACAGTTCCATTTATTACCGAGTCATTGCTTAGCAAAGAGTGTAGCAAGTCATTTTACTTGTAATATAAGGTAAGTTTCATTTCCCCATTGTTTTGAAATGTCTTAAAATCTTTTAACATGAAATGAATTATACCTAATATGTGAGAATTAATTTCAGTGGAACTACTTGCATTTAAAATTATGCACTTGCTTAATGACCTTCCTGAATCAGGGCCAGAATTCTGAAAAATTAAAACAAAATCTTAAAAATACTTTTTATCTCCAAATACCAAATCAGTGTCTATTCTCCCTTAAATTATTAGAGGGGACAATATTCAACTTCTGTCCTTCTCTCATTCTCAACATATCATTCAGGTCATCACAAAACATACACTTAGGTGTCCGCATCAACTGATATAATAAATCCTCTAATAATATTCATTAAACAACATTTATTGAAATAATCTTCATTGATTACTTACTGTGGGCTCGATCCCAGCTCCCATGTATTTCAGATGGAATGGAGAGCACTCAGCACTATTTAGGACGGCTCAACAGCTTGCAGGATTGAGCCCTCTTTTCAGTGGTTTATTCTTCTTTCACTGCATTTCCCCCCTTTCTTCCTACAGCTACTCGCCTGTTTGTTTCCCTCAGTCATTTAACATTCTCAGTTTTTCCTCTTATTAATTTTTTCTCCTGTTCTACACTGTAATTTCTTTCTATTTTTTTCTCTTCCTCCTTTTCCTTGTTCTCTCACTCAATTTATTCCCCTCTCTCTGCAACAATTGTCCCTTCCTCCTTCTTCTCTTGTTCTTAGTCTATTATCAGGTGGTGCCATGATTCCAAACAGTGAACATCAAAAAGAGAGAGAGCCAACCATGAAAAGAGGCAATGAAGAATTGGCTGTCAGACAGGAAGTCAATGCCAATGACAAATTGCCAATACATGACAATTTAAAATGTAATAAATGACGTTAACAAAGCTGCTCTACAGCACTGTAGATTTTTAATTACAGCTGGCATCATATCATTCACGGCAGTGTCATGTGTGCAACTGACAGTCTTTGATGGAGATGACAGGCAGCTCAATCGGAACACTGGGAGAATACAATTTTAAAGTGACACTGGGAAATGTATTCCATTTATTTATTTTATGTACAATGGAGCAAAGCTTTGAAATTTGGTCCATATAGACAAGAGTTTGCATAAGTGATATGGTTCCCTGCTCGATACAGTGGGAATGAAAAGACTGTTTTATAATCATAGGGTATGTCCATACCAGCAAAGAAATCCCGTAGCTGGCCTGTGTCAGCCAACTCAGACCTGTGGGGCTTGAGCAATTGCTATGTAGACTTCCAGGTTTGGGCTGGAACCCAAGCTCTGGGACCCTCCCACTCCACAGCCAAGCTCAGTCATGTATACAGCAATGAAACGTCTTTGCAACCTGAGCCTCACAAGCCCAAGTCAGCTAGCCTGGGCCAACCACAGGTGTGTAGTTGTAGTGTAGACATAATAGATTTTAAAGCCAGAAGAGACCATCAGATCATCTTTTCTGACCTTGGCTGTGTCTACATTGGCAAAATTTTGCACAAAAGCGGCTGCTTTTGCGCAAAATCTTGCCGCCTGTCTACACTGGCCACGAGTATTTGCGCAAGAACACTGATGTTGTAATGTACAAAATCAGTGCTTCTTGCGCAAATACTCTGACACTCCCGCTCAGGGATAAGCCCTCTTGCGCAAGTATTCTTGTGCAAGAGGCCAGTGTAGACAGCAACGTTAACTTCTTGTGCAAGAAAGCCCGATGGCTAAAATGGCCATCGGAGCTTTCTTGCGCAAGAGAGCGTCTACACTGGCACGGATGCTTTTGCGCAAAAGCAAATCTTTTGCGCAAAGGCACATGCCAGTGTAGACGCTCTCTTGCTCAAATACTTTTAATGGAAAAACTTTTCCGTTAAAAATATTTGCGCAAAATCATGCGAGTCTAGACGCAGCCCTTGTGTATGTCACAGAGGTCAAACACCACCCATATCCACACACTAAACCAAGCACCAAAACTAAACCAAAGTAATTCAGCTGTTAACCTAAGTGATACAGCCTTCTTCTTTGTAGAAATATAATCTTGGCAGTGCAGTCCAAGGGCTAGATCCAAAATAGTTATCCTGTGGTTGTCAATTTGGCAGGCATTAAGTCTGTTAAATCTGAACAATTGGGGTTTATGATGGACTTCCCCAGAGTGCAGTTAGAGAACCTCTGACATACCAATCTGGGCCCCTCTCACACTACGAGGTTCTGACAAGCGACAGATCCCTCCCAGTCCTGCTCTGACACAAACCTTTACATAGGCAGGGACACACCAATAGTAGTTACATGAAGGTTTCTCCTGAGACATTCATGTACTAACAACAGAGAGATTCCAGCCAGCTCACTCCTCCAGCTCCACAGCCTGTGACCTGAGAGCTGTACTGTCTTGCCCCAGTCAAAAGCATGGCCAGTACAGGCTTGTTTCTCAGTCTGGCCCTCACTCAAAATGGAGAGGACAATAAATCAGTTTTCGTCCCTGGGCAGATTCCCCAAGCACATCTAGCAAAACATACTGTTCTAGGTAAAAAATATAAAACAAATTATTTAATTACAGAAGGATTGCTTTTAAATGCTTATTAGTAGTGAGCACAAAGATCAAAGCAGATTACCTAAGAAATCAAACAAAATGCAATCTGAGTGTTATAAACTCAATAGGATTAGAATCAAGCAGCATCTTAGCCTGTTAGCTAGCACAAGCAGACACAGGATGGACTTCTTCTGTTCCATCTTGGATCCCCTCCCCAGTTCAATCTTTGTTGTTCAGGTGTTTTTAGGTGTTGTGTTATAGGAAGAGTGAGGTCCAGTGGTGATATCACTTCCCCCTTTTATAGCTTCTTCCATGTGGAGGGAGCTTCTTTGTTTCAAGCTAGGCCCCCAGTACAGTTTGTGGAAAAGTGCAAGTGACAAGGTGGAATTCAGAATCACATGATCCAGACCCATGCCCTTGCAAGCTTCAATGAGTTCTACCAGCCATTATTCATAGCCTGAAAGGAAAGGTCATCAGGTGGGGAGCGTTTCTGTTGATGGGCCATTCAACTTGAACTGGCCATTTGCAATGTACTGGCTAGTCTGAATGTTAAGTGCTTTGTGGGTGTTACCTGGGAGCAAACACATTTGAAATACAGATGCATAGTCAATATTCATAATTCCACATACAAAAATGATACGTGTATACAAATAAGATATTCATAGTCAGCAAACCACAGCTTTTCTATTGATCCCTCATATGACATATTTTGTACAAGATGAATCAGAATTATGTCATAACAATATCATAATCATAATGCCATGGTGAATATGGGGCGCGGACTGTGATAGGATTATCTACCCATATTTCTATAGGTGATTTGGGCCTAGGCCCTATGGAAGTCTTCTGTACTCAGTCTGTCATTAGAGTTTTTTGTTTCACCCACCAAAAGCAGATTGAAAATTAGTTCTTCTAAGGCCTAAGGATGATGAACTTGGAGTTGTCCATAATCTGTGGAAAGGGGTTTCAGAGTGTTAGGCTATTGTATTGCCCATGAGATAATTGATATCATCATCTGAAGCAACTGGAGAGAACATTGAGATGTTGTCCTGGTCTCTCACTACCAAGGAATAAGTTAAAGAACCCAAGGACATTAATGGATTAATTACATGTATAGTTTTGGTACATAGTGGCAAAGCACTGGCTGGGTGATAAAATAGCAGTGACCATGTTCATGAAGTGTATCTTTAGTGCAAACATCAGCTTCTACAACCACATGACAGGGAAGACAAAATATTATAGAATCTTAGAACTGTAGGGTGAAATGGACCATGAAAGGTCATCTGGTCCCTCTCTCCAAACACAAACACATGGAGGCAGGACCAGACATATTATGCTAAATATGATTTCAACACTTTAGATAAGCTTTGGAGTGTATATCTGGGAAGTAGGGAGATGGGGATCATAGAAGGCAAAACATGACAGATGAGACCTCTTCACAGGAACTGTGCCAAGGATGGGGGACCCAAAACACAGTGCTGAATGTGACAGCATTCGTCCATGAGCAGCTGTGCACTCTGGCCAAAGACTGATCCACACAGACCTCTTTAAAGAGATGAGACTTCTGGATACTTTGGAACAGTGGCAAAGGGCTAGGCTACTAGGATTCCTGGTATCTGTGCTGGCAGGAACGTGTTGCAGCAAGTTTCACTATCCTGATGCCTCAGGTTAGAGGATGGTTACAGGAAGAACCATTTCTGTGTGGCCCAGATGCCTACCTCTTTTGGCATGACAATGGGTTGTTTCCTTCAAAAAACAATAAAAATAAGAGGCCCAAAGTACCTGAATGATAGCTGCTAACAATACATAAATGAAACAAATACACAGATGCTGGAAAAGCTGAATCTAAGACTTTTTCTGATGTCACTGTGCATTGGGAGAGTTTTGAGGTGTTAATCAATTACAGCTGCAACCTGTGGAAGGAGGAGAACCAGACATTCTCTATCCCCAGCAGTGATCAGTCCCCCCAGCATGACACACTTGTGAGTGGTTTGGCTACGTTGCTGAACTCTGATACATCGTCCTGTTATTTCTCTGTCTTAAAGTATAATACCTACTATAACTGATTCTCCACTTTGTTATGCAATCTTTACCCCATTGTAGTCGATGGAATTACAGAAGAAAAACTGGTGTTGCAGAGAGGAGAATTAGGTCCCATGTGCACAGGACACCACCTAATTCGACTCCAACCAAAAGTGCTCATTTTTCTTACTGTCTTAGTCCTTGGTTTAAAAAATGTTACCTCCTGCTCTAGATTTAATATATGTGAGATACATATTAAGGAAAAACTGTGAGTCAAGTATATCTTTTAATTTCTTAACATATAATGTAAATAATTGCTTCACTATGAAGATTTAAATGGAGATTGCCACTCTGGTAATTAGTTCTTTTGGTTCATCCTTGTTACTAATTGAAAATAGGCTTTTAATATAGAATACTTTAAAATTGGGTAGAAAAATAGAATTGGAGATGAATTTAATTAACTACAAACTGCCTAAATCAATCAGAGTTTGACAGTGCCTTTGTAATATACAGAGTTCATAATACTTGGGATTTGCGATAGTGAACATGCCATTATTACACAGTAATCATGCAAAGAGTGCAGAAAATTTAGCACTGTGCTATAAAGTTGTGTTGGGAGAAATCTTCTCAGCTCTCACACATAGGCCATATTGAGGGCAGGAGGGCGTATTTATTCATTAATCAAACAAAGAACTGCAAAGTAGGGCATTTCTGTGAAGTTTGGAAGGCTTTTAATTGGTACTAGCTAGAGAGAGAAAAAATCTTTGAATTGAATATCCAAGCAACTTTGTGCTCATGATGTTAGAGAGACAAGATTAGTGAGGTAATAATTTTTATTGGACCAACTTCTGTTGATGAGAGAGACGTGCTTCTGAACTTACACAAAGCTCTTCTTCAGGTCTAGGAAATTTAATCAGAGTCTCATCGTGAAGTACAACATGACACAGATTGTTTAGCATAAGTAGTTAACACATATTTCATGTGACCATTTCCATGCAGTTGGTGATAAAAGGTATTTTCTCTCCCACCTTACCTGTCCAAGCAATCTGGCATTTCAAATGGTGCTGTTCTTGGTACATCAGTCATGATGTTGATGGTATGGAAACCATTTGCTCATAAAAAGATTAAGGAAAATGAAATCCCATACACAACTCTTTTACAAAATTGCTGTAAAATTCCAGAAAGTTTATATGGAAAGAAAAGTGTTGGCAGGATATTTCTATCAGATTTATTGAACCAGCTGTGTAGCTCTGTATATTTCTCACTGAAAGCATTATCATATGTGGGAAATAACAGAGACATTCCCCATTTCATCTCTCCCCAAACAGCCAAAGCCTACAAATTCAGGCTTTAATAGGAAGAAACCTAATGTGGCAGGGATACTTGGGCTATAAAGTGACAGCAGACATGCCCTTCTAGGCGGTGCTCTGCAGTTGGTAGGACGGTGCAGCTCCTTGAATGGCTGTTAAAAACCTTGTCTCCTGTGTGTTGTCAGTGCTTGTGGGGCCACACCATGTCCACAGCAGAGTGAGCAGGATTTTACTCACAGAGATGAAATTGTTCATGTGTAGGCCATGGTTCACCAAAGCACTTAAATGTATGCCAACAGGACAGGAGCATTTCCACTGACAGTCAGTGGGCCTTTTCATTTGCTCAGAATTACATTGCTCAGAATTAGACAGGTAAGCAAGGAGCTCTCACTTGAAATCTAGGGAATAACTGGGAGCGAGAGGAGGGAGACTTCAAAAGCAGACCAACTGTTCTGAGGTGCACTTAACTTCAGTGTTGAATACAGCTGTAATGTTGTTGTCTGTATTACATTTGTAAAGAGCAGCATGCCCTGAAAGAGGGGGTCACCCTAAGCTACCCATCAATGTGCAATTTAAGTCCTCCACAAAGTAAAGGAGCATCACAACACATAACTAAGGTCCTTGATTTCCATCAAGAAAAGTCTTACTTCTCACAAAGCAAGTCAGACACAATGAAGTGGCCAAGCACCACAAACACCAAAACAAGTGAACCCACATCTGTCATAATATGCAAGAGGAGTGGGTAGCAGCAGGCCTGCTGAGGACAGGACAATAGTAAAAGTACTGAGTGAAGATAAAGATCCAGCTCCACAGCTAGGGTGTGTCTAAACTACAGGGTTTTGTCGACAAAACTATACCTGCGTCTACACTGTTGCTGAGTTCTGTCAACAGTAAGTCAACAGAACACGGCAGTTTTGTCGATGGTGGTAAACCTCATTCTATGAGGAATAACACCTTTTGTCGACAGAGTTCTGTTGACAAAAGACACTTTTGCATCCACACTGTGCTTTTTCAAAAGAGACCATCTAGACTCTCTGTTGAAAAAGCGGCTTGCTTTGTCGACAGAACTGGATGTAGTCTAGACACTCTTTGTCGACCGAAGCTTTGTTGACAGTATCTGTCGACAAAGCCTCTGTCGACAAAAGCCTGTAGTCTAGAAGTACCCCTACTGTAAATCAGCCTAACTTGGATGAAACTTCTGATTTTATTCCAGTTAAGCATCAGCAATAATGGGCCATGTCCTCAGCTGCTGTACACAGCTCCTGTCAAAATTCTGCTAGTTCCCCAGAGCTACGCTAATTGTAGCTGCCTAGAATTGCTGCAGTGCTGTATGCTGAAGTCTCACCTCTAACACACCTCCCTACTCTAGGGACCACGTTCATGCCAGACTTGTGAGAGGATCAAGAGAAGGCAGTCTTATGGCTGTCCTGAACTAAGGAAAGATAATGGAGCAAGCAATTAAGGAAATCATCTGCAAACACTTGGAATATAATAAGGTGATAGGGAACAGCCAGCATGGATTTGTAAAGAATAAATCATGTCAAACCAATCTGATAGCTTTCTTTGATAGGATAACAAGTCTTGTGCATAAGGGAGAAGTGGTGGACGTGGTATACCTAGACTTTAGTAAGGCATTTGATATGGTCTCGCATGATATTCTTATCAATAAACTAGGCAAATACAACTTAGATGGGGCTACTGTAAGGTGGGTACATAACTGGCTGGATAACCATTCTCACAGAGTGGTTATTAACAGTTCACAATCCTGCTGGAAAGGTATAACAAGTGGGGTTCCGCGGGGGTCTGTTTTGGGATCAGTTCTGTTCAATAGTTTCATCAACGTTTTAGATATCGGCATAGAGAGTACGCTTATTAAGTTTG
Source organism: Pelochelys cantorii (assembly GCA_032595735.1). NCBI lineage: Eukaryota > Metazoa > Chordata > Testudines > Trionychidae > Pelochelys > Pelochelys cantorii. The sequence goes on from CM064340.1 coordinate 31,566,071, forward strand.
CAGATGATACCAAGCTGGCAGGGGTTGCAACTGCTTTGGAGGATAGGGTCATAATTCAAACTGATCTGGACAAATTGGAGAAGTGGTCTGAAGTAAACAGGATGAAGTTTAATAAGGACAAATGCAAAGTGCTCCACTTAGGAAGGAACAATCAGTTTCACACATACAGAATGGGAAGCGACTGTCTAGGAAGGAGTACAGCAGAAAGGGATCTAGGGGTTATAGTGGACCACAAGTTAAATATGAGTCAACAGTGTGACGCTGTGGCAAAAAAAGCAAACATGATTCTAGGATGCATCAACAGGTATGTTGTGAGCAAGACACGAGAAGTCATTCTTCCACTCTCTTCTGTGCTGATTAGGCCTCAGTTGGAGTATTGTATCCAGTTCTGGCACCACATTTCAAGAAAGATGTGGAGAAATTGGAGAAGGTCCAGAGAAGAGCAACAAGAATGATTAAAGGTCTAAAGAACATGACCTATGAAGGAAGACTGAAAGAATTGGGCTTGTTTAGTTTGAAAAAGAGAAGATTGAGAGGGGACATGATAGTGGTTTTCAGGTATCTAAAAGGGTGTCACAAGGAGGAGGGAGAAAAATTGTTCTTCCTGGCCTCTGAGGATAGAACAAGAGGCAATGGGCTTAAACTGCAGCAAGGGAGATTTAGGTTGGACATTAGGAAAGAGTTCCTAACTGTCAGGGTGGTTTAACACTGGAATAAATTGCCTAGGGTGGTTGTGGAATCTCCATCTCTGGAGATATTTAAGAGTAGGTTAGCTAAATGTCTATCAGGGATGGTCTAGACAGTACTGGGTCCTGCCATGAGGGCAGAGCACTGGACTCGATGACCTCTCGAGGTCCCTTCCAGTCCTAGTATTCTATGATTCTACACAAATTGCATATCTTATTTCAGTGTTATTTCAAAATAGCTTATTTTGAAGTTTGGCGCTGTATACACAGCACTTATTTCAAAATAAATCACTATTCCTAAATGTCCCTTTCTCTTCATGGAATGATGTTTACAGGGATGTCAGAATAGTGAGCCTGTTATATTTTGAAATAACAGCTGTGCTCAAAAGATGAAGAATTGCTATTTCGGGATACCTCTGGTATCCCGAAATAGCGCTGCAGTTTAGACATAGACTTTGTGTCCAATCCAAAGCCTAATGAAGTGAACCTACCACTCACATCAATAAGCTTTTCATTTGGGGCTAGATTGCAGAATTCATTGTATGAAAGCTAATGATGAAACCCGTGAGCCGCGATAATACTGATTTACGGATTTAGTTTGATTTGACATCAATGGAATAAGATTTACAGACTGACTGATTTTGGGGAAACATGGGAACATTTCCTTATTGTTTCATGGAGCAAATAACTACAGTACACTGAAAGACTTTTTGAGTTTATTCCTATGAAACCAAGCCAAGCATGATAAATAGGACACAGATGAAAGAACATGGTAAATCCAAGAATTCCATAACAGCATTCATAATGACAGATACCTGAGGATATATAAAAAAGTGGTACAAAAAACTTGAATTTCAAAAAGCAAAAAATAAAAGGGAAAAAAAACATAATGAGTTAAAAGAAAGTGGATTGGAATAAACTTTTGACCAGAATCATAGAATGTATTTAAGCAACAGGGGTATATAATCTATGTTCATTCCAGCAGAATCTAAATGTCAAAAATAATCATGGAAGTGAATGTTTGAAAGAAAAAAGAAAAACTGTTATGAACAACACCCCGAGAAACAGAAAGCACTTAGTAGAAAGGTTGTAGCAAATAAGGAAATTGGATAGTTTAAACAAAAAGATAAAGCAAGAGAAAATTGAGGAAAAATGTATGTCAGCTACCTTCCTACATCACAACTAAGATTTTAAAGTATGCACACAGCAGACAGACATTACAAATAAGAGACAAGAAAATTGCAGGGATGGTAAACAATGATTTTGTATGTTTCTGTGCTTCCACTATCAATGAAATGTGTGATATGAGACTCACAGGAACAGAAGAAGATGAGACATACAACTGAAAGACTGAATATGCCAAAAAAATATGATCAATTAATGCCAACAATAACTAGGTCAAGTTTTTGTTTGATGGCTTTGATAATCGAGAAATTTTGTGTTATAATGAAAAATTAGAGCAAAACTGTGCAGTCTACATATGTAAACCTGTTTTACTATGACAGCTAGATAAACTTACCCTATGTGTATTGGTAATTGTTGCTTTTTATATTTTAAATTGAACTCTTGAAGGGGCTGAGTTGATAGCTCCCTCTAGAGGGTAAGTATAACCCAAGTAACGATGTTTTTCTAGCCACTGCTGTTATTAGTACTAGACTGGAAGCATAGGTCAGGATCCCAGTGTGGTCTGTGTGTCTGTGTGTCTGTCTGTCTCTATCTACAGTTTATGTTCTCAAAGTGCTTACAGTCTACATAGAAAAGACAGAGAAATGATGGGGAGAGAAAACATGTGACTTGCTCAGGGTGACACACAGCATCATTTGGGAACTGAAACCATGGAATTCCGTTTCACATGCACTTGTCAGTAAAGTGGAAAGGCATTCCATGAACAATGAATTCTGGGTTGCTGGGTGGGCAGAGGGGGGAGCTGGCTCTTCACTCCCAAAGCCCTCTTTGGCTACAGAACTAAACTGGTAGATGAACTAAGCTACCAGCCCACTTCCTGTTAAAGGAGTGGAATGCTGTGGGAGAGCAGGATCTCATCCTGGGATTGATCAAGATTCCCCCAGATTTTTTCCCCCAGATTTATGCATAACCAACCTCCCTGCCCACATACACCACCTACCCTCTTCCTGCCTGCTCCCTTGTATGGATACTCACTGCAGCTTCCCAGGCTTGTAGCAGGTGTTGAGGCTGTCATGGAGCAAGTCCTGTAGGCAGAACAGAGGGACACAGGCTGCTGGAAGGGAGGCAGAGCCAGGCAGGTTAGTGCAAATACTAGTTCAGGAGCCAGCCCTTAGGCAATGGCAAGGAGAAGTGCTGGCTGCCCCACTGCCCACTAAGGTTTGCCCTGCAGCCCATCTGACATGCTGGTGGTGGGAGAGCAATAGAGCCAAAAGTGAATGAATGGCATTGTGCCCACCCTCACCATGCCTAACCCTTCCCAGTGATGGTTGAGGATACAGGGCCCAAACCTGAGAGGGCAGAGATGCTGCTAATTTTTGCCACTGCTATGGGACCAACTCTTGCACCAGGCTTCTCCCTTCAGGGACCTGCTGGGCCTCACCCTGCTGCCAGACGCCTGAGCCAAAGCATGCACTGTGAATGTGTGTATTGCTGTGGGTACCACCAAGGTTGCTTGCAAGCCTCTTGGTTCACTCTGGGCCAGCCAGCTGCTGCAGGAGCAGTGCTGGGAAAAAGCCAAACAGTCTGGACAGAGAGCGTGTGAAACTGTGGCAGATAGGAACCCAGCTGGAACTTGGGGATAGACAATCAGCCCAGTGAGCAGGCCTGGGGCATAGCTTTCAGTCAGTCTGGGAGAAGGGCTCTGACCCAGGAAGAGGAGCCCTGGCCAGAGTAACCATGGAGACAGACACCTGGAAAGTCAGCAAGGACTGGGACTCAACGTGCCAAGTTCACACCAGACCCAAGCATCATGAATGGAATGAAATGCTCTCTTCTGGGACAGAGGGAGGCTCTGCTGAGGAGTTCAGATTGCCTTATTGGATAAGATAGGATCATTGAGTGGCTGGGGTGGGATGGAGAGGACAGGTTTTGTTCATGCCCAAATGAAATCATTAAAATATATTTGGGCTCAGAATTTATTCTGGGATTTAGTTACTGCCTCTGCAAAGGTTGTTGAACAAAACCAGGTTTATGTCTAATTCTAAGACACTTTCAGGCCATCTGTCAGCCAGGAGCTTGGGATTAATTATGATGGATACAATATTGTAGTGTGAGCAGAGCACTAGACACCCAGCACTTCAGCAGAAAACTGACAAATAACCTAAGACCTGGGAGTCCCTCACTTCTTTCTCCTACATCATATATATCTCCTCTCCTGGAAATGAAGGATTAATGACCTTCTAAATTCATGCAAACTCCACAATAACTCCCTTTATTTGGTACTCATAGAGGGGCTGTGACACGACTCATTACATTCTGGACCAGTGAACTGCTGTGTCCCCTCAGTTCTCAATGGATATGTCTACACAGCAGCATAATTTCAGAATAACTGACATTATTATGAAACAACCCAGTGCACGTCTACACTTCAAGTCTTTATATTGAAATAATGTTGAGCTGGAGGACTTCTTACTCCGACTCCTGTAGCCCTCATTTCATGAGGAGTAAGGGAAGTCGAAGGAAGAGTGTGTATACAGCACCAAAAGCCAAATTAAGCTATTTCAACTTAAGCTACGCAATTGGTATAGCTGAAGTTGCGTAGCTTATTCCAACTTTCGCTTTGCTTTGTAGATGAACCTTATGTGTTGTAGATGCTGTGGGTAAAGAAAAAGGGAGCAATAATTTGTAATATCGTTCTTTCTGTTCTTTAAGAATCTCTCCAACTTAGGTTCAGGAGACAGGAAGACTTCATGAATGAGAATTCCAAGATGTTTCTTTGTCACGAGGGAGATTTTTTTGTTCACACCCTCTTTTCTGCTAGAGAATTACCATTTAACCACATGATGGGCCATTTGTGTCAGTTAGACTTTTGTCTCTGGGGAACTTATATTTTCCCCAGGCTTGGAACATATTTTAGTAATATTATAAAGTAAAATCTTATGACTTTACACACAAGCCATGTTCCCTCTAAGCTGCCCAGTCAGAGGCTCAGGGCTCTGTGCACAGAGCTGGTTGCCTGGGTGGGGCTGATTAATCACCTGTGAAGCTGGGCTGCCACACAGCTTAGAGGGAACACTTCACACAAAGTTGCCACATGCATTTTATCAGGACAATAATGATTAGCAAATTATGAGTTTTCACATCATACCTCACAAGGCATATTTCGTACAAGGTTTATCACAATCCTATAAAAGGGGTGAATATGAGGTACAGACTTTCATAGTGGATAAGGAGATAGATTTAATTATTTTCTTTTATTTATTCAGTAATTTTAATTTTATTATTTTATAGTTGAAGTAAAGCCATGTCTATATATAAAATTTCAGTGGCTTTGTTAGACCAGTGAAAAAACAGCCTATCTTATTTCCTTCAAGAGTGGCATATTTCAATTTAGTTTTATCTTATTCCTGATCAATTTAGGCTAAACTGTAGTAAGCCTGATTTAAATTGAAATTAGACTCTTCACTCAATCTTTTGAATCATTTAACTATATCACTAAACACATCGTAAGTTAAACCTGTACAGCTGTGTGTAGATGAGACAATGTTATCTGGCAGCATGTCGGCCAGCTGAGTATGACCTGAGAAGCTTTTGGGTCTGCCTTGAATGGAAGAGTTCTCAGTCCAGACAGCTAACACTAGGGAGTACCACCTCGCACAGGGGTTGTGCCAGCCTTCTAAATTTGGCAAAACTGTGAGTGAAGGATGGGCAGGAGCACTGTGGTGTTATACAGGGGCTATGTCTAGACTATGGAGACTATGGTATCCTGGAAAAACTCTGCTGCATCCAGGGAACACATCTGCTCTTCTGACATTTTTTGCGGAAGAGCAGATGCGCTCTTCTGAAAGCCCTGTCTCCTTCATTGCACATGGAAGAAGGGCTCTTGTGTTTGTCTGTCTGTTTGTTTTGTTTATTTGTTTGTTATACAGGGGCTATGTCTAGACTATGGAGACTATGGTATCCCAGAAAAACTCCGCCGGATCCAGGGAACATGTCTGCTCTTCTGACATTTTTTGCGGAAGAGCAGATGCGCTCTTTTGAAAGCCCTGTCTTCTTCATTGCATGAGGAAGGAGGGCTCTTGTGTTTGTCTGTTTATTTTGTTTGTTTGTTTGAAGAAGCGTGTGCTGTGGCCGGCAGTTGGAAGCTGTGAGCTTCTAAAGGTTTGAAATCTAGAAGCCTTTGGCTGAGCCTTAGTCAGGGGGCAGGGCTACCAGGAAGGCCAGGGCTCTATAAAGCAGTGAATCGGTGACCAGGTAGCTTTGCAAACAGGGGCAGCAAACAGAGACTTTTGAGAGGGAGTTCTCCAGGTAAAGGAGGAGCAAATACGGGACCCTTGAGGTAAGTGGCCGTCTGTAGTATGTGTTTGTGTGTTTGGGGGTTACTTGCTGTGTGCTGAGCCTGTGTTTGTCTGTTTGTTTTGTTTGTTTGTTTGAAGGAGCGTGTGCTGTGGCCGGCAGTTGGAAGCTGTGAGCTTCTAAAAAAAGAGCCACCGTGGCTTAATAACCATGTAAAAGAAGCAGTGAGAGATAAAAAGACATCTTTTAAAAATAGAAAGGAGCATAAACACTGCCAAATTATGTGTGAAAATGTAACAAGAAAAGCCAAAAAGGAGTTTGAAGAACAGCTAGCCAAAAGCTCAAAGGTAATAACAAAATGTTTTTTAAGTACATCGGAAGCCTGCTAAACAATCAGTGGGGCCCCTGGACGATCGAGATACAAAAGGAGCACTTAAAGACAATAAAGTCATTGCAGAGAAACTAAATTAATTCTTTGCTTCAGTCTTCACGGCTAAGGATGTTAGGGAGATTCTGACCCATCCTTTGTAGGTGACAAATCTGACGACTTATCACAGATTGAAGTGTCATTAGAGGACGTTTTGGAATTAACTGATAAACTTAATAGTAACAAGTCACCAGGACCAGATGGCATTTACCCAAGCGTTCTGAAAGAACTCAAATGTGAAATTGCGGAACTATTAACTATGGTTTGTAACCTACCCTTTAAATCAGCTTCTGTACCCAGTGACTGGAAGATAGCTAATGTAATGCCAGTATTCAAAAAGGGCTCTAGAGGCAATCCAGGCAATTAAAGACTGGTAAATCTAACGTCAGTACCGAGCAAATTAGTTGAAACAATAGTAAAGAATAAAATTGTCAGACACATAGAAAAACATAATTTGTTGGGCAAAAGTCAACATGGTTTCTGTAAACGGAAATCATGTCTTACTAATCTACTAGAGTTCTTTGAAAGGGTCAACAAACATGTGGACAAGGGGATCCAATAAATACAGCGTACTTAGATTTCCAGAAAGCCTTTGACAAGGTCCCTCACCAAAGGCTCTTGTGTAAATTAAGTTGTCATGGGATAAGGGGGAAGATCCTTTCATGGATTGAGAACTGGTTAAAAGACAGGAAACAAAGGGTAGGAATAAATGGTAAATTTTCAGAATGGAGAGGGCTATTCAACTTATTCATAAATGATCTGGAGAAAGGGATAAACAGTGAGGTGGCAAAGTTTGCAGACGATACTAAACTGCTCAAGGTAGTTAAGACCAAAGCAGACCGTAAAGAACTTCAAAAAGATCTCACAAAACTAAATGATTGGACAACAAAATGGCAAACGAAATTGAATGTGGATAAGTGTAAAGTAATGCACACTGGAAAAAATAATCCCAACTATACATATAATATGATGGAGGCTAATTTAGCTACAACTAATCAGGAAAGAGATCTTGGAGTCATCGTGGATGGTTCTCTGAAAACATCCACTCATTGTGCAGCAGCAGTCAAAAAAGCAAACGGGATGTTAGGAATCATTAAAAAAGGGATAAAGAATAAGACGGAGAATATCTTATTGCCCTTATATAAATCCGTGGTACGCCCACATCTTGAATACTGCATGCAGATGTGGTCTTCTCATCTCAAATAAGATAAACTGGCATTAGAAACGGTTCAGAGAAGGGCAACTAAAATGATTAGGGGTTTGGAATGGGTCCCATATGAGGAGAGATTAAAGAGACTGGGACTTTTCAGTTTGGAAAAGAGGAGACTAAGGGGGGATATGATAGAGGTATATAAAATCTTGAGTGGTGTTGAGAAAGTGAATAAGGAAAAGTTATTTACTTGTTCCCATAATATAAGAACTAGGGGCCACCAAATGAAACTAATGGGCAGCAGGTTTAAAACACATAAAAGGAAGTTCTTCTTCACACAGCGCATAGTCAATCTGTGGAACTCCTTGCCTGAGGAGGTTGTGAAGGCTAGGACTATAACAGGGTTTAAAAGAGAACTATATAAATTCATAGAGGTTTAGTCCATTAATGGCTATTAGCCAGTATGTGTAAGGAATGGTGTCCCTAGCCTCTGTTTGTCAGAGGGTGGAGATGGATGGCAGGAGAGATATCGTTTGATCATTACCTGTTCGATTCACTCCCTCTGGGACACCTGGCATTGGCCACTGTCGGCAGACAGGGTACTGGGCTGGCTGGACCTTTGGTCTGACCCAGTATGGCCATTCTCATGTTCTTATGTTCTCTTCCGAAAGAGGAGGTTTTTCCAAAATTTGGCCCAGTGTAGATGGGCCAAATTTTGGAAAGGCCTCTTCTAACAAAACTATCGGAAAACGGTACGCAAATTGAGGAGCACAATTTGTGTACCTTTTGCCGAAAAAAAGCAGCAGTCTAGACATAGCCTGGGAGAACTAATTGCCTCATTACCACTGCCATGTTAGTGCTTGCTGTGTCACCGGCATTTCAGTAGTACAGACTAGAATGATTGTTGACAATATGTTGGTTAGCTTTTCTCAGAGCAAGTGTACTGGTAGTGATGGTGAATTAACCTATACCTCCTCAGTGTGGTACTCTGTGCACCTCTAATGCTGGCTAAGCTTCATACAGAGGAAGGTTGATGAACCTCCTGCAGGCTTGGTTAACATACAAGAGGTTTTCAGCTGAAGCAGTGGAGCAGGGGTGGGTAATAATTTTTGATGGAGGGGAGCACTCAAAGAATTTGGAAAGTGGTCAAGGGCCGCACTCTTCCATGATATTAATGATATTAGTATGTGATGGAGGTTGGGTGCAAAAGGGAGCTTATGGTAAGTGACAGGAGTGCAGGAAGAGATGTGGGGTCTGGGAGGGAGTTTGGGTGACGGAGGTGGATGTGACCTGGGGCAGGGGCTTAGGGTGCAGGGTCTAGGAAGGGTATGGGTGCAGGTGGGGCAGAGGATTTGGGTTATGTGGGGTGTCGGGGAAGGAGTGAGGGGTTAGGAGGAGGGAGGGGCTGGGTTTCCAGAGGCAGGCTGTGGTTAGGAGACTTACCTGGGCCAGTAGCCCAACAGTTTTCTCAGGCAGGCCTGCCCGCCCCTACACTGGCTGCTGGGGCTATATGAGTCTGTGAATAGCTGTGAACCTGAGGGGAGAGCAGGAAGGGTGCTTTGTGTGCTGCCTGTGCTTGTGTGCTGGGTGCAAATTTCTTACTTATAATTATTGCTATTCTTAAAGATAAGTTTGCTGACCAGGCAGATTAAGCAATGTTTTCTAGAATTTAATCATCACAGACTAATTACTATTTTAACAGTGAGATGTTAGAAGTGAAAGGTAACATTTGTGAGTGAAATACTGGCTTCAGTGAAGACTGTGGCAAAACTCCCACTGGTCAGGATTTCACCTGTGAAAAAGCAGAGATGGATCTCATTCAAATCTCTTGTTACATGTATGAAATGCTGGCCCTGAAAGTCTAGTCTTGACTATACTATGGTTTCTGAGACTAGGGACATCTCCAAGAATTTATAATGGGATCAGAGAACATTTTATTCCTCATTTGGGTCTAGTTTCTGGGTCAGCAGGAGCCAATGGCAGAACTGAGCCCCATGTGCACAGAGGCAAAGGAACTGAATGAAAAATTGCAGAGATCTACCTACTAAAAATGTCAGAAGCTCTGATTATTTCATAAACCCATGAATTTCTCCTGGGATCATTGGACAGGCAGATAAGACCACTGCAAGATTGTGTTGCAATCACTAATTGTACTGTTGTTGCTGCTTTAGGAGCACTTGTGCTGAACTGATGCTACATGGTATGGTGGTGGACAACATGGTGTTCACTTTATGCATTATGAGTGCTCTCCCTCATGGAAATAGTTTCTGAAGGAGCCCGTGAGAGGCAGCTCCAGAATGTATTAGGCCATGTGCAGAGGATATGTTTGGTAATGTCACAGAAGGGGCACAACATTATGGAACAGTGTAGAAACCTTATCTTTATGCTTACTGAATACATTCGGAAATAGGTTTATCTTCATTTGAATATTTCCCTTCTACACCAATCAACGGCAGAAGTGCTCAAAGAAGGAGTCCCTGCTGAGTGTCAAGTATCAGATGATTTTTTTAAATTCTCTTAAAAATGCCTGGTTACATTTTTAAATATTTTTTCACAATAGGAAATTAACTTTTCTCCACTTTTCCATAATTCCATTATTGATATGCCTTTGCTCACATGTCCTGCAAATCATCCTTCAGCCTAGGTAAAGCAAGACTGAGTCTGATAAACCCAAATGTGATAATTTATGAACATTTGAAAAGGGATTCCTTTGTACACTGTGTAGGGTAGGAGTACCTCCCAAGGACTGCAATATAACCTCTTTTGCAGTCTTTAACTAAAACAGGCACAATCAGTCCCTGCTGTGTGTATGAATGAGTTAGAGAATTCTCCTCCCACAATTGAACAGTTCTGACCTTTAAAAGCTACAGAGGTTGCTTTGAAAAGGAACAATAATGGCTCATTGCAAGTAACTGACAGAGGTTCACCTGAACTAAAATTATGAGAATTACAATCTTTGCTGAAATATGTAAGGCATTGCTTTTTAACGTGTTCAAATATATTAATCAAAAAGACTTTATCGTATGAGTCCTCAGAATTATAAGTAACTAGATTCATGGCAGAAAAATATCTGTATTTTGAACTTAAAATACATGCCAGTTTTGCTTCCCAAACATCTTCCATTTTGGGATGCTAATCTGAAACAATTACTGTGAAAGTGATTCCTCCAATTTAACTCAATCAGCATCACACTAGGGTTACTGCTTTCTTAATTAAAACAACATACAGCTATATTTTGCATACTTTATCTGACTCTTTTCCTTGCTATTTTAAAAAGCAACTCTGGGATATCTTGCAAAGCCTTGCTTACTCAAATTCTTCTATTGACCTAGCTATTGCCTTTCAGAGAAGTGGATTTATTGCATTAATGGAAGACCCTCTTCTGCTGTTGTAATAAGTGGTTACATTGAAAATGCTGTAGTGATTCCAGTATAGATGTACCCTTAGTATTACCTGCTATCAGATAATACAGATGCTTGTAATACATCATTTAAAATTTGGTATGGGCAGCTAAGTACAGAAAAATCACCAATAAGAAATTAGATCTTTTCATGTGAGATCATGGGTGGATCACACTAAGGTCCTCTGAGCTAACCAGTTCTACTAATAGATAGCCTAGAAAATGTCCATAAACATGTTTATGTGGAAGTCGAATTGTCCTTAATGCAAATGCTCACACTGACACTAAAGAGATACTGATTTTGGCCATTGGGCCATTGTAAGTTGTACTGTTAGGGCTTGTTGAACTAAGGGCTCATAGCCCAGGGCTACACTGGACCTGGAAAGTCTGCTTAAGATATGCAAGTCAAGCTATGCAAACTGTGTACTTGGAGTCAGCTTACCTTAAGCCGAGCCGTGGCGGTGTCCACCCTGCTCCCATTGGCTTCCCTTACTCCTTGCAAAAAGAGGAGTACTAGATGCCAGTGGGAGCTGCCATCAGCATTTGATTTAGGGGTCTGTAGTAGAATAGCTAAATTGAATGCCAGAAACTGATCTGCAGAGCGTCGATCTTCTGGTAAGTATAGACGTGTCCATATAGTGTTAGGGACAAAACAGATCTATGCGAGTGTGACTTCATTCACACACTCCCCAAAATAGTAACAGAACTTCAACAGCCCTCTGACACAGATGAAGGAGAATGTATTCTATAATCTGTTTATCAGTTTTACAGTTTGGTGAAATTGCTTCACTCCATTGCAGAGGCTGAATGTGTACATAGTTATGAATAAAAATGGTTATGGTAAAAGTCATCCTCAATCAATCACAGACTGTTCACATTGATTAAAACAACAAAACTTTAATGCTTTAGCATGTAAAAGTCTGAGCTCAGCAAACGGGAGGGAGTGTCCATGAGTAACCAATGCTTAACAGTCACATCTACACAGAGGTGGAATGGCTATTGATTATTAGGGTATCTGTATAACACACACACACACACACACTTGTGGGTGTAACCAAGATAATGATCAATAAAGATGGTTACATGCCATCTTTTCAACTGTATTATCCCATATTATCTTGCATGAAAAAATATTTTGTTGTATTCTTGGTGGTCTTTTATTTCAGCCATAGAAATTGTGAAGATAAAGAGAAAATAAAAAAGCCAAATGCATTTTCTTTCTAGTTCTGTGCAAGTAATTGGCAGTGCTTTGTACTACACATCCGGGCTTTTCAACCTTTTTCTTTCAGGACCTGCCCCCCTGCCCCTTCCCCACACAACATGATATAAAAACTCCAAGGCCTATGTCATGATAACTGTTTTTCTGGGTATCAAACCAGGACTGGTAGCAAACAGTGCATTTGCCCAAGGCCTTGTGAAATTCAGTTGCTTGTACTTTTATATGCAGAAGACCAGTTGTTTTCCGTGGTTTCTGTTCTTTGGCTTCCTCAGCACCACTGGCAGTGGGCCAGCTGGGCTTCTGGATGTGGGTTCAGCCCCCATGGGATGATGGTGCTTAGGCCCCCATGGGGTGCCAGGACTCTGGAGTTTCTGTCTCTGTGGGGCTCTGGGGTTCCAGTCCATACATGGCAGCAGGGCACTGGGGTGGTGGGTCTCCAGCTCCAGGCAGCAGAGCTCTCCGACTTTAGCCTCTATGGGACTCCAGGGCAGTGGGACTTTGGGCCTCTTCTGATCCCCTAACACCTGTTGGGCTGAGAACCACTGCCGTAGAACAATGTGTTGCGAGAGTACATCGGAACAGTTACACTATTTTTTTTCAAATTATACCTGGATACCTGGATCGATCAGTCTTCAGCTATCAAGATTGCGCCAATCACAACATGTCCACTATTCTTCTCGCACTCTTGCCTTTCTTCTCCACGTTCGTCATCCACGTTTAACAATGTCATCTTCCCATCTTCTTGGAGGCCAACCGGGTGGTCTTTTCTATTCTTGCAGGTACCACTTAGCAATAATTGTGGTCCACCTATTGTCTGTGAGCCGTGCTGTGTGGCCTGTCCATCACATTTTGTTATGTCTGCTTTCCATGATAATATCTCTCACACCACTGCGTTCTCTGATCATTTCATTTGGAATATGATCCAGAAGGGGAATTCCCAACATAGCTCGCTCCATTGCCCTTTCAGCTACCAATAGTTGCTGCTCTTCTCCCTTTGTCAGTGCCCACGTTTCGCTGCCATACAACATGGCTGGCAGCACTGTTGAATTGAAGATATTTGTATGTATAGTCTTATCGATTTTTCCTTTGAGGACATCCTTGATGGAATTGAATGCACACCATCCTGCCCGAATCCTTCGTGAGAGTTCTCCGTTCAGGTTTTGGTGCACATTAACTTCTTGGCCCACATATATGTACTGTTCCACTTCTTCAATTTCTTCTCCTGTTATCGTTATTCGGGCTTTTCATAAGACATCTTGTGTTTCATAAGATCACATGTATTTCATTTTGCAGAGGTTCATTTTTAGACCGACCTGACTGCTTTTCTTGTCAAGTCTTTGTAGCATGCTCTGCAATTGGTTGGTGCTTTCAGCAATTAATACTATGTCGTCCGCAAATCTGAGATGAGATAATCGTTCTCTGTTTATGTTGACACCCCTCCTCCAATTGATCTTGTTCATAACCATTTCGAGGTATGCAGTGAATAGTTTCGGTGAAATCTCCTTGCTTCATGCCTTTCTCGATTGGGATACAGAGGGGAGTTTCGAGGAGAGTAATATCTGTTGTACATCCAGTATTCGCTTCCTTCAACAAAGTGATGTATTGCGTGTTAATGCCCTGCTCTGCGAGTGCCTTTAATATTGTGTTGAACTTGACGCTATCAAAGGCCTTTTCATAGTCGACGAAAGCAATGCACAGAGGAAATTTGTATTCCCTCACTCTTTCTAGGAGCTGGCTAAGGGTAAATATATGGTCGATCGTGCTGAAATTTCTTTGAAACCCTGCCTGCTCTCTTGGCTGTTGTTCATCCAAGCTCTGCAAAAGTTGGTTCGTTACCACTTTTGTAAAGAACTTGTAAATATAAGAGAGTAGGCATATAGGGCGGTTATTCTTAAGATTTTCTCGATCACCCTTCTTGTGCAGCAAGATGGTATTCGACTCCTTCCAGCTTGATGGTATTTTTCCTTCTTCAAGATATCGATTGAATCTTAAAGTGAGGGCCTTCCAAAGTTTTTTGCCTCCTGCAGAAATCATTTCTGACGTTATTCCATCTTTGCCTGGAGCTTTTCCCTTATTCATCTGGTATAGTGCGCTTTGGTTTGCTGTTATGCTCAGTCTATACTGCATCAATTCCCGCTTGCATGTCCTGAAGTTTTTGCGTGATTCAGCTGTTTTGAGGAGTTTTTCTTTCCGGAAGTTCTCAAAGTCATCCTTCAGCTTTTGCCGTATAAGCTTGCATAGAGTGGAGTACTCGATGTTGTTATCCAAGCCCCTTTTCATATTTCTCCTCTTCTCCAGGAGGCTTTTCATTTCCTTCGAGATTCTTCCCTTCACCTTCTTCAACTTTTCAATTTCAGCTGCTTTTAAGCAACATCTCAGCTTGTCAGCAAAGATACTATAGTCCTCATCACACTTTTCCGTCTGGCTCCAGTCAAACCCAGAAATCGCTTTCTTCAGCTTTGCTTCATCAAATGTCTTTGGCCGCTGTTTCCTATTTGCCATCTGTAATGCCTTCTTTTCCACCACTTTGTCGAAAATCAACTTCGCTCTAAGCAAGTGATGGTCACTGCCGATGTTGAAAGGCTGCACCACAGAGGCATCTTGAATGATGCGCCTTTTATTGACTAAAATATAGTCAATTTCATTCTTGCTCTTCGCGTTTGGTGCGATCCACGTCTACCTTTTTGTGATCTTCTTTTTATACCAGGTATTTGCCACGTACAGTTCTTTCATTTCTGCCATCGCTACTAACCTTTCTCTTCTTTCATTCCTTTCGCCACTGCCATATCTCCCTATGAACTTTTCACAAGCTTTCCCTTGTCTGACCTTGGCATTAAAGTCTCCCATCATGACAGTGTAAGTGGACTTTTGTGCGAGGGCTCTTTTGAGCTCTCGATAGAATTCTTCCACTTCTTTGTCCTCACTTGCACTTGTGGGGGCATAGGCTTGGATGACCTTGAGGGTAGCCTTTGACTCTGTCTGAAGATGAAGCACACCAATACGTGATGATATTAGCTGGCATGATATAACTTTCAAAGACCAGTCCTTACTGACGATAAATCCGACTCCCCCAACGTTTCTAACACCGTCTCCCTTTCCGAGTCTCACAGCACTTCTATCCTTCCAGTTGACTTCCAGTTCCTTCTTTTGTCGGGTTTCACAGACACCAAGGATGTCGCATCTTATCCTTTTCTTTTCCTCCATCAGATGGTTTAACGTTTCCTCCTTTGCCAGCAATCTAAAATTGTAAGTACACACCACGAGGGTTGTCCTTTTCCATGTTGGCCTAGCACCTGACATTTTTGTTGGCCTCTCGTCGCTCAGTTTCCACTCCGCCACTGTAGAATGGTTCGTTGACACTCAGGGGACTAAAAACCATTTACTCGTGTTGTTTTAGCCATTGACTTCAAGCTATCCCACTGACTAGGTGGGCAGGCGTGCGTACCTCCTCAAATTTAGCTAGCCTCCAACCTCTAAGGATAGGGAAAAACTGAGAGAGCAATCCCCTCCCTGGACTGGATAGTCTGACACCTTTGTAGCATGGTTAGACCTATCAGGGCATATACCCCGCTACCATAGCTGTCAGATGGCCAGGGTCACCGCTGCACCATGATGAAGTGCACCTCAACTTCAAATTATAGATCGTGCTATTTACATCTTAGTCTAATCCCATATTCTCCTTTAAATTATACGTTTCCCAAATGGCATGGTCTAAACTAGGCAAGCTCTTGGAATTATTTGAAGTGATTTAATAAGCTTTAGTGAAGGATTGGAATACTGTTTGGTTGTGTTAGAGATATATGTGTATTCAGTGATACCTCCCTAAGGATTTATCTGTTTTAATAAAGGGGGGGGGTAGTTTATATGATGTAGATTTTACAAGAACTAGTGAGTTTCCACAGTTAAAAAGTATAAGCCATTATTATTTATTATTTGTATTGCAGTGTTGTGCAGTATCTCCACTGATCCAGTTCCTGTACAAACAAACATCAAACTAGAGAATCAAAGACAGTGCTCAGACAGCATGGATCAGACTCCATTTCTCTCTTCTTGGTTATGGTACACATTCTGGGGCATACTAGAAGATAAATGTTTCAATTTGCATGCTGAACCACATCAACCCATGAGTTACGGGTCATGTTACTAATCTTGTTTTTGGTGGATCATTTTATTTTTATTGAGTGGGATGGTCTGGCACCCTGGTAAACATCATGATCTTCATAGAACTTTTTGAGGCTGAAAATGAAGAGTGCATGGTCGATAATTGTGTAGTTATTGCTGTGTTCAAATTTGAGGATTTAATTACATATTTGGGCTTACATAGGTAATGATAATGGTGACGATAATTTATTCATAAAAGAAATTATCAAGGAAATCTTTAGTAACAGTGGTACTGGATGCATTAGTTATTTTTTTATAAGGGTCCAAAATTACCAGTTAAATATTGGAGATATATTAACAGAAGAGTTGTATTATAGTACCTTAGCTTTGCTTGCAATAGCAAAATAAGCCATATTTTTTGAGGTGTACAAATATATCTTTATCATATGAAAATTGAATTTCAGTAGTAATTAGGTGGGATTTTTTTTAAATAAAATTACCTTGGGGAGATGTGAACTGTAAGATGCCCAGATTTTTCTTCAGTCTCAAGACTTCCTTATTCATGATTTTCAAAAAGTATATATACAACTAAAGCCAAGGAGCTCAGTTTACTTACATTATCACAAACTATCTCGGTGTTACTGTCTTTATGATATTTTCACTTCTGGTTTGTTAAAGCAGCTGCAAAGCTGCATTTTTTGTTTATTTTAAATTGGCTTTTAGGTAGGTAAAATGTTATAGCTGCTACTAATCATTAATTAGATTACAGTTTAAGGGGAGATACTAATTTTATGAGCTACTATACAGATTTATACTTGAATACTCAAAATAAAACCTAAATAAGATTTGAAATGGACCACTAGAAATGATAAATCCTCTAAAGAGCTATGGGTTGGTATAAAAGATAATTTTGAAGTGCTTGGAGAGTGTATTGTCATCTCCAATAATTAATGCAAATCAAGCAAGCTATATAAAAACTGCATCCATAAAAATATAGCCCTCAATTCTAACAGTAGAATAGCAAGGAATCACCCCCTACAACAGAGGAGGAGAAGCCTCGTACCCCCAAGGCTGGGAGGTCTGCTGCCACCACTGAGAAATGTAGGGTAGTGGTGGTCGGATACTCTCTTCTGAGAGGGACAGAAGTGCCCATTTGTCGCCCTAACATGTCATCTCGGGAAGTATGCTGCCTGCTGGGGGCCCATATCCAAGACTTAATGGAGGCATTGTCAAGGATTATCCGGCCCTCTGACTACTGCCCCATGCTACTCATCCATGTGGGCACTAATGATACTACGAGGTGTGACACTGAGCGGATCAAGAGTGACTACATGGCTCTGGGAGTATGGGTGAAGGAGTTTGGAGCACAGGTGGTATTCTCTTCGATCCTTCCTGTCAAAGGTAGGGGCCCAGGCAGAGACAGGTGCATCCTGGAGGTGAATGCCTGGCTGCGAAGATGATGTTGCCAGGAGGGCTTTGGCTTCCTCAACCATGGGATGCTATTCCAGGAAGGACTGCTAAGCAGGGATGGCGGTCACCTTTTGAGGAAGGGGAAGACCGTATCTGGATACAGACCAGCTAACCTAGTGAGGAGGCCTTTAAATTAGGTTCAACGGGGACAGGTGACCAAAGCCCACCTGTCCCCGTTGAACCTAATTGACCAAAGCCCACCTGTAAGTGAAGAACATGGAGACTTGGGAGATGGGTCAGAAATGGGAGGGAGTGTGGGCTACAATAGCAGAGAGAAAGGAGGAACAAGGCAGAACTGGGAGGCAAGATCAAATCAGTATCTTAGATGCCTATATACAAATGCAGTAAGTATGGGTAATAAGCAGGAAGAACTGGTAATGCTAATAAATAAATACAACTATGACATCATTGGCATCACAGAGACTTGGTGGGATAATACACATGATTGGAATATTGGTATAGAAGGGTACAGCTTACTCAGGAAGGACAGATGGGGAAAAAAGGGAGGAAGTGTTGCCTTATATATTAAAAATGTACACACTTGGACTGAGGTGGAGATGGATGTAGGAGATGGACGTGTTGAGAATCTCTGGGTTAGGCTAAAAGGGGTAAAAAAGAAGGGTGATATCATGCTAGGGGTCAACTACAGGCCACTTACCCAGGTGGAAGAGGTGGATGAGGCTTTTTTTAAACAACTAACAATCATCCAAAGTGCAGGATTTGTTGGTGATGGGGGACTTCAACTATCCAGATATATGTTGGGAAACTAACACAGCGGGGCACAGACTATCCAATAAGTTCTTGGACTGCATTGAAGACAACTTTTTATTTCAGAAGGTTGAAAAAGCTACTGGGGGGAAGCTGTTCTAGATTTGATTTTAACAAATAGGGAGGAACTGGTTGAGAATTTGAAAGTGGAAGGCAGCTTGGGTGAAAGTGATCATGAAACCATAGAGTTCGTGATTCTAAGGTATGGTAGAAAGGAGATCAGGAAATTAGAGACAATGGATTTCAGGAAGGCAGATTCTGGTAAGCTCAGAGAGCTGGTAGGTAAGGTCCCATGGGAGGCAAGCCTGAGGGGAAAAAAAACTGAAGAGAGTTGGCAGTTTTTCAAAGGGACATTATTAAGGGCCCAAAAGCAAGCTATTCCGCTGCGTAGGAAAGATAGAAAATATGGCAAAAGACTACTTTGGTTTAACCAGGAGATCTTGCATTATCTAAAAATAAAAAAGGAGCCATATGGAAAATGAAAACTCAGACAAATTACAAAGGATAAATATAGGCAAACAATACAGGAATGCAGGGGCAAGGTTAGAAAGGCAAAGGCACAAAACGAGCTCAGACTAGCTACAGGCATAAAGGGAAACAATACATTAGAAGCAAGAGGAAGACCAAGGACAGGGTAGGCCCATTGCTCAGTGAGGAGGGAGAAACAGTAACAGGAAACTTGGAAATGGCAGAGATGCTTAATGACTACTTTGTTTTGGTCTTCACTGAGAAGTCTGATGAAGGAATGCCTAACATAGTGAATGCTAGTGGGAAGGGGGTAGGTTTAGAAGATAAAATAAAAAAAGAACAAGTTAAACATCGCTTAGAAAAGTTAGATGTCTGCAAGTCACCAGGGCCTGATGAAATGCATCCTAGAATACTTAAGGAGCTGATAGAGGAAGTATCTGAGCCTTTAGCTATCATCTTTAGAAAATCATGGAAGACAGGAGAGATTCCAGAAGACTAGAAAAGGGCAAGTATAGTGCCCATCTATAAAAAGGGAAATAAGAACAACCCAGGAAACTACAGACCTGTCAGTTTAACTTCTGTGCCAGGAAAGACAATGAAGTAATTAAGCAAATCATCTGCAAACACTTGGAAGATAATAAAGTGATAGGGAACAGCCATCATGGATTTGTAAAGAACAAATCATGTCAAACCAATCTGATAGCTTTCTTTAAAGGATAACGAGTCTTGTGGATAAGGGAGAAGCAGTTGACGTGGTATACCTAGACTTTAGTAAGGCATTTGATATGGCCTCGCATGATATTCTTATCAATAAACTAGGCAAATAAAACTTAGATGGGGCTACTGTAAGGTGGGTGCATAACTGGCTGGATAACCATTCTCACAGAGTGGTTATTAACAGTTCACAATCCTGCTGGAAAGGTATAACAAGTGGGGTTCCGCAGGGGTCTGTTTTGGGACCGTTTTCTTCAGTATCTTCATCAACAATTTAGATATTGGCATAGAGAGTACACTTATTAAGTTTGCAGATGATGCCAAGCTGGGAGGGGTTGCAACTGCTTTGGAGGCTAAGGTCATAATTCAAAATGATCTGGACAAATTGGAGAAATGGTCTGTGGTAAACAGGATGAAGGTTAATAAGGACAAATGCAAAGTGCTCCACTTAGGAAGGAACAATCAGTTTCACACATACAGAATGGGAAGTGATTGTCTAGGAAGGAGTACAGCAGAAAGGGATCTAGGGGTCATAATGGACCACAAGTTAAATATGAGTCAACAGTGTGAAGCTGTGGCAAAAAAAGCAAACATGATTCTAGGATCCATTAACAGGTGTGTTGTGAGCAAGACACGAGAAGTCATTCTTCCGCTCTATTCTGCACTGATTAGACCTCAGTTGGAGTATTGTGTCCAGTTCTGGGCACCACATTTCAAGAAAGATGTGGAGAAATTGGAGAAGGTCCAGAGAAGAGCAACAAGATTGATTAAAGGTCTAAAGAACATGACCTACGAAGGAAGACTGAAAGAATTGAGCTTGTTTAATTTGGAAAAGAGACGATTGAGGGGGGACATGATAGCGGTTTTTAGGTATCTAAAAGGGTGTCACAAGGAGGATGGAAAAAAATTGTTTTTCCTGGCCTCTGAGGATAGAACAAGAAGCAATGGGCTTAAACTGTAGCAAGGGAGGTTTAGGTTGGACATTAGGAAAAACTTCCTAACTGTCAGGGTGGTTAAACACTGGAATAAATTGCCCAGGGAGGTTGTGGAATCTCCATCTCTGGAGATATTTAAGAGAAGGTTAGCTAAATGTCTATCAGGGATGGTCTAGACAGTACTGAGTCCTGCCATAGGGCAGGGGACTGAACTCGATGAACTCTCGAGGTCTCTTCCAGTCCTAGTATTCTATGATTCTATATTTTAAAGGTCCTTCATAATATTAAAAGAAAATGGTTTTAAAAAATTCTCTGTCCTCTGCTGTATATTTGAGAGAGTTTGTGTGTCTTTCTTTCAATCCATCTGTGAGTCTATTTGTTAAAGACCTCTTCCTAAACAAGAAGAGCTAGGACCACCAAATTCAGTATACAGCTTCCTATTATTATAACTTAAAGCAAGATAGGGGTTGGTTGTGCCAGGACAATGCATTTCTCATAAAATGGAATGGGAGGGATCTGATAAAAGGGAATGTTATACCATACAACGACTGTGGCAGCAAGGGGCCAGAGATGGGGACCTGGACTTCTATAAGCCAGTTGGTTTACCAGGGGGCAGGGGTGGAGAAAGAGATAGCTATGTACTATATATTTGAGAGAGTTTGTTTGTATGTCTGTCTGTCCGTCCCCCAACAGGGGACATGTGCCCCTTCCCCAGCTGTGCCTGTTCCAGCTCCTCACCTGACCACAAGCTGCTGCAGTGACAGAGGACTGGAGTTGCCATCTCTTCCTGGGGAAGTCTGTTTACTCAACCACTCATCCTGAGCCCCACCCCAGAACAATGAATTAAATGAAGAAAAACAAAAACTATTTCAGTTAAGGACCCAAACAACACGGGATAGATCCTCTAATATTCTATAATTTTCAGCCAGAGAAAAGTAAGTGGGACCTGTCAGGACTCAGGATAAAGGCCATGGTAGGTATGGTAGTTATGTCATCAGATCAGGTCTAGAGATTCAGTAGCAAGTTATAGATGTGGTGGGGAAAGCTGGGGATTGGATAAGCCGCTCAAGAGGCAGTGGTGAATACCTGGAGAATAAGAAAAACTGTTCTAGCTTCATGTTCTAGAATTCTGCATTTGCACAAATGTAACAATACATTTCCACTCAACTAAAAAGAAAGTACAGTTGTGTCTCTTTCAGTACACATATGGGCTTTCTCTCCCTGCAATTATTTTACTGTTTTTAAATAATGGTCCACATACATCAGTGCCGGCAGCACTGTACGGTCTAACATGAACCATCCTCAGACATCTACAAATAATGCTGTAAATAAAGAAATGTCATCACAATATGCAGCAGGGTTTTGTAGAGGCTTTTGCAGCATTCCTGGCTCCACATTTTCCCTGTGCCACGGGCCACTCTTGCTAACCATAACTGATCCCTAAGGGTATGTCTACACTACAAAGTAAATTCGAACTAACAGCCATTAGTTCGAATTAACGTTAATAGGGGCTACACATGCAAACCGCTATTTTGAATTTAATTCAAAATAGCGGAGCGCTTAATTCGAACTAGGTAAACCTCATTCTACGAGGAGTAATGCCTAGTTCAAATTAAGTAGTTCGAATTAAGGGATGTGTAGCCACTTAATTCGAACGAGTTGGAGGCTAGCCCTTCCCAGCTTGCCCTGGTGGCCACTCTGGGCCAAACCAGGGAAACTCTTCTGCCCCCCTCCCGGCCCCAGAGCCCTTAAAGGGCCACAGTCTGGCTATGGTGCCCGTGCCAGTTGCAAGCCTGCCAGTACCCAGCCAGCAGACCCTGCACCTGGCACGCCATGAGCCAGCCACCCACTGCCACCCAGCCCTCCACGTCTTCCCAGGACCAGGCTGGTGGCTCCCAGGAGCCAGCCTGGGGCCGCAAGAGGCGGGCGCCCGCCTGGTCTAGTGCAGAGATTGTGGACCTCATCGAGGTTTGGGGGGAGGCCTCCAACGTCCACAATCTCCGCACTAGCCACAGGAACGCAGCCATCTACAGCCGCATGGCTGCCAGCCTGGCCACCAGAGGCCACATGCAGACCCAGGAGCAGGTTTGCATGAAAATCAAGTTGGTCCAGTGAGACCCCCGACCCTGAGCCCTGAGCTTAGAACATAAGAACATAAAAATGGCCGTATACTGGGTCAGACCAAAGGTCCATCTAGCCCAGTAGCCTGTCTGCCGACAGAGGCCAACATCAGGTACCCCGGAGGGGGTGGACCGAATACAATGACCAAGCGATTTGTCTCATGCCATCCATCTCCAGCCTTCCACAAACAGAGGCCAGGGACACTGTTCCTACCCCCTGGCTAATAGCACTCCATGGACCCAACCTCCATGAATTTATCTAACTTCTCTTTAAACTCTGTTATAGTTTGAGCCTTCACAGCCTCCTGTGGCAAGGAATTCCACAGGCTGACTATGTGCTGTGTGAAGAAGAACTTTCGCTTATTAGTTTTAAACCTGCTGCCCATTAATTTCATTTGGTGTCCTCTAGTCCTTCTATTATAGGAACTAATGAAGAACTTTTCTTTATTCACCCTCACCACACCACTCATGATTTTATATACCTCTATCATATCCCCCCTCAGTCTCTTCTTTTCTAAGCTGAAAAGTCCCAGTCTCTTTAGCCTCTCTTCATATGGGACCTGTTCCAAACTCCTAATCATTTTAGTTGCCCTTTTCTGAACCATTTCCAAGGCCGAAATATCTTTTTTGAGGTGAGGAGACCACATCTCTACACAGTACTGAAGATATGGCATACCATAGTTTTATACTTCCCCTCCTCCTTCTTCCCCTGGCTTCCCCCTTCCAGCTCCCTCCTCCCAGGTTTCCCCCTCACCTCTCCCACCCTCTCTCTTCCCCTCTCCCACCTCCTTTTCCTAGTCTTCCAAGAGGTTAATCCCCTCCCCCCCAGTTTTGTTAAATAAAGAGAGTTTCTATTTTTGAACACACGTGTCCTTTATTTTTTACATCAGGAAGGAGGGCTGGGGAGGGGTAAGTGGAAGGACGTGAGGGAGGAATGGGGCACGAGCCCCTGATGGGGAGGACTGGGCTGGCTCTGTGGGCTCCTTGGGGTGGAAGTTCTCCTGCAGGACCTCCTGGATCCTGACAGCCCCCCGATTGACCCCCCCGGATGGCAGCCTGCGGCAAGTGCAGCCAGGCTGATGGCCGAGTGCTCTGATGTGCCGAGTGTGGGCACTCAGGGCACTCCAAGACAGGACTGCTTTCCTGTCCCTCATCAAGTTAGACAAGCAAGCGGGGAACCCTGAGAACTGTCTGTCCGGGGTGGGGGTCGGGTCCCTTTAAGCACAGCCCTCGGCTAACCTGAGGCAGCAGCTCCACACTCTAAGTCCTAACCTGATGCGCTGCCGGCACTGGTTCCGACCAGCCTTAACTTCGGTTCAGGGTCCACTCAATGTGGACATGCTATTTCGAATTAGCAAAACGCTTATTTGAATTAGTTTTTAGGTCTAGATGCACTAATTCGAATTAGCTTATTTCGAATTAACTAATTCGAATTAAGTTAGTTCGAATTAGTGCTGTAGTGTAGACATACCCTAAGTAAGGAAATTATAAGTTAATATTCAATATTATATTTTAAATAATAGCTAATATTAGAGCAATATATGAGTGACAAATTCCTTGCTCCCTTATACTCTGTGGACCCCATGGAAGCAAACAGAATTCCATAACATTTGTGAGGGAAGATTTTGGCTTATTGTTTGCTATGAATTGTATTAAAAACAATCCAAACCCAAATCCAAAGTGATCTCTATTGCTTTCTCTCAAGGGGATAACATTTGATCTGCAACTGGTAATACAAAATTGGAGTCTTTCCATTAAACATTCCAAAATTAGAAGTAGCAAAAGTTTAGAAGAGAAGCCTATTTTGAAGGACCGTGTACTGTGCCACAGAGATACAAAGGGGAAACGAGGTGTTACTGAAATTACTGTACTTCTTCCAAGACATTAAGCATTTTTAACAAGAATCCCTATCTGCTAACGAGACACATTACAACTCCATTTTGGAACAAGCGTCTTTTGCTTCATATTTAAGGACATGCGATCTGTATTTGACACCTTTGCCTGGTGTATTTTTAAAGTTATCATTGTAATAACTAGTTAAAAGTTACCTGAGATGTGTTAGATAGAGTGCTCGTTCACTCTTTTGTGGGAATTAGCCAATTTTTCTCAATCATCAGAGTTAAATGTGCTTTCTCTTCATACCTTTCAAAAGCAAATGGACTTGCTGAAGTACCAGTATAACAGCAAGGGTTGTATTTAAATTTTTAATCCTTGAAAATATTAATAAAGGGAGAATTCAGAAAAAAGCACCTAGTTATTACATACCAAACTCTCCAAAGAATGATGGCTCAGTAGAAACATAGTGCCAAAGGTAAAAAGCCCTATGGCACATAAAACACACATAAAGTCATTCTTGCACAGTTTGAAAGTTGCTCTATTCACACACACAGTTGGATTTTCCCCTTTACAACCTACAGTTGCTGAAGAGAATGAAAGGATAAGGGAAGGAGAACATCCAACTGAAGCAGAGGGAAATGATCCCATTTTTGTGACCCTCCTTCTGGGGGATGAAACTCCAGTTATTAGGAGAAGACAAGTGTTAGTAATGGGGGATTCAATAGTTAGAAACATAGACAGCTGTGGGTATGTCTAGACTACATGGCTCCGTCGACAGAGCCATGTAGATGAGTTTACTAGACATAGGAAAATGAAGCGGCGATTTAAATAATCGCCACTTCATTTACATCAAAATGGCCGCCGCACTGTGCTGATCAACTGTTTGGCGGTACAGCGGGGCAGTCTGGATGCGCCGCAGTCGACAAGGGAAGCCTTTGTCAACTGGTCAGGTATGCCTCGTGAAATGAGGTTTATGGTGGGGTATGATAGGGGTCTATAAAATCATGACTCATCTGGAGAAAGTAAGCACATAAAAATTATTTTTTTGATACCATAACAGAAACATGGGGTCACCAAATGAAATTAATAGGTAGCAGATTAAAAACAAACACAAGAAAGTATTTCTTCACACAATACACAATCAAGCTGTGGAACTCCTTGCTAGGGGATGTTGTGTAAACAAAGATTTTAACAGGGTTCAAAAAAGGACTAAAGAAATTCATGGAGGATAGGCCTGTCAATGGCTGTTAGCCAAGATGGGTAGGAATGGTGTCCCTAGCCTCTGTTTGTCAGAAGCCAGGAATGAGTGACGGGGATGGATCATTTCATGATTACCCGTTCTGCTCATCCGTCTGGGGCACCTGGCATTGGCCACTGTCCGATGACAGGATACTGGGCTAAATGGACCTTTGGTCTGACCCAGGATGGCCATTCTTATGTTCTAACATCAAACAATTCTATGCTATATGGTCAGGCTCATATACAGCACTCCTCTCTGCAGTGTCTGAGTGCCTTCCAGTAGTGCATTAAGCATGCGCGCTGTTGTGGGGAGGGGATGTGGTGGGGAAAGCTGGGCTTTCTTGTCTTCCCTTCCTTCCTTCCTGAGATACCGGCTCCGGCGTGCAGCGACAGGACTTTTCCCCTCCCCCAACACTGCAGGAAGGATGGAAGGCAGGCAGCATGGGGAAGGAAGTCCCGTGGCTGTGCGCCAGAGCTGACATCTCAGGAAGCAGGCCCACTGTTGTGGAGAGGAGAGGAGCAGCGCACATGCTTCCTGAGATACCAGCACTAGTGCAGAGCCGGGGACTTCTCTGCCCCCCATGCTGCAGGAAGGAAGGAAGGCAGGCAGCATGAGGAAGGAAGTCCCATGGCTGCACACCAGAGCCGGCATCTCAGGAAGCATGCCAGCTATTGTGGGGAGGGGAGGAGTAGCGTGTGTGCTTCCTGAGATTCTGGCTCTGGAGCACAGCCACAGGACTTCCCCCCCACGCCGCAAGAAGCCGGTGCTACATCCATTTTTGCAGGGGGCTGTAGCCTCGTTGGCGAGAGGCGGGAACAACGGGGGGTGGGGCTGGGAATACCTCGTGATCGACTGGTTGGTGACCACGACACTAGAGTGGGCCCAATTTAAGGTGGGTAAAGACAGGAAGGTAGGGCAGGAGCTGTCAGGGCTACCTCTCCCCATCTCCAGTGGCCTGGGGGGTGAAACAGCATGAAAAAAGTGCATCCCCACCTGCACTGCCCCTCCCCTGGCACTATAGCTGGGGAATGGGATTGAGGGGCTTTCCCTGATCTGCCTGGCTCTCCCTCTGAGGAGCAGGGTCAGAGCAGTGGGGCTTGTCCAGCTCCAGATGAGGAGAGGGGGTTGGGCCGCAGGGGCTTGCCCCACTCTGCCTGTCTGGCACTCTTGCCAAGGAGTGGTGTTGGGCACAGGGTCTTGCCCTGCTCCAGCGCTCCATCTAGGGAGTGGGGATTGAGTGGGGAGGATCGAGCCCAATTCCACTCCCTGGCAAGAATAACAGGTGGGATGAGCAGAACAAGTCCCGGACTGAATGTGCAGAGCAGAGCAAACCCCACACCCCAACTGTGGATCTCAGCTGGAGTGGCAGGTGGGCAGAACAGGGAAAGCCCCCATGGCATGATCCCCTCTCCCCAGCTGAAGCCCTGGAGCAGGCAGACTCTGTGCCCTGACCCTGCTTCCTCACAAGCATGTGAGCCTGGATGAGCAGGGCAGGAGTAAAGCTGAGACAGGGCTAAGTGGGCCAGGATGATATGTGGGTGGGCCATGGCCCACTCAGACCCACTTGTGGCTATGCCACTGATACCCAGTGATCCCTCACCCAGAGATCTCCACCCACACACCCCCACAATTGTCCAGCACCCCTTGTTCCTGAGGGCATTCAGCACCGAAAAAATAACTATTTTGTGCACAGTATTTTAAAATGCTGCCAATTTTATTGTCAGTAAATAATGTGGAGGCTCCATCATGGGAGTGGCAAGTATAAGTCACTGGCTGCATGAAGGTGGGAAAGCACACTGCAGCCCTCCCCATCACCTAGGATAGGGACTTGGCAGTGAAGTTCCTCTGTGGGCATGGCAAAGGGCCACAGGATGGCTGGGATGTCAGCCATCCTCCAAAATCCATTTGAATGACAAAAAAGAAATAGCGGATACTAATGTCTGAGTCCAGCCCTCATCCAGGCCCTTGCCTGCCATGGCTCTGGGCCATCACCTCCCAAATGGCCTTTGCATTTCCCTCTAAGTCTGAAAAGTTAAGAGATGGGTGGAATGTACAATTTAATAAGAATAAGAATAAATAATCATTCTATTCAGGCACCCGTCTGTTTTTCTTTCCTAATTGACACAAGTTGTTGACATAGACAGGTTGGTGGGTTTGTACTTGTACAATTTCAACAGTGCTTTCACAATAGGGCTGGAGCCATAAGCCAGCCAAGTCTCATTTCCTTTGGGCTGGGACCAGTTCGTGTGGCAGGGTGATAACATGTGTGCCATCATGCGGGAAATGATGGCACACCCGGCTGTGGTCACTGCTCCTGCCCCCCCTGCTATGTCCATTCTCCCTCACCCCCAAGCAATGCCCCTACTACCTCCCCAAGCAATGCCCATACCCCCTCACCCTGCCATCCCTGACCCCGCTACAGGCCCCCCCCCCCCACCGAACGCTTTGTGGTCACTGGACCCACCGAACCCCAAGCTCAACAAGATTCCCGCACCTGAAGTGGCAAATACAGCTGTCCGCAGCCCATGCCACTCCCAGCCCTGAGCCCCACTCCAGGTTAGGAGCCCCCTCCCCAGTTATATTTTTTGAAAGACAAATACAAAGTTTGTTGTGTTGAAATCCAAACAGGTGTGTTTATTCAGAGGTCAGGAAGGGGTGAAGGGAGGGGTGGGGTGGCAAAGGGATATTGGAGCAAGGCCCAGGCCCTTAGTGGGGAGACCCTGGGGAGAGTTACTGGGGTCCTAGAGAGAAATTCTTGCTCAGGGCCTCCCAGATGTGCACCCTGGCCTGATGGACCTGGCGGATGGCAGCTGTCTGTGGCTCTCCTCGCGGCCAGCCTCTGTCCCCCACCCCAGGAGGAAGGCCTCCCCCTTCTGCTCCACAATGTCATGGAACACACAACACACTGCGACCACCTCAGGGATGTTGTGCTCCCCCACATCAAGACAGGTCAGGAGGCACCTGAACTGTGCCTTGAGGTGGCCGAAGGCGCACTCGACCTGAATCCTGGCCCGGTTGAGGTGGGCATTAAATTGGTCCCTGCTGGGGTCCAGGTGGCTGGTATAAGGCTTCATTAGCCATGGCATCGGGAGTAGGTCGCGTCCCTCATGATGCACAGTGGTATCTGCACATGCCCAACCACCAAGTCATGGCGGGGCAAGAATGTGCCCGCCTTCAGCCTCCTATAGAGGCTGGAGTTCCGAAAAATGCGGGCATCATGTGCCCTGCCCGACTACCCTAGAAAAATGTCTGTAAACTGTCCACGGTGGTTAATCAAGGCTTGCAACAACATTGAAAAGCAGCTCTTCCAGTTGATATACTGGGCCGCTCGATGTTCAGATGCGCAAATCGGAATGTGGGGCCCATCTGTTGCTCCCCCACAGTTCGGGAACCCCAGGGTGTCAAATCTTGCAACAATAGGGTCCAGATCTCCTTGGTGGATGACCCTGTGCAGCAGGATGGAGTTGATGGCCCTCACCACCTGCAGAAGGAGACAAACAAATACACAAAACAGAGAATGAGAGGGAGTGCCTGAGCCCATCGGAGGTGTCCACCTTCACTCCTCCTTCCCCCCAAACCTCCTGGAGCCATCCCCTATGAGGCCGCCCCCCAGCAGCAGGGCTATGTGAGGGCAGGACGACACAACCCCCGGGAACAGGGCTTCCCCCACCCACAGGCCCCCTTGACTCCCCAACCTCCCCTTTCCCAAGGGTCCCCCTTTTCCAGGACTGCCACCCTCCCGCAGGGACTGCAGCCGGAGAGTGATGGGCCCCAATGGTGGACTTCCCCATGCCAAACTGGTTGGCCACCGACCAGTAGCTGTCTGGGGTGGCAACTTTCCATACGGCAATTGTGACCCACTTCTCCAGGGGGATGGTGGGCCACAGGTGTTTGTCGCATTGCTGGAGGTCAGACGTGGGCCAAGCACACAGTTCCAAAAAGGTGGCCTTCTGCATGCAGAAGTTTTGGAGCCACTGCTGGTTGTCCCACAGCTCCATGACCAGGCGGTCCCACCAGTCAGTACTGGTGTCCCGCCTCCAAAAACGCCTCTCTACTGTAGTGTGCGGATGCACGGGTCTTGCTCCCGCACACAGGGAGAGGGTCTCCAGAATGAGCTCTCAGTCGAGCTCGTGCAGGGCCATGAAGGCAGCCTGCACAAACTGCTGCAGAAACTGCAGCATGGCAGTGTGGTCCATCAAATGCCCAGGGGCAGCTCCGGCTCCATGGCACTAACAAAAAAGCTGGGCAACCAAAGCAGACACTGCAAGAGCTTTGCTGTCCCTTGAAGAGGTAGCAAGCACACAGCAGAAACAGAGAAACGTCTGTCCAGGGGGGTCCCTTTAAGTGCGTGTCTCTGCTAGGCTTCGGCACCAGCACTTGGAAGCAACTGGTGACCTAAAGACCTGGCTGAACTGGTTCCGGGTGGCCTTATATTCAAGAGAGTGTCCGATCAGTGTGGACGCTATCTTTTGAAAAAGCAGATCGCTTTTTCGATACGCTTTGGCAGTGTGGATGCTCTCTTTCGGAATAAGTTTTTCTGGAAGATCTCTTCCGGAAAAGCTTCTTCCAAAAGAAGCCTGCAGTCTAGATGAAGCCCCACTCAGGTTGTGTTGTATACCTCCCCCTCCTCACAGCAGGATTCTGCTGCTGATCTTTGCTAAGGAAGGGAGGAGAGAAAAAAAATCCAATGGGGATCCTTATGTCTGTGCTTAAATTTCAGAGCAGAGGGAGGAAGAGTGAAAAGGAGATGAGAGAAATTGCAGGGAGTTGTTAGCAGAGGAGACTAGTTTGGGGCAGTTGGGAACAGCTGCTGTCCCCTGGGGATACCAGCTTGCTCTCCAGGAGGCCCTGCCTCACTGAGGTAGAGGCCCTTTTCTCTTCCCAGCCCAGATTTCCCCAGCCTAGTTCCTTGCCCCTTCCTTCCACATACCTTTGCCTTAAGTCCTGTGCCTAGCTCTACTCCCTGAGCTCAGCTCCCCCCTCCCTTCACAGCCTCCAGGTTATCCCCCTTCTGGTCTCAGTCTTGGAGGGCCCCCATCTGGTCACTTAGGGTAGGTATACACAGCTGAGTTATTTTGGAATAACATCCATTATTCCAAAATAACTTTATGCTCTGTCTACACAAGAATCCCATTATTTTGAAATAAATTTGAAATAACGGGCTTCTTACCCCAACTTCCTGTAAACCTCGTTGCACAAGGATTAAGGAAGTTAGTGGAATAGCTATTTATTTCTAAATAAGTGCTGTGTAGATAGTGCCAAATTGTGTAGCTTATTTTGAGGTGTGCAGTGCTGTGTAGACATACCCTTACATGCAGTGCTCTTGGCCCTGGATGGGACTCTGCTACTGCTGGAGATGGAGCAGCACCAGCAGGCAGTGACTCACTTCGCACAGCTTTTGGTCTCCCTGGGAAGGGGGCTGGGTGGAGCTGGAGCCCTCAGCTGGCCGGCTGAGGAGCAAGTGGGCAGAGGGAAGGGAGAAGCCTACTGGCCCAGCACAAGGAAGGGGCTGGAGAGGAGGGGGTGGAGAGAAGCCGTCTGGCCGAGCACAGGGAAGGGGCCAGAGGGAGAGCGGAAGGAACGGAGGAGAAGCCTGCTGGCCCAGCATGGGCAAGGAGCCAGAGGAGAAGGGAGGAAGCCTGCCAGTCCAGCACAAGGAAGGGGCCAGAGGGAGAGCGCGGTGGGGGGAGGAGGAGAAGCCTGCCCATCCAGCACAGGGAAGGGGCCAGAGGGGAAGCCTGCCAGCCCAATACAGGGAAGTGGCTGGAGAGGAGTCTGGGCCAGAGCCAGAAAGGGGAAGCCTGAGCCCTTTGCGATGCCTCCCTGACTATGGTGTCCTGACCATGAGCTCTGTTTGCCTGACCCTGAGGCTGGCAGTGACTTAAGTCTGTGGAGTACATCCACAGTTTGGATGGATCATTCAGGCCTTTGTTTAAAGCTTCACTTTGTAGCAAAGATTTTCTAGGGGTTAAAAGCAGGACTGAAGATAAAATGGAGGCATTTCCTGGGCCTTTTACATCTTCTGTCATATGGAGGGAAACCCATTGTTCCTACTATGGAAAACTACAGCAACAAGACTCACATGGGCAAGTCACCTGTCCACACATAATTCATCTGTTTGCTGGGGGGAAGACATTGCTCCCATGCAAGCCTGAACAGAAAAGGTAATCAAAAGTGGACTGGCACCTTCCATGGTCCATTGTGAGTCAATTAGTCCTCAGTGGGCCATCCAACTTGAATAGTCCCTTCACAATATGCAGACCAAATGCTTCACTGGTGCAACTCAGAATCAAATATATTGAAATACAAGTACATAGCCAATACACGTAACTTCAAATACAAAAATAACACGGGTATACAAATAGCACAATCATAAACAGCAGATCACAAGCTCTTTTAATAGGCATCCCGCTTGGCCTCCTTTGAACAAGTTTGGTTGCAAATATATAACACTGGTGGTCTGTATACTCATATTTCAATCAAATAACATCATGAATTTCTTCAGAATTGTTGGGTCAATGCCATCAGGTCCTGGTGACTTATTACTGTTTAATTTCTTAATTTGGTCCAAATCTTGTTCTGCTGACATTTCAGTCTAGGAGAGGTCTTCTGATTCAGGGTGGAGGGGTAGCTCATTGGCCTGCTAAACCCAGCATTGTAAGTTCAATCCTTGAGGATTGTCAGGGATGGTACTTGGTCCTGCCATGAGGGCAGGGGACTAGACTTGATGACCTTTCAAGGTCCCTTCCAGCTCTATGAGACAGATATGTCTCCATACTATTTGTCATCTCAAAATAATGGCTCTAGCATAAAACTCCCCTTCATATTTTCATGTAGTGAAAACTGATGCAAGGAACTCATTTAGCTTCTCTGCAACAGCCTTGTCCTTTAGCACCTCAATCATCTTGTGGCCCCACTGATTGACTGGCAGGCTTCCTGTTTGTAATGTGCTTTAAAAAATTGCTGTTTGTTTTGCTTTGTTGTTGTTATTGTTGGTTGTTCCTCAAATTCTTTTGGGGAGGGCTGCTTAATTATAAGTTTACATTTCACTTGCTAGAGTTTGTATTAATTTCTATTTTCCTTAGTAGGATTTGATTTCCAATTTTTAAAGAATCACTTCCTTTGTCCTCAGTGATGCACTTTGATGGATGCCCTTTTCCTGGAAGATGAGATAACATTTCCTGGAGACACAGCCTTTACCCTGAGATGCAAGCTTATCAGCATATTTTAATACATTTAAGAATTAAATTAATTAACAAGTATATCTAAATCAATAAATACAGTTTATTTTGGATGATTCAGGCTTTGATTGTCTCAAAAGCATGTTGACTGATCTACAATTTTTGCTTTTGTACAAGAAAAAAATATAATGACAATAAAGAATAAGAACGTGGCTTTTTTCTGCATTTTGTTTATGGATAAGCAAGACACATATTGCAGTTTGTTTGCTTACTTGTGATATTGGGTCTGACAAGAGTTAATCACGCTAAAAGTCTAAACAACATCTCAGCAAAATTGAAAACTTTTAGTAACTTTGCAGGAAATCACCAGAGAGCAAGTTCTGAGTTTTGCAGCAAAAATATCTTTTTTTCCCACCAAAATAATATTGTCCACTCATAAAACCATGTCACAAGAAAAGTGGGACAAGAAACAAAATATGTTACTTTTATGTGAGCTGCAAGGCATAAAAGAGAAATATTTTTCAGACATGAAATTCATGTAGCTCTCACTGTAAGTATAGTATTGTACATTGTTTAGACTGAGCTAAATGTTGCCCTGGACTGCAGTTAGATATTTCTTTTGTATTCTTTTGAATGGGATCTCAACTCTTTTAACTACAGTACGGACAAAATGTATCTACAGCTGGTACAATAATGAGGGATTAATGCAGTCAGGCCTCTGATAATTTGCTTGTCACACTGAATGTTTTGGAAATGTTTCTTTCACTGTCAGGGAATGATTTTAGTAATCATAACCTACCAGCTGGCATGAAAAAGACACAGTAATAACTGGCATTTATGTTATTACTTTACCAATACAACCCACTCATTGTTCTACAAAAGCTAAACCGTAATTTGGATGATCAATACAGTTATTTTTGCTTTAGTTAAGAGATTGATTCCTTTAACATTGTAGAATGGAAAAAATACATGTCTTGCAGATCAATATACAACAGTAGTTGCTCTTCTCTCGCTTCAGACCATCGTGAAAAATGCAATTTTAAAATTTCCAACAGATTCTACAGATTAGATAGCCAATGCAGCGGAACTATTATATGCGTGAATATTTACATTTCTTTTGGTATTTTTTGAGCTTTCCATTATATCACATCCATTATATGTCATTACAGTTGCTTAATAGGTATCAATTAATTTGTTCACTAAAATGAAGATGATAGCCTTATTGATATAGTGATATCATGTTCCACTGAGGTTAATCCCAAGTAGTTTAAGAAGAAACATCAAAACATCCCAGGTTGGGAATCAAACTAAATGAAAAAGGGATAAGCCTCAGTAGCTGAATTCCAGTAAAGTAGGCCTGATCCATGGGAATGCCAGGTGCTCAGTGCCTCCAAGGCTTAAATCTTGGAGGTGTATTATAGGAATGCTATCTTTAACCGAAGTTGTGTGTTATTTTATCAGTGATTTTACCAAATGCACAAAGCAAAATATTTTGTTTTCCCTATTATGGCCCAAATTTTCAGAGGACTCAACTTAATCTTTTATTTTTCTGTTTTCTGTGCTGGCTTCTAATGGTAAGACTCATTTCGGCTTCTGCAAAGGGTGCCTTCCCACAGGGATCAAAGTGAGTGAACACAGATTCAGAACAGTATTTCCTATCTTATTTCATTCACAAAGGACTTAATCCTGAACAATTTACTTAGTCAAACTCCCCTTCAGTTCAGCACAACCTTATTGAATAGATTAAGGTTGCATAAACACTGTGGTCCAAATCTATGGTCCAAATAGTAATTAGCTCCTTTTCTCCTCTAGAATGCCTGAGTCAATGCAAAATTTATGCAAGCATCCCTACCTTCAGAATGCACCGATGGCACATTCAAGTTATTAAGTTAAATTTCATCTTTCACTGCTCCCATGACATCCTGACCTCATGTCTACTGTGTGTGGCTCTGTGTGTATCTCCTGCATCCTAGACTTATTCAAAATTCTTTTATGTTTGGTCTGTCATTCAGGTGATATGTGTCATTGAAACCCATTACCTCAACAGGTATTCAATCAGATAGATGTAGTGCCTAACTGGAGATGCTTTGTCTGAGGTTCTCTGGCCGACAAAAGGGGAAACAATACAATTGATTATATGTGAAAGGAACTTTTACTGCGTATAGTAAGTAGGCCAGCTTGTTTAAGAACACCACCACAGTGCATGAAGTGGATCTTTAGTTCAACCCAGGAGACATTAAAAAAGGCCTTCTCCTCCGTCTCTTTACTTAATCCGTTTGTAGTAAATCTCTTTTTCAGACACTTGGGTTAAGTCATTAGCTTAATTTCTTTGCCACCTCATTTACAATCCCACCACCCCCACAAAAATGATTGAGTTCTGTGTAGATCTGGAGGCCAATTTTTCCCACCTCCGCCTAAAGGAATATTTTCAACACACCAATGTACAACACACTGACCTTGCTGCTCCCCTCCCAATCCCACAAGAGGAAGGCTTTTATGTGGACCCCTACTAATGGTTGTAATAGGAGATGTGACGACTACCTTGATTGCTTCTGCAAACGGGCTGACATTATCAGCAAACAACAGCATGTAACATGTAACCTCAGTTATGTATAACACAATGCCTATACACAGCCTCAGAACAATTCTATCATCATCAAAGAGGCAGACAAAGGGGGCACTGTAGTCATCATGAACAGAACAGATTCTGAACAGGAGGCGACCAGACAGCTCACCAACACCAGATTCTACAAGCTTCTCACCTCTGATCCTACTAAAGAATACCTCCTCCCCCAAAAAAACCACTGCTCATGATACTGCTCAGGACTAAATGTACACAAACACCTCCTACCTTCACCCCCTATTAATCCCTGACCAGAAGTTTTCTATCTACTACCAAAGATATATAAACCTGGAAATCCTGGACAATCCATCATCTCAATATTGACTCTATATTGACTCTCTCCTCAGACCCTATGCTGCCAGCACACCTAGCTATCTTCGGGACATCACCAACTTCCTGAGGAAACTACAGAACATCAATAATCTTCCTGAAA
The DNA here is from genome assembly GCA_032595735.1 of Pelochelys cantorii. Lineage (NCBI taxonomy): Eukaryota > Metazoa > Chordata > Testudines > Trionychidae > Pelochelys > Pelochelys cantorii. Next base: position 31,602,263 of record CM064340.1, read on the forward strand.
ACACCATCCTGGCCACCATGGATGTAGAAGCTCTTTACACCAACATTACACATGAAGATGGATTACAGGCTGTCAGGAACACCATCTCTGATGATGCCACTGCACACCTGGTTACAGAGCTCTGCAACTTTGTCCTCACCCACAACTACTTCTGATTTGGAGACAATGTATATCTTCAAGTCAGCAGCACAGCTATGGGCACCATCATGGCCCCACAATATGCCAATGTCTTTATGACTGACCTTGAAAAACATTTCCTCAGCTCTTGCCCTCTAGCATCCTTACTCTACTTACGCTACATTGATGACATCCTCATCATATGGACCCACGGGGAAGAGACCCTTGAAGAATTTAATAGGGATTTCAACAAATTCCACCCCACCATCAACCTCAGCCTGGATCAGCCCACACAAGACATCCACTTCCTTGACACTACTGGAAACTATAGACTGGTCAGATTCACTTCAATCCTGGAAAAATCATGGAGGGGATCATCAAGGAATCCATTTTGAGGCACTTGGAACAGGAGAAAGTGATCAGGAATAGTCAATATGGATTCACAAAGGGCAAGTCACACCTGAACAATCTGATTAGCTTCTATGATGAGGTAACTGGCTCTGTGGACACGGGGAAGTTGGTTGATGTCATATACCTTGACTTTAGCAAAGCTTTTGATACGGTCTCCCACAATATTCTTGCCACCAAGTTAAGGAAGTATAGATTGGATAAATGGACTGTAAGGTGGATAGAAAGCTGGCTAGATTGTTGGGCCCAATGGGTAGTGATCAACAGCTCAATGTCTGGTTGGCAGTCGGTTTCTAGTGGAATGCCCCAAGGATTGGTTCTAGAGCCGGTTTTGTTCAACATCTTTATTAATGACCTGGATGAGATATGGATTGCACCCTCAGCAAGTTTGCAGATGACACTAAGGTAGGGGGAGAGGTAGATACATTGGAGGGTAGGAATAGGATCCACAGTGATCTAAACAAATTGGAGGATTGGGTCAAAAGAAATCTGATGAGGTCCAACAAGGACAAGTGCAGAGTCCTGTACTTAGGATGGAAGAAACCCAAGCACTGTTACAGGCTGGAGACAGAGTGGCTAAGCAGCAGTTTGGGAGAAAAGGAGCTGGGGCTTACAGTGGATGAGAAGCTGTATATAAGTCAACAGTGTGCCCTTGTAGCCAAGAAGGCTAATGGCATATTAGGGTGCATTAGGAGGAGCATTGCCAGCAGAACTAGAGAAGTGATTATTCCCTTTTATTTGACACTGGTGAGGCCACATCTGGAGTATTGTGTCCAGTTCTGGGGCCCCCAGTATAAAAAGGATGTGGATGCATTACAGTGCAAAAGGCAAGCAAAATGATTAAGGGGCTGGAGCACATGACCTACGAGAAGAGGCTGAGGGATTTGGGCTTATTTAGTCTTCAGAAGAGAAGAGTGAGGGGGGATTTGATAGGTTCCAAAGAGGATGGAGAGAGGCTGTTCTCAGTCGTGATGGATGGCAGAACAAGGAGCAATGGTCTCAAGTTACTGTGGGGGCGGTCTTGGTTGGCTATTAGGAAAAACTATTTCATTAGGAGGGTGGTGAAGTACTGGAATGGGTTAGCTAGGGAGGTGGTGGAATCTCTATCCCTAGAGGTTTTTAAGACCTGGCTTCACAAAACCCTGGCTGGGATGATTTAGTTAGGGTTGGTCCTGCTTTGGGCAGAGGGTTGGACTCGATGGCCTCTTGAGGTCTCTTCCAGTCCTATGATTCTATGATTCTACAGTATAATTACATGATGAACACATTTCCACCACCTTATACCAGAAACTTGCCGACCGCTACACTTACCTACATGCCTCTAGCTTCCATCCAAATCACATTTCTCAATCTGTTGTTTATAGCCAAGCCCTAAGATACAACCAGATTTGCTCCAGTCCCACAGACAGAGAAACACCTACAGGATCTATATAGAGCACTCTTGAAACTGAAATACCCACCCAGAGAAGTGAAAAAAACAGATTGACAGAGCCAGAAGAGTACACAGATAGGAACTACTTCAAGACAGGTGAAGAAGAGAAAACAACAGAATTCCACTTGTCATTACCTACAGCCACAACTTAAACCCCTCCAACACGCTATCAACAATCTACAGCCTATCCTGGAAAATGACCCCTCACTCTCACAGGCCTTGGGGGAAAGGTCAATCCTTTCCTACAGACACCCCCTTAACTTCAAACAAATTCTTTTTAGTAACCACACAGCGCACCTTCATCATAATCACTCAGGAACCCCACCCCTGCAATCAGGCCCGGTGCCAGCTCTCTCCACACATCTATGCAAGCGATTTCATCACTGGACCCAACCACATCAGCCACTATATCAGAGGCTCATTTAACTGCACATCCACTAATGTGATCTATGCCATCAAATGCCAGCAATGCCCCTCTGCCATGTAGATTGGCCAAACTAGATAGTCTCTATGGGAAAGAATTAATGAACATAAATTAGATATCCGAAAAGGTAACACACAGAAACCTGTTGGAGAACACTTTAACCCTCCCAGGCGCTCATTAAATGATCTCAACGTCACCGTGTTGTTTCAGGCCAATTCCATAAGCCAAATACACAAAGAAGCGTTGGAACTTAACTTCATTTACAAATTTGAAAGCCTTCACAAAGGTATGAATAAAAACATTTCCTGGCTTGCACACTATGTTCCACATCCTAATGACTTAACCAACCAAACAATGGATTCTTAAGAACAATTTGCACCTTCTCTATCAGCTTCCTGTAACATGAAAACTCTAATTCACTATTTTTTTCCCTTCCTTTCCTCCCCATCTGCTATTTATTTTGGAACTGGACTTTTAATACTCCATTCATCTGAAGAAGTGGGTTGTACCCATTAAAGCTCATGATACCAGCTACATGTTTTGTTAGTCTTTAAGGTGCTACTATTAGACTTTTCATTGTTTTTTAAGTTTTTCCCTTAACCTTAGTTTACTGGAAAAGTGAAGCATAATCATACCAAAAATAAATCTACAAACAAATCTATGATGTTGTGGTTTTTTTGAAGAGTTCTTTATACTTGAGAATTGGAACTTATTGAAGCTGGCAAAAATATTGGCACTTGTAATGGTATTATGAAAGGCTTCCATGTGTACCAATAATCCCCTTACCTAAATAGACATACAACAAGGATTGCTCCTTTACCTTTCAACTCTGTCTAATAAAATTCAAGGATGGAAGATTCCACCACCTCAAACTCGATGCCCTAGGCATCTCTACCCTACATCTCTTTCCCCATGAGTGTCATGACCAAATCCATTCTCCTTTAAATCACAGTTGCTCCATTGCTGTATCTAGTCCCAGCTTCCACTTCAAAGCTGCCTTAGAGGTTTCTGCAGTTCCAGAGAGGAGAGAGGAACATTTATAAAAAAGATGTAATGGAAAAGGTCAGACTATACATTTCCTGAGACTTATGTTCATTCTGAAGAAATAATGGTTTTATTTAGAGTACTGAAGTTCTTCAATCTTATCACTTATTTTAAAATACAAATTTGAGAGGGAACAACCATATGTCACAGTACAGTAAATGTGTTTATTTCCATTCTTCTAACAGTTTGAAGTATTAAAAAGTTATACTGCTTTTTCTGGGCCTTTTATATTGAATTTACATTATAAAATTAAAACAAATACAAATTGATCATACACATCTTACAAAACAAACTCTCCACTCCAAATTAGGTTTTGGGTTCTATTTGGGTTATAATTATGGGAAGTTAGGCAAAGACAGACAGAAACTTGAACTAAATACTTTATCTTGCATAACAATGCAAATTAGAGTCTAGTCAAATATAAATAATTCTAACCAACTTTCTATGCCTCCGTCTATAGATCATTATTGATTTTGTATATTATAATCCATAAACTGCTTCCACAAATTCCATTTCTTTCTAAGAGGATCCTTCTTATAGATTTGTTTTAGCTAAGTTTATTCAGTTCTGAAAGGACAAAGGCCAACATTGCCTCTGATTTAATTCCATTGACCTTGATGAAGTTTATGAGGTAAATCCTGGCCCCCATTAAAGTCATTGGTGGTTTTCCCACTGGGGTCAGAATTTTATACAATCTATTTTAGGGTTTTATATATTGCATCGTACTTAAAGTGCTGATTCGATAAAGCACTTAAGCAAGTGCTTAACTTTTAGCATGTGCGTAAATCTATCCCTATTAGAGCAGCATGCCAAAATTCTAAAAAAAAAAATTTTTGAGATGACCAAAACAAATTGTTTTTGAAACTTTTGGACAACCAAAAGTAGAAAATCCATTCTTTTCAGGGTCAGCAAAAAAAATTTGTTTTGTTTGAGCTTTATTAATTTTTTCTACAAATAAATAAATTGTATTTTAAAAATAAAAATAAATAATGAAGCAATTTTCAAAACAATTATTATCAAATTGAAATATTTCAAAAATGTTGATTTATTAAAATTTTAGGGTTTTTTTGTTGTGGGTGAATTTGACACAACTTTGCAAAATATTTTTGTGAGAAACGCCAGCTCCCTCTAATCTCTATTCAATGATGTTCAGAATCTGCCAAGTTGATTTTAAAAGGCTTTGTCTGTGTGATATTTGGCTTTTCTTCCTCTCACCTAACACATCAAGGCAATCAGCAAATCTTTTCATTGTCACTCTATAACATGTCCATATTCCAGCCTTCTCTTTGACAACACTGCTAAAACTCTTGTCCAAGCTCATCATCTTCTACCTTGATTACTGCAACCTCTGCATTACCTCACTCTAGTTCTCAAAATACCAAACCCTCTATTATCTTCCTTGCCTATCATTCTGAATGTTGCCACAGATTACTTTTAAAACTCTCTGCTGTTTCCCTAATTTTCACCATATCAAATTCTAGCTTCTTGTCCTCATCTTCCCTGCAGTACCCTGTCCTGCCCTATTTATCTATGCTTCTATCATATTGATGCCACTACTCTTTCCACACTGCCAGCTTGTACACTTTAAGCATCTTCATGCAATCACAGAAATGTAGGACTGGAAGGGCATGTCTACACTAGGAAATTATTTCAAAATAACTTATTTTGAAATAATAACTCCTGAAAAAACTATTTCAAAGTATTTCAAAATAGTGTGTCCACACTACAGGGAAACCTTGAAATTAATCTGAGGCAACCTCCCTTAATGTGGATGAGCTACCCGACTTAGAGCCCCAGGAAGCACTGGGGAGTAATTACTTGGAATGACTCTGGGGAGTAGTTATTTTTAAATAGCAGCAGTGGATTGTCCATACTATTACTATTTTGAAATAGCTATTTCAAAATAAATGTTATTCCTCATGGAAAGCAGGAGTTATTATTTCAAAATAAGCAGCTAGTTATTTCGAAATAACAGGCTTGGTAGTGAGGACGCTTCACTTGTTATTTTGAAATAAGGGGGGTTATCTGGAAAAAAACTCCCTACCATAGACCAGGGCAAAGAGGCATCAACAGATCATCTAATCCAGTTCCCTGCACTGAGGCCAGACTAAGTATTTTCTATTGTAGACCATCTCTGACAGTTGTTTGTCTAACCTGTTCTTAAAAACCTTTAGTGACAGAGATTGTGCAACCTCCTTAAGTAATTTGCGCTGATACTTAACTGTTCTTAAAGTTAGGAATTTTTTCCTAATGTCTCACCTAAATTGCCCTTGCTGCAATTTAAGCCCATTACTCAGTGGATAAGGAGAACAAGTTATCACTCTCCTCTTTATAGCAGGCTTTTATGTACTTGAAGACTGTTATTATGTTCTCCCATCTCTGTCTTCTTGTCTCCAGATAAAACAGACCCAATGTTTTCAATCTTTTCTCGTAGGTCACGTTTTCTAGAACAACAATCATTTTTCTTGCTCTCTTCTGGACTTTTTTCAGTTTGTCCACACCTTTCCTGAAGTGTAGTGCCCATAACTGGACACAATGCTCCAGTTAAGGCATTATCGTTGCCGAACAGAGTGGAAGAAATTACTGTTATGTCTTGTTTACAACATACTTGCTAATACAAGAACCTCTGAGAATGATACTCACTTTTTTTTCAACAGTATCAAATTGACTCATATTTAGTTTGTGATACATTATGACTCCCATATTCCTTCCTGTAGTACTCTTTCCTAGGTGGTGATTTCCCATTTTGTATTCGTACAATTGACTATTCCTTCCTAAATTTAGTACTTTGCATTTGTCGCTATTGAATGTCATCCTATTTCTTAAACCATTTATCCAGTTTGTCAAGATAATTTTGAATTCTAATTTTGTCTACTAAAGTGCTTGCAATCCCTCCCAGGTAGGTACCATCTGTAAACTTTATAATTGTACTTTCTATGCCATTCTCCATGCCTTTTTCCATGTTGGTCTTATGAATGGAATGTCCTCTCTGAACTAGTCTATACACTTACTCTCTTCACTTTCTGAAGGCCCACTATTACTGTGCTGTCTATAAGAAACTACCATATGTGCAGCCTGTGCTTACACCTAACTATATAACTATGCAAGGTGCAAATAGATGGAGAATCAAGCATGGAGCCTCAGAAAATGAATGTTTCCTATCTTTTAGTGCCTGAAAGTACTGGTTGTATGTTTAGCCCTTGAAAGAGACTTTAAATGAAAAAACATGGGTACCCCTGAAACCAGGGAGAGATAGGAAGTATGAAAGATATCACTGAGATTTGCTTATTTCAAGACTGAAACACTTGAAACCTTCATATTTATATTGTGTGGCACTTTTTTTTATTCTGTTGTCTTCTAATCAAGGTTTCATATTCTGCCAATTATTGTAGTATTTTTACAACGATTTTACTTGAGAGTTTTACAACACTTCACAAAAATTAAATGGGCATTGCTATACAGGGTGCCCCCATCTATAAGTTGCCCTGGTATACATCCATTCTGCACTAAAGTAATTGACGTTTTTAGGAACTGATTTGTTATAAGTCCTCCATTCCCTCTTAAGTCATGCACAAAATTTTTGCGCAAATGGAAGTCAGACGTGAGAAAAAATTCCTTGCTTTAAGTTGTTTCACTATAAGTCCAAGACTTTTTTTAATGTATCTTGGACTAATAGTGAGGATAGCTTGTACCTAAATTATGGATAGCATTTGCCAGCTAGATCAACTGTGATACACAAAGTGACTTTCTTAAAGCAACACAGAAATCCAGAGCTACAAATAAAATCTAGTAGTCTCCAAGCTCTTGCTCTAAACATTAGATGACATACTGTCTTTAAATATATGATTAAAAGTATTATAGTGCATGTCTCTACTGAAAACAAAAACCTTCCTGGGAGCCATATAAGAACTCCATGATGACATTTTTTTAATTACAGGTCAAGATGTATTTCCTGAAAATGTTATCAGATCTATTTTCATTCCTAATACATGGCCTGTCCAAAATAAAATACTTAGTGGACTGAAAAATGAAGCTACTTCTTGGAGATGGGAAAAATACAAACTACAATCAAGTAGAAAAACATAGTTGCCTAATCTGATATTAAAGACAAGAGTGAAGGAATGATAATAGATGTCACTTAATCTACCACTTAATCACACAAAAAAAGCTAGAGAGACCTCTACGTATTTTGTGTCTTCTCTCTTTCTTCCCTCCTCCATCTTCAGCTTCTCAGCATAATAAAGAAAGAATCAGCCTAGGATCAATGAATAAGAGGCACATGTGCTTATGGCCAAAACAATTTTCAATCTGAAAATTCATTCAAGGTTCTTTTAATCAGGACATAAATCTTTCAGACACACATCACAAAACTTGCAGCAAATCTCACTGCCATTGCTTTTTTTCACTCATTCTGAAATTACAGCTATCAGTGAGCAGTGACGGAGGAAGAGGAAGCAAAAAAAGAGGGGAGAGAGAGCCTGTAAAAGCAGTTTTAAACATGATGAGCTTGGTATTTTTTGTGTATCTGAGTCTGTGGGGGATGCAGTGAAATGCAATTGGGCAATGCCAATCAATCAAGCGAAGGAGTGTTCTCTAGAGGCAACATTAAAGTCTGAATCCTTTCTACCCACAAAAAAGGATCCACATTTTGCTTTTATTTAATAAAAGCAGCAAAACTATAAAATGTCAGTCTTTAAAAAGAGTGTTATAAATTCACTCTCATTTAGTTGTGTCACAGAGAAAGAGTGTGTTGGGGAGGCATTGATATCTTCTTGATCAATCTTTACACTAAAGCCATACATTTTTGTCACACTTAGTATTTAACTGGGTTTGTCTGTGAGTGTGGGAATGGAATATGCATCTATTTAGGGATAGAATGTGCCTTTAAGATCTGTCTGAGCTAATAGCAATTTTTTACACCCCTGTACCAGCAGTGCTAGATAGCGACAACTCCAGCCATTTCCTTACCCCTCTCTATATATTCATCTGGTCCACAGTGTGAGAAATGGATGGTGCAGGGACCCAGCACTCCCAGTCCCAAGGTCTGGCAACTCATACAAGGATATAAGTCCGTGGTTCTCACACTTTTTGTCCCATGGCCCACCCCACTCAACACAGACCTTTTCGCAGACCAAAAGCCAACCACCCATGATGACAAAATGGGTGCAGGAGGGGTGGGAGAGTGGAGTCTGGCTGGGGGTTAGGGTGCAGGAGCAAGCTGGTGGGGGGCGAGGGGGTCTGGCCAGATACAACCCGCGAGGCTCCCCCCTCCCATCCCTTCAGCAGAAAGCCAGTGCTCCAATAACACCAGTGTGGAAGGTGCAGGGCTGGAGCACCAGCACAGGCTCCTTGCTGCAGGGGAGGGGCGAGCCCCAAGCCTGTGTCCCACCTGCAAGATGGTCACAGCCCCCTGGTGGTCTGTGGACCACACTTTGAGAACCCCTGGTATAAGTGGATGTTAATTAGTCCCCTTTGCCTGCTTTCATAAAGGTATAGTTGAAGTCACAATCTCACCATTCATTTCATATTGTCATTCCCCTCACACTTTGCTTTCAACAGGAAGCTATGATCAGCTTCACTATAGCCCCTCATTTCAGATTCCTCCATCCTATCTCCTCTACCTTTCTTCCTCCCTAATGGAAAAAAAATCCTGTTGATATAAAACAATGATTTCCTGTCCATAGGGATATACAGGTTTCATCTGCACATGATGCTCATGAGTTTTCTTGGTTTCTCTATATGGCCTAGTTTTCAGCAGCTGTTTTAAGTTTACCTGCCTGTCATTATGAACTCAAACAGGATAAGAGGAAATGTCTAGGTTTGAAAAGCAGCATTATGAAGTCGAATGTCACTTGTACCTTGCAGATGCACACATTAAATTTTGCTGTGCAGCTTGCAGCTGTTTTAAGTATTTTAGTTTTCACAGATCAATGAAATACTGTCCTCAATTTTACTTGCAGCATCAAGCAGGTAATTCATCTCCATCCATTAACAGTGCAGTGCACTGATGTCCTAAGACCTTAGAGAATTTGATAGGAATAAAATAGATTCATCCTTTTTTCCCCCTGCAAAGCAATAAACACTTTTACTCTGTAAAATGTGATTATAGTCAAGAAACATAATGTCAAGGACACTAGGGCTGGAATTTTCCATGCCAGCTAAGTTAATATCTCAGTCTGTTAGTATGTGCGCAGGTTTCTGCACTGTTTTGACTAGGGATTTTTTAAAAGTATAGGTGCCTATTTGGAAATAATTATGGCCCAATGTTGTATGGTACATGTTAGTTCAAGGTTATGTCTGGGTATATGTAATGGAGCCCATGAAAGAGACTTCTTTGTGATATCTTTCTAGCCATACCCTCTTGAAAGTGCATTTTTGTTTGCTTTCTAAGGGGGAATCCAAGAGAGCTTCTGGACATCCACAAATATTACACCATCTTCTTTTATAGCTGAGCTGTTGCAATTTTTGGAATATAGTATGGAGATAAACTTGCTTGGCAGATATTAGCTACAATGCTGTATTATTTTTCTTTCAGAATTTTCTGGATCTCACTCATCAGGCATCCTCACCAAGTCAGCTACTATCCAGAACTTCAGGTACCTCTGAATGAAGGATATCTCCTTGGTCAAGGTAAAGTGGACTTTTACCACCGGGAATGCTGGGACGCATAAGGACATTGAAGCCAACTGGCAGAGAGTTCACTATTCTTTACAAGGAACTCCTAACTCAGGCTATGTCTAGACTGCAGAGTTAAATAGGAAAAAAGAAGCGCAATTTGCAGTATGCAAATTGGGTATCTTTTTCCGATTTACTTTCGAAAGAGCCTTTTCTGAAATTTTGTGCATCTACATGGTGCTAAATTTTAGAAAAAAGTGCTCTTTCAACACATCCCTTATGCCTCGTAGAACAAGGTTTACAGGGATGGCAAAAGAGCGCATCCGCTTTTTTGAAAATTTTTTAGGAAAAGAGGACGCATTTCTTGGATGTGGCTTTGCTTTTCTGGGATACCTACGGTATCCCAGAAAAGCAATGCAGTCTAGATGTAGCCACAGACCTGACAAACTCACTATCTCTAACATGCTGCTTTCATGTGGTTTATCTGGCCTTAACCACCCGCTGGAGGTCCTATTGCTCTATTGCATCCTGCCTAAGGAAACAGTTCTCTGAGAGGGAAGGACCAGTGAATATCAGACCTCCACGTTTTGCCTAAAGAAGCGTATCAGGAGCATCCCATTTTGGGAACTATTAAGATCTGTTCCTCTGGGAGCCAGGAGGGTTGGTGATCAGCAGCAGCCAACAAAAGTTTCTGCCTGATGGAAGCAAGGCAGTTTCTGGCTGTAGCCTGTAGAGTGGGGGAGGGGGGCAGGGCGATGCAGGGAAAGTCACACCCAGAAGAACTAGATGAGAACCTCTTGGTGGCCACAGTCAGCAATAGGTGTTTATGTGAAATCTTGCTGTGAAATTTGGGAAAGAGAACTAAGCCCCAGAAAGGTAAGGAACCATTTGATTTATAATTGATCCTGAAGGTCAAGAAATTTCTTCTGTTTGAGTTCATTGTATCCTGGAAGGGGTTTGAACTGTGGGACTGGGCCAGAGAGCTACTTATATTCTTTCACTGGAAGAGGGCAGGCTGATCACTCCCCTTCCTCTCAGCCCTTAGGGAGCAGGATACTCTGTTGCGAAGGAGAAGGCAGAGGGAGCTTCCCCAGCAACTGGGATCACCCTCCCTGGATTGAACAGTTTAGTGATGTAGAGGTCTGAGGAAAGGCCTCTCCCAGGAGGTACAGATTTCAGAAGGATAACATACACATAATGAGTTACTGCTGGATAGTTCCTAGATGTTGCTCAGTAAATGTGTAGTCTAGTTAAACTACATTCCTAGTCTTCTGTCCTTCTTCCTGTGGTGTCTGGGTCAAAACCCTAACTTCACCACAATTAGGATATGTCTACACTACAGCATTATTTCGAAATATCTTATTTTGAAATAGTTAATTCGAAATAAGTTATTTTGAAATAATGCTTCTACACACAAAATGCATTTCGAAATAGCATTTTGCTATTTCAAAATAGCGCGTCCACACCAAGTGGACGCTGAATCACATTTAAGGCCTGCCAGAACCAGGTCCAGCAGGGCATCAGGTCAGGAGTTACTTTGTATGGCTGCTGCCTGAGGCTATCTGAGGCCTGTGCTTAAAAAGACCCCCCCGGACAGCCGGTTATCAGGTTTCCCTGCTTGCTTGCCTACCTCAATGAGGGACAGCAAAGCATTTTGTCTCTGTGTGCTCTGGTTGCCCTCAGTCGGGACATCACAGCACACTGCAACATGGAGCCAGAGCTGCCTGTGGGCACTCTGGTGCTTCTCGTGGACACGTTGCTGTGAACCTGGATGCACTTTCTGCAGGCTGCTATCTGGGTGGTCCATCGGGGGTCTGGCAGTATCCAGGAGGACCTGCAGGAGAGCTTCCACCTGGAGGAGCACTAAGACCCTCCCTGGTCTGCCCCACTGGGGGCTCATGCCTCATTCCTCCCTCACATTCTTCCACTTACCCCTCCCTAACCCCCCTTCCTGATGTCAAATAAAATACATGTATTTTCATGAACACAAACTCTCTTTATTTAACAAAACTTGGGGGTGGGAATGAAACTCTGGTGAGACTGGAGAAAGGAGGCCGGAGAGGGGAGAAGAAAGGGTGGGAGAGGGGAGGGGGAAACCTGGGAGGAGGGAGTTGGAAGGGGGAAGCAAGGGGAAGAAGGGGGAGGGGAAGCTCAGGACTCAGGGTTGGGGGTCTCGCCGGACCAACTTGATTGTCATGCAAGCCTGCTCCTGGGTTCACATGTGGCCGTTGGTGGCCAGGCTGTCAGCTATCCTGCCATAGACGGCCGCATTCCTCCATCTAGTGCGGAGATCATGGACGTTGGGGGCATCCCCCCCAAACCTGAATAAGTTCCATGATCTCCACCCTGGACCAGGAAGGCGCCCACCTTCTCTGAGCCCTGGCAGGCTCCTGGGAGCTGGCAGACTGGTCCTGGGGAGTGGTGGAGGGCTGGCTGCCAGTGGCTTGCTGGCTCATGTTTTGGGGTCACTTGGTCGGGGCAGTGACTGCTGGCTCTGGGCTGGCAGGCTTGGAGCTGGCATAGGCACTGTGGCCAGAGTCAACCCCTTTAAGGGCTCCAGGAAGAGGGGAGGGAGAGGAATGTTCTTGGTTGAGGCTGGAGTGGCCACCAGGGCACCCTGGGAAGGCTGGAGGCCCCCTATTTCGATATAAGTGTCTACACAGCACTTATTTCAAATTAGCTATTTCGAAATTGGCGTTATTCCTCTTGGAATGAGGTTTACCAAATTTGAAATAAGCGCTCCGCTATTTCAAATTAATTTCAAAATAGCGGTTTGGCTGTGTAGACGCTAGTAAAGTTATTTTGAAATAATGGCTGTTATTTTGAAATAATTTTGCTGTATAGACATACCCTTAGAAAATGTAACGTTGTTTTGAGCAACATACTAAGAACTATTGTTCTTAGTGCATATTGCTCATGCATTCCTTTTTGTGAGGACAGTGGTTGTGAAGAAAAGAAAGAGTCAGGGCAAAAGCTGTCAGAAACTCTTACATTTTCACTTTTTGATGTCCTAAGATGCTGCTTATGGAGTTCTGGTATTGCAAACATTTCTTTTTCTTTTATTTCATGGTGATGAAAGTGAAATATTATTTCACCTTGAAAGCTTTATTTCTGAAATGGGATTTCAACCAAAGCACATTTGTCTAGAAACTACCAAACCTTGAGATGAATAAAAGGCTTGACAGCTGAAAGTTGATAAGCTCTGGAGTCCTATTTTCCTGCATTTCTCCCTACTGTCTTCTGTTGTATGACAAGGTTACACAGGGAATGGTGATTATTATTATGCTGATAATATAGTCCTCAGAGTCACAAATAAAGGATTACAAGAAAAAAAATAATTGTGTGGAGGATCTTGAAATACAGTTAAAAATTCACTACCAAATGGTCTATAGGGCTACTTTGGATCATTTTAAATGATCTCAAAAATATATTTTTAATGACTTTCTCTAGTATGGAAGGAAAAAATGATAAAATATCCCTTCCATTTGACATGCTCTTATAGCAACCCCTACAGCAGAAGACAAAACTTTAAAGAAGTATACTAAATTTTATAATTTATTAGCTTAGAACTTACTTAGAGTATAGACTAAATGCATCCGAGGGGACTGAGGGAATTGGCAAATGTCATTGAGGAGATTTTGGCCATTATCTTTGAAAAGTCGTGGAGATTGGGAGAGATCCCGGATGATTGGAAAAAGGCAATTGTAGTGCCCATCTTCAAAAAAGGCAAGAAGGACGATCCAGGGAACTATAGGCCAGACAGTCTTACCTCGGTTCCTGGAAAAATCGTGGAAGGGATCCTTAAGGAATCCATTTTGAGGCACTTGGAGGAGAGGAAAGTGATTAGGAATAGTCAGCATGGATTCACAAAGGGCAAGTTGTGCCTGACCAATCTGATTAGCTTCTATGATGAGGTAACTGGCTCTGTGGATATGGGAAAGTCAGTGGATGTGATATACCTTGACTTTAGCAAGGTTTTTGATACGGTCTCCCACAATATTCTTGCCAGCAGGGAATGTGGATTGGATAAATGGACAGTAAGATGGATAGAAAGCTGGCTAGAAGGCCGGGCCCAGCGAGTAGTGATCAACGGCTCAATGTCAGGATGGCGGTCGGTTTCTAGCGGAGTGCCCCAAGGTTCAGTTCTAGGACCAGTTTTGTCTTTATTAATGACCTGGATGAGGGGATGGATTGCACCTCAGCAAGTTTGCAGATGACACTAAGCTAGGGGGAGAGGTAGATGCGCTGGAGGGCAGGGATAGAGTCCAGAGTGACTTAGACAAATTGGAGGATTGGGCCACAAGAAATCTGATGAGGTTCAACAAGGACAAGTGCAGAGTCCTGCACTTGGGACGGAAGAATCCCAAGCATTGTTATAGGCTGGGGACCAGCCAGCTAAGTAGTAGTTCTGCAGAAAAGAACCTGGGGGTTACAGTGGATGAGAAGCTGGATATGAGTCAACAGTGTGCCCTTGTAGCCAAGATGGCTAATGGCATATTAGGTTGCATTAAGAGGAGCATTGCCAGCAGATCCAGAGATGTGATTATTCCCCTTTATTCGGCTCTGGTGAGGCCACATCTGGAGTATTGTGTCCAGTTCTGGGCCCCCCCACTACAACAAGGATGTGGAGAGGGTCCAGCGGAGGGCAACCAAACTGATTAGGGGGCTGGAGCATATGACCTATGAGGAGAGGCTGAGGGAGTTGTGTCTGTTTAGTCTGCAGAAGCAAAGAGTGAGGGGGGATTTGATAGCAGCCTTCAACTTCCTGAAGGGAGGTTCCAAAGAGGATGGAGAAAGGCTGTTCTCAGTAGTGACGGATGGCAGAACAAGGAGCAATGGTCTTAAGTTGTGGTGGGAGAGGTCCAGGTTGGATATTAGGAAAAAGTATTTCTGTAGGAGAGTGGTGAAACACTGGAATGGGTTACCTAGGGAAGTAGTGGAGTCTCCATCCCCAGGGGTGTTTAAGTCTCGGCTTGACAAAGCCCTGACTGGGTTGATCTAGTTGGGATTGGTCCTGCCGTAGGCAGGGGGCTGGACTTGATGACCTCCTGAGGTCTCTTTCAGCTCTATGGTTCTATGATTCTATGATTGAGTATAACCTATGATTAAGTAATGTTAACAGTTATGAAAAATGTGTCTGTTTATTGCTAACATTTCTTCCAATCTATTGACCTGCAAGGAAGGAAAACAGTCCTAGACATGTGGTTAATTGAATGTCATGTTAATTGTATATAGGTATTACATAAACAAACAAAAACCTAAAAGAGCATTATGGTTGTAAAGTCAAGCAGTAGTTAAGAATTACCATTATGATAGTCTGATTATATGATCATATAGCATATTTTTTTCTACAGAAATTAGAGCTTCTCTGAATAACAATTGTAAGAGTTTTTAACACGGTCAAAACCACTGTTTTCCTAACTTTGTTTTCAGAAATGGCAGAACCAATTTTGCAAAACCTAAAACCAAGGCAGACAATTGGCATGGATAATTTTAGCCCAAACAGACCAAAATTTTAAGCAACCGAATATGGGCATATAACTATGGACGAAACATAAATTCACCTCCATCTAAAACGTAAGGAGAAGAGGAGGCTAGATTATTCATGGAGCTGGCTCAGGATCTGCGAGCTGAATTGTATCAGAGACAAGTTGCTATAGTAGATAAGCTGCTGAGTTCAAGGAATTCTAGGAGGAGACCATAACTATACTACGCTGTGTCTAGACTACAAGTTCTATTTGAAAAAGATCTATTTGAATACTGCGTACAGATGTGGTCTCCTCACTTCAAAAAAGATATTTTGGCCTTGGAAAGGGTTCAGAAAAGGGCAACTAAAATGATTAGGGGTTTGGAACGGGTCCCATATGAAGAGAGGCTAAAGCAACTGGGACTTTTCAGTTTAGTAAAGAGGAGACTAAGGGGGGATATGATAGAGGTATATAAAATCATGAGTGGTGTGGAAAGGGTGAATAAAGAAAAGTTATTAGTTCCCATAATAGAAGAACTAGAAGACACCAAATTAAATTAATGGGTAGCAGGTTTAAAATTAATAAAAGAAAGTTCTTCTTCACATAGCGCATAGTCAACCTGTGGAACTCCTTGTCAGAGGAGGCTGTGAAGGCTAGGACTATAACAGAGTTTAAAGAGAAGCTAGATAATTTCATGGAGGTTAGGTCCATAAAAGGCCAGGGGATAGAAATGGTGTCCCTGGCCTCTGTTTGTCAGAGGCTAGAGATGGATGGCACTAGACAAATCGCTTGATCATTGTCTTCGGTCCACCCCCTCAGGGGCACCTGGCACTGGCCACTGTCAGCAGACAGGCTACTGGGCTAGATGGACCTTTGGTCTGACCCAGTACAGCCATTCTTATGTTATGTTCTTATATACAAATTGCGAACCGCAATTTGCGTATCTTTTTCTGCTTTTCTTCTGAAAGAAGCTTTTCCAAAAATTGGCCAGTCTACACTGGGACAAATGTTGGGAGAAAAGTCTCTTTCGGAACATCTCTTCTTCCTCGTAGAATGAGGTTTCAGGGATGCTGAAAAAACGTGTCTGCTTTTCCGAATTTTTTTTCGGAAAAGCAGGTGCATTTCTTGGACAATGGTATCCCGGAAAAACTCTGCAGTCTAGATGTACCCCTCGAGACATAGTCTGCCAGTATACAGTGGTGGATGCAGACAGGTATGGGGTGAAGGGGAAGGTTTGGCTTCTTGGACACTCCCTCCATTCTACCACACAATAATCAGGACAATCTGACCCTTAGCTTAAAAGAGCCCACAGCTACATGTTAAGTATTTCTGGGGAGGCATTTAAAATTTTAACACAGGGCCTACATTTTTCTTTTGAGAATTGTGATGATGATCAGTAGTACTTCCAATATTTGAGAGACACAGAAATATAAATTGAAATTGCTAACTTTCATGACATGTGGCTTGTGAGAAAAAGGCCAGCTGGAAACTAAGGCCTGGTCCACACTAGGAGGTTAGACTGAATTTACTTCATAAGGTTGATTTTCTAAACCATGTGTCCACACTACCAAGCCTGTCTTGTCAACTATAAGGACCACCGAAGTCGATGATGGGTGCTCCTGATTTCGTAAGGAGCAATGCAATTTCTGACCTTGCCTCGTTGAGTTTATGGTAGTGTAGATGCAGCACTGGAAAAAGTTGAGGTTCTTGGCCTCCGGGAGGCATCCCACAGTTCCCTGCTCTGGCCAGGATTTGTGCCTCTGCTGCTCTCGAGGTGAATAGGAAAAGCCCTGAGAAACTTTGAATTACATTTCCCATGTGGCCAACTTTGCAAGCACACCTCAGAGTGGGCAGCACACCTGAGCACACATGACCATGACTTCCAATACTTCAAGTCCCATGAGTTCCAATTTCCTGGGGCAAAGAAGAGTGCCAGCATGGAGTGTGAAGGAGATCTTATACCTCATCAAGGTCTGGGGAGAAGAATCCACTCTCTCTCAGATCCAAACCAGCAAAAAAACACAGCTATTTATGCAAAGATCGCAAAGGCAATGGAGTAGAAAGGATATTTCAGAGATGCTCAGCAGTGCAGAGTTAAAATAAAAGAGACGAGCCAGTCCTAACACAACGTAAAGGAGTCAAACAGATGCTCTAGTGCAACACTGCAATCATGCTGTTTCTACAAGAAGCTGCACAAGATCCTAGGGGGGAGTTTGACCAGTTTTCCAAGCCACACCCTGGACTCTGCCCAAGACACTCAGGACAGCAGTGTGGAGGACAGCATGGTGGCCAAGGGGGAAGAGGAGGATGGTGATGATGAAGACAATGGCCAGAGCCAAGAACTTTTTATCACATTGGAGCCAATCCCCTCCTCCCAGGATGTCTCCCAGTCAGTGGCGTAGCAAGGAGCAGCGGGGGAGGCAGTTGCCCCTGGGCGCCACACCATGGGGGTGCCAATTTAATCCCCTTCCATTCCTCCTCTTATCCCTCGGTTTGCCTGCTCCTCCTCTGCTGCCACCGCTGGCTGGGGTCTCCTCCCCACTTCTCCACCCCAAGCCCGACCCTCCTCCATCTCCGAAGGCAGGTTAGTGCATGAAGGGGCTCAGCCCCAAACTGGAGGGGATAGGGGAAGATGCAGTACAACCTCCCCTGCTCCTCCCCGGATCAGGCTCAGCCATTCGGGACCCCGCTGCGTGGTGGTGGCAGGAGTGTGTATGTGCAAATGTTTCCTTTGCCCCTGAGCACGTAACATCCTCGCTATGCCTCTGCTCCCAGTCAAGCACCAATCCCAGGAAGGGCACTTCTGGTGAGTTCAAGCAGGTTAAGGCAAAGGCTTGCTCTGTGCCTACACGGTGTTAAAGTGAACAGCTTGTTAAAATGTCTGGAGATGGAGTGGGAATCCTTTCTGCACATCTCCATGAATCTCTCAGATAGGAACTCTTTGATCCTTCTCACAAGGTTCCTGGGGAGGCCTGCCTTACTCTGTCTTCCATGGTAACACACCTTCCCTTGCCAAGCCACCAGTAAGTGGTCTGGTGTCACTGCAGAAAACCATTGCAGCATAAGGCCCTGGTTTCTGGCCACATTCAGTCAGCATCAGCTCCTACCACTCTGTGTGATTCAGAGAAGACTGAGATCTTGCATAGCAACGTGGATGAAGCAGAAGGAGAAGCTATTAGCTGCTGCCTCTGCTGCTAGCATGGCTTCAGCCTCTGGCACCTCCTCCCTCCCTCCCACCTACCCTCCCAAACAAAAGGCTGCCCCGCCGGCATGACTGGAGCTCCTCCACCCTTGACCACAGGCTCCTGTAGTGTGGGAAAGTAGTGCTCACCCAGGAAGTTGCATGCACTGGACACAGAGGGAAGCCGCCCTGCCACCAGCATAACCAGACCTGCTTCTCCCCAACAGCAGGCTCCTGAGGGATGGGAAAGTAGCACTCACCTGGGAAGCCACATGTACCTGACAGAGGGAAGCCAGTCTTCCAGGCCTATGTTTCTATGAAGAGCTGTTGAAGAAGTATAGGATTTGAAAAAATGCTTAGGCAAAAGTCTCTGGGGAACAAGAATAATTCAAGCCCAGCAAATCATCAACACTGGAGGTATGTCTACACTACAAAGGCGCTACACATGCAAACCGCTACACATGAAAACGCTACACATCAAACTTAATTCGAACTAGCGGAGCGCTTAATTCGAACTAGGTAAACCTCATTCTACGAGGACTAATGCCTAGTTCGAATTAAGTAGTTCGAATTAAGGGCTGTGTAGCCACTTAATTCGAACTAGTTGGAGGCTAGCTCTTCCCAGCTTGCCCTGGTGGCCACTCTGGGCCAAGCCAGGGAAACTCTTCTGCCCCCCTCCCGGCCCCGGAGCCCTTAATGGGACACGGTCTGGTGACAGTGCCCATGCCAGTTGCAAGCCTGCCAGCACCCAGCCAGCAGACCCTGCACCTGGCACGCCATGAACCAGCCACCCGCTGCCACCCAGCCCTCCGCCTCTTCTCAGGACCAGGCTGGCGGCTCCCAGGAGCCTGCCGGGGGCCACAAGAGGCCCGCTTGGTCTAGTGTGGAGATCGTGGACCTCATTGAGGTTGGGGGGAGACCTCCAACGTCCACAACCTCCGCACTAGGCACAGGAACGCGGCTGTCTAGGGCAGGATAGCTGCCAGCCTGGCCACCAAAGGCCACATGCGAACCCAGGAGCAGGTTTGCATGAAAATCAAGTTGGTCCAGTGAGACCCCCAACCCTGAGCCCTGAGCTTAGAACATAAGAACATAAGAACGGCCATACTGGGTCAGACCAAAGGTCCATCTAGCCCAGTAGCCTGTCTGCCGACAGCGGCCAACACCAGGTACCCCAGAGGGGATGGACCGAAGACAATGACCAAGCCATTTGTCTCGTGCCATCCATCTCCAGCCTTCCACAAACAGAGGCCAGGGACACTGTTCCTACCCCCTGGCTAATAGCACTCCATGGACCCAACCTCCATGACTTTATCTAACTTCTCTTTAAACTCTGTTATAATTCTAGCCTTCATAGCCTCCTGTGGCAAGGAGTTCCACAGGCTGACTATGTGCTGTGTGAAGAAGAACTTTCGCTTATTAGTTTTAAACCTGCTGCCCATTAATTTCATTTGGTGTCCTCCAGTCCTTCTATTATAGGAACTAATGAAGAACTTTTCTTTATTCACCCTCGCCACACCACTCATGATTTTATATACCGCTATCATATCCCCCCTCAGTCTCCTCTTTTCTAAACAGAAAAGTCCCAGTCTCTTTAGCCTCTCTTCATATGGGACCTGTTCCAAACCCCTCATCATTGTAGTTGCCCTTTTCTGAACCCTTTCCAAGGCCAAAATATCTTTTTTGAGGTAAGGAGACCACATCTCTACACAATACTGAAGATATGGCGTACCATAGTGTTATACTTCCCCTCCTCCTTCTTCCCCTGGCTTCCCCCTTCCAGCTCCCTCCTCCCAGGTTTCCACCTCCCCTCTCCCACCCTCTCTCTTCCCCTCTCCCACCTCCTTTTCCCAGTCTCTCCAGAGGTTAATCCCCCCACCCCCAGTTTTGTTAAATAAAGAGAGTTTCTATTTTTGAACATGTGTCCTTTATTTTTTACATCAGGAAGGAGGGCTAGGGAGGGGTAAGTGGAAGGAGGTGAGGGAGGAATGGGGCACGAGCCCCTGATGGGGAGAACTGGGGTGACTCTGCGGGCTCCTCAGGGTGAAAGCTCTCCTGCAGGGCCTCCTGGATCCTGACAGCCCCCCCCCCAATTGACTCCCCCCCAGATGGCAGCCTGCGGCAAGTGCAGCCGGGCTGATGGCCGAGTGCTGTGATGTGCCGAGTGTGGGCACTCAGGGCACTCCAAGACAGGACTGCTTTGCTGTCCCTCATCGAGGTAGACAAGCAAGCGGGGAACCCTGAGAACTGTCTGTCCAGGGTGGGGGTCGGGTCCCTTTAAGCACGGAGCTCAGTTAGCCTCAGGCAGCAGCTCCACACTCTAAATCCTAATGTGATGTGCTGCCGACACTGGTTCCGGCCAGCCTTAACTTCGGTTCAGGGTCCACTCAATGTGGACATGCTAGTTCAAATTAGCAAAACGCTAATTTGAATTAGTTTTTAGGTCTAGATGCACTAATTTGAATTAGCTTAGTTCGAATTAACTAATTCGAATTAGCTTAGTTCAAATTAACTAATTCGAATTAAGTTAGTTCGAATTAGTGCTGTAGTGTAGACATACCCTGGGATAATATAAAGGACTTAGAGGATGGGTGAGGCCACAGACTAAGGCGGGGGTGGGCAACAATTTTTGACAGGGGGCCACTCCAAGTTTTTGGAAAGTGGTCAAGGGCTGCACTCTTGCAGGATATTAATGGAAGAGGTACAGGGCCTGGGATGGAGGTTGGGTGCAGAAGGGAGCTTAGGGTAAGGGATTTGGGTGCAGGAGGGAGACTGGAGTCTGGGAGGGAGTTGGGATGAAGCAGGCAGTTGTGACCTAGGGCAGGGGACTAGAGTGCAGGGGTTTGGGATGTGACCTAGGGCAGGAAGATATTGTGATCTGGGACAGGAGATTGGGGTGCTAGTTCTGGGCAGGGGTAGAGGTATAAGAGTGGGACAGAGGGTTTGGGTATGTTGGGGGGGGGCAGAGGGTTGGGGCAGGAAAGGGCTGGGGTGCCAGAAGCAGGCTGTGGCCAAGAGACTTACCTGCCAGATGCCAAACTAGCTTGCTTGCCTGCAGAGCTTAAAACGTTTCCCAGCCATCCAGCCTGCCTGCTTGCCTTGCTACGTGCTTCATTGAATAACTGAGCCGAGAAGAGGGGGAGTAGTTCTTCTTGGCTGCCTGTTATTCCAACAAACAGCTCTCATTGTCTGGTTTCTGCCCAGAAATTGGCCAATGGGATTGTGCTGGGGGTGGAGCGGCTTCTGAAACTTCTCCCCTCCCCTTCAGTTTTAACACAGAAATGGAGCCCTGCAGCCATGTTTCTGCATGGTGTGCGGGGCTGCGGGGCAAGCATTGGAGGAGACTGCCTGGGGCTCCCCACTGCCTCCGCAGGCCGTATTTTGCCCAGGTCTGGACTGAGGCCTCTATTTTGTAAGTATTTATGTATGTGCTTGACTTCATGCACATGAGCATTTTAGTTTGTCTAGACATCATACAGAACCACATACAATCAGAACTGGCAACATACTTCTCTGGGGCTTGGGCAATGCGGGGGACTCAGCTTTAGGTCCCTCAGAAGGAGTGAGGCATCAGGCAGAAGGGGCAGGGCTAGGAACAGCCAGCCCTCAGAACCACCCAGACCGTTCTGTGCCTTCCCCGGCCAACACTGAGTGAGACCTTCATCTTAAAGCAGAAAGAAAATATATTGAAGTTCTATATGATTTTCTAAGAACTTAAGAACATAAGAACGGCCATATTGGGTCAGATCAATGGTCCATCTAGCTCAGTATCCTCTCTGCTGACAGTGGCCGATATCAGATGTCCCAGAGGGAGGGAACACAACAGGTAATTCTCACGTGATCCCTCCCCTGTCTCCCACTTCCAGACAAAAAAAGACTAGGGACACCATTCCTACCCATCATAGCTAATAGCCATTTATGGACCTAACCTCCATGAATCTACCTAGATCTTTTTTGAACCTTGTTAAAGTCCTAGCCTTCACCACATCCTCTGGCAAGGAGTTCCACAGGTTGACTTTGTGCTGAGTGAAGGAAAAAAACCTTCCTTTTGTTTGTTTTAAACCTGCTGCCTATTAATTTCATTTGGTGACTCCCTAGTTCTTATATTGTGGAAATAAGTAAATAACTTGTCCTTATTCACTTTTTCCACACTAGTCATGATTTTATAGACTTCTATCATATCACCCCTTAGTCTCCTCTTTTCTAAGCTGAAAAGTCCACATCTTTTTAATCTCTCTTCATATGGGACCTGTTCCAAACCTTAATTATTTGTGTTGCATCTTTTTTGAACCTTTTCCAATGCCAATATATCTTTTTTGAGATGCGGCGACCACATCTGTATGCAGTATTCAAGATGTGGGCATACCATGGTTTTATATAGAGGCAATAAGATATTTTCTGTCTTATTCTCTATCCCTTTTTTAATTATTCCTAATATTCTATTTGCTTTTTTGACTGCTGCTGCACACTGAGGTTACGTCTAGACTACAAGATTTTTTCAAAAGAGAGCATCTAGACTGCAACCACTTCTTTCGAAAAAGTGATCCGCTTTTTTGAAAGCGAGCACCCAGGCAGTCTGGATGCTTTCTTTCGAAAAAGCACAGTTTGCATTACATAGTGCCTTTTTACAAAAAAGCACTTTTGAAAAAAGGCATTCTTCCTCATAAAATGGAGTTTACCGCAGTCGAAAAAACCACCGTGTTCTTTTGATTTAATTTCAAAAGAACGTGGCGGCAGTCTAGACGCAGGGAGATCCTGCAGTCTAGACACACCCTGGCTATGTCTAGACTACAAGCCTCTTTCGAAAAAGAGCATCTAGACTACAACCAGTACTTTACCATTCTGATTTGCCACCGCTAGTGGTTCTCCTGGGAAAGAGAATTCCTTTCAGGGGAAATTTTGTGTGGATGAGACTCCCTTCAGATTACTGAGAAGAAAAAGCCATGAGTATCAGGACCGTTCCCAGAAAACAGGACATTTAGTCACCCTGCTTGGAGAGACTCATTATATTTAGGGGCTAGATGTTATGGACCAGAATGTAGGGAGTCAAGCCTAGTGGTTGGTGCAGGATTCAGGAGCAAGAAATTAGAGCCAGAGTCAGAACTCAAGCAAAGAATCTTAGAATCATAGAAGATTAGTTTTTGAAGAGACATCAGGAGATCATCAACCCCTTGCTTCAAGCAGGATGAACCCCAACTAAATCATTCCAGCCAGGACTTTGCCATACCTCACCTTACAAACTTCTAAGGATAGAGATTACATCACCTACATAGGTAAACCCTTCTAGACCCACCTTGTGAAAAAGTTTTTCCTAATATCCAACCTATTTCTCCCCAACTGCAATTTGAGACCATTGCTTCTTGTTCTGTCATCTGTCATGACTGAGAACAGCCTTTGGAACGCCCCTTTGTAATCCTCTTTGGAACTCCCCTTCAGGTAGTTGAAGGCTGATATGAAATCCCCCCTAACTCTTCTATCCTGCAGATAAAATAAGCCCAGTTCCCTCAGCCTCTGCTCATAAGTCAGGGCCCAGGCCCTAATCATTTTTGTTGCCTTCTGCTGGACTCTTTCCTATTTGTCCATGTCCTTTCTGCAATGAGGGGCCCAAAACTCAATGCAATACTCCAAATGTGACCTCACGAGTGCCAAATTGAGTGGAATAATCTCTTCCCTCGAACTGCTGGCAATGCTCCTACTAGTGCAGCCCAATATGCTGTTGCCCTGCTTGGCAACAAAGGCACACCATCAAATCATATCTAGCTTCTCATCTACTGTAATCCTCAGTAGGGAGGTGAATGACTAGTTGACTAATGAACTATCCAATGCTTATCGGATAGTCGACACACTAGCTGACCAGTCGCCCCCCCCTCCACGCTTGCTGCCTCTATCAGAAAGAGGCAAAAACAGTGGGGGGAAAATGAGGTAGTGCTTCAGAGAACCCTGGGGATTCCCCAGCTGGACCGGGCTGCACACGATTGTCGAAGCAAAGGCCTCACTCAGTTTAGGCAGCTAAACAGACAGCTTTATTGATCAGTAAAGCAAAGTGAGCCAAACGTGGTCCCAGCAGAGCTGGACCCAGTAAGGCTGGCTAATACAATCAATCCTAGTATCTTTATACCCTTAACCAAACAGTCTGACGTCAGGGCATCCAATTACAGAAATCATCAATTAAACTCGGAAAAAGAAAGCCTTATCAACAAGATGGCGGACAGGTACGAGGGAGTACATCTCCAGTCTCAACCAGCCCAATTAACACATTCCAATAGCCCATCCTGTAGGCCTCTTCTCACGGGGTGACAGAAAGTTCACTCTGGTCTACGTGCTAGAGAGAAAAGCTGAAATGGTTTCTGTTACACAAGATGGCTTCTAGCTAAATATGAAATAGTTTCTACACAATGTTTCAAAGCAGCAGCGCCACATGGAGCTCAGTGTCCCCCTCTGACTCCGGGCTCCATGAGGCACTGCTGCTTTGAAAAATCGTGTGCAGCCTGGTCCAGCTGGGGAATCCACAGGGTCTGGCCTTGGGCTCCATGTGGCGCTGCCTCTTTGAAGTATAGCAACAGCCCTGGGGAGGTGCCCTTATCAACTAATCGAATAGTCAATGCAACTTGCATTGACTATTCCGTTAGCCAATTAATCTAAATTTAACATCCCTAATCCTCAGGTCTTTTCCTCACAACTGCTGCTTAGCCAGCTGCCCCCAGCCTGTACATGGGATTCTTAGAATCATAGAATCATAGAGCTGGAAGAGACCTCAAGAGGTCATCAAGTCCAGCCCCCTGCCCAAAGCAGGACCAATACAAACTAAGTCAACCCAGCCAGGGCTTTGTCAAGCTAAGACTTAAAAACTTCTAGGGATGGAGATTCCACCACCTCCCTACATAACCCATTCCAGTACTTCACCACCCTCCTGGTGAACTAGTTTTTCCTAATATCTAACCTAGACCTCCCCCACTGTAAGTTGATTCTTCCATCCTAAATGTCAGATTCTGCATTTGTCCTTACTGAATATCATCAGATTTATTTTGGCCCAATCCTCCAATTTGTTTAGGTCAAGGATTTCAAGCTCACAGCCCATGGGTCATCTACAGTCTGAACACTTTTGCAATCCAGCCCAGAAGTCCCAGTGGCCCAGGGTGCATGTGTCCATTGCCATCCTCCAAGCCCCACCCCTTCCTGCCACCATCTTGCCCTCTCATCCCCATGGCACCCTGAGGGTCACTGCCTTAGTGATTATTGGGGGGTCCTGGGACTGGGCAATAGCAGGGATCAGGGCTCCCCCTCACTGTGGCAGCGGGAGCTGTGGGGAAGTGGAGTGAATGTGCTTTCCAGCTACAGATACATGCCCCTGATCACCTTCCCCTCCTCTAAGTGTCTCAAAATGGATTTCTTGAGGACCTATTCTATGATTTTTCCTGGGACTGAGGTGAGGCTGACCGATCTGTAGTTCCCCAGAGCCTCCTTCTTCCATTTTTTTAAAAGATGGGCACTAGGTTTGCCTTTTTTCTAATCATCCGGGACCTCCCCGATCGCTAAGAGTGGCTCTGCAATCACATCAGCCAACTCTCTCAGCATCATGCTTATGGGCTTTTGGGGCATGTCTACATTTGCGAGAGGATCGGCTCTCCAGAGGTCAGTCTCAGAGCATTCATTTTAGTGGTTCTAATATAGACCCATAAATCGAACACTGAGGGCAAACCATGCTGGCATCTGATACTTCTGATGAGGGACCTTGTCAAAGTCTTTCCTAAGACTGTTCACTACACCAATCAGATCACCCTTTTCCACATATTTGTTGACCTATTTGAGTATTCAGCTGTGGCCCCTGCATCCACTCATCTACTTAATTGTGGCTGTGAAGATGAAATTTCATTCTCGTGAACTGAGGCATACTTGTGAACTGAGCAAAATTTGATAAGGAAATCCTGGCAACATAAAAATGGAGCCCCCTTTTCAGAAAAGAAAGTAAGCAAGCCCTTATAATATGTGCATGCAATTTAATTCAACCTATAGCTAAAGGTACTGAGTGGAATTTTCAAAAAAGCTTAAGAATTTTAGAATAATATACATGATTGAATTGCAGTTAAGTTTGTCTGAGTAACTTAGGTGCTTTTGAATGGCCTTCTTCCCTTCACTTTATTAGATAGCTGATTTTTGCTTATTCTTTGGGTGATCATATAAAATATGTTTCACTATACATGTGAATGGGGTGGGAAAACTTTTGTATGATTTTTTCCTGCAATCAAGATGTTGAAAGTGATACAGAACATATAGGACAAGAAGGATAATGAGAGCTTTTAGAGAATATTGTGATTAGAGTGCTACAGGAAGCTGATGCCTCTCAGATGGTTCGGTACCTGGGTTAAAATCAGCCCACAGATAATATGATAAGCACATCAGTTAATGCGATTCAGAATGAGCAATTTTCATATTAATGGCTTTTTCACTATATTAATGAAAACACAATTCAGCATGATAACGGGGGTATCACTTAAATTACACCAAAACTGCTAACATGAAAGGAGGCTGTTAATAAAGTAAAACTATTGTATGTGCTAATGACATTCCTATTGTATTAATGATTTTTATATTAGCAACTGTTGTATTACATTAGCAAAGATTGAACCAACTCACTGATGTTATAGTACAGTCATTCATGTTCTACAACTTATCCCTGGTATGAGAAGGCTTTGTGAGCAAACCCTCTTTCTATAGGATTTTGATGGGGAAAATAAGGGTAAAAAACCAACACAGGACTAGAAGGCAGTAAACCTGGGTTCTAGTCTTAAGTTTGTTGCTGATCTGCCCTGTGGTTTTATTTTTATTTTCTTTTGATGAGTCAGGCTATGTCTGCACTACAAAGATCTATCGGAAAAAGGTTTTCCTTCTTTCGGAAGAGGCTTTTTTGAAATTTGGCCCATTTACACTGGGCCAAATATTGGAAAAGCCTCCTCTTTTGGAAGAGCCCTTTTTCCTCGTGGGAGGAGGAAGACAGGGCTTCTGAAAGAACGCATCTACTCTTCTGCAAAAACAGTGGAAGAGCAGATGCATTCCCTGGATGTGGCAGAGTTTTTCCGGGAAACCTCTGGTATCCCGGAAAACCCCCGTAGTGTAGCCATAGCCTCACTTGAGCTCCTTGTGCTTCAGTTTTCCCTTCTGCTAAATAGGGATGATGCTAACCAACCATATTAATAAAGGTTTATGCAGAAAAAAATGTTGTATCTTGTGTTAAAGATAGGAAACCACATGTTTCTGAGTCATTTAAACTATAGAAATGGAGTTATGAATCCTAATCCCATAAAACCTCAATAGGATTTGGGTGCTAACTCCCTCACACATTCATCTGAAAATTCTAGCCTACATTTCATGATTCCTTCTGAAGTCCTTACTCAGAAACACTCCCGTTGGTACTTGTATAAGGACTTAAAGATTTTGACCTTTCTATGGAAAAGCATTGAAGTAGATGGGAAATGCTGTGGGTATTGTAACTGTCTATCAAATGGTGGAGTGCACTTTGAGTTTAACATGCTGTTGATCTACTGACTGTGTTTAATTGATGTTAATATTAATCAGTATTTAATATATCACTGGTGAAACAGAGCCTTAGAGTGGAGGAAAACACTTAATTTAAAAAAAATTACTAAAGCTATGCTATCCTCAGAGAAGTGCTCATTCTATAATTAACAGGGCACAAGCATTTTCAATGAGGACAGAGAAAGGGGAACTTGCAGGCAGCATGCAATTTGACTGACTGTTCTGTTCTGCTCTGTATATACCATGAGTAGCTGCAACAAGAATCTATTGGAATTGAATGAAAAATTGGACATTAGTCTTTGGTACCATTGAAAATCCAACTTTCAGTGCAACTCAGCTGATGCATAGGACTGGTGATGGTTTAGTACACAAGTGTGAATTCACCAGTATGCATTCAAATCATCCTCTAAAACATGGAAAACTGTAAATAGGTAACAGCTGTGACAGGTTACAAATACAGAGAAATAATGAATATAATCAGTTATACTATATGAATCTCTAAGTTTTTCAAATAACCTTCTCACAACTATTGAACAAATATGACCTCGGTGTACTTTATAGCTCAGTTTTCAAGCATATGTGTAAGTTTTTCTTCTTGTGTTAATTTGAAATATCAGAAGTTAATTACTGGAGATAGTTGGATTATTTTACTTGCTTATCTTTATTCTGTTGGGACTACACATAATTTGCATGTAGCACCATAATATGAGTCCACTTCAGAAACAGTCAATTATATAAGTCTATCAACAGCTATTTTATTATGGGAACAATGGAGACAGAAGGCTTGTGCTCTGTGATGAATGTAGATTAGGAGGAGGTCACCCTGACATACCTAATTAGTTTTAGACTTTTAAATTAATAGGTAATATGCCCCGAAGGCATCTATACATTTAGGCTGAGACTGCAAGATATCTGGTCCAACTCCCATCTGCTTTTGTGAGCAATGACATGGCTTGATGCACTGCTTATATAGTGCATAAGATACTGTGGCACAATTAAACCACTGTAAAAACAAAATTTGCATAATGCTTTTGTCATACTACATATATTTGTTTTTGGAAACATTTGTGCTGTTAAATTATAATGCACATTCCTAATAAATGGATAGCTCAAACTGATATGTCTTCAGGTTCCCTATGAGACTTAAATAGATGCTTAAATCAGTAATATCTCAGTGAACAATT
Organism: Pelochelys cantorii; assembly: GCA_032595735.1. Classification (NCBI taxonomy): domain Eukaryota; kingdom Metazoa; phylum Chordata; order Testudines; family Trionychidae; genus Pelochelys; species Pelochelys cantorii. Next base: position 31,631,670 of record CM064340.1, read on the forward strand.
GATGCAGAAAATCTAGAGGAATATGAAACCACTAGCATATACTATTATACTTATACTCACATATTACTAACTCAAAATAACTAAATTAAAGGTGAAGCAAAATACATTTTATTGCCTACTACTGTATTCAGGGTTCTGTTCTTGTGCTCAAACTACAGGTAAATAACAGGAATGTGCAAATCAGGTTCAATAAAATTTGATTCATTCAAACTTTTATACCAAATGTGTAAGAAATCCAAACCAAACTTTTTCTGAGATTCTAAAGAATTTAGAGAATAGCTCAAATTTGACTAATATCTGCACTTCATGGTTGACTAATATCTGCACTACAACACAGAGGAAGGTTATTCTCAGAGATAAGATGATGAACGTGATATAAAAACTTAGACTGAGGTTTGCTTTAATTTTTGAGCTTGTTAACAATGTTCCCTCTAATCTTTTCCATTAATGTGTGGATTTTTTCTATCCTCATGTGGAATACATTTTTATGTGCACTGAGGCTTGTGCAAATGTTCACCACCAGTAGAAACAAAAACCTAGCTGTGGGTGCTTTGCTATTCAGCTGAGCATTTGACTCTCTTCTGGGCAGCTGTACAAGAGCATAACTTATAGGGAACACTGCTTGTTAACTGAAGGACACAAATGTCATCCAAACTGTCTAGGGTAAATTTTGAAAAATCCCATAGAAAACAAAAATAAGCAAGTTTCACTAAGCTATCTTTATTATCATGGTATTTTTGATTCACTTAAAATCAGGAGCTGACAGAAATCTCACACCGAGAAAGACTTTTTTTCTAATCATCCATGACTGATTTCTTGCATTTTCACTTACACAGCTGTAAATACTGATTATAACACATTCAGTTGGGAAAACATAATTGTGCACACAGGTCAGCATGGGTAGACCAAAAAAACTCCTTTATGGAGGTTCACAAACTGTGAGCTGGGCTGACTTTCAATTTAACTTGAGTAAGTTTATAAATTCGAGTGGAAACCATGTAACCAGATAGAATTATGGAATTAGGTTGTTTTCCAAAACCATTGATATGAATGGAAAGACTCGCATTGACATCAGTGGGCTTCAGCTTATCCCAAGTAACCCCAAATAATTTTTTTATGATTTTTAGTAAAAAATATAATTTACTTTCAAAGTAATATGAAGAAACCTATTCTAATTTATAAAAAAACAAGGAATCTACAGGCTGACTATTCACATAATATTAACTATTATGTTTTCCCTTATTATAGTCCATCAGTGGCTGTTATTTTACTAAATAACTGTTTGCCAGACTGCAAAGTTCCAGGACATCCAGCCTTTTTTGTGGAGATAATGTCAATGGAATAAAATGTCACTGAATAATGGTTTCCTAATGCTACATAAATGCCAAGGCAAAACCAATATATTTATTTTAGAATCATTTGTTTCAGGAAAATAAATGTTGGCATGAACCCAAAATGTTTATTTCCAAAGTAGAAGACATAGATCCTGTGACATCCTTCAATTATGAACCATTATTGTGCGAAATGACTGATGAGTTGCACATTGATTCATTTTGTTCAAGGGGAACTGGTGCAGTTGAATGAATTACATACAGTATTAATTTTGTTGAATTCTGAGCTGTCCTTCATTGCCTTTATTAACCTTCTGTCCTTCTCTGTGACAATTTCAAAATAACCCTTCTAGTTTGCAAAAATTTTGATCTTAATGTACACTCATTCTTATGTAACCCATGTACCTGATAGGGAGATATCCTTTTAAGAGAGGTGGGGAGAAGTGAGTGAGTTGTGTCTGGGTCAGTGTTTCTTAAACTTTTTAAGACCAAGGAACACCAAAACAATATTTTTTTTTAATGAGGAACACCAAGGATTTTTTGTTGAGCAAAAAAAAAAAGGCTGGGGGAAAGTTATTGAGCAAAAAAAGAAAAGGTTGCCTGTTCCTTTAAGGGTGGCCATTTTTAATTCTGTTGTTTTGCGCGACACACCTCCAACTGCCTTGCAGCACACTGGTGTGCCATGGAACACAGTTAAAGAAAGACCAGTCTGGGTTATTGTTGCTAGGCAGATTTAGCACTCCACACCCAGAAGCTTCTGGAATTGGGTGTGGTAGTTTTGGGTCTGCTCCAATAGAGTCTGTCTCTGTTGCTGGAGTCAGACTCCACAAGGGTAAGCAGGCAGGGCAGCTGCTTTACTAAGGGCCTCATGCCCTGTGTGAGCTGGGAGAGGCTGAGCCAAGCAGCAGAAAGCAGGCTGCTGTCCCTCACTCTGTAGCACTTTGCAGCAGGTGGTAACGGTGTTAACCCTCTACCAGGGCACATGGGCAATGTTAGTTATAGCCAGGGGAAACTGGGAGGAAAAAATAACTTCTGGTTTAGTTTATGCTTGGAATGTTGTGTTGATTTTAGCCAAACTGTTCTAGTTACTTCCTCAGTCAATGGGATTCTTCAGCTCCTCTTTAAATGCAGTAATGTGGAAAGAGTCATTTCTACCTTGTTGTTCTCAGTTTTTGTATTTTCTTGTAACAGGGTTTTCTTTAAGTCTGTTCACCTGTGACGTAACTGACTGGTTAATCAGTGAGCTGGTTGCCTGAAGGACCCAAGAATTCGGAGCGTAAGTGGTGTTCTCGTCCATCCTCCCTGTTGAAGGGAAAGGACTGGGCAGGGATCGTCGAATTGAGGACGTAAATGCATGGTTGCGCACGTGGTATCGCAGAGAGGGCTTTGGTTTCTTCGATCATGGGACTCTGTTCTGGGCACAAGGATTGTTAGGAAGAGATGGGATCCACCTAACGAAGAGAGGAAGGAGCATCTTCGCAGGCAGGCTTGCAAACCTAGTGAGGAGGGCTTTAAACTAGGCTCGTTGGGGGACGATGACCAACACCCTGAGGGGAGTGGGAAAGTTGGATACCGGGAAGGAATGCAAAGAGGAACGAGCAAGAAAGGAGGACCCCTGACTCGAATGGAGAAGATGGAGCGATCAACTGGTTATCTGAGGTGTTTGTACACTAATACGAGAAGCCTGGGCAACAAACAGGAAGAACTGGAGGCCCTGGCCCAGTCCAAGAAATATGATTTAATGGGGATAACAGAGACTTGGTGGGATGACTCACATGACTGGAGCGCTGTCATGGAAGGGTATAGACTGTTCAGGAAGAACAGGCAGGGGAGAAAAGGAGGAGGAGTTGCACTATACGTAAGAGAGCACTATGATTGCTCTGAACTCCAGTATAAAGAGGGAGAAAACCCTGTTGAGAGTCTATGGGTTAAGTTTAGTGATGCAAACAACAGCAGTGATGTTGTGGCTGGTGTCTACTACAGGTCACCGAATCAGGTGGATGAGGTAGATGAGGCTTTCTTCGGACAACTGAGAGCAGCTTCCAGATCGCAGGCCCTGGTTCTCGTAGGGGACTTTAATCACCCTGACATCTGTTGGGAAACCAATATGGCAGTACAGAGGCAATCCAGGAAGTTTTTGGAGAATGTTGGGGATAACTTCTTGGTACAAGTGCTGAAGGATCCGACCAGGGGCCGTGCGCAGCTTGACCTTCTGCTCACAAACAGGGAGGAACTAATAGGGGAAGTAGAGGTGGGTGACAACCTGGGAAGCAGTGATCATGAGATGGTAGATTTCAGGATCCTGACCAAAGGAAGAAAAGTGAGTAGTAAAATACACACCTTGGACTTCAGAAAAGCAGATTTTGACTCCCTTGGGGTATGTCTACACTAGCCCCCTAGTTCGAACTAGGGAGGCTAATGTAGGCATTCGAACTTGCAAATGAAGGCCGGGATTTAAATATCCCAGGCTTCATTTGCATGCTCCCGGGTGGGCACCATTTTTAAATCCCCCTAGTCCGAACTAACTGCCCGCGGCAGTTAAAAGTTAATTCGAACTAAGTCCTGAGTTCGAATTAACTGTTACAACTCGTGGAATGAGGTGTAACAGTTAATTTGAACTAAGGACTTAGTTCGAATTAACGTTTAACTGCCGCGTGTAGCCGCAGGCAGTTAGTTCGGACTAGGGGGATTTAAAAATGGCACCCGCCCGGGAACATGCAAATGAAGCTTGGGATATTTAAATCCCAGCCTTCATTTGCAAGTTCGAATGCCTACATTAGCCTCCCTAGTTCGAACTAGGGGGCTAGTGTAGACATACCCTCAGAGACCTGATGGGCAGAATCCCCTGGGATGCTAACATGAAGGGGAAAGGAGTCCAGGAGAGCTGGCAGTATTTTAAAGAAGCTTTATTGAAGGCACAGCAAGAAACCATCCTGATGCGTAGTAAGAGAGGAAAACATGGTAGGAGACCGGATTGGCTTGCGGGGGAAATCCTTGGTGAACTTAAGCACAAAAAGGAAGCTTACAAAAAGTGGAAACTTGGACAAATGACCAGGGTGGGGTTTAAATGTATAGCTCGAGAATGCCGGGGGGTTATCAGGAAGGCGAAAGCGCAAATGGAATTGCGACTGGCTAAGGATGTGAAGGATAACAAGAAAGGTTTCTACAGGCATGTTCACAAGAAGAAGGTGATCAGAGAGGGTGTGCGGCCCCTACTGGATGAAGGAGGTAACCTAGTGACAGATGATGTGGGGAAAGCTGAAGTACTCAATGCTTTCTTTGCCTCTGTATTCACCGACAAGGTGGGCTCCGGGACTAATGCGCTAAGTGACGCAAGATGGGATGAAGATGGACAGCCCTTAGTGGGTAAAGAACAGGTTAGGAACTATTTAGAAAAGCTAAACGTACACAAATCCATGGGTCCTGACTTAATGCATCCGAGGGTACTGAGGGAGTTGGCAAATGTAATTGAGGAGCCTTTGGCCATTATCTTAGAAAAGTCGTGGAGATCGGGAGAGATCCCGGATGATTGGAAAAAGGCAAATGTAGTGCCCATCTTCAAAAAAGGCAAGAAGGATGATCCAGGGAACTATAAGCCGGTCAGTCTTACCTCGGTTCCTGAAAAATCATGGAAGGGATCCTTAAGGAATCCATTTTGAGGTACTTGGAGGAGAGGAAAGTGATTAGGTATAGTCAGCATGGATTCACAAAGGGCAAGTCGTGCCTGACCAATCTGATTAGCTTCTATGATGAGGTAACTGGCTCTGTGGACATGGGAAAGTCAGTGGATATGATATACCTTGATTTTAGCAAGGGTTTTGATACGGTCTCCCACAATATTCTTGCCATCAAGTTCAGGGAATGTGGATTGGTTAAATGGATGGTAAGATGGATAGAAAGCTGGCTAGAAGACTGGGCCCAGCGAGTAGTGATCAACGGCTCAATGTCAGGATGGCGGTCGGTTTCTAGTGGAGTGCCCCAAGGTTCGGTTCTGGGACCGGTTTTGTTCAATATCTTTATTAATGACCTGGATGAGGGGATGGATTGCACCCTCAGCAAGTTTGCGGATGACACTAAGCTAGGGGGAGAGGTAGATACGCTGGAGGGCAGGGATAGAGTCCAGAGTGACTTAGACAAATTGGAGGATTGGGCCACAAGAAATCTGATGAGGTTCAACAAGGACAAGTGCAGAGTCCTGCACTTGGGACGGAAGAATCCCAAGCATTGTTACAGGCTGGGGACCAACCAGCTAAGTAGTAGTTCTGCAGAAAAGGACCTGGGGGTTACAGTGGATGAGAAGCTGGATATGGGTCAACAGTGTGCCCTTGTAGCCAAGATGGCTAATGGCATATTAGGTTGCATTAAAAGGAGCATTGCCAGCAGATCCAGAGATGTGATTATTCCCCTTTATTCAGCTCTGGTGAGGCCACATCTGGAGTATTGTGTCCAGTTCTGGGCCCCCCACTACAAAAAGGATGTGGATGCATTGGAGACGGTCCAGCGGAGGGCAACCAAACTGATTAGGGGGCTGGAGCATATGACCTATGAGGAGAGGCTGAGGGAGTTGTGTCTGTTTAGTCTGCAGAAGCAAAGAGTGAGGGGGGATTTGATAGCAGCCTTCAACTTCCTGAAGGGAGCTTCCAAAGAGGATGGAGAAAGGCTGTTCTCAGTCGTGACGGATGGCAGAACAAGAAGCAGTGGTCTTAAGTTGTGGTGGGAGAGGTCCAGGTTGGATATTATGAAAAACTATTTCACTAGGAGAGTGGTGAAGCACTGGAATGGGTTACCTAGGGAAGTAGTGGAGTCTCCATCCCTAGAGGTTTTTAAGTCTCAGCTTGACAAAGCCCTGACTGGGTTGATCTAGTTGGGATTGGTCCTGCCTAGAGCAGGGGGCTGGACTTGATGACCTCCTGAGGTCTCTTTCAGCTCTATGGTTCTATGATTCTATGATTCTATGATCCACTGCTGAAGAAGATCCCAACTAAGGTTCCCTACAAGCAAGTGGAGAGATGGTTCATACTCAACATATTGTGCGGGTCTCATGATCAGAGACACAAACTGAGACTCTGGTGAACTAAATCTAAGCTTTTGGGATCTCTCAATTTCTTCTTACTGTTTTGTGTGGATTTTGTTCAGATTTTACTTTTGGTTTTCTCTTTATTTTGCAACTGTGAAGACTGTGCCTGTGGGTTATAAAATAATGTTTTGTTGTAAAATTAGATTATAAAATCGTATAATGAAACTAAGTTACCTAATTCAATTAATTTCTCTTGTTTCTCTTTGGGATTTGAATGTAGGGAGGCTGACACTGTGCAATCCTTGCTGAAATTCATTAAGAGACTGAACTCTGGATCTCCAGCTACTTTCAATGGGAGTGGGGTTTTTTTTAAACACTGGAGAAGGGCAGTGAAATCTAGCTTTCCCAAGGTTACACTTACCTCTTCCAATGCAGATTCACTCTGCTCCTCCATTGTTTTCCCCTTCATCTCATCTTCATGACTTGCCGTGGTTTAAGGGGGGAATGGTCACACTTTAACTGTTTTGACATCTATTTGAAACGCTACAGTGTCACTTTTAATCTTTCTACCTCACCAGCGAGGTAGTAGCAATAATACAGCATAGGGATCCCATAGAAAATTCATTATACTCCAGAATCCATGTTAAGTTCCCTAGACCAGGACATGTGTTATGTAGCAAAGAGGAAATATATTCATTTCTTTGTCCTTTTAGTAAAAACTGTTTTTTAAAATATAACCATAACCGAGGACTGAGGCAAAATCACTAGGTAAACACGTTTCTATAAAATGGCACTGGAGATGTTTATACCCTATTCCCACAACATTCTGTTAAGTCAGTGGTCACCAACCAGTAGATTGGGATCTCCTGGTAGATCTTGGAGCCACTGACTGGTTTGGCCAAGAGGCTATCAAGTGCCAGCACTTCAGCTGTCCCTCCCCCTGCTGCTGTTCACCTTTTGCCTCGGCGCTGCCTCCCCGCACCCCTGGAGCTTCCTGCTTGTTATGCAGGGCAGAGGAGGGAGAAGAGAGGTGCTGATGTCAAGGTGTCCCCTCTCCCACTCTGTATCCTATCTCCACAGAACAGAGAGAGGGCACAACAGGACTTTGGATGGTGTTTGCTGGCTGCTTTTGGGAGTGATACAGGGCCAGGGCAGGGGTAAGCCTGCCTGAGCCCCAGTGCACCAGGAGCCACCTGAGATAAGCAGTGCTCAGCTGGAGCCAGGTCTGAACCCCTGCCCCAGTCATGTACCCCCCTCCTGCATCCCAAGCCCTGGTCCTGAGCCCCCTGGACCCAAAATCCCTTACAAAGCCTGTGCCCAGAACCCCCTCCTGCACCTTAATTCCCTGTTCCAGGCTTAGCTCAGAGCCCCTCTCACACTCCAAATCCCTTAGCCCAACACCAGAGCCTGTGCCCCAACCCTCTTACCCTGCCTGGTGAAAGTGAGGGAGGCTGTAGGGAGTGAGCAGGGGTGGGGCCTTGGAAAAGGGGCACAAAGGAAGCTGGGTCTAGCGTATTTAGGTTTGAGGTAGAACTTGGATTGCACTTAAATTCAAAAAGTGATCTCGTGCTTAAAAAAAGTTGGAGACCACTATCTTAAGTATATGAAAGCACAGCCCAATGTTAAGTTTATGTAGTTTGAAGGGATGGGTAGCAGGAAAACACTAAGGCTACATCTACACTATGAGTTTTCTTGGCTAAATATGCTAACGAGGGACTCATTTGCATGAATCACAATCTTATTTGCATATTATCTGCTGGTCTGTTATTGCGCAAAAACAAGCAGTGTGGATGTTTTCTTTTTGCGCAAAAACCCCTTTTTCCACAAGATCTGTATACCTCCTTTTTTTTGGGCATAAGGATTTTGTAGAAAAAGGGGGTTTTGCACAAAAAGAAAATGTCCACACTGCTTGTTTTTGCGCAAAAACCCCTAGGCAAAAACAGATTGGCAGAAAATATGCAAATGAGATTGCAACTCATGCATATGAGTCCCTCATTAGCATATTTTTTGCAGAGAAAACTTGTAGTGTAGACATAGCCTAAAGGTATTCTGAGCTGTTACAGATGTATCCTCTTCAAGGAATCTTTTTTTTTAAAACCTGGCACTTTCTGTCAGCTGGTTCAAAATCCACACATTTCATATTTTAGAAAGATTTTTTTTACATGTCCTAAGGATAAATCATCCTTGGCAGAGATGTATTATGAGTGTTCACGGAGGGCATAGACTCCACCAGAGGCAGGTAAAGCATTTCAATTCTCCTTTCAAAATGGTGGTGAAATTTTGATAAGAGACTTCTGCAAGTTCTTGAGAATCTCTTCCACCCCATCAGTGCTGTTCAGAGAAGTATAAAATTGATTTTAAAACTCCACTTCTTTTATTATTCTTTCATTGTAATTAGTCTGCTTTAATGATGCATTGCTTCCTTTTTTCAGAACTGTGGGTCAAATTCAGCTTTCAGATACATAATTGAACATTTAGATAAGCTCAATTGATGCCACTGAATTTCTCCAGATTTACACCAGTGTCACCAATAACAGAATTTGAACTCTTGTATTTATTTATATATAATGTAATGGATGAAAAGTTAAATATTAGGAAGCCTCTACATTTCCACAGCAGATATGAGAATAAAATACATCATAGTGCAAAACTAAACACCTCTGTGGAGTTACAGATTTAAAAGTCAGCTTTTACCCTCTTTCTTCCTGCCCCATTTTCTTACGTCACTTTTTCCTTTCTACCTAGAGTAGACATAGGGCACATCTACACAGCAGGGCTAAAGCCGAAATAAGCTACACAACTTGAGCGACATCAATTGCATAGCTTATTTTGGCTTTTGGCACTGTCTACAGAGCAGGAAATCTGAGAGAGCACTCTTCCTCCAACTCCCCCTACTGTTCATACAGTGAGGGTTATAGGAGTTGGAATAAGAAGTCCTCCAGCTCACCATTAGTTCGGCATTATGTCAAAATAATTGTGTGTAGGGTAGACGTGGACTGTGTTATTTCAGAATAGCCATAGGAAGTCTTTTTGTTGTACTTCGTGTAAAGGATGCTATGTAGTTAGTGTCTAATACCAATTTATGTGGTACTGGCTCATAGTTCTCCTGCATATAAACAGTCCTCCAAATTTGGGGAAGTTTAGGACCTAATTTTCAGATGGTATAAATTGGGGGTAACTTTGTTGACTTCAGTTTAATTAATTTAATATATATGTGCAGACAGCCTGACCCTTATTCTTTAAAGCTAACTTATCTCATGCGACAAACCAAAACCCCACCTTTAAATACCTTCAATCTTTAAGGAAATTGAGATCAAGGCCCCCAATCCAAAAGAGAATATGGCTGGGTTGATTCTTGTCTCCAGCCCCACCCCTTCCACCTGAGGCACAATCCGTTCCAAGGCCCAGAGGTGTGACCTTGCTCAGGAGGATCCCAGTGTGCTGAGAAGTCTGTTCACTTATTTTCACTGCTTGTTTATGCTGTACTGCAATCCACAACACCTGTTGAACCCTGTAGGCACCCAAACTTATTTGGCACCTACATTTTTAAGGTTCAAGTTTCTATGGTACCTGTGTTTCTGCATCTCAGAATGTGTAGTGCTACCTGTCTTTAAGTGTCTCAGTGCCTATTTCCCACTCAAGCTCCAGAATGATTCATGAACCGGGGAAGATAGATATTCAGCCACCTAATTTGTGTGCAGGGGCCAATTTAGTGGCTGTGCTCAGAGGTTGCCCTCTGGATCAGGTCTCATTCAAAATCCAGACAGAAGAGGTGCTAGTGCCTATAACTTTTAAGGCCAGTACTTAGAGCATTCACATGGGAGGTGAGAGATCAAAGTTCAATTTCATTGTGTTTGCTAGAGTGGGAGAGGATTTAGACAGACCACCCCCTACTTCTTATCAGTCAGCAATCGGATATTCTGATCTGGCCCTATCTCAGTCTCTCTCACTGAAGCTGTTCCAATGAAAGCATGATTGGAGGAGAGAGAATGAACCCTGGGTGTCCTGCCTCCTAGCTGGGTGCCCTAACCATCAGAGTCCTTCTTACCCCATCTCAGCTCAAGCTGTCTGTCTGGAACAAGACAGGTATCAAACTAATTTCTCCAAGAAGCTACCTAGGTGCCCAATCACTTGATTCCAGATGGTATGCTCCCATTCATGTTTGCTAAGTGGAGATAGGTGCCTCCCTGCAGTCCAAATTTAGGTGTTTATCTTACGCAGAGGGGTGGGGTTTAGCAAACATCCCTCTTCTGGGCACCTCCCACTGGCTAGTTTAGGTCACATCTGTCTCTCCCTGTTCATTATATAGGGAGTGTAGGCACCTAACTCAGGCTTTGTGGATTGCAGTGATGTTCTTGGGATTTATTCTAAGTGCCTAAAAATGTGGTACCATGATGCTCACTATTGGAATGCCTTAAGTCCCTTTGTGGATCTGGCCTCTTGTAACCCAAGAGATCTCTAGTCTTTTTTCTTTTAAACAAAGAAAAAATTATAGCTCTGTGTTTACTGTACTGATATATAAAAACACAATGGCAAAATAGGGTGAAATTGGAGTATATTTTTCAATACTTGCCAGAAAGATTTTGGCTGCATCTACACAATGTGGAAAATAAATTTTAGACCAATTATAAACAATATAATACTGCAAGGAGAGATGTATAATAAAAATGAGAAATCCTAAAGTATAACAGTACTGTATGATATAGCAATGACATTGCAGCACTAAGAAATGGACTACAGTTTTAACATCATTGCTGTAAGTATACCTCTTTCATTTCAGTCACAATTTCTTGGGGTTCCAAACATGCTATACGATCTGAAGAGATCTGGGAATTAATTAGGTGCATTTCATTTCTCCTTTGTCTATGCTTTCAATTCCTTTAGTTTAGGGAGCTGAACACACCAATGACTGAGAAGTCATGAGGGTCCTATTTACTTTGCGGAAGGTTCTGCAAATCCTACTGACATACTAGCTGTGTTTAAATTTTCTTCACTCTGTCCATGAAATGATGTAGCCCTTGAAATCAAAAGCAGCGTTACAGTTGGAAAAACAAATACAAAGGTAGATTAATAAGAACAACAACCATGGCAACTTAATAGCAACAAGCCTGTTAAATAGCCAAGTTTTCTAATATTTTCAACTTAATTAGCAGTGGATTAGAAGAGACACAAAACATTAATTATGATTGGCAGTATAAATCTTAGACATTCCACTCACTAAAAATAATAATTATAACAAGGTATATTTGAGAAACTACTGGATCCTTCATTTCTTAAACTGTGTAGCTTTAGCTGCTTTCTAGCTCACACAGGGATTGTGCAAAATGCAACATGGTTCTATGTCTTGAGGCACCATCTTTTTGTAAATGGGCTAAATTCAGCCTTTGAGCAATTTGGTTTTAATGATCCAATCCAGTTCTCATTAAAGCCAAAGGAAAGACTCTGATTGACTTTCAATGGAAGTTGGATTGTCCCTTGTGTGACTCACTGGATTCTCAGTGTGAAAATTGCAAATGAAAGTCTGACCCCTTTTTGCAATATTTTTCACTTCTGTTATTTTATTGTTGGAAATCAGTGTATGCAAAAAAGCAACACAATTATTTTTGGGGGAGATAGGCAAAAATGGTAACTTCAGGCCACCACTAATCTGAAAAATAATGAGAATGTGTGCATATTCCCAGCTGTGTTTTTGTTATAACGTATTTTATACATGCACTATATGCCCTCTTTCATTGTTCCACAGGCAAGCTATGTAGCATATTTCCTCTGTAGGGTAAGAACACAGCCCACTACCAAAGAGACAAAGAGGCCATGGGTTCCCCATCCAATTCAGTTGACTAGGGTAGATTCTCTTAAGTCTTTTCCTGCAGCATCTACCATCTCGTCCACTATGCCAAAACCTTAGTTATATACATCATAGGAAGTATATATTAACTGAAGATATGCATAACCATCTGGGTTGATTGTGACAAATCAGAAGGCAAATTAAATCTCTGAAAGAGTCCTCTCTGGAGGCTTCTTGCTTTACGTGAAATTACATTCCTTGAAAATTCATTTGAAACCTTCCCCTCACCCAAACTTTATTGCTGTAGTTGTGGAATGTTATGAACCCTCTTAACCAATGCAGAGGCATTAATATATTCACTTTCATCATCACAATGAAACATGACAAATTTTTCAATATTGTTAGATTCAGATTAGATTGTTACTGTAGACACAGTATTAGAAGAATGATTTGTAAGTAATTGACTGGACTTTCACAATTTCTGACATTACATATGCAAAATAGGTTGCCTGATAAATGCGCAAAACAAAAGTATCTGTGAAGTGTATATTAATGCTCTGCAAAGTTTGACCTTCATTCTTATTGTGCTGATTGACAGTTTCTCCCAGAAACAAAATGCAGAACCTGTATAACATCTTTCTCTTCTTATTGATCTTTCCAGTGAACATGTAGAAGCATTGTTATCTGGTGGCCCATTAATGTGGCAAACACTTAGACATTTATCTCGGAAAGAGTAATGATGTGATCTGATGTGCTATATAATCCCCTATTCGATTTTTCACATTTGAAATAGTGGTTCTCCATTTCCTTCTCCTACTTCAAGTAAAGCTGGGACTAATTATGCCTTCCTAATTTCCTTAGTTTTATTACACTTAAATAGCATACTTCAAGTGTTCAATGTTATTGGTTGCCAGTGTGCATAAATATTAGGCAACAGTAAAAGTACTGGTACTTTAGGGGATAAGATAGCTTATGTAGACTAAAATCTAATTACTCTGCTAGTATATTGCACTCTTAGTAACATTCAAATTATAGCACTTGGTGGTACAAGTGACTAAGTGGTCAGACATCTTTAAAATCTGCTACTGCACTTGAGCAGTATTTTAAGTATTTCAAGATTTGCAGCAAGATGGAGACACATATTCTGTCTTATCTGGAGGTCTCTGCCTATCATTCCAACTTTAGGGTTACTACCATGACTAAATAGTAAGACTTCCCCTATGCAATGCAAAGCAACATAGCAAGGATCCAAATAGGAAATAATTTAGGACGTTTTTTGTAAAAAAAACCCTAAGATAAATACCCGACTCCCATTTAATGTCAGTGGAATTTGGATACCTACGACCAGGGGAACCCAGTGCCTTTGTACTCTCAGAAGCGATGAGATTTCGGGCAAAAGGGTCAGGACCAGGATGGGGGCAGACTCCAGGCAGTGTGGATGGCTTACCGCCCACCCTTGTCAAAACCAAATGGAGCATGCAGCATGGTACTCCAGTGGTGATTTAAAGGGCTTCAGGGCTCTGGCTGCATTCAAGGCTTCCACTGCTTTGAGTTAGGGAGTTCCTCACATTACAGTCAACATCCTTGTTGACACATTGTAGGTGTATGCCAATGGAAAAACAGGCAATTGCTGGGAGTCTTGAGACTGTATTGATTAGCATGAGCTTATCCTCCCTATTCCATTATGCACAGATATTATTTTGTCTTGCTTCCTTTTGCAAAAGGGTGATTTAGTAGTTATAGTTGAAGCCTGGTATAAAAAACACTGCAGTTATTTTTACTATGAAAAATGGACATCAATTCTCTTAGATGCTATCCTCCTTTTAAGGCTGGATGTCTTTTAATTTCAGTAGCTTTGGATCAGGTTCTTACTGATGTAGGGTGAAATTCACCCTGCATAGTGAGCCAGAAAAATCCAAACCTACCAACCTGGAAATCCTGGACGGCCCATCATCTCAAGCATTAGCACACTTATCACAAGATAATCTGGCTATATCAACTCCTTCCTCAGACCCTATGCTACCAGCACTCCTAGCTATCTCTGCGACACCACTGACTTCCTGAGGAAACTTCAAAACATCAGTAATCTACCCGAAAATACCATCCTTGCCGCTATGGATGTAGAAGCCCTTTACACCAACATTCCACATGAAGACAAATTACAGGTCATCAGGAACACCATCCCCAATAACAGCACTGCACACCTGATTACAGAGCTGTGTGACTTTGTTCTCACCCACAACTACTTCTAATTCTGAGACAATTTGTATCTCCAAGTCAGCAGCACAGCCATGGGCACCCGCACGGCACCACAATATGCCAACATCTTTATGGCTGATCTTGAACAACATTTCCTCAGCTCTCGCCCCCTAACATCCCTACTTTACTTACGCTACATTGATGACATCTTCATCATATGGACCCACGGAAAAGAGACTCTTGAAGAATTTCACAAGGATTTCAACAACTTCCACCCCACCATCAACCTCAGCCTGGACCAGTCCACATGAGAAATCCACTTCCTGGACACTACAGTACAATTAAATAATGCACACATTTCCACCACCCTACACCAGAAACCCACCAACCGCTACACTTACCTTCATGCCTCCAGCTTTCATCCCAGACACATTTCTCAATCTATTGTATACAGCCAAGCCCTAAGATACAACCAGATTTGCTCCGATCCCACAGCAGAGACAAACACCTACAAGAACTTTATAGAACATTCCTAAAAATGAAATACCCATGTGGAGAAATGAAAAAACAGGTTGAGAGAGCCAAAAAAGCACCCAGACATGAACAACTTCAAGACAGATCCAAAAGAGAAAATAACAGAATTCCACTTGTCATTACCTACAGTCCACAACTCAACCCCCTCCAACGCATTGTACACAATCTGTAACCCATCTTGGAAAATTATCCCTCACTCTCAGAGTCTTGGGAGAAAAGCCTATTCTCGCTTACAGACAACCCCCCAAAACTGAAACAAATTCTTTCTGGTCACCATGCTACACAACCACATCATAAGCATCCAGGAACCCAGCCCTGCAATCAGCCACAGTGCCAACTCTGCCCACATATCTATACAAGCGAATTCATCACTGGAGCCAACAACATAAGCTACCAAATCAAAGACTCATTTAACTGCACATCCAGTAATTTGATCTATGTCATCAAATGCCAGCAATGCCCCACTTCTATATATATTGGACAAACTGGACAGTCCCTATGAGAAAGAATCAATGGACACAAATCAGATATACGTAAAGGGAACATACAGAAACCTATTGGAGAACACCTCAATCTACCTAATCACCCTTTAAAAGATCTCCAGGTGGCTGTTTTGTCATCAACCAATTCTACAAGCCAAATACACAGAGAGCCATTGGAATTACAATTCATCCACAAATTCAATTCTCACACTGATGACCTCCTCAATCGTGATAATGGATGGCTGGGACATTCTCAGCCTAACATTCAGTGAAGGTGCCAACAGCTCTTTGTCTATGTAAATGTTTGTGTTTGTACCCTTCCTATCTAATTGCTATCCTATGATCCTTATCTGCTTCTTTTAACTATCCAGTCTTTAGGTGCTTATAGGTTACCAGTTCTGCCTACTTGTTTTTCCCTTTGATATTTTCATACCCTCTGCTTCTTGTTTCCCACCCCCTTCCTTTTTTTCCTCCCTCCCCCTCCCTTCTCCCCTATTTATTTTGGGTCTGCGCATCCTATACTCAAAACTCCAGTGATCTGAAGAAGTGGGCTGTACCCACGAAAGCTCATGATACCATCTATATATTTTGTTAGTCTATAAAGTGCTACCAGACCATTTGTTGTTTTTTAAGTTTATTCTACACACCACTGAAAGCCACTTAATTTAGGGAAATAAGGTTAGATTGGGACTGAAGTGTCCCGTAGGCCTTGTGCTGGCCCCTGCTTTAGTGGAATAATTTCACCTGATACGAATAAGGGAATGATTCAAAAGGCATGGGTAACACTGCTCCAAAATTTCCAACAGAAACATTTTTCTATTGAAAAAAAATGCTGAGTTGATTAAGTCAAAACATTGTGAAGGAATGTGTCAATTTTGTCAAATCATCCAATAGATATCAGGCAGATTTCCAACAACCTGCCAAGCAGGCTGCTGCAGAGCTGAAAGCCTGGAAGCATTCAAACCCTGGGTCATAGCAGGGACTCCCATGTCTTTCAGAACAGGCAGACGAGGATCCTCATCCATTTTTCATTTTGAAAAGTCAAAACAAAATATTTTGATTTTTTTAAAATAAAATTTCAGAAATCCCATTGTGTGAAAAATTTCAGAATGTTGAGGTTTCATTCTGATGCTGGATTTTAATTATTTAATTTTGGAATTTCCCATTAAACAGGATTTCCAGTTTCCCACCAGTCCTAATCATGTCTTTATGCCTGTGAATGGGTGCACCACTAGTTAATAATACATTATTCCAAACTTGTATTTCTAAGATGTTGTTAACTTTTTAAAATCACATTGAGACCTGAAAATCAAGTCAAGTTTGAAATTAATGGATTCAGTCATTCAGCTTTAAATGTTTAAAACTGGCACTGGGGAGAGTATAGGGTTTGGAAACATTCCTTGCTCTTACATGGTAACCATAGATGAGAAGATTCCTTAAGAATCTTGTGAACACTTGTACTGTGGTGAAAAGTATCAGAGGGGTAGCCGTGTTAGTCTGGATCTGCAAAAGCGACACGGAGTCCTGTAGCACCTTATAGACTAACAGATGTATTGGAGCATAAGCTTTCGTGGGCAAAGACCCACTTCGTCAGATGCATGTAGAGGAAATTTCCAGAGGCAAATTTCAATATGCAGGCAAGAATCAGGCCAGAGATAAAGAGGTAAATTCAATCAGGGAGGATGAAAATTAGCCATTGATATGAAAACCGAGACTAGCTACAACTATATTAGGGTACATCTACACTAGCCCCCTAGTTCAAACTAGGAAGGCTAATGAGGGCAACTGAAATTGCTAATGAAGCACGGGATTTAAATATCCCGCCCTTGATTAGCATATTCCTGGCTGGTTGCCGTTTTGGAAACTGACTAGCCCGAAGTAACTGCCCGTGTCTACACGCGGCAGAGAAACAGGATTCCGAGATAAACCCTTAGTTCGAATTAACTGTTACTCCTCGTGGAATGAGATTTAACGGTTAATTCGAACTAAGGGGTTTATCTCGGAATCCCGCTTCTCTGCTGCATGTAGACGCGGGCAGTTACTTCGGGCTAGTCAGTTTCCAAAATGGCGACTGGCTGGGAATATGCTAATCAAGCACGGGATATTTAAATCCCATACTTCATTAGCAATTTCAGTCACCCTCATTAGCCTCCCTAGTTCGAACTAGGGGGCTAGTGTAGACTACCCTTAGATAGTTTTGAATGTTGAGGGGCAGAAACCAACAACTAAGTTCCTGGAGTTAGGTTGAAACTTCCCATATGGGGAGGCTGTTCAATATCTGTCAGTTATTTGGGGATTTTTTGCTCCTTCTTCTGAAGCATCTGGAACTTGTGACCATTGGAGCAAAGATACTTTACTAGATAGGCCAATGGTCAAATTCCAAGCACCAGACCATACTAACATGTCACTACATACATGATACCTCAAAGAGTGATACTTTATTTTGTTTTGTTTTTCAGATTGGCTAATACAATAATCTGCCAACAATTAAATTTAGGTTTAAGTGACACAAAGTTAACAAATTCACCCAGTCGATGTAAGGATGCAAGAGTCTGAACCTAAACATATTGGCTGAGGGTTCCCCTCCCCCAATCATTCCCAATCGCCATTGAACTCAGTGGAACCTGGGCTTACAGGTCTCCTGAGAAGCCCTGAAAAACTCAGCTTTGCAGTATAATACTTTACCCAAGAGTCTCACTGAACTCAGACAAAATCTTTCCAGAGATTTATTTCTCTGCTCCTCCCATTTTCTTATCTGCATATTCTGACTTAGGTTATAGCTACACTGGCGCTTATCTCAAAATATGCTATTTTAAAATAATAATTCCTGAAATAACTTTCAAAATAGCAGATCCATACTATGAATCCTCATTGAAATAGCGCAGAGCTATATTGAAATAGCGCGGCTACACTCATTGGAGCCTGAATCTCATTTAGAGCCCCTCTAGAAGTACTCCAGGAAGGGCATCAGGACAGCAATCACTTCCTGTAGCTGCTTCCTGAGGTTATCTGAGGCTTGTGCTTAACGGGGCTCCTCTCTACAGCCCTGTCTCAGATTCTTCTCCATTGCCTACCTCCTTGAGTGATGGCAAACTCACACCATGTGCTCTGGTTGCCCTTGTGGATGCCACAGCGCTTCCAGAATGGAGCCAGACCTGCTGTGAAGCAGTCACGGGCTCTTCTACCTCCTGCTGCAACTCGTGGCACAGTTTATGCAAGATGCCCTCCCGGCAATGAAGGACCACAATGACCAGCTCAGAATGGAATAAGTCCTCAACCCGGCTGGGTGCTCCTCATGCCCCACAGTCCGTTCCATCCTCCCCTTCACACTGCGCGTCATCACTACTGGCACCAGGAGACCAGTTCCAACTGGTCAGACTGCATTGTCATAGAACAGTGGTATGACCAGCAGTGGCTCCAGAACTTCCGCATGCAGAAGGACACCTTCCTGGAGCCCTGCGAGTGGCTTGCCCTTGCTCTTTGGTAACAAAACGCCCACATGTGATGTCCCACCCCCTCCAGAAACGCATAGCCATAGAACTTTGGAAGCTTGCTGTGGGGAACCAGTTTGGCATGGGGAGATTGACTGTCAGGGCTGTTGCACTTCCTCAGACCTGCTGAGGAACAAACCTGGACAAAGGGTGGGCTGGAGCTGTATTGCTTTTGGGGTTGTTTATTGGTACAGATTCTTAAGAGTAAGGTGATACTCACACATACATATATCATTCATGCTGGCAGTTTGGAGGCAGGCTGCAAGTGTGGGGTAGATTACTTTTGATTTTGCAGGTGGCTGGAGTGCTGGCCAGTCATCAGCTTCTCAGAGACCCGGCCATGAGGTTTCTTGGGAGATCCCTTCAGATCTGCAAGACTTTCTCTGGGTGGTCCCAGGTTTCTTCTGTGTTGTTACATCTTGTCTGAGAGAGAAAGATATTTTTCCTGGCTGATCGTCAGTTGATGTTTACACTTTGCAGGGTCTTTGTTTGCCTTAAAAGGTTACAGATCCTAAACTGCCTTTGACTGTGTAGTCCTCATTCACACCTCACACACATTCCACAGATTACATACATATTCATAAGCATATATTAAGCAATATGGTTTCTAGGCAAAGTCTGGTCTTATGGTCTTGATATAACAACACACCTGACCCATAAATTGCATTGCTTGACATACCAAAGAATATAATAAGGCATAATAAAGAGCTTAACATAAATCCTAACTAAGAGAGGAAAAAGCAGAGGGGTATGTTCAGCAGCTAGACGCCAGTGAAGAGAAGGGAGGGGGGCATCATGTCTGACTGGTTACAGGGGCCTTGCTCATGCAGGTTTGACTCCCTTACTATTGTCCTAGGAGGGTGGTGAGCTACTGGAATGGGGGATGGAATTTTCCTTCCTGGAGTTTTTTCGGTCCTGGCTTCACAAAGCCCCGCCTTGGTTGGGGTAATTGGGGTTGGTCCTGGTGTGGGAAGGGGCTTGGATTCAGGGAACTCCTGAAGGCTCTGTCAACCTTTTGATTCTGTGTTTCTGTGATTCTACAGGTGGTAAAGGCCATCATTGCCATCCTGCTGGGTGGAGTCATTATCCTGGGCAAAGTGGAGCCTCCTCATTGAGGGAGGCATTGACAGCACCCATATCTCCATCATGGCCCCTGACCACTGGTCCTCAGACTTAATCAAAAGAAGGGGTACTTTTCAGTGGTGCTGCAGGCCCTTGTGGACCACAGAGGCAGGTTCATGGATGTGTATCTCGGGTGGTTGGGAAAGGTGCATGATGCCTGTGTATTCAGGAACTCCAGTTCTTCCAGAGGAAGCACACAAGCACATTTTCCCCCAACCACACCATCAGGGTTGGGGAGGTGGATATGCCCATGTGCACTGTGGGCAATGCAACCTACCCTTGACCCCCCTGCCTAATGAAGCCTTACATGGGATGCCTGGACCCCATTAAAGAATGCTTCAACAACAAGCTCAGCAGGTGACATTATTGTGGGGGGTGCTTTTGGATGCTTCAAGGGAAGTTTCCATTATCTCCTCACATGACTGGACCTCAGCAACCAGAGTGTCCTCTAGGTAGTGGCGGCCCGCTGTGTGCTCCACAACCTTTGTGAGAACAATGGGGAGACTCTCCTGCCAGGGTGGGAGGGCAGAGGCTGAGTGGCTCACCAGGGCTTTTGAGCAGCTGCGCACCACTGCCATCAGGCAAGCCCATCAGGGGGCTGTGCTCATCCAGGAGGCTTTGAGGGAGAGTTTCAGCCAAGGCCAGCTGTAAGACTCTCCATAAGGGGCCTCTGCATTGCCCCTGCATGCCTTTTCTCCCCCATCCCTCCCTTCCCCCTCCCCTGCTACACTTCCCACCTTCCCCCTCCCCTGCAGATAAAATAAACCAGACTTTTTGTTTAAAACAAACTCAGTAATTTTAATTTGGGGAATATATAACTGGGGAAGGACTGCTGAAAGAATCTGGAAGGAGAGAAGAAGGGAAGAGGTGCTCAGGGATGGAGCTGGGATTGAAGCCTGCTTCATCTGCCTGAGAGATCCCACTGCCTGGTGCGCATGACCCTGGGGGAAGGGAGGCTCAGAGGAGAAGTGGGAAAGGTGGGCACAGGGGCAAGTGTAGGTGCTAGAGGGACTTGGGGGGGAATGGGTGTTGAGAGGGAGGGGGTTCAAGGGGTGGTGGCTTCTGGATTGCTCAATGGCAGCGACCAGGCACTCGATGGCAGTGGTGAATGCTGTGCACATGGCCTCGTGCTGCTGGGACAGCCGCTCCCAGATGGTGTGGCACAGCTCCCGGACAGCACAGCACTCCTCTAAGTCAGCAGCCCGCCCCTGCTACTCCTGCTCAAAACTGGGTTGGAGGGCACTCAAGGTGTTCCTGCAAAAGTTCATCTCAGGGTCACCTGCGGGTCTCGCAGGACTGGGATGATGGTACAGGAGGTGGTGTATGCACCACACCTCTAGCTTTAACAGCTGTGAAGATAAGTGAGAAAGGCCATCATCCTAGGAGACTGTGCATGAAGACTAGTCCAAATCTCTGAGCCAGCACGGAAGGTCTCATTTCAGGTGATGGTGATGTGCTTCAAGCAAGGCTATCTGTTGCCTACATAGCGGGCATTTTCCTGCAGGGGCACAGAGGTCCCATGGGAGCCTCGTTACCCCCACTGTAAGGAGAAAGGGGACTTTAAAGAGATCCACCTAACCTCTTATTTAGTTCTCAACCCATTCACCCCTCTATTAGGGCACCAAATGAGGAGTTCACAGACAAAGTTATAAAGACTATCTATAGGATGGGGAAGGTAAAATGGACTGGGGAAAGATGGAATAACTGGGTATGGAAACTGAGGACTCACACATAAACAATCAAACATGCACAACAGGGAAGAGGAAGTGAATGTTAGGCCTTCTGTTTTACCCAACTGCAGGGAAAGCAGACTTCCAGTTTTCTGTCTGGATGCCAGGGATTGGGAATGACTAAGCAGCAGTAATAGCTTAGGGTGAGACCTAACTCAGAACCCATCCTAGCCCCTTTGTGTCATCTTGTGTGTGTGTTAGCTCTGTATATTCCAGATGATCCATGCTTGCAAGTATGCTCCCCAATGATCAAATACCTTCAGATGTTACCCCACCTTAACAGCAACTGTCACTCCAAGCCAGTGATCAGTCTTCTGAGTAGCACTCACTGCACTTGTCAATGAGAAGGCTGGAGGAAGAGAGCCCAGAGCACTCTGCACTCCTGTTGCCTAGCAACATTTTCCCGCTCTTTCTCTATTTTCCCGCCTTGTCTCCAAGCAAAGAAGAAAGCCAATCAAAATGGAGGCTCACCTGTTGTTTTGAACAAAACAAAATGGCACACCCCACAAATAAACAACTTAAATATTTCAGCTGAATTACTGGTTACAAAAGAGCTAACATTAACAAATAAAGAAGTGCACATTAACTTATGCCCCTCCTTGCCTGTGGTAGACTAAATTATTTTGGGATGTCCTGCCAGCACCACTTATTGACCAAGATTGCACTTTGACTGATGGAACTGATTATCAATTGTAACACATTTCATTTTGACCCATATAATGACTGCAGTCATTACCATGATTATACCTTCCTTGGGTAACATGATCATGATTTGGTAACAAATCCATTCCAGAAAGGTAGAACTTTCCCCTGGAAAGGAAAAGAGTTTTTGCCATCAATAGCCAAAACGGGCTGATTTTTTAACATGGTCCAACCCTTAGTAATGGCAACTATGGAATAATGAACAGTGGATTCCAACACACTGCTATCAACTTTAGATTGTTTTAACTTCTCTTCTAGCTCCAGATGTGTCATTAGCTCATTTAGAACAAACAGATTCATACTAAAGATATTGGGTCAACATGCTCATATAGCCTATATAACAATGTGGGATTTTGTGTGCTCCAAGTTTGGGCTTCAAATGAAACATCACAACCATGTAAAGTAAACACTAAACATAAACAAAAGTTTAACTGATTAACATTATAGTGTATACTTGATTAACTATGAATGACGAACATTTGCTTCTTATACAAATACATCCAGATTTGACAATAATGACGTCTGATATATTACTTAGTTAAGGAACAAAACTATAATGGCATTTACCCATTGGTAGGGTACATATATGCGGACCAATATTATACTTGTGATAGACATATATACCCAGCTTGTAATACCTAGTGACATCTGCCAGTTGGTTAAATTGCCCCATCCCCTGGGTTTTTAGTTGTTGGCAACCTTTGGGGTGGTGTTAAGGCTGACTGAGTAGAATGTACCAACACAGGTATGTCTTGTTTACATACTTCATCCTTACGTTATATAGGTAAGGAATCCAATTTATACACAGAGTCAAGAAGGATTGATTGTGCCGGAGTATTCAATCATAAGCGCGTATTAGGCTTCCTTGAATCAGGAAGTTGGAATATTTCTGACTGCTAAACCCACAGGGATATAGTCAGGAATGTCTAAAGTTATACATCCACATATATCACCAACATGGGGTCTTTTAATGTTAGTGCAATTTCCAAATGTGGGTTTTTCTATTTGCCACTTACATTGGTTAGGGGGCTTTTCTATACAACCCAACGGCTATGCTTCATAATTTCTATACTGACTTGACACCAAGGATTAAAATTGCCCTTTTTTCCTGACTGAAAACCCACTTGATTGAGCAATATCATCCTTATTATACTATGTGAATTGTAATTGGAACCCTTACCTCTAGAGGACTGGGACTTGCCTCAGGATCCTCCAAGGCAGAGTGTTTAGCTGTTTCACAAATCAACTGATCTCTCATGATAAGTTCAACCACCGCGATTGCATAGATAGGTTGAATGATACAACACACAGATAAAGTCAATGCAAGTTGGATGCTCACGATGATCTGGGGGACAGAAAGAGAGAAAATTAAAGATTCACAATCCTGCTGAAAAGGCATAACAAGTGGGGTTCCGCAGGGGTCTGTTTTGGGACCGGTTCTGTTCAATATCTTCATCAATGATTTAGATATTGGCATAGAGAGTATGCTTATTAAGTTTGCAGATGATACCAAGCTGGGAGGGATTGCAACTGTTTTGGAGGATAGGGTCATAATTCAAAATGATCTGGAGGAGTACTGAAGAAAGAGATCTAGGGGTCATAGTGGACCACAAGCTAAATATGAGTCAACAGTGTGACTCTGTTGCAAAAAAAGAAAACATGATTCTGGGATACATTAACAGGTGTGTTGTGAGCAAGACATGAGAAGTCATTCTTCCACTCTACTCTGCGCTGATTAGGCCTCAATTGGAGTATTGTGTCCAGTTCTGGGCATCATTTTTCAAGAAAGATGTGGAGAAATTGGAGAAGGTCCAAAAAAGAGCAACAAGAATGATTAAAGGTCTAGAGAACATGACCTATGAAGGAAGACTGAAAGAATTGGGCTTGTTTAGTTTGGAAAGGAGAAGACTGAGAGGGGACATGATAGTGGTTTTCAGGTATCTAAAAAGGTGTCACAAGGAGGAGGGAGAAAAATTGTTCTCCTTTGCCTCAGGGAATAGGACAAGAAGCAATGGGCTTAAACTGCAGCAAGGGAGGTTTAGGTTGGACATTAGGAAAAAGTTCCTAACTGTCAGGGTGGTTAAACACTGGAATAAGTTGCCTAGGGAGGTTGTGGAATCTCCATCTCTGGAGATATTTAGAGCAGGTTAGATAGACATCTATCAGGGATGGCCTAGACAGTACTGGGTCCTGCCATGAGGGCAGGGGACTGGACTTGATGACCTCTTGAGGTCCCTTCCAGTTCTAGTGTTCTATGATTCTATGAAAATAATTGTTAGTTGGAATTGGTTTACCTCCCTTCCATTCTTTCATTTGGCTACTGTGATACCATTTAAGCTAGGGACCTTAATTTGATATACAGACACTCTGGCCCTTTAACTATCACTGCTGGTCCTGCCCAATGTGGACTTAACACATGACCCTTATCATGGTAGAATCTAAAACTATCACCTTAGTTCCTACCTCCTATCCTACGTTATCTAAATATCCCAACCTTTTTGCAATTGCTTGGTTATTGGCTTTCCGTTTCACCGCCACTTGGTGTTGAATACTGCTAATGGTGTTTAATAGCAGCTGCATATATTCATCTATATGTACCTGGATTGATAATCATCAGGG
The DNA here is from genome assembly GCA_032595735.1 of Pelochelys cantorii. Taxonomy (NCBI): domain Eukaryota; kingdom Metazoa; phylum Chordata; order Testudines; family Trionychidae; genus Pelochelys; species Pelochelys cantorii. The sequence goes on from CM064340.1 coordinate 31,656,682, forward strand.
GGAACACCGTCCACCCACCAGAGCTCTGGGGTATACATGACTTGTTCAGTCATCACCTCATGGGGTAAAAATCCATGTGTAGTCTGGCAGGTCCACATGGCCATAAGTATATAAGGGAGTTTCTGATTCCAGTTCTGACCATGGACATCTATGAGTTTTCTTAATGCCAATTTGATAGTTTGGTTAGCTCACTCTACCACACCCGAGCTTTGGGAGTGGCTGGCTATATGTAGACGCTGTTTTATTCCCAAAGACACACAGGGTTTTGGTAATCTCTCCCACGAAGTGTGGGCCTCTGTCTGAAACCTGTTTCCTGGATTGCTTGGATAACCTTATCTAAAACCCGTATATTTTGTTCCGAAGTGGCTGTCGCTATTGAAATATCATCCACATAGTTTTAAATCTCATGATGAAGTCCCAATGCCTTACACATAGCATGCACTCGCTGATGGCAAAGTGTGGGGCTATTATATAGGCCCTGTGATGTCCAGGTAAATGTCAGTTGTCTTCCTTCAAATGTGAAGGAGAACTTGTGCTGATTAGATTTTTGCACTGGGATACTAAAGAAGGCATTAGCCAGGTCTAAAACACTAAACCACCAGACTCATCCATTTATGTCAGCCATCAAATCTTGATATTTAGCAATCACTGGTGATATTCAGGGCATGACTCTGCTGAGCTCTCGGTAGTCAATGGTGAGTCTCCATGTGTGACTGTCAGCTTTTCTCACAGGCCATTCCAGAGAATTGCAGGGACTGCTTACAGGATTTAGCACTCCTTGGTCTTCTAATGATGCAGTAGCCCTTTTGACACTGGGAATTGCTTCTTTGGGGAATCTATATTGTTTTTAACGGCCGAGGATCCAGTCCAGAAATGCTGACCTCTCCATGCACCAGACCACAATGCAGCTTATGTTTGGCAAAAACATTTGGTTATTTATATAGGATCATTTCGACCTCAGGCTTCTGAGGAGGTTGATGATATTTCTCCAAAGCTTTGATAGCGGCAACACAGTGGGATGCTGTCACCACAGTTCCTACTTTGTCCGTTGTCGAAAAGAGTCACAGATTTGGCAAATCCACCATCACTCAAAGTCTTTGTATGATGTCAATACCCAATATCCCAGTTCCTCTCAACTAGTGAACCTAGAGGAAGCTTTTATTTCCCAAGGTCCAATTTTGCAATTCACCGGTTTAGTGAATGGTATGGCTATGCTGTCCCCTCCTTCATAGCCTTCCATGTTTAGGTAGGAAGAGAAGTCACCCCACTATCCCCTTCACAGCAAAGTATAGATACTGCCACCCCATTCACCAACATGTACTGCACAAATTTCCCAAACCTCCTAGTTATGGTCATCACAGCAACTGATTGACCCCAGTTATCATTATGTAAATTGACAGAACCTGAAGTGTCTGGGAAGTTAGGGGTAAGTCATAACAAATTTGGGGTACCATCCCCTGAAGATTTTCTAACCCGCTGTTGATGGGTCACCAACTGTTGGTCTGACAGTTAATACTGCTAATGGGGTATTCTTTTCATAGGCTAGCAGTTGGTTCCATATTAGCCTATGGAAGACCTTGCAATCATTATCTGGCCTCTGGATAGATTGCCGATTTTGACTGGGTGGCGTACTTCTGAACGTGACCTGTCCCCTTGGAGCTGTTCTAGGGCTTCCCTTGAGCTGCCCAGCTATAGAGTTGTTACTTCCCCCTTTGGCTGTTATTAAAGCTGCAACCTTACTTCCCTTAGGACTGACTAGGAAAGCTCCCCTCTGAAGCTCATACCCCTCCCTGAGCTTTGCCTCCATCTCACTCAGGGAAAGAGCATGAGGATCAAGGGGCCCTACAGCAATCTGAAGAGCAGGGTTCAGCCCTTGAACTACTGATTCCTTAAAAGCTTAGTCCACCAGCCAGCACATATAAGATTTTCTTCCTTCCTACATATTGCTCCGGACGTTTTTCCATCCGTTGCCTCTTGGAGTAGAATCTGCCAATTACACTATTCCAGGGAAAGAATGTCCAATAGATACTCTCATATACTACCATAGGATTAGGGGTGCTAGCTGTTTTTATCTCTGCAAGGAGGTCAAGATATTCCTCAGACCTAATGCATTCCCTGACAAGAGCAGCTATATCCCCCACCACTAAATTTGGGATGCCTGAAATTCTTGGCATCCAATCTACAGCAGTCTCGCATATCAGGGGGCCTAATGACTTCCCTAGAGCCCGCACATGATCAAGACAAAACTTCTTGCTGTCATACCTCACTTCCTCCCTCTGTTGGTAACCACTATCTCAAGTAAATATAGTGGTCGTAATAGGTGCTAAGGGCACTGTTTCTTCCATCCATGAAGGGATTGCTACCGCAAATCCCTCTGCTCTACCCTCAACAGGGGGAGCTGTCAGCTGCCCTATTTTTCACCATATTTACATAGGAGTTGGATTGATTGTATTCCTGGTCAATGGGCACTCCACCCTCATTGCTATTGCTCTTTAAGGAGCTGAGCTCCTATGGGAAAGGGTCAGCCTGTAGGGCCCTCATTGTGACTTTTGTATGGGCTAGCTTGGCTTATAGCCATCCCTCTCATTCTGGCAGCCAGCATGATCTGCTGCCTCACTCAAACCAGCCTGCATAGTTTTGGTTAGCTGCTTGAGATTCCTCGAGTTGAATATTTAATGGAGGTATTATTCAATCCTTTTTGGACACACAGTCAGTAAGGTCCTGAACCTGGACTGTGAGCAGACTAGATTGAATAGCACATGCCATTGCATGCTCCTGAAGCACATCGATTTTAGAATGGAGCTTACTCAACTTGGCCTCTTTGGTGCTAACATCTGTGTTGGCCTTTAATATTTGACGGTCCTGCTCAGCCACAGCACCCACTAATTCCTCAGTGACTGATAGGAGTCCATATAATAAAGCTCTTTTCTGATCTTTTATTGAAGGATGTGACTGAAAAGTGTTCCAGACCTCTCATCCCTGGAATGTCCCCGCTTTCCATGAGCCTTTGCTTTTTGCCAAATTGTAAATTGCCTGTTGAATGCACAATTTCCCCTTGGGCTCCTGCCCTGGCCTGAAACAATTTGTCCATGCGTACATGGTCCCTACCAATTGAGCCAATAAGAGTATTAATTCCCCTTAGTGATCTTAGAGCTGCTACAGTTGTGATCACTGGAGAGTTTTCTGCCTCTCTGACCCTAATGTGCTTCCTGCAGTGTGCTTTTATTGGACTTGGGTGCCCTCTGTCTCCTCATGCACTGGAATTGCAGCACTTCTGTAACCCTGTAGAGTTGACTGCTGCTCACCCCAGTATCTGAGCTGCTCAACCACTCTAACCCACATTAGCTTTCCTAGAAGCTAGTTGTCCTCAGAAAAGGTTTTGTACTGGTTTGCTAGGCCAACTACCTGCCTTTCTGCTGAAGCCTCCCCTCCTGGACCCATGTCCGGCAAGAGGCTTAGAACTACAAGTTACAGTGGGCGTCTGCTGTGCCCAGATCCCCTAGCACAGAGACTCTTCTCTGCTTCTGTCACTCACCATTTTGGTTTTCTGGCTGCTAGCCTCTGTAGCTTGCTCCCAGTGGGTTTCAATGGTCTCCATACCACCGGCTGCTTGACCATCTTCCCGCTAGCCCCAAGTCCCGAGTGCACTTAAGGACAGGAAGACACTCTTCCTCTCAGACAGATATTACACTCACAGCCTTAGTCCAGTGGTACCCAGTTCCCAAGACCAAATAAAAGGAACCAATAACTGAAAAGAGAGGAGAGGCCTATAATCATGTGGGCTGGGGGTGGGGGGGGGGGGTGGGAAGGAGAGAAACAGGAAGAAGAATCCCACAAATGTGTTTTGGGCTTCTGCCTTGCTGCCAAATTTGTAAGAGAAAGAGGACTCCAAAGAGATCCACGTACAGAGATCCACCTAACCTCTTATTTGGTTCTCAACCTGTTCACTCGTCTATCAGGGCACCAAATGAGGAGTTCACACACAAAGTTATAAAGAAACTACCTATACAATAGAGAAGGTAAAAAGGTCTAGGGAAGGATGGAATAAGTGGATCTGGAAACTGAGGGACTCACACACAAACAATCAAATGAAGAGGAAGTCAGTGTTAGTTCCTCCGTCTTACCCACCTGCAGGGAAAGCCAACTTCCAGTTTTCTGTTCAGATGACAGATTGGGAATGACCAAGCAGCAGTAGCCCCTTTGCGTCATCTTGTGTGTGTGTTAGCCCTGTATATTCCAGAAAATCCATGCTAGCAATTGTGCTCCCCAAAGATCAAATACCTTCAGATGTTACCCCACCTTAATAACAATGGTCACTCCAAGCCAGAGATCAGTCTTCTGAGCAGCACTCACTGCACCCTGTCAATGAGCAGGCTGGAGGAAGAGAACTCAGAGCACTCTGAGCACCCTCTAGTTATGCACTCCTGTTGCCTAGCAACATTTCCCACTCTTTCCCTGTTTTCCCACCTTTTCTCTAAGCAAAGAAGAAGGCCAATCAAAATGGAGGCTCACCCGTTGTTTTCAACAAAGCAAAATGGCAAACCCCACAAATAAACAACTTAAATATCTCAGCTGAATTGCTGATTACAAAAGAGCTAACATTAACAAATAAAGAAGCCCACATTAACAGTATGTACCAAGGACAAGCAGGAATGGGAAGGTGCTGTGCAGGCCAGGAGCCTATGGGTGAGAGTGGGGGATGGGTTGCTCAGCTTCTCTTTGTGCCGCGCACACACCAAGTCTGGCAGTGGCAGTATCCTAGAATCATAGGGCTGTAAGAGATCTCAAGAGATCATGAAGTACAACCCCGTTCCCAAAGCAGGACCAACCCAAACTAAATCATCCCAGCCAGGGCTTTGTCAAATCGGGACTTAAAAACCTCTAGAGATGAAGGTTCCACCACTTCCCTAGGTAACCCATTCCAGTGCTTTACCACCCTCCTAGTGAAATAGTTATTCCTAATATCCAACCTAGACCTCCCCCACTGCTACTTTTAGCACTGCTCCCCCACTGCTATTTTGCTCCTCATTCTGCTATTTGTCACCACTGAGAACAGCCTCTCTCCATCCTCTTTGGAACCTCCCTTCAGGTAGTTGAAGGCTGCTATCAAATCCCCCCTCACTCTTCTCTTCTAAAGACTAAACAAGCCCAGATCCCTCAGCCTCTCCTCATAGGTCATGTGCTCCAGCTCCCTAATCATTTTCAGTGCCCTCTGCTGGACTCTCTCCAATGTGTCTCTCTTTCGAAAAAGCACAGTTTGCATTACATAGCGCCTTTTTCTGAAAGAGCACTTTCGAAAAAAGGCATTCTTCATCGTAAAACGAGTTTTTTTGGTGGTCAAAAAAACTGCCGCGTTCTTTTGATTTACTTTTGAAAGAACAAGGCAGCAGTCTAGATTCAGGGGAAGTTTTTTCAAAAAAGGCCACTTTTTTCGAAAAAACCCTGTATTCTAGACACACCCCTTGAGTCCAATTATTTCGAAATAAGCACAGGTGAGTGTCCACACTCACCCTGTTTCAAAGTAGCAATTTAAAAAAGACATTATTCCTCGTAGAATGAGGGGTTATTATTTTGCTATAGCAAAGCCGTTATTTCACAATAATTCTGAATTAATTCTCTTGCTATGTGGACACTCATCTTGTTATTTCAAAATAATATGAGTTATTTCAAAATAACTCTGTAGTGTAAAAATGCCCTTAGTCTGACAACATAGGCCAAAGTGCTCTACCACCTTGAGAGAGGCTGTTCTTTGGCAGCTCAAGAGCTGGGATAGATTGCCAAAGCCCTATTGACTAATTAAATTTACCCCAGCTGTTTATCCCCCTGGAATTTTAGATCTAGACCGAAGTAGAATGGTAGAATCATAGAGCTGGAAGAGACCTCAGGAGGTCATCAAGTCCAGCCCCCTGCCCAAGGCAGAACCAACACCAACTAAATCAACCCAACCAGAGCTTTGTCAAGCTGAGACTTAAAAACCTCTAGGGATGGAGATTCCATCACCTCTGTAGGTAACCCATTCCAGTGCTTCACCACCCTTCTAGTGAAACAGTTTTTCCTAATATCCAACCTACACCTCTCCCACTGTAACTTGAGATGATTGCTCCTAGTTCTGCCATCCCTCACTAGTGAGAACAGTCTTTCTCCATCCTCTTTGGAACTTCCCTTCAGGAAGTTGAAGGTTGCTATCAAATCCCCCTTCACTCTTCTCTTGTGTAGACTAAACAAACCCAAATCCCTGAGTCTCTCCTCATAGGTCATGCACTCCAGCCTCCTAATCACTTTGGTTGCTGTCCGCTGGACCCTCTCCAATGTGTCCACATCCTTTCCATAGTGGGGACCCAGAACTGGACACAATACTCCAGATGTGGCTTCACCAGAGCTGAATAAAGGGGAATAATCATTTCTCTGGATCTGCTGGCAATACTTCTCCTAATGCAACCTAATATGCCATTAGCCTTCTTGGCTACAAGGGCACACTGTTGACTCATATCCAGCTTCTCATCCACTGTAATCCCCAGGTCCTTTTCTGCTGAACAGCTACTTAGCCATTCAGTTCCCAGCCTGTAACAATGCTTGGGATTCTTCCGTCCCAAGTGCAGGACTCTATACTTGTCCTTGTTGAACCTCATCAGATTTTTTTTGGCCCAATACTCTAATCTGTGTACGTCACTCTGGACCCTATCCCTGCCCTCCAGCATCTCTACCTCTCCCTCTAGCTTAGTGCCATCTGCGAACTTGCTGAGGGTGCAATCCATCCCCACATCCAGGTCATTAATAAAGGTGTTGAACAAAACCGGTCCAAGAACAGATCCTTGGGGCACTCCACTAGAAATCGACTGCCAACCTGACATTGAGCCGTTGATCACTATCCATTGGGCCTGGCAGTCTAGCCAGCTTTCTATCCATCTTAGAGTCCATTTATCCAATCCATATTCCCTTAACTTGCTGGCAAGAATATTGTGAGAGACCGTATCAAAAGCTTTGCTAAAGTCAAGGTATATTACATCCACTGACTTTCCCATATCCACAGAGCCAGTTACCTCATCCTAGAAGCTAATCAGATTGGTCAGGCATGACTTGCCCTTCATGAATCCATGTTGACTATTCCTGATCAATTTCCCCTCTTCCAAGTGCTTCAGAATGGATTCCTTGAGGATCCCCTCCATGATTTTTCCGGGGACAGAGGTTAGCCTCACTGGTCTGTAGTTCCCTGGATAGTCCTTCTTCCCTTTTTTAAAGATGGGCTCTATGTTTGCCTTTTTCTAATCATCCGGGATCTCTCCCGATCTCCATGAGTTTTCAAAAATAATGGCCAAAGGCTCCACAAAGTAACCTCGGATGCATTAAATCTGGGCCCATGGATTTGTGTATGTTTAGCTTTTCTAAATAGTTCCTAACTGGTTCTTTCCCCACCAAGGGCTGTGCACCTCCTTCCCATGCTGTGTTGCCTAGTGCAATTGGCTAGGGGCTGACCTTGTCCGTGAAGACAGAGGCAAAGAGAGCATTGAGTACTTCAGCTTTTCCCACATCATCTGTTCCTAGGTTACCTCCCTCATCCAGTAAGGGCCCCACACCTTCTCTGATCACCCTCTTATTGCTAACATGCCTGTAGAAACCTTTCTTGTTATCCTTCACATCCCTTGCTAGCTGCATTTCCAATTGCGTTTTCACCTTCCTGATAAGTCCCCTGCATTCTCGAGCAATATATTTATACTCCTCTCTAGTCATCAGTCCAAGTTTCCACTTCTTGTAAGCTTCCTTTTTGTGTTTAAGCTCACCAAGGATGTCCCCGGTAAGCCAATCTGTGCATTGGGATGGTTTCTTCCTGTGCCTTTAATAAGGCTTCTTTAAAATACTGCCAGCTCTCCTGTACTCCTTTCCCCTTCATGTAAGCATCCCAGGGAATCCTGCCCATCAGTTCTCTGAGGGAGTCAAAGTCTGCTTTTCTGAAGTCCAGGATGTGTATTTTGCTACTCTCCTTTCTTCCTTTGGTCAGGATCCTGAAATCTAGCATCTCATGACCACTGCTTCTCAGGTTGTAACCCACCTCTACTTCTCCTACTAGTTCCTCCCTGTTTGTGAGCAGCAGGTCAAACTGTGCATGGTCCCTGATCGGTTCCTTCAGCACTTGTAGCAAGAAGTTGTTCCCAACATTATCGAAAAACTTGCTGAATTGTCTGTGTACTGCTGTATTTGTCTTCCTAGCAAGGACTAGGAAATATAATGAAAGAACCTTTTATTAGAAATCTTTTACTGCAGTGATTAGGCCAAAGTGTTTCAGGTAAGCATTGATACTGCTGTTTTTTTCACTTCTGAGTACCTAACCTCTGACCTCTTAGAACTTCTCCTATCACTGTAATTGAGAAGCCTGTCAGCAATACTCTTATACAATCCTCAAAATACCAGGAAACCTCTGTCCTGTTCAGTGTACACACTACAGTATATGGTGTCCTTTACTGAACTAAATTCTAACCTTATTTACGCTAAGTAATCAGCAGACTGGACTCTTCAAGAGTCTCAATAAGCATCAAAGTTATGTGTTCCGTTTTGATGGACAGAGGTAAAATTTGAATATGTGGCATACAAAACTTGAGCTAAATATGGAGAACACCTGCTGGATTCATTTATGGGAAAAATACTCACATTGGTAAGGCTCATATTTTCAAAGGGACTTAGCTGCAGTATAGATACACCTTTGAGAGCAGGCCTGCCAGCCTGGATACAGACTTCTCCCAGTGAGGCTTGAGCTAGTTTGCTGAAAATAACAGAATAGATGCTGCAGCTCAAGCTGAAGCTCCGGCTGTCAAACCCACCCAACCCCATAGGCTTGAGCCACAGTATCTCTACTGTTATGCTAGCTCAAACCCTTGTGCACTGGTCTGAGTCTGTCCACCCAGCCTGGGCTGGCTCCGAGCTGATGTTGGATTTAGGAGACTAAATTCCATTGATTTTCAATGAGATTTAGGCTCCTGGGTAATTTAATCACTTTTAAACATGTTACCCCTGGTTCCATGACTTTGAAAATCTCAGCCTGGATTATTAACCCTAGACATATTCAGATGAAACAAGGGCTATGGAAAGAAGGATGAAAAAGTCTTGATCAAACATTTTGGAACCATCTAAATGAATCAGTTCAGGTTTCGGCCCAAAAATATATAGGGCCATGTTTTCTGAACCCAGCCCTCCATGAAAAATAAGGATATATTTGTGTTAAAACTGACATCACAAGAGGAGAAGAGGGTTGATTTTAAAAGGTTAGGATCATAATGGTACCTCCAGTTTTATTTTCCTTTCAGGTTTATTGCAATTAAATGAATCCTGTTCCATTGCTGTTTGTTAGTTTAATGCTTTCCGCATCTCCATTTCCCCTAAAACCACACTCATAGCTATTAATGGGTTGTTATTATCCAGAACTATATCAATTAACAGAGCAAATGTGCAAAGAGCAGGATGTAAATCAATGCTGTATCTAAGACAGTGGCCTTGCAGATTGAGTTTTTCATATCCCCTAAAGCCTTCACAGTAAAGTGATTTCTGTTAATCAGGAAGAGTTAAAACAACAACAACAAGACTCACATATCAAAATGCCTCATCTTAGAAAGGGCACGATCAGCCTTTCCATTGATCTTAATGAAAACTGGATCAGATTCACAGAGGAATTTTTGTTTTTACCTTGGAGTTAGGGTTTTGTTCAGATGTTCAAATAAGCACCCCAAATCTGGATGCTTTTCTGTACCACATCCAAATAATAATTGTATACAAAGTTAAGTCTGCAAAATTTCGCAATACATCCCATGAGCACAGGTGCTCTATGGGTAGGGCCACACTATGTCGTTAGTTCGAGCTAGGTAGTCTAATGAGGGCAACCAGAGTTGCAAATGAAGCCCTGCAATGAGGGGTAATGGTAGTTCGAATTAGGATCTTTAATTCGAACTACCTAGTCCGTGCCGCGTGTAGCCGCGTGCACGGAGTTCGGACTAAGGGGGATTTAAAAATGGCGGCGCCCGGGAAGATGCAAATAAAGCCCGGGATATTTAAATCCCGGGCTTCATTTGCAACTCCGGTTGCCCACATTAGACTACCTAGCTCGAACTAACGAGCTAGTGTAGCCTTACCCTATGGCATTTCCAAAGAATCCTAAATCTGATCAGATTGGGACTACAGCAGTTGTCTTGGCTATTGCATACTTCTGGATGATTTTAAAATTTTAAATCCATCACATATTTCAGAACCTTCAAAGAAGTATGGTTCGAGGAATAACTAAAGCAATTATAAATACAAGCCTCAAATGTTCTGTAAGTGCTGCCAGTATAATAAAAAAAACATACTACTAAAAACTGTGTGTTTAAATCTGGGTGAGAATTATTAGATGGGAAAAACTAAAGCATAGAAAGATAATGACAAAGTTATACAGTGAGTGGATGAGCTGAGAACAGAATTAATTTTGACTCCTAGTCCAATAGTCTGTTCATTGAATTATTATGATTCCAGGTACGGGATAGCTTCTATCCAGTCTCTCTTCCTTCTGTGATGTGTTACTGTTCTTCTTTTATGGGTTGTTTTGATGAGGTCAGGCAGAGGGGAAGTTCTGCCTCTCCAGAAGTTATTTGTCTACACTGGCAGCTTCTTGCACAAGAACAACTGTTCTTGCACAAAAACTTGTCTGCTGTCTACACTGCACACGCATTCTTGTGCAAGTAAATTTGCAGTGTAGCGTTGTAAAACAGGGCTTCTTCCGGAAGAGTTATTCCTCTCCCCATGATGAATAAGCCCTCTTGTGCAAGAGTTCATCTACAAGAGGGCAGTGTAGACAGGCAACATGAATTTATTGCACAAGAAGCCCCTATGGTTAAAATGGCCATCAGAGCTTTCTTGTGCAAGAGCACATCCACACTGCCGTGGATGCTCTTGCGCAAAAGCACATGCCAGTGTAGACGCGCTCTTGTGGAAGACTTTTTGCGCAAGAACTCTTCCGCAAAACAGTTCTTGTTCAAGAAGTTGCCAGTGTAGACGCAGCCATGTGTTTCCAATACACAAATGATCCATAAATATATCCACCAGAGATTCTCTTAACTGCTAAGGCTTTGTCAATAGAAGCCTGTGGAAAGAGTATAGTAGCTTTTCATTCTTCAAGTGAGTTCTCGTGTCCATTCCATGTAGGTGTGTGCGTGCCATATGCATGCGTCATCAAAAGTTTTTCTCAGAGCAGTACCCAGGGCCAGCAGGGGAGCCTCCTGGAGTGGCACCTAAAAATAGTGCATCGTCTAAAATATACCCCTGTAGGCCCTCCACCCCCTCAGTTTCTTCTTACCACCCGTGGAATGTGCCTTGCTCTTGCAAGTGTGTCTCAGCAGTTCTTGTCAGTTGTCTTGTAAATTAGTTAATGTTTCCGGTTAATTGTTCTTATCTCCTGTAAATAGTTCTTTGTTGGTGAAGATAGTTGGTTTTTGGCTTGGGGGCTTGCTTTGCATTCCTGATGCTTGCAGCAAGACATGCCTGGGCCCCAAGGCTTCAAGCCCTGTGTTAAGTGCCAGAAGCCTATGCCCTGTATTTTGGTGAGGCTTACCTGTTTGATTCTTGCAAAATTTGCAGGGAGTTCAAACCATGTACCAAGCATGAGAGTGAGTCCTGTCTGAAGATTCTCCTTATTCATCAGACTCCACACCAGTGACCCAGAGTGCCCCAGCCTCGGTGTGTGAGGCACCCAAGCCATTCATGCACCACTCCAGCTCAGTGGAGAGCTCAGCACCGGCCTCATTCTCCGGTGCCTCTGAAGAAATGGAGACCCAGCAGGGGCAGGTTTCCGTCGAGGCACATGCCATGGTCACAGTCAGGACCAGCTCAGCGCATGCTGGGATCTGAGCCTGGAGGAGGATCTTCCAGAGCTCTGGAGGAGGATATGCCGGATACCTTTGAGGCTGCTAGAGACCTTATTGAACCGACCTTGTCTCCGGCTTCAGCCTCTGGCTCAGTGAGAAACCGTGACTCCAGGTGGCCCCATACCGCCACCCTGCCACTGGGTGCTTTGGCACCAGCCCCAAGGGTCATCATCAGGCTCTGCTGACACCAACAGCCTCAACATTGGCACCGTCTCTGACGCCGGCTTAGATTGTGCACTTGGCACCACCTTTGCCATCGGGCCAGTTCGCGCACACTGCTTCAGCTCATGGAGACCCAGCATTGGACCCCATAATGCTGCCTTCTCCACCGTGGCACTGTGGGAAGCCCGAGTCTGAGGTGAGTACCTCCATGCAACCAGTGCCGTTGTCTTGGCCACCTCAGCCTGCTCCTGCTCAGCTGATGCAGCAATCCTGGCCACCCTCAGTGACAGGCTCCTGTCCACCCCAACTAAAGATGATAGTGCATCTCATCAAAGAAGGCCAGCAGGAAGTAGCAACATGCTGATATCAGATGATGACAAAAACCTTCTGGTGAAAATGACTGATTGTGATGTAAACCGATTGAGAGCCGACATAGCAAAATGCATAACCCTAAAAGTCCTCTAAAGGATGGGATATCTTCCATCATTCTTCTAGTCTTCGTCCTGCTAGGATATGCAGCATTGTTTGGACTGAGAGAAACCTGGTTCTCTCTCATATTCTATCTAGCTGGCAAGTAGGTTGGTGTGAGCAACAGATTGGTAACTGTAACACCAGCAGGACCTGGTGTATGTGTGTGTGTGAGTGAGACAGAGTGAGAGATAAATGCACATGCTGAATTCATGTTACATTATTAATAGATGTGGTGTTTTGCCTTATCCCCACTGAAAAAGATCCCATGTGCTTCTTATAAGCATAACAGGTTCAGTTTCACTTGTAGAAATGAGTCCAGGTTTGGAGAGGACATAGCATCAGTATTGTTATATTTTTCATACTGATTGTCTATTCCTAGTTTTGTTTTGTTTTGTTTTGTTTTTGTTTTTATATGCAGAGATGCTTTTTCTAAATGATAAGACAAGGACAAAAAAATTGTGTGTTCACAGTCCAGGAAAAGAGTTTTGTAGAAGAATTTTGTAGATGAACTTCTGTACCAATGAATGGCAACATCTATTAGGATAGCACGGAGCCTAGCAGAACAGTACACCAGAATCCATCTTTACTGCATTCCATGGCCCCTCGGAGAACTGGCACTTGCTTGTACTACATTATTATAATAAACATAAAAACCAACAAATAGTATGGTAGCACTAACAAAACATGTAGATGGTATCATGAGCTTTCGTGGGCACAGCCCACTTCTTCAGATGACTGGAGTGTTGTATGTCCAGAACCAAAATAAATAGGGGAGAAGGAAGTGGGAGGGGAATGGGGGGGGGGGGGACAAAAGGAGGCAGTGGGTATATAAATATCCAAGGGAAAACCAAGCTGGTATGTAACAGGTATGTAACATTATTATATTTCTGTGGTGAGGTCCATCAGATAGTGAATTGAGGTTATTCAGCTTAGATCTCTCACAGCCATCTAATGATTTCCTTTTATACCACACATTCAGGCCTCAGAGCCAGCTCAATTTTTTAAATGTAGCAACAACCTTCCCACCCCTGTGTCTTTCACATAGAAATGAAAAGGCCAGAGACTAGTTCATTGAGCTGTACTTCAATGGATTTCAGCCTGCAGAAAAGGCCTCTATGAACATAAGCACAGTTCTGGTGGGATACATATTTATACTCTTACAATATGTGGGGAAACACTTAAAATCCAACTCTGCTGGCACATGCACCAGTGTAAATAGGCAGTAATTGTATTGAAGTTACATCAGTGTAAAGATAACGTAAGGAAAATGGGACTCACAGGCCCTAGATGTACATGAGTCAACTGTTCTCAATGACTGCTGAAGGTAGGACAAGTAGTAATGAGCTAAATAAGCAGCAGGGAAGATTTAGGCTAGACATCCGAGAAAACGCTCTCTCTCTGTAAAGATAGTGAAGCTCTGGCTCAGGGCTTCCAAGGGAGATAGTAAAATCTCATCTTGGATTTTTAACAACAGGTTGGATGAGCACCTGTCGGGGTGGTGTAGGTTTATTTGGTCCTGCCACTGTGTGTGGGACTGACCTTGATAACATCTTCAGATCCCCTCCAGTTCTACGTTGCCATGATGCTATGAGCTAAGGATCTGGGAATATTCAAATACAGGATATATTGTAGTGGTCAACTTTTGAGTGATGTATCAAAGGATGTGTTCGGCAACCATCTGCTGACAACTCTATCTCTATAGGAAGGAATTAAAAATAAAGAACATTAGTTTTCTCATTCTCTCCCCCACTTATGCATTTTCAGTCCTGTATAATAAAAAGTAACCTTTCTTCTAATAGGGCTGTCATTTTGTGTCTAATTCTTCCCTTTTTTATTGTCATGCTTGTTGTTTTCTCTTTCAGTGTGATAAAAGCAAAGTAACACATTTTCACTAATTAGGTTGCCATGTTCGTGTTTCTTGCTCATATCACCTCCAAACATCAGTTCTTCCCATTTTACGAAACAGAATTCATTCCACACTTTACTTCCTAATTTGTTACAGGTCCTAAGGCTGCAGGATTTATAATGTGACAAACAAAGCACACACTCCAAAACCCCTACAGTGTGTTAATTAAAGAATGCTAAAGGGAGGTAAGAGATTATTGTTAAGGTTCAATTGATTCCATTTTGGGTGGTCCACAGACACTGAATACTTATAATCCTTCATAAACAAATGTGCATGTATGCTATAAACTTGGCAGTTATTTAGAGAACATATTGAGTGTAATTAAGAAAAGAAAATGTGATTTAGCATTTTGCATAATATCTATTCATAAGATGCCATTTCCTATAACAAAAGAAAACCATTCATTTAGAAGGAAAATGCAAATTTTATACTATTACATCTGATTCTTTTCTAAAGCGGTTATATGTATGTATGTCTATAGCTGAGACAGTGGATGCTGTTCTATTACCAACTCCTATTTATAGGCTTATATAACCTGGATAAAATAGGTTCATACTAAAGCTGAAAACCAGAACACAAGACTCTGGAGTGGTTAACAATTATTCTTTCCTCTGTTTAATTTTCAGTATTTGTACTGGTAAATTTTGTGACTTTTAAAAATCAAATATAATTCTCTCCATTCATTTTATTTCACATCTTTTTGTTTGAAAAGTATCCATGCTCCTACTCTCTGGACTTTTGATTTATTTCAGCAGATGTAAAACTAAGCGATATTTTTCTGTGAGACACCCCTCACCCAATTATAGAAGAAACCAAGTTGAGATGTTCAGTATTGCTATATATGTATTGGTGTATTTATATTGATGCTCTTATTATATTGCTTCTTTGTTTTCCCTATGAATGCACCTGTAAATCACCACTTTTGGATTATTATAGCTCTCAGACAGAGGACTTCAGCCATAATCCTGCTTCCTATGAAGCCAGCAGGAGTTTATTTATTGACTTATGTTGGAGCACTTCTGGGCTTTTTGTTGAGGCTGTAAAGACCAGCTGTTTGCTTGTAGGATTAAATACAGCTTCCACCAGCTGAGGAACTGACTCTCTACATTCAGGTAAACAATGTGGCTTTTAAAACATGACCCATGTTGTGGGGCATACCAGAGGGTTTTGCTGAATGGGAACCTCAGAAGGCATTCTTGATAAGTCTGCCAGAATTGCTCCTCTGAAGCCCAAGGAGTGCATCCTAGAGCAGCAGCTCTATCTTCCTTCAAAAAGATGCAATTTCCACCCATGACTGAACATCTGTGGCTTTGCTGTTGCTCTCTCTCTCCTTGCTCCCTGTAGGAGCCTAACTCTACTAAAGACTAGCAGGAAGCAGTGTCACTTGGCCTCAGCACAAGGGCAGAAGTGGCAGGGAAGAGATCATTGCCGTTCATTCCTCCTGCTCAGGGGCAGGCATAAACTGGATCTTTGGGCTTATATCTCACTGTAGATGTATTGCATAATCCATAAATGCCTACATTAGCTTAAAAGTGAAACGTTAATGTGTTTCTGATGATTTTGTGTCATTTCTCTTCATGTCTGGTGGCTCTACATTACATTAAATTCAGATAGACTGTGGAATGAAGATTTTCACATTTATTGTGCTACATTCTCTTGGTCTAACCTTCTGTCGCTTCTGATTACAAGGATGACCTTGAACAAAGTGAACTAATCACACCTGAATTTACAACCATGCCGACTGAAGAAATAACACCAAGAAAACTTACATGAATTACCCCCCTTTTATCTCAAGGAGGCACTAATGTTCCAGTTTGATTTCTAATGTTAGTATCTGTCACATTTATGGAATCAAGGACTGAATCTATTAATCTTTTACTTTGAAAATTCTTTCTTCAATCCTCCAGATCCTATTGGATCCTTTCCTTCCTTTTGAGCCTGATTTAGGTGGTTAAGCATGTGCATATCATTAAGCACATGAGTTGTCTGATTGTTTGTATTTTACTGAAATGGGACCTTTAGGGTACGTCTAGACTGCATCCCTCTATTGGCAGAGGGATACAGATTAGGCAGGTAGACATTGCAAATGAGGCAGGGATTTAAATATCCCGTGCCTAATTTGCATAAAAATGGCTACCGCGTTTTGCCGACAACACTTTGTCGGCAAAAAGCGGCAGTCTAGAGGGGGATCTGTCGAGAAAGAAAGCCTTTTTTGACAGATCCTGTAAACCTCCTTGCAGGAGGCATAAGGGTCTGTCGAAAAAGGCTTTCTTTCTCAACAGATCCCCCTCTAGACTGCCGCTTTTTGCCGACAAAGTGCTGAGTCGGCAAAACATGGCGGCCATTTTTACGCAAATTAGGTGCGGGATATTTAAATCCCTGCCTCATTTGCAATGTCGACCTGCCTAATCTGCATCCCTCTGCCGACAGAGGGATGCAGTCTAGACATATCCTTAGATTGGGTGGGCATTCTCTCTAAAACCCAAATTCTTGTCACATTTCTCTGACTTCCACAAATCTCCCTCCACTTTATGCTTTCTGTCTTCTAATGATCCTGCTTCACTTTCTGCAGCTTGTACAACCCTTGTAATGCAAACCTGTAATCTCTCAACATACTCATTACATGGAGCTGCAATCCATATCACGAAGCAACGATGCATAATCAACAGCAGAATCTGTGCAGCACAGCAGTGAAACATGAAGGCAGATCACCAGCTACAGGGGAAACATAGTGGTAGATATTTGAACCAATGCTATCTACAATGAGCCAAACCCTGGTGGCCTTCCCCTTTTTTTTAATTCTTCATTCAATAATCTTTTTTGCTAAGGATAAATTGAGTGAGGACCTTAATTTGATCTATTATTCAGTTTAGATACTTCTACTGTACATTTTTGAAAGAAATTGCTTAGGAGAAATGCTAAGTTTACTGAAGCAGCAAACAACACCCAAAGAAGAGATTATTTCAGACTGATGCTGAGGTAAATTTACTCTCCTCTGTCTTTTCCCTGAAAGTAGGGGTGGGAAATAGGCAGCCTGCGGGCCACACGCTGTTCTTTAGGGTTAGCCTCTGGCAGTGTGCCAAATCCTTTATTTTCTTGTGCATACACTGGTACAGCCACTTGCACCTCCCGTTGACTGTGGATTGACATTCCCAGCCAATGGGAACTGCAGTAAGTGGTGTTCAGGTTTGCACCTCTTCCTGCAGTTCCCATTGGACTGGAATGGCGATCTGCAGCCAACTGGAGCTGCAAATGGCTGTACCTGTGGATGTGCAGATAAATAAAGTATCAGATGGCCCACCAGGGGCTAGCCCTGGCAAATCACATCTGACCCAGGGCTGCTTATTGCCCATCCCTGCCATAAAGACATATGTAAGAGTCAATGTCAGTTTTGAGTGTCCTGATTTCTTTCAGTTTGTGTCATAACCATATCATTATTCCTATTTGGTTTATAGCTTTTATTTGAGACAAAAATAATACTGACTTCATTACCACTTGCCATTTCAAGTATCACCTATATTTCAAAAAGCGAGTTCCAAGGCCTATAATTTGATACCATCAAGTTAAAAGGAGAAAATTAAAATCTCCCAGAAAACTACTTTGTCTGCTAGAGGATCTGTATATCATTCCATGATAGTACCCTAAAGTAGAAACTACTTCTGCATGCTAGAGACCTTTCAGGGGAATGTAAGACAAATTGCACTATAAAGAAGATTAAAGATTTTGACTGGAAGGTTGGTGTCTAAAAAACAGTTCTGACCTATTGGATCATTTTGTTTGAGCCACTGAAGTATGGTAATTAGAGTTACTTGGAAAGAGCATTCATATTTTAAGAGACTGAATTGCTGACTCTGGTATGTTGTTTGCAATGTGCACTGATGAGTTTTTCTTGATTCAACCATATGCATCATCTCCTTAAGCAAAGATCCTTTTTCATCTCATCTAAGGGTAAATACTGTTGAAGTGAAATTACCCTAACTGTGAAATTAGGTTAAATTACCCTAACTGTGCCCTAAGAAATGGGCTTTATAAAACTTCACATAGGGTGTGTCTAGACTACATGGCTCTGCCGATGGAGCCATGTAGATTAGGCAGGACAGCAAAGGGAAATGAAGCTGCGATTTAAATAATCGCCACTTCATTTAAATCAAAATGGCCACCGCGCTGTGCCGATCAGCTGATTGTCGGCACAGAGCTGCAGTCTAGACTGGGATCTGCCGACCCCAGAACCCTTCGTTGGCAGATCCTTTATGCCTCGTGCAAAGAAAAAGATAGATTGAAGAAATGGGGTTTACACGTTGTTCTATAGATATTGAGAGTTGTGGCCTTTCTCTTCTCTTCTGGAAGTGAGTTCTCTAGTCACAGACAAGTCACTAAGAAACCGGTGTGCTGCTCATGAATCTCTCATAAGAACATAAGAATGGCCATACTGGGTCAGACCAAAGGTCCTTCCAGCCCAGTACCCTGTCTGCCGACAGTGGCCAATGCCAGGTGTCCCAGAGGGAGTGAATTGAACAGGTAATGATCAAGCGATATCTCTCCCGCTATCCATCTCCACTCTCTGACAAACAGAGGCTAGGGATGCCATTCCTTACCCATCCTGGCTAATAGCTTAATTCATGGACGTAACCTCCATTAATTTATCTACTTCTCTTTTTAATCCTGTTATAGTCCTAGCCTTCACAACCTCCTCAGGCAAGGAGTTCCACAGATTGACTATGCACTGTGTGAAGAAGAACTTCCTTTTATTTATTTTAAACCTGCTGCCCATTAGTTTCATTTGGTGGCCCCTAGTTCTTATATTATGGGAACAAGTAAATAACTTTTCCTTATTCACTTTCTCCACACCACTCATGATTTTATACTTCTATCATATCTCCCCTTAGTCTCCTCTTTTCCAAATTGAAAAGTCCCAGTCTCTTTAATCTCTCCTCATATGGGACCCATTCTAAACCCCTAATCATTTTAGTTGCCCTTCTCTGAACCTTTTCTAATGCCAGTATACCTTTTTTGAGATGAGGAGACCACATCTGTACGCAGTATTCAAAATGTGGGTGTACCATGGATTTATATAAGGGCAATAAGGTATTCTCCGTCTTATTCTCTAACCCTTTTTTAATGATTCCTAACATCCTGTTTGCTTTTTTGACTGCCGCTGAACACTGCGTGGACGTCTTCAGAGAACTATCCACAATGACTCCAAGATCTCTTTCCTGATTAGTTGTAGCTAAATTAGCCTGCACCATATTATATGTATAGTTGGGCTTATTTTTTCCAACGTCCATTACTTTACATTTATCTATATTACATTTCATTTGTAATTTTGTTGCCCTGTCACTTAGTTTTGTGAGATCTTTTTGAAGTTTTTCACAGTCTGCTTTGGTCTTAACTACCTTAAGCAGTTTCAAGTACTTACCAGTAGTTTTATTGTACTGGATTGTAGCTATCATAGGCGACCAGATTGGCTTACCGGGGAAATCCTTGGTGAGATTAAACACAAAAAGGAAGCTTACAAGAAGTGGAAACTTGGACAGATGACTAGGGAGGAGTATAAATATATTGCTCGAGAATGCAGGGGAGTTATCAGGAAGGTGAAAGTGCAATTGGAATTGCAGCTACCAAGGGATGTGAAGGATAACAAGAAAGGTTTCTACAGGCATGTTAGCAATAAGAGGGTGATCAGAGAAGGTGTGGGGCCCTTACTGGATGAGGGAGGTAACCTAGTGACAGATGATGTGGGAAAAGCTCAATGTTTTCTTTGCCTCTGTCTTCACGGACAAGGTCAGCTCCCGGACAAATGCACTAGGCAACACAGTATGGGAAGGAGGTGCACAGCACTTGGTGGGGAAAGAACCAGTTAGGAACTATTTAGAAAAGCTAAACAAACACAATTCTATGGGCCCAGATTTAATGCATCCGAGGGTACTGAGGGAATTGGCAAATGTTATTGCGGAGCCTTTGGCCATTATCTTTGAAAACTCATGGAGATCAGGAGTTTGGAAAAAGGCAAATGTAGTGCCCGTCTTTTAAAAAGGGAAGAAGGACAATCCAGGGAACTACAGACCAGTCAGCCTTACCTCACTCCCCGGAAAAATCATGGAGGGGATCTTCAAGGAATCTATTTTGAAGCACTTGGAAGAGGGGAAAGTGATCAGGAATAGTCAGCAAAGGATTCACGAAGGGCAAATAATGTCTGACTAATCTCATTAGCTTCTATGATGAGGCAACTGGCTCTATAGGTATAGGAAAGTCAGTGGACGTGAAATACCTTGACTTTAGCAAAGCTTTTGATACGGTCTCTCACAATATTCTTGCCAGCAAGTTAAGGGAATATGGATTGGATAAATGGACTCTAAGATGGATAGAAAGCTGGCTAGACTGCCGGGCCCACCAGGTAATGATCAACGGTTCGATGTCAGGTTGGCAGTCAGTTTCTAGCAGAGTGCCCCAAGGATAGGTTCAAAGACCGGTTTTGTTCAAAATCTTTATTAATGACCTGGATGAGGGGATGTATTGAACCCTCAGCAAATTTGCAGATGACACTGAGCTAGGGGGAAAGGTAGATATGCTGGAGGGCAGGGATAGGGTCCAGAGGGACCTACACAGATTAGAGGATTGGGTCAAAAGAAATCTGATGAGGTTCAACAAGGACAAATGTAGAGTCCTGCACTTGGGACGGAAGAATCCCAAGCATTGTTACAGGCTGGGGACTGAATGGCTAAGTAGCAGTTCTGCAGAAAAGGACCTGGGGATTACAGTGGATGAGAAGATGGATATGAGTCAACAGTGTGCCCATGTAGCCAAGAAGGCTAATGATATATTAGGGTGCATTAGGAGGAACATTGCCAGCAGATCCAGAGAAGTGATTATTCCCCTTTATTCAGCTCTGGTGAGGCCACATCTGGAGTATTGTGTCCAGTTCTGGACCCCCACTATAGAAAGAATGTGGACACATTGGAGAGGGTCCAGAGGAGGGCGACCAAAATGATTAGGGGGCTGGAACACATGACCTATGAGGAGAGACTGAGGGGTTTGAGTTTGTTTAATCTGCACAAGAGAAGAGTGAGGGGGGATTTGATAGCAACCTTCAACTTCCTGAAGGGAGGTTCCAAAGAGGATGGAGAAAGGCTGTTTGCAGTAGTGACAGATGGCAGAACAAGGAGCAATGGTCTCAAGTTACAGCGGAAGAGGTCTAGGTTGGAAAAGCTATTTCACAGAAGGGTGGTGAAGCACTGGACTGGGTTACCTAGGGAGGTGGTGGAATCTCCATCCCTAGAGGTTTTTAAGTCTTGGTTGGACAAAACTCTGGCTGGGATGATTTAGTTGGGATTGGTCCTGCCTTGGTCAAGGGGGCTGGACTTGATGACCTCCTGAGGTCTCTTCCAGCTCTATGATTCTATGATCACAAGGTGAGGCTGTCCTTTGGGTCAGAGGCTCCCAACCTTTTACATACCATGGACTGGCAGACCCTTCACAAATTTTTGGCAGACCGGTAACATTTTATTTGCATATTTGCATATTCATTATGGTAATTAATTTTCAGAGATCATGTTTTATTTTACATTGCATCTTTACGCACAGTATACATGACATAACAAATCAGTGTTTGCAGATATCTACAACACTAAAAACAATTCACAGAAAGAATTCCCCTCTGGCTGCTATGTGGGGCACCCTTCTCCCAGCGGGAGAGGAAGAGGGTGCGGGGGGGGGGGGCTTCTCTTACTTGTCTCTCCAGGGGGAGAGGGAGAGAGCAGCAGAGGGAGGGGTGCAGGGAGAGGCACCCACAGGGGCAGAGGGCATGTTGAACAACGTATTTAGCAACTGAAATGTTGTCAGGGGCATAGGAGCTGGTGCCCCCAAGTGCTTCCACCTGTCACCTCTGCCCTCCTCCCTGCTTCCCCATGGGTTGGGGGACATGCCATTGTATCTCCTCCATCTCCTTCTGTACAACCCCTGCCCTGTGTCTCTCCCTTCCCCAGCCAGTCTGCTCTTGCTCCCACAGTCTCCCCCAGCCTCCCTTCCCCACATCCCCCCTTTCCCTCCCCATGACCCCCCTCAGAGTTTCCCTACATTGTACCCCTGCTCCCATCTGCCCTATATGTTTCCCCTGAATCCCCCCAACCTCACTTCAGTGCCTCCTGAATCCCCCTCAAGCCCCTTATCTGCCCTCTCCCAGACCCCCACAGCTAGCTCCCCCTGCCCCACACAGGCTAGGAGCTTCCCTGAGCCCCAAGAAGGGATTTCAACCAGCTCCACTGGGAGCAGCCCAAGGCCATACCCTCCCCCTGCAGCCCCAGAGCACTGGGGGTACTGCTTCTGAGGGGGAGGTGTGCCTCTCTTACCTGTCCCCCAAGCACAGCCAGGCTAGGGACGCTGCCTTGAGAGGCTCCCGGGAGCAGTGGGACTGGCCATGCTGGAGATTCCCCTTCCCAGCTGCAGCCTGGACTTTGGGGGTCCAGCAGCAGCCCCTGCTGGGACTCAGGGATCTGGCCTGGAGCCTGGCCCAAGAGTCACCATGAGCAGAGGCTGCGAGTCACCTCCTGCTGAGGAGGCTGAGCTCAGCCCTGGCTCCCAGAGCCCATGTCTGCTCTTGCTAAGTCATAGTAAGCAACCCACCACACTGCAGTCCTTCCCCCTGAAGGCCCTCCTGCCCCTCGGCTCAGGCAGCATCCCCAGGCACCATAATGCAGAGAAGCCTGGGTGCAGGGAGAAAAGACAATCCCAGGGAGATGAGAAGGGGGGTGTCTAGACAGACTGGGCCTTGTTTTAGAGTCCCGCCAAGTCAATCATCAAGGCATGGGTGTGTCCTGGCAGAGTTCTGTGGCCCGGCAGCCAGCGATTCATGGCCCGGCACCAGTCCACAGCCTGTTGGTTGGGAATCACTGCCTTGAGTAACTCTGGCCAAACCTGCACCTTCTGAACATGAGGAGAACCATAACCTTGAATTTGGCCCAATATTCCGTGGGAAGCTAGTGATGAAAGCAGAATATTGGTGTGATGGGCCTCTCAATGGCTACTGTTGCTTCAGTGTTTTTGAAGCAACTCATAGTGGCCTCATGTGGAGCTTGTTGTTATTTGTTCATTGCTGATATTTAAGACAGTGCAGTCTCACTGCTTCCCATAGCAGTTTCAGATAGGTGTCAAACAGGATGGAGGATAGTTCTTGTGGAATCCCATAAGCATATCCAGGCAGCCAGAGGATGCAACAAATCAACCTATCCTAGTAGACTACAGGGCTAGGCTGTTATTGGGTACTCTCTGAGCAGTAAAGCAGAAAGCCTGAAGGGAAGGTAATGGTAACAATGCTAGTGTGAGTTCCTCTCTAGGGCTCAGAGGTTCTTGGCTGCCACAGGAAAGGGAGTTTACAGCTGTGGTGCTTATATGATGGCTACCAGCTTAGTTCTGGGGGGTGACTACCTCTGTCTGTAGAGCTTGAGTTAAAATCCAGCTACCTGTATAGCTGGTGACTGTAACAGCAGGGGTGAAAGTAACTTTAATTTCTTACAGGTACTGTCCTATCACAACATGACCCCCCTTTGGGGAGCTAAGGGAAGGGAGGGGGTTGGCTGTACAACAGTACCTGTAAAAAAATTAAGTGTGGGGTGGAGTGGGGAGGGGCGGGCTCAAGGCAGAGGGTGTGTGTGTGTGTGTGTGCAGAAGTCAAGGTTGGGGTGTGGTTGGACAGTATGAGGAGAAGGCTAATGGCAGGGGGCATGAGGAGGGGGTTCAGGTCAGGAGATTAGGGTATGGGGCGGATGCAGGATTTAGGGCTGGGGACGGGGATGCAGGAGTCAAGGCTGGGGTGTATGAGGAGGCTCAGGGCAGGGGGCTGAGTGAGTGCACGGGGCAGGCCACGGCGACATTTCAGGGTAGGGGCACACTTACCCCCGCGCTTATCGCCGATAGTTGAGTGGTGTTTTTTCCTGTTTGCGGATTGGTGAGTGAGGGTAAGTTTACAGCCTGTGAACTTTCCTCCTCTGCCCTCCCCTGGGCAGCCAGGAGAAAGAGCAGGCTGCTGTGAATTTTGTCTCACTCCCTAATCAACAAAAAGAAAAAAAACCCACTCTCATTCTGCAACTGGGGTAAATGCGGCTGAAGCCCCCCCCACCCCCCCAATGGCTACAGAAGGAGCAGGGGACTCTGGGCTGGGGCAGTCCCACATCTCTCCCACCCCCAGCCAGGCAGCCCCTCTAACATGCCAGGCTGCCTGCTTCTAGTGTGGCAGCCAGTTGAAAGCCCAGAGCTGGGCTGGGCGCACTGCCCCACCCCCTTCAGCTAAGAGCCCTAGCCTGCCAGTTTCTTGCTGGAGCATCACACCGGGGCGCACCAGCTTACTTTCCCTTCTGTGTAACAGACTCATAGTCCCTGTGGATTGGGCAGAGGAGCACATGTAACACGCACTGACCAGTTTCACTCAAACTGTCCCAATGGGAGTTTTCTCTGCAGGACTGTCACTGCTGTGTTCATCTGTATCTGTTTCTAAGCATTTTTTAATGTATCTGCTGCAATCAATAAAGTCTATTCTAAATTTGCATCAGACTTTGCAAATGCCTGCAGAAATTTTCGTGAGTATTTAGTTTGAGCAAAACTATGGTAATTCAATGAGCCTGAAAATGCCAGACAGTGTGTTTGTTATTCCCACCGCTATCCTCAGAAGAACTAAGCAAGCCTTAATAAGTGGTCTGCTGGCTCCCAATTGTTCCATGTCACCTTCTTTCTAGGTCTCTGAAGGACTCGGTCTTATTAGTAGCCCCACTTGAGAGAAGGTGGTGATGCCTCTAGGAGAAGGCAGACAAGGCCTATTAGACCAATAACATTTCCCTAAGGTAACTCCACTACAATTGTATTGCAGTTGGGATGGACTTCAAGAGAGCCAAATATTTCAGTCCTTACTCAGGGTGACATTGACTTCAGTAGAAATGTGGCCTGGTTACATTGAGTGAGGATTCAATGGTATCAGGTCCTCCCATGTCCAAAATTTAAGAGGGGCCAAAGTTAGGCAGAGCTCTGCTGACATGGAGCTGTGTTGTTGCATAGAATTATCCTGTTAAAGGGAATTTTGGGGGCTCATGTCTGCCTCATTCCCAATATAGTAAACAAAATGTGTGGCCCTCCAGGGAAATACTAATTATATTGTGTAATCACTGGGCAGCTGGAGTATTTTTGCAAAATCTAGGATCTCGGAATTACTCCTCCATGGCAGGAGGATACATACCTAAGATCTTTCGCTGCATCTCTGCCTGTCAATTAAAGTAGATGGAAACAGATTTGACGCACTCATTGCACTACAAATGGAAGGAGATCTATTTGGAGAGTGATTTTCCCCAGCGCAAAGGGAGGAAGTGAGAGCTCTCTCTTTGCAAGCAGCAGAGGAGGAGCTGGCCTCAGTGTTGCCTGTTATTTTAAGCCCTGGTTGACCCACAAACCTCGTTCCAGAAAAGGTTGATAGAGTAGAGGGGATGCCCTGTCCGAGAGTCCATAATATGATGTGTGGATAAATATCCAAAGGAGATCAGTGAGTCCCATGCACCAATTAGCCATTTCCCTCCAGCCTCTTCCCTGCTATATACTAAGGGAGCCCAGTCCTTGGAGAATGAGGATGTGGAGGCAGAAGGTAGATTACTGAAAGAATCCAACTATCTACATGCCCTTCTTTTAAAATGTTGGTAAAAATCTTAAATCCTTTAGTTCAGCATACCAGCAGAGTAAGGACCACAGGTTTTGCACCAGAGTACCAGTTATCTCTGCCTATCTACTATATATTTGAGAAAATTTGTCTGTCTCTGTGTCTGTGAATTTATCTGTGTGATTGTTTGCTCAAGAACTCCTAGAATCCTCGGGCTGGAAGAGACCTAAGGAGGTCATCAAATCCAGCCGTTGCCCAAAGCAGGATGAGCCCCAACTAAATCATCTCAGTCAGGGCTTTGTCAAGCAGGGACTTAAAAGTTACCTCCTTAGGTAACTCATTCCAGTACTTGACCACATTTCTAGTAAAATAGTTTTTCCTAATATCCAGCCCAGACCTCCGTCACTGCAACTTGAGACCATTGCTCCTCATTCTATCATCTGTCACCACTGAGAACAGCCTCTCTCCATCCTCCTGGGAACCCCCCTTCAGGTAGTTGAAAGCTGCATCTGTCTGTCTGTTTTCCTGTGAGACTATCTGTTCATCTGTGAGTCTCTTTGTTCAAGAACTCCTTGTTATGAATTCCCCAGCGGGGTTCGCGTCCGCACCCCAATTTATCCACTTCATGCTCAGCATTAGTTATATAGCATATTTAATTTTGCTGTTCACGGGCCATTCTGGGAGGAGATACTCCCTCACAAGGCTGGTTTTAGATCTCGGGCGGCCGGGGAAGGGGGTTCAGGCCCGCTCTCTCTCTGAACCCCGACCCAGGGCCCTAAGGTAGGGACCCCCATCCCTACCTAGCAGAGGGGGTTGTAACCCCAAAACTCCCCCGCTCACGGGATCCACGCCCCTGCCTTGGGCCACTTCTTCCCCAAGGTCACGTTCGTGACTACCAGGGGCCCCCGTAACGCCTGCTCCAGCTCCTGTCGCCTCCGGTCTCCAGCCGTCCGCCTCTCCCACGTCTCCCCCCCCCTTCTAGTTCTCAGAGGCCCTTTTTAAATTCCCCTCCTGGCTCTTTGTGATGACGTCTCCCATGACGTCATCACCAGGCGCCCCCTCATGGCTCCTTGGGATGACGTCCCTAATGATGTCATCCCCATGCGTCCCTTTGTGGTTCTTGGGGATGACGTCCCCCATGACGTCATCCCCGTGCATCCCCGGGGCCCGACGGGATGTCTCCCCCACTCTGCCGCTCGCCTGGGACTCCGACGTACCCCGAGTGGGGTGCCCCGTGACTCTCCGTCCTTGCTCCGCAACACCCCTGCCTCCCTGCTTCGGTGTTCGGAAGGGGGTTTCAGTGCGGGGCAGGGAACGCCCCGTCACACTCCTCCTAAACAGTAAGAGCTAGGATCATCAAATTTGATATGCAGCTTCCTCTTCTCCTAACCTAAACCAAGGTGAGGGTTTGGTTGTGCTAGGGAAATGGGATGTGCCTGGACATTTATTGTTTTCCGTAACATGAAAGGGAAGGGTCTGATAGGCGAGGCAGCTATGCTCTGCAATGACCACAGGGAATAACGCATGTGGAGGACAGTTACTGCAGAGTGACAGCAGGGTGACAGCTGCACCAGGAAGAGGGTGGCCTGCTGAGGCCAGGATTCTCTATATTGCTGACCATTGGCCCAGGTAAGTGCCCCTCCCCCCAAAAAACTCTTTCTCCTCCAGCCTTTAGCTGCAGAGTTGGCTGAGGGGAAGCCCTGCTGGACAGCAGCCCCAGTCCCCACTGAAATCAGCTGCCAGGCATTGCAGCCCCGGCCCCCTCCTGCCCCACTTGCAAGGAGCTCCTCATGTTCTCACCTAAGGGATAGGTGGGAACATAAGAAGGTGCCGGGGGGGGGCCCCACCACCAAGGAGCTGCTGGCCAGCTGGGCAACTCAACCCCAATCACCCCCTTACATCCCTGCAAGGGGTTGCTAACTGGGGGTTGGGGCAAGCAGTGCAGCCCTAGCCCCCCATGAGCACCCACTGTTGGAGTAGTGCAACCCTTGCTGACACAGGCAACCCCTGTAATCCTCTTCCCCAGATCTCTCAGCCCCCTGCCCTCAGCCCCCCACACCTCCCAGCCCCTTTCCCCTAACTCCTGCACCCTACTCCCTCCCTTAACCACCCCAACTCCTTCCTTGACTCCTGCACCCCCCACACCCTCAGCACCCTGCCCTGAAGGACCCAACCAATGTTGTGCAAAATTTCTAGTGCTTTATAAAACAGAGCTTAGGTGTAGGTGAGAACATGCTGCATGAAAATATCAGATGCACATGACAGGCAAAGTGGACAAGCTGACACTTGGAGAAGTCATATCTTCCTGAACATGGAGCATGTGCACAAAAACTTTTTTATTATTGTTATTTCACATGTATCACATCTGATTCCACCATCTTAGAAATCCGTGGCATAATAAATAATGAATGTACAATAACAAAATAATGGCCACAATTTAAACATGGTCCTGAGTGAGCCTTGCCTACTCCACTGTGGGTGGGGCTTTTCATCCTATTCTTTCTGTTTTAGAGTTTTTTTACTGCCTGCCATCTCTATGGCAGTGAGAGCTTCCACATAAAATTGTCAGAAATAGCAAAGGTCCAAAATCACCTTAGAGCCTTGACTCTTACACTTTTGGGGTCAAAACTTGCTTGTTTTAATTTAGTTAGGGTTTGGGGCAGTTGTTTTTGTGATTACAGGTTTTTCTATTTATTTATGTACTTTACGTGTGTGGGGGAATGTGAAAAGATGTGGAATACATGAGTGTCAAGCTATTCTGATTTCTCATGTGGTCATCATTTCCTGTTTTAATAATATGCTATATGAAGGATGTGAGGGCAGAATTTGGACAATGGGATTTTGGACAATGGGTTTTTGTCAAAGGTAGCCAAAAGGCAGCAGTAAACTTGCACGTTCAATTCATTACATTTCATGGAGTGAAGTTAAATGTAAATCTGAAGCTGAATTCCAATGTTCCTTTGGTTTTTGACTAGCCCTGCATTGCCCTCTATTTGTTACATTTATTTAATTAAATCTATAAGGAGTGGTTCATCAATCTCCCCTGGCATTCACAACCTGAATTGCTGAGATGAAGGATAGGTAGATAAATGTCAGTGGAGCAAAGAGAAAGCAATCGAAGAACTCTTTGCTCATCTGCCTTTGTCAGAAAGGAAATATTTATTTCTAAAAGTAATGAAAGAGGCTTTCTGTGTTTGTGTTGATGCTTAAATTCCAGAATTTGCATTTCTTCGAGTTCAGTCTCAAGAAGATTACTTATTTGTATAATTAAAATAAAATGTGGACATTGAGATAATATGTCCTTCTAGGGGACTGACAGTGCCTATGATTAGAAGTTGGCAGTGGGCCACATGTAAAATGAATGCAGGTAAGCTTAGGTATTTTTTCCCTTCCTTTTCTGCTTCCCAGAAATGCCTCAAATTGACACTAATTTGATAGTTTCAACTCCCAAAGTCCCTGCAGAAAGTGAGGGTGTAATGTAAAGAAATTCTCCTTGGTGTCAGTAACTTTTCCTTTTCTTTATGCTACAAAAGGTGATTGATGGGAATGGAAGCACTGCTCTATGCTACAATGGTGTCTGAACTAAAAGCCAGATTGACAGGCAACCACTGGATTTTATGTCTCTTTAATTTTGAATGCAACGATAATGAGCAAGATGCAAAGAAGAGTTCCTTGATGGATCTATTTAGTAACACTTTTTCCTTACTTGAATGATAAAGTGTCCCATAGAAATATATACTCAAAATGTTAACACAACAGAGCCCATTAACAAAGTTTCTTTCTATCAGTCACACGTGCACACACACAGAGATTTATAAGCTGGCCCCTTAGGTTAAAAATAGCTAAGAGTAAGATATATGATTCCCAAAGCTACAGGCTCTAAGTTCTGCTGCTACGCACTCTATTGACATTAACGTGTTAGTGTTTGTACAAGGCTTTGAAAGGATGAGGTTTGATTCACCTCCATTAACACAGAAGGTATGTGTGAGTGTCACTCCATTTAGTGTCAGAGTGGGGTGTGCTGCTCTGCATGGAGTAGATTCAGCTAGGAAAGACATTTTGGAGGGCAGCTTTAATTTGCAGTAAGTTCTCTACAGCAGTGGTTCCCAACTGCTGGTCGGCGGACTGGTGCCAGTCTGCGAACTGCTGGCTGCTGGGCCACGGAGGCTCTGGGGGTTGGAGCTGTGATACACTACCCAGCACTTGACCTCCCGCCATGGCTGTTGGGAGAGGTGTGTCCTGCCCTGCCTCTCAGCCAACCAGCACTAGGCAGGGGCAATGTCTCTTCCCAGCCATGGAAAAGCAATTCACTGTGCAGTGGGAGGGCCACGTGGAGCAGCTGTGACCCAGGCAGCAGCGCTCAGATGGTGGCTGGGAGGCAGTGCAGGGCTAGGTGAGGGAGGCAGGGCAGGCACTGGAGGCTCCAGGGTGGGGCTATTGCTGGGGGCGGGGGCTCTATGGTGGAGAGCTCTAAGAGGTGGGGGGCTGACAGTAGGGGGCACTGGGGCATCAAGGGGTGGGGAGCTGGCATGGGGCGCAGGCTCTGGGGTGGTTGGGTGCAGTGGGGCTCTGGAAACAGGCTGGCACTAGGGAGGTCTGGTGGTGGTGGGCTCTAAGGAGTGAGGGGCTGGCACTGAGGATGGTTGGATGCGGGGGAGACTCTGGGGTCAGTGGCTGGTGCTGGGAGGTAGTGGAGGAGTGGGGGGCTCTAGGGTTTAGGGCTGGCACTGGAGGGCTCAGGGGGCCAGGGTGTATCCTAGCCCTGTCTCCCAGAGCTGCCGTGAATAGCTGGCTTCAGCTGCAGGAGCAGCCTGCTACATGGTGACTGCTGGAGCTGAAGCCAGCTGTTGGCTGCAGTTCTAGGTGACAGGGCTTTTGATGGCCCAGTAACATTTATTTGTATATTTGCATATTTATTATTTGCACAATGAATATGCAAATATGCAAATTAAATGTTACTGGTCCATCAAAAGTTTATGGACGGGTTTGCTGATCCACAGTATAAAAAAGTTTGGGAACCACTGCTCTACAGGAATCTCACAACATTTGATCAGTACCTTCTGCAGGCACACTGGCCACACCTCAGTCAGTGGCACTTTGTAGGATGCACAGCTAGCAATGAGGTAGATTGTCCAGCTTCAAGTGCTGACGAAATCAGGTTGTCCATGCTGACTTTCAACTAGATGTCTATTTGCATGTGTAATTACAAGATTAGATCAATTTGTGGGGGTGATTTTGTGTTCATGCTGTTGAATATTGTGATCATAGAATCATAAGGCTAGAAGGGACCTCAAGAGGTCATCGAGACCAGCCCCCTGCCCAAAGCAGGATCTGCGCCAGCTAGAATGGGTTTTCCAGTCCACAGTATAAAAAAGGTTGGGAACCACTGACTTAGAATAGAATTAGGAATCATTCACCTTGCAAAATAAGCAAATATGCAAATGTGAAGAATAATGAAAATGATGATCTAAAACCTACTGGAGCAATTTTTTCCCTTGAAGACTTTTCCAAGAAAACAAAACAAACAAACAAACAAAAAGAAACAAGGTGACAGGCATACAAAAATCCACAGTAAGTTACTAAGCAGAGCACCAAACAACTTAGTATCTTTTCCAAGAAAATCTAACTTTCTCCACTAGATATGGCAAGAATTTTAGAAAATTGTTTGACCATGCAGAGCCAAACCAAACTATTAGCCAGGTACTCCAAGGCTGTTAGTAAGCTCAGATATTGTCATTAATTAAACTTAGAGAGAGAGAGATTATGGTATATTTTACTGGTGACAATAGCAGGCGGCATACAGAAGGTGCTGAAAAATCAAAGGTTCAAACCAACAAGTGACTGGATTCATCTACTGGGTGATGGGTAGGATTGACAGAGTGATTGAATGAGAGTTGCAATGAAAGTCGGTTGGAAAAATCAGGTTAACTTGCTATCATTAGCTTTCCATTAATGTGGCATGGTTTGATTTATTACGCCACCTAAAGAGCAGAGCTATTCAGAAGCGGATAACTCTAACAGTTAATGGCCAGATTAATTACCCTGCTCTCGAGACATTACAATTTAAACCTGAGTGCACCATCCTGTCCCTTGCAGCATGGAAGGATTCATTCAATGGGAGGGCTGATGTTGATAATGCTGCTGCCCAAACCAGTTCTCTGGTCAAGGAGATAGCTTTGGTTCATGTCTGTGGCCCTCAGCGTCACTGTTGCCAAATGCTGTGCCTGGAACAGGCCAAATCTCTTACCCTTGCCCAGTATGTGCTTCTCTTTGGGTCTGCACTGTCCCTCTACTTAGAAGAGACTCCTGGTAGCACTGAAACCAAAGGGAGCTTTGCAACTGATTTCAGTGGATCCAGGATTTTGCAAATACCCTCCTAGAGAGGAGAGATTGAAGCTGCTTTCTGCTATTGCAAAAAGGCTCCTTCTGTCCTGGAGATTTTCAGCTTCAGAAGGGCCTTCCACTAAGATTTTGGCTCTCAGAAGTAACCACCGGCAACTGGCTGGCAATTGAAGGTGTAACTAGCCCCAAAGGATTAGTCCCCATTCATGCTTTGCAAATACTGGAAAATGTTTAGTTTGTCTTCAGACCTAAACACACTGTTTCTCCAACATTCTGTTTCCCCTTTTCTTTTTGTTTTCAGAGCAAATCCATTTTTCTGTATATTTTTTTAATTTCCTGCCTGAAATGCAGAAAGTTCCAGGAAGCTACTATTGTCTCTTGGGTGTGCAATAATCTGAGCTACTACACAGATGTTTTAGATAGTCATAAAATAATGATGCATAATGAGTGTGTTTAGCATTTCATGCATGTGAAGGATCTAGTAACTCAAAGGCAAAAATTGTTCTTGATTTTCTAGGTCTGTCGTACTCTAGGAATAGCCAGGCTGTCTGGCAACCCATATAATTGTAAAAACACACTTAAAGAATGCTTTTCCCTAGACAGTCTCTTTTTTATTAATTTTCATACAGAAACAATGATAAATGCAAAAGAGTAAATGATGAATAGCTTGTATATGGGTATGTCTAGACTGCAACCCTCTGTCGGCAGAGGGATGCAGATTAGACAGGTTGACATTGCAAATAAGGCAGGGATTTAAAAATCCTGCACCTAATTTGCATAAAAATGGCCACCGGGTTTTGCTGACTGAGCACTTTGTCAGCAAAAAGCGGCAGTCTAGAGGGGGATCTGTCGAGAAAGAAAGCCTTTTTCGACACATCCTGTAAACCTCCTTGCAGGAGGCATAAGGAATCTGTCGAAAAAGGCTTTCTTTCTCAACGGATCCCCCTCTAGACTGCCGCTTTTTGCCGACAAAGTGCTTAATCGGCAAAATGCGGAGGCCATTTTTATGCAAATTAGGTGCAGGATATTTAAATCCCTGCCTCATTTGCAATGTCAACCTGCCTAATCTGCATCCCTCTGCCAACAGAGGGATGCAGTCTGGACATACCCTATGTTATCAAATAGCCAATACAATTAGGTAAATATGATATTTTACAAATTGGCAAAGCTACAAGTCCAGCCAAGACAAAATTAGACAATATTGCACAGACATAACATTAGAGTGGAGGTAACAAAGGTAATAATAACAATGTCATACTTAAATATGAAAAAAATGGGAATAAGTCTAGAGGAAGGAGACAGAAAGGGAGTGAAAAATTAGAGAGCTCAGGTAAAATGGATATCTGTCATTATTAGAGCTATCTAAGAATTCTTCATCCTAATGTATCAGTGGGTCCCAATTCATATAATTGTACTCTACTTTGAAAAGTGACATATCCTTTTTTAAAATAAATGTGTTCTTCTGCATTAAAAGGAAACACACAGGATCAAAAGCAAATTTGTTCTCTTATTTGCTAAGAAACAGTTCCCCCATATTCATTCTATTTGTCATACTTTATGCTGAAAAACTAATATCTTGGAGGGAGGCTATTAGTATCATCTTTTCCTGGACCAAACTTTTAAACTCCCATCTATAATGGGTTTGAAACTGTCTAGCAGATTAGATATTATAATATTTGAAGTGTATGTACCAAGTGTGATTTAGATCATTGTTATGCTTGTGCCTATAGAAATATATTGGCTTGGTACTTGGTTTATGAAAATATCACTATACTATAAACTGAAAACTACTGTGTTTCAGTGCATTGTTTGAAAGGATTAGAAAACATATAACTCAGTCTGATTCTATATTCTTCCTTTGCCCAAAACGTCCTTTTAAGCCAATGGCCATGTTAGGTGCATGAAATATACAGGAATGAATGCAAAATTTTCTATCTCCTTTCTTTTCTTTGTGTGTTGGCAATCTACTTCTTAGCTTTAAGATGACAACTTAGTGCAGCATTTTTCAAAATTGGGTTGGGGGCTGCCAGGGTAAGCAACTGGCCACTGGACAGTTCTTTGCTGCTTTGTTTGCCATGTGGGAGCTGCAAGGCTCTGTGGCTACAGATATGTTAAGTAAACAAAGCAGCATGGTCATGCCAGTGGCTTACCCTGGCGGCCCAGTGACCCAGCTTTGAAAAACGTTGGCTTGGTGTACTGGCTTTCAAATATACCCCATGATTTTCTTGGAAAACCTCAAGTATAGATGGCACTTACCTCAAGCGGTTCCCAGAGGCTCCAGAATATCCCCCTCTGCCTTCAAAGCTGAGGTCTGGGCCAGGTATCTTTGCATGCTGCCCTGTCCATAGGCACCACCCCTAAAGCGCCCATTGGCCATGGTTCCCAGTCAATGGGAGCTGCAGAGCTCATGTTGGGGGTGGAAGCAGCATGCAGAGCCCCCCTGCATGCTTCTGGGAGCTACATGCAGCCAAGGCAGTCAGGGAGACTGGCTTAGCCCTGCTGTGCCACCAGCTGGACTTATAGAGGCCCGGTCAGTAGGATGCCATTTCAACTAGACATTCCAGTAGAGAAGTGGACACCTGCAACTGTGAGTCCAGTGCAACCTTCTTGCATAAGTTCTTGAAACCATGAACCAGTACTTACTAAGTAGTTGGATTGTCTACTCAAAGACCCTTAAACCACAAGTGATGGTTTGAAGAGGAAGAACTATGATGTGTAAGCAATACTGGCTTACTTCAGGGGAGGCACTGTTTTCAGTAAATCAGAATTAAAAGGGAACCCCCACCCAGTTTCATTTTACTTCAGTTTTCACCAGATCTCCAACTCTGGAGTTTTAAAGTACTGCCAACAAATGAATCAGTAAACTACTGGCGCCTGCTGGAAATCATGTAGAGTCAGTTAATTATCCTCTGACTTGAAATGGAGACAGTGCAGTAGATAAGAGCAGAGAAGAACAGTTGGGGGTACCCTAACTAGCAGTTAATCGGATTCTGTTACTTGCTGCATACACTATACATGCCTACTTACACACACCTCATATTCATTGAGAAGCAGGAACGTGGTGTTTAAGTGAAAAAAAGGCTCTAAAACCCAAATGCATTATGAAGTTATAATCATCATCATCAACAACAACAAATAAACAACAAAAAACTCCGCACTGATAGGGACCAGCGATCTCCCATAGATGAAGAAAAAGATCTAGTAGCATGCAAAATTAATGGATGCAGCATCAGTCTTTCATGTAATAGTATCCATTTGGAAGCAGTGATCCAAATGACATAGACATGTAGAAGCAGTTCTGTTTGTTATCGTGCTATATGCCAGTCATGGGGCAAACATCAAAAGGGTTAGTTCTGTTTGCCTGTAAGATGAAAGTTTACATCTTTATTATAGGCAAGTCATGTAGCACAGACTACTACTAAGGCTGCCTAGCACTTTCCATTATAAGACACTATTTTCAGTTGCTTATAACCATGCCAAAGTTTAATCGTTTGGGCTAAAATGTTCCATGCCTGTATCCGCCTCAGGCTGATTTTTTTTTGAAATTTCAGATGAAACAAGTTGTGTTTGAGAATGAGGCTAGCAAAAAACAACAACTTCGTTTCACCTATGTTACTATTTTTGAGACCTTTTCTTTAATTCACAATATTTTTAGTTCCCTGATTGACAACTGATGGCAATTATGGTAGCCATTTTGTGATGTGCACACCTGTAAGGAATGGCTTGGGGCCACCAGTTTATTTAATATTTGCATCAGTAGCCATCAGATTATAGTGATTTTAATTTACTAGAACTGCTCTATATTCAAACTAATGACCTGTGAATGTGTCCATATTGTTAAAGCCCTGCACAGATGCAAAATTTGTATCTGCATCCACATCTGTATTCACAAAAATGAGCTGCAGATATCTGCATCCACAGATATAGAGATGAAGATATAAAGTGATGTCCACAGATTTGCCAGGCTCTACATATCACCATTTTGGGGCATACACTCCCCATTATGAACATTTAACTCCAAAGACTCCACTGAATCTGATATTACTCAAATCATAAATTAGTCTGTTAAATGAGTGGAATGAAACAGATTTGATTAAGGGCTGGGTAAAGGTGATAGAATTACTTGTGTGTGTATTTGTCAGATATAGGTAGCTCTTTTTCTGTTGATGAATTATGGGTATATATGTTATCTGCTTTAACCTTGTAAGTAACTCTCATGTCCTTTTTGAAGTTAAAAAAATCTTTAGTTAGCTTATTACGGAGTTTGTTCCAAGTGTTGTCTCTTGTGAGATAGTACAATTGATCTGGGGAGAGTGACTGGTCCTTTGGGACTGCAAGAAACCTGAATGTTTTTTATGATTTTTGGTGCAAGGGAGTAGCTCGCACAAAGACAAGCTTGTC
Source organism: Pelochelys cantorii (assembly GCA_032595735.1). Lineage (NCBI taxonomy): Eukaryota > Metazoa > Chordata > Testudines > Trionychidae > Pelochelys > Pelochelys cantorii. The sequence continues at coordinate 31,693,472 of CM064340.1, forward strand.
AGGGTGGCACGATAGACCAGAGAGCGCAAGGCGCCTCTCAATGACTCCGAGTTGAAGCTGTTACTTTATTTTGGGAAATTGTACTTGGTTGGTGAAATCTAATTCTAGAACACACAACCAGATTGGGGGTTCTGCCACTCAGGACAGCATGACAGTAGTGAATAATGTTAAGAGCGTTTCATTAGTGGCCATATAAAGTATATCCAGGGACACGTATTTGTAGGGCAGAAACAGACAAAAGCAGGTAATAAGGCATGGGTGGGTAAGGATAGGGCCGAGCAAGAGTCCAGGGCAGAGACAAGCAAATTACAGCCCATGGGCCACATCTGGCCCACTGGACTCTTCAGTCCAGCTCCCAAGTTCCCACCAGGGAGTAGGGCCAAGACAGCATTGCTGGGAGGAGTCAGCCCAATTCCCAGTTAGCATAGTGAACATGGGTGGCTTGCCCCCAGCCCCTGCCTTCTGCCCCCCTTTCTCCTCAGCCTCAGCTCCCCCAGTGGTTACTGCACTGCCAGCCCTGATGCTGCAGGTGGTGCAGTCAGAGGATGGAGGCGGGATAAGATAGGGAATGGAGAGTCCTGGGGAGGGGTGGGGGGGCAGGCAGGAAATGGGAGCAGGGTGGGTGGGATGGGTCATTCTTATCTTATGGAGTAAGATGGGAGGTCCAAGGGCAGGGAGCAGGGGAGTTAGGGGATGGGGATCCTGGGGACTTAGGGTGCAGGAGTGGTTGAAGGGATTGAATAGGGAGTGGAGGACAAGCCGTGCTTGGCTGCTTGGGGAGGCACTGACTCTCCCAGCCTTCCCTACCTGGTCCTCCAAACAATTTCCAGACCCAATGGGGCCCTCAAACCAAAAGTTTGCTCACCTCTGGGCCCAGACGGCTCCATCCCCCTTTCTACAGTTTTGATTGGACTTCCTCTATCCTATGCTATTTGACTGTTTGTTCCAACCCTCCCCTTCATTACAGTTTCTTTGCCTCAGCTTCTCTCCCCTTCCCTGTCTCCCTCATCACCCTTCCCTTCACTAACCCCTCTCCCTTCTCTTTGGCTGATCCCCTCCTAACTGAACCCTCCCACCTATAGGGTTGCCAATTGTCTAATTGTGCAAACCCAAAAACTCTTTCCCTTCCCCTTTTCCAAGATCACACCCTTGTCCCATCCCTTCTCTGACGCCCCATCCTGCCCACTCTACCCTGCCTGTGCCACTTGCAGTCCCCTACACACACTCATTTTCACCAGACTTGGGCAAGGAGTTGGAGCGTGGGATGCAGACTCTGTGAGGGAGTTTGGCTGTGGGAAGGAAGCAGGGTGCAGCCTATAGGAAGGAGTTTGGGTGTGGGAGAGGTAATAGGTGCAACATCTGGGGGCTGGTTTGGGATGCAAGATCTCAGCTGGGGCAGGGGATTGCGGTGTGGGAAGAGTGCAGAGTACTGAATCCGGGAGGAAGTCTGGGTGTGGGATCCAGACTGGGGGAGTGAGTTTGGCTGTGGGACGCAGAATCTTGACTGGGGCAGTGGGTTGGGGTGTGGGAGGGGTGCGGGCAGTAGACTCTGAGAAGGAGTTTGCCTGTGAGTTGAGGTGTGGGGTGCAGACTGGGAGAGAGTTTGAATGCAGGATGCATGCAAGATCAAGCTGTGGAAGGAAGTTTGAATGTGGAAGAGGGAAGGGGTTAGGCTCTGGGAGGGAGTTTGGGTGTGGGGTGCAGGATCTAGGAAGAAGCAGGGAAATGGGGTCCAGGAGAATGCAGAGGCTCAGAACTTAGTCCAGCAGTGTAGTTCCCAAGGTAAATCTCTCTGGCAGTGTCTTCTCCTACATGTAGACGTCAGGGTGTCTCTGCATGTCACTACCTGCAGGCACTGCCCCTGCAGCTCCTTTTGGCCTCATTTCCTGGCCAATAGGAGTTGCAGAGTCAGTACTCTGGGCAGAAGCAGTGAGCACAGATCTCCCGTCCCCCAGGGGCTGCAGAAACAGTGCTGGTCATTTCTGGGAGCATCAGAGAATGAAAGCAGGCAAAGGAGCCTTATTTCACACCACTGTTGTGCCATAATTCTCAAGCCCTCCTAATCTGGTTGAGGTAACCTCTGGGAAATAGGGTGTGATTCCAGGAGACTCCCAGAAAAAGTGGGAGCACTGAAAACCCTACCCACATATCAGAACATCAACTCTAGAACTAACATGCCGTTTGCTGTTATTCCATTGTTCACTCTGCTTTTGTGTTCTATTCTTGCCCCCACCCTGTGTCTGCCTTGTCCATTTAGACTGTGTGCTCCTCAGAGCAGGGACCAAATTTGTGTTCCATGTTGGTATAGACCTTAGCAAAATATAGTCTTGTTCCATTACTCAGGCACCTAGGTGCTATGGCATTACAAATAGTTACCATAAGACTGTGTTGATGGTATTTTTCTCTTTCCACAAACTTTCTTGTGGGAAAAAAATCACTTCTCTGAATGTTCATGAATAAAGTTCTGTGATGAGGTGTATACTCTGTGCTGGCACTGAAAGGATTAGCTGAAGCCAGAGAACAATTAGTGCACCCATTTGCAGCTGGAGGGTGGGTGAGGCCCAGGTTAGTGTTAGACCCAGCTGGGAAGAACTGGGTGGCTAAAAAAAGGAAGGATTTCAGGGCAGCAGAACGGTGGTTGGAAAGCCAGAGGACAAGTAGGCTTGCAAAATGCCCTTGAGTGAGGAGCTGTGAAAAAAGACAGTGTATACAGAGAGACGCAGACAGGAGCTGCCCCTCCAGGGGGAACACTCTGGGAGGGCTCACTCTGAACCAAGCAGGAAAGGATTCTGCAGAGCCTGAGAAGGAATGAAGATTCTGCGGAAAAGTGAGCCCACAAAGAGATGGAAAAAGAGCCTAGAGTCAAGCGGAGGTAGGAAGTGGTTGAGGGAAGCAAAAATGATCCCTTAGCTGCTTGCTGCAGGGTCCCTAAACTAGAGCATAGAGCAGAGGAGAGGCCTGGGTTCCTCTGTCAGCCACGGAAGAGAACCCAGTCATGAGAAGAAGCAGAAGAAGACTGGAGTGGCAGTTGGTAAGGGGAATCAGAAAAGAGGAGGCTGTTGTGCCATGCCTAGTCATAAGGGGGCATGGCAGATGATGAGTCACTCTTCTGAAGGCCCTGCTGTGTTTAGCTTTAAGGGTATGAGACACAGTGACTTCATGGCAATTCCATTTCTTTTATTAAAAAATCAAAATGTTGGTCAACAGTTTGAAATTCTTCTGGCTGCTCTATGCTAATACTTATACTGCATTACACTTTTAAAAACTGCTTACATTAGTAATTATGGTCTAAAACATACAGATAGTACAGATTAAATTACAAAAGTAGTGGGGTATCTCTTTGTTTTTTCAGAGTCTTTCGTACAGCATGCTAGTTGTTGCAGCAAACCTTTGGGATTTTGCCTGTCTGACTGGTAGCATTATTCAATTTTATGTCTTAGGTTTTGTGCCCACCTTTGGTTTGATCATGCAGCACCCCTGTGAGACTAGGTCTACATTAGAGAGTTTTTGCGCAAAAACGGCTGGTTTTCCATAAAAACTCACAGAATGGCCACACGTCAAGCATGTTTTTGCACAAGTAAAATGAAAGAACAGAGGGGGTTTTCCGGTGTAGGTATTCCTCCTTCTATGAGGAATAACTCCTTTTTGCACAAGAGCTCTTGCACAAAAAGATGTGTGTGGACAGGGAACAGGGTTTTTTTGCACAAAAAGAGACAACTGAAAAAAGCACGTGTGCCCTGGTGGCCATTCTGTAAATAGCAATCAGAGTTTCCTTTCGAGAGAGCATCCTTGCAGTCTGGATGCTTTCTTGCGCAAAAGCACATTGATGTGCTTTTGCAATGTGGACGCGCTCTTGGGCAAGAAGTTTTTGTAGAAGATCTCTTCCGCAAAAAGCTTTTGACACAAGAAGCCTGTAGTGTAGACATAGCCTGAGGGCAGGGGATTGGACTCGATGACCTCTCGAGGTCCCTTCCAGTCCTAGTATTCTATGATTCTATGAGATGCTGAGCACCTCTGCTCACGTAGAAGTGGGCACTGAGAGCGTTCAGCACCTGGGAATGGTAGGCATGCTGCAGCTTGTAGTTCACTGAAAGCTGTGACAATGAATCTATCTTTTGTATAACTCCAAGCTTCTGTGTGCAATGGCAAGTCAGTAAATATCAGAGTGGTTCTCTGCAAGCCAAGAACCTCAGTTGTGTGCAGCTTTGGAGCCTATCAGGATGGAAGGAGAAAGGTGACATTCCATGTCCAGGACTTCCCAAACTATTTTGAATTTCGGTCAGTCCCAAAGCTGAGTTTGAAGTGCTTTAGGTTTCCCAGAGTGCTTGACAAACAGCAGTTTTCTAATAAAAAAACCCAACTATTCTGTTAGACACAATGAATCTGGAAAAAACATATTCTTGGAAATCAACTAGGAAGTCAACATTTTTTCATGGTTTCTTGGCCTCCGTTTTTCTTTTTCTCTGAACTCACATTTCATAGAATTGGCAGAACCTGTAGTTCCTTGTGGCTAGAGTGCATTAAAACATTTGTAATGTGAGGGACATTCAGACCAGATTCAGTGGAGTTGAATTTATGGGTCAATAGGAAATCATGCAGTTTTACATACCATCCCAAGACTTGACAAAATCTGGACTTTTTAGCCAAACTGCTGAGATTTTATATATTTTTTTTCAGTCTGAAAACTTAAAATCACAGAAATGTGAACCAATGAAAAATCAACATTACAACAAAGTTTCCATGATCCCTTGCAAAGTGGAACCACCATCCTTCATGCACCTCTTCTTTTCATCTGCCTTCCATGTCTTTATGCTACAGTAGTCAGAGATATTGAAAATAGGTCATGAACACACTGGAAAAGATTATACCTGTAGAAATCCATTGAAATTGGTGGGGTCGCACATGAGTGACTGTAGGCAGAATGTGGCTTGTGGTTTTATTTAAAGATGGGAAATCAGAATTTTGTGCACACTGACATCAGCCATTTCTATACCTAAAAAAAAAAAAAATTAAGCATTGATTTTTTTCTTAAATGTTGTGAAAAGCAGATAGTCAAATGTTTCCAGAGCGAGGAACACAAACAAGCTGCTAAGTCAATAAAACATTCCTGAATAACCCCATCATTCACGTCCTCACATTTAGAAAGGGCTTTCACCTAGTCTGTATGAAAGGGGGAAATGTCAAATTACATGATCCTTAACAAGTATTCATTACCAATAAGTGATGCAGCAGGCAGGCAGTATTATAGGAAAGATATGTATTAAATATGCTGAGCGGCCAGTACTACATTGCTGAATCACTAGAGTTTATGTACAAGCAAACCGGGCCTGGCTTGAAGTTCTGATCTTGGTGTGGTTCCAATAGCTAAGACTTTCCTGAAACCTGACTTTCTTTCTCCATTTCATTCACCATAGCATACGCTCTACAGGAGGATGGATCAGGATCAAGTGCTAGAAGGGGAGAATCATGGGATGGACCACTTTTTGCATTGTGTCTCCAGCCCAGCAGCTAGACTTCCATGTGGAAATATGTAAGTAGATAAAATAGGTAAAATTGGGAGAATTTTATGACTTGTACTAACAAACTGCAGGGGAACAAAGTCAATGTCGTATGGCTCCTCGAAACACAACAGAGCAGCGTGGAGGCATGAGTCCCCAATGCAGAATAATTCTGGGCTTCACTGATCTGAAATGTCCTTTCTCTAGAGGTTCCAATGTCTTCAGGATTGAAAGACCTTGACATCTGTGAAGGTTGTAGGGCCTCAAACCATCCATCCCAGTGGATCCTCTTAATAGCTCAGAACATAGTATTAATGATTTTTTTTCTCCTTCTGCTGGTGGGGTAGGGAAGAAGGGGCAATCTGTCTTCAAAATGAAATGTTATCTGCCCTGTCTGCCCTAAAACTACTTTATTTACAAAGAATTTTGCCCTAAACTTGCAAATAGTAATTAATATTTGCAAACAGGGACTCTGTAAAACTAAGGTTCATATATTTACAATAATTCATTGCCTGTGTGCTGATAGATTTGCATTTAGTACATTATGCTACAAGTATTAACTTTTTGCCAGTTATTCATTTTTTATTTTATTTGGTAACCTGGTTAGTGCTTCTCCTGTTCCTAGCTACTTTCACTTTCAAGTTCCCAGGGACCCGCACATACTGTGACTGGCTGAGTTAGGGTTAGGGTTAGGGTACAGTTAAATCATTGCTAAGCACTGAAGTGCTTTTCACCACTGCAGGCGAGTTCTTTATCTCTTGGGAAAATACGGAAATGTTTCTTCTTCTCTTAGGTTGCAAAACTCTTTAAACAACTTACAATGTAAGCCTAACTACATAACACTGTCCCGTCTTATAAGTTCAGACACAGCAATGTTCTGCGGAGTGTGCTTTAAAAATATATGTGGAAAGTAGAAGTCCCTTGTCTGAATTCTAAAAAGCAATTAAAACATTGAGCATGTTGTCTTCAGAGAATCTGGTTGCCTTGTACAAAAGAGGTGTGCCCCCACCCCCAAGTTATTGGTTCAAGTCTTCAGTCTTCAGTGAGGAAAGCATGATGAGTGTGTCCGGCTGCGTTTAAGGCTTGTCTGCATGCTGAAGAACAGCACATCCTTGCAGCTCTTATCTAGAGAGTGGTGTGGTGCACGGTTGGAGGGCTTTGTCTTTGTTCACAACATATCCCTGTGCCTCGGCAGGGGAGGAAACTACACAATTGTCTGTCAGCTTGTCCTCTTCCACCATCTGCAGAATAAACTGAATGCTAACTCACCATTAGAGAGAGAGAGAGAGATGATCTCTGGCTCATTCATACATTAGGCTTCTCTGCAAAGGCAGAAGGAACAACATCAGCAACCTTGCAAGCAGTGACTGTAACTGTTCCCATTAATATGGTCTGAGCTACTTTGAGGAGCCAATTCATTACTTTGCATGTAACACTCGAGCTTTGCTGAAAACTGGAAGTGCTAAGCACACCTTTGCTTCTAATTTATTCATAAAGACCTGCATCTTTCACAGAATAAGCCTTTTCAAACAAGACTCACCCAAGGCAGGTAAGAAATTTATACATATCTGACACATTTATAAAGTGATGTACATTAATAATTACTTTTTAATTCAATGCCGGGCTGTTATTGAGCACTTGGAAGTACTGTGGGTGTTTCTGTCATGCTACATTTGAGTAAGTTCATTTCCAAGAAAATCTGCCATATACTTTGAAGATGACTTAAATCATTGCTAAGCACTAAAGAGCATGATTATTTGTTTTCTTAATATTTAAACTTCATAGTTAAGGAGCTTGAGCCCACAAAGTGACTTTACATGCATTGCTTAATGTTTATGTTCAGTATCTGTGGATTTACTTATGACAATGCTTATAACAATATTAATTTCTTAGGTATGGTAGCCTAATATAAAATAGAAGAGTGATTTCAACTTTTTTAACAGCTACGCCACAGCAACCACTAATGGTCCAGTGAATCATTATAGTTCTCAGAGTTTAGTCATGCTCATCCTGTTTGCAGAAATATCTGTTACCATCACGTACACATGACAGAAGTGATTTTTACTGTGCACAATGGGCTGTTTCATTAATGTCATCCAGCTGCAGGTGGGCAGTTTGTAAAAATATTGAATTACAAGATAACATTTTATATATTGTATTTTGAAATATTTCAAACAAGAAGTAACTTGGCTATAATTGATGATCACTCGTGATTATGCTGTTAGTAGTTATCAGGTTAAATGATAACTTTTTTTCACAGACTAACAAACTTACAATAAATGAGTGATATTGGGATATTTTGAACTTGAGTAAATGAGTGAAAAAATTGACTATGGTTTTGGCTTTCTGAAGTTTTGAGGATGATAATTTCTAATACTCTCTTTAGCTACTGGCTGAATGTATCCGTGGATGTCACACCATTCTGGGAATTCTTTATGTTTACACTAAAAAAAATCAAATGAATCACTATTGCATGACAAGAAGAGAGAACTAAGAAAACTGGTAGAGGATGGATAATAAAATCTGCTCTAGAGACACTGAACATTAAATTTAAACTACACTTATTTCAGTAAGTGTCTAAATAAGTCTTTTCTCAGTTACTTGCTGCCAATCTGTAACTTTCCCTTTTTCAGCACTTCCTAGTAACACACCTTTCACTTAAGTGCTGTTCCCATCTAATTACTTCACACAAGACTCTCAGATATAACCATCTGAAGACATTGTGGTGACACTTCTATGATTTCTGGGTTTAACTTTGACATGCCATTAATAATGAAGACAGGATTAAAGCAGTCTCTAGTAATGAACATGTTTGGGGATTGTATTTAGCACTGAGTTACTGTAAGAGTATAAGGAATCTTGCATGGAAGAAATTTCTGATACATATGCTGTCTTTTGACTATCTTTTTATTAACTTTAGATACATAACAGTGTTGAACAGGTTTTGCTCCAGGGGCAGTCTGCATTGTGTACTGTGGGGTTTCACATGAGGTAGTCTGTGAAGCTTTTGGGATTGGAGGAATGCTGGTGACTTTCTCCACGATGCTGGCACATGACCTAAAAGAATGGCCCATTAGAAAGAGCAAACTTGGCAGCTGTGATGAGAGATGCTCAGATTCAGAAGTTGAGAGAAAGGTAAGAGCAGAGCAATTGCAGTGATTGCAATAAATCAGGGGCTCAATCCTTTTCCCCATTGAATCACTGAGAACAACTCTATTGGTTTCGGTAGAAGCAGACTTCAGCCCACAGTACAAACAAACCATGGTGAAAAAGATCAAGTTTGCAAGTTCACAAGGATTTCCTTCCCATTCCACAGAAATCTATGAGGGAGGCAGCAACAGTGGTGTAGTCAACACTGGAACAAGCACCTTTAACTGGTTCAAGTTCGTGTAGCTCAATTGACTTCAGTGGAACTATGTCAATTAACACAGCTGTAGTGTTCCCCTAGTGCAGAGTGTGTGGATGGGGGTTTACACATGTGGATAGGGTGTTCGTGATTCCAGTCATGCTGAATGCATCAGTGGGATTGTA